>JAFCMP010000223.1:0-1200000 GCA_017506865.1 Tribonema minus
CATGCCCTTCTTCACCACGAGTCGCATAAGTTGCACTTGTACTCCGTGTCCGCACTGCCTCCACCTCCAGCTTCGTCGTCTAGCTCAGAGGTTGCTTTCCAGACTGTTATGACCTGTTTCAGAGCGCTTGACTGCACTTTGCCCGCCCGTGTGCTCCCCTTCGCTGTTGATCGGAAATTGACCAACCGTCATTCTGTACCCCCTTGCTTTGTGCGCTGCGCGTCCGTCTCCAGTTGCTCTGCTGCTGCCACTCGTGCCATCGTCCTGTGACAAGCGCCATTGCCATCTGCAGCACTGGTGGCTAATATCCTGCGCTTGTGCGCACGCTAGATCGGATTCCTTGCATTTCTGCGCTGATTCAGAGTTGGCAATACGGGCCTCCGCCGCCGCCATGATATTCTTTCATGATCTCTGCTACGCCATGGTGCTACATGCTACAGCTACATACTATCCGCAAGTACTTGTCAATAGGATGTACTGGTCAAGCACTCGAAAGTACTTTTTAATTAATTCTCGCTCAGGGCGCGAACAAGCCCAGATGATTTGCATCTAGCTGTAAGGAATCTATATCTCGTATGACAGTCTGAACGCGTCGCAACGACAACCACTCAAACGCCGCCGCGCCAATGGCATCTCGGGGTCCTCCCCTACGTCCTCCTCCATGTGCCCCCCCCCCCGGATTCTGCCATGTTTGTCATGACACGGCCAGAGTACGCCATGTGGAGCGCTGCCGCAGTGCCGAGCGAAGCGCGCCAGGGCGATGCCCTTGAGAGCTTTAGGGCGCGCTCCTCGGGCACTGACATCCTGCTGGCATACTCCGTCGCCACAGCCTCCAGCAGCTTCCGCCCCTGCTCCCCGATGCTGCCAAATGACCCTATTGCCAAATGGCAAGTTTGTAGCAATTCTGATCATAATGACCAGAATAGTGGTTAGTCTTGGCGGCCTCTTGGTCGCGGCAGCATCGCTCGGGGTCTGCTGCAGTCTTCGCCGCCCGCGACGCCACCTGTGCCTCGAAGCAGGTAACGTCCACCATGAGCGGTAGGTGGCGTGTCGGGTCGTCGTAGCCGGTCACCGGGAAGGCGTCGGCAGGCAGCACGATGTCCATCCTGCGACTCCCCGGCGGCCCGGCGGACCCCAGAAACGGCGTGTAGTCCTCGTCGAAAGTACTTTCATTAATTCTCGCTCAGGGCGCGAACAAGCCAGATGATTGGCATCTAGCTGTAAGGAATCTACATGTCGTATGACAGTCTGAAAGTGTCGCAACGACAATTACTCAAACGCCGCCGCCGCCAAATGGCATCTCGGGGTCCTCCCCTACGTCCTCCTCCATGTTAATAAAAAGTACATTTGATGGTGCTCATTTCGTGAGCTCGATATATCATTAGATGTAGATATATCGATATTCCCACAAGCTTTTGCATTGGCAGGTCCTGGTCCTGCTCGCAAAAGCCATCGCATCGCTGCTCTGATGTTTCAGGTTGAAGTGGTTCCGGCAGGTTGAGAGAGCCCGACCCCAAGATTTGCGGCGCATTGCGTCTGGCACTGCTCGAGATAAAGTACCACGCCATCAGATAGGTTAAGCACCACACGCCGCTCAGACACGCTGGCCACTTCGGCGCTGGAAGCTTCTTGAACATGAACATGCTGCAGTAAACTCTTCTTGCGCTTTCGGCGCTACCGGCGTCCTGCAGTGGCCATATGCGTGCATGCTGCTGGGCTACGAGACACAGGTGGTCATGCGACCTCCTTCTATAGCGGAAGCTTCCTATGTTCGGCCAGAGTCAAATGTGACAGCGTTCCTTGCGATCCTGGCGCTGTAGAGTGCTCGACAGCTACCTGCATCGTGTTGTCGGCTTGTGCCAGGCAACAAGTTATAGCACTGCGCTGCTGCTTCCTGAACGCTCTCTCGCTGGATGCAAACCTCACATTCTATTTCGCATACCTGTTCTTCCCCTTTTACTACAAGGGGCAAGATGCAGCCCACAAGACCAGTGCATGTACACAAAGAAACAGTAAATGATCATATCGCCGGTAAGGCGTCCAGGCACCTGGCAGTGTTACCACCTGGGAGAGACCCAACTCTCCACTGGTGGCGCTGCCTGGGTCTGGATGGATCTTGCCCTACTTTCACGCCTCCTTCTGCCGCTGCCTCGCCCGAGTTAAAACTTACGGGTGGTTGGCTGGGGGCAACGTAGGTAGGAATGAGCAACTCCGACACTACCGTCTGAAAGTGTCCGAACATTTTTGCGTGAATGTTTTTCATGTACTTTTTATTAATTCTCGCTCAGGGCGCGAAAAAGCCCAGATGATTGGCATCTAGCTGTAAGGAATCTACATGTCGTATGACAGTCTGAAAGTGTCGCAACGACAACCACTCAAACGCCGCCGCCGCCAAATGGCATCTCGGGGTCCTCCCCTACGTCCTCCTCCATGTGCCCCCCCCCCCTGGATTCTGCCATGTGTGTCATGACACGGCCAGAGTACGCCATGTGGAGCGCTGCCGACAGTGCCGAGCGTAAGCGCGCCAGGGCGATGCCCTTGAGAGCTTTAGGGCGCGCTCCTCCGGGCACTGACATCCTGCTGGCATACTCCGTCGCCACAGCCTCCAGCAGCTTCCGCCCCTGCTCCCCGATGCTGCCAAATGACCCTATTGCCAATGTGGCAAGTTTGTAGCAATTCTGATCATAATGACCAGAATAGTGGGTAGTCTTGGCGGCCTCTTGGTCGCGGCAGCATCGCTCGGGGTCTGCTGCAGTCTTCGCCGCCCGCGACGCCACCTGTGCCTCGAAGCAGGTAACGTCCACCATGAGCGGTAGGTGGCGTGTCGGGTCGTCGTAGCCGGTCACCGGGAAGGCGTCGGCAGGCAGCACGATGTCCATCCTGCGACTCCCCGGCGGCCCGGCGGACCCCAGAAACGGCGTGTAGTCCTCGTCCACCAGTCCCGTTTTGAGGTATTGCCGCAGGAGGCGCTGCGTGGCCCTCTTGACGCTATTGTGGACAATGGTGTCGTGCGCCTTGACGCGTGGCGCTTGACACAGCCGTGCATGCAGGGTGCCGCCCGGCGACTTCCCGCACAGCTTGCAGCCTGCCGTCTGCTCCTCTACTCCGATGGCGCGTTTGACGGCCAGCTGCCAGGATAGGCCATCGAACGAAGCCGTTGTGGAGTACATGGGCTCGTTGAGGAATGCCATGCCGATCGAGTGCATGTGGCGCTGCGACCGGAATCGAGCAAGTGCTTGCGTGCGTTGCGTGCCCTGCGGCAGCTGTTGCAGGTCCGCCTCCACCTTATCTGCAAGCTCGGTAGCGACGGCATCTGCAAGCGCACTCTGATTGGGGCGCTTCAGGCTACACTGCAACTGCAGAGCACTGGCGTCAAGTACGCAAGCAGCATCCGCACCAGTGCCACCACCTGCTGTCGGCCGCAGCGGCGGCTGCTGCGTAGGTGGTTGCTGCTGCAGTGGCGTTAGCGCTGGTGGCAGTATATGTTCCAGCTTGTCACCTGTTGCTGCACGTAGAGATGTGGCAGCTGTGGCGATCGTCCGCATGAGGGGCAGGCGCGCCACCTCTGCTGCTGCTGCGCCTTGTAGCATTGCTGGTGTGGAACGCGCAGCGCCTGCATTGACGGCTGCCGCTGCTGCGTGCGCTGGTGCTGCAGCTGTGCCGCCTGCCGTTGCTGCTGCTGCCAGTGGTGTTGCTGCTGCCGCAGGTGTTGGTGCAGCACCTGCCGCATTGGCCGCTGCCACCGCCATTGCCGCTGTCGCAGCCGGCACGGTTGCGGCGCCGCCTGCCGACGCTGCTCCTGTTGCAGGTGCTGCAGCAGCCCTTAGGCTAGTAGGGCCTGTAGCAGCTGTATTGCCTATGCCCGCAGCCGCTGCTGTTGATGCTGCAGTTAGTGATGCCGCCGAGGCCACTTGAGGTGCAACATGTGCTGCCGCTGCTGCAGCAGCCTCTGATGCTGGAGCAGCTGCTGCTGCCGCCGCTGCTGCTGCCGCCGGAGTAGTTGCGCCGTGCGCCGCCGCTGCTGCTGCTGCCGCTGGTGCCGCCTGTGCTGCCGCCGCGGCCCCTGATCCAGCGGCAGCTGCGTCGTGTGCTACCGGAATGGCTGCGCCATAAGCGCGGCCAGCCGCTGATGCAGTTGCCACTGCCGGAGCGGTCGCGCCTCCACTGGCAACCGCCGCTGCCGCTGTAACAGTTGCCGCTGCTGATGCTGCTGGTGCTGGTGCTGCTGCCGCTGCTGCCGGTGTCGCTTGTGTTGCCGCATCCTCAGCAGCGTTGTCTGCAGCCGCTTGAGGAGCCGCCTGCTGCAGCACCCCCGCCCATCCAGAGAGTGCTGGTTGCAGCGCTTGCAACGTGCCCGCCACATACGCAGCATCAGCGATGTCGCAGGCGCTGGTAATGCCAAGGCCGCCATGCCGTGTTGGGAGTCGCGCTTGCTGTAAGGCTGGGCCGTGCGCTGCCAGATGGAAGTGGGCCCCACTTTGCTCAAACTGGCGCCAGGTCTGGCCTGGTGGCTGCAGGCCCATTGAGTGCTCAAGCACCCACTGCGTGACCCGATCCCACTCCTTGGCGGCTGGCGCTGTCTGCGTAGTGGGAATGGTGCGCAGGCAGTACGTCATGCGAGGCACCACGCAGTAGCGCAGTAACCTGAACATAGCCCTCGGAGATGTCAGGCGCGCGCATCGCTCTGCAAATCGAGCCCCTGCCCCGCCTGCACCCGCTTCCCTGCGCAGCCATGCGTCCACAAAGCTGCTGTGGCCCACCGGCACCCCCAGCAACACAGCTCCACGGTTCTGATTTTCATCCGTATCCCCCACTAGCTGAACGCCCAGCTGCTGCAGCAGTTGCCGCTCGTGGTCTGTCACCACATGCCCCCTGCCAGGCAGCGCGCGTGACTTGGTGAGGTTTAGCTCCAGCCCCACCTCCGCAAAGTGTTGTTTGAGCTGCGCCACCGCCTGTATGTCATCCTGAGTCAGCGTGCAAGCGCCTGTTCGGACGTTGGCATCGTCCATGTAGGCGCCCATCCGCCTCCGCGCGCGCTGCGCAGCCGCCGCCTCATTGAACCGTTTCAAGCACTGAGCAATGGCGCCGCAGAAGAGCATCGGTGCCGCGGGGTCCCCCTGCTTAAACCCGCGCTGAGACATGATGATGCGCGTGGAGCCGTCAACGTGCTGGAACAGCAGGCGTGGCCGAGTGCGGACGTATGTGCCGATGAAGTAGTCGAGGAAGTCCGGCAGCTGTGCTGCTACCCATTCCGCTGCCGCCAGGACGAACACCATGTTGAAGGCATTCTTGAGGTCCAGCATGAACTGCCAGTGACCGAGCTCATACGCGAGTTTGCCGGCCATGGCCGCTTTCTCCGCTCCTGCTGAGACGGCTACCCCATACTGCCCGTCTGGCTCGAGGAGCTCCGCCAGGAAGTCTTTGCGGTCTGCCACGTACACCGAAGTGCATAGTCGCTGCAGCACCTCGCCGCAAACGATGGGCCGCTGCTTAGCTGTACCATCTTCCTGTTGTTCTGCAAGTGGCGTCAGGCGCCCCGCGCCATGCAACTGCCAGAAGGCATCCGGCAGCCGCGCAGCCTCCCGCATAACGGTCTGAAGCCACCGTGTGAGGACAGCAGCAAACTCATGCCGTCCCCAGCTTGTGCGTAGCGCATCCTGCAGGTGGCTGTAGCGCAGCCCCGATGGGCCTGCTCCACTGTAAGGGCTTGCTCGCTGGATGAGCTTGGCAACCGTCTCTGGCTCAATTCCCTCCCCCTGTAACAGGCTGAGTTCTGCTGGCATGTCGGCTGCTTTCGCCACAAGCTGATCAACCATGCCGGATAGCTCATGGAGTTGTTCCCCTGGCGCAGCGGGGGGGTGTTTGGACTGCATGGCGGCAAAGCAGTCATCATCAGGTATCGCCACCGTTTTGGGCTGAAGGAAACGCGCTGCCTGCTGTAGCCCCCCCCGTGTGCCCATGCACTGTAGGACGTAGGCGTTGATCGCTGCCTCCGTTTGCTGGCGCGCGCGCCAGCGCCGGTGCGCACGCGCGTGTGCGAGGAGCGCTGGCACCAACCGGTCAAGCTCACCTCGTGCCAACATTCTGATTCTGTCGGAGCGAGTGATGCCAGGTGCGCCATCGGTGGAGGTGATGAGTGATGGCATGAGGTGGTGTAGAATCGTGGATCTTTGCAGTCGCTGCACCCGCCCTGCGGAATCTGGCTCCCGCGCCGCATTGACGAACATCGTCATTGTGTGTGCCAACAGATGTGTTGCTGCGTTCTCCAGTGCAGCTCCCACATAGCGACGATTGCGTGGTCTAGCAAGGCTTCTAGTTGTCGCGAACTGCAGCTTGCACAGCTCATCGAGGCTGATGCTGTCAAGCACTGCTGCGACTGCGGGGGTTGAGATGGTCCACGTGAAAAGCCCACCTGCCCCACCTGCTGCGCCTGCAGGGCCTGGCGCTGCCGCTGCTGTCGCCGCACCTGCCGCTCTGGGGCCCCCTCCGCCGCCGCCGCGGCCGCCACGACCACAGCCTCGTCCGCCGCTGTCGCTGCTGCGACCGCTGCCACGGCCACCGCGGCCGTTTTGAGTTCGCGCGCCACTGCCGCTGTTGCTAGCACCGCCGCTGCGGCTGCTGGCATCACTGCTGCGGCCGTTGCCAGCGCCGCTGTCCTTAGTACCGGCTGCACTGCCGCCGCCGGCACCGCTGCTACTGCCGCCTCCGGTTCTGCTGCCGCTAGTCGCTCTGCTACTGCTGATGTCTGCATCATTGCTGCCGCTGCGAACGCGTCCTCCATTGCCACGTCCGCGCCCTCCACTGCGACCCCGACCCCCTCGTGTAGCACTGCTGCCCCCGCGTTCCGGCCTCTTTGAGCTGCCGGAGGAGCTGCTGCCACCAGCCTGAGCAGCAGGTGCCTGCTGCGCGTGCGCTGGTCCCTTTGCGTAGGGGTTGCCGATGGGTGTGCACGCCGGTTGCTGCTGTGGCAGCGACGTGGTAGCTGTTGCCGTCGATGCATCAGGTGCTAGCGGTGCTGCTGATGCTGTTGTTGACAATGTTGCCGCCACTGCAGCGGGTGAAGTGATAGGCCTGCATTTGCGGCAGTGCTTGCCCGCGCTGGCATCGCTGCTGTCCACTCTGAATGTCTTGTTGGCATGAAACAGGTTTTTGCACAAGGCACACTCGGTGTAGATGGTTTGCAAGTGCGACGTGCTGAGGTCGGAGCGCTCCAGGAACGTTGTTGCTGTCCCACTGTGGTGTTTGCGCTGGTGCTTCGCCGCGATGTGGGCGTTTAACCTCTGCTGTAACGAGAGCAGCGACATGCCCTTCTTCACCACGAGGTCGCATAAGTTGCACTTGTACTCCGGGTCCGCACTGCCTCCACCTCCAGCTTCGTCGTCTAGCATCAGACGTTGCTGTTCCAGACTGTTATGACCTGTTCTAGAGCGCTTGACTGCACTTTGCCCGCCCGTGTGCTCCCCTTCGCCTGTTTGATCGGAAATTGACCAACCGTCATTCTGTACCCTCTTGCGTTTGTGCGCTGCGCGTCCGTCTCCAGTTGCTCTGCTGCTGCCACTCGTGCCATCGTCCTGTTGACAAGCGCCATTGCCATCTGCAGCACTGGTGCTAATATCCTGCGCTTGTGCGCACGCTAGATCGGATTCCTTGCATTTCTGCGCTGATTCAGAGTTGGCAATACGGGCCTCCCGCCGCCGCCATGATATTCTTTTCATGATCTCTGCTACGCCATGGTGCTACATGCTACAGCTACATACCTATCCGCATCTCGTGGAGGCCTACTAGTTTTTCATGTACTTCATGTTTAAGTGCCAAAAATCTTCACACGGAGTGTGAGGCAGGCTGAGTAGTGTGCTCGTATGCTTCGCGCCAGGCTCCTAGGTCGCTGCATAGTTAAATGCCACCGCAGTGGCAGTGGCGTGACAACGCGAGTTGCCCTTCCTCCGACGCTGACAGCTTGGGCCTTAGTGAAGCACGCCTTTAGCGGAAGTGCTCGTGACCTGCGGCTGCTGGATTGGCACCGGCATCAGATGCCTCTCCTGCAGCGAGCCTCGTACGAGCACGGCATCGTCAGCAACTTTACAACGAGGCAGCAGCACAGTTCACGTGGCGGCAAGCGTCCATCAGGCTCATCGGTCAGCAGAATACGCGCTCTAGGCAGACAGAAAACATGGAAAGATGCTCTCCAGATCTTCGAGAGTATTGAGGATCCCACTGCTCTGGAAGCGAGGGCGCTCCTCAAGGCCATGGCCTACAATCACCAGCCCCGGCACGCCATGACTGCACTGAGACAGCTGCAGGGTTCAAAAGCCGTGACCTTCCATGACTACGAGCTTGCCATCCATGTGCATGCAAAGGAGTCTCCCCTTGCAGCTTTGGAGCTGCTGCACGAGATGGAGCGGGAGGGGTTTACCTGGACTCCACGGGCATGCGGCACGCTGCTGCAAGCGTGCGGCAAAGACGGCGGCTCAATGCCGCACTGCAGCTGATTGACGAGATGCAACAGCGCAACATCAGCCCCAGTGATGCAGACTATCTTATTCTGATCGTGGCATGTGACCGCGGCAAGAGACGGACGCGTGGTGGCGACAGGGGCGGCAGCGAGCAGGCCTTGGAGCTGCTGCAGCGGATGCAAGACAAGGGTCCTGTGCCTGACCTTCGGCATTACAGTGCTGCAATAACTGTCTGCGTGACGGAGGGAGACTTGGCCAACGCCGTCAACACATTTCAGAGTATGCGCGACAAGGTGAGCATGACGAAACTAGTTCCTCTACAAATACAAATACACCAGCCGTGATAGCCATGCCCAAAACTTGCAGGATGTTTTGGGGCAAAATTGGTGGTTTGTAGTCTGAGAGATCAAAATGCAAACAATATGGTTACAATGCTCTGCGATTGCTGTGAATTTCATAACCACTGAGTGTGCATGCATGCTGGCTGGCGATCAGGTCTTTATGTCTGTGGTTTCCATGGCCTACGCACCCCCAAAGAAGGGACACAATTTACTTCAACAGAACGTCTTGAAGTAGTCTGATTACCGCTGGAGCTGCATTATGAGGCGGCGGGCAGCAGCAACTGCTGCTGCAGTTTTGCGGTGTCCATACATGTGTGTGCTGTCTTTGTTGCATCATCTCAAGCCGCCTATTCATGCCATGGTCAAAGCACTTCTGTGAAAAGCTCTTGGTGCCAGGCACTGTGCGCGATATGCCCTAAATGGCACATTGAATCTGTTTGTGCTGATGTGAGTGACTGTGCTATGACGTCAATTTGTGGCCAACAGTACTCCTGGAGGGTGTAATGTGCGCAGCAAAATCAGGGGGAAAAGGGACAAAAAACAGGGAACATAATGGTTTTGGCAAGACAAATAATCGGGATGCAGGCAGGGGAGGAAGCACTTCGTGCCAGGCCCCCAAGTGCACGTGGCGTATGAAGAACTCTGGCTATTTGATTCACGGCGTTCTTGACTTGACGGGTACTTTTTCATGTGTCGGCAACATTTTAAGGATGAGATGAGATGCGTGAGCTTCTATTTTTGTGCAACAATATATTCATCAGAGGCACTACAACATCGCGATTGCGCGCAGACTGCTCATATGCTGGTTGTGATGTTGATTGACTGAAAACTGGTTTCCTGCATGGGATGTTTGAGCATGGTTCGCAGGCATCAAAACCATAGTATTTTGTTACATGTAGTGCTGCATACTCTTGACCTTTGCAGCCATCTTGGTTCTGCTACTGTACTTCCGTCAGATTTCGATGCTGTATATACCCAGCATTCGATGGCATGCATGGTTTGCTTCAATGAGCTATAATATGATTGGCGCCCTTTGTGCTGCAGGGTATCAAACCAAATGACTGGAGCTGGGCTGCGCTCTTGGATGCCTTTGGCAGAGCAGGTGGCCGAAATGATGGCATGGTATGGGGAGATGGGTACAACAGGAGAACAGCCAACTGTTTACACCATGACCATTCTGCTGAGTCATGCTGGGCAGCGGGGGAGCTGAGCGTTGCTGAGGGCATCTGGAGAGAGATGCGTGATCGCCAGCTGGAGCCTAATGCCTACAGCTACAATGCATCGATCAATTGCTATGCTACGGCAAAGCAGCCGGACAAAGCGGAGGGAGTGCTTACGGAAATGGTCCAGTCTGCCACCATCAAGCCGGATGCCATCACGTTTACGAGGTACGTACGTTTCACATGCTGCAAGTATGTGTTACGATACGGGTATGTGTAGATCAGCAATAACATCGAGTGAGCAAAGGATCCAACTTCGTGGTGTGGCACAATGTGACAAACCGCAGCATCATGTATATATCCTGGTGTTGTACGATAGGAGTATAATGGAGAATCATGAAGCATATCTGCCATGAGGCATGTGTCATAGGTGGCGAACGTGGTAGACTAGGGTAATTGCTGCAACACACACAGTGCTCATCAGCATCTGCAGCAGTTGCAGCCGCATTAGTGCTTGAATCCAATAAAAATTAATGCTGGCGGGGTATGAGCTGTTCGGTTGCTTGGCACTGTAAATAAAGCGTCAGTGACCCGGCGCGCTCAGGCTGTGTATGCGGCTGCATCCGTGCTGCCAATGCTGTGATTTGCTCTACAGTTACTGTGGTGCTGAGCATGCAGTGCATGCACATCACCCTAGCATTGAGTATCTGCAGCTGCACCGTCATGCTGTGACACTGCACCATTCATTAGTTGCATGGACCTTAATGATCGACTGCACCTGCATCATATACTTCTACAAGACAAAGCCCTGCCACAGTATTGTAGCTGGAGCAAGTACAGAAGTTCATGCATCGGATGTGCACACGTTTGTGCATCGCCATGAGCTGATTTCTAGTGAATATTTACAGCGTCATGGGATATTTAAGTGTGGACACCCCTTTGAAGTGAACAGTTGCCTGGCTCCACTTGTGTCAAATTGAGTGCTGCACGAGTTGATGGTATGTTTTATGTTCCGTCACTTTGCATTGTGTTCAGTAAACATGTACAATGCAAACATGGAGTGCACATAGTCTATTAGGTTACTGCTTACATGAACCATAACCTGACTTCTTGGCATCCTGAAGTGATCACGTATGCAGCTGCCAGTTGCTTTCAATTGCGGCTGCAGTAGTATACGTGTTTCACAGGACTACAATTTTCACGCCATAACCTCACCTGACCCTAACCTTTGCTGCTCCTCTCAAATGATCAGCCTCATGAAGGCATACATTCAGGTGGAGCGCCTGGACGATGCAGAGCATGTCATCAGCAGGATGCGTGCAGCAGGGGTACAGCCAATCATTGGGACATGGAAGAGCATCATACATGCTGCAGATACACTTGGTGACATCAAGAGGGCAGATCAGCTGTGTAGCGACGCTCTGTTGACGGATGGAATCAAGCCATACAGGCCATGGCGAAGTGCGGACATCAATAACTTGAACGACTCCAGCAACAAGCAACCCGAGGGGACTGTGGTGAGTGGATTACATTTGTCATACATGAATCACTATAGCACCTAAAGTTCGTTTCTCGAACCACTTTATTCGCCACTTGACGGGACTTTCCTGGACTAGTTTACATTCCGCAGTACTCTATTGCCACCGGGTCATGTTCGCATCACGCTGGACTGCCAGTAGTAGCTCGGGATCCCCAACCTTCACTAAACTTTGCCTGACAGAGTGATCCATGTACTGCAGCTGCCTGCATCGGCGCCTCACATGAAGCACTTTTGCATCAGCTTATTGACTGAGATGATGCTGGCTTGAGGTTTACTTTGAAATGTGAGAATGAAGACCTACACAAATTATCCGTTGTCACGAGACATCTTTACATGGATCACAATAGAATTTGATGGGAAACTTTGAATACATGCCGTCGCATACCTATGTTGCATCGAGTGTTCTAGAATGATCATTGAGCCTAGCTGTGGTAGGCCTTAACATGTCCAGTACATGTATTCAATACGTTATAGGAGTACCTGACAGTGTCTTGATTCGGTTCACTGAATCACCAAGTCTTATTGATAGGCGGCAGTCCTCTTGGCGTGCCAGTGGGGGCACGAATTGACATCCTACCCTTGTCCCTCCTCCCTCCTTCAAATTTTGTTGCCAAATGAGCTCAGACTCTGCACAATGATAAGTATTACATTTTGCCATTTCTGATGCGGGCTATTGTGCATTTACAAGCTGATGCTCTTGCGCCACTTGTATTCTTGGTATCGGGCGCAACTTGATTTTATGTTTTACCTTGCTTGCATAACAGCTGAGCTGTTTCCCTCCTATCCTTGTGTCCTCTTGTGCTGTAGATGGATCTACGTGGGCTGAATTCAGGCATAGCTCGAGCTGTCATTTGGCATGAGCTTCGTGAACGCCAGGAGGATGCCAGCAGGTCCAAGCTTCCAATGTACATCACCACAGGCCAAGGGGGCGGCCTGCTGGTAGCTGCTGTCTCTGATGCTCTCAAGTCTCAGGGCATCCAACACATCTTGCTGCGGCCTGGTGTACTGGTTGCCCCTTCCGCTGCCAGTGATGCTTGATAATGTCATCAGCATATGCTTTGGGTTTGATGACTGATGGTGACCTTTTTGAAATGATCATTGTGAGCAGGAGCAGTTTGAAGAGCAACAGTACGTAATCACAAGCTCTTGCTGGATGCTGAGCATTGCCTGCTCTTATCTACCTGTATCGCACATTTTGTACCATGCTTCAAACGCGTGATCAGTGAGGATGTGTATGCTGTACTTTTTATTAATTCTCGCTCAGGGCGCGACAAAGCCCAGATGATTGGCATCTAGCTGTAAGGAATCTACATGTCGTATGACAGTCTGAAAGTGTCGCAACGACAACCACTCAAACGCCGCCGCCGCCAAATGGCATCTCGGGGTCCTCCCCTACGTCCTCCTCCATGTGCCCCCCATGCTGTACTTCATTTGAAAGTTTGCGCACCACAGTGACTGACAACAATCACTGCCCCAGGTTTTTGACCAAAAACAGTCTGTACGCATGTACATAGTAGTAGCAGCTCTGTTCAGCCGTGTGTGCATGCCAGGCCAGGAGCACTGAAGTCTTGGATTGGATGCAACTCTAGAATTCAAAATGCTGCAATTAATGCACAATGCTGCAGCGTCGTCAACCTCCTCAATGAATTGCCCTTTGTCACTGGCTTCCCCAGCACAGTGATCAGCTTGCCAATGGCAAAATCATGGTGCACATACTCAGCATGTGCTCAGCGTGATGGCATGACTTCATGCACATACATGTACTTCACACTGCATATGCACATGTAGTACAGCGATCACATGTAGTACAGCGGCGGCGGCGTTTGAGTGGTTGTCGTTGCGACACTTTCAGACTGTCATACGACATGTAGATTCCTTACAGCTAGATGCCAATCATCTGGGCTTTTTCGCGCCCTGAGCGAGAATTAATTAAAAGTACAGCGATCCATACAGTAGGCAATACTTCACTGTCATATGATTGAATACAGTGCCATGCCAGTACTTTGCAAATAAGACTCTCAGTCGGACAAGCAGCCTCACAATAGAGCTTGTCTCTCAATTGCCGGCACTACCGTAGCGGGGAAAGTATACATATGTTGCTCTTCAAGTCAGTGCAAAATTAATTGACTGCAAGGCAGGCATCACTCCAAAAGCGCTCAGCAGCGTATCGCTTCAATGGCAGGCACACATGATGCATATGCTATCGGGGCGCAGTGCCGATCGGCTGGCTGCTGCATGCATATGCTATATAGACCCTCGGAGCAAGCCCCAGCTGGGCATACACAACTGTTGCAGTAGGACAGCCGGCCTGCCACTGGCACTGCGGAAGTAGGCTCCTTTGCGGGCTGCCGCTTTAAACAAGATTGTAACTTGAAGTAACACTACCCTGCAAGTCTTAGTTTGAGGGCCTGCAGGTGTGTACTTTTTATTTAGTTCTTGCTCAGGCCCTGGGCGTGAAAAAGCTTAAACGAATGGCATCCAACTTCAAGTTAAAGCTTGCTGTACGGAATCTAGATGTCATGTGACAGTCTGAAAGAGTCTCAATGACAACCACTTAAAGGTCACCGCCGCCGAATGGCACATGCATATATTTCGCAGTGCATATATGCACATATAGTACGGTGATCCATACTTGACTGCGTCATGATTGAATGCCATGCCAGCTGGTACTAACTTAAAGTAGTACATACGACATGTAGATTCCTTACAGCTAGATGCCAATCATCTGGGCTTTTTCGCGCCTGAGCGAGAATTAATAAAAAGTACTTATGATCTTGTATTTATAGCAGCCCCAAGGTGGGCTTGATGCGTTGGATAAGAATGCAAAAAACTAAAATCGGACGGGCCCTTAGAGCCCTGCGTTGCAGGCTTGTACTAGACTCATGGGGGGCAGACACAGCGGCACCCAGTCTGAGCCACACCTATCGTAGCCGATGTCTCCATCTCTTGAGCGAAAACGCCGGAGGACCGCGGTTATGCCTCTAGTATACATTTGGGCCAGAGGCGCCCGGTCCTCGATTCCTTGCCTAAGCACGCCGCTGACGTGCCTGGCCGAGGTTCTCTTTCTTGCGTGTTCAAGCAAACGATCTACAGTGTGCCCTGATGCTATCCGTATCCCCATGTTCCAATATCCCCTGCTGCTGCCCAAAGCCGTATCCTCACCACACGCGACTCCGCAGCTCCTGCTCACAGCCAGCATCTCCCATCCCCTTGCTGCCTGATGCACCCTCGCCACCATCAGCGCCACCGCGAGTGCTGCCGCACCTCTCGGTGCTAACGAGCAGTATATATAGACTCTATAATAATAGACTCTTTAATAAAAAGTACTTTGCTGAGCGTATGCGCATCACCGCCACCGGACACCGACATTCTGCACAGGTGGTCCGTAGCGACAGTATTCAGCGGCTTCCACCCTGCTTGCCGATGCTGCCAAATTGCCTGATTGCCAGAGTGGCAAGCGTGCAAGCACAAGCTGATCACAGTAACCAGAATATAGTGGGTCCTTCTTCACACCTGGCAGTGCCATGGCAACTTGAATGCCTTACTCCTGGTCCAGCAGGCAATTATGTAGAAGAAGATTTGTTGGGCCGCTTGCTTTTTTTTCTTCGTGAACCCACCCTGTGTCAAACCTGCCCCGTTCCTTGCAAAGCTCCAGGAGGCACAGTGACTGACACATAGGCTTGTATGCTATTGCATTTTGGGCACGCAACACAGTTGATGTGCAGTGCTGCTAGTACTACATGCTGAGCAACGCGGAGGTTGACAAGGCAACGGGCATGCAACCATCGCAGCGAAACAGTCGATTACAATAGTAATGTGTGTCGCATCATATTATTAATGCACAAGCCCCGAACAGTCGATTGAAAAAAAAACTCAAAATCCAAATTGCTTATGATAGCTCGAGATGTACAAACGTGCGCATGCGCGCCAGCTGTTCAACTATGCTGCAGATACATGACATGCACATACTGACTCATGCATGCTGGCCTGAAATACACAATGACTAACGGCAGCCTGCCGTGGATGCCGAAGAACCGTCATCAACATCAGACAACTTAGTTGAACACAGCTCTACATGCCACGGCGCGTTCACCATGATGCAGTCATACTTGACTGAGCGAACAGCGCAGGGCGCGCAGCTAGAATAGGCGGCGCCGGTTGAACGCAAGGAAGCCGCCCTTTGCAGCGCCGCGATAGTCCTGCGGACTCAGCACATGCGGGTAATCGTCCGCCACGTCTACTATCGCAAAACGGAGCGGCGGCAGCGCATGGTCACCCTGGCTCATGCGCAGCTTCCGCAGCAGCGGCAGCAGCTGCGGCATGCGCCCCAGCCCGTTGAGCGACAGCACCTCCAGCGACGGCGGCAGCGGTGGGAGGCCGCTGACTGTGCCAAAGCCGAAGCACAGCTCGCGCAGCGTAGGCGGCAGCCCAAAAGGCGCGGTCTGCGGCCGCGGCAGCACGCAGTTGCCGTTGACACGCAGCGCCTCCAGCCGCGACGGCAGCGTCTCGAACCTGTGAGAGTGATTAGCCTCGTCGGCATTAAAGTCCACGCTGAGGCGACGAATGGCTGTTGCCTCTAAAAAGTACCAGAAAGGTATGGCTTCGTCAGGCTCGTCGTCGCCGTCGTCGCCGCCGCTGCCGTCATCGCCGTCGTCGCCGCCGCTGCCGTCGTCGCTCTCGTTGCTGCTGCCGCCGTCGTCGCTGCCGCCTTCGTCGCTGCCGCCTTCGTCGCTGCCGCCTCTGCCGTCGCTGCCGTCTCTGCCGTCGCTGCTGCCGTCGCCGACCACGCTGTCCGCACTGTGGTCGCAGAGGCACACTATGTTGAGCTCCTCGAGCGCCGGCAGGCGCCTCTGCCACTGGTGGAAGTCGCCACAGCGCGCGAAGGTGTCCAGCTTACGCAGCCCTGGCGGCACCTGCCACGGCAGCAGCGGCGACTGCGGCATGCGCCACTCCAGGCTCCTCAGCGTGGGCGGCAGCTCCGGCACCTCGAGCACTTCGCCGTCGCTCCATGCGCCGTAGTGCTGCAGCCCCTGCGGCAGCCCGTCCTCCGGCAGCACCTGGCGCTGCGTGTGGCGCAGGCTGCGCAGGCCCGGCGGCAGCGGCGGGAGAGACACCGGCGGCACGCGCCCCCCGTCCTCGCCGTCGTCATCGGAGCTGCTGCCCCTGAACTCCAGAAGCGTGAGCGCGGGCGGCAGCGGCGAAGGGAGCGCAAACGGGTACTGCTCTGGCAGCGTCAGGGACTCAAGCGCGTCAGGCAGCTCAGCGATCGGCACGTCGCGGGCGCATATGTGCAGCACGCGTAGCGTCGCAGGCAGCGGCTCCGGCAGCGGGTGTAGTCTGCCCGAGCCTAGGCTCAGCATGAGCCGCTCAAGGGCGGGCGGCAGCGGCGGCAGGGCATGGGCATAGGAATGTCTAAAATGCAAGACTTTGAGGCTTTGAGGAAGCTGCGGCAGGTGGCGATTCCAACGTCCGCTGATATCTGGGCCGAGTGAGAAGTCGGTCTCCGGAACCGCGGTGTACTCCGGTCTGCGAATGAGGAGCTCCTCCAGGCCCTCGTGAAGACGAGGCAGGCGTTTCGAAAAACCGCAGCTTGCGATGTCGAGCACGCGTAGTCCACGCGGCAGGTCTCCTAGCGGCTCGTTGAAAGTCCAGGACTCAACAGCAAATCCGGCAAGTCCGCCAGAAACCCCCCTTCCACGGGCTCAAAGTCTGCGCAGTGTACAAGGCGCAGCTCGCTGAGGGTGGCTGGTAGCGGATGTAGCCTGAATAGATGGCTGCGTGTGACCGTGAGGCTGACGATGTGCGCGGGGACGGTCACATCGCACTTGACGCCCTCCATGGATAACGTGGTGGTCGTGAGGGGCACGCAACGCAGCAGAGCATCGCCCCCCTTCCAATCCGCCAGGTCAATTGACACTGCAGTGAGAGAATCAGGCAGCTTTGCGAGGCTGCCGTCAATGCTGCCGCCGCCGCAGCTCGCATTTTCGTCTCTAGTCTCACCGCCTTCAGTGCCGCTGGCTCCCTTGCCGCCCCTACTGCTGCTGCTGCTACCACAGGCCCCGTCGAGCGCTCCGTCGCTCCCGCCGTGGTCAGTGCCGTTCATGCGACTGCAACCGAGCTTCTCGATAGCCTCCTGAGCCGTGTAGGCCTGCAGCCTCAGCCTCGCCACACTCCACGTCTGCATGATAGATCGTGCTGTGGGCGTAGGAGTTAGGGGCGTGATGTTGGCAACCATTCTACGTGCAGGGGGATGCAGCGCTTTGGAGAGGCTCCAGGCCTCCTTGGGCAAGCTCATGGCAGCATGCACAACCTCCAGCGCCTCGAGGCAAGTGACATCGCGAGTGACGCTGACAGCCTGCTGCGGGGACTCTTGGGGCTGCCGCATTTGTTTGTGCTGGCGCCGCTTGCTGCTGCGCCGTTCCTCTCGCTCCATGCCTTGCTTGGAGAAAGGCGTCCTTGCAAAGCTCTCTCTTTGCGCCAACCATGTCCAGCAAAGAGTTCAAGTTGATGTTGAAGTGTTGCTGGCGCGATTCTGTGTGTGTGTGTGTGTGTGTGTGTGTGTGTGTGTGTGTGTTGCAGGACGGCAGCGCTTGCACCTCGTAGGTGCGAGGCCTGATCGACCTTCAGCACACGACCTTTAGCACCGTCTCCCCATACTGTTGCTTGCAGTCAAGGCCCTGCCCATGCCCGGCCACTAGCTGCCTCGGCCCCCAGAGACGCTGAGACTCCTGATAACGGGCATATGGGATCATGGCATAAAATCACATCATGCGTTGCAGACTCAATGCAGAGCCCTGCCTTACAACACCCTGCCGGTGCAGTGACAACCAAAGTGCTGCTTGTGTTCATGCAAGAAGCTGCTTTTGTCTCCCATCCAAGAGCACATGTACTCCAGCTGATGAGTGGATGCGGCGATCACAGTAACAGAGCCTGTCTGTAACTCCAGCACTTCATAAGTGCGACACCAGAGGCTGGGCGCACAGCGATGGAGCAACAGGTCGGGAAGGAAGCCAGCAGCAGCAAGCGCGGGTGTAGGGGGACAGGAGCAGGCTTGTAAGGCATCCTCAGCAGGACCCTGCTGTGCACCACCGAGTGCAGAAGTACCAGCCTGCTTGGCCAGTAACATCCTACCACCCACTGGCAGGCTCTGCCAGTTATGCCGCTGCCCCCGCCCCGCCGTCTCTCTCAGCGCCATAGCAGCGGGGCCAGCGTTTATGCTATAGCTATAGCAATAGCATCATTAGTTTTCTCTCTGGCCAGAGGCGTCTGTAGCACCGCAGCAGCAGCACGGCACAGCAACTCTACATCCCTACTGGTTCGACAGTTGTAGCTGACACAGTCACTAAGAACTGAACGTAGCATGTCAGTGCGTGTTGGAACTCTGGGGTAGCAAGCAGGTGGTGCCCACATAATTTGTTTTAACTTATAAGCCAGTTGTGTATCTTTTCAACAGTCACCGCACGCATGAACGTCTTGGCAGACGCCATGCATCGCCACTGACCTTCTACACAACTTCGAAATGCATCACCAATAGCAAGCGTGCGTTAGCAGCAGCAGCCAGCAAGTAAGCATGGTTCCTTCACACAGGTGGTGCGTGTGCGCTGCAATTCATGCTGTAATCATGTGAGCACATTTGAAAGGCCAATGCCAAGCTCCTCCATGAGCCCCCCCAACAAGCACACCACATAACAAAACACTACGGCACACTTGAGCTGCACAATGGGGCATGCAGCAACAAGAGAAGTCGTCTGGTAAGCTGTAGAGTAGTCGACACAAAATGTCATTATGGCGGTGCTCAACGGTCACCACTGTTCGCAACCATATGCCAATACACACCACCTGACGACCATTCGCAGTGACATAGAAAAACTTCATACACAAACTGAGGGGACGAGGCCCCCATTCAGGCCCTCCAACCTGCGGCAGCATTTTACACTACGACCCTGCAGCTGTTCCTGCGCTGCTAGCATCAGAACGACCAGTTGCTAGCACGAGCACTCAGGGTGTACACTGCCATGTGAGAGCGGCAGCAGCGCAGCTTCCACCCGCTGCTGTGCAGACATGCTTGTGAGTGGTGCGCAGTGGCGACTACTGCCCTGCTGCCGCTGCTGCTGCTGCTGCCAAAACCTAACCTTACCCCAGCTCTGTGCGTGCACTGGCAAGTGCACTCACACTGCTTCTTGCGGCCGCAGCTGCACTGCACGTGCATGAGGAATCGCCCTTCCTCCACATGTAGCCACCAGCACAGGCAATGTAACACAACGCTGAGCGATGCTCACACGCTGGTGACCGCGGTCATGAGCATCAGATGCTGAGCCCTGCCACACAGCAGCCCGCGAGTGCAGTCGCAAACCGCGCTGCCAGGCGTCACAGCAATGCACGCGAATGCTGTGCCTCCTGTCTCAGAGCTGGCGATGAGCACTGTTGCATCATGCATGCAGAGCACTGTCACGCAGTGAGCGCTCACGCCTTGACCGGCGAGACTGTGGGTCTGCGGTCTTTGAGCTCTGGCACGGCGGCACCGGGACGGCTTTCCCAGGACTCAAAGCTGAGGGCTCCCGCCACATCGAGGTGATGAAAGCGCACTGCGCCAATGAGGCGCTCCGGAAGTTCTTCTTCTGTCTCGCCTTGAATGACAAACCCGAGATCTACGGACACGACCTTGGTGTAGTTCTGGGCAGCGCAGCACAGACGGACGAGGCAACGCAGATGAGTGAGTGAGGTGAGTGCATCAGACGTGCACAGCCCTCAGCATGTGTCATGGCATGTGTCATGACATTAAGAGTGATGGTGCCAGGTGGTGAGAGAGAGAGAGTGAGTGAGTCAGATGTGCACAGCCCTTGGCAAGTGCGATGATGGTTTAAGCGAATGGTGCCGCGTGGCTGTACACTGCAGTCACCATGCGCCCAGCGAGTTGAGCAATGAGGCAAGGACAGCAATCAGCTGAGCGTTGCGCCCTACATGCTCCATGCGCATTGAGCAAGTGATGAAATGTGACAAATACGCCATACGCAGCCCTCATCCCGTACTGCACTGTACTGCACTGGTTGATTACTACGTGGCACGCCAACCATCATGACATGGTGATGATGCTCAACACGTTGACTCACCTTGACGACACCAAGAATGTAGAGCGCTGCAGTGCTGGAGCACACATCAGTCACAACCTCAAAGTAGCCGGAGCCGCTGAAGTACTCCTGCGTGATCTTGGTGCCGATGATCGCAGGCTTGCCGCCCACTGTCGACCTGCGGCAGTTGAAGGATTTTGAAAGTCAGTGTCTGTGCTGGTGGTATAGCATGATACCAAGGGTAGACCGCTGGTGCTGTTCACGCCGTCTGTGAGCCATCCACCACCGTTGCCCTGTGCGGCAGCAGGGAGGATTTTGATATCGTACATGCCGCTGATGGCACGTGAACATCTCTTGAATGTTGATGGGAATGCCAGCAGCTGCGCAGCAAACACAAATGCCTTTGTCAGGATGTGTGCCACCACAATGTGATGCGCTACTGCGCTTGCCTGCAGCATTGAAGTTCCTGCCACTTCTCATGCAACCCCTTACAGATGTCACTATACATGCCTGCCTGTCAATACTGACACAGAGCTGCAAAAGCGCGCATGCATCAGACTGCGCGTCATCAATCCAGGTGCGCATGGCGCTGGCTGCTGCAACTTTTGCCACAACGCTCAACCGCTTGTTCACCCACCCCACACAATCCCAGAGCAGTGCTTTGATGTACAACTGACGAGGCAGTGTGCGTCATGAACTGCAGGTGCCGTCACCAAGCTCAACCACTGGTCTAACCTAGGCTACCACACAACTACTGTAGGTGGCTGGCACACGCACCTGACGAGCCAGGGTCCATCGTGGCACCGCGGAATGATCTTGAGCCTGGAGTTCCGGAACGCGCTTCCCTCGGAATCGTCCTCAATAACGCGCTTCATCAGCGCGTCGAAGCACGGGTCACCTATGTAGGGGGTGGTGCCCCCGTTTCTCGGCGCAAAGTACGCTATGAAACTGCCCCAGGGCAGCGAGAAGTTGAGGACCAGCACAAAGGGGCAGGAGGGCCCCGCTTTGCGGCGAAACCGCTGGACGAAACCGCCGGGGCGTGCTGCGACGTGGTGGTGCTGGTCAGCGCTCAGCAGGAGGTCAACTCCTAGCAGCATGTACGCGGCTTCTTGGGAGACGACTTTCTTGCCGTCCTGGGGCGGCGCGAGAGAGCAGCGGTGAGCAACAGAGCGCGTGAGTGGTTGTGAAGTTTTTTGTGGACAATGCCCTTGAAGCAGGGCAGCAGCACCACACGCACGGTATCAGCGCTTTACCGTGGCATGTGACCCATGGTGATCTGGATTGGTGCCCAGCACATTGGCCAAGCCAAGCAGCATTGAGGTAGTGTCCTGTATGTAGTCATCTTCAGGACCTTGTACCTTGTGTGCACAAACCCGAAACTGTCACCCTCCTTGCATTATGAGCGTGTCCAACACAGGCTCCGCCCCAAATCAGCTGCTTGGCCCACTGACATGACATTCGCTGCCAAAGTATGTCAAGGCCTCGACAAAGCCTACATGTTTGCTGACTTCACAGCACTATCAGAAGTACTGTAGAATCTACATGAATGTTGTGACTTCACGCGCTGCTCCCACATACCATGTCCAGCGCTGACTCTACTCCCAGCCGCCAACAAAAAAATGGTTAAAGAGGCTCACGATTAGGGTGAGGCTGACCTTGCTTGCTCCCCAATCAGTCAGTTCAGCTCTGCTGAGTTCAGAACTCAGCAATTTGTGCAGGGATGACCAGTTTCATGTGCCGTACACCGCAGGTACTGGTTTGGCAGAGCTGAAATCACTGCTAGGTTTCAGCTGTGTGTGTGCACCAAATGAGCGGCGCGAGCCTGAGGCCTCATATACACAAGCCCACAAGTTTGCGTTGCACTGAACGTGACCAAACACAAACTGCCAGTATTCATACATGGCTGAAACTTGTTGAACGTATGTTCACTTGTTCACGCCAAACACACACCTTGAGATACTGCTTCCCGCGAACCATGAACGTCTCAGACGTCGGCTCCTCCCAGCAGTTGCTCAGCTCGCCGCCCGGCTCCAGCTTGTCAATGGCGGTTGCAGGGCAGTTGAAACGGTCCTGGCCCACCGGCGCTTTGTCGGGTATCCAGACGCTGGCGCGCCCCAGCGTTTCGCTGATCATTTCTGGGCCTTTGAGTTCGTCCATGTCAAACCCTGGCATGCTGAACTCGCCTGTGGAGCACAGGCAGGAGCATTTATATACATATAAGTGTTTGAATGCAACGCTCATGGGTGCATGTATGCACCGCACTTCTGCCTTACTTAGGGTTAGGTCACTTTGACTCTACCTAAACCTGGCACGCTGAGCCCGCCTGTGGAGCACGTGCCTGATGTGGTAGAGTAGCCCTAACCCTAACCGTAACCCTAACCCTAACCCTAAGCCTAACTCTACAATTATCATTTGCATGTCATGCGTCATGGTTATTTGGGGTCAACTTGCCCTGGCGCTACCGCAACCTGACATGCCGAACTCAACAATGCAACCTCATGAGGTACGTCATAGCCAGAGCTGCTCCTGCCTTCATACTTCTATGATGTCAAACTAAGAAGCTCTAACCCTAGACCGACCTAGGCATGCTGGATTACGTATGCAAAAGATTATGTCATACTGTGGCCATATTGTGTTAGACAACCCTAGCCCTAGCCCATACCGAAACTTCAACACGTTTACACTTGGGTCGTGATGGGAATACATGCAATCAGTGTATGACCCCGACATGAAGCATTCTGAATGTCCGCATGAGGGGTCATGATGCAATGACAAGTGCCAGCATAGCTGATGATGTTCAGCTGTGCAATCTTGTCAATGACACACAGAAGTGCAAAACCGTTGTCTACATTAACGCTTGCTCAAACCCTGCATGCAAGTTCTGCATGTCATGAATTGAGGGCGTGGCTACTGCACAAGGTGGCATTACCTGCACAATACGCAACATACCACAAGTACTGACAATGATTGTCAATGCGCGGTGAGGCGCGCTCTGAGACACATTGTCATAGGGTACAGTACTGCAATGCGCGGTGAGGCGCTGAGACACATTGTCATAGGGTACAGTACTGACAGCAAGCTGCAGCGACACTGGTACTAAGGTGAAGCATTCCAAGTTGAAGTGTCAGAGTGCCAGCAGCAGCTGTGGGCAACTGCAACTGCAGCGCAGCAAATCTGGCTTTACTACTTACACAACTGGAAGAGCCAGCACAGGTGCAGTGAGGGACTACAGTACTGGCAAGGCATCGGCCATTACTTTGGTCATGACATGGCCACTGACCAGCTGCACTGAGACTGAGTCTGATCAACAAATCATTGGCACTACCAGGCAGCAGCAGTAATCATCGCTGTTAAAGCGGATGCTGCAGTGCGATCTGCTTGAACTCAAAACAAGCTCATCAATGGTGTCCAGGGCGCTACACAGCCAAATCACATGAAGCAACATCAACTTCAACTTCATCTTCAAAATTTACCTTGTATTAGGTCATGTGCAAGTGCTCATACCTGTGAGACCGCTCATGCGCCTGCGCAGCCCCGCCTCCACCGACCGCCTCTCCGCCCCCCCCTCGCCCCCCTCCCTGTCCCCCCCCTCCTCCCCCCACACCGCCCCCCGCAAAGGCGCCATTTGGCCCACAGGCGTTGAGGGTTGGGACAGGCGCCCGCGCTGCGTAATCCAGAAAGTGCGCCCCGCTGCCTCGCGGCGCGACAGAACTTCCGACATGCGAAACGTCTCCGATGTGACAGAGTCTTGAAGTTTGAGGCCGTCGAGCATTTGGCCTGCCTGAGAGGCTGCCGTAGGGTGCGGGATGGGAAACAGGGGGTGGCTTGAGGTTATCGGTATGCAGTGAAATGCAAGGCCAGCAAATTTGATGAGCTGCATGATTATGATTGTAACCGCCACCCCTGATCGCCTCGGCATAAGCGGCGCAATATAACAACATTGAGAACAAATATGGGCGCATCCGCCCTTGCGCACGTCCTGATACCTAGTCCAAGTCATGACAAAGTGCAGCGCTGCTAGTCCTGCTGTCACCAACGCCAGCTTTGTATTACTTGTCTATGATTACAAAAGTATTCCATCGCATCACGCCGTGAGCGACTGTTTCGCTTTCTGGTGCTGCACGTGCTGCAATGGGCACGACCTGCAGCGGTCCATGCAGCGACGCGCCTCAAGACACGAGAGCGCTGTGCCGTGCAACATAAGTTGAAAACGTAAAATTGCGCGATTGAAGAAGCGCCAGTTGCGCGTTCACACAATACCAAGGTCACAGTAGGCACACCTGCGCATGAAGCGCCAAGTCAAAGCTAGACTCTGTGCGCCCGGAATGCAGTGACGGGCGCCGCGGCTAATCACAGGCTACAAATGTCAATGCAACTGATGTGATGAGCACTGCAAGTGGAATGCTGCAATGCAAAATGAACACGGGTCTTGTATGCAATGCTGTGTCGGCCCTGTGGCACGTCGTGATCGGATCCAGAGTCATGGCCAGGGCTGGGATTAGCCAACGTATTCAAACGGCATAGGCTAGTAAATCAAGCAAAGCACACATACCTGCGCCACCCATCTCCATGTCCATCCTCATGACCTCCGCCACGAGGCACGCCGCGGGCACGCTGCACAGCCCCGCCCCGCGCACGCGCAGCACGTAGCGCGACCCCCCATAGCACAGCGTCACGTCCCACGGCCCGCTCACCGCCAGCGCCGCCTGCGGCGTGCAGTCGCTGTCCATGGCGTCGTAGAACTCGTCACCATCCTCGTCCCCCGACCTGCTCAGGCCGCGCGCCATGCTGTCGTCGGTGGCGCCGCCGCCGCAGCCGCCGCGCGTGAGGGTGACGCCCGTGCGCGGCGGCGCATGCAGCACCGCGCACTTGTGCAGTATATGGCACAGGACGCCGCGCGCGGGGACGGCGGAGGTGGGGCCCGGCGCCGCCGCCTTGTCGGCGGTTTCGGCGGTTTCGTCCTCATCAGCCGGCAGCGGCGCGAGCGCGGCCGAGTTGTGGCGCAGCACGATGTCGACGTGCGCGCAGGCGCAGGCGTGGCCCGCGACGGTGCCCAGGTGGAGGTCGTCCGCGTGCTGCGTGTCCGGGCTGGGCAGGGAGACGGGCGAGGACGCGCCGGACATGGTGGGCACGCTCTTCTTGCGCTTGCGCAGGAAGGACTTGACGCCCGTCGTGCGCTTCGCCAGCAGCCTGCGGATGCCGGGGTGGCCGTGGTGGTGGCCGCCGCCGCTGCCGCTGCCGCTGCTCGCGGCGTCGAAGGACGCGGCGCCGGGGGACGACGCGACCTGCGGCGCCAGCGTCGTGTCCGACTTGTGCCGCGTGGCGCTGCTGCCGTGGGTGCGCAGGCTGTGCCGCTGCTTGGAGCTGTGAGGGGAGCTGCCGTCGCCGCCGCTGCCCTTGCCCCGCAGGAGGCTCTTGATGATGCTGGGGGAGGGGGTCCTGCCGCTGTCCCTGCGCCGCAAGCTGTCCTCCCGCCCTCGTGCCCCCGAGTCCTCATCGTGTGCTGCCGCAGCAGCGGCGGCGGCAGAAGCTGCTGCCAGCTGCGAGGAGGGCGCCGACGGCAAGCTGGCCCTTCTCGTGCTGCCTGCCGGGCTCAGGGACCGATGCCGAGGCCCAGCGTCAGTGCTGGGGCTGGTCGTCCCTTCGTCCAGCGACGCTTTCTTGTTGAACAACCTCATCGACTGAGGCCTCATGATGGCAGCGTCTGTATGATGATGCTTTTGCTGTCTTCCTGTGAATGCTCGAACTTGCAGCGCTGGCTTACTCTGTCGTGAAGTGTGAGAGGCGTCACTTGACCCTAGTCCGCCTACAGCTCAGTGCCAAACGCCGCCGCTTGCTGCTGCGACGGTCGGTGCCTGTTCCCGAAAGCGGTTTTGCTTCGGACTGAGCAATTTCTTCCTGGTATTGCAGCAGAACGGATGAGTCCCTTGAGACCTGCAAACAGCAAACAGTGATCACGCCTGCCGAAGCCACTTCACGCGCCTCCCCCTTCGCTTCTCGTTTTTTTTTTTAAAAGAAAATTTAAACTTCAAATCCGAACCTCAACTTGGTTGAAGCACGGGGTGTGCTGCACCACACAAGTGATGTCTATAGAGGCCAGTGTGCATGCGGTCTTCACGTACAATTTTCGAATTAATTGCGGTTTTGAGCAGATCTGCACATCCTGTCATCTTCATCGCCAACACAAAGTTTGCAAGTACAGAGGCCTCTGTGAGCATGCAGTGCTCTCAGGCTGTTGCAGTGGAAATTTGAAATTGTGACTTGCTTTTTGCGTTTGCATCCAGGCAGCCAGGCATGCAGCGATGCTGCTGCAATCAACTTCTTGGTGTAATCTGCAACATCGCTGTTCTGCTGGCTCAAAAGTACGTCACAGCGCTCGTTACCTCAAATGTGTTTGTTTTGCGACGAAACGGTTGTGATGCATGCACAGTATGTGGAACTTGAAGTATACTGCAGTGTACTATGTAACACCAAGCGTCACTGAACTAGCATCAGTGCACTTGGGGTGAACACGAGTGTGCATGCAAACAGCCGATGCTTGCATTGCAACATGTATAACATTAAGGACAATTGTCGGTCACCATCGGCACTGCACCGCTGTGTCTCACCTGGATGTCATTGAGAGAATTGAATGCAGTCGATGAACAGCTCAGCCACATCGACAATGGGCATGTGCAGCA
The DNA here is from genome assembly GCA_017506865.1 of Tribonema minus. NCBI lineage: Eukaryota > Xanthophyceae > Tribonematales > Tribonemataceae > Tribonema > Tribonema minus. Next base: position 27,243 of record JAFCMP010000223.1, read on the forward strand.
AAGCACTGCCCGACCACATGTGTATATGTATAGATGTATATTGTGCAAGCCTCCGAGAGCGAATTCATGCTTCGCAGATGCACCGCCAGGCGTACGTGCGCACATGCCAATGATGAGCGGAGACATTCCCTGGGATCGGTAGCTTCAAGATGTTATAAGCTTGGCCGCCAGTGGCCGGCCAAAACAAGTTCTTGAGACAAGAAAATGACCCTTCATGAATGGATGCGAGGCAACAAGACTGTTTCTTTGGCAGTTGCAGTCGTCAAGTGAAAGTCACAATATAATGGTAAGCGTTCATTCACACTTGTGAGCGTCGGGGTCATCGCTACAGTAACTGCAGTGCGCATCTGTGCTGCAGCCATATTCTCAAGCACTATGCTGACGCTTTAGGGGCCACCAGCGGTGACACGTGTACCAAGCTTTGTGGGATGCACATAAATCTGGCCAGGATTGCCTTTGGCGTACAACGGAGCAATGCCTTGAGACCTGAGGGTTTCACAGACTGCCCGCTGTAGCTGGCCATCGCCTTGTCCTGTGATGATGTGCAGTGGAATTTGACGCCTGGCGGCGCAGACTTGTCGAAGCTGCAATTCGTGCCGTACCGCCGCTCGGCCTGTGGCTGGATTCAGCTCATGCAGGTCCATCTGAGGGCACAGGTGAACAGAGGTCATCATTTCTACAGTCAGCACAATTGAGCTGAAGTTGGCAGCATCACTACTGCTTTTTTTAATGAAACGGTTGCCAACTTTCACTGTGGACTGAGAGCAAATTGGACGCAGCCTTTGCCCTGCAGCGAAGTTGAGGTGATTGCAACGGCAACTTATTAAGAACTTCATTTATCCCATGTTGATGAGAAGAGCCAAAGGCACCCCTTGGCTAGCAAATTGGTGACCTGTCAGTGCTTCAAATGCACTCAGCCTGCCCACTTTTCCTCTGATGGCTCACGAGCAAATTCAACGTGAGTCGAATAATATCAACAACTACTGTGACAGGCAGTGTCGTGGTGAAAACAAAACAGTATACATGCTACATTGTGCACTGCGAGATATGATGCTGTGAGTCAGCCATCGAGAACAACATCAGCTAAGTGACTGTAGCAGCAGGCAGGGCGTCTGGCCTGCTAGTACTCGATAGTTACACCCATCAAGCAGCTCAGTCATCCAAACAAAGCGGACACGCTAAGTCTGCGATTTAAGATCTATTGATTGAGGCAAGCTGCAGGCAGGCAGCTATCATAATGCATGTGCATGAGGCATCAACAACGGAGTTGGAGTCAATGATGGCTTCAACGCCAACTATCGCACTTCAAATTTTGATTGAACTTCGATTGATGCTGACTCTGCCTGCATAATATACTGCAGTGAAACCTATAGCTTGCAAAGCGTGATTCAAAGTGTCAAAAGTGTCAGCAGCACTGATGCGCAAATCAGCAACATGCACCAGACTGTATGCACCTCACCAGGAAACTGCGACTAGGTGCATATACTGTGTACTGAGCACGGCGCAATTGCCAGTGAATCAGATGCCATGGTTTGAGAAAGGGTACTTACTATGCAGCCCATTGTTGCACTCTTGCCAGATGCAAGTTTGATGTCAGTGACTGTCACAGTGCTTTGCAATGGCTTGTAAGGGTTGATTGTCCCCGATGATAGAGCATCAGCGTAGAGGTCATCTGCTTTCTTGAGATCCCCATGTGCCTCCGCCGCATGAATGATGGCCGCCCAAGTGCTCAGCATTGGTTGTACCCCGGCGGCGCGCATCCTGTCAATGATGAGCTCTGCTTCATCCAGGCGTCCACTGCGATAGTACGCCTTCATCAGGCTGGATGATATGATGGGACGGATCAGAACCAGCATAGCCATAGGTGATGGGTTAAGCGCAGAAAAGCAGTACCAGAGGTTGCTGGTGGATGGCCATATGTACAAAGTGCGACAACTTCAAGCTTTTTGGTGACAGTGTTTGTTTCACTCATAGTATTGCACTGCATTATCTGTAGGGCACAATGTCATATGCCATACCGCAGCTGACACGCTTTCACATGCAGATGATTGATACTGGTTTATCAATATGATGTATGTGTATGCCAAAGGCAACACACACTGGCAAAATACAGCAAGTACTTTCTTAAGACTTGCAGTCGACCCTTCCCTGGGGTGAACACTGTTAAGAAAAAATCTATGCCACATGTCAGTGAGCTCTCATGGCAGAATTCTAGACGACGCGCCAGCTGTTATGTGCACATGAAACGAATTTGGCCTGCCAGTGGGAAAAGGCCGGGCTTCTAGGCAGAAGGGCTGCCAATGTAAAAGAGTTCTTGTAAGGAGAGGCTGCAGTATTGCGTGCATGCCATGCACACAATATGCCACCTTCAAGTTGGCCACAATAACATGCTGCATTGTGTTACACATTTCAAAGTTTACAGGGTGTGTAGGTCGCAGCACTTCAGAGCATGATATTATGCATGGGACATGTTTAAAATTTTCAAGAAGCGCTAAAATGCTGACTTACAAATCACTGCAGCTTCTTTGACAAATGTCATCATCATAGTAGTTGTGCATTGTACTCGTTGAATTGGTGTACAATGGGGCCATTATACTGCTCAGATTCAAGCGTGACAATGGCGTTGAATCCCTGTTGAAATAATGTGACCAGGCTTGGCATTCGTCTGTAGCCACATTTTTTAAATTCTCCCTGCGCAGAGCATTTGATCAGGCTCTCATGCCTCTGCACAGCAGCATCTTGAAATTCTGATCAAAGCAGCGTAGTTTCTGGTGTCAAGAAGAAGCTTGAGTCGATGCAGCTCCGAGGAGTCCTTTTATACGTCTTCCACAATGAACACTGCCCCACAGCACATATGGTGCCTTGTTGGGTTTCAAATGTTGCAAGTTGAGACTCTGCTGCTAATGCTGGTGAGCTGAGCACTGTGTTCTTACAATGACAGTACCGCGTTCTAACTCCTGTAATGCAAAGGCCGGTGACACTGCTACTTGCTGATTACACGTGCACAATGAGCCGCTGTCCATATTCCACAAATGGCAGTTCTGTCCATATTCCACAAAATGGCTGTTCTGCATATTCACCTCAGGTCATACAATTGCGATGTACTAGTCACATATATATATATATATATATATGTGGGAATCTGCCCCTTTATCCGCCCCACAACTTCATCTTTCAACTTCCGTAACTGCCATCTACCGTTGGTACCCACCACGAGGCCCACTACTTTGGCACCCTTGGTGTGGTGTAACTGCCACCTATGATTGGTTAGTTGTCTACCAATCAGGCCCACCACTCTGGCCGTGGGTGTGCCCACACTGGCTCTCTAAGTTGCCAACTGTTGGCAGCAGCTCTCCTCTGCTCCCTTGCAATGCAATCACTCTTAACCTGCATCACGACAGTGTCAGACTTTGCAACCCTGCCCTGCCTTGCCAACCTGGAGTCAACAAGTGGCCTGCTGTTTTTCACCTACAGCTGAGTGTGGGCTGACCTACAACTGGTCTGGCCATCACACACTCTGTGTTTTGGGGCTTAAAACAGCCTACCCCACATATATATATATATATATATATATATATGTATAGAAGTATATAATATGCAGCATTTGTACATGTGTTTACTGTACGCACCTATTGAAGCTGATGGCATTCGGCGTGACGGCAGCAGACTGGATCATCTCCGCAAGCACTTCCTCCGCCTCTCCCGGATTCTTTGCCGTTGCATAGCAGTTGATCAGTGTGTTGTAGCTCCGCACATTGGGCACTAGCTGGCGATCATGCATCTCCCTCCAAATGTCCTTGACAGTGTCCAATTCCCCCGTTCACCAGCATGATCTAGCATTGTGTTCATGATGACTATATTTGGCGCTCCGCCAGTTGCGCACATCTCCTTATGCTTTGCCAGCATTTTTTGCACGTGGCCCGCCGTGCCAATGGCATTGAGTGCACCCCAGCTCTCTACATTTGGCTGAATGCCCTGCAGCAACAAGCAGGTCGACGGCGGCAAGAATTTCAATCATGCTGCAGACAGTGGTGCAGTCATAAACATGTTGACGGCAGGGGTCACCAAACTACTACTTTGAAGTATACGATTGCTTACCGGCATGAAGATTTTGAGGCGTAATTGACGAAGCACAACTCTCTTCTGCTCTTGGGTGTGTAGCGCTTGCACGCCTTGAATGTATTGTACATGGAAACGAACCAAAAGATGGTAGAGCTCTAGGTGACAACTTGAAGGCGTGTTTTTCCACAAGTGCCTTTTACTGATATCCGTGGTACATTTAACAACTGGCTGCATATTTGCTATGGACAGGTCAACGACGCCAAAAAGCGGTGGAAGCAAACATGTCCAAACATCCGCATCAAGTTGTCAACACGCGTGTGTGGCCAACTCATTTGACTTTGATTGAAAGTCAGCTCAATTGAGCCTGTGAAACACAATGCCTTTGAATTGTCGAGCATCAATGGGTTTGGCTGGCAGTACTGTGCTTGCTGTAGTAGCCCGCTCGCAACGACCTCTGTGTCAAGTCAGGTGACTATATTGCTGAGCTATTAGAGATCCATTCAAGCAAGAATATCAAGGTGGGTGAGTGTTTACCTCAAGCTGCATCTGCTGAAAGACGTCCAAGGCGTCAATCCAGTCCCCTGCCTTTCCGCAAGCATCCACAACGGCTGTGAAGTGTCGAATATCGGGCTTCGTGCCAGTCTGCTTCATGTGCTGCAGCATCGCCACTGCCTGCTTGCTGCCACCTCTGCTGTCCCCAGCATCGCGCACCTTCTGCCTGCTGCTGCTGCGGCGACATTCGCCAATGAGCTGGAGGTAGCTGTCAGGGTGAGGGCTTAGGCCGCGTTCACACATTTTGTCTAACAGCTGGAGAGCGGCATTCATCCGCCCTGCAAATCCTAACGTGAGTAATGCGTGGCTGCAGGCACGGATTGTCCATTTGATATTTTTCTTGTCCATGTGGCTCAACAATCTCAAGGCTCCTGACCAGTGGCGGGACTTCTCGTGCGCCTGGAGGGCGTACTCGTAATCGAAAGCAGTCAGAGCACCCATGCCACGCAATCGGTGCACAGCAGCCCACGCGTCGGCCGTATTACCGTTCCGAGCCAGCGCAAAGAGTAGAGCCCTGTTCTCGGAGACTGTCGGCTTGTGATGCTTGGCCTCGGCATCTTGAAAGGCTTTGACCGCTGCTTCCCACTTGCCCTTGCGGTTCAGAGCCATGATGCGGGCACCCAGTGGCGACGACGAAAGCTTCTTGAAATCATATGTGGCGATACGCTCCGACGATTGTGCATCGTGGAGCGGCGGCTTACGTCCACTGCTAGCATCACCAGCAGAGAAGTGCCTTGCAAGACTCCACGCTGTCTGAGCTGGACATCTGGCTGTCAGGCGTACTGTGGTCAGCAGGCGTACGCCAGCACACAACATAACCGTTATCACCTGACGCTGCTCTCTGTAGAGATCTTTGCTACGCGGTACTTCAAGTTGGCCTTGAACTTGAGAAGTGTTGAACACAAATCGAGAGAATTAAGCGGCCTTTGTAACATGGCGCGTGGACAGCTGAAGCAACGATGCTATCGACACATCAACTTTGATGTTGCTGCTGTCACTGACGGCGCCGTTTGTTTCGGGCAGCAGCAGCAGCACGTGGGCAACTGTGCAAGCGCACCTGTCGCCAGGATCAACACTAGACGACTTTATTGCCGCCAGAGTCCAGAAGACCGGCACAACGACTGTGGGCGTAGTTTGCGATGACTGCCTAGTGCTGGGAGCGGACACACGTGCTACCAATGACAGGACTGTCGCAGACAAAAACTGCGAAAAGGTGAGCCGATTTCTTGTACAGAGGTGCTCTTTGCTGATGCTGGATTGTGGCGGATGACAGAATAAGTATCAACCATGCCCTGCTGAGTCATGCTGAGCCAATCAAAATACAGACAGTATTGTTGGATAAGCGCGCGCCGATTGCGTCGCTCTTGCATGTTGAAAAGTATGTGCTGGCTCATGATAGATTGTCCTGCAGGATTGCAGCTGACCTTCTGCCGCTGTGTTGTGATGATGTTGCAGATTCTTAAGATAGCAGCGAACATATACTGCTGCGGCGCGGGCACCAGTGCAGATTGCGAAAGACTCACGCTTGAGGCCAGACTACGCATGCTGGAGTTCACCAGGTGCAATTGCCTTGGAACTGTACACTTACGCGGTATCATCTGCATAGATATGGGTATTAAGATAAATCGGCCTGCACTGCAGATACAGCCCAGTGCACAAGTTGCTATCTACTGTAAATGCGTACACAGAAGCTGATCAAGTATGGTCAGCTGCAAAGCATACTAGACTGCACGCTTCGTCTTCACTCTTATTGGATAGTCCAGTGCAAGGCATGACTTGTTAATTCAATAGTCTGAATAGCACTTGTACACTGATACTTGTCAAAAGTGTATGGCAACGTCATGGTGGTGCTGCAAGCATAGTGCCAGTGATTGGAAGGACGCCAAACACAGCTCACTCTGCCCAAGCAAGCAGTCCATCACGTGTTTCTTGCAGGGTATTCAATAGTATTCTGACAGTGCGATGCTGTTGTGTAGCATCACACAATAGTGCAAGACCTTCTGATGTCACTTCGAGTCGTGTGCACCACGCCGTTGTTGAACGTGCGTCAAAGCATGAGACTATTAGTAAATTATGCAGACGTGTAACTTGGAGCCACATGGCCACGGGGACATGTTCCCATCAGAGTCGCGCAACTGTTGCAATGGTTAGTTATTCGTTATGCCTGCTGGACCATTTGTTGGTTGTTTGGTATTTCATATAATCATTATTTTATCGTTGCTGATTGATATTGATGGGTTCACTAGCAAATTTCACTTACCGCCACCCCTCAATGGGTCGAGGGTGATAGAGCTCCTTCTTTCTGTCGGACTTCTTATGTATTGTGGCTGCGCTTATCTTGTCGTCAGCAGTTTTATAGCCTTTCAAATCGTAGCATGGCATTTCTCACAGCACCAGTGCATATTGAGGTCACGGTTTAAACTCCTTTCCCCCCGAAAAAACCTAACCCTACTTGAGGTTCCACAATTGTTGAAGATGTCATTGGAGTGCTGAAAGCAAAGGCTACAAAGCCGGCGGTCTGAAGTCTGAAGATCAATGCCATGAAGGCTTGGGCGTGTGTTGCTGCCAACCAACATGAAGCAAGCACTCGGCGAGTGCTTCATGCGCGGCTATCTGCAGTGCGTGCTTTGTGGCGAGGCTGGCAAACACAAACCCGGGTGTGGTGATGGCGAAGTGCTGTTGCGCTGGTGCTGCTCTTGCTGTCACATCAGCTGCGCAACATCATGAGTGCAGCCTTCGCTGTTGACACCTCGTAACAAGCTCGACAACGAGCTGCAGGGGGCATTTCTGAAAATGTGAAAACAACGAATCGCCTTCAGAGGAGCCGTTAGTTATTCATTGTACAACAAATACCAAATAACTAACGAAGCAACGCGTTGGTTTTTTGTTGTTATGTAACTCTAGTTTCCATGCGGGTTGAGGCCCATGGGGAAGCAGATAGGCATGAGGCAACTGCTAACACGGGGTTCTTCTTTAGCACTCAACTGGTGTCATCGTCATCTGCAGCCGTTGACTCCATGTGTTCTCACCTTCAGTCTGTACTTGAGGTAATAGAATTTGGTTCGCAGTTCCCGACACTTTTCTTGAGTTTTTGAAAAAAACACGTCGGCGCGCGCGCCACTTTGAGCTGATGCAGCTTGTGACGCAGGCGGAGTTGATCAATCCCGCCGTACGCAATTCCATAGGTGTGCTCGCGGTCAGTCAGCCTACAAGAGGGTTGCGCACTCTTCGTGATGACTTATGCGCAGTCCAGCCGAAAAGTGTCTTCACAAAACGGGGAGAAGCTGATGTCCTCAACAATGCGCTGCCGACGCATGCGCTGCTAAGCAAAGTGGTAGCCTGCCAGTGTGAAATCGGGACCATAGACGCCGATTGCCAATTGGTGATCATGGTCAAAAATTATTGCTGTCAAAAGTTTTTGCTAAGTAGAGCTCATGATCATGGTTCGGTGGCTTTTGGTCACGCTTAGCGCTGATGTGCCTGCTCATGCAGCTCTGATATCATCGTTGACCAGTAAATCATGATTTTCAATGACTCCGCTTTCATGAATAGCTGCAATTGCTAGGCCTCTGAGCTGTACCATCTCGCTTGGTGACGGCTGTCACCTTGAAGTTAATGCCAGTCTGAGACCTCAGCACTGTCATGAAGTGCTGGTAAAGACCTCCACACTTGGGACGAGACAAGTCATTTACTCGTTACTCATACTTGTAGAAGCACTCGTACGCAAGGACTCGTACTGTACGAGTATTCGTGCATGATTTCGGAGGCCGTACTCGTACAGGACGAGTACTCGTACATGATTTCGGAGGCCGTACTCGTACAGCACGAGTACTCGTACATGTTTCCAGATGCAGTACTCGTACAGGACTAGTACTCGTACATAAATGCCACTACCGTACGAGTAATGTCTCGTACTCATCCATGTACGAGAACCACGAGTGCTCGTACGAGTACCACGTGCTGTGTGCGCAGCTCAGTGGCGGCGGCGGCCCTGTCATTGTTCGGAACATGAGCCGGTCGGGAGGAGGTGGAGAAGCCAGTGCTAGCATCATCTCCATATTAAGACTATTCACAAGGACTATGCGCACATGCTGAGGCAAGGCGAGAATGAGAAAAGCCGCGCATCAAGGTTGAGGCACCAGCTGAGCATGACGAGGTCTGTGGGTCTGTGCATGGCCACGGCACGCTGTCGTGCTCCACCAGCTACCTCTTTCAAGGGAGCCAAGAGCATCACCGCCACAGTACTCTACGCAGTGCATGCCGCCCCGCGCGATCGACGGCAGAACCCGCAGAAAAACGTCTCGCAGAAATCAAAGATTTACTCGTCAAAACACTCGTACTCGTACTTGTAGAACACTCGTATGGAAGAACTCGCACTGCACGAGTACTCGTACATGATTTCGGAGGCAGAACGTGTACAGTACGAGTACTCGTACATGGATTCTGGGGCGGTACTCGTACACGACGAGTACTCGGACATGATTTCTTAGGCAGTACTCGTACAGCGCGAGTACTCGTACATCATCTCGGAGGCCGTACTCGTACAGGACGAGTACTAGTACACAATTGTCATCCCTGTACTCGTACAGTACTCGTACTCGTTTACTCGTCTCGTCCCAACTGTGAAGACCTCGCAGTGTAGTTGTTGTTGAGAATCTCAATAAACTCGACATGCAGCATATGAGTCTGTGTCAGCGTATGAGTCTGATTATTGTGCTGCCATTTGACCGCGTGTGTCTGTCCAGGTTGATGCAGTCTGTGCACCCCGCACGCGCTGGTGAGCTGAGCACTGACGATGTGCAACGACAGCACTGCAGGGTGGCAGCGGCACACAGGTTCCTCAAGAATGCTACCTACCACGACGTTGATGGAGTCTCGGTGAGCGCTGTGGCTGATGCAAACACATGACCACTGCTGCAGCTGTTTCATACTAGTTCACCTCTTGTTTGGGGGCTACATATGCTATTAACTTAATTTGTTTGACACCAAATTGAATGCTGAGGATGCGCAGCGCATGCGTTTTGTGGACGGCAGTAGAACAAGCCGAAAGAGCCGATTGATTGCTCCCCAGCTTGCTCCAGGCGCAGGCTTGGAGCAGGCTCGTCATTTGCATGCCTGATAAGGTAGGGACATGTACTGCTAATGTGCAGTTGCTGTGATTTGAATAATTGAGGCCCAATGCTTCCTTACAGGCAGTACTGAATTCTCCTTGTAAGTGAACAGAACATGAGCTTTTGCAATTATCATTGTTGGAGCGAGCTTGAGGAGCGCCCACGCTGTTGGACTTATTGCTGTGGTCGGCAGTGAACAAGTCCTGATGCTATCGTGTCTGTTGCAGAGTGCAATCTACCACGCGCTTCAACAGCAAGCTCCATTCACGTGATATGTATCATACCCACTTCACTAGGGGCTCTCACTGGCTCGCTGATGACCGACGTGCAGTGCCTTCATTTGTGCAGTCCAAGCTGCCACTGCGTTGCTCCAAGAATAGCTGCATGCAAGTCTGCTGCTGAGGAAGTTGATAAGCCAGTCTCTGCTTGTGCCCCTTTACGGTGAGACTTTAGTTCCTGGCAGCACGCCTTTAGTTCCTGGCAGCACGCGGGCAATATGAGTGCCTCCTCACTGCGAGCGCATTCAGTATTTGAACATTGTGCCTGCCAATGCTCTTTGTGCAGCAGGGTATGAAGTATCTTCTGCCGCTTGGAACTCGCTTGAGTGATTCAGAATCTTCTAACGCCACTGCACTTGAACATGGCCACTCTCTCCCAATAACATGTGCTGGCCTTCACGGTGCTTGATCGTGCCTTGTGATCTCACCTGCAACCTGGTGTGTGTGCATGCATTGTGTTTGACTTGATGATTACAATGACCTCCCCCTTTGCTGCAACAGTGCAGAATCTGCAGCTTGTCCCATAGTGTCTTGGTTAGCACAAGAGCTGCAACTAAAAGGTTCGGTCCGTCTGCACATGCCCTCACTGACAGACTGCCTTCAGCAACAATGACTGACGCAGGCGTCGTTTATCCCATGTCCCGTCATCACTGCATTCCCAGGCAGCATTTGTGCTAGGTGGCGTGGACACAACTGGCCCTCACCTCTACGCAATTGGCCAGGACGGCAGCAGCAGCAAGGGGCCCTTCGCGGCTCTGGGCTCGGGCTCCATGGCAGCCCTCAGCGTGCTAGAGAGTGGTGAGCGCTGCTGCTAGCACCTCATTCAAGACCCTGTTTATCTTCATTCTTGTGATTTTTTGGCATGGCCTATGCCTTCTGTAGCATGCATGGCAAGCTGACACCACGCAACTCCGTCTGCATGCTCTCTGCATTCCCATAGCTCAGGTCTATTGCCACCCACATGCCTGAGTCAGTGTACTGCAACCACACCTACTGTGGCACTAAGCACACCCACTTTGGCTTTGAGCATTAGGTGGTGCCAACATTTGTACCAGGCGATTGGTGTGAAATAGTGACACATACTGTTTGACCGTTGACTAATCACAGGATACTTGCTAGTTGCAGCTTTGTCACACAGAGTGGATGCCGTGCGCTTGTAGCGACGCCTCATTGCCAGGCAGGAGTCACGGCATGATGAGGTGTGCCGGCCCGCAGTGCTCACCCGTCTAAGCGAGTTGAAAAGGAGGATGAATTCAGATGGCAAGAGATCACAATGATCGCAACTAGTCTAAGAGCTCTGGTTGATGCATAGCTCTCTCTAGCAGCTCAGATGTAGCAGTGGTGAGTGTGGCACCGGCAAGCAGTGACCAGGCGAGAGATTCGGGCATGTAGTCTGCAGGATCTGCGGCACCCCACACGACATTGTGTTGTTCCGTTCATCCCTTTTCTTGACCTCAACTCTGGTTGGCTGCACATTGCTCTGCTTGCTCCATCTCCTCCAGAGTACCAAGATGGGATATCTGAGGAAGCGGCAATGGACTTGGTGTGTCTTGCCATTGCCGCAGGCATTGACAATGACCTCGGTAGCGGCAGCAACATTGGCCTCTGCATCATCCGCAAGCACACGGTGGAGTACCACCGCAGCTACCGACAACTTCAACTTCAACAGCCGCAGCGCACGGCACGCATGCCGCCAAGCAGTGGCGGCGGTACCACAGACGTCATAAAGCGTGTTCGACAGACACGCACAACAGCTGCAGCAACAAGTGTTGTAAGACGCAGTGTTGTTCGTCCTGCACTGCGGACGGCTGCACTGCAGACGGCATCGACGCAATCGCAAGTTGGTGGCGTGCGATTGCGCATCGACGACTCAATAGAGCTGCTGTGAGTCTTTGGTGCTGTCTTTCGTGCTCGATTCCCATTGCATCCCCGCCTGTATCAAGACCTGAGTACTACTTGGTGATCTACTAGTAGTACCTGATCGTTGTTGTCTGTGGTGCTCGCAGCATGCCGATCGCCGTTGCTTAGATTGCTCGTATGCTCCTGTTATCAGTGCATCATGATATGCGACTTGTTGGGGCCAGAGTGCATTGGTACCATCAGGTCAAGAATTCATCAGCAGGATGCCACTCCAGAAATGACAGCGCGCCAGAGGGCGTCCTGGCATCACTGCATTTAAGAAATGCACACGGACTTCAGTGTATCCACAGCGCATTTCAACAGCACAAACACTCTTTCCAAGAAACTACAAGTACTTGAGATCTAGAATACGTGCAGCTCATGGTTGCCACTTGTGAACGGCGACCAAGAGAACTTGCAGTTAGGTAAAGAATCTTTTTAGGCATCAACAATGCATGCCGCATTGCGCCGCATTGAGAACACCCGTTGGCGAGTTCACACAAAATCATACCCAGCTTCAAGTATTTGGATGTTGATACTGCAGTTGCATAAATAGATTACGTGCCAAACATTTGCACTATGTAGGCTGCCTTAGGATGTTCTGCATAATTACATGTAGTAGTCACCATTGTGCAGATCTGGCCGTTGCCATCCATATATGCATAGATGTCTTGTTATGCCGTGCAATTGACGATAAGATGTCATTTGTAGTGACACTGCAGTACTGTACTTATGATCTTGTATTTATAGCAGCCCCAAGGTGGGCTTGATGCGTTGGATAAGAATGCAAAAAACTAAAATCGGACGGGCCCTTAGAGCCCTGCGTTGCAGGCTTGTACTAGACTCATGGGGGGCAGACACAGCGGCACCCAGTCTGAGCCACACCTATCGTAGCCGATGTCTCCATCTCTTGAGCGAAAACGCCGGAGGACCGCGGTTATGCCTCTAGTATACATTTGGGCCAGAGGCGCCCGGTCCTCGATTCCTTGCCTAAGCACGCCGCTGACGTGCCTGGCCGAGGTTCTCTTTCTTGCGTGTTCAAGCAAACGATCTACAGTGTGCCCTGATGCTATCCGTATCCCCATGTTCCAATATCCCCTGCTGCTGCCCAAAGCCGTATCCTCACCACACGCGACTCCGCAGCTCCTGCTCACAGCCAGCATCTCCCATCCCCTTGCTGCCTGATGCACCCTCGCCACCATCAGCGCCACCGCGAGTGCTGCCGCACCTCTCGGTGCTAACGAGCAGTTTGTACAGTACTGTACTATGAATATGAATGTATGCTTCTGAAAGACAATACTTCCATGCAAACAGTTGCCTAGCTACGGAGTGGTGCTGGCATAGCAACATAGTGGAGACCACCGGCATCCTCCGAGCCCTCTTTCCGCAGTTTATATATACAAGTCCTTGAGTATATGAGTATGTATAGTATACAGATCCATGTCGGTACATGATTGCCACATAAATTTTGGTTACAGCGCTGGCCCGAGCAAAGTTTACCACCATGCAATGGGGCAGCTAACATTTCTGCAGCTCTGAATGCGGCCTTGGCGCCTGCCGAGACTCCATCAACGGTTGTTTTCAAAAGGCCAAACAAAAACTGTAAGGTGCCACAGTGGTAAGCATGCCACAACTATTCAGCGATGTATGAAACCCTGAGCCAGCTCGAAGTAAAAACTTCAAGTGCCTGCTTCAGTGAAACTTTTTCAGAAGAAAGTACACATTACCAGAGTCAAAACAAGGGCTCCTTGTCGAGAGCAGCGCGCACGCATTTCACACAACTTGAAGCAGGAGTTGTCACCCTCCTGCTGTCATGGTGGTGCATGGTCCCGGTGGTGATGCGCAATGGTGCCAAACTTGCATAGAACAACCCTGAAACAATGCATTGCCAACCAGAATGATCAGGACATTGAAAGAAGCAGGATTCTAGGGAAATTGGAGTGAATATTTTCACCATGACTAGGTTACATTGTACATCAAGTTGAGGTCACCGTTAGTCACAGTGCTACCCAGGCATGCTGATGATACTGCCGTCTATGAATCTGATCGAGGGATGATGATTCTGCCCGGATGTGCTGCTGGCAACAAGTGGTAGATGCCCTGAGCATTGAGGATATCACAGACTGCAGCTTTCAGCAGGCCGTCTCCTTGCCCGGTGATTATGTGCAGCGGGGTTGTGCGCTTGCTGGCACTCAATTGCCACAATTGCAACTCATGCTGAATCGCAGCCCGACCAGTGCCCGGATTCAATTTGTGAAGGTCCATCTGCAGCGCAAAAAAACATGAGTACAATAAGCTCAACTGTCATTGACGGACGCAGTTGCACACGGCACAAGTGCAGAACTGACAGTTGCCTACTGGCAGATGATATTCCAATCTAAGACCCATGCACTAACCAATTGTTGTCTGTGTCAACTTGTCAACATAGCAATGGCGTTAGAGCGTACAAATCTCAAATAGACTCGGTGGTGACCTGTGCAGAAGCGCCTGCTTGCCACATTGCGGTTCAAAGTTACTGGTTACAGTAGTGAAGGCTGCATTCTATACTTGAAAATAGAAATACAAGTACATTACAGAGTTCTGCTGAACCAGATGCCCTCACCACATACACATGAGCATCCTACAGCTGTCAGTTCAGGAGAGCAACGATTTGCTCGTGTCACTGTCGTGAGACTGCAGAGGTGAAGTCGGCTGCAGTATGTCTAGACAAAAGTGCATGGGTGCAGTGGCAAAGAGCGAGAGCAGAGAAATCGTTTTGCTACCAGTGAGTCTACTCCATGAAGCCATTTACTGAATTTGCTGAGCTCAAACATGATACGTCAGACACTTTAAAGTAGCACTTTCACTTCAACAGTTTTTATTGATACCGCCCATTTTTGATACTTTGAATTCCATTGCGTGCACAGCTTGCGAATTGCCTTCTGGCGCTGGCTGCACTTCAACAGCTGCCAAAAATCATCACATGAACACCAGGAAGATTGCTGCCAGCAAGGCTTGGCGCAGGTGCGGGCGTGACATATTATCTGCAAATCTTCACATGGCAGCCATATGTACCGTCATGTCGCTATATAAGCCGGCGGGGCACCTAATTAAAACAGGCGTTTGTATTACTCGGACAAGCGAATTGAATCCAGCGTTTGTATCCCCAGGCTTAAACTAGTTTGGCCTGTATCAGACACCCTTGAACACCACACAACAGGCCCCATACGCTAGCGCACGCACCGCGGGCGGGCGGGCGGCGCGGCGGTCTTTTTAAGTTCAAGTTGTTGTTGAGTTTTGGCATTTGTTGAGTTCGCGTGGTTCTGCAATGAAGCTGAGGCAGGCTCAGAGGGCCGCAGAGGTTGGATGGCAGTGCTGCATCACAAGTATCTTCGAGAAGGCACCGTCTGCCGCTCGTGCAGTGTAATAACAGCAGCTTACAGCTCAGCGTGTGCAAGCAGCTACATGCCTCACCAGCAAACGTGGGGGGTCGGCTTAAGTTGAATCCAGCGAATGTATTACCCAGGCTTAAATAGTTTTGGGGCCAAGTATCGTCTCAATTACGTGCCCCGCCGGCTTAAATAGCGACATGACGGTAGGTGATAGAACTGATCCCGTAAATTACCTGAAAAAGGTCTCAACTGCATACTGATCGCCAAGAACCCGTCACTACAGTGCCACATTCTGAGCTGTAAATTGTACTCACCACAGTACCAGTAGGCTGAATGTTGCCTGAGGCATCCTTCATGTTGCTGCTGCGCCATGGCTTGTATGGCTTGATTGTTCCTTACAGCAGCGCATCGCTGTACAGCTGGTCTGCCCTCTTGAGATCATCCGCTGCATCTGCAGCATGTATGATGCCATTCCACGTCTGAAGGTCTGGCTGTACCCCTGCAGTACGCATCCTGCTGATGACATGCTCTGCATCGTCCAGGCGCTCCACCTTGATGTATGCCTTCATAATGCTGATTGTTCCAGAGAAACAAGAAAGAGAAGTAGGAAACTGGTTGAGCACTGCATCTGGCATGCAACAGCTTCATCAAGTTTCCTCACTTGGTCTACTGGTCCAGGAGCTGGGCTGAAGGCAACTGTAGTGGCTGCAAATGTGCCAGTTCTTGCATGCTTTAAGCCTGGAGTCGGAACAAGTCAGCTTATGATGCTTTAAATGCATTACACCATGTGCCCCTCTGTGCTAGTAGCCTTGCACATGCTTACAGGACTACATGCGATGCAAATGACAGAACATGAAACGCTCCGGTAACACATATCGTGCAGCATTCTATTTGGCAACTGCTACAGCATAATTGGAGTCAGACAATCCTTGACCTTTGAAGGTGTTCACGTTCGATCATCCCATGGCGCTGCATGCACTACATGTCAACACATAGCAATGCATGAGCTTCTGTGCATGCCCTCGCGACACGACGGCTACGGTATACAAGCGGGTTTGTCATGCCAGCCTCACCACGGTTATACTGTGACCGCTCTTATATCGTCCTTCGGCTTAACTAGGGTTAGGGAAAATCCTGGGCTGACCCTAGTCCTGGTACTAGGGTTTGAAGTAAACAAGTAGGTTAGAGCACCAGGAGTTGAAGCTGGCTTCCAAATTAAGCCGCAGCAACCGCACAGCAGCTGCGGTGGCGGTGCCAAGCGCATGATCTTGTTATAAAGAGACCCCTTCCCATGATTTTGGCACACATCTCCGCGTCATGCACCAGTCGTGAAGTGGCGGATGGTATGTGGACACGATATAAGAGTGGTCAGCTTTGAGCAGCACAAAACCGCTCTTATATCGACCAGATCCGTGTTCAGCCGTCAGAACTCTGTTATACTGTGACCGCTCTCAGATTGAGCGCTCTTATATCGTAGCCGTCGCTGTACAAGACTTCGTTGGGCAGCTTTATCAGATGCAGGTGCACGTCAACTTGAACCATGAACGTCAATGCAGCCAAGGTGGGCGCTGCACTTGTGCACAATCATATAGTATGCCTATCACCCTGAGGCAACTGAATGGTGCAACATCACAGCATGATGGCAGCTGCAGAAACTTGACGCTTCAGCAATCTGCAATGCGTTGCATGCTTAACAACGCAATAGAGCAAATGACAGCAGTGGCAGTACATGATGCGCAGCCACCTAATAGTATACAAGTAGCTAGGGCATTGATGCTTAACGTTTGCAATGCCAAGCACCGGCACAAACCATTACCGACACAAGAGGATTATGAGTTTGAGCACAACTAGCTTGTAGCGCAGCTGTTGCAGCTGCTCACAAGCACCGTAACGGTTGTGTTGTTTGAGCAAACACATTATCACATGTCATCTCAAGGGCAGATATGCTTGATGCTTCTTTGTTACATTGCGCTATGAAACAACCTTTATGCTGCTATGTTACGTTCACCACAATACTATGCTACCACGGACTTTGCTACTCTGCGAATTTGACACAATAGCTGGCCTATGAATCTGCATTGTAACACGTACTTTGCAGCAGATGTGTGTACATTGCAGTGCGTACCTATTGAATGTGATGGCATTCGGCTTGATGGTGGCAGACTGCACCATTTTTGCAAGCACTCCCTCCGCCTTGTCCGGCTGCTTTGCCATTGCATAGCAGTTGATCAAAGCAGAATAGCTGTAGGCATTAGGCTCCAGCTGGCGATCATGCATCTCCCTCCAGATGTCCTTGACAGTGTCCATCTCCCCCGCTGCGCCAGCATGATCTAGCATTGTGTTCATGGCAACTACACCTGGCTGTTCTCCTGCTGCACACATCTCCTTATATGCTGCCAGCATTTTTTCCACCTGGCCCGCGTTGCCAATGGCATCCAAAAGCGCATTCCAAGTCCGTACATTCGGCTCAATGCCCTGCAGCAAAAAGCAGACCGGCGGCGGCAAGAATTATCAATCATGCTGCAGACAGTGGTGCATCATACATATGTTGACGGCAGGCCCCGGGGTCACCAAACTACCATACGGCTGCTTACTGGCATCAAGATTCTGAGGCGTCATTGACATTGCGCCTCCATTTTGCTGCTCTTACTTGTGCATAATGTGCTTGCACGCCTTGAGTGCATTGTACTTCTGTATTAGTGGAGCTACATAGTGGTGGTACATATAATAACTGGCTGCATATTTGGTATTGAATGGTCGATAGCGCAAAAAAGCGGTAAACGCAAACATGTCCAATAATTTGCACTCAATTGGCAACCGCGCGTGTGACCAACTTACTTGAGCCTGTAAAACGAAATGCCTTTGAATCGTAGAAAAGCAATAGGTTAACAGTTGGGCCTACTTAGCAGTACTGTGCGTGCTACAGCAGCCTGCTTGTAACAACCTCTGATGCAAGTCAGGTAACTCAGTTGCTGAGGTTTACAGATCCATTCAAGCAGGATAAGCAAGGTAGGTAAGTGTAAACTCGTGTTTACCTCAAGCCTCATCTGCTGAAAGACGTTGGAGGCGTTGATCCAGTCCCCTGCTTTTCCGCAAGCATCCACAACGGCTGTGAAGTGTCGAACATCGGGCTTTGCGCCTGTCTGCTTCATGAGCTGCAGCAGTTCCATTGCCTGCTTGCTGCCACCTCTACTGTCCCCAGCATCGCGCACCTTTTTGCTGCTGCGAACACATTCGCCAATGAGCTGGAGGTAATCACCAGACGCGGGGTTAATTCCGCGTTCACGCATTTGCCGTATCAGCTGGAACGCATCATTTAAGCGCCCTGCAAATCCACATGTGAGTAACGCGTGGTTGCAGGCACGGACCGTCCATTTGATGTTGTTCGCGTCCATGTGTTTCAGCAGCTTCAAGGCTCCAGACCAGTGGCGGGGCTTCTCGTGCGCCTGGAGGGCGTACTCGTAATCGAAGACAGTGAGAGCACCCATGCCACGCAATCGGTGCACAGCAGCCCAGGCCTCGCCCTTACCACCGCCCCGGGCCAGCGCACGTAGTAGAGCTCTGATCTCGGAGACCGTCGGCTTGTGATGCTTGGCCTCGGCATCTTGAAAGGCCTTGACAGCTGCTTCCCACTTGCCCTTATTGCCCAGATCCATGATGCGGCCACCCAGTGGCGACGACGAAAGCGCCTTGCGGTCATATGTGGCGATGCGCTCCGCCCGTTGCGGATCTTCATCCTGCGGCGGCTTGCGCCCTCGGCCAGCATTACCAGCAGCGAAGTGCCTTGCAAGGCCCCAAGCTGTCCGAGCGTGACGTCCAGCAACCAGGCGTCCTGGGATCAGCTGGCATATGCCAGCGCACAACATAGGGTGCGTCACAACTTGGTGCTGACTGATTGGCCACACTCTCTCACCCACACACAGAACTTCAGGGAAGGAATCTTCAACTTGCTCTTGAACTTGAGAAGTGTTTTGAAACTTTGAGCTCACTCTATTGAGAGAGCTCAGCAGTTGTAACCGGGCGTGGACAGCTGGAGCAATGATTCTATCGACACATCCAACTTTGGTGCTGCTGCTGGCACTGACGGAGCCGTTTGTTTCAGGAAGCAGCACTTGGGCAACTGTGCAAGCGCACCTGTCGCCAGGATCAACACTAGACGACTTTATTGCCGCCAGAGTCAGGAAGACCGGCACAACGATTGTGGGCGTAGTTTGCGATGACTGCCTAGTGCTGGGAGCGGACACACGTGCTACCAATGACAGGACTGTCGCAGACAAAAACTGCGAGAAGGTGAGCCGATTTCTTGTACAGAGGTTCTCTCTTTGCTGATGCTGGATAGTGGCGGATGACAGAATAAGTATCAACCATGCCCTGCTGAGTCATGCTGAGCCAATCCAAATACAGATAGTATTGCTGGATAAGCGCGCGCCGATTGCGTCGCTCTTGCATGTTGAAAAGTATGTGCTGGCTCATGATAGATTGTCCTGCAGGATTGCAGCTGAACTTCTGCCGCTGTGTTGTGATGATGTTGCAGATTCATAAGATAGCGGCGAACATATACTGCTGCGGCGCGGGCACCAGTGCTGATTGCGAAAGACTCACGCTTGAGGCCAGACTGCGCATGATGGAGTTCACCAGGTGCAATTGCCTTGGAACTGTACACTTTCGCGGTATCATCTGCATAGATATGGGTATTAAGATCAATCGGCCTGCACTGCAGATACAGCCCAGTGCACAAGTTCCTATCTACTGTCAATGCGTACACAGAAGCTGATCAAGTATGGTCAGCTGCACAGCATACTAGACTGCACACTTCGTCTTCCCTTATTGGATAGTCCAGTGCAAGGCCTGACCTTGTTAATTCTGAAGTCTGAATGCCCGACAGCACTTGTACACTGATACCAATCAGAAGTGTGCGGCAACGTGCTGCTGCAATTACAGTGCCAGTGATTGGAAGGACGCCAAGGGCAGCTTACACTACTCGAGAAAGCAGCCCATCACATTTTCCTGTCTTGCAGGGTTTTCTGATGGTGCGATGCTGTAGTGTTGCATCTTACAATAGTGCAAGACGTTTTGATGTCACTTTGAGTCGTGTGCACCACGCCGTTGATGAACGTGCGTACAAGCATGAGACTATTAGTAAATCATGCAGACGTGTAACTTGGAGCCACATGGCCACAGGGACACGTTCCCATCAGAGTCGCGCAACTGTTGCAATGGTTAGTTATTCGTTATGCCTGCTGGACCATTTGTTGGTTGTTCGGTATTTCATATAATCGTTGCTTTGTCTTTATTGATTGTTATTGATGGTTTCACTAGCAAATTTCACTTACCACCACCCCTAAATGGGTCGAGGGTGATAGAGCTCCTTCTTTCTGTCGGACTTCTATGTATTGTGGCTGCGCTGATCTTGTCTTCAGCAGCTTTATAGCCTGTTAAATCATAGCATGGCGTTTCTCACAGCACCAGTGCATATTGAGGTCACGGTTTAAACCCCTTTCCCCCCGAAAAACCTAACCCTACTTGAGGTTCCACAACTGTTGAAGATGTCATTGGAGTGCTGAAAGCAAAGGCTACAAAGCCGGTGGTGTGAAGTCTGAAGATCAACGCCATGAAGGCTTGGGCGTGTGTTGCTGCCAACCAACATGAAGCAAGCACTCGGCGAGTGCTTCGTGCGCGGCTATCTGCAGTGCGTGCTTTGTGGCGAGGCCGGCAAACACAAACCCGAGTGTGGTGATGGAGATGTGCTTTTGCGCTGGTGCTGCTCTTGCTGCCACATCAGCGCATCATCATGCGTCCAGGATTCGCTGTTGACACCGCGTGACAAGCTCGACGACGAGCTGCAGGGGGGCTTTTGTCAAAATGTGAAAACAACGAATCGCCTTCAGAGGAGCCGTTAGTTATTCATTGTACAACAAATACCGAATAACTAACGCAGCAACGCGTTTTTTTTGTTTTGTTATGTAACTCTAGTTGCCATGCGGGTTGAGGCTAATGGGGGAGCAGATAGGCATGAGGCAACTGCTAACACGGGGTTCTTCTCCAGCACTCAACTAGTGTTATCGTCATCTGCAGCCGTTGACTGCATGTGTTCTCGCCTTCGGTCTGTACTTCAGGTACTACTCGGCTCGCAGTTCCCGACCACACTTTTTTGGAGTTTTGACAAAAACACATCAGCGCGCGCGCCACTTTGAGCTGATGCAGCTTGCGACGCAGGCGGAGTTGATCAATTCCGCCGTACGCAATTCCATAGGTGTGCTCGCGGTTAGTCAGCCTACCAGAGGGTTGCGCAGCGCGTGCTCTTCATGATGACTCTACTCATTCCAGCCGAAAATTGCCTTCACAAACTGGGGAGAAGCTGATGTCCACAACGATGCGCTGCCGACGTATGCGCTGCTAAGCAAAGTGATAGCCTGCCAGTGTGAAATCGGGACCATAGACGCCGATTGCCAATTGGTGATCATGGTCAAAAATTATTGCTGTCAAAAGTTTTTGCTAAGTAGAGCTCATGATCATGGTTCGGTGGCTTTTGGTCACGCTTAGCGCTGATGTGCCTGCTCATGCAGCTCTGATATCATCGGAGACCAGTAAATCATGATCTTCTATGACTCCGCTTACATGAATAGCTGCAATTGCTAGGCCTCTGAGCTGTACCATGTCGCTTAGTGACGGCTGCCACCTTGAAGTTAATGCCAGACCTTAGCACTGTCATGAAGTGCTGGCAAAGACCTCGCAGCTACAGCCATTGTTAAGAATCTCAACAACCTCATCATGCAGCATATGAGTCTGTGTCAGCGTATGAGTCTGAATATTGTGCTGCCATTTGACCGCCTGTGTCTGCGCAGACTGATGCAGTCTGTGCACCCCGCACACTCTGGTGAGCTGAGCACTGACGATGTGCAACGGCAGCACTGCAGGGTGGCAGCGGCACACAGGTTTCTCAAGAACGCTACCTACCACAGCGTTGAAGATGTCTCGGTGAGCGCTGTGGCTGATGCAAACCAGCGAGCACTGCTGCAGCTGTCTTGCACTAGTTCACCGCCCTTGTTTGGGGGCTAATAGACTAGTATGCCAGTAGGAAATTTCTTGACATGTCACCAATGCTAAGGATGCGCAGCGCATGCGTGTTTGTGTACAGCAGTTACTGTAGTAGAAGCCTAAGAGCTGACTGATTGCTCCCCAGCTTTTAAATTATTGGCTTTGTCCGATGTGGTGGACTGTTCTGGGCTCAGGCCTGTAGCAGGCTCTTTATCTGCATGCCTGATAAGGTAAGGGACTCATACTGACAATGTGCAGTTGCTGTGGTTCGAATAAACGAGGCCCCATGCTTCCTTACAGCCAGTACTGCGTTCTCCTTGTAAGTGGCCATGGGCAGTGCATTGCTTTTGCAGTTATCATTGTTGGAGCGAGCTTTAGGAGCGCCCAAGCTGTTGGACTTATTGCTGTGGTTGGCAATAAAAGAGTCCTGATGCTATTGTAATTGTTGCAAACAGTGCAATCTATCATGCGCTTCAATAGCAAGCTCGATGAGCGTCAGAGGTATTAAATCCTTGTCACCAAGGGCTCTCACTGGTGCCTGTCATTTTTCACAAATGACCGGCGTGCGGTGCCTTATATTTTTTGTGAAGTCCACGCTGCGACTTCGTTGCTCCAACGAAGCCGCATGCAGCTCTGCTGCTGAGGATGTTAAAAGCTAGTCTCTGCTCGCGTTTGTATACGCTCAGACTTTAATACTTGGCAGCACGCGGGAAACATGAGTGCCTCCTCACTGCAAGCGCATTCAGTATTCATACATTGTGCTTGCCAACGCTCTTTGTGCAGCAGGGTATACATAAAGTATCTTCAGCCCCTTTGAGCTTGCACTTGAATGATTCAGAAGCTGCCAATGCAACTGCATTTGAGCATGGCGATTCTTCTCCAGTAACATGTGCTGGCCTTTATGGTGTCTGATCGTGCCTCGTGATCTAAGCTGGCACCTGATATGTGTGTTTGCATTGGGTTTGACTTGATGGTTGCAATGACCTCACCCTTCAAGTTTAACAGTTCTGCAGCTTCTCCCATAATTCTCTGGTTAGCACAAGTTTCGGCCCGTTTGCACATGCCCCGCCTTCAGCAACAATGACCGACGCAGTCATTGTTTATCAATGTTCCACCATCACTGCATTGCCAGGCAGCATTTGTGCTGGGTGGCGTGGACACAACTGGCCCTCACCTCTACGCCATTGACCAGGACGGCAGCAGCAGCAAGGGGCCCTTCGCAGCTCTGGGCTCGGGCTCCATGGCAGCCCTCAGCGTGCTAGAGAGTGGTGAGCGCTGCTGCTAGCACACTAGTGCGCTGCTGCAAGCACCCAATTCACAGCCTGTTAATCTTCAGTTCCTGCGTGATTTTCGTCATGGCCTTTGCCTACTGTAGCATGCGTGGTAAGCTGACATACGCTACTCCATCTGCATGCTGTCTGCATCCCCATAGCTCAGGTTTATTGCCACCCACATGCCTGTACTGCAGCACACCCACTGTGGCACTGAGCACACCCACTGTGGCACTGAGCACACCCACTTTGGCTTTGAGCACACCTACTTTGGTGGTGCCAACAGTTGTACCGGGCCTTTGGTGTCTTATTGTGACCTGTGCTGTTTGACCGTTGCTTCAACAAGATTTCAGTTGGCATTAATCGTGTTCGGTACGCGCTGTACTGTGCTTTACAGTCGCAGGATAGTATTACTTGTATGTTGCAGCTTTGTCCCCATGAACAGACATTGTGGATGACGTGCGCTTGTAGCGATGCTGCATTGCAAGGCAGGAGCTACGACAGATCATGTGTGCCGCCCCGCAGTGCACACCCGTCCAAGCGAGTTGAAAAGGAGAATGAATTCTGATGGCAACAGATTATAACGATCGCAACGAAAGGTCTATTTGATGCATTGCTCTCTTCAGCAGCTCAGGTCAGGTATAGCAGTTGTGAGTTTGGCACCGGCAGGCTGTGGTGAGACATTTCGTCATTGTACTGTAGGTGATGGCGATTAAGCCCCCCCCGTCTATCACTTTTGGGGCCGAATGCGTCATATAATGACAGGGGAGCCCGTCTTATACCATGTAACCCCCGGCTTAGCGTCTCCGGCACTCATGCGCTGGGTAATGGGCTTTAAGCCGGGTTTGAACACGCAACGCACCGAAGCTTTCACACCAGACGGTGCCTGGATTGAAATTGTAGCAGAAACTGCGAGATAATCTATCGGTCTGTGCACGCTGTCACCCATTGAGTGCTTGGACTGTTCTCCTGCGGTTATGCATAAGATAACTGCGGTACCATGCTCATATGCTGCAATGCCTGCAGATGGACAGTAGTGACACATGCGGTGCACGAAGCCAGCGCATATCGTGAGCAATAGCAGTGCCACTGCCATGATGCCTCTCGCTACATGCCTTTCTGAAACACCACTCCCCACGGTTCTTTCAACTTTACCGGATCAATTTCTTGTAAGTACAACTTCGACACAGAACTGTGTGGTGTACCAAGGTGTCTGAATTTTTAGGTAAACGATGCAAATCATCTTATTATTGCATGAAACATGGTCTACGGGTGTCTCACTCGGTGTGAGTGACGCATGATGGGCACTCTGTGTGCACGATTACACATGGGGGGCGGGGGGTCTTCTTCCATGCACTCCCCGTCTTAGCGTTTGTTTTCGGTCTAGTGCCTATGACATGGCCTTTAACCCCTCCCTTAGTCACCGTCACCTACCCTAACCCATGTGGGGGGCTTCAGCGCCATCGCTTACAGTAGTCTGCATGATCTGCGGCATCGTACACAACATTGCGTTGTGCCGTTCATCCCTTTGCTTGACCTCAACTCTGGTTGTGTGCACATTGCTCTGCTTGTTCCATCCCTGCAGAGTACCAAGATGGGATATCTGAGCAAGCGGCAATGGACCTGGTGTGTCTTGCCATTGCCGCAGGCATTGACAATGACCTCGGTAGCGGCAGCAACATTGACCTCTGCATCATCCGGAAGCACACGGTTGAGTACCACCGCAGCTACCAACAACTTCAACAGCCACAGCGCACGGCTTGCACGGCAGACACTGGCGGCGGTCGCACAGAGTCTGACATCATGATTCGAGTGCGACAGACACGCGCAACAGCAGCAGCAACAAGTCTTGCAAGACGTAATATTGTTTATCCTGCACTGCGGACGGCATCGGTGCCATCACAAGTTGGTGACGTGCGAGTGCGCATCGACGACTCAATAGAGCTGCTGTGACTCTTTGGTGCTGTCTTTCAAGCTCGATTCCCATTGCATTCCCGCCTGTATGAAGAGCTGAGTACTACTTGTTGATCTACCTGATCGTCATGTTGTCTGTGGTGCTCGCAGCATGCCCATCACCGTTGCTTAGATTGCTCGTATGCTCTTGTCGTCAATGCATGTATAACTTGCTGAGGCTAGAGTGCATTGGTGCCAACAGGTCAAGAACCGGTTAGCGGGATGCCACACTAGAAATGAGAGCGCGCCAGAGGGCGTCCTGGCATCACTGCATTTAAGAAATGCACACGGAATTCAGTGTATCAACAGCACGTTGCAACAGCACGAACACTCTTTTCAAGAAACTGCCAAACAAGTACTTGAGATCTGAATATGTGCAGCTCATGGGTGCCATATGCGAAAGGACGGCAACCAAGATAACTTGAAGTTAGGTAAAGACATCAACAAGCATAATGCAGCATTGCGCCGCATTGACAAAACCAGAGCTCACACGTATTTTTTACCCAGCTTCAGGTATCTGGATGTTGATGCTGCAGTATATACACAGATTACGTCTCAAACATCTGCACTAGTATACATGTAGGCTGCATTAGGATATCCTGCATAATGACATCTAGTATACTGTAGTCACCATTGTGCAGATCTGGCCGATGTAATCCATGGAAGCACCTGCAGGTGTGCATATGCATACAACACGCGCCAATGGTTCTGGCATACGCACTGTGGTCTGTCAGCTTCAGGTCCACAATACGTCAGAGGCATGCATGCGAGCAATCGCAAGGACCATGGTGCACCTCAGCCAAATTGACAATTTTTCCGCGTAATACTATGCGGGGAAGCACTGCCCACCACATGCTGGAACTATTGCGCGTGTGATAATGTACACAATTGTGTAAGCTTAGGTTAACCACCTTGTGCTTGGTAGACACTGGGCAGGCCTGCCGATGAGTGGCAAGCATATCCATGTCTTGCAATTATCATAATTATTTATAAAAGTATGATGTAAAGACTGATGATCAACATTGGTGATGAAAACAAACATTGAAGTTTACAAAACACAATCAATGACCTTTCATGTGATGTGTGCAAGCCACAGTATACTTGTGGCGCAAAGCCCGCGTGATGTTTTCTTTGCAGTGTGATTGTGAGCTGAGCCTCCATACACAATTGCAGTCATCAGGGCTATCCCCACTGCGCATACCCTGCTGCAGCCATGTTCCGAAGCAATTCATGCTGCAGGCTTTGGGCTGGTAACACCGTGGTTCAGTTTCGCCGCAGGCACATAAATCACACCAAGGTCGCCTTTGGGGTACAAGGGGCGTATGCCGTGGGACCTGAGGGTTTTGCAGACTGCCTTGTAAAGCTGGCCATTGCCTTGTCCTGTAATGATGTAAAGTGGAGCTTGCCCCCTGGCGGCACAGTCTTGTCGCAACTGCAATTCGTGCCGCAACGCTGCCTTGCCTGTGGCTGGGTTCAGCCTGTGCAGGTCCATCTGAGGGCGCATGTGACAGAGGTGGTCATGGTCAGCATATGGAGTCCGTTGTGAGCGCAACTCAGTTTGTCATGTCATAAGCACTGCATGAACTTCAAGGAGTCGTGTTTGTACCAGCACCAACATGTAGCCAGTTGAAATTTGGGGCACTACCGATAATAAGTGCACCGACAGACCCATTGGCAAGGCAATCTGCCAGAGTCTCAGACTGGTCCAGGAGACAGCTGCAAGGTGTGGAGGGCGCCGCACATCACGCATCTTAATGCATGCAAGTGAGTTTGACAGAGTGGTCACAGCAATGTCGATGGTGCGCAGCGGCACATGTTGACACGCTCTACTGGCAAATGAGGGCGTAATCATAAGCTTGCTGATGCCACTGGCAGGCTGCTTGCACAACAAAACAAGCAAGGTCAGACAGACGGAGATTTTGTACGCAGAGTAACATGAGGAGCTGACAAAACAAAGATTGAGCAGCCTGAGCATCTGACGTCAGATTCCACGGGTCTGAACCATCACGGTGGAAGGTGACAGTCATACTGTTCTGTCAGGAAGAACTGCGGCATCGCTGTTACTGATAGTGCATCCAATCTAAAATTATGCATGTACTACCTACTAATACTTCGGAAGTAGTGATTCTGCACAATCACACTGCAAGCTAAGGCCCAATCTGCCAAGAGAATCTGCCACGCGTGGACAGCAATAGCAACCAGCATGGCAATGACTCGGAGGTGATAGGTTGTCGATGAGCATAGTAAAGTTGTGGGTCACCGTGGGTCACGGTGTTGCTGCACATGACCAAATGCAATGACGGCGACAAAGCTTCCCACAGCAGGTAGGTACTCATGGACTCGTTGTACTGCATCATCAACAAGGCACGACTTCTGAGTCACATGCCGCACCGCAACTGACACGCTTTCAGCCACCAGCACAATGTCATGGGGATGAGTGTGCTTGTTCTGAAATTGATAATGAGTGTTTACGCCAACAGAATACGTTGGTGAAGTACGACCAGTGATACTTGTTTTGATAATGAGCAGTTATGCCAGCAGCGAACACTGGTGAAGTACGACCAGTACTGTCACTTGCAACCCTTTCTTGGGGTGATCATTGTTTTGAAAACGTGTCTGTTTCACCCTCAGGCCGTTTGTCATAAAGGTATACATAGACAGTTGTGATGTGCACATCCAACACATTTGTCCTGGTCAGGAAATGGCCCTTGAAGTACTGTACTGTATAGTAGAATTGCTGGGCTTCTGTGAAGAGAGGTTGCAGTACTGCATGCACTTTCAAAGGTGGCACAGTGCAGTCACTGTGCTTGTCAATATGCCACCCTTAGGGACAATATGTTAGGAGTGCGAACCCGAAACCTGAGTCGTCACATGCCACCCTCAGGGACAAAATGTAAGGAGTGCAAACCTGAACCCTAAGTCTCACCAACCCAGTGTTATGCCTATTGTAGCAGGCACGATTGTCTTGTTCCTGTGGACATGATTCAAGAGCCTGCAGGTATCTTCAATGTGAGTAACCATGCACCAGTAGCATCAGCGTTCGGTTCTGCGTGAAAAGCATACCTCAGCTTCAGTTAAACTTCAACATATATTTAACCTAAAGTAGGCCAATTTTTCATGATCGTGTGACAACGGTGCTGGACAAGTCTCAACAACTTCGAGTAATGTCTGCAACTGCATTTGTTACCCTGCCCGGGATCAGACTATGGGTATCATGCGCAACAGACATACAACCGGCCTGGGGTTTTCATGTCTCAGAATTCGGGACGCACTACTATGTAGATAATGTTTACGACGGTTCTCTACTCTCAGGCTGCGTTAGCGTTTCATATTTTACAGGCTTTGTGGAGGTTGAACCACTACAAAGCATGCGAATGGGATATATACGTTGAACTGTCACAACTATCTCATGAAATCACTGCAGCTTCTAGACAAAAAATTGTTGGGGAGTCCTTATTGTAGTTTTTTTCTTCATTCAATCTGGTACACACAGCGGCTTATGTGCACGCAGACGAACACATGACAATGGGGCTTGGTCCCTCCTGAAGCAATATCATCAAGCTTAGCATTGAAATTCTCAAGCTCTGCCTCCGGGAGTCTGCCAGCAACATCACCGCCCTCTCTGCCTCTGCATTGCAGTACCTTGATACATTGATCAAAGCCTGGTGACATAATAAAGCTGGAGACAAGTTGAATGCAGTCCCATCCCACTGTCATCTACAACACCACACCGCCCAATGGCAGATTGGTGCTGTGATCAATTTAGTATCAAGCACAGCAGCTGCTGATGCTGACAACGCTTTTGTTGTTGTTTGTTCACGCAATGACAGTGCCACATTCCATCTGCTGTGCTGCTGCAAAGCCCAATACGCTTGCAACTGTTTTACACATCACAGAATGGGCTGCTCTGCACATCCAATGAACTGGCTGTTCTGCATAATATCTGTATACTTTGCAGCATACAGCAGCAACTTTGTATTGTACTACGGTACGCACCTACTGAAGCTGATGGCATCCGGCGTGATGGCAGCAGACTGGATCATCTCCCCAAGCACTTCTTCAGCCTTGCCCGGGTCTTTTGCCGTTGCATAGCAGTGGATCCGTGTGTTGTAGCACTTCACATCTGGCACTAGCTGGCGATCATGCAGCTCCTTCCAAATGTCCTTGACAGTGTCCATCTCCCCTGCTGCACCAGCATGATCTAGCATAGTGGTCATGATGACGATATTTGGCTGTTTGCCAGTTGCGCACATCTCCTTATACTTTGCCAGCATTTTCTCCACTTGGCCCGCTGTGCCAATGGCATTCAGGAGTGCGTTCCAGCTTGCTGCATCTGGCTCAATACCCTGCAGCACCAAGCAGACCGGCGGCGGCGGCAAGATTTATCAATCGTGCTGCAACCAGTCTTGCTTTATAGCATGTGTTGACGGCAGGGGTCCCCAAACAACAATACGGCTGCTTACTGGCATCAAGACTCTAAGGTGTAATTGGCATTGCACCTCCATTTTGCTGCTCTTACTTGCGCATGTTGTGCTTGCACGCCTTGAGTGTATTGTACTTCTGTATTAGTGTGCTACATGGGGGTACTACAGTAACAACTGGCTGCATATTTGGTATTGACTGGTAAATGGCGCCAAAAAGTGGTAAACGCAAACATGTCCAAACGTCCGCACTCAATTGTCAACCATGCGCGTGTGACCAGCTTACTTGAGCCTGTAAAACGCAATGCCTTCGGATCGTAGAAAAGCAATAGCCTGAGGTTGGGCCAGCAGTACAGTGCGTGCTGTAGCAGCCTGCTTGCAACAACCTCTGATGCAAGTCAGGTAGCTCAGTTGCTGAGGTGTTTATAGATCCATTGAAGCAAGATAAGTAAGGTAGGTAAGTGTAAACTCCTGTTTACCTCAAGCTGCATCTGCTGAAAGACGTCCGTGGCGTCAATCCAGTCCCCTGCCTTTCCGCAAGCGTCCACAACGGCTGTGAAGTGTCGAATATCGGGTCTCTCCTTCGACTGTTTCATGTGCTGCAGCAGCTCCAGTGCCTGCTTGCTGCCACCTCTACTGTCTCCAGCATCGCGCCCCTTCTTGCTGTTGCGGCGACATTCGCCAATGAGCTGGAGGTAGCTGCCAGACTTGGGGCTTAGGCCGCGTTCACACATTTTGTCCAACAGCTGGAGAGCGGCATTCATCCGCCCTGCAAATCCTACCGTGAGTAATGCGTGGCTGCAGGCACGAGCTGTCCACTTGATGTTGTTCTTGTCCATGTGGCTTAACAGCCTCAAGGCTCCAGCCCAGTGTCGGGTTTTCTCGTGCGCCTGAATGGCGTACTCGTAATCAAAAGCGGCTAGAGCACCCATGCCACGCAACCGGTGCACAGCAGCCCACACCTGGTCCGGTGCACCGCTGCGTGCCAGCGCAAAGAGTAGAGCCCTGTTCTCGGAGACTGTCGGCTTGTGATGCTTGGCCTCGGCATCTTGAAAGGCTTTGACAGCTGCTTCCCACTTGCCCTCGCGGTTCAGAGCCACGATGCGGCCACCAAGTGGCGATGACGATAGCACCTTGAAATCATATGTGGCAATACGCTCCGACGATTGTGCATCTTGGAGCGGCGGCCTACGCCCTCTGCCAGC
The DNA here is from genome assembly GCA_017506865.1 of Tribonema minus. Classification (NCBI taxonomy): domain Eukaryota; class Xanthophyceae; order Tribonematales; family Tribonemataceae; genus Tribonema; species Tribonema minus. The sequence goes on from JAFCMP010000223.1 coordinate 58,404, forward strand.
ATCACCAGCAGAGAAGTGCCTTGCAAGACTCCACGCTGTCTGAGCTGGACATCTGGCTGTCAGGCGTACTGTGGTCAGCAGGCGAACGCCAGCACACAACATAAGCGTAACCACCTGACGCCGCCACCCTCACACACAAATGTTTCTGTGAACTTCAAGGCGGAAGTAATTCTTCAACTTGGTCTTGAACTTGAGAAGTGTTGAACTCCGAGCGTACCTAGCTGTTTTGTAACAGGGCGTGGACAGCTGAAGCAACGATGCTATCGACACATCCAACCTTGATGTTGCTGCTGTCACTGACGGCGCCGTTTGTTTCGGGCAGCAGCAGCAGCACTTGGGCATCTGATCAATACTAGACGACTTTTATTGCCGCCAGAGTCAGGAAGACAGGCACAACGATTGTGGGCGTAGTCTGTGATGAGTGCGTAGTGATGGAAGCGGACATACGTGCTACCAATGACAGGACTGTCGCAGTCAAAAACTGCGATGAGGTCAGCCGGTTTCTTGTGCAAAGGTTATCTCTTTTGCTGATGCTGGAAAGTGGTGGTTTACAGAATATGTATGGTCGACCATGCCCTGCTGAGGCATGCTGAGCCAATCGAACTACACATGGTTACTGCTGGCAAAGTGCGCCGAGTGCGTCGCTTTTGCATGTTTGAGAATCATGTGACTGGCTCATGATAGATGTCCTGCATGCAGCATGCCTGACCGCATGTGCTTTCATGAGTTGTATGTCAGCGATGCACCGACTTCATGACCGGATAGCAGCTGAACTTCTGCCATTGTATTGTGATGATGTTGCAGATTCACAAGATAGCAGCGAACATGTACTGCTGCGGTGCAGGCACCAGTGCTGATTGCGAAAGACTCACGCTTGAGGCTAGACTACGCATGATGGAGTTCACCAGGTGCAATTGCCTTGTAACTGTGCACTTACGCGTTATTATCTGCATAGATATAGGCACCAAGGTAAATCGGCCTGCACTGCAGATGCAGCTCAGTGCACAAGTCCCTATCTCTGTAATTGCGTACACAAAAGCTGATCAACTATCATACTATAATGGTCAGCTGCACAGCATACTAGACTACACCCTTCGTCTGCTCTTTTACTGGTTAGTCCAGAGCAAGGCATGACTTGTTAATTCAGTAGCCTGAATGTCCGACAGCACTTGTACACTGATACTTGTCAAAAGTGTGTGTGTGTGTGTGTGTGTGTGTGGCAGTGTCATGGTGCTGCTGCAAGCATAGTAACAGTGATCCGAAGGACGCCAAACACAGCTCACTCTGCCCAAGAAAGCAGTCCATCACGTGTTTCTGTCTTGCAAAGTTTTCTGACAGTGCGATGCTGTTGTGTAGCATAACACAATAGTGCAAGACCTTTGACATGACTTCCAGTCGTGTGCGCCAACGTGCGTAAAAGCATGAGACTAAATCATACACACACATAACTTGGAGCCACATGGCCAGGGGGACATGTTTCCATGCGGCTTGAGGCTCATGGGGGAGCAGGCATGAAGCACCTGCTGACAGCGGGAGATCTCTTCAGCACTCATCTAGTGTCATCGTCATTGAATTTCGTCATCTGCACCCGTTACTCTGCCAGTGTGTGTTCTCGCCTTCAGTCTGTACTTGAGGTACTATTCGGTTCGCAGTTTGCGACCACACGTTTTCTGAATATTTTGAAAAAAACACATCAGCGCGCGTGCCGTTTGCAGCTTGCGACGCAGGCGGAGTTGATCAATCCTGCCGTGAGCAATTCTACAGAATCTGATGTGCTCGCAGTCAGTCAGCCTACCAGAGGGTTGCGCAACGCGTGCTTTTCGTGGAGACTTATTCACATTCCAGCCGAAAAATGCCTTCACAATACGGGGAGAAGCTGATGTCCTCAACGATGCGCTGCCGACGTATGCGCTGCTAAGCAACGTGGTAGCCAGCCAGTGTGAAATTGGGTCCATAGAAGCCGATTGTCAATTGTTGATCATAGTCAAAACTTGTTAATGTCAAAGTTATTGCTAAGTAGAGCTCTTGATCATGGTTTGGTGGCACTTGGTCACGCTTAGCACTGATGTGCCTGCTCATGCAGCTCTGATATCATCAGGGACCAGTGAATCATGATTTTTAACGAGTCCTTGTACATAATCAGCTGCAATTGCTAGGCCTCTTAGCTGTACCATGTCGCTTGGTGACGGCTGTCACCTTGAAGTTAATGCCAGATCTCAGCACTGTCATGAAGTGCTGGCAAAGACCTCGCAGTGTAGTCATTGTTGAGAGTCTCAATAGACTCATCATGCAGCATATGAGTCTGTGTTAGCGTATGAGTCTTGATATAATATGTGCTGCCATTTGACCGCGTGTGTCTGTCCAGGTTGATGCAGTCTGTGCACCCCGCACGTGCTTGTGAGCTGAGCACTGACGATGTGCAACGGCAGCACTGCAGGGTGGCAGCGGCACACAGGTTTCTCAAGAACGCTAACTACCACAACGCCGATGGAGTCTCGGTGAGCGCTGTGGCTGATGCAAACCAATGAGCACTGCTGCAGCTGTCTCGCACTGGTCTTCTGCCTGGGCCCAGGTGGACCTGTTGGGGTCTCATATGATACCACATGATGTCAGGTGCATGGCAGATCAGGGAAATGGCTTTTGGATCAGTTATTCAAATGTAACATTGCCGAGCTGGGATCATGGGCCATCATACATGTGCCAGCTTTGCAAACACCGTGTGATGTTCCACTATGCCCCAACCCAACACCACAAGATGCACCATATACACAGATATCACAAAATCACTGAGGTGCAACTGACACCAAACAATGAGACCACGTGATGTGCTTTGGCATCAGACATCATGCAATTTGCCATATTCTAGAGTAACGTGAAGTGCCAAGAGTAAGACACTTCATGCAAGTGTTACGTATTGAAGTCACATGATGTCCAGATGGTGACAGACAGCACGTTGAGTGGGCGAGAGCGGGACCGTATGATGTGCCTTTACAGGCCACATCATGCAGCTTAACACAGCATGACAACATCACAAGAGTGTATGAGATGCATGTGCGTTGACCATGCAATGCAACACGACACACCACACATAGGACTTGCGTGAACATGCATGTGCATTGTCATCAGCTATGTACCACAGATGCTGCTGTCAACAGCCATGCAGCAGTTCTCTGCATTGCCTGCTGACGCTCCCCTCCTCCCCTCCCCCCCCCCCCCCCCCACCCCCAGTTTTCCCTCCCGGTGCCATGATCGTGCGGCCGTCAACCCCAGTTTTCCCTCCCGGTGCCATGATCGTGCGGCCGTCTGCAAGAAGTTCCCCAACGACCCTAACCCCAATGCACCGCGCGCCATGCGCCATGATCGTCCTTGCCCTACGCATGCATGCGGCTTGCTTCTCCCCTCGTGGCGTGCATGATCCAACCATATGCAACCTGGACAACAAAGGGAATCAGCAGAGCGGCAGACGCGCTATTATAATGAGCAGACAGCAAAAACAAACTGCAGTGCTGTAGCATGCGTATGCATGTGGCAAGGCAGAAGCACATACGAGGTCACTCCTAAATATACACCAGTGATGACGCGCTATCATGATAAGCAGACAGCAAAAACCAGACTGCAGTGCTGTAGCATGCGCATGCATGTAGCAAGGCAGAAGCACATACGAGGTCACTCCTAAATATATACCAGTGATGCCTCAGTTGAACCATGCATCTACACAACTGACTTATTGCGGCGCAGCATCATGTAAGAACACACATGGTGCGTGTTCGCGTCGAGTGCGCGGCCTGGCAGTAAAACTGCTGTTGGCTTTGCCATGGTACCGGGTGCAGAGTTTGCAATGGCACCGATGGCCATACTGCTAATATCTGGTGAGGCTGCCAAAAACACAAAGCGGAAGCCCCCCCCCCCCCCCCCCCTTGCCCAGAAATGTACGTGTGTGCGAGGGCGCGTACACAAGCCTATGAATGTATACGTACATACAGCATCGCACTTCATCATGCCTGTGCCTCATTGCCCCTCACCTTCATGTGTGCTATCTGCACCCGTGTCAGCGATCAGCGATTTACGTAGCTAGCAGCTTTCAATTGCCCGGGCTCGCGCTGCTGTTGACCAAAGGCTGCTATCCTGCAAAAAGCATTGCAGATATAATTGGGTGGGAAAAGGGGGGGGAGGGGGGGGGGGGGCAGATGGTGCCTCAAACACTCTATCACTTGATGCCTGTGATGCAATGCACTGAAACGCTGTGCGTCTGATCCTGTGCAAGTGAGATGGCAGCACACGCACTTTTGATCCAAGACAACTTCTCAAAAGGCCAGCTTCGAAGAAAGCGCAAGGCCACCTGAACTGCAACTACAACATGAGCTGCAGCTGTCGCATGTTGTCCTCCAATTTTTGAACTGAAAGGCATTTCGCGCTGGCTGCCTCTGAAGCCTGTGCTTGAGTGATTCATGCAGTTACATTACACTGCATGTGTCCCTCCACAAATAGGGTAACTATGCTTCTGCTGTTGGCCTCAGTGCTCAGTTGCAGTATGGCTTATGCTCAGTTGCAGTTTGACAAAAGCACGAGTACATGGCACAGAGCAGAGCTTTCAAATTCAGGGTTGAGCTGCAAACAACAGTAAAACTTGAATATTCAATGAAATTTTTTGATAGTGTACGCGTGTTCTTCAAGTGCACAGAACAATATGATGGTGACGTGTGCCACCTGCAGGCAGTGCCTGGCAAAATCAGCACGTGATGTCAGGAATGTGAATGACATAATGACACCGAACACAAAACCAATAGGTATGAGATTGCCCTTCAACTCCTGCATTGCGGTAGACTCTCGGAAAATGACACCAGACATCAAGCTGCGCCTTGAACTACCTCAACATTAGCACAACAACAGCTGGTCTCAGTGTACATCCTCGTACCAGAGACTGCATATATGCTATCAGCAGAGATGCTGTGACAGCGTGTGACTCATAACCACATTCATACCGCGTTCGACATGCAAGTTGGGAAACATTTGAAATCGGCTTGGTGTTGAAGTCAAACGCAACTGCGCTTGAAGATGGCCACAGCTGTACAGTGACAGACGTGATTACTGCGCGAGGGCGCTGAGTGCAACTGCTAATCTCAATCACACGCATCCCCGCGTTCAGCATGTAACAAAGAGGTGAGAAAACATTTGAAGTTGTGTATTGAAGTTGAATGTGACTGCGCTTGATGATGGCCATTACGTGTGTGACGCACTAGCGGAGGCGCGACGAACGTGACTACTGCGCGAAGGCGCTGGGTGCGACTGCTAACCTCATTCGCCATACTCATACTGCGTTCAAAGTGTATATTATTTATTATGTGAGCTTCGGAGACATTTGAAGCCGAGTTAGTGTTGAAGTTAAACGGAACTGCGCTTGAACATGGCCATAGCCGTGGCTTGCAGCTGTAGAGTGACCGACGTGATCACAGCGAGAGGGCGCTGAGTGCGACACCAACCTCGTTCACCACACTCATACCGCATCCAAAGTGTAATATGAGGTTAGGAAACAGTCCAGTTGGTGTTGAAGTTGAACATAAGTGCGCTCGAAGATGGCCACAGCCAAGTGGCTTACTCTAGAGTGACCAACGTTATCACAGCGGCAGGGCGCTGAGTGAGGCTAGAAACATTTGAAGTCAACTTGATGTTGAAGTGAAACGTAATGGCGCTTGAAGTTGGGGATAGCTTTGCTTGCAGCTGTAGAGTAACAGACGTGATGACATATCAACAACTGCCTGGTTGTGTCGTGATATGCCCTGCACATGAACCGCAGCGGCGACTTGCCTGCAAGCATGTTCTGCACATGTTGTCTGGGACGCGCTGCTCCATTTGTCCATTGTTGTCTGAAGCGCGCCAATGCATCCGTCCAGGTCCAAGGCGCACCAGTGCATGTGTCCGTCCTTTTTTGGCGTGCAAGTTCCTGGCGAAACCACAATGAATGAGACCAGGTACCACACAATGAACAACAAAGTTCTTGACACAGGAGCATCCATGAATACTGACCACAGGCATTATTTGCAAGCATGCATGCATGGCATTGCATGTACAACCGGTGCTACATGCTGCTTGCTGTTCGGACAAAAGCAAATAGTGCAAACTTATGAGTGATAGGAAACGGATCACACTTCACGGGGCATCCAAAGATGTTGAAGACAGGTCGAGCAGGTGCAGAAAACGGCGACGGTCAGGTTGTGGGGCCATACAACCTGTAACCCTAACCCTAACCCTAATTCAACACCCAGGTGCTGTTCTAGTAGGAACTTCCTTGACATTGAGGCTGAGGGTGCGCAGCGCACGCATTGTCTGCTTCTCTCATGTGGTGAACCTCAATGCCCATTTTCAGCCCAGCCTTCAAGTTGGCTCAGGCTCGTCATGTGCATGCCTGATAAAGTAGGAACATGTACTGGTAATGTGCAGTTGCTGTGGTTCAAGTAAACGAGGCCCCATGCTTCCTCACAGGCAGTACTGGATTTTCCTTGTAAGTGAACACAACAGGAGCTTTGCAAATATCATTGTTGGAGCGAACTTGAGGAGCGCCCACACTGTTGGACTTATTGTTGTGGTCGGCAGTAGAAGATTTCTGATGCTGTTGTGTTGAAACAATTGCTGCAAACAGTGCCATCTACCATGTGCTTCAATAGCAAGCTAATGAGCGTCAGATGCATCAATCGTTGTCACCAAGGGCTCTCCCTGGTGCCTGTTGTTATTCGCTGATGACCGGCGTGCAGTGCCTTCATTCAAGAAGTCCAAGCGGCCAATGTGTTGCTTCAACGAAGCTGCATGCAAGTCTGCTGCTGAGGATGCTAAAAAGCCAAGTCTCTGCTTGCACTTTCATAAGCTGAGGCTTTTGAAATACTTGGCAGCACGCAGAAAACATGAGTGCTTACTGCAAGCGCATTCAGTGTTCATACATTGTGCTTGCCACGCTCTTTGTGCAGCAGGGCATAAAGTATCTTCAGCCCCTTTGAGCTTGCGCTTGCATGATTTAGAAGCTGCTAACGTAACTGCATTTGAACATGGCGATTCTTCTCCAGAAACATGTGCTGGCCTTTACGGTGTCTGAATGTGCCTTGTGGTCCAAGCTGCAACCTGACATGTGTGCATGCATTGGGTTTGACTTGATGATTGCAATGACCTCTCCCTTTGCTGTAACAGTTCTGCAGCTTCTCCCATAATGTCCGGGTTCGCACAAGCCTGAGGGCTGCTGCAACCAAGTTTCGGCCAATCTGCACATGCCCTGCCTTCAGCAATAATAACCGACGCAGTCGTCGTTTATCCAATGCATGTTCCGTCATCACTGCATTGCCAGGCAGCATTTGTGCTAGGTGGCGTGGACACAACTGGCCCTCACCTCTACGCAATTGACCAGGACGGCAGCAGCAGCAAGGGGCCCTTCGCGGCTCTGGCCTCGGGCTCCATGGCAGCCCTCAGCGTGCTAGAGAGTGGTGAGCGCTGCTGCAAGCACCCTATTGCGCTGCTGTAAGCACTCTATTCAAAGAGTTTTAACCCCTTCATCTTCAATTTCTGTGGTTTTTCAGCGTGGCCTATGCCTACTGTGACATGCGTGGCAGGCTGACACCACGCAATTCTGTCTGCATATGTTCTCTGCATTTCCATAGTTGAAGTCTATTGCCACCAACATGCCTGCACTGCTATCACTGTGACATCAACTGTGGCACTCAGCACACCCACTTTGGTGGTACCAACGTTTTTAGCAGGCCAGTAGTGTGAATCTTCATTATGACTGTCACAAATCTGTTTTAATATATTCAGTGTGTTTGGTACTCTAGTTTGCTTTATGATCACAGGATACTTGTATGTAACAGTGGCAGCTTTGTCCCCATGAACAGACATTGTGGATGACGTGCACTTGTAGCGATGCCGCATTGCAAGGCAGTCAGATATAGACTAGCAGTTGTGAGTGTGGCACCCTAAAGCAGTGGTGATAGATTCGGTCATGGAGCCTGCATGATCTGCGGCATCGTACACAACATTGCGTTGTGCCATTCATCCCTTTGCTTGACCTTAACTCTGGTTGGCTGCACATTGCTCTGCTTGTTCCATCCCTTGAGAGTACCAAGATGGATATCTGAGGAAGCGGCGATGGACCTGGTGTGTCTTGCAATTGCTGCAGGCAATGACAATGACCTCCGAGTCGGTAGCGGCAGCAACGTTGATCTCTGCATTATCCGCAAGCACACGGTTGAGTACCACTGCAGCTACCAACAACTTCAACAAAAAACCGTGGTGCAGGGGTGGATTTTGCTGGCGCCACGTTGGTGACTCCCACCCTGTGTGCCTGCTGTTCAGCCAACGCTCGGCACCCTCCACGAGGGGCAGCCGCCACCGTGTCCCAGGGGCGGGGCAGGGCCCGCCCCATTTCAACTTCAAGTCGTTTCATGCCATCCGAAGCGATGGAGGTGGTGCTGCCAGCGGCGACTGGCGACACGCCAGCTGGCCCAAATGGTCGCGCGGCCACCCCTCCTGCTGCTGCTGCCTCGTGGGCGGCCAAAGCCGCCAAAACTGCGACAACACCCCCGTCGCTTACAGCGAAGAGCAACCTGCTTCGGGAGGAGGCACGGCTGCTGCACGGCCACGATGGAGCCTACTTCACTCCCCGAGGCAGCTACACGCCAACCCCAGCCCCATCCGCCCTCACTCCAGGGCAGCTAGACCAACAGGCGAGCGAGATGTTCCACGCCGCGGAACAGGAGCAGTACTTCTTTGTGCCCCCCGCTGTCGCGGCGGTGGGGCGCCAGGGTGGAGCCGCTGCGGGCCGCCTCATGGCGATGGCGGCGCGCGTGCAGGGCCGTCCGACAGCGGAGGGACAGCCATTTGTGCCGCCGGCGGCGGCAGCCGGCACAGACCTAGTCTCGTTTACGGTGGATCCAGTCACCTGCTACACCCAGGAGCACTTGGCTGCCTTGCCGGCCAGCGTCCGCGCACTGTTAGCAGAGCTCGCGCCGGCCCGTCAGCCTCACGAGCGCGAGCGCAGCACCCCTGCGGCGGCTGCACAGCGCCGCGCCCGACTCACGCGGGGGCGCCAGCAGCTGCTAGCGGCGGCGCTCACGCACATGCACGACGCGGCGAGGGCCGGCGCTGGAGACGCTGCCTCACTTGCGTCCTTATTCAAGGGTGCAGAGACGCTGGGGCCTCTGTCGCCTCGTGATGACTTCCGCACGCTATGCTTGCGGGCGCCGGCCGCGCTCGTTGACGCGGCGCTCGGAACGGTCGGCGACTCCGCTGACTTCAGCTTCAGCGGCTTCCGCCTGCGCATCACCCGCGCTGGTGACATGAGCGCCCCGGTCACGGTCACCGTGCGCGGCGCGCCGGCGGCGTGGTCTGCAGCGCAGCTTGCAATGCTGCTTGCGCCCGCACTCGCAGCTCCTGGCATGCCCATCGCGCCGGTGCGCTTGCGGGCGGGCGGCGGCGGCACTTCCGCCGCCTTTCTGCTGCTGGCCAGCGCTCTGAAGACCTGCGGCGTAGGCATTAACGGTGCGGCCTCATCCGCGGCGCCGGCGTCGGCGGCATCGCCAGGCGCCGCGGGTGTTTGGGAGCTAACAGTGGTCCGCGGCGTTGCGCGGCGACTCGCGCACTCGGTCCTATGCGCGGTGGACGGCACGGAAGTAGCGCTGCGGCTGCTGGGCCCTGACAATCTGACAGCGTGCCCGTCCTGCCTGCGACGGCACTTCACGCGCCCGGGTCAGCAGTGCCGGGCAACGCGCTGCGCGCACACCACGCTCCCCGCGGCCTGCACCACGCCAGCCGCCGCCACTGGCACAGCCGCCGGTGCCCCTGCGGTAGCCACGGCTGCAGCCGCCGCGGCGGCAGCCGCCGCGACGCAGCGTGCGCCCACCGGCGCCGCCGCCTCGCACCCCCCAGCGCCGGCGGCGACCGGCGCCGCCGCGACGGACGCTGCCGCCGCCTCGACGCCCGCGCTGGCGAGCGCGTCGCCGGGCGCCTCGCCGCCGCCGCCGGCGGCCGACGCGGACCCTGCGCAGCTGGGCCAGGAGCAGCGCATTCAGCAGCTGCAGGGGGGCATCCTGGAGGGCAGGACCGCGCGGAAGGGGCTGCAGCAGCAGGTCAAGGCACTGACAAAGCTGCTGGCAGCCTCCGAGGCGGGAAAGCGGGCTGCTGAGGCCGATCGCGACCGGTCTCTGGCAGAGCAAGTTCGTGCGGAGCGGCTGGCGGCGCAGCAACGGAGCCTGCGCGAAGGAGAGCAGGTGCGCAACGCTGCGGCGACCGCTCGACTCGAGGCGCAGCTGACAGCGGAAGCGGCGCGCGCTGCGAGCGTGGCGGTGCCGGCGGCGGACGCCGCCGGCGCGGTGGCCACCACGCCCGTGGCGGGAGACCTTGAGGCTAGCTCTGCAGCGGCTGGCGCTGCGGCGGCGGTGGCGGCGGACGGGGCAACGGCGGCGGGCGCGGCGGCGGCAGGCGCGGCGGCGGCGGGCGCGCCGCCGCCTGCTGTAGGTGCTGCCAGCGCAGCAGCGGCAGCGGCCGCAAGCGCGGCAGCGGACCTTGCGGTGGCACTGGAGGCAGCGGCGGCGCCGCGGCAGCCGCCGCGCTCTTGCTCACGCGGGCGCTCGCGGTGTCGGCGCGCATCGTCGCCAGCGGCTCGGCACGGCAGCGACTGCAGCGCCTCCCCCTCGCGCAGTAGGCAGCCCCCCATGCCTGCCAGTGACAGCAGCGCGCTTATGTCCGACAGTGGCACACCCCGCGCCAGCCGCAAGCGCACGGCTGCTGAGCGCACGCCGGGCTCGGCGGCGGAACCCCCCGCTGCACGCCCCGCGCGCGGGCTGCCCCAAGGTCAGTCCGCCGCCGACCGCTTCCTCTCCACCTCGACGGCCCAGCCGCCGGCACCGGAGGGAGGCGGCGGCGCCTCGGGCCTGTAAGCCGCCGGTGCGGCGCTCCCCTCATCCACCGTAATGATGTCTGACTCTTATTCAGGGGGAGCCGCACCGGCGGCCATTGCGGCAGCTGCTGCTGCAGCAGCGGCTGCCGCGGCGGGCATAGACCCTACGCAGCCTGAGGCAGTGCAGGCGCCCGCTCAGCCTGCAACGGCTGCCATCTATCCGCGCTGCCCTTTATATGACACTGGCTGCCTCTTTCGGGTGCCAGTGCCCAAACCGCGCCTCCGCCGGAACGGGGAGGCGAACACGCTCACGGCGCAGACGTCGGCGTCGCTGGCGCTGGCGCGCCGCATCGCCACGACGCTGGCGGATCACCAGCGCCGCGAGCATCCGAATGTGCCTGCCGACTTTCTCGCGCGTATGCAGGCGGTCGACGATGAGTGTTTGACTCTCCACCGAGCCGGCGCGGGCACCTACTACGCCGTGGAACCCGAGCTGCTACTCTGCGCATGCGCCTCGTGCGGCGAGCCAGGGTGCGTGCGCACGAAATTGCACCAGCGCGACCACCTGTACAAGTCCCGGGGGCGGCCGCAACGCAGCGGCCACACGGGCCCCGCGTCGCGCCTCTGCCCCCCATCCTCTCCCTCTCTACAGCCAGCGGCGGCGCGCGCGGCCCCGGCGCCCGCGCAGCTGCCGCTGTGGCTGCGGCAGGGCCAACATGGCGCAGCGCGCTTCCGCTCTGGACGCTGGCGCCGCTCTCGCCCGCGCGCGCAGCGCTTGACGACCTCTCCTTTGACTATGTTCTGCAGCAGCAACTGGTGGTCGGCCGCTGCATTCGCCTGGAGCACCGCTCGGACTTCACAGCCGCCCTGACGGCCACGCTGGCGGGCCTCCGGGAAGCGCAGACGGCGGTAGCGCAGGCACACGGGGTTGAGGCAGCGGCACAGGCGTCCGCCACAGCCGGTGCATGGTGCAAGCTGCTGCATCTGCTGCCGTGCCTGCTGCTTGTACCCGACGGCTCCCTGCCGCGGGCGCACCGTTTTGCGGCCTTCGTGGCAGGCGACCTGGACCTGCTCACGCGCACAGCGCTGGCCTTCTGCCGCCGCGGCGCCGCCCGTGCGGGCACGCGCCGCGCTAGGTCTATGACGGAGGCGGCGGCGGCAGTGCGGGAGCGCGCGGCGGCGACGGCGCGGCAGCCGGGCGGCGTCGGGCGCGCCGCGCGGCTGCTGGCGGAGGGTGCTGACACATCTGCCCCCCGCGACTCCGCTACCTTGCATAAACTGCAGGCTAAACACCCAGCTGGCGATGCGTCTGCGAAGCTGGATGCCGCGGCATCGCGGGCGCGCAGCTTGGTGGCGGCGGCGGCGCTGGCGGCGCCGGCACCACTCAACTGCGCTTCATTCACGGCGGACGGGCTACGCGAGGCCATCCTCGCCGCCAACCCTGGCTCGGCCGCCGGTCCCTCTGGGCTGCGCAACTCCCACCTCCAGCAGTGCGTCCGGCACACGGCGCACACGTCGGGGCGCACGGTTGACTGGCTCCTTGAGCTGCTGGCGTGGCTGGGTACCGCGGTGTACTCCACCCCCGCCGCGCTGCCCGCCCCCTTTTGGCGCCTTCACGCGGCCGCGCGCCTCAGCGCTGTGGGCGAGAAGGCGCGCCCCATCGCGTGCGGCGACACCATCCGCCGCCTGTTCGCCCGCACCTTCTGCACGGACACCCGGGACCGCGTCTCCGCGCTGCTGGAACCAATTGGCCAGTTTGGGGTCGGCGCGCGGGGGGGCGCAGAGAGAGTGGCGCTCATGGCGCAGCTCACGCATGAGTGCGGCGGCGTGCTCCTTGCCATTGACGGCAGTAATGCCTTCAACGCGCTGTCGCGCTCGGCAGTCCTCACCGCGGTGGCCGAGCATCTGCCTGGCCTGTACGGCTACGTCGAGCACATCTACGGCCCCGGCCGGGCCCCTTGGCTGCAATTTGGCCTAGATGGGCACGCCGACGCCGCCATCATCCTCTCCCAACAGGGCGTGCAGCAGGGCGACCCATTGGGGCCGCTGCTGTTCGCGCTGGCACTGCGCGGCACCATGGTGGCTGCCCGCGCCAAGTTCCCGCAACTGGCGCTTCCGGGCTACCTCGATGACCTCACCATCATGACGCCCAGCTGTGACGCGCCGGTGCTCGGCCACGTTGGCCGCGCGTTCTGCTTCATACAACAGGCGCTGAGCGAGCTCAACATTCAGGTCAACGTCACGAAATGCGCGGCGCTGGTGCCGGCCTCAGGCGGCGCCCGCGAGCGCGCCGCCGCCGTCTTTGCCGCCGCCAATGTCCCCGTACCAGTATGTGACGACGGCATCACGCTGATGGGGGTGCCGGTCGGCACCGAGGGCTTCGTGCGCGCGCAAGTGGCGGCGACCCTTCGTGCCCCCGGCACCGACCGCCTGGTTGCGGAGCTTGTGCAGATGGAGGATGTGCAGGCTGCCTTCTCCATTCTGCGTCTTGCCGTCCCCGCCCGCGCAGGGCATGTATCGCGCAATACAGCGCCATCCCTCACGCACGAGGAGCTACGGCGCTTCGACGCCATCACGCTAGCGGCCGTGGCCGCGCTGGCGCAGGAGCCATCGGCGGGTCTTACGCCGCCGGCCCACCAGCGCGCGCCGGCGGCGGGTGACGATTGCCGCGGCCCGCCGGCGGTTTCGGCGGCGGCGGCGCCGCCCTCTCTGTGGGCGGCGGCAGTGGCATGGGTACGCGGCGCCGACTGGGGTGGCGAGGCCCCAGTGACGCTACCAGCACATCAGCAGGTACGCGTGCATCTGCGGCTGGGGAGTGGTGGCTTTGGCGTGCTGGGCGCGGCGCCCCGTGCATGTGCCGCATTTGCTGCACGTTCCCTCGAGTGCATGGGGCCGGCACTGGCGGCATTTCCAGTGGCGGCACGCAGCCGCGTCCTAGAGCATGCCCGCTATGGCTTCACCTTCACCCAGATAGCTACCTGCCTGCAGCAGCTGCGCAGCGGCAGCGATGAGGCTGCAGCGGCCCTCGCACTGCTCCTGCCCACGGTCTGGTACCAGGACTGGCGCCAGGACGACGGCGCATGGCGGGCGCTGCGCGATCTGCTGCAACGGGCAGGCGGAGCTGCGGGGCCGGGCATGCGGACTCGCGCCGGCGCGCGCCGCGCTGCTGCGCCAGCGGTGGCGCGCGAGCCAGGCTCTGCCCAGGCCCCGCCGGCCGCCGTGCTGCCGCGGCGTCAAGCGGCGCTATCACGGGTGCTAGACGCAGCGCTCGCCGCCACGCAGCTGCGTCGGCTTGAAGCAGCAAATGCGTTGGAAGCAGTCGCGGCGTGGCGCAGCGGCGCCTCTAAGGGGGCCATGGGTTTCTTGGCGCAATTGCCGAGCACTGACCCAGCGGAGACCATGTCCCCGCCGGAATTCCGCGAGACGCTGCGGCGCCACCTGGGCGTGGAGCGCCCCGCCCCCGCTGCGGCGCGGTGCCCCAAGTGCCATAGACCAGTGGACTCGGGTGCCCACCTGCGCCGCTGCACACAAGGGCTTAACGTCACGCGACACAACTTGCTCGCAGACGCGCTCTTTCAGCTGCTCAAGCAGGTGGCCCACCTCCGCGGTCTCGACCGGGACACCCTTGCCCCCTTCCGCCGCTACGCGGCGCGCCACGGGTTCAACAAGTTCATGGACATCGTCTTTGGCAGCAACCAGGTCTGCCTTCCAGTCCCTAAAGTGCAGCCGAGCGCCGACGCGGTAGCAGCAGGCCGGTGCACTAAACTGCGCGGCGGCTTTGAAGTAGCTTGTTGCATAGACGTCACCATACGTGACAGCTCATGCCCCTCCCGCCTCCGTCAGGCTCAGGGGGGCGCGCGCGATGTGCAGCGCGTGCTTGAATCGGCTTCGCAGGAAAAGATAGACACATACGTAGTCTCAGGGGCCCTGGACCCCACTACACACACCCTATTTTCCGCAGCCTTTGACCACTTCGGCGCTATGTCACGCGACACCCAAGCGCTGCTACACGCACTCGCCGAGCAGAGCTCGCAGGGCAGCTACAATCTCGCGCAGCGCGTTGCCTTCTGGCGCCGCCGCACCTCCCTCGCGCTACAGCGCGCGCTCACACGTGTCGTGATCGACAACTGGAACGCAGTCATCGCCCCTGATGGCGACGTCAGCGCTTACCGCCGCATCGCACTGTTGCAAGTGCCGCGGCCCTCGCCGGCCAGCGCCGAACCGCCGGCCCCTCCGTAGATTTAGTTATTGCAAGCCCGATTTATCGTGCGCGCAGCCCATGCGGTCCAGGACATAATATACAACTTCAACAGCCACAGCGCACGGCTCGCACGCCGTCGAGCAGCCTGAGTGGCGGCGGTACCACACAAGTCATGAAGCGCGTTCGACAGACCCGCGCAACAGCAGCAGCAACGAGTGTTGCAAGGCACAAAGTTGTTTGGTCCTGCACTGCGGACAGCATCAACCCCATCGCATGTTGGTGGCGTGTGACGACTCTGAGTCAATAGAGCTGCTGTGACTCTTTGGTGCTGTCTTTCGCGCTTGATTCCCATTGCATTTCCGCCTGTATCAAGAGCTGAGTTTTAGTGATGTACCTGTCAGTGATGATGATGTTGTCTGTGATGCTCGCAGTATGCCGAATCGGATCACCGTTGCAATTGCAAGGCAGGTTAGCTATACATCAAAAGAAGTACTCTTGTTATAGTGCATGCAGTGCAATGAGGTCAAGGGTCGGTCACTGACAATGGCATGCAACACTGTAATTTACACCAGAAAATTCCATGAGAGTGCAGCAGAGGCGTCCTAGGCAGCTGCCGTCACTGCGTTTTCAAGTACCGTATACCAACAGTTCAAAACTCTTTTGTAGGCACCCAAAGTACTTGGGATCTGAACTTCGAGAAAAGGCATGCCGCACTGCATCGCATCGGCAACACCTGGATGCACACATAATTCCTTCCTATCAGGTATATGCATGCATGTTGATACCGTAATACACACCGAGATTATGTGCCGGACATCTGCTGCCACACTATGTAAGCCAGGCTGGCAGGATATCCTCAGGCTGCATGCTAGTAGTCACTGTGGCACCATAATGATTGTGCAGATAGCGATATATATCGATCTGGCAATTGCGATCAATATAGAGACACTTGCAGGTGCCACAAAGCGCATATGCATCCAAGCCAATGCTTCAGAATCTGTCATGCACTGTTGTCTGTTAGCTTCAGGTCCGCAATATGTCAGAGGCTTGCGAGCAATCGCCATTGCTCAAGGACCATGCTGCACCTCAGCCCAATTGACGATTGTTCAGCTTTTGCAGGGAAGCACTGCTCACCACATGCTGGAACCATTGCTGGTGTGATAATGTACAGAGTGTAAGGTACACCACCTTGTGCTTGGTAGACACTGGGCAGGCATGTCAATGAGTGGCAAGCAGATGCGCATCTCAGGCTGAACATTATCATGCTTCCAAGTATATATATTGTCTATCAACATATATGATAAATTGTTGATAAGAACAAACATTGAAGTTTACAATATAAATTGACCTTTCATGTCATGTATGCAAGGCACAAGGCAGAGCCCGCAATATGTTTTGTTTGCAGCATGATTGCAAAAGTTTCATGAGCCAAGCGTCCATTCACAATTGCAACCATCAGAACTGTCCCCACTGCGCATGCCCTGCTGCAGCCATCATGTTCTCAAGCAACTCATGCTGAAGGCGTGGGGCTGGTACCACCGACTTTTGTCGGAGGCACAAAACTTACACCAAGGTCGCCTTTGGGGTACAAGGGAGGTATGCCGTGGGACCTGAGGGTTGCGCAGACTGCCTGGTAAAGCTGGCTATCACCCTGTCCTGTGATAATGTACAGTGGAGCTTGCCGCCTGGCGGCACAGTCTTGTCGCAGCTGCAATTCGTGCCGCAACGCTGCCTTGCCTGTGGCTTGATTCAGCCTGTGCAGGTCCATCTGAGGGCGCAAGTGATAGAGGTGGTAATAGTCAGCATACGAGTCCTACTATGAGCACAAGTCAGATTGCAACCATACACATTGCATGAAGGACTCGTGTTTGTGCGCAAGTGCTGACATACAGCCCCACAGAAATTGAATTGGGGTCATCATGGCATGATGGCCGTGAGTGTGCAACAAACCAAGGCCATGCTGCAGAACAACGTAACAACTTCAAGAGCACTGCACACACGCACCTCACTGTATGCCAGTGACCTTAAAAGCTTGATTAATCAATTGAATAGCTGCAGCAACTTGGAAAATGCCAATGGTGCGTGACAGCATGTATTGACATGGTGTATTTACAAATGAGGACAAAACAAGCTTGGTGGCGCTGAGCTTCTGCATTGAAACTTGGTGGATTAAGCAGAGATGCCATAATGATTGGGTATTGACAGAGTAGACACAGCCAACTTGAAGATTGAGCAAGATTGAGCAGCATCTGATTTCTCATAATACGGACAACGAACACTCCAAGAAGGAAATGGTCACAGGAAGGACTACTGTAGCAGTATTGCTGTTGCTGATGGGGCATTCAAACCATGCATGAAACTGTGCACAACTAATCATCATCCACCACATGCGGGCTGGAGTTTCAGAAGCATTGCCCATGAAAAAGTGCCACTGTGACATGTGGTCACTATCATCAGATGTACATGACTTGATGTTTTATGTTTCAACGCAATATCTGACCGTTGTAAATCCGCATATAAGTGATAGGATAAACATTAAAATTCTTGGAAGTACTTCGAGTATGGCATTAGCAGCATGACTGCGCAAGGCGCCAGCAACTTTGGAGAATAGATGCATGCTTCACAGTATCTGCACAAGAAGATACGACAGCAATTGCGAAAACTGTAGTCTACCATGGCGTGTACTCACTATGCGCCCTTTTGTTGGTATCTTGCCAAAGGCAAGTCTGATGACATTGTTTCGCCATGGCTTGAAAAGATCAATGGTCCCCAATGACAGAGCATCAGCGTAGAGCTGATCTGCTTTCTTGACATCATCAAGCGCATCTGCGGCATGAATGATGCCTTTCCATATGTCCGCCGTTGGTTGTACCCCAGCTGCGCGCATCCTGTCAATGACGAGCTCTGCCTCGTTCAGGCGTCCGCTGCAATAGTACGCCTTCATCAGGCTGGTCATGATGGGAAGGAAGCACAAGCATGGTAACAGGTGATAGGTTGAGCATAGTAAAGTTATGGGTCTTGCTGCACATGGCCACATGCAATGGGTGCGACACACCTTCCCACTCCAGGTAGGTACTTGTGGACTCGTTGCACTGATGGCATCATCAACATGGCACGACCTCTGAGTCACATGTTGCGCCGCAGCTGACATGCTTTCAGCCATCAGCACATGGATATGAGTCACTGTGGTACTTGCTTTGATAATGAGTGTGTGCGCTTACAGCAAACGCTGGTGAAGTACGACCAGTAGTGTCACCTGTAACCCTTTCCTGGTGTGATCGTTGTTTCAAAAATAATGTATGTTCCATACTCAGGCTGTTTCTCATAGAGGTATACTTCAGTATGTGGAACAGCTGTGATGTGTACATCCAACATATTACATTTGTCCTGGTCAGAAAAGGGGTTTTGAAGTACTGCGTGCAGAAGCGCTTGGCGTCTGTGAAGAGAGGTTGCAGTACTGCATGCACTGTGAAAGGTGCCAGAGTGCAGTGCCCGCCATTGTCAATATGCCACCGTGACCCTGAGGGGCAAAATGTAAGGATTGCAAACCCGAGACCTGAGTCTCACAACCCGGTGATATGTCTGTCAGGCACGATTGTCTTATTCCCTGTGGACATGAATCGGGGTCTACAGTTACCGCGATAACATCATTTTGAGTGATCTTGGACGAGTAGCATCAGCATTTGATTCTGCTTGAAGAGCATACCTAAGCTGCAACTAAACTCCAGCGTCGCATTAAAGTTGAGCTATCGCTGCGAGGCCGAGTGCTGCATGCTGGAGGACGTTGATAGCTCATATGCCAACATCCCTGTATTGAGCGACAGTTCTAAACAAGCTTCAACAACTTGAATTACCATCTGCAACTGCAGTTTGCCCTGTCAGGAATTATGGGTATCATGCGCAATAGACATGATATCAGCCTGGGGTTTGCATGTCTCAGAATTCGGGACGCACTACTACATAATGTTTACGACGATTCTTCATTCTCAAGGCTGCGTTAGTGTTTCACATTTTTAAGTGTTCGTGAAGGTCAAACCACTTCAAAGCATGCGAATGGCATATGTATGTTGAAATGTCACAACTATCACATAGAATCAGTGCAGCTTCTGGACAAAAGAATTATGGGGGGTTCGAATTGTAAGTTTTCGATTTCAATTTTGTACACGCGGCGGCTAATGTACACGCAGGCGAACACATGAAAATGAAATTTGATCCTTGCTGGCTCAGTCGGAAAGAAATATCATCAAGCTTCACGTAGTACCAATTTTTAAGCTGAGCCTCTGCCTCTGCAATGGCATCACCGGCTCCCCTGCCTCTGCGTTGCAGTAACTTGAAACACTGATCAAAGCCTGGTGAAAGAACAAACCTTGTCAATTGAATGAGACAATGCAGTCCGATCCAACTTGAACTTTGTTGAACTGTTATCTAAATCGCCACACCGCCCCATGGGAAAGCGGTGCTGTGTTGGTTACAAGCACTGCTGCTGCAGACCGACAGCTGCTGACAAGAACTTGTGTTGTGATTTGTTCACGCAATGCCAGTGCCATGTTCCATCATGATCTCCTGTGCTGCAACGGCCAATAAGCTCGCAACTTTTTTATTATAGAAGTCACGAAATGGGCTGCTCTGCACATTCAATGCAATGGCTGTTCTGCATAATATTATCTGTATACTAAAATTTGCAGCATACAGCAGCATGTTTGAATTGTACGCACCTATTGAAGCTGATGGCATCCAGCGTGATGGCAGCAGACTGGATCATCTCCGCAAGCACTTCTTCAGCCTTGCCCGGATCTTTTACCGTTGCATAGCAGTTGATCCGTGTGTTGTAGCTCTTTACATCGGGCACCAGCTGGCGATAATGCATCTCCCTCCAGAGGTCATTGAATATGTCGACCTCTCCTGCACCAGCATGATCTAGCAAAGTTGTCATGGTGATTACAGTTGGACGTGGTCCGATTGTGCACATTTCCTTATACTTTGCCAGCATTTTCTCCACGTGGCCCGCTGTGCCGATGGTATTCAACAGTGCACCCCAGGTCGGTGCACTTGGCTTAATACCCTGCAGCAACAAGCAGGCCGGCGGCGGCAAGGTTTTTTATCATGCTGCAGTCAGTCGTGCATTATAAACATGTTGACGGCAGGGGTCCCAGGGCCCAACAGCCTGAGGGTTATTGTGAACAAGCCATATCCTTCCGTGCGCTTGTAATCACTGGCGGTAACGCAGTTTGTTGGGAGCGATCGATATCCGCGAGCCGGCCAGTGGCCATAACCGGGTATGACCTACTATAGCCAATGTCCCAAGAACCTCGAGCTCTTAGACTAGCTGCACGCCTGCCTGCCCTCACCTGTCGGCTCATGCCACCACCGAATCGGATCCTGTGCGATAGGACGAGTGGGTATGCAGGCCTGCGAATACACTCAAGGGTGCCCCAGATCGCTTTTGTCAGTCTATTGTTTTGAGAACAACTCCAACAGCAAGCATGGCACCAACTTTGAAACATTGCATCTACATACTACTAGTAGTACTGTTTAATAATAATTATCTAGCAGTTACTGTACTACTGCCAGTCTGAGAGGCTAGCGCAGGACTTGATCTAGTACAAGAAGAGGAAGCTAAGGCTGCCGCAGCCGAGCTGCTACGGCTGCAACGCTGGAACGCAACAGGATATATGATACCTCCAAGCGTATGGAAGTAGAAAACAGACATATTGCTGCATAATGATTTCGGAGACAGCAGCGGATGCGCTCTTTCCGATACTATTCCACTTTACGCACTTTGCAGAGCTCCAATACCCTGAATTTTAGGGTAGGTTTTGGGCTGGCTCATTGCCATTGACACACATGAATGGATGCAAGCAATCATTGATATCACCGATCATTGCTATCATCAATGATCATTCGCTCCTCGCTCGCAACAACCTGCCAGTGGGTCCCCAAACTATTATACAGTTTGCTTACTGGCATCGAGATCATCAATGATTGTGAGGCATAATTGACATTGCATCTATTTTTTCTGCTCTTACTTCCGCATGAAGCGCTTGCACGCCTTGAATGTAATGTACTTCTATACTCGTGGAGCATTATAATAGTGGTGTTATACTGTCACTGTGACAGTGGCATAATACACCTGGCTGCATATTTGGTTTTGGCTGGCCAATGCCATGGCGCCACAAAGCACACGCACATGTTGAAACACGCCCACTAAGAGGTCAACCATGTGCGTGTGACAAACTCAACTGAGCCTGTGAAACGCAATGCCTTTAAATGTGGAAAAGCACTTCGTGAAACTTTAAGATTTGGCCTAGCATTACTATGGTTGCTGTAGCAGCCTGCTTGTAACAACCTCCGTATCAAATCAGGTTACTCAATTGCTCAGGTGTGCATATATCCATTCAAGAAAAGTGAGCAAGGTAGGTGAGTGTTTACCTCAAGCTGCATCTGCTGAAAGACTTCGCAGGCGTCAATCCAGTCCCCTGCCTTTCCGCAAGCATCCACAACGGCTGTGAAGTGTCGAACATCAGGTCTCTCCTCCGACTGTTTCATGTGCTGCAGTATCTCCATTGCCTGCTTGCTGCCACCTCTGCTGTCCCCAGCATCGCGGATTTTCTGGCTGCTGCTGTTGCGGACACATTCGCCGATGAGCTAGAGGTAATTTTCAGGGCGAGGGCTTAAGCCGCGTTCACGCATTTGATGTATCAGCTGGAACGCGTCATTTAAACGCCCTGCGAATCCACATGTGAGCAATGCCTGGCTGCACGCGCGCACCGTCCATTGGATTTTATTCTTGTCCATGTGGCTTAACAGCCTCAAGGCTCCAGACCAGTCTGAGTGGCGGGGCTTCTCGTGCGCCTGGAGGGCGTATTCGTAATCGAAAGCAGTTAAAGCACCCATGCCACGCAATCGGTGCACAGCAGCCCACGCGTCGGCCGTACCACCGCCCTGGGCCAGCGCAAAGAGGAGAGCGCTGATCTCGGAGACTGTGGGCTTGTGATGCTTGGCCTCGGCATCTTGGAAGGCTTTGAGTGCTGCTTCCAAACTGCCCTTCTGGCTTAGAGCCATTATGCGGGCACCCAGTGGCGACGACGACAGTACCTTGACGCCATGATTGGCAAAATACGACGATTGTGCATCTTGGAGTGGCGGCTTACGCCTAGGATCACGAGCAGAGAAGTGCCTCGCGATATTCCATGCTGTCTGAGGGTGACGTCCGGTCACCAGGCGTGTCAAACTCAGCAGGCGCATGCCAGCGCACAACATGGGTGTCCGCACTGGCTTAGTGGCCACTTGCACGAACACACACTGATGATTTTGATCACTTTTCTTCAACTTGCTCTTGAAGTGGAAGAGTTGAACTTCACTCACTGACGAGAAGGAGAGAGAGAGAGAGAGCAGTTGTAACGTTAACAGGGCGTGGACAGCTGGAGCCATGATGGTATCGACACATCCAACTTTGGTGACGCTGCTGTCACTGACGGCGCCGTTTGTTTCGGGCAGCAGCAGCACTTGGGCATGTTCAAGCAAGGGAGGTCTAGAAAAGAAAAGTGGGGACGCAACTCCCCGAAAACCGTGGTCAGACCACCCCTCCAAAAACGATTTTGCACGCGTGTGTGGTTTGTACGCCACTATTGCCTACGCAACCATAACAGATGCTGGAGACTGTT
Source organism: Tribonema minus (assembly GCA_017506865.1). Classification (NCBI taxonomy): domain Eukaryota; class Xanthophyceae; order Tribonematales; family Tribonemataceae; genus Tribonema; species Tribonema minus. Next base: position 81,142 of record JAFCMP010000223.1, read on the forward strand.
CATCTGGCGTTCTAACGCACCCGGTTGCACCTCGTAAGTGGCGTGTAAGACGAGCACGGAAAAAAAGTCTTTTTTATATCGTGATGCCACGCTTTTGTAGGGCTGAGTTGGCGCGCGTTTAGTACGGGGAGTTGGGGAAGTTGCGACCCCACTTTTTCTTTTCTAGACCCCCTTGGTTCAAGCGCACGTGTTCCCAGGATCAACACTAGACGACTTCATTGCCGCCAGTGTCAGGAAGACAGGCACAATACTAGTGGGCGCCTGACAGTAGCGACGGCGCGGCCGCGGCGGCGGGGGCTGCCGCAGCGACACCTCCAAAGCCACCGGCGGTGCCGGCTAGTGGCGCTGCCAACTCAAAGTCCAGCAAGAAACGCCCGGCGGCCACGGCAACCGGCGCGCAACGCCGGCGCCGAACGGCAGCTGCTGCAGCACCGCCTGGCAGCGCCGGCAGCCGCACTCAGTCTAACAGCCTAAGGCTGCAGGACAGCAGCCCCCCCCACGGGACGGCCGTGGGATGGGCGGACATGGACTTGGACCCGCCGGACGATGCCGCGTCACCGCCCCCCCCGACCACCACCACCAGTGGCAGGCCCTCAAAGCCCCAGTCACGAGCATCCCTGGCTTGGGACCTCTCGACGCCCTCGGTCGTCCACGCACTTGACCAGACCAATGAGGCGGATCTACTGCTGCTACGGTTCACCACGACTGCCAACCCCTTCCGCACTCAGCTGCAGTGCACCCAGTGGGCACGGCTAGTGGAGCACGCCACACGACTACTGGCGGACGCCACAGACAGTGCACGTGAGGCGGCACGGGTGCGCCTCCACCATGGTGCCGGGGCGTTTGCTCATCAGGTTTCTCAGACTCTAGTGCAGCGCGGCTACAGGCTGCTGCACCTGCTAGCAGCAATGGCCTTTGGTAGGCAACCGGAGGGAACCGGTATGCCGCCTGCGGCCCGGCTGGCAGCGTTGCTGTCTGGCGACTTTGCGGAGCTACTGAGAAAGACGCTGTCAGCAGCAGCGGCGCTGCGGGCCCCCAAACCAAACAACGCAGCTACGGCGTCGGCACAAACGAACTTCGATGCCGACTGGACGGAGGCTGACTCCAGGCAGCAAACAGCATGCGCTGCCCTCTCAGGCAAGCGACGGGGGGTAGGCCTGGCTGCCGCACGACTAGAGGCGCGTGAAGCATGCGCCCCAGCAGACGAGGTCACGGCACAGGTGCTGGCAGCAAAGCACCCTGAAACTGGCACCCGGCCCGGGGTAGTCGATACGCCAATGGAGCAAGTGCGCGGCCTGGTACGCGACGCCCGGCGGCACTGCTTGCACGGCGCAGGGGTGGCAACGACCGCCGGGCCCGCTGGCAGCGGCAGTCCCGTCTTCGAATCGGGTCAGGCGCATGATCGCAGCGATAGGCCTGAGGATGCTGCCAGCGCAGCCGGACGGCGCCTCGAGGTGGAGGCGACAGACATACTGTCGACCTTGTCCGCAGCAGGGGCGGGGAAGGCAGGAGGGCTGGACGGCCTACGCTATGAACACCTCTTGATGGCCGCTGGGCCTGGTGCACCAGTGAAAGCAGCCACCCGCCCCGTGGGCAGTGCCTCGCCAGGACTAGCTGGTGATTCAGAATCGGATGTGATGGAACCGGCATTCGCCCATCACCTGGCCAAGGTGTTCACGACGCTGCTTGTTGAGCCCGAACTGCTGCCGGAGCAATCGCAACGGCTTCTCCGCGCCGCGGCCCTCTCAGGCATAGGACAGAAGCGGCGTCCGATCGCCTGCTCCAGTGTCTGGCGCAGACTCCTCGGGTCCACAGCGGCACGGGGTGTCAAGGGCAAAATATCGGGGCTGCTGGCCTCCATGTCGCAGTTTGGCGTAGGATACCGGTCTGGCGTCGAGCATGTGGCAGCGCGCGCGCGCGTGTGGCACGAGCTGTATGGCACCACAATCCAGCTGGACTGTGAGAACGCATTTAACAGTGTGGATCGCGCCGCCATTGTGCGGGGACTTATGCTCTTCTGTCCGGAGCTGCTCCCGCACTTTGAGTCCGTATACTGTGGTGACACTGCCCCAGAGATGCGAGTGGAGGTGAACGGTGAAGCTCGCATTATCTGCTCCCACCTAGGGTGCCAGCAAGGGGACCCTCTAGGGCCGCTGTACTTTGCAGTGGCAGCGGCATTCCTACTCTTCTACCCTGATGGAGTGAGTGCGACGCCCGGCAGTATGCCGGCCTACGGCCACAGCACAGCGGAACCGCCAGCCCCGCACTGCGCTTTCCTGGATGACCTCAACGTGCTGCAAGCTGCCTACTTCGACGATGCAGCGGCCGCTGGGGTGGCAGAGGTGATCCGTCGGCTTGCGGCAGGGGGCCTACGCGTTCGACCAGACAAGTCGCTGGCCATTGCCATGCGCGGCACAGTGTTTGATGAAGCGGCCAGAGCACGCCTGCGCGCCCTTGACATACCGTTTGTGGACGCCACCATGCCAGAATCCAGTCAGGGCTTTACGTCGGTCGGGGTACCGGTAGGGCACCCAGCCTATGTGCATGCTGCCATGAGCAAGCATCTTGTTGACGCAGGGACATGGCGATTGTCGTGGCAGCTAGCTGGGATGGCGCGGCATCACCTACAGGCAGCACAATTCATTCTGCGCAGGTCACTGACAAAGCGCATGGGCTTCTTAGCTCGGGTCGTTGACACGGCTTTGAGTGAGACATGGCTGCACGCATTTGACGGGTTCTGTGCATGGACGCTTGAACGCATGCTGCACCTGCACGGCTGCGCTACCGCGGCAGTCATGAAGTCACACCTGCTGGCCGCCTGCACTGCTGGTGACAATGAGGTAGCCAGCAGTGGCAGCGTGCTGGTATTGCCGCGCTTGGGCCCGCCAGAACTCACGGACATCGCAGTGCCACTGCGGGCGTCACGGTTGCCGGAGCGACGAGGCGGTCTGGGCATGCCGCTTTTGGGGCTACTGGCACCAGCCGCATACACGGCCCAGGCATGCACAACACTGCGGCCTGCAATAATTCATGCCACTGTGGCAGCAGGGGCCCTGAGGCTCGGCACTGACGAACACGGCGCAGTCACCTGGTTCGCGCAGCACTCATGCGCAATACGCGAGGACCAGGGACTGCCGCCAATCATCGAGGCCGTGCGACGCTCTACGCGAGCGCTGACAGCTGATGGCGGCGAAAAATCACGCACAGCTGTGGCCGAGCAGCTCCCAGCATCGTTGCTACGGTGGGCAGCGGATACAACGGCCGCAGCGTCGACGCTCCCCACTGCGGTGCAAGCGATCTACGCCGCAACTGCCGTCACGGAGACGGGGACCACTGAGCCAGCCCCACACACCCACGGCATTGTGCCTGGCGCCGAGGCGGCCGCTGCGGCGGCGACCGTACCTGGCCCTCAAGCCGCTGCCGCGGCTGCCTCTTCCACGCCCGCTAAAACACAAACTAGCGCGGAAGAAAGCAGCTGCAGCGGCGGGCAGGAGGACGACGACGACGACTGGGAGGCCTATGCTGACGAGATCTGCAGAAAGGTAGTGCCCCGCCGCCGGCGCGGTCACTTCACGCACGGACTACAAGCCGGCCTTTCAAATGTTCTTCGACGTCAATACGAGGACTGCCTGGTGGAGGACCTAGAGGCTGCCTCGGCTGGTGCCGTGGGCAAGCCGACGCAGGCTACACTTATTGGTGACTTGCGTGACACCAGCCGCCGCCGCCAACAGGCTAGCGCGCGGGTCCTGGCGCAGCTGCGCAGCCAGCGTGCGTCCGGGGCAATGGCGTGGATGAGCGTGCCACCCGCTGCCAATGACCGCCCGGGTGCGGCGCCCATGTCCAGTATGGCAGCAGCCACGATGATTATGGTTGCGATCTTTATAGACGGGTGGGGCATACAGGGCGAGGTGTGCCCATGGCGGTGCAGTGACGTGAGCCCCACCTCCACGCATGCGATCAGCTGCCCCAGCCAGCACATACGGGGGCACAACGCGACACACACTGCCCAAAAGCGGTGCCTACAGCGCATCTTGAGACAGCACCATGTCTCTATTGTCCGCAATGAGGACGCTAGCGTCTTCAAGGTACCGGGGTATCGGGCGGACACAGTCATTGACCCAGGGTGTCTGCACTTTAGCAGTGCATACCGTAACAAGGGAATAGTGCTAGACACAAGTGTGCGCGCACCCACAGCGAGCTCGTACCTGACAGGCAAAACAAATGCCTCGAACACGGACGGCTATGCTGCTGGGGTGGGGGAGGACGCGAAGGTCAAGCACCACACCGGCACCTTGACGTCATCTTGGGCTTTTGTGCCATTCGTGCAGGAGTCGTACGGACGGCTGGGCAAGCAGACAAGCCTTTTTGTTAAGGAGTTGGCAATGCACTCAGCACTGTGCTCAGGGGGGGGGAAGGCAGATGTGTTACGCAAGGCCGGGTTAGCTAAGCGTCAGATCCACATTGAGCTGAGCATATCGCTGGCGCGGGAGTTGGCGGAGCGCGTCATGGCATACACACGTGGAGCGCGAATGCTGGGCTGTGTTGCGGCGCCGGTATCCAAACTCCTAGGGCACAGCGCAGACTAGGCTGCTGCGTTGACGCAAGCTTTTCGATTGCATAGGCAACCCGGCCTCCCTTGGGCCTTTATAAATACAAGTCCATACGTACATAGGGACGCTTTCGTGAATCGCAGCTGCAATCTGACATGTGTCACATATAATATGTGTATATAATGGTTTAACCTTGTGGCTGCAATGGGCTTTGCGGTTAGTATTCAGCACCGCCTTCCTTAATAATTGTGGTTAGCAAAAGCCAAGCACCACAACACATACGGGTCGCCCAACTCTAAGTAGCACAAGAGCTGCAGGTGTCATTTGGCGCATGTGCGTGTGCCCTGCCTCCCTTCAGCAACAATGAAAATTTGTACAAGGCCTGTTGCAATTTTGTCCCTGTGTCCATGCAGATATTGTGGATGCCGTGCGTTTGTAGCGATGCTGCATTGCAAGTCACGGCAGATGATGTGTGCCACCCCGCAGATCACGACAAGTGAGTTGAAAAGGACAATGAATTCAGATCGCAGGAGGTCACAATGATCGCAACAAGAGCTCTATTCAAATTTTTAATGTATTTGATGCATTGCTCTCTCCATGGAGCAGCAGAAACTCTGATGTGTATGCGCAGCCGCACCACCTGCTAGACTGCGCCAGACTGCACCAAGTATCACTTGCGTGGCCAATCGCAGCGTCATCAAAAAGCTGCAAGTCTATAGTCCAACACTGCAGACGTCCAAGTAGTGGCGCAGCTGCAGCTAGGAGACAGCCGGAGTGCCTGGCAGTATTGGCCTCTTGCGCCTGGCCACCAAGTCGTCATTCGACTAAGCGCTGCACATGTGTGTGATTCTACATGCTGCATCATCACAAGCTTCAGCAATTGGAGGGGCTATTTTCAATCATTTTTTGAACACTAATCTGGAAAGACTTGCTGTATCACTTGTCAGCATTTCTCTGTTGTTGCAAACGCGTCGGTCTCAAAACCCTAGTGTGTGATGTTGCAAGAGCACCGTGTTGTGGCACAGTGTGCTTTTGGCCATCAGTCAATGAAAGCTGCGTGTATTGCACGGCTTGTTCACCATGCTGTGCTGCGCACTCATGCGCATTTGGCACGTGCCGCTGTGTAAAATCTTGACCACTGCGCTGCAGCCTGCAATGGCAGCTTCATCCACATGCAATACCATGCATATGCAGATTATTGCTCTGCATCTTTTGAATCTTGAGCAGCATAGGAGCAGCCGCATACGATGTGTGCATACCCTTATTATACACCCGTTCAAGCTCATCAATGAACATAAAGTGCAGAGCACACACGGGTGACGATCACAAGACCATGCTCCGGCAACAGGTCTATGTAATGTATTCTCTGCAGCTGCTCAGGTGTACAATGGCAGCCTGTGTGATTGCCACGCGTCAGCGGTAGCAGAAAGTTTGCCTATGTACATGTTCCTCATCTCATGCCACTTATGTTGTTGGTTTGATGCCCGACCCTGATCGCTGCGCACTGCCCCGCCTGTTGCACCTCCTCCAATGCACCAAGATGGGTTATCGGAGGGAGCGGCAAGGGTATAATTTGTCTTGTGGTTGCTGTCGGCACTGGCAATCATCTCGGTAGCGCCATCTGCCTCGTCCGCAAATACGCCGTCAAGTATCAAGACGCGGCTACCAACAACACCAACTTCAACAGCCGCAACGCCCAGCTTGTGCGCCGAGCAGCCGCAGCTGCAGCACACGTCACAAAGCGGTTTCGACGGGCACGCGCACTAGCAGCAGCTGCAACTGCAGGAAAGCGCAAAAGTCGTTTGCCGTGCCCTGCAGACAACATCGGCGGCACCGAAAGTCGGCGGCGTGCGACGTGTCAAAAGTCTCAGCTGCTGCTGTGTGACTCTCCTGCGCTGTGTGGCTTTCGCGTCATCTGCACGGCTGGAGTGTGGCTAGTTGCTGCTGCGGCGGCACTGCTGCGCACCGTGTGATGTGTGTGCTTCTGATGTATTGATGCAGTATGCCACGCACCGGGGGGCCGCCGCTTCGGGCCTTGCAGAGAGGTGACGCAACCCCATTGTAGCCTGGGTGCAAACGGAGCAAGATGGGATGTGTGTACAACTCTTGTGCATGACCCCGCTTGTACAGTTGAGGCCTGGTGGCAGTTTTCAGGGATCGTCCAGCAGCTGTTTCAGCTCGGCGGCTGAGGATACGCGCTTCTGGCCCAGCCCCATGGATGCCATTTCTGTAAGCACAAATCACAGTGAGTACAACAGCAGTGTCTGAGTGTCAGTTTGTCACAGCCAAGTAGATCAGGCAACAAAACTCCCAAATGCATGAAAAACATTTTAGGAGGTACATTAACGGCTGAGGTCCCTGCGCCACTAGGTCTGGCTGTCACAGCCATGCTGCAAATATTTGTTGCCAACTTGCAGCATGAGGCAGGTGTCCTTTAGAGACTAGCACTGCATGATAACAGCATTGAATTTCGCGGTCGGCTAATGATGCATCACAATAGTTCGTGATGCACATGGAGACCACATTACTGCGCACCTACGCGTCAAAAAGTAGGCACCATATGTACAGCATTTGCATGCTGCCTTTGCGTCAAAGACTGGTGCAGTTGCAGAGACTGAGAGGTATGGTAGCAACAAGCCTTTACAGTAGCTACAGAAAAATGCAACTGCTCTGCAGCTGCTGCACTGTCTCCTATGTTGGTTTTAAATTCATCAGGTCAGAGCCTGTGCGAGGCCTAGTATAAACAGCACGTGCCGTTAGCACGAGACACGTCGAGGTTGGGGTCCATCAGCCCAATGTGCACTTAGCATGATCGTTGACATAAACCCCTGAAGTGGCTAAATCCAATGCATTGCACTTGCGCTCGATGAAGCGGCGTCCACACCTCATGTCGTTAGTGCATGCCCTCAGAGAGTGCGCTGGTTGTTGTTAAGAGCATGATAACATTTGTGTTTGGTGGCCTGATGAAAAGCTGGCGCATTGCCAACGTATTTTAACCTAGAAGGGTAAAAGCCAAGGACCCGGGATCAGGAAGCACTTTCTTGCGCTGAGAGGATTCCTAAGCTGTAAAAGGCCACTTCCACATCAACCGGCACTGCCTGTTGCATCCATACACTGACATATTCCAAGGTTTTCATGATGTCTGCGCTGCCAGCACTCTCAGCTTCTTAAAAAAATTGTGGACCGCAAAAGCCTCTACTGCTAACTTTATTACCAAACACAGTCACCTGATAGAATCCCAGAGCTTCAGACCCTAACCGCAACTTCAAGGATCGGAGATCGCTTACCTCGCCACCTGTCCCGTAGCACGGAGCCATTGACGACCGTCGCAAGGGCAATGACGTCAGCCATGGCGTTGTGCGCATCTGAGACCTTCCTCCCTTCCAAGTACTCGTACACATCTGTGAGCTTGTTAGTTGGCGGAGGGTCCATTCCTGCCTGCCTCCACAAGTCCCTGTGAGCGATGAAGGCCATGTAAGAGTCAAGACGTGCTAAGTTCACATCATGTGGCTATAATGTCAACAAAAAAGTATAATGCTCCAGTGCATCGTAGGCTTTAGCTGCTTGGTTTACTGTAATTGGTCAGGCACGTAAGCTTTGCAAAAGATGTATGAATGAAAACTAATCAAGAGATCGTAGAGCTCTAGGTGACAAGGGATGGTTAGCCGCAAGTGCCTTCCACCAATAACCGTGGTCGTCGCTGCTGCAGCAATTGGCCACCAGTCAAACAGCACCACCGTATTTACCAGTCAAAAAGACTTCTGTGTGCAAGGTTTTAGCGTTCGAGGCATGGGCGTCCATATTGGAAAGGTCTCATGTATATGTACCTTGATGGAAGTGATAGAAGATGCACCAGAAATATCAATATAGCTAACCTCAGCACACCACTGCTCAGGATTTCTTGCTGAGACTCGATATTGCTATAGAAGACAGAGAAGTGTGGAGGGCAAGTGTAGCACAATACGTTGCTGCCCATTCCAATACCAGGTGATTTGCAATACTTCCATTGAGAAATGCGTGTTTGTGGCAGCCTGGCAAGCTGATGCTCATCGTACTGCTGATACACACCGTCAGGGGTAGATAAAAAGATGACAAAAGCAACAAGAGATCCACGCTGATTATGTGCTGCTGCAGGTGAGCGTGATGTGGTCTGCCCACCGGCAAGTGTAACTGCGATGAACGTCAGCGTGAAGCGTCAATCAGCTTGCACTCGCCATCATGCTGCAACATTGTCCAACCAGAGTACACTTAACATGTACTTTTTTTGCAATTCATGGATTTAGATAAATCAATTTGTGTTAGTTTGAAAACCATATTTGCCATGTGCTGCTCTACACTGATGTTTGCGCAATGCTTTCCTGCACCAGATTTTATGATCCTAAGCACAACATCAACAAAATAAATGTTCTCTTGCTTGAAGTCCCCTGCTAACTGGAGGTTCAATGAAACTCTTCAAGTTGGCGCGAGTTGTTCGTGCGTTCCTGGATGAGACACCATCACTTGGCCCTGCGTCACGGCAAGTCCGAGACTTCACCCCCCTCCCCCCCCCCCCCCCCCCCCCGTGCGTGAAGCTCGCACTGCCTCAGAGATACAAACATTGCTTCTCAGTCGCTGCCCCCAAATCCCAGTTTTGAACAGCATTTGCAATCCCCATCATGTGTAGTCCAATGCAAAAAAAGCAGAAAAGGCAGAGCCATTCAAATGGTACTTTACATCATGCAGCGCTTCCTGACATGAGTAGGATTGTGGCAGCGCGCCCTCAAGGCCTTCCTCCTTCAGGAGGTCAAGACTTCAGGTTAAGCTTCAGGTTCTGAAAAGATCAACAATAGGGTTAAATTGGCCATGCCAAGCGCATTGCAGGGTAGAAACGGTTTCAACAAATGAATCACATTGTCACTCACCGATCCTTGACGAGCGCAACAGAGTCGACAAAGGCTGTTATGCCGGCGCTGCTGATGGCGTCAGAGCCGAGGCCTGCGCGCTCTGTTTCCGCCACCAAAAACCCATGGTCAAAGTTGGCGTTGTGCGCGATCAGCACGATGCTGGTGCCGCTGCGCAGCCGCAGGCAGAGTGACGGCTGTCAGCAAACACCTAGCTAGACCTAACCCTGACTAACGGGGTTAACCCTTGAGCAGGGTGGCAGCAATTAGCGACGCATGAGCAGGGCTAGCGCCTAAACTAAATTCTTGCGCCAAACAGGCTGCGCCGGTGAGTTGCGTTAACTGCGCCAGCTGGTGGCTCAAGTGACTTGTGGCGCATCTGATGATACTCGCAAGTGTACTCACGAGTATTGCTCATTACTCGCGCGTTTACTCGCGAGTCTTGCCTGAAGATAGTGTTTCAACCAGGAATATTCATGACCAGACCCTAACCCTAGCCCTTGTGTAAGCTGTATGAGCCTTGATAGTGACCGTATAAGGACTTATGAGAGTTGCGCCAGTTGCGCAGTTTAGCCTGGCTCGAAAACCTACACTCAGTTGTGCCAAGGCCGTCTGAGTTTAGGCGCTAGCCCTGCGCATGAGAGGTGGCAAAGCAGACAGTCACTGCGGGACGTCTGAGAAGTGCTGCAGTGTATCTTTCCTACTGCGACGCGCAGCTGGAAGAGGAGTGAACGGCTGGTGGGTGCTGCAACAATGGGATGCGTATGTGTGCAAAGGAGGTAGGAAGCGACAGCATGTGGCATTCATGATGCCGTGAACTACACTGGTGTTGCCATGATCTCACAAACTACAGTGCATTGAGTGTCCTTGGTATTTTAGCTGTTGCAGCATACGAGTCAGAGATTGCAACACTGAAACTGCTTGCTGACCCATGCATTTAAGGCCATTGGCATCGTTGAACGAAGCATTGGAGCTTTAAAAGGATGGCTCGATGTGAACTTCACCTGGTTGCGTTGCCGTTTGTGGCCTTGTGCTGAGCAGCCGCAGCGTTGAGCCATGCCTGAAACTGCTGCCATGCCTGCGGAAATTTGACCGCGCCCTTGGATCTGAGCAGCTGAGGTGTAATGCCCGTCAGGCCCTGCAAAGCCGCCAGAAAATCCGAATGAAAGTTAGGGGAAGGGGTAATAGCATTCGTCAATCATGAAGCGCTAAGCCCTGAGTGTTGCAGACAGAGGTTGGACAAAGACAAAAGGTCATCACGATGTCTTGTGGGTACCCTTTTGAGCAACTGAGATTGTGTGAACCCTCAAGCACGCCCCCTACAGTTGGGGTGGGCTCAGAGCACTCACACATGAAGCAGTAATTCTGCCAGCATCAGAGATAGTGTACACAGATATGAATATTGCCAATGCCTGTCCCGCACTGTTCACGCTTTGAAACCCTAAGAGGTCGTGCTCGGTGCACTTGTCATAATGAAGTAATACGGAATAGAAAGAGGGATTCACCACTTTGTTGCGGCACAACGTGATGCAACACAGCCGGTGAGCACTGCTGTTGAGTGGTGCTGAGCCCCACAACCTGCGTACCTGTATCTTGGCGCTGATGTACTTGGCGGGGTCGCAGTACATGTTGAAGTGCCCATGTTGAAGTGCGCCACCGCCATCGACGCTCAGCACCGCGGCAGCGATCTGCAGTACCCTGTCATACGCAAAGCTGAAGCCTGTTGTCTCCACATCCAACACCACAAACATGTGCTCCTCTGAAGTCAGGTCCAGCGGGGGTAGCGAAGGGGTGTCTGCCGCTTTGCTGCCACGCGCAGATGCTGAAAGGGGGAGGAGGGGGGGGGGGGGGGGGGGTCAGGCATTCCAGCTGGTGTCAGTGCACATGTGTGATGTTCATGGATGCACAGAGTTTTTGCAGAAAGATGGGCATTTTGATGGCCACGCCTGAATGAGACAATAATGCCGCTGCAACAAAGGTGCAGCATGACTGCACGGATGCTGGTCTGGAACCGCAGCACAAACCGCGCACTAGCATTTGTCAGACTAATTGGGGCGGCAAAGCCCGGACGCGTGGCTTGAGATTACGCTTACGGTGAGCGTTATGCAGCTGCATGTGGCGCCTAAGGGTTAGTGTGGGGGTCTCTAGCCGCATGTGGCAGCAGGTTGCGCAGTGGCATAGCCAGGGTGCGCACGAACTGAACCAAAGCATCATGCATCGATTGCAGTGATTGTGCTCGACACGTGCATGTCAGCGCAGAGGAAGGCCGCGGGACTGAGGTGCGAACACGAAAACCTGTTTGCACTCCGTGCTAGCTTGAATTGTCCACGCCAAGTGCACGCATGCCGACACGTTTATGCCTAGCATCCCTTCAATGTCAACCCCAACTCCATACATTTGATGTGCATAGTCCACGCCGCCCATGAGAATTGCTGAGAATGGGTACGTCCCAATAGCTGCCGCCTTGTCTCGTGCAGGCTTCAACATGTTGTCGACGGTCCAAACTTTGACTCAAGTTCGGACCGCCGACAACATGTCACACATTTGGCTATCATGCCGTTGTTGCATGATCTGCACGCCTAACCCTAATCCTGACCCTGAGCTGTGACTTGATGCACGTACATACCTACATGCACGCCATGCTGCACTGTGTACACACGCGCACGCATGCACTGCGCTGCCTGCGTTTTGTGCAGACCGTTCACAACAAACGCTTCAAAAGCACGACAACAGCCAGAGGAGGTACTCACCCGAGGGCGCAGCTTTGAGCCGCAGGCCGCCTGCCTGCCGTGGAATCGGCGGCAGCTCCGAGAACGACAGCCAATCATTATCACTGGTGCTAGCAACAACGTCCTCCTCATCATCCGCAGGTGCGTAGTCGCTGAGGTTCTCAAAGGGCCACGCGGCGCGTTCCGCGGCCCGTTCTGCGGCCCGTTCCGTGGCGGAAGTTGGCAGCGCTCGGCTTGTCCTTTCTGGTATGAAGAGCTCCACGCGCAGCGCCTCGGACACCACGGTGGTCTCCGAAGTGCGAGTTGGTGGTGGCGGGGACGGCGCCGCTGGATTGGCGCTGAGTGACGCCTGTGGCATGAAGGATATGGGCATGTGGTGCAACATGCCAGCAGGTGAGGGCATGTGTGAACCGTGTACTGTGCAGAAGGTCGGAGTGGTACGCCCTGTGTGCGTCTGCCTATTAGATTGGCAACATAGATTGACGAATTGTTGTCATCTACTTAGCGCAGTGTGAGCATACTAGCCATTGTACAACACTCTGGACCTGTGGGCATTATTATTTTGAACAAACGATGCATGCCTTTCTATGCTAGCCTACCATCTGGTACTCTGCTACAGCTGTGTGCCTAGTGTTGCTGGTCGTCGCCAAGCAAGGAGTGTGCACACATTGCTGTTTCTAACAAACACTTCACAAGAATGCACACTCTGTGAGTGAGGTGAGTGAGGCCTGGCGCCCGCCTTGATAAAATGGCCATGTCATCCACGCCAGACAGAGATTTTCACGGCAGTGCGCATGCACCCGGTGCTGGTGGACAAAAGTCGCCAAGTGCTAAACATTGCATGCGGGCAACAGGAGAGCTACAGAGCTGCTAGGTGCAGTTGCACCAATGTTTCTCTTGCCAGTTGATGAGAGGATGGATAGGCCAGGTCTGCCGTGGTGCCCAGCTAAAGACAGGAACAAGCCGCATAGCTCAGCATTTGAAATGGTAACAAACAATAGCGTGGCCGTCTTGTGTTCAATTGCATGAACAGCTATACAAACATCTGCCCTTCACCATTGAAAGTGTACTGATGCAGCTTCTTGAGTCAGTTAAGTACAATGTGGGCACTTTGGTTGTCTAATATAAGTAGCATGAAGAGGTGCTCCTGGTATTGCACTTCCTTTTCTCTAGTGCATAACACACAGCGTCCATGTTGGTCCAAATCCTCAGACCTGTGCTCCAACCCAATAGTAATGGCCGCTCTACACAAAATGATGTTTGCACTGCACCTGATCCCGGCGCGCTTTTGCGGCCGCAGCCGCAGCAGCCTGCCGCTGGACTGCCGCTGCCTGCTCCGCCGCTGCCGCCACCGCCACCACCGCTGCCTCCAGCGCCGCCGTCGCCGCTGCTGCCTTCGCCGGTGTGGCGGCCGCTTTTTGCGCCGCCGCATCCTCCGCCGCCGCCTTCGCCGCTGCCAACACGGAATTGGCTGCTGCCACCATTTCGTCCTGCTGCTGCTGCTGCTGCCGCTGCTGCCAAGGAGGGACAGCAGAATCGCTCAGCGCCGCTGCCAGCAGCTGGCGACTCTCCGTTGCATCACCGCCGTCGCTTGCGTGTTGGCCCACGCCGTGCGTGGGCTCCGAGCTGAGCAACGCTGCATCCAGCCCTAGGGCGTGCGCCACCTCCAGCCCTACACCTCGAACAACGTCCTGTTCCTGTTCCGCCGCGCCGCCACTGCCGCCGCCGCCGCCACTGCCGGCTTTCCGCGCCCCCTTGACCGGCAGCGCGACGCCGTTCGCCGCAATCGCGGGCCGCTTGCCGCCGCCCGCCTGCTGAGCACTGCTGCCCTGCGCCTCCGCGCCGGCGCCGCTCTGGAACAGCGCCGACAGCAGATGCAGCGCGCACAGCGGCCGCACATCGCCGCCGCCGCCGCTGCCGCTGCTGCTGCTGCGCGCCCCTGCTGCCTCCACCAGGCGCCGCGCATGCGCGTGCGCGGGCGGCACGAGCGCGGCGTGCTTGTCGAGGTCGCACACGCGGAAGCCGCCGGCGCCGCCAAACAAGAAGCCCTTCTGGCGCACGCCCAGGAGCTCGCCGGGGCCGCGCAGCTTGAGGTCCTCCTCCGCGATGGCAAAGCCGTCCGTGGTCTCGCTCATGACCTGCGTGCGTGGTGCGTTCAGGAGGATTTGCGTGTGAAGCGCCGTGGACATTTGTGAACTTCAAGTGTTGTTGCGCCCGCGATCCGCAGTAAATGCGCTGAAGATTCTTCATGATTCTTTGTGAAAATTTCATGAAACATAGCCATGTAGTGAGGGGCTGACTTAATTGTGTGCATGGGCTTTGCGCGGAGGTTCAGTCGCTTGTGGGCATTCGCAATTGTGGATCCCCTGTGATGCCTCACCCGTGTCCGGCGGGCGATGGTGCAATGGTGCATAGGTATGTGTCTTTTGCAAGAAAAGGGAGATTTACGAGCTGCTGACGTCAATGCAGTCGCGTCAGCAGCCTTGATTCTGAACACAACGCAAACACAAATGCAGGCACGCACACATACACACATTAATATATGACGTAAAAATCAAGTAGCTCGTATCGTTGCCTGCCTGCACGCCAGTTCCCAATCACCCATGCATCAGTGCCCAGCGCATGCACACTACTAAAGCACCGCACCACCGAGGCTACACAGGTAAAAGCAAGGACAGACTACCACGACCCCAACTTGAAGTTCTGAGCCCAGCGCTCACCCACCTTGAGGCGGCGAACAGCGACCTCGCCCGCGCTCTCGTGGTACAGCAGCACGCAATGACACGCCGCCGCCGCGCCCTCCACCGCGCGTGCCGCAGCATCGCTCCGCGCCGTCGCCGCCGACTGCGCGCCGCCGCCGCTGCCTCCGCCGCTGCCGCCGCTGCGGCCGATTCGCCCGCGCATCTGGTGCAGCTGGCTGAGCCCGAACTGCTCCGCGTTCTCGATGACGCACACGCGCGCCTCGGGGATGTCCACGCCCACCTCGATGATGGTCGTCGCGACCAGCACGCGCATCGGCGAGCCCGGCTCCGCAAACCGCGCCAGAACACGATTTTTTTCTGCCGCCGTCA
The DNA here is from genome assembly GCA_017506865.1 of Tribonema minus. Classification (NCBI taxonomy): domain Eukaryota; class Xanthophyceae; order Tribonematales; family Tribonemataceae; genus Tribonema; species Tribonema minus. Next base: position 96,372 of record JAFCMP010000223.1, read on the forward strand.
TGCGCCCGTGCAGCAGCCCCACGCGCTCCTCCCCCAGGGCCTCTGCGAGGGAGGCGTGGCGGCGCTCCGCGCTGGCGAGGTGCGCGCGGCGCCGCGTCCCCCCTGAGGGGGCCTCTTGGACGAGGGGGAGCACCCAGAAGACCTTGTCGGCGTGCGCGGTGGCGGGGTCGTCGAGGATGGCGCGCACGCGCTCCACTGTCTGCGGCGTGGGGGGGAGAGGGGGGGGTGTCAGCTAGGGGTTCAGTGAAGAGAGGTAATGGTGACCAAGGGGGGGGGGGAGGGGGTGAAGCAACTCGCCGGAGGGGTGGAGGGGGGAGGCGGGGGGGGGGTAACCGTGTCAGCGAGGGGGCAGCAGCGGAGCAGTGCTGTGCGGCAGAACAAAGCGGTCCATGGCGGAGGCGCAGTTGCGTTGCAGAGGGCAGTAGGTGAGCAGCGCTCTTAGGAGTAAGGTCGGCCCTGAGCGCTGCTGCTATGTGGCTGCACGTGCACCCCGCTGGGTACAAGATGCACCCAAGGCGGCGGTTGAAGTATCCAGTCGGAGAGGGCCCAGTTGAGCTGCCTTTGGTTCAGCAGTGCATCACTAAGACCTCAGAACAAAACAGCAGGAGTGATCAGCACAGCAGTAAGGCAGAACTGCGGCGAGGCAGCACGGCAGCACACAGCTAGAATTGGGATGCATTCTACACGACAAGTAGCAGGAGTGATCAGCACAGCAGTAAGGCAGAACTGCGGCGAGGCAGCACGGCAGCACACAGCAAGAATTGGGATGCATTCTACACGACAAGTAAGGGCCAGCGCATTAGGACGGCACCTGGTGGCCAGTGGCGACAAGTACAAACGGTGCTGGCGTAGTTTTACTTGCATTCCAGTAACACAGCGCTCGCTAAATACTTCAGGCTTGTCTGCACTGCCAACTGGCAGTCTAAATCGAATCAGCAGAGATGAATGCAGACGTGCGTCAGACGTGCGTCAGACGTGGAGTATGGTGCTGAAACGCAGCAGCGAGGTCGTGGCACCGTGGTTTTTCAGTCCTGCCAAACATGAAATGCGAGACTCGAGACTCGCTAAAGCAAACTGTAACCTCAGCTTGAGCGTCTGCGGCGAACATTGCGCGTGACGTATGCGCAGCCGCTGAATCCCCCGACCCAAGTGACACAAATGCAAACTCACTCCCACAGGCACTGCTGAAGTCTAAAGTATGAGAGAAGGTGAACTCGCCTCGTTGAGCTTGGTGGCGCTGACGAGCGTCGTCTGCACGTGCAAACCACACAGTTGAAGTACAGATTTGAAGTCTGAGAGAAGGTGAACTCGCCTCGTTGAGCTTGGTGGTGCTGACGAGCGTCGTCTGCACGTGCTGCGACGCCCCGCGCGGCTTCTCGCGCAGCAGCGCCACGTCCACGTCGCCAAACGCCGTCAGGCTCAGCGTGCGCGGCGTCGGCGTGGCGGACATGTACAGCACGTGGCACTGCAGCTGCCGCGGCGGCAGGTGCGAGTCGGAATTGGAGTCGTCCGCGCTGTTGGCGATGGCGGCGGTGGGCGTCGTGTGCGACTTGCCGTTGACGAGGGCCTCGCGCTGCGCCACGCCAAAGCGCTGCTCCTCGTCCACCACCGCGAGTCCCAGTGCTGCAGCACAATTAGGGTTAAGGTTAGGGTTAGTGGCAGCAGCGCCCAGGCTGCTCCTCGTCCGCCACCGCCAGTCCCAGCGCTGCAGCACAGTTAGGGTTAGGATTAAAACTAGTTGCAGCAGCGCTCAGGCAGCTCCTGTCAACGAGGGCCAAGCCAAGCACTGCAGTACAATTAGGGTAGGGTTAGGGCATATTGCAGCAGTGCTCATGTGGCTCCTTGCCACCCACCGCCAGAGACCGAGAATTGCCACAGGTTACTGTGTGGATGAGGGTACAGCAGCAGCGCAGATGTACATGGCGCCTGCGGAGGAGTACAAGGAGGAGTACAAATCGCTGCAGAAGCGCCAATGCTCTCATGGCCCTGTGTGCAAATGGTCGGGCTGACAGCGAGGGCGTCGTGTCATACCAGCGTTGCTTAAAATGTCTGCCTCAACCTATCGAAGGCCCTAGCCCTGAGGCTGTCAATGCCATGGTCCTCCTCACATGAGTGCCTAATTCCAACTCTAGTTGTTCATGATCCTAGTTCTACTAGCGAGAACCTCAACCCAAACTTCAACCCTTGCAATCTGTCAAAGCCACCATTCATTGCGGTGAGTCAGGCGCGTCACAGGCTGATGAACATCACCATTCACACGTGCTTTGTGCAGCTAACCCTGTTGCCACCTGTGCAACCACTCCACAGAGCCACCGTGATTGCTGCAATCCGCTGAGCACTGCATTCGTATTTGATTAGTGTTCAAGTGGCTGCACACCCCGCACAGTTCGCGTTGCACTGAAGGCCGTGCCTCCAAGACCACGGCCTTGCAAACCGAAAGTCCCCTCACAAATAAGTTACACAATCTTCATCTCACGGCATGCGTCCACTCCATAACATATCCACTCCCTCCTGCAGCTCGCCAAGCACTGTCGCGCGCTAGCGCCAAGCACCAAGCGCTTTGTGAACCAGGTCCCACATACAGCTATGCCAGCAAACTTCAACTCACCCTTGAAGTGTACGGCGGGCCCGTACACAGCGTGCGTCCCAACCAGCACATCAATGCCCCCTCGCGCCAAGAATCACGCAGTTTGCGAACTGTGATCCCAAATACACAAGTGCCAAGAAGCTTCAATTCAACCTTGAAGTGCACGGCAGGCTCAAATACTGCGTGCATCCCCACGAACACATCAATGGCCCCCTCCTGCAGCTCGCCAAGCACTGCCGCGCGCTAGCGCCAAGAATCAAGCACTTTGCAAACCGTACTCCTCTGTACCAAGAAATTTCAACTCACCCTTGAAGTGTACGGCCGGCACGTACACGGCATGCGACCCCACCAACACATCTATGCCCCCCTTGCACAGTTCGCCGAGCACTGCTGCACGCTCGCGCCAAGCACTGTGCGAACTGTGACCCCAGATACACATACTGATCAACGAACTTCAACTCACCCTTGAAGTGTACGGCTGGCCCGTACACGGCGTGCGTCCCGACAAGCACATCGATAGCGCCCTCCCGCAGTTCGCTGAGCACTGCTGCGCGCTCGCGTCCCCTCACAGCCCCCGTCAGCAGCCCCACCCTGACCCTCCCCTCCCCCAGGTGCCTATCGCAGAGGCGTGCGATGGTGCCCGCGTGCTGCGCCGCTAGCACCTCCGTGGGGGCCAGCAGGCAGCCTTGCAAGCCCGCTTCGACGACGCGCAGTAGTGCTACTAGCGCCACCAGGGTCTTGCCGGAGCCGACGTCGCCCTGCGCGGCGGCACGGTGCAGTGATGATACTCAGCTGTGGACGGTGCGCCGCAATTGTTGTACTTCACATTTAAACATGACACGCACTCAATGCTATGCAAACATGAGAGATTGAGTGGTGCATTTGATGTTTGAGTGGCGTATAGCTCTGGGCGTTAACGCGCTTGGCGCACTGAAAGATTACAATTCAAGCAGTGCAGGCGCTATGCGTTTTGAGTCAGCACAATCGTAACGAGCGCCGCAGCAGTGAGAGCATGGCAGCAGTGCAAGTGCTGCTTTGACAAGTAGACATGTAGGGCAGAATGGTGCCATTGGCTTTAGGAGCAAGCAGAGCAGAGCTTGGCGCAGAGAGGGATGGAGACACAAAGGCGTTGAGCGTTGTGGAAAGTGCCGCGACTGCCCTGTTCCACCAGTTGGATGTTCTCACTTGCATTTAGCGGTGATTTGTGGACATGATCTAGTTGTGGTGGTGCATCAGACACTACATTAGACATGTACGACCAACATTCATGGCATCATTCCCTAAGTCACACAGAATGTGCAGTCTGTGCAGCTTCGGTACACATGTCGACCAGTATACTTCTCTGTATGCATGCATCGTGGCACAAGTCATCTGATGCAAGCAACGGTAGCATTGCTGCTACATGACAATGCTGGACTTCTTGCGCAATATCTGTAAGCCTGCTTGCAATATGGGCCATAACTTTGCTGTAAGCCTGGATTTCAAGGCAAAACACACAATGCAGATGCAATGCGGGTCTTCCTCCTTTCCATCAACATCTACTTGACTGCTCACTGCCTGTATAGCATTATTCACTGATGACCTTTGTTGTTCACGCAGGAGCACCAACACCAGCAGTGCTCTACACCATAAAGGTGACCTAACATTAAAGCGTAGACACCAGCTGAGCATGTCTACGTGCACTGCTTGCTTCAAACAGCCCTGTATCTTCGTCAGCAGCACCAAAAAAATTTGGCATTAAAGCGAACACTGTGCCTACAGCCATAGCCTGCACACAGACTTCTCTCTCCTACCTCTAACCCTAGCCCTGACCCTTGTGACAAGCAGCCACGCGTACCTACATACCCACCTGCAACAGCCGCACCATACGCTCGCCGCCTGCCATGTCTCCCGCAATCTCCTCCAGCGCCGAGCGCTGACACTCTGTGAGCTCAAATGGCAACCCCTCCAGCAACTCTCGCGCCAGCCCCCCCCGGCCCCCGCCCCCCTGTCCCCCCTCTCCTGGCAACGCTCGCTCAGACCCCCGCATGTCATCGGTCAAGGCTGATTGAGCTGCTGACACGTGTGTGTGGTCAGCCTCCTCCCCAGGGGGGTGCACAGCGCGCTCCCCCTGATCCAGGGGGATTACGGGGGCACCCCTCTTCCTCCCCTTGGCAACGCGCCGCCGCCGCGCCAGCAGCACCTGCCCCGCTAGCAGCTCGTCGTAGGCCAGGCGCGCGCGCGCGGGGGATGAGTGCAGCAGGTCTTGGGGGGACTGTGGGAAGTGCACCTCGCGCAGCGCGCGCATGATGCCTGCGGCGCAAGTTCAAGTGTGTGATCTGCGGGTGAGCCCAGTGTACAGTGCGTGCTAGGGCGTCGGGCACATGAACCCCATACAGAAGTATGAGGGTAATGAGGGTATAGGATGTACTATGTGCGGGCAGTTGACAAACGGGAAAACCAACGCTAGCACCCTGACCAAGTAAGTGGCTGCAGGGCTTCACATGGGGGTTACATACACGCCAACTCAAGCTGGGGTCAGCGCTCTTTAGATGTAGTTCGAGATACATGTCACCACGTCAGAAACTGGGGCAGGTATGTATGCATGGTACACGGTGTTGCAAGGTTGTACATCCAAGCAGCCAAAAGCGCATGGACAACAGCCGATCTCATGACGTCCGACGCTCGGTGCACCTTGTCCATTGGGGTTCGCGGCCCCACATGTGAAGGGAACAAGAGGTACTCATTGAGGTGGTGCATGAAAACCACTTCCAATGTTCTGAAACACCATCAGTACTTAATTGCAGCATGCAGCTGTTGACAATCAAGACGTGCAACTGCAACCACTGTCTACTTGTACCAGCAACCACCACAACTGCATGTACGCACCTGGCCACCCAGCATGCCTGCCCTCCCCCCCCCCCCCTCACTCAGCCCCCCAGAGCCATGCCCACCATTGCCAATGGACGCATCGCCGTCGCCAGAGCTTGAAGCGCTTGCGCTGCTGAGCTGAGCACTGCTGTAACTGCTGTAACTGTCGTCCCACCCCCAGTCCTCCCCTACCAGGCGCGCCTTCTCCTCCACTGCGTCCAGGGCCCCGGCCACAGTCTCGCGCATTTTCTTGGGGTGCAGGCCCTTTGTCAGGCGGTACTGGGACTCCACGATGAGGACCTGAGCGGTGAGGCAGGCAGTGAGCGGCGCGGTGAGGTTGAGGGGTAGAGTTAGTGGCGAGGCAGCTGATGAGCGCTGATGCAGCTGCCGAGCTGTTAGGCAGCCGTGCGTGAGCTGGTGAGTGAGCAGTGAGGCAGCCGCGAGTGAGTGGTGGCTGAGCAGTGTGGCTGCTGCTGAGCAATGACGGGGCTGTTGGGCAGTGAGGCAGCCGTGCTGAGCATTGATGCCGTCGTGAGCAATGTGTGGCAGCTGCTCAGCAAAGAGGTGGCAGACGCGCTGAGCAGTGAGACTGCTGCTGAGCGCTGATGCAGTCAACTGAGCACTGATGCAGATGTGCTGCGCAGTGAAGCACACATGCCGAGCCGTGAACCGAGCAATGTTGCCGCTGAGCACTGATGCAGCTGCGGAGCAATGAGGCAATCGCGAATTGGAGTGTGTGTGCCATTTGTGAAATGCATAGCTATGCCAAACTGAGTGCCGCTGCCTTGGCGTGTGCAGGGCATCGCCGCATGCATTGCTGTACCCGCGATACAGCGCAACGGTCACAAGTAGACAATCATGGCGACGCACTGAGTTGCTAGAGCTGTGGACGCACGCGTCAGGCACTGCAAAGTACTTCACTGGTCCTCGGAGCATGCCGACTACTGGTGCTGACACGAGATGCAAGGGCATCATCATCAAAGTTTCTGCATCCCACTGCACTTCGAGCTGACACATGGGGGCCACGGCAACAGTTACACTTGCGGTTATGCGCACCTGAGTCAGATCTTCGTATGGCCGTACAATGTCTGGCTGACGCATCTCCATGCGGCCGGAGACCGCATTAACGTCCACCTGAGCGATGACACATGCACCAGAATGATCAGCAACAACGGGAGTGGAATCTCAAACGAGACAATCATGCTTCGACTGCTGCTATGCGTTGCAAGGCGAAAGTTGCTGGATCTCAGTTTATGCCTCACGGTATGCTTGTGGACGTGCATGGCTAAAGTTTGCAAGTATGCACACATATATATAGAAGTACACGATTGATGCCGCATACTCTGGGCACCAGCTATGACAGAGTCAGCATGTCATTTCTTAACAATGAGCAATACCACAATCTACAAGCATAAGCAGCAAGTTGAAGTTGTGGATGAAGAAGGCGCTGAGCGGCGGAGCAGCCACCTAGTGAATGACTTCAACGGATGCACGTGTGGTCGTGGCAGCATTGCTGACTGCTCGTGACAACATACTCTACAAGAGCATGCATCTTTGCCTCTAAGAACTAAACCTGCAGTTTGTGAATGCGCTACTGTAAGATCTTCAAGTTCAACCTCACCTTTCCGCTGATGACGCGCAGCGCTCCGATGGGCAGCACTGCCTTTGTCCCACGCCAGATTCCCAAGTACGGGCTCACATAGTACACCAAGTCAATGGGGGTCCCATGCTTGTCTGCGCACGTGATGACACAAGTGCGCGCCTTTTCGCTGATGGCGGTTACTTTGACTATCAGCGTCAGGACGTCGCCAGGCTCTGCATCGGCTATCGGGCAAGAGCGACGGCGGTCGATGTAGCCGGTGGGGAGGTGCAGCAGGAGGTCCGCCTGGAAGCAGAGGCATGTAGGTATTGGTGCGTGAGACGTGGGAATGCCTGAGCTGAGATGTTCAGTAATACAGCAGGCTGTGTGTACTTCATATATGCAGCACTGCTCAAGCATGTACACCCGTGCGCTCATTTATACCCATCGCCACTGTACCCCACAAGTGTACTGCAAAACCAGTTCTGAGGTCAATTTTTCACAGCCATTGAATGACGACAGGTCACACGCACGCGAAAGTGCCTCAATCGCTGCTGCTGCTGCAAGGCACGAGATGAGCACTGACTCGACATCTTAGAGTTGGGGTTAGGGTCAGGGTCAACCCTAACCCCAAGCCTAGCTCGGAGCCCAACCCTCACCCTCAGCCTAAGGGCGCGTTCAAATTAATGAAATATAAGGCGGCCACATGACGTGGTATGTGCACACCTCGGCCTCATCCCGGCAGCCATGATGCGGTTTCAATACGGCACAGCCACTGGTGAAATGACGTTGCGTTGTTGTAGTGGTAATACAATAGCAGCGTACATGGCTTCATGACATAAATACAGCAGAGCGGCGGAGATATATATACTCACTATGGTCCTGATGTCTAGCTTCTCCAGGTAAGCGCACATCTTTGGCCCTATCCCCTTGAGCGCCTGGGGCCCCGTCCTGAGCAGCTGCACCAGCTCCTGCACCGCAACACTGTATGGCACAGGGACGAGAGGTTGGCAGGCAAAGTAGCTGTTCAGCTTACACTGGCGCAGGCAATCATGCAGTGGTGTGAGCCCAGAAGAAGCATGTCGAACTGCAGCACGCAGTTGCAGAAGGCAGCATCCTGTGCTGCCCCATGATTATGTAGTTGTGACAGGCGATGTCATGTGCAGGATAACACGCTCATATGAAGGGCAGGTAAGAAATGCCACAACAGGTTTGGCTACAGAAGACATGCCGTCAAGATAACTGGAAAGCCAAAGGCTCGACTGAAGATTCTAATGACAAACTGGGGGGCATGCACGCCAGCTGTAGGCACATGAAGGCAGAGAGCCCACACTCACGTATTGCTTGGTGCGCTGGTACTAAAGCTCGCATCGTGTTGGACAGAAGCCGCCTCCTGTGTTGCCGCCATGCACCGCAGCGTGGCCCTCGCCGCAAAACAGTGGTGGCATCCATAGCGTGCCCTGATGCTGCTGCTTGCGCTGCGGGATAGACTGCTGCTGATCGCCAGGCATACACGCGGACGGCTGGTCAAAGCTGCACACGACTTTAGAGACATCACAGTATACGCGGCAGCGGTCCACAGCAGAAAGCATGTGTAGCTTCTCATGCGAGCAGCTTTCTTGTGTGAGGCAGCCGCATTGGCTAAGTCCCCGCGCCTGCCCCCGAAGAAGATCCACGCCTGCTGGTCAGCTATCCATACAAGTACGTAAAGCGAGCTGCGCCTGCCTCACCGCCGCTTTGACCGGGCCACGCAAACTACACAAAAACTCAACAACACACTTCTCTCAGACAAGTTAAAGATCCCGTTTGAAGTTGTGGTGTTGTTGGGTGTAGGTGTGGTGGTGACGATGCTGTGGTTGAAGCCGAATATGATCTTCATGACCCTGGCAGCACTATTGCTCTGCACCACCGAAATTCAGGGCTTTGTGCAGCTTTCGGCAAGCTCCCGGCAGGGTGCTATCAGCTGCAACCAAGCCCTGGTGCAACGCCGCCGACTAGACTGCCGCCTGGCACCAGACAACGATTCGGACACCGACAACATGGCAGAAGATGAGCCCAGACGAGCTTTTCTCACGCTGCCGCTGGATGGGGTGCTCTTGCAGCTGGCACCAGCTGCACTAATTGCTGTACTGGGTATCGTGACCACGCTGCTGATCAGCTCTGCCCAGTATGACGATGCTTATTACCAGGAACCGGCATATCAAGCAGATCAACATCAGAGTACCCGCGTACGCGGAATCACCAGCGCAGGGATCAAGTGGTAAGTCGGAAGTCGAGGGCTCGGTAACCCAGCACCTCGATCAGCGATCATGATGGACTGGACCTGGTTGCTCTATCACCAGCACAATGGCAGCACATATTATATAGCCAGCTGTACATGACAGTTTAAATCATACAGGTGTATGCATGCAAGCACATATACACTACATGCTACAACACGAGTAAGTAGAGCAGTTGTTTTCCGACTTCGTACATATCGTGACACGGTCACCGGGTGTCAAAGCTGTTGAGATCGCTCACAGGATGCCTCAATGCAACAGAACACACACAATCTGCGTAGTGCTCAGTCAGGCTTTGTCTGCATAGCATTGCTTCTTGAGCCCCCCCTGCATGCTGCTCTGCCATCGTCGACTTTGCCAGCACTTATATTTGTGCGGTATATATTTAAAAGCGTTCAGGTGTCTGCTGATCTGTGGGTACAACATGATGGGCATCACAGCATCACTCTCTGAGTGGGCCTGCCAAAGAAGCGACTCAGATGCGCCCGACAAAGCAGGCTGACAAATGGCAGGCTCGCACGCTTGCTATCAGCTGCTACAATGGCGGGATGCCGTCATTGCGCCGCGGGATGGCGTCATTGCGCCGATGGCTCATGCAACCCTGGTGTGTTGAGGACACCGTGTTCATGTACTGTCACTAGAGGGAGGGTATCATGGTTTGCCTCCGAAATGGCAACAGACAGTGCGCTCGCAGCGTTTTGATAGATGTCGCTTGCTGTTGTGAGTGGCCCCATCAACCACTTTCAGGCCAATTCAATCAGCCTTTCAGCCATGCCTAATGACACGGTTTGATATGTATACTCTGTATGTCATACTTCCTGGCACATGACGAGAGGCTCCCTATGCTCGGTCGTTGCTCAGCATATCAGAGTGTCAGTTGAGAACTGTCTGTGTGACCCTTCTTGTGCTGAGAGGTTCAGAGCCCTTGGGCTTGAACTTGGGGCAGGGGTTCACAACACTTGGCTCTGGGACTGAGATAGATAAGAAAAGCAGAGGAGCCGACCTGAAGCTAACCTAAGAGACCTTCATGGTGACCACAAGTAAGAACTCTGCCTTTAAGTTCACTATAGACCCCGATCGTTTTACTAATATTAGCTAATGCCACATGGTATATCCCAAAAACGTAATTCTCAATGCTGGCTTAAGCCTCATTGAATGCTGACCAAAGCGACTCGGACTCTACCACTTCTTAATCACACGCATGCTAGCTGCCTGCACGGTCGGGCGCGCTATGTGCTGCACGCAGCTGCATCGGTCAAAGTCGGGGTCTAGAACAGCTGGCTCAGCACCGATGCTGTTGTGCAGCAGGACCTTCTGTGACTGAAGCACTGCAGCAGTGAAAAATGTCTGCTTGAGGCTATTGTGTGCATCTGCATCCTATAGTATGTGGTAGCTGCCAGCTAGCTAGCTGCATGCCACTGTGATCTGCAGCATGTCAGCACCAACTAGTAGGAGTCACTACGGTAGCCAGCCACTGCTCCATACTATGTGGTGTTGCAGGACCGTATTCATCAATGAATAAGACTGTGCACTCGTTCGCACTCTAACCTAACGTGTGCAAGTATATTCTTCACTGACAGCATATCAATCAGTTGGGCAGTTATGAGCATGCTGCAGAAATACCGTACACATGCTCGTGCCTACAACTGCATATGCAACAATGCACGTGTTGAAATTGTTACAGTGCCTGCATGTACAAATGGTCATCGAGCCTCTCACATGCAGTGTGCATTGGGAGCTACTTAGTTGCAAATGGTGCGGGGTGTATACCTCACATCATATCGATCTGATCTATTTCACTGTATGGTTGGTTGCCCGGCGTTCAACCATAATTCAAGCTGAACTGAATCGGACTTTGTGAGTTTTCGTCGTATGTTTTTTTAGCATTGGGAGTTGTCACGGGCGGAGTGCATTCGCGGCACCCCAAGTCCGAAGAGGGACTCAATTGCAAACAAGTAATCCCCCCCCCCCTTCAAACGACCACTTACACCCCACAGTATGGATATTCATGAGAGTCGTGAAAAGACCCTGAGGCACCAACTGATAGCATGTGCCCTAGTGTGTCCGCTCCCAGCACCAGGCTTATTGCCCGCCACTTCCACAAGTATTGTCGCGCCTGCCTTTCTGACTCTTGCGCCCATCTACTCGCCGTTTGTTGGGAGGTGCGCTTGGACAGTTGCCAGACTGCTGCCCTCTACAATGCACGCTGTCAGTGACACATCATTTTCACAGGCCGATGTGTCATCAGCACTCTGAAGCTGTCCTGAAGGCAAAACAGCAGCTAACAGTGCTGAAAGAGGTTCATGAAAATCAATTCATGCAGACTTGAAGTTTAAAGTTCAAGAGCAAGTTGAAGGTAAAAGGTGTGTCTGTGTGTGTGTGTGTACGTGTGGCCAGTCAGCACAAGTGGCGACGCTTATGTTGTGCGCTGGCATACGCCTGCTGATCCCAGGACGCCTGGTAGCTGGACGTCACACTCAGACAGCATGGGGCCTTGCAAAGCACTTCTCTGCTCCTGGTGCTGGCGATGGAGAGCGTAAGCCGCCACTCCATGATGCACAACGGGAGCGCAGCGCTACATATGGCGTCAAGGTGTTATCGTCATCGCCCCTCGGTGCCCGCATGATGGTGCTGAGCCAGAAGGGCAGGTGGGAAGCAGCACTCAAAGCTTTTCAAGATGCCGAGACCGAGCATCACAAGCCTACAGTCTCCGAGATCAGGGCTCTACTCTTTGCGCTGGCACGCAGCGATGCACCGGACCAGGTGTGGGCTGCTGTGCTGCGATTGCGTGGCCTGGGTGCTCTAACCGCTTTCGACTACGAGCACGCCCTTCAGGCGCACGAGAAAACCCGACACTGGTCTGGAGCCTTGAAATTGTTGGGCCACATGGACAAGAACACCTTCAAATGGACATCTCGTGCCTGCACGCACGCATTGCTCATATGTGGATTTGCAGGGAGGTTCAATGAGGTGTTCCAGCTGGTAGAGAAAATGCACAACCGCGGCATGCGCCCTGGCCCTGATGATTACCTCCAACTCATCGGCGAATGTCGCCGCAAAAGCAAGAAGATGCGTGCTGCAGGGGACAGCAGAGGTGGCAGCAAGCAGGCAATGGAGCTGCTGCAGCTCATGGAAAACAAGTCAGGCCTGACCCCCGGTGTTGGGCACTACTGCGCTGCCATGAATGTGTGCGGAAAGGAGGGAGACTGGACCACCGCCGTCCACATCTTTCAGCAGGTGCAGCTTCAGGTAATGAAATTCATCAAGTGCCAGCAGTTATAACATGGACTCACACATAGGCTTGGCAGTGAAGCCGTTACACAATGTTGGAGCATGTGGCAGTTACATGCCCATTGCTGTTTTCCATGCTTGACGGTCACGGCAGTTACAGTTGCCGGTACTACAGACCACAAGACAAGTAATTATAGCATCACACGACTGGCGCCGGTCTTCTGATGCATCGGTCACCTTGATGTCAACCTCTATCGATATGGATATAACAGGCTAGTTAGCAGCAGCTCCGAGTCTCTATCGCAGCACACGGTGTTACACTCCACAATACAGGGCGCATCAGCTGCACTTGCCTGCAAGCATGCACATGCCGGTGCCAACCACGCTTGATACTTTTGCGGTAAGTTTCAATGAAGGTATATGTCATGGCCGCAGACGTGCACGCATCACGTCTTAGACCCAGTCTTAACCGGGTCCCCCCAGCGAACATGATGGACGACCGAACACGAGCAAGTCACCTTTTTCGTGTTGACGTGGCCGAGTACTTGCGCTCAAATCTTGAAACCAAAGGACAGCAACGAAAGGCTAGTTGAATTGGGTAAACAGGTTCTGGGGACCTGATGTGTACCAAAGGTCGCGAACAGAGGCTTCTGACTGGAGAGTGAAGTGCGCGCGCCGCCCGCGAGGCACGAAGTAATGATGAGCTCGGGCAAAAGCAGTGCCGGTTAAGACGACTGCCGAAACTTAGTCGGGAATGTGGCCTTTGGTCGAATCCGGTTAAGACTGGGTCTTATAGGCTAACTTGTTGTGTTGACTCTGTGTGCTTTCAGGTCTTTCCACTCGTTCACACCAGTGCACTTGACATCAGAAAATATCAATGCAGCAGTACTGAGTATTTAACCTTTGAATGCAATGCGTTAGATGTACAGCGTACATGTTCCGGGCATGACAGAACACGCGGAAAAGCACCAGTTTGGAGTTTTCAATGCAGTGTATTGCAATGGAGGAGACTTGCTGGCCAATTGTTGCTGCAAAATCAAAAACTTGAAGACAGTCTTATCGGTGGCCTGCTCCATGCTGCAGGGGGTGCGCCCCCACACATCATGCTGGAACGCTCTTTTGGACGCCCTCGGGAGAGCAAAGCAGCTGGACCAGATGCTGGCGACATATCGCGAAATGCTCGCAAGCGGCCAGGTGCCTAACGTAATCACTTTGGGTACCTTGTTAGCTCACGCTGGGGCGGCTGGACAGAGTGGCGTCGCAGAGGAGATCTGGAGGGAGATGCGCCAGCGTCGTATGACACCTGGTGTCAAGAGCTATGGTGCTTTGGTCAACTGCTATGCAGTGGCAGGAGAACCGGAAAAGGCGGAGGCAAAGCTCGCAGAAATGCGCCAGTCCACCACGACCGCTCCCGATGCCATTATGTACTGCAGGTATGTAACATAATTATGATGGCAAAAGCGCTGTATGTGTGCCATCCACTTTATATGCCGTCCACTTTGTATGCAACCATGCCAGCCATTACAGCTTTGAAGCTGCTGAATTGTCAGTGTGTGGAATGGTGATGTTGATGCATCATGATCTACGCACGCCTTTGAGGCGTATTCGCTTTGTTCATGGTGGTGCAAGGCAGCGTAGCTCTTAGGTGGAATAGTGAAGGGCGCTCACATTTTACACTGCCTAATGCAAACTGGCATATGTATGTGGCTAGTTCAGATGAGGGTCTACTGCACCGCTAGTTCGATGTGAACCTACTTTGATGGCAAGCAAGTGTTCCTGTAAAAAACCATTTCAATGCATTTGCACTGTCAGACCGGAATTTGCTCTGTCCCTGGATAATCTTGACAGCATGTTACACAGCAATTTTGTATGGATATCACATTCTAGAACAACTTAAACAACTTTCTGAATGCAGATATGTGTTGAGGACACTTATACCTACATTTGCTGATTGCGCAGGCGTCTTTGTATCGACGTAAGACAATTAATTGGCTACCAACATGCGGCAGCAGAGATGATTCCTCGAACAACCATTGAACCAGCAGCAATTGTTGTCGGAGAGTTGTCGCAATGCAACATTGTTCAAGTGTTGACAAAGTGCGGTTGCTTCACCTCCAGTGCAGCATGTACTTACTGGTGTGAGCAGCCATATCATCCTACTGTGCTGAACAACTGTGTTGTGTCTTGCTGGTTTGGCCTGGCGTGTCCGTCTCACATACAGCCTGATGAAGGCGTACTTCTCCAATGGGCGTCTGGACGAAGCAGTGCTCATCATTGACAGGATGCGTGCTTCAGGGGTACAGCCAACCTTCGACACATGGACCACCGTCATCAATGCCATTGATGCACATGGGAAGGTCAACACGGCGGATGACCTCTACGCTGATGCTTTGTCATCGGGAACCATCAACCCGTACAGGCCATGGCGCAGCAACGTCATCAGACTTGCCTCTGGCAAGGTACCGATGACAGGACGCATAGTGAGTACTACCCTGTGCGAGTACTGCATGCGCATCCACATGTCTGTGCTTAGCTGAGTCAGACAAGCTCATTACCTAGTAACCTTGAAGTTCCCAATAGAAAACCTGCAGTGCGCCCTGGTGCTGTTAGAGCCCTGCGAGTTTATTGAAAGTCTTGATATTATACATACAACATGCAGAGAGGCAAGCAATCAGCAGTGCTGTAGCGTGTAGCTGCTTGTCATTTCTGTACAAAAGCCAGAGTCTCATACCGTATATTAAGTGATGATCAAGCCCACGCATGGGGCGATTTTTCTTTGTTGTCAATCAGGCGAACAAAGGGAGGTGGGGTGCCTTCTTGATGAGCCTGAAAACAGGGTCACCGTGGCATGCAGTAATGTTGAGGCCTGATTCGCATCATCCTCCACTGTGACAGTGACTGCACTCTCTCGAACCCTGTGCCTTCAAGTTAGTTTGAAAACCCGAAGCCAAATTAGGCGGTGGCATTCAATTAGGGGCCTCGTATTAGACTGGTGGGTGCTTGCGAGGTGCTGCAAGGTTGTCTAGACCTATGGTGCAGCATGCTATGTACATACTACACGTTCCGAAATGTAAGGCCAGTTCAGCAGCACCAGCACGCAGCAGCTGATTGTGCTATGCAGCGTGGGTTACGTCAAGGTTTTCAGAGACCAAATAAAACTTTGGAAGGATTTACAAGACAGTTTAACTGGAGGAAAACAAAAGAAAGCAGAATTTTGCAAGGAGGGATGGTATCCATAGATATGCAAAGGAAGATCAATGTGCACAGGCGGCTTTCTAGTTTTTTACTAACACTGGGGAACTAAAGCGTGGGGAGCCAACAGGATTAGAGACCCTGGTAGTCCACGCCCTCAAAGATGAGTGCTAAGGAGTAGATGTTTTTTACCCAGCAAAAAGCGAAAGCGTGAAGCACTCCGCCGGAGAAGTACGACCGCAAGGTTGAAACTCAAAGGAATTGACGGGAGTCTATACAAGTGGTGGAACATGTGGTTTAATGCGATAATACGCGCCTAACCTTACCAGTTCTTGACATACAAGAGCAAATAATTGAAAAAAAATTGGATTACTTAAGCGTGAACTTGTAATCTGCTTTTGTACAGGTGTTGCATGGCTGTCGTCAGCTCGTGTTGTGATATGTTTGGTTAAGTCCCTTAACGAGCGCAACCTCTATTTGCTGTTGATACATTTACTGCAAAGCTGCCTTTCATATGACTTGCAGTTTTAACAAATGTTGCTGGAGTTCACATGCGCCAGCGCACGTGCAAGGAGGGCATGCGCTTGCTGAAGAAGGGGGGGGGGGGGGAGGGGGGCATTACTGCAACTTGGATGAGTCTCCTAAAAAGGCGATGATGTGAACTCAATAAAACTCACAAGCTTCAAGTCGCCCCATGGACTTTATTATTGGTAATTGTCAACATTACGCTACATGAAAAACGTTTGGCACAACTGTCATTATGTTACGTGTAACAGCTGTTCGCGTGTGACCAGCAATGTCCGCCAATATGACAGTGCTTGTCATTAACTGCAAGTATTCAATGCCTTCTGGGCCTTGGCAGCATGCCTTCGAGCTTTCTCTACTTCGAAGTACCACCATTCACTGTCATTGCACCCAGGTCCAGGTACCTGTCAATGATCGATCACATGAACTTTCTGAAATGCGCCAGCCTGAACATTCAGCAAGAGTTCCTTGCCTTTGGCCATGGCCATATGTTTAAACAGTATTTGAAACCACAAAGCTATCCTACAAGACAGAGTTGCATCAACAATAGTTTCTGTATGTCCATATGTTCGAAAGTCCATGTGCGTATTGTGCCTGCCTTTGTCACGTGTACAATGGTGCATTGCTCCAAACATCTTTGTGGTATGTCACAGTGTCTCTGTGGTTATCATTACATCTGGCAATCACGGTGACCGCAGAGTCCGACTGTGCATTATCATGGCAGTGGCTTGCTAAACTTATTTTTGAAAGATGAGATACATATCAGTGCTTTTGAGTGCTGCATCATGATCTTGATTGTCCATTTACCTGCCTGTGCAAAGTTCAGTTTTCACATCAAACACTGTCACAGTGGTGTGTGCCCATTGTTGATTCTTGCATACTATGTATATAGTATATAATGCTCAACATCAAACTCTGTGGCTGATCAGCTGTTCCAGGCCAGTCTAAGACCTAGCAGTACCGAACATGCTTGCCTCCAATCTGTGCCCTCAGATGGACCTGCATGAGCTGAATCAAGCCACGGGCCAGGCTGCAATACGCCACGAACTGAAGCAGCGACAAGAGTGCACAATCAGACGCCAAGCCCCGCTCTACATAATCACAGGACAAGGTGATGGGTCGCTAAAACGGGCAGTCTGCAAAGTCATTCGCTCGCAAGGGAAGCGTGCCTTGCGCCCCAAAGGCGATAATGGTGTAGTTTTTGTGCCCCCAGAGCAATAAGTCGTACTCAAGCCATGCTGCGCCAATCGTTAATGAGACCAACAGGGCATGCACATTGTCCCAAAACAGCCGGTCAGGCCTGCAGGCCTGCCTTGATGTTGCAACCAGGCCGAGCATTCATGACGGTCCTGCTGGCCTTTGCATACTATACTGATGATTGCATTTGCAGAGCAACTGCATGTGTATGTGTGTGTGCATTTGCATTAATTGCAACTGGACCAGGTGTGGTGGTGTGCCAACCACAGAGGGTGAAAGTGTGTGAGATGCTGTCTCAACCTTGACCAAAAGCCGGGTACTGCTGCCCAGCTGCCTGCCAGTGGAGGCATGGGAGGTGGACCGGAGCGCCCTCCTCAACTGCAACCCCCCCCCCTGATATGCAATTGCTTAAGCGTGGCCAAAAGGTAGAAGCAGAAGAAGCTGTTCCATGTTGGAGGTTAAAGTTGTGTCTGATTATAAAGCCCAACAGCGTCCTGCACACGCTGTCAGTTGAAGTTTGACCCAAGGGGGAGGAGACCCCCAAGGATGAACCAACAAGATAACTTAAAGGGGGGGCGCTTAAATTTATGTCACTGGTCATCCTCGCTTGGTTTCTCCCGGGACCGTGACATGCATCCGTTTGAGTATCTGGCCCACACCCCCATCAGCATGCTTGCCTGTCCTTATCGGCATACTGATGTAGACTACTAGTACTTCAAGTCAAACTTCAAAGTATAATAATCACAGTAGTATCATCAAGGACAAGTCTCAGAACAGATTTTCAAGTAGGTATGTGAGGGGTAGTCATTGCGCTTTTCTGATGCACTGGCAGCAATAGCCCGAGGTTGTTGAGTGCTGGTGGACTGATCAATGACATGTTCGATTGAGTCATGTACATAGCCTAGTAGTATTGACATGGGTTCATTGCTGCCAATGTAAAAGTCACCAGCCGCGATGATGAGTCAATTGAGACCAGCCTGAGCACGGCATGCACATCCTGAACCACCATGAGTGATTAATGCATCAAATTGCCCTTGGCAGCAATCGATGCATCAAATTTGCCCATGGCAGCAATATTATATAATGTGCAGTGGCAGCAGTGCAGTACTGCAGTGCCAAATACGAACTCGTACTACTTGCGGAACAGGTTCCGCAGTGCATCTGTTCCTTTCAGCAACCGCCTGAGACAGTCATCCACGCAGTCATGACAATGCGTTACTTCTAGTTTGTAAACAACACTTGCCCTGAAAAATCAACAAGAGGTCTAGACTACTAGTAGCTACCACAGTGACTACTAGTCGTAGTACTTGTAGGTGTGTTAGATGTGCCTACCACTGGCGTTAGGTAGCAGAATGTCTGTCCATAAGAATGGAGCAGCTCCTAGTAGGAAATATGCAATTCACATGCCAGGTGCACCATGGTGGGCTGGGCAGTGCTGCTCTGCATGTGCAGATTGCGGCGGCCGCGCGGATGCGTCAATCTTTTGGCGACTAGTCGACTGCTGGCTTGCAACACACGTCAGATGCTGTAGATTCATAGAGCGTCGACGCTGACGCGTACACTACTGATCAAAACACCAGCCTGATGATGTATGTTCAAAGTTTGCGCACTGCGTTGCCGCATGTAACTCTGTGACAACGACAGATATCAAGCCTGCTTTAATACCTCAGGCTGCGTGCTCCAACAGCAGATAGCAGCAAGCGTACGAGTAATCAGTAGTACCGTAGACCTATAGCATACGTGTAGTACTGGAAACAAGCAAATCCACAAAGCTTAGCATCTGATGCACACTCAGTCTGAAAGTTGATTTTGCTTCACATGCAGGCCGCCTGAGGCTGCACAACAGCATGCACTGCAGCATATATGTGACATTTTATGTGTATGCACACCCCATAGGTTCAACATACTTGTTACCACAGACATCACACTAACGTGTGGGCCTCATCCTGCAACACTTTATCTCACCCAACTTTGAAGCAACGTTGTACTTTGAAAGAGGGGTCGCAGCCTGAGGCAGTATACTATGATAATCATTAATGTACTTTTTATTAATTCTTGCTCATTAATGTACTTGTGGGCTTGTAGTCAAGAAGGCCCCAAGAGGCCGCGACTCCTAATAGTATGCACTGCATGCACTCCTGAAGTTTGCTGTTACACAGCTGCCTATAGTCTGCACTGCACCTTACGAGCTTGGTTATCGGCGCTGCAACACAGCCCAGCATTCGCGCTCCGAGCCTGCGGGTGCCACTGTGTGACAGTGTACGCCATGATGCGCACTGCAGCAGGATCCTGCGCCAATGACATCTGCACCATGGCATGCTCAGCTCAACGATCCCTCTGACGCTCAGCAAGCCCGGCCTTGCAAGCATGCGCAACACATCTGCCTCAGGCTCCCCCCCCCCGGGGCACAGCACTGTGGCACGTGCAGACTCAATTTGGCCTTGACAAAAGGGTTCGTCTGCTTGCCCAGCAGTCTGTACGACTATGATGTACTGACTTATCAGTACAGCTGTTTGCTCATTCTTCTTGCTCAGGGCGCGAAACAGCTGAGGCAAGGCGGCTGATGTCAGGCTTGCTACAAGAATCTACATGCATCTTGTGGCGCATTGCAAGTGTCTCAATGCACATTGACGACCGGCATTGCTTTTTTAACGGCATCGCCAACTACTATCTCCCTTGCGGCTATGTCCCCATTCATCTGCCAGTGTCCACCCGCTTTGGACTCCGCCATGTGTGTCATGTGATGTCAGACGCCAACTTGAAGGTTTTGCCACGTGGAGCGCTGCCAAAAGAGCAGAGCGTATGCGTCAGTGCTATGCCGTGAAAAAGAAATCTGCAGCACAATGACCGCCTGCTTCAAGTCGTGCATGCATGCACCGGTGGCCAACATACTGCTTGCGTGATTTGCAGCGATGCCCTCTGGCAGCTTTCGCCCCTGCGCCCCAATGCTGCCTACTTGCCCTATTGCCGAACTGGCATGTTCGCAGCAATTCTGAGAATGGTGACCAGAATAGTGAGTCAGTTTGACGATCACCGGTGTCTTGGTCGACTCTAGCCAGCCACTGCTCCATATGAAATTTAAACTCAGTCTGTCACAGTGGTGCAGGACCTATTCATCAATAAATTAGTTTGTGCACTCGTTCGCACTCTAACCTAACGTGTGCAAGTATATTCTTCCATGGACTCGAAGCATACTTCGAAGTATCAATCAGTTGGGCACTGCAGCCATGAGCAGAAATACCGTATTGTAACACATGCTTGTGCCTACAAGTGCATATATGCATCAATGCACGTGTTCAAGTTACAGTGCCTGCATGCATGTACAAACTGGCTATCGAGCCTTGCACATTGCTATAGTTGCAATGGTGCGGGGTGTATACCTGGTGATATCATGCAATTGGTACTAGTAGTGCTGCCTGCCGACGCCTTCCCGGTGACCGGCTACGACGACCCGACACGCCACCTACCGCTCATGGTGGACGTTACCTGCTTCGAGGCACAGGTGGCGTCCCGGGCGGCGAAGACTGCAGCAGACCCCGAGCGATGCTGCCGCGACCAAGAGGCCGCCAAGACTACCCACTATTCTGGTCATTATGATCAGAATTGCTACAAACTTGCCACTTTGGCAATAGGGTCATTTGGCAGCATCGGGGAGCAGGGGCGGAAGCTGCTGGAGGCTGTGGCGACGGAGTATGCCAGCAGGATGTCAGTGCCCGGAGGAGCGCGCCCTAAAGCTCCCAAGGGCATCGCCCTGGCGCGCTTTCGCTCGGCACTGTCGGCAGCGCTCCACATGGCGTACTCTGGCCGTGTCATGACACACATGGCAGAATCCAGGGGGGGGGGCACATGGAGGAGGACGTAGGGGAGGACCCCGAGATGCCATTTGGCGGCGGTGGCGTTTGAGTGGTTGTCGTTGCGACACTTTCAGACTGTCATACGACATGTAGATTCCTTACAGCTAGATGCCAATCATCTGGGCTTTTTCGCGCCCTAAGCGAGAATTAATAAAAAGTACCTTACATGATATCAATCGATTCTGATCTATATCACTGTAGTCTATGGTTTGTTGCCCGGCGTTCAAGCATAGTGGAGGATCCAGCTGTGGAGGCCTAATTTGGGGTTCATCCTGCCACTGGCAGTGGCAATCGTACGGAGCAGTACGATGGAAACTTGAAAGCCGACTGCTTTGGTGCCGGCAGGGCAAACCAGGCGGCACGCGCAGCACGGGAAGGGATATTGGCACTCCGTCGGACACCCTCTCTTGCCTGTGTAGTGCGCCATGGCGCATGTTAGTGTCTGTCGTCAAGTTCCGCCAACTTCGATTGAAAACCCCCTATATTGCCAACCCCCGATTGCCAGAATGAACCCCAAATCAGGCCTCCAAGTGGAGAGCTTGGAGAGCTGAACTGACTTTGTGAATTTTTTGTGTGTTTTTCTACCATTGGCAATTGCCACAGGCGGAGTGCATTTGCAGCACCCCAAGTCCGAAGAGGGACTCAATTACAAACAATTAATTCCCCTTCAAACGACCACTTACACCCCACAGGTTGATATATATCCTCATGAAGTGTCGTGAAAAGACCCTGAGGCACCGACTGATGCACATGTGTCCGCTTCCAGCACCAGGCAATATTGCACGCCCCTCTCACCATCATTGTCATGCCTGTCTTTCTGACTCTTGCGCCCATCTACTCGCCGTTTGTTGGGAGGTGCGCTTGGACAGTTGCCAGACTGCTGCACTCTACAACGCACGCTGTCAGTGACACATCATTTTCATAGGCCGACGTGTCATCAGCACTCTGAAGCTGTCCTGAAGGCAAAACAGCAGCTACTGTAACTTTGCTGCAACAAGCTTTTGGTCATGAAAATAAAAAAAAGGTTCAACTGATTCATGCAGACTTGAAGTTTCAAGTTCAAGAGCAAGGTGAAGGTAAAAAGTGTGTGTGTGTGTACGAGCTGCCTGCGCCAGCCAGCACAAGTGGCGACGCTTATGTTGTGCGCTGGCATACGCCTGCTGATTCCAGGACGGCTGGTAGCTGGACGTCACTCTCAGACAGCGTGGGGCCTTGCAAAGCACTTCTCTGCTTCTGGTGCTGGCGATGGAGAGGTAAGCCGCCATTCCATGATGCACAACGGGAGCGTAGAGACTGGACCACCAGCGTCCACATTTTTCAGCAGATGCAGCTTCAGGTAATGAAATGCATCAAGTGCCAGCAAATTTAACATGGACTCACACTTAGGCTTGGCAATGGAGTTTTACGCGACGTTGGAGCACGTGGCAGTTACATGCCCATTGCTGTTTTCCATGCTTGACGGTCACGGCAGTTACAGTTGCCAGTAGACAGACCACAATACAAGTAATTCTAGCATCACACGACTGGCGCTGGTCTTCTGATGCATTGGTCACCTTGATGTTAACCTCTATCGATATGGAGCAACAGGCTAGTTAGCAGCAGCTCCGAGTCTCTATCGCAGCACACGGTGTTACACTCCGCAATACAGGGCGCATCAGCTGCACGTGCCTGCAAGCATGCACATGCCGGTGCCAACCATGCTTGATACTTTTGCGGTAAGTTTCAATGAAGGTATATGTCATGGCCGCAGACGTGCACGCATCACGTCTTAGACCCAGTCTTAACCGGGTCCCCCCAGCGAACATGATGGACGACCGAACACGAGCAAGTCACCTTTTTCGTGTTGACGTGGCCGAGTACTTGCGCTCAAATCTTGAAACCAAAGGACAGCAACGAAAGGCTAGTTGAATTGGGTAAACAGGTTCTGGGGACCTGATGTGTACCAAAGGTCGCGAACAGAGGCTTCTGACTGGAGAGTGAAGTGCGCGCGCCGCCCGCGAGGCACGAAGTAATGATGAGCTCGGGCAAAAGCAGTGCCGGTTAAGACGACTGCCGAAACTTAGTCGGGAATGTGGCCTTTGGTCGAATCCGGTTAAGACTGGGTCTTATAGGCTAACTTGTTGTGTTGACTCTGTGTGCTTTCAGGTCTTTCCACTCGTTCACACCAGTGCACTTAACATCAGAAAATATCAATGCAGCAGTACTGAGTATTTAACCTTTGAATGCAATGCGTTAGATGTACAGCGTACATGTTCCGGGCATGACAGAACACGCGGAAAAGCACCAGTTTGGAGTTTTCAATGCAGTGTATTGCAATGGAGGAGACTTGCTGGCCAATTGTTGCTGCAAAATCAAAAACTTGAAGACAGTCTTATCGGTGGCCTGCTCCATGCTGCAGGGGGTGCGCCCCCACACATCATGCTGGAACGCTCTTTTGGACGCCCTCGGGAGAGCAAAGCAGCTGGACCAGATGCTGGCGACATATCGCGAAATGCTCGCAAGCGGCCAGGTGCCTAACGTAATCACTTTGGGTACCTTGTTAGCTCACGCTGGGGCGGCTGGACAGAGTGGCGTCGCAGAGGAGATCTGGAGGGAGATGCGCCAGCGTCGTATGACACCTGGTGTCAAGAGCTATGGTGCTTTGGTCAACTGCTATGCAGTGGCAGGAGAACCGGAAAAGGCGGAGGCAAAGCTCGCAGAAATGCGCCAGTCCACCACGACCGCTCCCGATGCCATTATGTACTGCAGGTATGTAACATAATTATGATGGCAAAAGCGCTGTATGTGTGCCATCCACTTTATATGCCGTCCACTTTGTATGCAACCATGCCAGCCATTACAGCTTTGAAGCTGCTGAATTGTCAGTGTGTGGAATGGTGATGTTGATGCATCATGAACAAAGCGAATACGCCTTTGAGGCGTATTCGCTTTGTTCATGGTGGTGCAAGGCAGCGTAGCTCTTAGGTGGAATAGTGAAGGGCGCTCACATTTTACACTGCCTAATGCAAACTGGCATATGTATGTGGCTAGTTCAGATGACAGTCTACTGCACCGCTAGTTCGATGTGAACCTACTTTGATGGCAAGCAAGTGTTCCTGTAAAAAACCATTTCAATGCATTTGCACTGTCAGACCGGAATTTGCTCTGTCCCTGGATAATCTTGACAGCGTGTTACACAGCAATTTTGTATGGATATCACATTCTAGAACAACTTAAACAACTTTCTGAATGCAGATATGTGTTGAAGACACTTATACCTACATTTGCTGATTGCGCAGGCGTCTATGTATAGACGTAAGACAATTGGTTACCAACACGCGGCAAAAGAGATGATTCCTCCGAGAGTCTCACAACCAGCAGCAATTGTTGTTGGGGAGTTGTTGCAATGCAACATTGTTCAACTGTTGACAAAGCGCGGTTGCTTCACCTCCAGTGCAACATTTACCTTACCTACTGGTGTGAGCAGCCATATGATCGCCCTGCTGTGCTGAACATCTGTGTTGTGTCTTGCTGGTTTGGCCTGGCGTGTCCGTCTCACATACAGCCTGATGAAGGCGTACTTCTCCAAGGGGCGTCTGGACGAAGCAGTGCTCATCATTGACAGGATGCGTGCTTCAGGGGTACAGCCAAACCTCCACACATGGACCACCGTCATCAATGCCATAGATGCACATGGGAAGGTCAACAAGGCGGATGACCTCTACGCTGATGCTTTGTCATCGGGATCAATCAACCCGCACAGGCCATGGCGCAGCAACGTCATCAGACTTGCCTCTGGCGAGATGCCGATGACAGGATGCATAGTAAGTACTACCCTGTTAGAGTACTGCATGCGCATCCACATGTCTGTGCTTAGCTGACAAGCTCGTTACCTAGTAACCTGTCCAAAATAGACAGGCAGTGCGCCCTGGTGCTGTTAGAGCCCTGCCAGTTTAGTAAAGGTCTTGATAATATTATATCATACATACAACATGCAGAGAGGCAAGCAATCAGCAGCGCTGTAACGCGTAGCTGCTTGTCATTTCTGTACAAAAGCCAGAGTCTCATACCGTATAAATGATGATGAAGCCCATGGGACGGTTTTTTGTTGTTGTCGATGAGGCGAACAAAGGGAGGTGGGGTGCCTTTTTGATGAGCCTGAAAGCAGTGTGGCATGCAGTAATGTTGAGGCCTGATTCGCATCATTCTCCACTGCACTCTCTCGAACCGTGTGACTTCAACTTGAAGTTACTTTGAAAACCCGAAGCCAGTCAGGCGGTGGCAAGTAGGGGCCTCATATAAGACTGGTGGGTGCTTGCGAGGTGCTGCAAGCTTGTCTAGACCTATGGTGCAGCATGCTATGTACTACACATTCCGAAATGTACGGCCAGTTCAGCAGCACCAGCACGCAGCAGCTGATTATAATCACAGTTGGATCATCATGGACCAGTCTGAGAACAGATTTTCAAGTAGGTATGTGAGGGGTACTCATTGCGCTTTGCCGATGCACTGGCAGCAACAGCCCAAGGTTGTTGAGTGCTGGTGAACTGATCATGTCCGACTGAGTCATCTACGCAGCCTAGTAAATATATTGGCATGGGTTTATTGCTGCCAATGTAAAAAGTCACCAGCCCTGATGATGAGTCAATTGAGACCAGCCCGAGCACGGAAGCGCATCATCAACCATCATGAGTAACTGATGCATCAATTTGCCCTTGGCAGCTGTTGGGATATGGGGTCTTACTGATTGTTAAGGAGAGCTCAGGATTCTTCTGCAGGCTGCTCTTGGAAGCAAAGGAGAGCTCAGGATTCTTCTGCAGGTTGCTCTTGGAAGCACCGGTTCAAACCAAGTGCTCTTGGAAGCTTCTTTGCAAGTTCTGGCAGGTTGTGTCATTTTCTGAGGAAGTTTGTGTCCCACGCGACGGGAAGCAATTGTGTGTCTGATATGATCACTTCTCTGCTTTCGCACCGGCCAGCGTCCCCTGCTTCCTCTGCTGCTATGCACTGGTAGCGTTGTGCCTGCCAGCATAGCCCAGATTTCCAACCAGCAATTATCATAATGTGCAGTGGCAGCAGTGCATTACTGCAGTGCCGAATGGTGACCAGAATAGTGAGTCAGTTTGACGGTGTCTTGGTCGCGGCAGCACTGCTTAGGATGTCATACTGCCGCAGTCGTTGCCGCCCACGACGGCACGTGTGCCTCCAAGCAGGTGACGCGTCATCATGATCATGTACACAAAAGAAGTTCTATTACTCCATCACGGTGATGACATGGCCTATAGCAGCAGCAGTTCTTCACCTCTTGTGATGTCATGACTCCAGTAGCATGCTATGCGCTTGAGGCAATTCATGGTGTGCAGACTAATGTCTCGTACGACACTCAGCTGTGCAAACCATTGTAATGACAATTGTTGACTCCAACATTGCTGTGGAGTGGGCGCACCTGCGGGGACCTTGAAGCCGACGAACCTGGTCGACTGCGCGCCCAACATGCACTCAGTGTCGGCCTCACTAGCTTGATTTGTCTCACACGAGCCTGTAGTAATGCATTATAATAAGTGTGCTGCAAAATGGCGTGCAACACCACTTTGTACCACGCGTAGCTGGGCGCACGCGGCGACATGACGTCCCCAAATTCTAAGCAAGCACCGGCGGCAAGTCGCCAAAAGGAATGTCGGCGGCGTGATTGAAAGCAGCGTGCGTTGTTTTTTTAATGCCGACTCGGAAGCTGAGACATTTTGGCTACTTCAGCAAGCTCAAGTTGCGTAGAGGTGCTTGTCAGAATGCTGCTTCAAGAGTCCAAGTTGGAGTTAGAGTGAGGTCAATGCCTAGGTTGTTGAAAGCGCGCAGCACGCGTCCATGGTGCCAAAATGGTGCTGCAGCGGAAGTCGCGCATGAGCTGAATTATGTGCACCACTGATGGCACAGCTGGACATCCGTGGTCGTCCACTAGGATGAAGCAGCACCATATTTGCCGTAAATGCGCCACGCCGTGGTGCCAGCGTGACCGCGACAGCCTGAGTGTGCAGCTTTGGAGTGATGAAAGGGTGCTCACTTTGCCTATAGTCTGGCGGCAGCGCTCATGCAGGCTGGCTGCGAGCTGATAGCGCTCTCTAATCAAAGACAGTGGCAGCTGCTGGGCTGAAGCGGCGCGTGAGCTCGCGGACTCCAGAAGGGCTTGTACTACGCATCCTTCATGACCGGGCGGCACTTGACTCAATTTTACTCTATGCAATTTTGAATTTGCCGCAGGTGCCCGGAGTGCCTTGACGTGTCCTCCAACATGCTGTCGGCGCTGCCGCCCACGCTGCCGCTGCTGCTCGCCCTCCCCCACCTGGTCAGTGCGTGCGATGGTCGTGGCAGTTGCAGTGTAACTGTCATAGGCGGCTCAATGCCCGTGTCTTTTTGCCGCACTGCAATATTGTCACTTGCCACCAGCTGCTTTTGGTGTTGGCGCGCCTCAGAGGAACAACTTGTAAGAGAGCACGCGTACGGCTTCAGAGCGCTGTGATCCGTGCACGCTTTGACTTGCACACGTGGTTACTTGAACGTGTGATGGTCACCTGCAATGTTCTTATAAGAAATATGAGCTCACTAGTGTATTTGTGGTAGGCATACTGAGCACTTGCACAAGAGACGCCTCATTGACAGACTCTCGGAGAAAGGGGGGGGGGCGGGGGGGGGGGCAGTCGCACGTGCTCCTCGTCAGCAACTAGCTCCTTGTCACAGGACGCAGCTGCCAGATGGCCGAATCTTATCTGCGTACCCCGCCATGCATTGTATATTTCGAGGCACTTGAAGTATTGCGTTTAGCGGACACGAAGTATTGAAGTACACCTCATGAGTCTAGGACCCACCTTTAGAAGCTGCAATTGATGGGACACTTCAGTGTACGCGGGCATAGCTGCACCTTCCAACAGTATATTTCCTTTCTTGCGGCTCGATCTGCATGCCCTGCGGGTCCGTCACAGCTCTCGTGTCCAAGCAGCACGCGGAGCTCGCGCTCCCGTCAGCTGCTACCACCGCATAACATCATGATAACCAAACACTGGTCGTGCACCACCGTGTGGTCGCAGTGGTCTGAACGCCAAGCGGCGTCCGCACCCCTTGACGGAGTACTGCGTGCCACATACATGCAAACATATGCTTTACGCAGCAGTGCTCATCCAGATGTCGTCATCGTTGCCTCCTGCAGGATCTGGATAACAACGGCATGCCGCACCTGGCAATACCGCCAGCGCTGCGGACGACGTAGGCTGGCACCGACGCCGCGGCGGCGGCAGCGCGGCGAGGGCAGGTGAGCACTGATGTCAGGACTGACGCGTCTGCATGTGCTGCTTGGCAGTCGCTGCTTTGGGCTGCTTGGGCGTGCAAGGTGATCACGAGCCTCGGGCGGGAAGAGTGCTGACTCTGCGGGGAGACCATGATGCAGCAGTGCAGGGCGCATGGAAGCGTGCAGCACCGGCACCAGCCCTTCAAATTTGCATCGGCCAGGCGCGAGATGGTGCATGTGCCATTGGGGGCACAGGCGCAAATACAATGCGCAGCGCTGCCGCGGTAGCAACAATGTCGCCACGGTGCTGCACAGCGAAAAGGTTCCAGAGCTCGCCGTTCACCTTGATGGCATCGTCAAGATATTATGTGGAAATTCAATGTTGAGCGATGCTGCCGCTGTTGGCGAGGCGTGGCTTCAAGTTGTTGCGCCGTGTGCACCGTGTGACAGTGTGCCTAGTCATGACATCAAAGCCGTGATCACTGCGCCACGCACAGCGTTGCTGCTGCGGCTGCCGCTGTTGTGGTCGCTGCTGTTCCTGCCACTGCGAGCTTCGTTGGAGACGGCACCACCGCCATGCGCTCCGCAACGCGCCTCTCAGTCGCCGGCGGCGCTGTCACTGCCAGTGTTGCGTGAGGCGCGCTGCCGCATGGGCGTACAGCGACGCATGCGGCGCCACAATTACGGCGACCACTGACAGCGGCGCTGCTGTTGCGCGCACCGCTGTGAGCAGCGGCGCTGCTGTTGCGCGCACCGCTGTGAGCAGCGGCGCTGCTGTCGCACGCACCGCTGTGAGCAGTGGTGCCGCTGCCGCATACATCACCATGAGTGCCACCATTGCCGCGGCGTGCTCCGCCGCGGCTGCCCGATGTGTGCGCATTGTGTGAACCCAGCGCCCGTGCCGTGTGTCATCGCGACGATCGCCGCCAAAAGCATGGATGAAAGCTGGACGGCAATTGACGTTCATGTGACAATTCCACAGCACCGCTGAGATCGTGACAGTGGTTGACGCGGTCATCATGGTGCAGTTGCCTGTTGTCAGCGATTTCACGGTGCACTGCATGTGGGGCGCTCACAGCCACGGCAACCTTACCATTGGCTGCTGGCGTGCCTGCAGAGCACTGGCCGGGCAGTTGAAGACGGCGTCACAGTCGGGCGGCACACTGGCACTGCTGCTGACTTCACGTTGCACGTGGCCGGACTCATCCATGTGTTACAATAGTAGGTGTGTAGCCATTCCCGCAGGTTGCGCCAGCCACAGACCAGCTGCAGTACGCCATGATCTGCAGCAATGCCAAGAGTTTCAAATTGAGTCACATCAAAGGCAACCGCCCCTTACATCATCACAAAATCAGGCAATGAGTCGCTGCAACACGCAGTCTGCAACACGCTCTGGGCTCAGGGCATGCATTCCTTGTGCCCCCAAGGGCCAGCATGGCACTATCTAAGTGTCGCAATTGTCGCTGTGAAAGAGTTGTTTGTGAGCTTCACACATCATTCAAAGATCGGATTCAGAAGCCATTGTTAAGGGCATCGAGTGCGGAACAACTCCAAGCTACTGGCTAACTACAACACCGAATGCATTATCCCATCTTTTGGTAAGTATGCTGCACATCTAAGGTGACTGATATTACGCTCGTTTCAATCACCACATGGTGACTTCAGTGCAGCCACTTGCACTGCACAGGACTCACTCCTGCAAACAGCACCGCTAGAAAGCAAGCACAGCTGCAGTAATTCATGTGCTCGCAAGTGGTCAACGCTTCGGGCTGCGCTAATAGGATGGCATGAGCCACTGCAGAGAACCTGGATGT
The DNA here is from genome assembly GCA_017506865.1 of Tribonema minus. Classification (NCBI taxonomy): domain Eukaryota; class Xanthophyceae; order Tribonematales; family Tribonemataceae; genus Tribonema; species Tribonema minus. Next base: position 126,732 of record JAFCMP010000223.1, read on the forward strand.
AGCTGCGGGCCCCTATGACAACAGATGCTTGCCACTGCGCATATATCAGACCAGTGGTTCATTCGTTGAATGACCATTGGCCAGCCAGGCTGAGACTCACGTTCGGAGATGATGTCAAGCGGCACTGCAGGAGCGTTGCGAAACCCGGTGAGAATTCCTGCAGCGCCAACTTCTCGAGAGGAGCGTCACCAGCTGACCCTTGGGACCGACTTGACAGGAATTCACGCCAATGAAAGCACCAATGATTTACACCGCCATGCGCCTGCTGATCTCAGGACTTCTGATAGTCCAATGTCTCGCTCAGACAGCATGGGGTGTTTCCAGGCCAGTTCCTGTTGCGTCACGGTGGCCTTTCTCGGCCCACTGCGGCCACAACACAGGCTTAGGACGCGCCAGGCGGCCGAACCAGCAGCTAAATAGTGCTGGGAGAGTCGGCGGATCTTCCTACCGGCGTGGTACAATCGCCTTATCCTTGGACACACAAAAGCGCAGCGCTACACATGGCTTCAAGGTGCTATCGTCATCGCCCCTCGGTGCCCGCATACTAGCTTTGAGCCACAAGGGCAAGTGGGAAGCAGCTCTCAAAGCTTTTCAAGATTCTGAGGCCAAGCATCACGAGCCCACAGTCTCCGAGATCAGGGCACTACTTGTGACAATGGCTTGGAATGGTGCACCGGACCAGGCGTGGGCTGCTGTGCGCCGATTGTGCGGCTTGGGTGCTCTGACTGCTTTCAATTACGAGTACGCCCTTCAGGCGTACGAGAAGTCCAGCCACTGGTCTGGAGCCTTGCGTTTGTTGAGCCACATGGACAATAACAACACCAAATGGACAGTCCGTGCCTGCAGCCACGCATTGCTCGCATGTGGGTTTGCAGGGCGGTTAAATGACGCGTTCCAGCTGATACAGCAAATGCATCAACGCGGAATTAGCCCCACGTCTGGTGATTACCTCCAGCTCATTCGCGAATGTCATCAAAGCGACAAAAAGGTGCGTGCTGCTGGCGACAGCAGAAATGGCAGCAAGCAGGCAATGGAGCTGCTGCAGCACATGGAACAGTTGGGTGTGATGCCCAATTTCAAGCACTACGGCGCTGCAATCAACGTGTGCGGGAAGGCGGGGGATTGGGCTTCTGCCGTTCACATCTTCCAGCAGATGCAGCACAAGGTAAGGAGGTACCATGCACAACCTACTTGGTCTCTGCATGCCAATTGGATGTTCTGGCAGTGTCACATTGCATGCGCACACTCCCACAGCAAGGACGTATCCGTTTCAACATGTTTATCACAATCATAATGATTGCAGCACCTAGGTGCCACACTGCGACCCATATTCTACTTTGCAGGTCTGCAAACGGCATTGTGTGTCACATCTACAGCATGGGTTGAGCATTGTTTGGAGCTAACTTTGCAACAGTGCTACAGTCAGTGACAGTATGCCAAGGGAATGCATGCATCATGATATTTGCAATAGCATATGCAATCACAATTTTCATATGTGGCATCAGCCAATGTTCAAACATGTCAGCGACACCTGGTCCATTGTAAGTGCACAACCCGACTTTTTGCCAATCAGGAGGCTTCACATCGTTGGCAAGATGTTGCTGCGCAATTGACCAATGCTTTCTGTTGTTGGCATGCTGAATGCATGGTGCAGGGGATGGGAGCAAATACCCACTGCTGGACTGCCCTTCTGGATGCCCTTGGACGGGCAAACCAGATTGATCTCATGCTGATGGCGTACAGGAACATGCTTACAAGCGGCAAGCGGCCACACATCGTCACCTTGAATCGCGTGTTGGGCCATGCTGGGGCGGCAGGAGAATGTGGTATTGTGGATGACATCTGGAGGGAGATCCAACAACTTCAGCTGACGCCTGATATCAAGAGCTATGGTGCGGTCATCAACTGTTATGCAGTGGCAGGAGAACTGGAAAAGGTGGAGGCAGTGCTGGCAGAACTGGGCCACTCCGCTACCGTCAAGCTCGATGCTGCATCATTCAACAGGTATCTGCAAAACTATCACGTTGCCGCGGGGTATACAGGATACTGACTGATAATATATTCATGAGCGTGCCCGGCCATCTGCTTGGGATATTCAGACTTGCGTGTAATCATTTAACTCATGTTAGGAGCTAATTCCAGCCTGATCGAGGGCTAAAAGCAAGCAATTATCTTGTCACCCTGAAAACACAACATGCTTGAGTGATCTTTACTAAAAGACTAGTACCTCTCACAATTCACAGCATATGTATGTGGCGGTGACCACTGAGTCAGTGCAGCTGAACTACTTGAAGGTACGACTGGAAACGTATACGTACTACTAGTCACTAGTAGTACCTCTGAACATGATTGTCTGCCTCTTTACCTTGCACGTTGACTTGATCATGTGTACATTGCAGCTGTTCGAACGATCGTTTCCATCGTGAACTTCGAAATAGCGTGCACGCAGCTAAGTTAGTTTCAGACTATGTACGCTGCTTTCCCATTTGGACAGTGCCAGTGGCTCAGTCTTAGGATCATCATAGGACGCCATGTTCAGTTGTTTGATAGGTTTAGCTGGTCTGCTTTCAGACATGTTGATGTGGTATCAGAAGCAGTTAGTTCCTGCGGTGTGGCGTTCACGCTTGATTAGCCCGCTCTCCTACGCCTGGGTTGGTGAGCAATTTCATGTATTACGGCGTGGCATGTGAGCCTCAGGGTCAACAAGTTGGTTCGTATTGCAGTACTTTTGTCTTAGTACACTGCAACAAAATTACTTTGCAAAGTCACAATATGTAGCCATGTGCGGCAGCGATCATGATCGCAGTGTCTGAAAGCCGTCCTTCCGTCTTGCTGGTGCTTCTCTTGCCTGATCAGTGTCATGAAGGCGTACTATCTGAAGAGGCAACTGGATGAGGCAGTGCTCATCATCGACAGGATGCGTGCAGAGGGGGTACAGCCAAATCTGATCACATGGTCGGGCATCATTCGTGCTGCGGATGCGTTGGGTGATGTCAGGAGGGCAGATGACCTCTACGCTGATGCGCTGTCTTCACGGGCAATCAGGCCTTACACGCCATGGCAGACCGATGTCATTACACTGGCCTCTGGGAAGGGGCTCATGAAGGGAACCATAGTGAGTACGATCCTATAGGGTATACTATGCCTCAGAAGTAGACTATGGCAGAGAATGCATGTCAAAGTACATTGCAGAGCAACCGTTGTGACTGTCACCGTTGTAGCACCTGCCCCTAACAACCATGTGTACAAAGCCATTGTCGATGCCTTAATGCTTGCAATTATAGAATGCAGGGTCTCCCCCAAGGTTTGGCAAGAGTGATGCTGTGTGTAGTTGAGTGAAACAACAGTGCTTGCAGCAACTCCATCCCACGCTGAGCTCAACCAGCCCTGTCGGTATTTATGGAATTGATTTTGTTCCTAGGTGAGTCACTCCGTCGTGTTTTGAGCATCTTGGTATAGTAGGCAACACGAATTTCTTATCCTTCAAGTTGTTCAATGTGTATATTAGACTTGAACTTCCCATCATTATGTGTGCATTACCTGCAGCTTTTGTAATAATCTGAGGTGTTCAAGTACAGGCTCCTGCGGAACAGCATGTGCTTTAAGAACAAGAAGAACACTCAAGCTTAAGCGTCCCTGACAGGACTCATGTTGTCATGATGGCAGTCACGCAGTTTGAATAGTAGTGGTCACCAAGAGAGTGCATCAACACTCATTTCTCACGGGAAGCATGGCGTGCCGTCTTTGCACAGCACCACTGTATATATTGAGTATGTATCATCTATGCATATAAGCATGCCTGATCATGTATCCAGCCGTGCTGACTCACTCAAGTATGATGCAACCGTGCTGAGTATTACTGCATGCCTCCTTCCCTGTGCCCATAGATGGACCTGCACAGGCTGAATCCAGCGACGGCCAAATCTGCAGTGCGGCACGAGCTGCAGCTGCGCCAACACAGCACCACCAAGCGCCAAGCTCCTCCATACATCATCACAGGGAAGGGTGCTGGCCATCTACAACGGGCAGTCGCCAACACCCTCAGGTCCCACGGCGTACATCACCTACATCTCGAAGGCAACCCTGGCGTACTTAACGTGCCCCCAACATTTATCTGAGTGTCACGAGCGCTACAGCATCATTTGAATATTCCCATGAGACCAGTAGGGCTCGCGCATCAACTTGAAGTCACTGATAGTACAGTAGTACTCGGCACCACCAACTATGGTTTTTCCACTTGGCACACGGGCCTGCAGGCACTCCACAAACAGGCGCTTGGGGAAAACACAGCGACGCTAGCACGTGGTGGGGAGCTTCGCCCCGTGAGCAACGTGGGCAACGGCAACTGCCTGATTCATACAGCTCTACACGGCATAGACAGCGTCGCAGTTGAGCACGGACTGCCGGCCCCAGCACTGGTGATTGCCATGCGAGAGGCACTGCTGGACGGGATGGTGGCATACGTCACGCAGGGGGCGGGCAAACAAGGGGCCAGCATGTCATCGATGCGTCAACTGACCGCGCATGCAGCAGCCCAACCTGCGTGTACACGTGAACAATTCGACACGTACGGGACACGCGCTCGCTGCCTCGCAATCGAGTACGGCACAAATGAAACGGACAGCGCGGACAGCGGGCACACGCTCCTGCTGCAACGCCTACAGGAAGAGGGCGTGTGGGGACGGCCCCTCGGTTTGTCTGTGTGGGCCATTGTTGCAGCGGTCTACGCGGTCTCGGTGACGGTGTGGCAGGCCGAGCCTCAGGCCACTGGCAGCACGCAAAAATCAACAGGGCTGGTGCTGGCACAACTGATGGGGCTGCCAGCGGTATTCGCACCGGCAACTCCAGCTCAGCCTGACTGCCATCTGGATGTGCTGTGGACGCCGCCTGGGCTATATACAAATGTGGGACACTTTGAACTGCTTGTCGCCCCTGCGGCAGCTCCGCCCTTGCCAACCACTATGACAGCGTCGGCGACCACTCAAGCTAACAGCACCCACATCACGGCTCCGAGTCGGACACAGCCCCGTACTGCGCTGCAGTTGCCACAGCAGCCTGAGCCACTGAGGTGTCCTTTATGCACACTGGCATTTTGGCAGCTTGGTCAGAAAGAGGACAGCAAACAGCGAGGCAAACTGTCAGCTGCGAGCCGCATGGCACCGGTAGTGGCCCACTTCAACGGTGGTAGCTGCACGAGGTCGATGCTGAACCCTGAGGCGAGCACATCACACTGTCAGCAAAATCTGGCGGCAGCATACGCCAAGGGCATCCGGCAGCAGGTTGATCACGACCCATCCGGTGACCGTGCCCCTTCAGGCAGCAGTACCTGCAACACTGGGGCACACCATGCCAAGCGTGTGCAGGAGATGAGCACCATGTATGGTTGCACGGCAGAAGACTTCCTACGGGCGGTAAGGAAGCTGAGTGCATGCACAGGTGCCTGCGGTCTGGTCCATATGTCAGCCAGCGCGGGGCAGAGGCAATGCGCGCTGACCTCGCCATGCCACACGTGTCGACGGAATGGAAGCGCCCCCACGCGCGCACGCCCGGCAGTACCCCCGGGCCAGTCCGAGGGCGGGGGTGCGGGTAGCGACGGCGCGGCCGCGGCGGCGGGGGCTGCCGCAGCGACACCTCCAAAGCCACCGGCGGTGCCGGCTAGTGGCGCTGCCAACTCAAAGTCCAGCAAGAAACGCCCGGCGGCCACGGCAACCGGCGCGCAACGCCGGCGCCGAACGGCAGCTGCTGCAGCACCGCCTGGCAGCGCCGGCAGCCGCACTCAGTCTAACAGCCTAAGGCTGCAGGACAGCAGCCCCCCCCACGGGACGGCCGTGGGATGGGCGGACATGGACTTGGACCCGCCGGACGATGCCGCGTCACCGCCCCCCCCGACCACCACCACCAGTGGCAGGCCCTCAAAGCCCCAGTCACGAGCATCCCTGGCTTGGGACCTCTCGACGCCCTCGGTCGTCCACGCACTTGACCAGACCAATGAGGCGGATCTACTGCTGCTACGGTTCACCACGACTGCCAACCCCTTCCGCACTCAGCTGCAGTGCACCCAGTGGGCACGGCTAGTGGAGCACGCCACACGACTACTGGCGGACGCCACAGACAGTGCACGTGAGGCGGCACGGGTGCGCCTCCACCATGGTGCCGGGGCGTTTGCTCATCAGGTTTCTCAGACTCTAGTGCAGCGCGGCTACAGGCTGCTGCACCTGCTAGCAGCAATGGCCTTTGGTAGGCAACCGGAGGGAACCGGTATGCCGCCTGCGGTCCGGCTGGCAGCGTTGCTGTCTGGCGACTTTGCGGAGCTACTGAGAAAGACGCTGTCAGCAGCAGCGGCGCTGCGGGCCCCCAAACCAAACAACGCAGCTACGGCGTCGGCACAAACGAACTTCGATGCCGACTGGACGGAGGCTGACTCCAGGCAGCAAACAGCATGCGCTGCCCTCTCAGGCAAGCGACGGGGGGTAGGCCTGGCTGCCGCACGACTAGAGGCGCGTGAAGCATGCGCCCCAGCAGACGAGGTCACGGCACAGGTGCTGGCAGCAAAGCACCCTGAAACTGGCACCCGGCCCGGGGTAGTCGATACGCCAATGGAGCAAGTGCGCGGCCTGGTACGCGACGCCCGGCGGCACTGCTTGCACGGCGCAGGGGTGGCAACGACCGCCGGGCCCGCTGGCAGCGGCAGTCCCGTCTTCGAATCGGGTCAGGCGCATGATCGCAGCGATAGGCCTGAGGATGCTGCCAGCGCAGCCGGACGGCGCCTCGAGGTGGAGGCGACAGACATACTGTCGACCTTGTCCGCAGCAGGGGCGGGGAAGGCAGGAGGGCTGGACGGCCTACGCTATGAACACCTCTTGATGGCCGCTGGGCCTGGTGCACCAGTGAAAGCAGCCACCCGCCCCGTGGGCAGTGCCTCGCCAGGACTAGCTGGTGATTCAGAATCGGATGTGATGGAACCGGCATTCGCCCATCACCTGGCCAAGGTGTTCACGACGCTGCTTGTTGAGCCCGAACTGCTGCCGGAGCAATCGCAACGGCTTCTCCGCGCCGCGGCCCTCTCAGGCATAGGACAGAAGCGGCGTCCGATCGCCTGCTCCAGTGTCTGGCGCAGACTCCTCGGGTCCACAGCGGCACGGGGTGTCAAGGGCAAAATATCGGGGCTGCTGGCCTCCATGTCGCAGTTTGGCGTAGGATACCGGTCTGGCGTCGAGCATGTGGCAGCGCGCGCGCGCGTGTGGCACGAGCTGTATGGCACCACAATCCAGCTGGACTGTGAGAACGCATTTAACAGTGTGGATCGCGCCGCCATTGTGCGGGGACTTATGCTCTTCTGTCCGGAGCTGCTCCCGCACTTTGAGTCCGTATACTGTGGTGACACTGCCCCAGAGATGCGAGTGGAGGTGAACGGTGAAGCTCGCATTATCTGCTCCCACCTAGGGTGCCAGCAAGGGGACCCTCTAGGGCCGCTGTACTTTGCAGTGGCAGCGGCATTCCTACTCTTCTACCCTGATGGAGTGAGTGCGACGCCCGGCAGTATGCCGGCCTACGGCCACAGCACAGCGGAACCGCCAGCCCCGCACTGCGCTTTCCTGGATGACCTCAACGTGCTGCAAGCTGCCTACTTCGACGATGCAGCGGCCGCTGGGGTGGCAGAGGTGATCCGTCGGCTTGCGGCAGGGGGCCTACGCGTTCGACCAGACAAGTCGCTGGCCATTGCCATGCGCGGCACAGTGTTTGATGAAGCGGCCAGAGCACGCCTGCGCGCCCTTGACATACCGTTTGTGGACGCCACCATGCCAGAATCCAGTCAGGGCTTTACGTCGGTCGGGGTACCGGTAGGGCACCCAGCCTATGTGCATGCTGCCATGAGCAAGCATCTTGTTGACGCAGGGACATGGCGATTGTCGTGGCAGCTAGCTGGGATGGCGCGGCATCACCTACAGGCAGCACAATTCATTCTGCGCAGGTCACTGACAAAGCGCATGGGCTTCTTAGCTCGGGTCGTTGACACGGCTTTGAGTGAGACATGGCTGCACGCATTTGACGGGTTCTGTGCATGGACGCTTGAACGCATGCTGCACCTGCACGGCTGCGCTACCGCGGCAGTCATGAAGTCACACCTGCTGGCCGCCTGCACTGCTGGTGACAATGAGGTAGCCAGCAGTGGCAGCGTGCTGGTATTGCCGCGCTTGGGCCCGCCAGAACTCACGGACATCGCAGTGCCACTGCGGGCGTCACGGTTGCCGGAGCGACGAGGCGGTCTGGGCATGCCGCTTTTGGGGCTACTGGCACCAGCCGCATACACGGCCCAGGCATGCACAACACTGCGGCCTGCAATAATTCATGCCACTGTGGCAGCAGGGGCCCTGAGGCTCGGCACTGACGAACACGGCGCAGTCACCTGGTTCGCGCAGCACTCATGCGCAATACGCGAGGACCAGGGACTGCCGCCAATCATCGAGGCCGTGCGACGCTCTACGCGAGCGCTGACAGCTGATGGCGGCGAAAAATCACGCACAGCTGTGGCCGAGCAGCTCCCAGCATCGTTGCTACGGTGGGCAGCGGATACAACGGCCGCAGCGTCGACGCTCCCCACTGCGGTGCAAGCGATCTACGCCGCAACTGCCGTCACGGAGACGGGGACCACTGAGCCAGCCCCACACACCCACGGCATTGTGCCTGGCGCCGAGGCGGCCGCTGCGGCGGCGACCGTACCTGGCCCTCAAGCCGCTGCCGCGGCTGCCTCTTCCACGCCCGCTAAAACACAAACTAGCGCGGAAGAAAGCAGCTGCAGCGGGGGCAGGAGGACGACGACGACGACTGGGAGGCCTATGCTGACGAGATCTGCAGAAAGGTAGTGCCCCGCCGCCGGCGCGGTCACTTCACGCACGGACTACAAGCCGGCCTTTCAAATGTTCTTCGACGTCAATACGAGGACTGCCTGGTGGAGGACCTAGAGGCTGCCTCGGCTGGTGCCGTGGGCAAGCCGACGCAGGCTACACTTATTGGTGACTTGCGTGACACCAGCCGCCGCCGCCAACAGGCTAGCGCGCGGGTCCTGGCGCAGCTGCGCAGCCAGCGTGCGTCCGGGGCAATGGCGTGGATGAGCGTGCCACCCGCTGCCAATGACCGCCCGGGTGCGGCGCCCATGTCCAGTATGGCAGCAGCCACGATGATTATGGTTGCGATCTTTATAGACGGGTGGGGCATACAGGGCGAGGTGTGCCCATGGCGGTGCAGTGACGTGAGCCCCACCTCCACGCATGCGATCAGCTGCCCCAGCCAGCACATACGGGGGCACAACGCGACACACACTGCCCAAAAGCGGTGCCTACAGCGCATCTTGAGACAGCACCATGTCTCTATTGTCCGCAATGAGGACGCTAGCGTCTTCAAGGTACCGGGGTATCGGGCGGACACAGTCATTGACCCAGGGTGTCTGCACTTTAGCAGTGCATACCGTAACAAGGGAATAGTGCTAGACACAAGTGTGCGCGCACCCACAGCGAGCTCGTACCTGACAGGCAAAACAAATGCCTCGAACACGGACGGCTATGCTGCTGGGGTGGGGGAGGACGCGAAGGTCAAGCACCACACCGGCACCTTGACGTCATCTTGGGCTTTTGTGCCATTCGTGCAGGAGTCGTACGGACGGCTGGGCAAGCAGACAAGCCTTTTTGTTAAGGAGTTGGCAATGCACTCAGCACTGTGCTCAGGGGGGGGGAAGGCAGATGTGTTACGCAAGGCCGGGTTAGCTAAGCGTCAGATCCACATTGAGCTGAGCATATCGCTGGCGCGGGAGTTGGCGGAGCGCGTCATGGCATACACACGTGGAGCGCGAATGCTGGGCTGTGTTGCGGCGCCGGTATCCAAACTCCTAGGGCACAGCGCAGACTAGGCTGCTGCGTTGACGCAAGCTTTTCGATTGCATAGGCAACCCGGCCTCCCTTGGGCCTTTATAAATACAAGTCCATACGTACTTCCACCGGATAGAGTGCTGCACCAGCCCCTGTTGAGTCAAGATGCCAGCCTAGGCCTGCTGCAAAGCATGAAGCTGGTCCAGCAGCAAGTACCGTCACTTGCACATATACACTAGCGGCCCATCATGTCCATACTGCAGTTTCATCTCATATTTTTTGCTTGCCCTGCAGTCTGAATAACAACACATAGCAAATGCACTCTTTTTCACAAATGGAATAAAAACTGACGTCACATTGACTCACAGGCACTCCACAAAACTTGAGCACAACTGCGTGCAATATCAAGATATACCACAGCCACCAATGGCTATGTATGGTGCATACCTCATGCCTGTACTCCATACTTGTCTCGATATTCGGTGATGGCCTGTAGTACCGCCGGGTGTTGGCCTGCTGTCAGGTACGATGCAATGTGTGTCAGGCATACCACACTGACGATCGTCGACTGGTATTCCAAACTGCACAGGGCCAGGCGCAGCAGCGGGGGGGGGGGGGGGGCGATGACATCAGAATGGCGCTTATGACGATGGTGCAAACTTTGAAGAAGCAAAACTCTTTGAAACATGTGGCTCAGCGCTGGTAGGCAAGGCCTGGCAGATGGGGTAATCAACGCAACTGTGCACCGGAAATGTGTGGTGATGCAAGCAGCATATGCTATCAAATTGAAAAGGGCAGCGGCTGAAACACGGGGTCGGCATAACACATGTGCACGGTCAGCGCATTGTGCACCATAGAGGAGAACAAATCAATAACTCATGCTGCATCATGCTGCATCACTGCGCAGTTTTGTCCCTGCTATGCCTCACCAAATGTTTCGCTGAAAAAGGAACAGTGGCAACGCTGCACAGGCAGGATGAAACGTTGTTGCAATGAGCAGCCTTTCGCCATGTGGCACAATTTCGCTAGCAGCTCACAACACACCACCTGGACCGTTGGAAACATATCTGAATAAGATGAAAACAAGTCAAAAATCACCCCAAACCTCTTGCATCTGGTTGTGCGCAGCAGACCCCCCCTTGCACACACACACACACACACACACACCTTCAGAGAGGAGGGGCGTCTTATACTATAGCGTATGATGGGGGGGTCTTGTACAAGGGCTGGGGGGGTTGCACCCCGCGATAGCAAGTACATCAATACGCATTTAAGTGTGGATCGCGCCGCCATTGTGCGGGGACTTATGCTCTTCTGTCCGGAGCTGCTCCCGCACTTTGAGTCCGTATACTGTGGTGACACTGCCCCAGAGATGCGAGTGGAGGTGAACGGTGAAGCTCGCATTATCTGCTCCCACCTAGGGTGCCAGCAAAGGGACCCTCTAGGGCCGCTGTACTTTGCAGTGGCAGCGGCATTCCTACTCTTCTACCCTGATGGAGTGAGTGCGACGCCCGGCAGTATGCCGGCCTACGGCCACAGCACAGCGGAACCGCCAGCCCCGCACTGCGCTTTCCTGGATGACCTCAACGTGCTGCAAGCTGCCTACTTCGACGATGCAGCGGCCGCTGGGGTGGCAGAGGTGATCCGTCGGCTTGCGGCAGGGGGCCTACGCGTTCGACCAGACAAGTCGCTGGCCATTGCCATGCGCGGCACAGTGTTTGATGAAGCGGCCAGAGCACGCCTGCGCGCCCTTGACATACCGTTTGTGGACGCCACCATGCCAGAATCCAGTCAGGGCTTTACGTCGGTCGGGGTACCTGTAGGGCACCCAGCCTATGTGCATGCTGCCATGAGCAAGCATCTTGTTGACGCAGGGACATGGCGATTGTCGTGGCAGCTAGCTGGGATGGCGCGGCATCACCTACAGGCAGCACAGTTCATTCTGCGCAGGTCACTGACGAAGCGCATGGGCTTCTTAGCTCGGGTCGTTGACACGGCTTTGAGTGAGACATGGCTGCACGCATTTGACGGGTTCTGTGCATGGACGCTTGAACGCATGCTGCACCTGCACGGCTGCGCTACCGCGGCAGTCATGAAGTCACACCTGCTGGCCGCCTGCACTGCTGGTGACAATGAGGTAGCCAGCAGTGGCAGCGTGCTGGTATTGCCGCGCTTGGGCCCGCCAGAACTCACGGACATCGCAGTGCCACTGCGGGCGTCACGGTTGCCGGAGCGACGAGGCGGTCTGGGCATGCCGCTTTTGGGGCTACTGGCACCAGCCGCATACACGGCCCAGGCATGCACAACACTGCGGCCTGCAATAATTCATGCCACTGTGGCAGCAGGGGCCCTGAGGCTCGGCACCGACGAACACGGCGCAGTCACCTGGTTCGCGCAGCACTCATGCGCAATACGCGAGGACCAGGGACTGCCGCCAATCATCGAGGCCGTGCGACGCTCTACGCGAGCGCTGACAGCTGATGGCGGCGAAAAATCACGCACAGCTGTGGCCGAGCAGCTCCCAGCATCGTTGCTACGGTGGGCAGCGGATACAACGGCCGCAGCGTCGACGCTCCCCACTGCGGTGCAAGCGATCTACGCCGCAACTGCCGTCACGGAGACGGGGACCACTGAGCCAGCCCCACACACCCACGGCATTGTGCCTGGCGCCGAGGCGGCCGCTGCGGCGGCGACCGTACCTGGCCCTCAAGCCGCTGCCGCGGCTGCCTCTTCCACGCGCGCTAAAACACAAACTAGCGCGGAAGGAAGCAGCTGCAGCGGCGGGCAGGAGGACGACGACGACGACTGGGAGGCCTATGCTGACGAGATCTGCAGAAAGGTAGTGCCCCGCCGCCGGCGCGGTCACTTCACGCACGGACTACAAGCCGGCCTTTCAAATGTTCTTCGACGTCAATACGAGGACTGCCTGGTGGAGGACCTAGAGGCTGCCTCGGCTGGTGCCGTGGGCAAGCCGACGCAGGCTACACTTATTGGTGACTTGCGTGACACCAGCCGCCGCCGCCAACAGGCTAGCGCGCGGGTCCTGGCGCAGCTGCGCAGCCAGCGTGCGTCCGGGGCAATGGCGTGGATGAGCGTGCCACCCGCTGCCAATGACCGCCCGGGTGCGGCGCCCATGTCCAGTATGGCAGCAGCCACGATGATTATGGTTGCGATCTTTATAGACGGGTGGGGCATACAGGGCGAGGTGTGCCCATGGCGGTGCAGTGACGTGAGCCCCACCTCCACGCATGCGATCAGCTGCCCCAGCCAGCACATACGGGGGCACAACGCGACACACACTGCCCAAAAGCGGTGCCTACAGCGCATCTTGAGACAGCACCATGTCTCTATTGTCCGCAATGAGGACGCTAGCGTCTTCAAGGTACCGGGGTATCGGGCGGACACAGTCATTGACCCAGGGTGTCTGCACTTTAGCAGTGCATACCGTAACAAGGGAATAGTGCTAGACACAAGTGTGCGCGCACCCACAGCGAGCTCGTACCTGACAGGCAAAACAAATGCCTCGAACACGGACGGCTATGCTGCTGGGGTGGGGGAGGACGCGAAGGTCAAGCACCACACCGGCACCTTGACGTCATCTTGGGCTTTTGTGCCATTCGTGCAGGAGTCGTACGGACGGCTGGGCAAGCAGACAAGCCTTTTTGTTAAGGAGTTGGCAATGCACTCAGCACTGTGCTCAGGGGGGGGGAAGGCAGATGTGTTACGCAAGGCCGGGTTAGCTAAGCGTCAGATCCACATTGAGCTGAGCATATCGCTGGCGCGGGAGTTGGCGGAGCGCGTCATGGCATACACACGTGGAGCGCGAATGCTGGGCTGTGTTGCGGCGCCGGTATCCAAACTCCTAGGGCACAGCGCAGACTAGGCTGCTGCGTTGACGCAAGCTTTTCGATTGCATAGGCAACCCGGCCTCCCTTGGGCCTTTATAAATACAAGTCCATACGTACATCAATACATACATACCTCCTTCTCCACCTGCTGTACAGCGGGAAGCTCGCTGCCCCCGCCCTTCTCCATCGTCCAGCGCAATCACTACGCCCGCAGGCACCGCCCCCGCCGCCGTCAGCATGTCCATTGCCTCACGTATTGCCGTACCCGCCGTTATCACATCGTCCACTATGAGCACGCGCTTCCCCTTCACGTCAGCTCCAACAAGGAGACCGCCCTCGCCATGATCTTTCTTCTCTTTGCGGGTGTACGTGTATTCGACGTCCCGGCCGTGGCTTTCGTAGAGCGTGTGTGCGACGGCAGCGCCCAGCGGTATGCCCTTGTATGCGGGGCCAAATACAACGGTGAAGTCGAGCTGCGGTGGCGGGTAACAGGAGTGCAGTCGTGAGTGATATGTGCGGTCTGGTCGTGTGTTGTAAATGCATGCTGTACTAAGTGTGCGTGCACATTATGCAGCCCTAACCCTACACATATCCCCAGACACATGTGCGCCCAGCCCCCGCATTTGTGTCATCAGCCTTCACTGCAAAGTTCAACAACAACTTCAAACTTCAAAATTACCTTCAAGTTGTCGCCAGCGTCCACAATTGCCTGAGCAGAAGCCCCCCAGTTTGGCCAGCGCCTGGCCCGTGCTGAAGAGCCCAGCATTAAAGAAATAGGGGCTTTGCCGGCCGCTCTTCAGTGTGAATGAGCCAAAGCGCAGTACATTCTGCGTTAGTGCAAGGTCGACGAAGTCCTTCTGGTAGGGCGCCTTGCCTTCCCCCTGCTCGCAGACCTGGTGCGGCAGACGACTGCGGCCCGGGGCTACCCACTAAGCGGCGGCGCATTTTTCTAGTGTTGACGCGGAGGCGTCCGGCAGGCAGCGGGCTCGCGGAGGGGGACGCGGCGGACTGGGCGGGGGCTCAAGCTCGGCTGCTGACGCTGGTCGCGGCCGAGAGGGGGGTGGAGGAATCACCGGTACTGCAGCGTCGCGGAGGCGACCGTCGTTAGCGCTGATGAGGTGCCTTTCTACCGCTTCTGTGTGCGCAACGTTGCGGCGCCGGAGCTGCAGTGCTCTCCATGCGGCAGCCGTGCCCCATGCTGCGCAGCTCGTGTCTGCGGCTGCCGTACAGCGGCTCTGATGGCGGCAGCGGCGTGCTGCGGCACAACGCGCAGAATACGACAGAGCACCCCGCGGAAGTAGCAGCGGTGCGACGCCTCACTTGGGAGCAACTGTTGCAAGCTAGCACGTTCGAGGGCTACGACTGGCCGGAGCCGGCGCTGGGCGCGCGCAGCGCCAACATGCACATGCTCGCCAACGCGGTACCGCCACGCATGTGGGAGGCTCTGTTTAAAGCAGGCGCACTTCACTTGGCGGGAGAGCAGCGCACGCGGGAGCGCTGCAGTTGAGCAGCTCAGCAAGCAGCAGCAAGGGGAATTTCTTGACGCGCTGGCGGCGGGCTTGGAGCCGGTGGCGGTACGGCAGGCGCCGCGGCAGCTGCGCCGCCGTGAGACGCGCAGCCCCTGGCGGGTTGAGGCTAGCGTCATGGTGGATTGCGCGCTGGCGGCGCTGGCGGCGGCAGACAAGGAGATGTACACGGCGTACAGGGCGGCTTGGCGGGCGCCGCTCATCGACGCAGAGGAGCATTACTACTTGTGCATTGCGGAGGGGGTGGCGCGACATAGCACTGAGGTGGGCGCCTCGGCGCCCGCCCTTCAGTTTACGCGCCACATAGCAGATAGACGGGGGGTTGAGTTGGGGGCGGCAGGCGGCGCGCCGACCCCCTACGACGGCGGCTTCTGCGACATCATGCGTAGGAGGCTCACCCAGGTGCGCGCGGCGCACGCTGAGCGGAGCAAGGGGGGCTCTATGGGCGCGGGGGGGGACCTGGCGTATATGGAGCGCTGCATCAAGATGTGGCATCGCGACATCGCGCACGACGCGCGCGCTCGCGCGCGCGACGATGCCGCTGCTGCTGCGGAGGCACTCGGCGGCCGCGCGCATGGTGCGCGCGCGGGCGTGCGTGACGCGGCCGCTGCTGCCGCTGCTGCTGCGGAGACGCTTGGTGGCAGCGGCGCGCATGGCGCGCGCGCGGGCGCGCGCGACGCGGCCGCTGCTGCCGTTGCGGCTACGGGGGCGCTTGACGGCGGCGGCGCACATGGTGCGCGCGCGGGCGTGCGCGACGCGCTGCCGCTGCTGCTGTGGAGCACTGCAGCGCCGCCGGGCAGCGCGGCGCCGCGGCGGCGGCCGATCACGGGAGCGCTGTGGCCATCGCCGTGCGGCGCAGCGCAAGCGCTGCCGCTGAGCGCTGTGGCAACGCTGCTGCGGTGACTGCCGCCGCGGGCGGTGCAGCTGCTGGGGCAAAGCGCAACCGCTCAGACGCGGAGGCAGGCGAGGCGCGCGCGTGCCTCAAGCGTCATGAGCGGCACCGCTGCCGCGTCGATTGCCGACGATAAGAATGCACCGCTGATGTCGATGCCGAGGTAGAGCCGCGCGCCGCCGAGAGCGTTGAAGATGTCCTCTATCATGTGCAGTGGCACCTTGGGGATGATGCTCATGACGTTGAGATTCCTGTAGTTGACCGTGATGCGCGCCGTGCCGTCAGGCTTCATCACGCCAACCACAGGTGAGCTCCACTCCGACTGCGAAGGGCGTATGGTGCCCGCCGCCAGCAGTTTGTCTACCTCCACGCGGATGAGTGCTGTCATCTGTGGGCTGTACCGGTACGGCCGGTCCACCACGGGGTGCGCGCTGTCGCGCAGCGCGATGCGGAACTGCAGCGTGGTGCAGTACCCCAAGTCTCATTTGTGCTTTGAGAAGTCTTTGGTGAAGAGCGCGAGCTCGAACACCAGCCGCGCCACCTGATTCGCCGACCACCCCTCTATCTGCACGCTCACCTTCAGCACTGCCAGGTGTGGTGCGAGCTCCTCCCGCGCCGTTGCTAGCACCGCTGCGACCGCCGGGTCGCTGCTGACTGCCTCGCCGAGCGGAGCTTCGAGCTTCTGCGGCGCCTGTCAAACAGCCCCATGATTGTTTCCACGTGCAGCAGCGTTACCGCCTGCCGCTGCGTGCCGTCAACCTCATCGCCGAGGCTTAGCGCAGCAGCGCACACCATCAGGGGTTTTGTGCGCTGCCGCGCCGCCGGCGAGAGTACGGGCGTTAGCTGTGCCCGTAGCTCACCGTCACGGCCACGTCATTCGGCCTGTACGAGTGGACGCGCTGCCCGCAGGGCGCGGTGCGGCGCGCCGGGTCGCTTCATGCGGCTGATGGAGATCGTGCTGCAGGGCGCCGAGCGCGTGCAGTTATTCATTGACGACATCATCGTCACTCGCCGGACGTCGACACGCACCTCGACAACCTACACGCGCTCATGCTGCGCATGCGCAAGCACGGCATCAAGCTGGCGCCAGCGAAGATGCACGTCGGCTGCACGCGCATCAAGTTCCTAGGGCACATAATTGAAGTTGGCGGCGTTCGGCCTGACCCGGACAAGGTCACTGCGCTCATGCAGATGCCGGTGCCGGAGGACAATTCCGCCTTGCGCAGCTGGCTTGGGCTGGCGAACTACTACAGGCGATTTGTCTGGGGGATGGCGGAGGTCACAGCGCCTTTGACGGCGCTGATGGCGAAGGACGCACCCTTTCACATGGGGGAGGCGCAGCTGGCGGCGCTGGAGGAGGTCAGCACGGCGCTGTCGTTACATGCGCTGATGACCTTCCCGGACCACGCAGCCGCCGGCGACGGCACGTGGCCGTTCATCTTAGCCACTGACACGTCGAAGCTCGGCTTTGGCGCGGTGCTGTCGCAGGCGGACGTGGCAGGTGTGGAGCACGCCATCGCGTCTGCCAGCCGCGCGACACTAAAGCACCAGCGGAACTGGACCACCACGGACCTAGAAACGTTCGGGGTGGTGTTTGGGGTCAAGAAGTTTCGGCACCTGCTGTGGGGTACGCCGTTCATCATCGACACCAACCATCGCGCGCTCTTGTGGCTCGAGAGTTGCAAGGACAAGACGGCGCGGCTGGCGAGGTTGTTTGAGTTTCTGGGGGCGTTTCCGCATACCATACGGTACAAGGAGGGCACGCGGAACGGCAACGCGGACGGCTTCAGTCGCAACCCCATACCGGCGACGGCAGCCGATGCAGCGGAGGAAGCGGCTGACGAGCTCGTGGAGGCGTACCGCATGGCTGACGCCGCGGCGGCAGCGCCTGGCTCATCTGACCGCGCGACGCGCGTCGCCGCCGCGATGATCGAGGACTTGTGCGCGCGCATCCACTGCGCGCTGGAGGCCTCCGAGGAGGAAGACGGAAGTAGCCCACGCGGGGGCGGGGGCGCTGCCCTAGGGGATTGGTCTTGGACCGACACGCGCTCAGCAGGCACCGGCGCGACACACGTTTACGCGCTGGAGCTTGGGCGCACGTCGCGCGGCGTCGCGCGCGGCCGCGCGGGCGGCCGCAGCGGCAGCGCGAGGCAGCGCCAGTACTGTCGCAGCTGCGGCTGGCGCCGCGGCGGTAGGAGCTGCGGAGGGGGGCGATGCGCGGCGCGGCGGCGCGGCGGCGGCGCAGCGCAACGATGCTGCTACTGCTGCTGCTGCCGCCTCAGCCGCAGCAGCGCGGCGCGGCGGCGCAGCGGCGACGCAGCGCGGCAATGCTGCTGCTGCTGCTGCCGCCTCTGCCGCAGCGGCGCGGCGCGGCGGTGCAGCGGCAGCGCAGCGCGGCGGTGCCGCCACTACTGCTGGCGCTGCTGCTGCCGCTGCAGCTGCTGCTACTGCTACCGGACAGCGCGACGCTGCTGCCGCCACCGCGGGTGGCAACCTCAGCGGCGGCGCTATCAGCAGCGGGACTGCGGAGTGCGGAGTACTGCGGCGCAGCGGGCGCCGCGGCGGGGAATGGCGATGCGCTGGGCGCGGAGCACCGACACGGGGCAAGCATGGGGGGGCGGAATGGCGCTGCCGGGGCAGTGCCACCGCCCGTCACTGAAACAGCAGCGGTAGCGGGGGCGGAGCACCGTTACGGGGCAAGCATGGGCGGGTGGAACAGCGCTGCCGGGGCAGTGCAGCCGCCCGTCACTGATACAACAGCGGTTGTGGGGGCGGAGCTCAATCATGGGCCGCGGGCGCCACTGGACGGAGGAATGCCGCCGCTGCGGCGGGGCGCGGCGGACACGCGACGCGCGCACAGCTGCGCGCGGCGCAGCGGCTGCTGCCGCCGCTGCGGCAGGAGGGCGCGGCGGCGCGCACGACGCGCGCGCGGGTACGCGTGGCGCCGCTGCTGCCGCCGCTGCGGCAGGAGAGCGCGGCGACGCGCACAACGCACGCGCGGGCACGCGCGGCGCCGCTGCTGCCGCCGCTGCCGCGGGAGGGGCGCGCGGCGCGGAGAAGACATGTTCTTCTCCGCCGCCGCAGGGGGGTTTTGAGGGGGGGCGCGGCGCGGAGGAGGCGGCCCCTTCCCTGCCACGTCAGCCACGCGCACCAGAACCATCGGGCTCGAGCGCTGGCGGCGCTGCCGCAGCCAAGGTGGCTGCGGCGGCACCTTGGCTGCGGCGGGCGCCGCGGCTGCGCACCGGCGCGCCGCTGATCAGTCAGCAGGCGTCAACGCGGCGCTGAGCACTGACTCGCGCACGCTCGGCGCCATGACGGCGGCGGACTGGCGCGCAGCCCAAGACGCAGATCCCTTCTGCAGCGCCATGATCTCCTACTGCGGCGACCCTACTGCCCTCCCCAGCGACAAGGAGCTGCTGGCTCTTGTCAAGAAGCATAGGGAGGCGTGCAGCTCGGAGTGGGCTGCGGGGGTGAAGCTGCTGTGCCGGCGCGAATGCGGACTTGACGGCGAGCTTGGAGACGCCGTGCTTGTCATACCACTCGCGCTGCGCGACAAGGTACTACACTGCTTGCACGGGGAGGTGTGGGCGGGGCATCATGGGGTTAGGAGGACCATGGAGCTGGTGCAGCGCCATGAGTGGTGGCCGGGATGGAGCGTCTCAGTCACTCACTGTGTGGAGCACTGCTGGCCGTGCCAGGCGCGCAAGGGCAGCGGCCAGTGCGCGCGCATGCCCACCATCTACAGAGAGCTACCACCGCACCCATTTCACACGGTTTCAACGGACTGCTTCCGCCGCTTCCAGTTTCGGCCAGCGGCAGCATGTACGTGCACGTGTTCATGTGCCTGCTGACGTCACACATTGCAGTGTACGCGGTGCGGGAGGCGGAGAACACAGCGGTGCGGGCGGCCGAGCTGCTGGTGGACGATTACAGCACGCTCTCTACGGCATGCCCCACACACTGCTCAGCGACCGGGGGTCGCAGTACACGGCGGAGGTGGCGCGCGAGGTGTACGCGCTCATGGGGGTGCGCAAGCTATACCCCACAGCGTACCACCCGCAGGCGAACGGCCAGGCGGAGCGCTTCATGAAGTCACTCGCACAGATGCTGGCGATGGCAGTGAGCAGCGCTCAGAGCGACTCGGATCGGTGGATCAACCACGTCGCCTTCGCGCACAACTCGCATTAACACCGCGAGCGCGACTGCTCGACGTTCTTGCTGGTGATGGGGAGGGAGCCGCGGGTAGCGCTCCACACCATTTTGGGGCAGGTTGCTGAGGGGGAGGAGTGGCGCGCTAGCGACAGCACCTGCGCGATCCTCGCAGAGATGCGGGAGCGGCAGTCATATGCCATCGCGATGCTGCACAGGCGCGCGGAGCGGGTTAAGCGCGAGCGCTTCATGCGTGGCAATGTGACGCTGGCGCGCGCATTCAACTTGCGCAGCGAGCCGGAGCGGGGTGACCTCAGGCTTGTGTGGGTGCACTCCAAGCCCATCATGCACACGGCGACTTCCAGAGCGGAGCACGGCGACACGTGGCGCGCAGTGCTCAGCAGGAAGATGCTAGATCAGTGGGTGGGGCCTCACAGGGTTATAGCAGTAGGGCAGTGTATCACGGGAATATGCTGGTTCAGTCAAACGTGGTGCCGTTGGAGATGGGACAGCGGTCCAACTCGGGTCACGGTGTGGCGCGGCAAGCTATGTCGTGACCCTGGCGGAGCGACCGGCAAGCCCGTGGGGCTGCCCAAGGGCTACGTGCGCTACTTGCTCAGCAGAAACCCGCTCGCGGCACCGGCGCCGCAATTGGTTGGGGAGGACGACGTTACGTGGACTTCGGATCGGCATGGAGTGGAGGCGGTGGTGGGGCACAGGATTGTGCGTGACCGCAGGGGGGGGCCGGGGGAGTTACAGTATCTGGTGCGCTGGGAGGGCGCGCACGTGGCGGATACCTGGGAGGCGGCCAATCTCCCTGACGCGTGCGAGCTAGCACGCAACAACGGAGTACTGGAACACGGCGAACGCTGCGGGCGTGGCGCTTGCCGACGGCGGCACATCGGTTGTGCAGGGGCGCGTACGGCAGGCGCATCAGCGCACCAATGGTGGCGGGGGGCCTACGGTCAGGCTCGCGGGAGGCAAATACGAGTTGCCACAGGGGGTTCGGCGGTTTAGGGGGGTGCCCACTGCAGAGTTGCTTTATGGCCCAGAAATTATGGGGGCTAGGATATTAATGCGGTGGCACTTCCCAGAGCTACCAGAGGGGGAGCGGCTGCAGTCACTGTGGTGCGAGGGGGTCGTGCGCCGGGGCGTATCTACTCTACGCAAGAGCAGCGGCGCTCAGTCGAGACGTGCACGGGGTAGCACGCTGAACATTGATTGGTTTGGCGATCCGCGCGCGCGCGAAACGCCGTTGTTGCTAGACAAGTACTTGGACAGCACCGAGTTTACTGCGCTTAAGGACAGGTGGTTTCCCTTCAGGGACAAGAAACAGTTGATGATTTGAGGCAAGGTGATCACTGGGGGGGGGGTAAGTGTGAGCCTCTATTTAAAAGTGTTTTCCCTCAGACTCTTACCGCATGATTTGGGGCGAAGTAGTCACAGAGGGGGGGGAGTAGTGTGCGCGGCACATACATGACCATCTTGTACAGGTGTGGGGGGGGGTGTTGCATGTATGCGCAGGCTCTGTTGTGGGAGCCTTGGTTGCTCCCTGCTTGTAGGGACACAAGCGGAGCACCGGGGGCGACAGTCACTGTGGGGAGTGTGCATTTTGCATGCAATGTTCCCTGTCATTCTGTGAGTCGATCTAGCTGTCTTGCAGGGTGCTTGGCAGTTACACAGTTGTCAGCAGTAACTGCTTAGTGTGTGTTGAGAGCAGGAATTTGTGGGAAGATTCTTCGTGCTTCCAGAAGACCCCTTTAAGTAGTTTTTACAGTTGAGTTCTGTCTGGTGGTGCGCTAGGGAGCACCTGGGGAAGAGATACAGTGTGTTGGGCATTGAAGACAAGCTCTGCCTTCTGCTTTTGCTGTTTGGGGTGTCAGCATAGCTCAGCAGTAGTTAGTTGGTGTCAGGCTTGATCAACCTGACCTAACTGCTGCTGCAGAATCACAGGAGATAGGACTAGCTCTTCAAGTTTCTGCGAAAGAGCTTCGATTGAATATTTGTGGGCTTTACACATCATTCGAAGATCGGTGAACCACTGATTCGGAAGCCAATGTCCAGCCTCTCGAGGCGCATTGCCAACAACTCCAAGCTGCTGTTTAACTACAACACCGAATGCATGATCCCGTCTCGTGAAAACTATGCTGCGCATCCATGGTGACTCATGGTGACTCACTCCTACGAACAGCACCGCTAGAAAGGAAGTCATTTGCAGGCAAGCGTGTCGACGATGCGGGCTGCTAAGGTGGATGGCATCAGCCACTGCGGAGAACCTGGATGTAGATTTAGGGACAACAAAGTACTGCAAGCAAATATTTCAGACCTACCTTGTGCTTCATTCTTGAGTGGCAGCTGGCCAGGCAGGCTGGGACTCACGTCTGAAGATGACGTCAAGCGGCACTGCAGGAGCGCCGCGAACGGAGTTGACGTGCAGGTGACTTGCCATTCAACTTCCGCAGGAGCATGTCACGGGTGAGAGTAAGTAGGGAACTTTTGTGCTTCGAACAGGAATTGAATGATGCCGTACCACCAATGATTTACGGCACCATGCGCCTGCTGATCTCAGGACTTCTGAGTCCAATGTCTCGCTCAGACAGCATGGGGTGTTTCCAGGCAAGTCCCTCTTGCGTCACGGTGGCCTTTCTCAGCCCACTGCGGCCACAACACAAACACAGGACGCGCCAGGCGGCCGAACCAGCATACGCAGCTAAATAGCGCCGGGAGAATCGGTGGATCTGACTGCCGGTGTGCTACTCTCACCTTGTCCTTGGACACACGGAAGCGCATCGACACACACGGCGCAAAGGCGCTATCCTCAACACCACTGGGTGCCCGCATCATAGCTTTGAGCCACAAGGGCGAGTGGGAAGCAGTTCTTAAAGCTTTTCAAGATGCCGAGGCCAAAGATCACAAGCCCACTGTCTCCGAGATAAGGGCACTACTTGTGACAATGGCTTGGAATGGTGCACCAGACCAGGCGTTGGCTGCTTTGCACCGATTGTGCAGCTTGGGTGCTTCAATCGCTTTCGACTACAAGTACGCCCTCCAGGCATACGAAACGCCCCCCCACAACTGGTATGGAGCCTTGAAGGTATTAAACGAAATGGAAAGCAAGGGGTTCCAATGGACGAGTCGTGCGTGCAGCCATGCACTGCATGCATGTGCTTTTGCAGGGCGGCTGAACCACGCGCTGGAGCTGATAGCTAACATGTATGAACGCGGCCTCAGCCCTTATCCTGCAGACTATCTCCGGCTCATCAGCGAGTGTCATCGAGACCAAAAATAGATGTGCGATGCTGGGGACAGCAGAGGTGGCAGCAAGCAGGCAATAGAGTTGTCGCAGAGCATGGAGCAGTTAGGCGTGATGCCCAACTTCAAGCACTACAGCTCTGCAATCAACGTGTGCGGGACAGCGGGGGATTGGGCTTCTGCCGTTCACATTTTCCAGCAGATGCAGCACAAGGTAAGAGGTATCATGCACGACCTACTTGGTCTCTACATGCCAATATGGATGTTCTGGCCCTGGCAGTGTCACGTTGCATGCGCACACTAGACCTCGAGGCTCCCACTGTGACACGCTGCAGCAATTGCCTTAAGGATATATGTCGACGTATCCGTTGATGATCACAATCATAATGACTGCAGCACCTAGGTGCCAGACGGGGACCCATGTTCTACTTTTGCAAGTCTGCAAACGGCATTGTGTGTCACATCTTTCACATGGCTTGAGCATTCCTTGGAGCTTTCTTTGCAGCCTGAGTGCTACCGTAACTGTCAGTGATATTGTACTCGAGCAAAGGAAACGCATGCATCATGATTTGTACGATGCAATCACATATTGCATAAGCGGCGTCAGCCAGTGTTCAAACAAGTCAACGACACCATTGTATGTGCACAACCCAACTTTTTGCCAATCAGGAGGCTTCATATTATTGGCAACATGTTGCTGCGCAATTGACAAAGGCTGTCTTGTTGCTGGCATGCTGAATGCGTGTTGCAGGGGATGAGAGCACATACCCACTGCTGGAATGCCCTTCTGGACGCCCTCGGAAGGGCGAAACAGATTGATCTCATGCTGATAGCGTACAGAAACATGCTTACAAGCGGCCAGCGGCCAGACATCATCGCGTTGAATTGCGTGTTGGGCCATGCTGGGGCGGCAGGAGAATGCGGTATTGTGGATGACATCTGGAGGGAGATGCATCAACTCCAGCTGACGCCTGATACCCAGAGTTATGGTGCCTTCATCAACTGTTATGCAGTGGCAGGAGAACCGGAAAAGGCGGAGGCAGTGCTGGCAGAAATGGGCCACTCTGCTGCGGTCAAGCCCGATGCCTCGTCATTCAACAGGTAACTGCAAAACTATCATGTTGCCGCGGGGCATACAGTTAATAATATTTATGAGCGTGCCCGGCCATCTGCTTGGAATATTTAGACCTGCGTGGAATCATTCACCTAACTCATGCCAGGGGCTAAATTCAGGGCCCAAAAGCAAGCAATCATTGTTCTAACTGAAAATGCAACATACTTGAGTGATATTTACTAAAATTCTGTTAAGAGACTAGTACCTCTCACGTTTCACAGTATATGTATTGGTGACCACTTCAGTGCAGCTGAAGGTACGATTGGACACGTATTACCTGTGAACATGATTACCTGTCTCTTTACCAAACCTTCGTGCACATTGACTGCAAAATTACAATTATAGACCAGGTACGCTGCTTTCCCATTTAAACACGCCATGCTCAGTTGTTTGATTGATCATAGCTGGTATGCTGCCAGATATGTTGATGTGGTCCCAAAAGCAGTTGGTTCCCGCTGTGTGGCGTTTATACTTGGTTAGCCCGCTCTCATACGCCTGTCAGTGAGTTGACGAGCAATTTCACATACTACGGCGTGGCATGTGAGGTTGATTCGTATTGCAGTACTTTTGCCAGCAATAAATTATTGCAAAGTCACAATATGCAGCCATGTGCGGCAGCGATTATGATCGCAGTGTCTGAAAGCCGTTGTTCTGCCTTACTGATCATCGATGCTTCTCTGTTGTGTGGTCTCAGTGTCATGAAGGCGTACTATCTGAAGGGGCGACTGGACGAGGCTGCGGACATCATCCCCAGGATGCGTGCAGCGGGGGTACAGCCAGACCTGACCACATGGTTGGGCATCATTCATGCTGCAGATGCACTGGGTGATGTCAGGAGGGCAGATGATCTCTACGCTGATGCTCTTTCTTCAGGGGCGATCAGGACTTACAGGACATGGCAAAGCAACATCATCAACCCTGAACCTGGTATGATGGCACCGGGACAAATAGTGAGTATGCCCCCATTTCAGATGCCCTTAGGCTAGTGCACCATGCCGTCAGAGCTCAGCTGACAGATCCTGTGCCATTCACCTTCAGTGATGTGCAGGTCTCCAAACATGCGTGTTGCCTCTGCGCAGCGGGACTGGAACTGGTTGACCGATCACCCATGAGGACTTGCTCTGTGAGTTCGACAGACGCACACTTGCATACACAACCAAAAGTTCCAGACCTCATGCGAATTTCAGATGTGTCACACAGTGAAGGTCTTGAACGCATGGCTAGCATGTTGCAGATTCTTGGTCGGTTGAAGCTTCACAGATTGGACATAACCCTCATCAACCCCAAGAAACTTTGAAGCATACTGCCAGAGCCATGCAGCTGTGTGGTTTTTAGAGGATTTACGGCGAAGTAGATGCAACCACGGTGCTGTCACCATTAAAGCACCTGCCGGTGACAACCACACAGCCATTGTAAGTGGTTTCAGCATGTTTTATGATAACTGCTTGCAAGACCATGGAACAGCAGGAGCCAAGGCCAACTAGATTTTGGGACGCTTTTGAAAACGCGCCGCACAGCTGTAGTGCTAAACTCCAGGCAAGAACGCACTCAACAGGTAATGCTCACTGCGTTGTGCGGCATCGTTAAGCTACACAACACCCTCCCAGACATGTATGAACAAAGACCGGCACCTCTTCCTGCACTGCAGTGCAGCTGGCCTGCTGCACAAATTTACTCAAGGCTTAACGTTGACAGAGTGAACACAGTGGAAACTCCTAAGTGCTGCCAGCGCCAAGAGCTCCGTTCAGGCGGCATTGATGCAAGCAACGTTGCGCTCACACAACATGTTGACATGGTGCAATACAGAATCACTCTTGCTTTTGAATCTTGGGGAAGATATAGTATTACTTCTGCAGTACCATCTTTTCACCAAATCTGTCTCAACACTCTCTTCTCATAAGATGAATATTGTGCCCTTTTTGCACAGCACCACTGTGACAGCATCATCTCTAGCAATAGCTCATGATAATCAGCCATGCTGAGTCATTCTGCCATGCTGCATGTGACTACCTCCTTCACTGCGTGCGTAGGTGGACCTGCATGGGCTGAATCCAGCCACGGCCAAAGCTGCAGTGCGGCACGAACTGCAGCTGCGCCAACACTGCACCACCAAGCACCCAGCTCCTCTGTACATCATCACAGGGAAGGGTGCTGGCCAGCTACGATCGGCAGTCGAGGTCACCCTCAGGTCTCAAGGCATACGTCCCCTGCGTTTCAAAGGCAACTCTGGCGTACTGTACGTGTCCCCATGGGCAGCATCATGATAGCTTAATGTAATTACCGCTTCAGCATCATCATGATGTGAGGGGCACTAGCAGGCATGTGCATCCTGAACAGTCAGTAATGGTTGCACTTGGCGGTCCTGAAGTGCCCTCACAGAAGCTCCTTGGCTGCAATCTGCCATCTTTGGTGAAAGGTCAGCCTTGCTCTATTTTAATTGACTCGTAGGCCACTGCAGGGACATTAGGGCTATATAGCATGTCTGTCAATACACGTATACAAAGGGCAGGGGACACGGTCAAAGTGTATACGTATGAACATACTTCAAAAGCGTTAGGCCCGTCATTTCCTGCCTGTTTCAAGTTCTGCTCTCAGCAGGTGTTGGAGCGCTCATCACCCAAGCATCGGCTTGTCAAATGCACAATCATTGCAAATCAAAAACCGCAGCTGCGTCTTTGCCTAGATCTGTTCGAACCTTCCTGCATCACAATGCCTGAAGCTGCATGACAGTTTGCAACGATTATGACATATGAGCTCCCTAGCCGCAAGCAATAAAAGTGCAGCTCATTGAACTGTAGACGAGTGTGACGGAGACCCTCATGGTATGATCTCGACCCCTGCTTCATGTTCAGTGTCACGTCTCGTGTGCACAGGGGCAACGCGGCAGGTATGTGCTGGCAGCTGCGCAGCGTTGCTTGCACCTACAGCTGCCATAAGGTGTCTACACCATTTGCAACGGGACCCTCTAGACCTGACAGCACCTTCATTCCGCCAAGCCACTACAGCTTCTTGTCTGCAATGGTCCGGTCACTGGTGACACAGGTTGCACTTCCAGCACAAAAATATCATTGCAGTCCACGCCCATTTTTATGGTGTCTTTTGTCCTGATCTGGTGGTCAATTATAATAAGAAAAGGTCATCCGCTAGAGAAAAAGCTCATCATGGCGCCAGACGATGTGAGCAGGTGCTGCATTGCTGCTATGAGTCATTATGCTCAGAATAGCGGCTTGGCGGCAGAGCTGCTAACATTAAGAGGGGTTGCCAACAGCATTTGCAAACAACTGCATGTCTACTTGCAAAAATGACTCGCACGAGTGCTCCATCAAGTCCAAACTGCAACAGAAGCTGCACGTACATTGCCTTGCAGTCTTGAACAACAACACATAGCAAGAGCACTCATCATAATGGAATGGAAAATTGATGTCACATTGACTCACGAGCACTCCACAGCACTGGAGCACAACTGCGTGCGATATCAAGATATACCACAGCCACCAATGGCTATGTATTGTGCATACTCATGCCTGTACTCCATATTTGTCCCGATATTCGGTGATGGCCTGTAGTAGTGCCGGGTCTTGGCCTGCTGTGAGGTACGATGCTATGTGCGTCAGGCATACCACACTGACGACTGGTATTCCAAAGTGCACAGGACAGGTGCAGCAGCGGGGGGGGGGGGGGCGATCATATCAGAATGGCGCTGATGATGAAGATGCAAAGCAGCAAAAAAAATTGGAAAAATGTGGCTAAATGCCGGCAAGCAAGGCCTGGCAGATGTGGTTATGTAGGCAAGCGTGCGCCGAAATGTGTGGTGATGCAAGCAGCATCAGATTGAAGAGGGCAGCGGTTGAAACAAGGGGCGGCATCACACATGTGCACGGTGGGCACATGGTGCATGATGAAGGAGCACAAGCATGCTGCATCACTGTGTGCTTCTGTCCCTGTTTGGCAACAACAAGCGCTCCACTGAAAACAAAGGGAACAACGGCAACACTGCACAGGCAGGTTTGAACGTTGTGCGCTGAGCAGCCTTTCACCATGTGGTACACATTGCTGCGCCAGCCTCATGAGCGGCCGTTAAGAAAAGAATTGAGCCGTTTCAATTATGTCAGAATAAAACAAACATCTTTCCATCAAGTACCCCAATGAACCTCTTTCCCGGTTGTCGCGCAGCAGACCCCTCCCCCTACACACACACACATCCCGCGCCATCACAGGCATAATGATAGGCCGAGCAGCTGGCTGCAGAATGACGCGTTCGCCCACACCTCGCGTCAAAGTAGTGCTGCACTGTGACATTCATGTACATCCATGCATACATACATACCTCCTTTTCCACCTGCTGTACGGCAGACAGCTCGCTGCCCCCACCCTTCTCCATCCTGTCCAGCGCAATCACCACGCCCGCAGGCACCGCCCCCGCCGCCGTCAGCATGTCCCTCGCCTCGCGTATCGCCGTACCCGCCGTTATCACATCGTCCACTATGAGCACGCGCTTCCCTTTCACGTCTGCTCCAACAAGGAGGCCACCTTCGCCGTGGTCTTTCTTTTCTTTGCGGTTGTACGTGTATTCAACGTCGCGGCCGTGGCCTTCGTAGAGCGTGTGTGCGACGGCGGCGCCCAGTGGTATGCCCTTGTATGCGGGGCCGAACACCACGGTGAAGTCGAGCTGCAGTGGCGGAAATGCGAGGGTAGTCGCGAGTGATCTGTGTTTTGGCGCACGGTCTACTGTGTGTTGTATATGCGTGCTGTACTCTGTGTGCATGCACTTTGTTGTGTGGGTGCGCTCCATGATTTCTTGCATGAGAATGCTCTGCAAGAGAGTGTAGAGTGTGTGCAAGACAGTAACATGGTGAAGCCTGAGGATTTGCTGACGCTGACCTCCTCACCATCAGCACCTGAGCTGGCACATAGGCGGACAATTACATGCTATACATGAAGATTTGAAAAGCCGGCCCATTCAATTGTACGAAATGATGGGCCCTTGATGGCAGATTGCAGCGTTCCATCTGCGTCAACTTCAATTTGCGCGCCTGCGCAGCAGGCTCCTGTCAGATCAGGCAACTGCCACCGTATATAGTATACATGGCGCAGATCCGCCTATCACCATGTCTACAGTGTCCACTTGCGAATTCAGTACATAGCCACCAGCTGGTGCACATCATGCGGCCTTAACCTTAAACCTATCCTCAGACACATGTGTGCCCAGCTCCCGCAGTTCCGTCACAAGCCTTTACTGCAAACTTCAACAGCAACTTCAAACTTCAGGGATCACCTTGTCGCCAGCATCCACAATCGCCTGAGCGTAGAAACGCCCCAGTTTGGCCAGCGCCTGGCCCGTGCTGAAGAGCCCAGCATTGAAGAAATAGAGGCTTTGCCGGCCGCTCTTCAATGTGAATGAGCCGAAGCGCAGTACATTCTGCGACAGTGCAAAGTGGATGAAGTCCTTCTGATAGGGCGCCATGGCGTCCCCCTGCTCGCAGACCTGATGCGGGCAGGTGACTCATCGGATGCGAATGGGCACATGTGCAGGCATGTATGCCATGTATGAGCTAGCTGCCACAGTGCTCCATTAGTCTTGTATCTCATACTTCAACAAATCAAGTTATGGACACATGGCGCCGTCTCCAGTTGTTGGCCATTAGCAACGTTGCTGTGTGTGCTGGCAACGTGCAGCACCTTCTCCCAAGCAGCAGCCTCGGTGTATGCAGGCAGCGGGCTGAAATTGGTGAGCGCATGTACCATGTGCACCGCGCCGCTGGACCCTGAACCTTGCCTAACCCTCGATGTGAGCGAGCGCGCATGCGCCTGGTGGCCCTAACCCTATCCCTTGGTAAGCACGCGCGCGCGCATGTCAATTCACCCCACGTGGCAAAGCAGCACAGGGTATAATGCAGCGCGGGAGCGTCAAGCACTCCTTCCCTACTTGAGTGCATAAAGCATGCTGGTCCTGGCTCAAGTGCTGGCAGTGCCCGAGAAACTGACGCCTTTGACTATTGATGGGGGACTGAAAGAGGCATGTTGATGCCTGCGCCCCGAAGTAGGTCAGACGAGAGGTGTTACATGCAGCACATGAGAGAGGCATAAGTGGGGCGTCTTGCTCATTTGAGTGAGAGACGTTGTTGTCCACCCCCCTGCCACAGCTGCAACTTCCGTGGCAATGTCTATATGCTTAGTGCCTCGGTCGCTGTTGCTACCAGTTTGAGAGCGCACCCGCTGTAGTTGCTGAGATGCCAAGAACCGGCAGAAATCGCAGCGCAGAGTGACATAATGCTTGAACTTGACGGTCAAGTGGGACACGGCAGCACATGAACAACAATATTGTCTGGTCATCACCGCACTTGAAGCTCAAGTCACTAATTCTGCCGAATGCGCTGCAAATCATCGGAGCTTAAAATGGCACAGAGAGCGTAGTACGTGAGCAGAGCCTCATTTGAATTTACCTGATCTGCGCTAGCAGCCGCAGCAGCCTTGCGCGCCTTGTTGATATCATCCCTGAACTCTCTGGCTGCAGCTGCAGGGTCCTTGGCTGCACTGATCCCCTAGATGTCGGTACCAGCAAGCTCAGGCCATATGCGTCCAGTCCTGCTGCACACGCGGCATCCAGGTCCCTTTTCTGAGCACCTATCATATGATACCTGCCGCGCATGTGGTATGAATTGCATGAGTGTTATTGTGATGAGAGAGTGTACCTTACTGTTGAATTCTTAAGCACGTGGCCAAGACCCCAGGGCCCTCGCTGAGCGCCGATGCCTAAATGTGGCGGTTACCATTTCATGCGTGAGTGCCTATCATTGGAAGTCAGACTCTGTCAGTGAGTGTAACAGGTGTTTCATAATGCGCTGTTGAAGCATCAGCTCTGCATCATGCTCGCCCTGATGATGACCTGCTTCAGAGCTTTTACCGGCCGAGCACTGTTGCCTGCTGTGCATAATGTAAGCATCACATGAGTGCCCTGTGTGGAGACTGAGTGTCACCACAGTGACTGTTGAGGTATGCCATGGGGTTTGCATCCAGCCCCCTGCATTCGAGTGCTGATGCTTGCCGTTGATAGGGCGACATACCACCACGTGAGTGTCTTATCTCTGTCATAACCAACACCAAGGCGTGCACCTTGCGTTTCTGGTGCCACATACCATCCTCAACAACACAGGCACACCTGTGTTTTGAACGATAGTACTGCCTGCAATGCACTCAGCGCTGTGCTCAGGGGGGGGGAAGGCAGATGTGTTGCGCAAGGCCGGGTTAACTAAGCGTCAGATCCTCATTGAGCTGAGCATATCGCTGGCGCGGGAGTTGGCGGAGCGCGTCATGGCGTACACACGCGGAGCGCGAATGCTGGGCTGTGTTGCAGCGCCGGTATCCAAGCTCCTAGGGCACAGCGCAGACTAGGCTGCTGCGTTGACGCAAGCTTTTCGATTGCATAGGCAACCCGGCCTCCCTTGGGCCTATATAAATACAAGTCCATACGTACTGCCTGCATGGTGGTAAAATGGACAAAACCAGAAAGCGAAGACATATGTGACATTGTGGCTTGCGGTCATTTGTCAAGACCGCAATGTGTGCACCCATTGCGTATTGCCTTCGCCTCGTTAACCGTAGCATTTACGCATATTGAACATCTTGAGCAGGCGCTGGTGCGCAGCGTATGTATAAGTCACTGCAGTGTTCACCCACCGAGGCAGCACATGATTCTGATCTGGGCGCTCATGGCATGCAAGCTGAGCAGCAATTGAGGCATGCCTCATGCATGATGCATGGGTGTTGATCTCAGCGAGAGACCCATCTCACATTTCAATACTAGCAGCTGAGCAGTGTGCACACCTCTGCCTCATTCTAACAAGCATGGCAGCCATGTGCGCTTTCAGTACGGCACAGCCACTGGTAAAATGACATAGCGCTTACTACTAGTACGTAATGGCACTAATATAGCAGCGTATATGGCTGCAGGACATAAAATACAGCAGAGCGGCAGTATATGTCACTCACTATGGTCCTGATGTCTAGCGTCTCCAGGTATGCGCACATCTTTGGCCCTATTCCCTTGAGCGCCTGGGGCCCGGTCCTGAGCAGCTGCACCAGCTCCTGCGCACTGCAACACTGTATGGCACAGGGACGAGAGGTTGGCAGGCAGAGTAGCTGTTCAGCTTAGACTGGCCAGCGCAGGCAATCATGCAGTGGTCTGAGCCCAGAAGAGTGTTAAGCTGCAGCACGCAGTTGCAGGAGGCAGCAACCTGTGCTGTCACATTATTATGCTGTTGCTGTGACAGGCGATGTCATATGCAGGACACAAGACATATATGAAGAGCAAGTCAAAGCCTATGTATGACAAGTTTGGCTACAGAACTCAAGAACAGAACTTACAAATTCTTGAAGACATGCCGTCAAGATATATCTTACCTGAAATGCCAAAGGCTCGACTGAAGATTCCAGCCACTGGCATGGTGTACACAATTGTGGTGCTGAAGTTAGGTATTCATCAGTCAGCAAGTCTGTATGTAAGTGCACATGTGCACATGGGCAAGCGTGTTTGTCAAGTCGACGGACTACAATAAGCTGGGCAGTCATGAGCAGAATGCCTGTGCGCATGTTAGTGCTTACAGGGGCATAACACACTGCAAGTGTTTGCAAACGTATGCATGCATGCAATGCATGCAATGTGCATATAGGAGTAGTTGCACTGCAGCGCCTCAGCATGGACTAGCACTAGCTGTTGCTTGAAGTTCTTGACGCAGCGGCTGTCGTGCATGCAGCTCTAGTAGCAACAAGCCTCAGGCTGGTTTTGCAGCTGACAGCTGCTGCCATGCTGTGCGAGCTGCACTGAACTGGCAGCTCAACGGGATGAATCATGGTTTGCATACAGGCGCAGCCTAGACGATGCTTATGATTGGAAATTATCATTATTGTAATCGCATTGAGGCTGGACAATGCTGCTGGCAATGCAACATGAACATTTTCGATGCGCGCTCTTCACTAACCTGGCAGTGCTGTGATTCCAATCAACAGCCGTGCAAATACGGCTTGAGCTGCCAGACTGAATGCCGGAGCTAGCTTGCATGCATTACTTGTCAGATTGAACTTAAACACATGTCTGCCCCTACTGGCACTCGGGGTCGAAGTCTGCAAAAATTGGCACCGGGCTTCATTTCACAATGAATTACATTTCTGACTATGAGTGCACATGAAAGCGCATGCAGTTGTGACAAAGTGCATGCTCAGCTGATACGTACATGCAAGGAGACTCGCACAAAGGCTATGGAACGAGCCTTAGACAACTTGAAGACAGATGCTGCTGTGATGAGGAGTCGGCAATCTCGCAAAGCAGTGCATTCCAGCTTAGCTGCACGATGTTTTTTCTGTGAAATTTCATAAATTGTGAAAACTCATAAATTGTCGCTGCTATTCAATAAAGGCCTGCATTGGTGTATCTTCCTACACGTTAACAGCTCCACCTTGCGTGCTGTGATCATGATGCCTAGTAAATTTTTTTTCAATGATGCAACCTCATTGCCGCAAGCGCGAACACTTCTTACTTTAGTCAGTGCTGGTGCCCGCGCCACGGCAGCACATGGTTGCAGCCACATCACCTCATGACAATTGGATGACTAGAAGGTGACTCATAGATGGAGTACCTCCCCAAGCAACGCGCTGCACAGGTCTTTTTTTGAAGAAAGTTAGTCTTCATCTGAAGGCAATCCAGTTTGGCACATGTCCGCTCCCAGTACCAGGCAGCCGTTGCGCATCAGTCCCGGAGTCGTTTCGCCTGTCGTTTTGACTCTGGCTGGCGGCGAGATGTGCTGAGACAGGTGCCCTTGAACGATGCCAAATGCTCCTTGACACAAGCGGCTGTCAGTGCCGGCAGTAGAACATAGCTAGTATGTATGTGTGTCAGCACTATCATCACAAAAGCGGCCCGCCTCCATGAACGGCAGCTGAACGGCAGCTAAGTCTCGCGAGATACAACTGGAAACTTCAAGAGTTATTGCCCGATTTGTCGTGCGCTCAACCCATGCGGTCCAGGACATAATATACAACTTCAAGAGAAACAGTGAAGTTGTATATTATGTCCTGGACCGCATGGGGGTTGAGCACACGATAATCGGGCGATAACTAAATCTACGGAGGGGCCGGCGGTTCGGCGCTGGCCGGCGAGGGCCGCGGCACTTGCAACAGTGCGATGCGGCGGTAAGCACTGACGTCGCCATCAGGGGCAATGACTGCGTTCCAGTTGTCGATCACGACACGTGTGAGCGCGCGCTGTAGCGCAAGGGAGGCGCGGCGGCGCCAGAAGGCAACGCGCTGCGCGAGATTGTAGCTGCCCTGCGAGCTCTGCTCGGCGAGTGCGTGTAGCAGCGCTTGGGTGTCGCGTGACATAGCGCCGAAGTGGTCAAAGGCTGCGGAAAATAGGGTGTGTGTAGTGGGGTCCAGGGCCCCTGAGACTACGTATGTGTCTATCTTTTCCTGCGAAGCCGATTCAAGCACGCGCTGCACATCGCGCGCGCCCCCCTGAGCCTGACGGAGGCGGGAGGGACATGAGCTGTCACGTATGGTGACGTCTATGCAACAAGCTACTCCAAAGCCGCCGCGCAGTTTAGTGCACCGGCCTGCCGCTACCGCGTCGGCGCTCGGCTGCACTTTAGGGACTGGAAGGCAGATCTGGTTGCTGCCGAAGACGATGTCCATGAACTTGTTGAACCCGTGGCGCGCCGCGTAGCGGCGGAAGGGGGCAAGGGTGTCCCGGTCGAGACCGCGGAGGTGGGCCACCTGCTTGAGCAGCTGAAAAAGCGCGTCTGCGAGCAAGTTGTGTCGCGTGACGTTGAGCCCTTGTGTGCAGCGGCGCAGGTGGGCACCTGACTCCACTGTTTTATGGCACTTGGGGCACCGCGCCGCAGCGGAGGCGGGGCGCTCCACGCCCAGGTGGCGCCGCAGCGTCTCGCGGAATTCCGGCGGCGACATGGTCTCCGCTGGGTCAGTGCTCGGCAGTTGCGCCAAGAAACCCATGGCCCCCTTAGAGGCACCGCTGCGCCACGCCGCGACTGCTTCCAACGCATTTGCTGCTTCAAGCCGGCGCAGCTGCGTGGCGGCGAGCCCTGCGTCAAGCACCCGTGATAGCGCGGCTTGACGCCGCGGCAGCACGGCGGCGGCGGGGCCTGGGCGGAGCCTGGCTCGCGCGCCGCCGCTGGCGCGGCGCGGCGCGCGCCGGCGCGAGTCCGCATGCCCAGCCCCGCAGCTCCGCCTGCCCGTTGCAGCAGATCGCGCAGTGCCCGCCACGCGCCGTCGTCCTGGCGCCAGTCCTGGTACCAGACCGAGGGCAGGAGCAGTGCGAGGGCCGCTGCGGCATCATCGCTGCCGCTGCGCAGCTGCTGCAGGCAGGTAGCTATCTGAGTGAAGGTGAAGCCATAGCGGGCGTGCTCCAGGACGCGGCTGCGTGCCGCCACTGGAAACGCCGCCAGTGCCGGTCCCATGCACTCGAGGGTACGCGCAGCAAATGCGGCACATGCACGCGGCGCCGCGCCCAGCACGCCAAAGCCGCCGCTCCCCAGCCGCAGATGCACGCGTACCTGCTGATGTGCTAGTAGCGTCACCGGGGCCTCGCCACCCCAGTCTGCGCCGCGTACCCATGCCACTGCCGCCGCCCACAGAGAGGGCGGTGCCGCCGCCGCCGCAACCGCCGGCGGGCTGCGGCAATCGCCACCAGCCGCCGGCGCGCCATCGTGGGCCGGCGGCGTAAGGCCCGCCGATGGCTCCTGCGCCAGCGCAGCCACGGCCGCCAGCGTGATGGCATCGAAGCGCCGTAGCTCCTCGTGCGTGAGGGATGGCGCCGTGTTGCGCGCGACATGCCCTGCGCGGGCGGGGACAGCAAGACGCAGAATCGAGAAGGCAGCCTGCACATCCTCCATCTGCACCAGCTCCGCCACCAGGCGGTCGGTGCCGGGGGCACGAAGGGTCGCCGCTACGTGTGTGCGCACGAAGTCCTCGGTGCCCACCGGCACCCCCATCAGCGTGACACCGTCGTCACATACTGGTACGGGGACATCGGCGGCGGCGAAGACGGCGGCGGCGCGCTCGCGAGCGCCGCCTGAGGCCGGCACCAGCGCTGCGCATTTCGTGACATTGACCTGAATGTTCAGCTCGCTCAGCGCCTGTTGTATGAAGCAGAAAGCGCGGCCAACGTGGCCGAGCACTGGCGCGTCACAGCTGGGCGTCATGATGGTGAGGTCATCGAGGTAGCCCGGAAGCGCCAGCTGCGGGAACTTGGCGCGGGCAGCCACCATGGTGCCGCGCAGTGCCAGCGCGAACAGCAGCGGCCCCAATGGGTCGCCCTGCTGCACGCCCTGTTGGGAGAGGATGATGGCGGCGTCGGCGTGCCCATCTAGGCCAAATTGCAGCCAAGGGGCCCGCCCGGGGCCGTAGATGTGCTCGACGTAGCCGTACAGGCCAGGCAGATGCTCGGCCACCGCAGTGAGGACTGCCGAGCGCGACAGCGCGTTGAAGGCATTACTGCCGTCAATGGCAAGGAGCACGCCGCCGCACTCATGCGTGAGCTGCGCCATGAGCGCCACCCTCTCCGCGCCCCCCCGCGCGCCGACCCCAAACTGGCCAATGGGTTCTAGCAGCGCGGAGACACGGTCTCGGGTGTCGGTGCAAAAGGTGCGGGCGAACAGGCGGCGGATGGTGTCGCCGCACGCGATGGGGCGCGCCTTCTCGCCCACAGCGCTGAGGCGCGCGGCTGCATGGAGGCGCCAAAAGGGGGCGGGCAGCGTGGCGGGGGTGGAGTACGCCGTGGTACCCAGCCACGCCAGTAGCTCAAGGAGCCAGTCAACCATGCGCCCCGACGTGTGCGCCGTGTGCCGGACGCACTGCTGGAGGTGGGAGTTGCGCAGCCCAGAGGGACCGGCGGCCGAGCCAGAGTTGGCGGCGAGGATGGCCTCACGTAGCCCGTCCGCTGTGAACGAAGCGCAGTTGAGTGGTGCCGGCGCCGCCAGCGCCGCCGCCGCCACTGAGCTGCGCGCCCGCGATGCCGCGGCATCCAGCTTCGCAGGCGCATCGCCAGCTGGGTGTTTAGCCTGCAGTTTATGCAAGGTAGCGGAGTCGCGGGGGGCAGATGTGTCAGTGCCCTCCGCCAGCAGCCGCGCGGCGCGCCCGACGCCGCCTGGCTGCCGCGCCGTCGCCGCCGCGCGCTCGCGGACTGCCGCCGCCGCCTCCGTCATGGACCTAGCGCGACGCGCGCACGCACGGGCGGCGCCACGGCGGCAGAAGGCCAGCGCTGTGCGCGTGAGTAGCTCCAGCTCGCCTGCCGCGAAGGCCGCGAAACGGTGCGCCCGCGGCAGGGAGCCGTCGGGCACTAGCAGCAAGCACGGCAGCAGATGCAGCAGCTTGCACCATGCACCCGCTGTAGCGGACGCCTGCGCCGCTGCCTCGGCACCGTGCGCCTGCGCTACCGCCGTTTGCGCCTCCCGGAGGCCCGCCAGCGTGGCCGTCAAAGCGGCCGTGAAGTCCGAGCGGTGCTCCAGGCGAATGCGGCGGCCGACCACCAGTTGCTGCTGCAGTACGTAGTCAAAGGAGAGTTCGTCCAGCGCTGCGCGCGCGGGCGAGAGCGGCGCGAGCGTCCAGAGCGGAAGCGCGCTGCGCCACGTTGGCCCTGCCGCAGCCACCGCGGCAGCTGCGCGGGCGCCGTGGCCCTGCGTGCCGCCACTGGCTGTAGGGAGGGGGAGAATGGGGGGCAGAGGCGCGACGCCGCGAGGCCCGCGCGGCGGCTGCGTTGTGCTCGCGGGCCGGGATTTGTCGAGGTGCTTGCGCAGGTGCAACTTCGTGAGCACGCACCCGGGCTCGCCGCACGATACGCATGCGCAGAGTACCAGCTCAGGTTCCACGGCGCAGTAGGTGCCCTCGCCAGCGCGGTGGAGGGTCAGACACTCGGCGTCAATCACCTGCATACGCGTGAGGAAATCTGCAGGCATATCCGGATGCTCGCGGCGCTGGTGATCCGCCAGCGCCGTGGCGATGCGGCGCGCCAGCGCCGGCGACGCTGATGTCTGCGCGGTGAGCGTGTGCGCCTCCCCGTTCCTGCGAAGGCGCGGTTTGGGCACTGGCACCCGAAAGAGGCAGCCAGTGTCATGTAAAGGGCAGCGCGGATAAATGGCAGCCGTTGCAGGCTGAGCGGGCGCCTGCACTGCCTCGGGCTGCGCCGGATCTGTGCCCGCCGCGGCAGCCGCTGCTGCAGCAGCAGCTGCCGCAAAGGCCGCTGATGCGGCTCCCCCTGATTCAGAAGTAGAGTCGAACATCATTACGATGAATGAGGGGAGCGCCGCACCGGCGGCTTACAGGCCCGAGGCGCCGCCGCCTCCCTCCGGTGCCGGCGGCGGCGCCGTCAAGGTGCAGAGGAAGCGGTCGGCGGCGGACTGACCCTGAGGCAGCCCGCGCGAAGGGCGTGCAGCGGGGGGTTCCGCCGCCGAGCCCGGCGTGCGCTCAGCAGCCGTGCGCTTGCGGCTGGGGCGGGGTGTGCCACTGTCGGACATAAGCGCGCTGCTGTCACTGGCAGGCATGGGGGGCTGCCCGCTGCGCGAGGGGGAGGCGCTGCAGCCGCTGCCGTGCCGAGCCGCTGGCGACGATGCGCGCCGACACCGCGAGCGCCCGCGTGAGCAGGAGCGCGGCGGCTGCCGCGGCGCCGCCGCTGCCTCCGGTGCCACCGCGGGGTCTGCTACCGCACATGCGGCCGCTGCCGCTGCCGCGCCGGCAGCACCTACAGCAGGCGGCGGCGCGCCCGCCGCCTCCGCCGCGGCGGCGCCCTCCGGCGCCGCGCCCGCCGCCTCCGCCGCGGCGGCGCCCGCCGCCGCCGCGCCTGCCGCCTTTGCGCCC
Source organism: Tribonema minus (assembly GCA_017506865.1). Classification (NCBI taxonomy): domain Eukaryota; class Xanthophyceae; order Tribonematales; family Tribonemataceae; genus Tribonema; species Tribonema minus. The sequence continues at coordinate 166,235 of JAFCMP010000223.1, forward strand.
GCCGCCGCCGTTGCCCCGTCCGCCGCCACCGCGGCCGCCGCGCCAGCCGCTTCAGAGCTAGCCTCAAGGTCTCCCGCCACGGGCATGGTGGCCACCGCGCCGGCGGCGTCCGCCGCCGGCACCGCCACGCGCGCAGCGCGCGCCGCTTCCGCTGTCAGCTGCGCCTCGAGTCGAGCGGTCGCCGCAGCGTTGCGCACCTGCTCTCCTTCGCGCAGGCTCCGTTGCTGCGCCGCCAGCCGTTCCGCACGAACTTGCTCTGCCAGAGACCGGTCACAATCGGCCTCAGCAGCCCGCTTTCCCGCCTCGGCGGCTGCCAGCCGTTTTGTCAGTGCCTTGACCTGCTGCTGCAGCCCCTTCCGCGCGGTCCTCCCCTCCATGATGGCCCCCTGCAGCTGCTGAATGCGCTGCTCCTGGCCCAGCTGCGCAGGGTCCGCGTCGGCCGCCGGCGGCGGCGGCGAGGCGCCCGGCGACGCGCTCGCCCGCGCGGGTGTCGAGGCGGCGGCAGCGTCCGTCGCGGCGGCGCCGGTCGCCGCCAGCGCTGGGGGCTGCGAGGCGGCGGCGCCGGTAGGCGCACGCTGCGTTGCGGCGGCTGCCGCCGCGGCTGGAGCCGCGGCTACCGCAGGGTCACCGGCCGCTGTGCCAGTGGCGGCAGCTGGCGTGGTGCATATGGCGGGGAGCGTGGTGTGTGCGCAACGCGCTGCCCGGCACTGCTGACCTGGGCGCGTGAAGTGCCGTCGCAGGCAGGACGGGCACGCCGTCAGATTATCTGGGCCCAGCAGCCGCAGCGCTACTTCCGTGCCGTCCACTGTGCATAGGACCGAGTGCGCGAGTTGCCGCGCCACGCCGCGGGCCACTGTGAGCTCCCAAACACCAGCGGCGCCTGGCGATGCCGCCGACGCCGGCGCCGCGGATGAGGCCGCACCGCCAATGCCCACGCCACAGGTCTTCAGAGCGCTGGCCAGCAGCAGAAAGGCGGCGGAAGTACCGCCGCCGCCCGCCCGCAAGCGCACCGGCGCGATGGGCACGCCAGGAGCTGCGAGTGCGGGCGCAAGCAGCATTGCAAGCTGCGCTGCAGACCACGCAGCCGGCGCGCCGCGCACAGTCACCGTGACCGGGGCGCTCATGTCACCAGCGCGGGCGATGCGCAAGCGGAAGCCGCTGAAGCTGAAGTCAGCGGAGTCGCCGGCCGCGCCGAGAGCCGCGTCAACGAGCGCAGCCGGCGCACGCAAGCATAGCACGCGGAAGTCATCGCGAGGCGACAGCGGCGCCAGCGTCTCTGCACCCTTGAGCAAGGATGCAAGCGAGGCAGCGTCTACGGCGCCCGCCCTCGCCGCCTCATGCATGTACGTGAGCGCCGTCGCTAGCAGCTGCTGGCGCCCCCGCGTGAGTCGGGCGCGGCGCTGGGCGGCCGCCGCTGGGGTGCTGCGCTCGCGCTCGTGAGGCTGACGGGCCGGCGCGAGCTCCGCTAACAGTGCGCGGACACTGGCCGGCAAGGCAGCCAAGTGCTCCTGGTTGTAGCAGGAGACAGAATCCACCGTAAAGGATGTGTAGTCCGCGCCAGCTGCCGCGGCAGGTGGTACAAACGGCTGTCCTTCTACTGTCTGGCGGCCCTGCAGGCGCGCTGCCGCTGCCATGAGGCGACCCGCAGCGGCTCCGCCCTTGCGCCCCGCCGCCGCTACAGCGGGGGGAACGAAGAAGTACTGCTCCTGATCAGCAGCCTGAAACATCGCGCGTGCCTGCTGGTCCGGTTGCTCCCGCGTGAAGGCGGACGAGGCAGCAGTGTAGCTGCCTCGGGGAGTGAAGTAGGCTGCATCGTGGCCGTGCAGCAGCCGTGCCTCCTCCCGAAGCAGGTTGCTCTTCGCTGTAAGCGACGGGACTGTTGTCGCGGTTTTGGCGGCTTTGGCCGCCCACGAGGCAGCAGCGGCGGGAGGGGTGGTCGCACGACCAGTTGGACCAGCTGGCGTGTCGCCAGTCGCCGCTGGCAGCACCACCTCCATCGCTTCAGATGCCATGAAACGACTTGAAGTTGTAAGTGGGGCGGGCCCCGCTGCCCCGCCCCTGAGACACTGTGGCGGCTGCCCCTCGCTGAGGGTGCCGAGCGTTGGCTGAACAGCAGGCACACAGGGTGGGATTCACCAACGTGGCGTCAGCAAAATCCACCCTGCAGTGAAGTTCAAGGCAATTTTGATTTGATGAGAAGAACACTAGCTGCGCAGGACACCTATGTTGTGTGCTGGCATACGCCTGCTGACCACAGGACGCCTGACAGCCAGATGTCGAGCTCAGACAGCATGTAGTCTTGCAAGGCACTTCTCTGCTGGTGATGCTAGCAGTGGACGTAAGCCGCCGCTCCAAGATGCACAATCGTCGGAGCGCATCGCCACATATGACTTCAAGGCGCTTTCGTCGTCGCCACTGGGTGGCCGCATCATGGCTCTGGGCCATAAGGGCAAGTGGGAAGCAGCTGTCAAAGCCTTTCAAGATGCCGAGGCCAAGCATCACAAGCCGACGGTCTCCGAGAACAGGGCTCTACTCTTTGCGCTGGCCCGGGGCGGTGGCAAGGACGAGGTCTGGGCTGCTGTGCAACGATTGAGTGACTTAGGTGCTCTAACTGCTTTCGATTACGAGCACGCCCTTCAGGCGCACGAGAAGCCTCGCCACTGGTCTGGAGCCTTGAGGCTGTTAAGCCACATGGACAAGAACAACATCAAATGGACAGTCCGCGCCTGCAGCCACGCATTACTCACACTAGGATTTGCAGGGCGATTGAATGCTGCGCTCCAGCTGTTACAGAAAATGCATCAACGCGGCCTAAGCCCTGACCCTGCCAACTACCTGCAGCTCATCGCCGAATGTCGCCGCCACAGCAAGAAAGCACTAGTGCGCGATGCTGGGGACAGCAGAGGTGGCAGCAAGCAGGCAATCGAGTTGTTGCAGAGCATGGAGCAGCTGGGCGTGATGCCCAACTTCAAGCACTACAGCGCTGCAATCAACGTGTGCGGGAAGGCGGGAGATTGGGCTGCTGCCGTTCACATCTTCCAGCAGATGCAGCAAAAGGTGAAGAGGTAGCATGCACAACCTACTTGGTCTCTGCATGCCAATTGGATGTTCTGGCAGTGTCCCACAGCAAAGATGTGTCCGCTTATCGCAATCATAATGATTGCAGCACCTAGGTGCCAGACTGGGACCCACATTCTACTGTTACGGGTCTGCAAACAGCGTTGTGTGTCACATCTAATGCATGACTTACATTCTTTAGAGCTTACTTTGCAGCAGTGTTACTGTCAGTGATAGTATTCAAAGGGAATGCATGCATCATGACATTTGCGAGGCAATCACAATTTGCATATGCGGCATCAGCCAATGTTTAAAGACATGTCAACGACACCATTGTAAGTGCACAACCCAACTCTTTGCCAATCAGGAGGCTTCATATTGATGACAAGATGTTGCTGCACAATTGACAAAGGCTGTCTTGTTGCTGGCATGCTGAATGCGTGTTGCAGGGGATGAGAGCAAATACTCCCTGCTGGAATGCTCTTCTGGATGCCCTCGGCAGGGCGAAGAAGATTGACCTAATGCTGACGGCATACAGGAGCATGCTTACAAGTGGCCAACGGCCAAATGTCGTCACCTTGACTTGTATATTGGACCAAGCTGGGGCGGCTGGAGAGTGCAGCATTACGGAGGACATCTGGAGGGAGATGCAGCGTCTCAAGCTGACACCTGATACCCAGAGCTATGGTGCCTGCATCAACTGCTATGCAGTGGCAGGAGAACCGGATAAGGCGGAGTCAGTGCTCGCAGAAATGCGCCAGTCCTCCATGACCAAGCCTAATGCCATCGTGTACAACAGGTGTGTGTGTGCATGTGCGTGTGCCATGCCATGATCGTGCCTGCCAACTTGAAACCATGTGCCGTCTGCAGTCGCAGAACTAGCAGCTGCGTGGCATTACATGGCACTTCATGGCTGTTGGCAGCTGTGTGTTGAGAGCAACGGTTTCTCATTGCAATTAATGCACATGCACCACATGTGATCTCAAGTCCCTCTCGCATTTCAGGAAGTCTGCATGTGCCTGCACAACGGGCTTATGTGGTGTGCGCGATTCACTTACAGCTATGGTGCCACAGTGCACGAGTTTCAAACAGATGAATCAGCACATTTGCACAAGGCCGAGCAGTTTTCGAGAGATCTTATGCTTCCGTATTTGAGCAGCGGTTTAGTCACATACTCATCATGGGGCATCATCATCTGATTCAGTTGGTTATAACTGGTTGAAGCTGTTTTTTTTATTTCATTGCTACCGCTGGTACCTGGCCAGAAGCGTTCAACTTGATGTGATCTTGCAAACATTGTAATAATTATTGTTAACTTGTCCCTAAAGTACACGTGTGGCATCATGCACACTCTTAGCTGTCCTGCTAGCACTCTCGTATGCATGTGTGGCAAGTGCTGTTGCATGGCCTGTGACTCAGAGGCTGTGTGCGCCTAGGTGTTGTTGATGCAATGCGTCTTGGTACCTGAACAACCAGGTGTAACAGCCTGAGTTGTCGGTACAATCCATCTCGGTACCTGTACAACACTGTGTCGTACAGGAACCAAGATGAATTCAAGTTGTATCATTGTGTTGTACCGGTATTGAGGTGCGTTGAAGTGGTGACAACACCTGGGCGCACAGTTGGAGCCACCGCAGTACTACTTCTGCCATACATCACCTGTAGCGTACGCAAAATATGTGGCCATGGGCAGTAGCGATCATGATCAGAATGTGCCTGACAGCTGTCCTTCTGCCTTGCTGGTTCTCCTCTTCAACTTAAACGGTCAGCGTCATGAAAGCGTACTACCAGAAGGGGCGATTGGACGAGGCAGTGCTCATCATCGACCGGATGGTTGTAGAGGGGGTACAGCCAAACCTGGACACATGGAGAAGCATCATTCATGCTGCAGACGCACTGGGTGACGTCAGGAGGGCAGACGAGCTCTACGCTGGTGCTCTGTCTTCACAGGCAATCAACCCTTACACGCCATGGCGGACCGATGCCATCACACTTACCTCTCAGGCTGGCAAGAGGCTCGTGAAGGGAAGCATAGTGAGTAAAGACAGGGTATCCTATAGACTATGGGCAGTGTGTTCAGGAGAATGCATGTCAAAGTAACTTTCAGTGCGGCCGTCAACATTGAAGCACCTGTCCGTAACAACCATGTGCACAAAGCCATCATGGATGATCATGTCGATGCATCAATACTTGCAATCATAGTATGCAGAGTCTCCCCCAAGGTTTGGCAACAGTGAAGTTTTGTTTTGCTGTGTGACTCAACATTGCTCGCGCCATTTCCATCCCAAGCCGACTCAATCAGCCCTGTTGGTATTTACGAGATCGATTGTGTTCCTCATTGAGTTGCCTCGTCATGTTTTGAGTAACTTTGTTAAGTATACGTATAGGCAACAAGAGCTTCTGGTCCTTTATGTGTATGTTAGATAGATACTTCCCAGCACTTTGTGAGCATTACTGCAGTGTTTGTAATCATCTCGGGTGTTGAACAACATGCTCCTGCAGTGCTGCATATGCATATGTGTCTTAATTCAACTTCTTGAGGAATAAGCGTCCCTGACAGGACTCCTGTTGTCATGATGACAGTCACCCAAATTAAAGCAAGAGTCTGTTTCTGAATCTCAACGTTTGAGTTTCTCATGAGATGCATGGCGTGCCGTCTTTGCACAGCACCACAGTATCATCTACTTCGAAATATGCATATAAAGCATGACTGATTTACTCGCCAAGCCGAGTATGATTCAGGCGTGCTGAGTATGACTGCGTGCCTCCTTCACTGTGCCTATAGATGGACCTGCACGGGCTGAATCCAGCCACGGCCAAAGCTGCAGTGCGACACGAACTGCGCCTGCGACAAGCCTGCACCACCAAGCGCGAAGCTCCTCTATACATCATCACAGGGAAGGGTGCTGGCGGGCTACAACGAGCAGTCACCAACACCCTCACGTCCCAGGGCGTACATCACCTACATCTCGAAGGCAATCCTGGCGTACTTAACGTGCCCCCAACATAGCTGAGTGACACGAGCCCTGCAGCATCATTTGAATGACACCAGTAGGGCATGCGCATCGAGTCCCTGATAGTAGCACTCGGCACTGTTAAAGTGCCCACACACAAGCTTATGCCTCTGCTATAGTAGGTGCCTGTGAGGTGCCTGTCTAATATCTGGTCAGGGTCCGGTTAAATTGCTCAGATTCAACTCGTAAGGCTAGCGAAAGTCCCTTAACAAAGGGAAAATGACACAGGTGCAGTGTAAATGACATATGTATGTACTTCGACTCATGATGGCCATCATTTTTCTACATTCCCACTTGTCTTCAAGTTGCTGGTACAGATCCTGGAGCTGATGATGTGAATTACCCGAGCATGAGCTTGTTCACTGTGCACACGCACACTTGTTGAAGGGTATTGAACAAAGGATTGTTTGTGCCCAGAATCTTCCTGTAATGCATTGCCTGATTCAGAGGCTGCGTGGCAGCTTGCAGATATGACGTTGCCTGCAAGCAATGCGAGGTTGGCTACGAAGTCTTGAGTTTGCGGACTTCATGGTGTGACTATAGCCCCCTCATACATCGCCCGCGCCAGGATCCGCTGATAGCACCTGAATCCCGCCACAGCTTGTTGGCTGCAACGGTCCGGTCACTGGTGACACAGGTTTCATGTGCAGCACAAACCGTCATTGCAATCCACACCTGTACGTATGGTGTCAGTTTTCTGACGCTGGTATACTATAGTCATTATGTCACCCAAGGCCACCAGCGTTGATCCTGTTGCCAAACCCTGTTGAGCACTGCAGTAACTGTACTTTGCTGCTCTGAGTCATCAGGCTCAATATACTCTAGCAGCTTGGTGCCCCAAATACCACAAGTCTGGTGGGTTGACAACAGCAGTTCGCAGAATGCTGACACAGCCGAATCCTGGCTTGATTTAATTGTGTGGTCTGTGCAATGGCCTCTTGATCTTGTGAGCTTTTGTGCATAAAGCTCTTGAGATCACCTCTTGACACACATTGGTGGTACCTTCAGTACTTCTCTTACGCGCATGCCCAGTGACACTCTCTAAAAGCCTGGCCTTAACCATGGGCTTGCAGGCGGCTTCATGTGTGGGACCTCATTGCTCACAATGCGAGCGACCATCAATCATCCTGTACTTCCACCAGGTATGTAGAGTGCTGCACAATCAGCCCTTATTGAATCAAGATGCCAGCCAAGGCCTGCTCACAGCATGCACAACCAGAAAGCTACATGTCTACTTCAACAGATGACTCACACGAGAGCTCCAGCCTCCAAACTGCAAGTTGCACTTACACTGGTTGCTCTCAGGCTGCAGTCTGAACAACACCGGATTGCAACATAACTCATCACAAAATAAGATGGAAAATTGATGTCACAATGACTCACGGGCACTCCACGGAATGTGAGCACAACTTGCGTGCAATATCAAGATATACCACAGCCACGAATGGCTATGTATTGTGCATACATCATGCCTGTACTCCATACTTGTCCCTATATTCGGTGATGGCCTGTAGTAGCGCCGGGTCTTGGCCTGCTGTGAGGTACGATGCTATGTGCGTCAGGCATACCACACTGACGACTGGTATCCCAAACTGCACCAGGACAAGCGCAGCAGCAGGAGGAGGCGATGACATCAGAATGGCGCTGATAATGATGATGCAAAGCTGCAAAAACCTGTGAAAAATGTGGCTAAGCGCCGGTAGGAAAGGCCTGGAAGATGTTGTATGGAACAAAATCAACACCGGTAATGTGCGGTGTTCCAAGCAGCATCAGATCGAAGAGGGCAGCAGCTGAAACAGCAGGACGCATACGCACAGTCAGCGCAAGGTGCATCAACGAACAACAATTCAACAACTGATGCTGCCATCATGCTGCATCACTGCGCAGTTTTATCCCTGCTGAAAAGAAAGGGAACAGTGGCAGCGCTGCACAGGCAGGATTGAACAATGTTACGCTGAACAGATTTCGTCATGAGGTTGAGATTGCTGCGTCGGCAGCTATTGAAAAACCACATGGACAAGAATCAGCATATCTGAGCAAGGTGCACACGTATTTTAAAAGAACAGCTCAGTGAACATTTTTCTCGGTTGTTGAGCAGTAGACCTTCCTCCCCTCAAACACACAATGTCATCCTGTGCCATCACCGCACCAGGCATACAGATACACCAAGCGGCTCGCTGCAGTATATGACGTGTTCGCCCACACCCTGCGTCGAACGATGGTTGCGCCGTCACATTCATGATACATGCATACATACATACCTCCTTCTCCACCTGCTGTACAGCGGACAGCTCGCTGCCCCCGCCCTTCTCCATCCTGTCCAGCGCAATCACCACGCCCGCAGGCACCGCCCCCGCAGCCGTCAGCATGTCCATTGCCTCGCGTATCGCCGTACCTGCCGTTATCACATCGTCCACTATGAGCACGCGCTTCCCTTTCACGTCTGCTCCAACAAGGAGGCCACCTTCGCCGTGATCTTTCTTCTCTTTGCGGTTGTAGGTGTATTCGACGTCGCTGCCATGGCCTTCGTAGAGCGTGTGTGCGACGGCGGCGCCCAGCGGTATGCCCTTGTACGCGGGGCCGAATACCACGGTGAAGTCGAGCTACGGTGGCAGGCAACAGCAGGGCAGTCGTGAGTAATCTGTGTTGTGGCACGCGGTGGGGGGTTGTTGTATGCGTGCTGTACTGAGTGCTGTACTCAGTGTGCATGCACTTTGTGGGTGTGCTGCGTGATTTCATGCGTGAACATACTATTGCACAAGATTTCAGAGTGTGAGAACGATGGGGAGATTTGCTGACTTCCATCTCATGCGTGAAATTGCTTTTGCAAAAGAGTGTAGAGTGTGTGAAAGACGGCAACATGGTGGGAATCTACTGACTTTGACCTACTCATCATCAGCCTCTGAGCTCTGCACACAGGTGGTCAATGACATGCCATACATGAAATTTCCAGGTGCGGCCCATTTTCAACAATACAAATAATGGGCCCTTGATGGCAGATTGAATTGTTCCATCTGTCTCAACTTCGAGTTGTGAGCCTGCACAGCACGCTCCTGTCGCAGCAGGCAATTGCCATAATATATACATTGCGCAGATCATCGGGTCTAAAGTGCGCACTTGGGAATTTATACTTCTACATAGCAATCATTGGTGCACAATATGCGGCCCTAATCAGCTTTTGATGCAAACTTCAACAACACTTTAAACTTCAAGATCACCTTGTCGCCGGCATCCACAATCGCCTGAGCGTAGAAGCGCCCCAGTTTGGCCAGCGCCTGACCCGTGCTGAACAGCCCAGCGTTGAAGAAGTAGGGGCTTTGCCGGCCGCTCTTGAGTGTGAACGAGCCAAACCGCAGCACATTTTGCGACAGTGCAAAGTCGATGAAGTCCTTTTGATAGGGCGCCATGCCTTCCGCCTGCTCGCAGACCTGGTGTGAGCAGACAATGGGAATGGGCAGGTATGTATGAGATGCTGTCACGGTGCTCCGTTGGTCTCGTATCATGCCTCTCCAGCTTTTAGCCAAGCAATGTCGCTGTGTGCGCTGACGACGTGCAGCAGCGTCTCCTTACCAACCTCGGTGGTGCATGGACATGTATGCAGGCAGCATGCTGTTGCTGTATGTAATGGAATGCGTGATGCGCTTCAGGTGTGCCAGACAATCGTACCCTTTTGGCTGTCGATAGGAGACCCAAACAGTAATGCTTGCGCCAACAATGGAGTTGAGACTCAATGTTGTGCCTATGTACACAAAATGATGGAGGCATAAGTGGGCCATCTTGCTTATTTCAGTTAGAGGCAGCGTTGTCCACTCCTGCCAGAGTTGCAGCTGTCGTGGCAAATCCTGCCATCTCAACGCGTCTCATATCTACCTCTTTGATGGTGCACCCTGTCCCTGCTAAAATGCTCAGTACTGGCAGTCATAGCAGTTCGCAGTGACATGATACTTGAATGTGAACGTTAGGTATGTGGGACACAGCAACAGATGAGGTCCAATGACAATGTTTTATTGGTCACCGCTGCACTTGAAGTTGAAGTTGGTTGCTTGGAGCTTGAAATGCGTTGCAGAATAGTGGAGCTGGCAATGGCACAAAGAGCACATCACGTAATAATATGCTTGCCACGTACAGAGCCCACCTTGTCGTGCCCCTACACTGTACTGCAATTGTACGACCGAGGGCAGCAAGCAAGATCTGCGCCGTGTCTCATACTGGCACAGCTTCTCACGGCATTTGACATCTGGCTGTTTTGTGAGATAGCCGGCTGGAGTGATGCCTGCTTGAACTACTGCTGCTTTTGCAGATCATCTCCGGTGACATATCTAGCCCTTGGGGTTCGGGTTAGGGTTAAAGGATTAGGGGTAGGGTTAGACTAGGACACACTTCATCTCGGAGGATTCATGGCTACCCTCGACCCTGATCCTGATCAGGCCACATACTTACAATACGCTCCCATGATGTCATCACCTTCAAATTGGGATAAACTGGATTCGTGCGCCCAGCATGAGTAGACATTCACTGCAGCCCCTGTCCCACTGCAAAGTACTAGACAATGGCTGAGCATCATCTGAGTGTACCTGGTCTGCGCTAGCAGCCGCAGCGGCCGTGCGCGCCTTGTTGATATTATCCCTGAACTCTCTGGCTGCAGCTGCAGGGTCCTTGGCCGCACTGATCCCCCTTGATATCGGGACCAGCAGGCCCAGCCCATTCGCGTCCAGTCCCGCTGCGCACGCGGCATCCAGGTCCCCTCCCTGAGCACCGATACCTGCCGTGCACACGGTATAATTTGCATGAGTGTTGTTGTGATGAGAGAGTGTAACTTACTGTTGAAGTACGTGGTCAGATCCCCTCCCTGAGTGCCGATGCCCGAATGTGGCGGTTACCATCGTATGAGTGACTTTCGATGAAATCAAAGTGTCACTACTGTTGAAGTGTACACTGTTGAAGTATCAGCTCGTCCTGATGCCCACAACAAAAAGTTGCCCTGCGAAGCACGGATGCCTGCCGTGCACTTGGGGTTGCCATCGCATGAGTGTTGTATCAAGTGCTGAAGTGAGAGCGTCACTACGGTTGAAGTATACATTTTGCATCCAGACGGGCCGCACATGCATCCGGAAAATCGCTGCCTTGAGCATGATGATTGGCGTCAATAGGGCTGCACACTACCATATGAGTGTCGTGTATTTGCTATGCTGAAAGCATGCACCTTGCCGCTGGTGCCATACACCAGCATCAACATGAACATTACAACATTGTGACGTTGCGCAGCACAGGCACACCTGCGCGGTTCAAATGACAGTGCTGCCTGTTTGGTGGTAAAGTAAAAAGAATAACCGAAAGTATGAATATCAACATCATCATGAGGCAACACGGTGTTGTGCAGTTGCTTTCACGCCACTGCAGAAAATGTAGTTGTGAAGTAGCAAACTTCAACTTTGAGGAAGATGCTCACCGGGGGCCAGTATCCACAGCCCAGGAGCAGCAGCTCTTGCGCGCCTGAGCGCATCTGCATCAGTAGCGCCCACCACCAGCCCCACATTGTTGGCCGTATTCCACCCCTGCGCCAGCGCCGCTACCTGCTCAAACACCGCGAGGTTTGAGCCCGCCAGCCGCAGCGACTGCACCTCCTTGCTGCTGGGGTTGGACGTCTTGCAGAGCACAAAGACGCCGCGACTGGGGTCCTTGATGAACTGCAAAGAAAGCGGACACAGAACCATAGGTAATTTCATGGTTTGGCACTCGCACCGCTGACTGCATGAAGCTGCAAGCACGGCCAATAAATCGGCCAATAAATGTTGCACAAGGCCATATGCTCGTCGATGCATTGATTTGCTGGCACTAGTACCCAAAGTCAGAATGTCAGACTAGTGAAAGTTGCCAAAGGAGATCATTGTGCAGCGCACACATGTCATCAAATGAAACGTGGATGGTTAACATTGCCCACCAGCAATGGGTGAGGCTGCATGCTGTGTTGTGGTACACACGTGGCATAAGCCATTGCGAAGCGCATCAGCAGATCATACGCAGGCACTGATAGAGTCCCCACTTCAGTGCCTTAGACAGCAACTACGTTCTGCCATACTCAGCAGTTTGGCACTTGAGATATAAGCAGGTGACTTGCCGGTGCGACGGTGTCGGTGCCCATGTACGCGTTGATGGTGATGGACTCCGCTCCAAGCTCAGTGAATGCGGCATCTGCGTATGCCTGAGCTGTGGTGCCAATGTCTCCTCGCTTGGCGTCCAGCACTATGGGAATTTCCGCCGGGATGTACTGAGCAGAGCAGCACGGCAGCAAGCATCCACAGGAAACCAAAGTAATGATTAGGTATTCAAAGACATGAATTCATGTAGCAGTAGGACGCCTTGTGCCGGTTGTGTGTTGTGGATCTACTCTAGTGACTAAGTATGTGAGGCATGCAGCCCAAGTTCTTGCCTGTATGACATCCTTCAGCGCAGCCATCCCCTCCGCTCCAAACGCCTCGAAGAAAGCAGCATTGGGCTTGTAAGCCAGGGCCACGTCCGCGGTGGCGTCGATGAGCCTCTTGCAGAAGGCCAGGGCACCGCTAGCGCTCTTATCTGTGAGCTGTCCGACGTGAGGATCCAGGCCGACGCATAGCAAGGAGTCGATGGCCCTGGCGCGGGCGGCCAGCTTGTCAAAGAAACCTGAGCCGGCCAGCGAAGCGAACGCTGTGCCCTGCCTTTTATTGCTAAGCTGAGACTGCTTGGCTTTGCTGCTGCCTACGGCCATGCCCACTAGGGTCAGCAGAGTGGCTCCAGTCAGGAGCATGGGAATCGAGCAGTTCATGGTGCCTCGCGCCGCCATCTACGTGTATGAAGGGTGCACGTCGCGTCTGACACCAATGCTGAGCACGCCTAGGGCAACTCTGCGTAGAGTCTGCGATCCTCTCAACAGAGATCAGGGACTTCAAGTCATAGTTGAATATCACAGAAGTTGAGCTTGAGTCCTGCAGCTCGTGCTGTGTGTGCGCCTGGCCAGCCGTGCAGTACAACATGTCGTCCGAGAAGATCAACGCCATGCGGAGCTTGTACAGTGAGTACATTAATCACCCCATTCAGCATCATGTCTCATGTGGGCCACGGTTCCTGCGACAGCGACACGCATTCAGCCCTGTTAGCTTGCTCGGCACACCTGTCTCGGCAGCTGGATCAAAAGGCTACGTCGAGCAGCAATCTCGATCCGCGGAGTTATCTAGCTTGTGCTTGTCCTATACGTGCATGTTTGTGTGATTGGGGGCCAAGTATCCAAAAGCAACACGCGTCGTCATTTCAGCTCACGCAGTGAAGTGATCATCGCCTTGTCACCAAATTTTGTCTCGGCAGCTAATTGGTAGCCTGTGGTGAGCGCCAATTTTTGAAGATGAGGGGCCTCAATAGTTATTCGTAACTTGTGCTTGCGTTCATAGATTCCAGCAACGACAGCGACGCCATCATCGGCGGGCACTATGCACCCAACTGCATCTTTCAAGACCCCTTCGTCAAGGTGACGGGCATGAGCCATGTTAAGGCTCAGTTCAGACTCATGAGGGCGTCAGTCCACAGCTGTGAGTCCAAGTTCATCAGCAGCACCTCGGCAAGTGGAGAGGCGCCCGAGTAAGTGACAACATGTGTGTTTTGTCTGGTCCGGCGTGCATGCTGTACTTCTTGTTCATTCTTGCTCAGCATACTGTACTTTCAGAAAGTATCGTGCTGATCAGCTGTCAGCACACACCGAGTGCACACATGCATGTCTAATGCGTGCTCAAACACCATGCGGTTTAGTTCGCACATAGCTGAGCATCTGATGTGGACAGTTTGAGTCTTGCCACTCTGCGTACTGCAACAAGGTGCTGGGGCTCAGTAGATTTCAAGTGGCACAACTTGTGCTCTCCGGTGTTACCAGCATATCTGCGCCTTGAACATCTTTTCCCTTGGGATTCAGAGCTGCTCGCCATGCGCATTAGTTGAAGACTCTTTCTAACCCGAGGCCCCTGCATGGATGCATTTGTGCAGCACCAGCATAGTCACCCACATCCTGTCGGGGAAGCCCAAGGTGTGGCCCTGGGACCTCAACATTGAGATCACCACGCACCTGCGCGTTGACCCCGACACCGGCCTCATAAGCGAGCACATTGACCACTGGAGCATCAGCTCCACCATCAGCAATTTGCCTCTGATCAACAGCCTCTACGACATTGGCCGGGCCATCTTTGGTACTTTCTCGTCCACGGCCACCAATGTGTTGGTCCCCGAGCCGAAGCCGCATGCCACTTGAGTGTGGCGCTGGTTTTGGGTTGCAGGGGAGCACTGCCACCGCTGCGTTGTTGTAAAATAAGTTGCGCAAGCATCATGTTCATGTCTTGAATCAGCTTTTCACCTGTTGCGGGAGAAGATGCACACACAGCATCGGATTGGCAGCGCCACGCTTTGATGTATACTTCACACCATTGGCAAGTAAGTGCACGCGTAGCTGTAGGTTATGTGCTCCACAGTAGGACAACACTACACAGGTTGTGGTTCCCAACGAGCTGGCTCTTGCCGCTAAATCCTCATAGGCGCACCAAGTTGAGATGGGCGAGAGTGCAGGCAGTCATCTTCAATGAGTTCAGATCGAGATGCTGGCAGAACCCATGTGTGTATGACAGTGTACATGTAATGGGAGAGGCGCACGCGCACAGGCCAAAGCAGCTCCTGCTTGCCACACTTTTGACTCATGTAATATACTGTACTTCCATGATTCTGTCTTGATGGACTTGTGGTGAGGATTGTGTTTGCGGCTTCTTATTTGTCATGTGCGGCATCTAAAGGCCAGAAGTGGGGTCAACTTGCAACTGGCTTTTCCTCCACGGCCTGGAGTCAGCTGTGTGCATATGAAGCCGCATGTGCAGTCAGCGGCATTTCTGTGTCAAGTGATTCACATATTGGGCAAAATTCCAATGTGCCCCATCGCTTTTGTGCATGTGCTTGGCACGCGGTGCCAACTGTTTGTATCCGTCATTTTTTAGTGCCCATGACGACTTCCATGTGCTTCAGTGCATGGCGCGGTGGCAGCAGTTGCGGTGTTTCAGCTCGCATGCCAATCCTTGTGAATCATGTTTGCCTACCAGTACGCTTGCAAGCCTGAGGCACCTGTGGAATGCAGCTGCTAGGTCATTCAAGTAAGTAAGTTACAAGGGGGCGCTGGGACGTGTGTCAACAATGTTGGAGGACTGTCATGGGCTAGATCCTACTGGATCAGCAGAAACGTGCATCTGGACTCTTTTCCTGTGCCAAGTGCAAACCAACAACATGAGATACAAAAACACTCTGCCGTGTACTACCAGCTGCTCGTTAGCACCGAGAGGTGCGGCAGCGCTTGCGGTGGCGCTGATGGTGGCGAGGGTGCATCAGGCAGCTAGGGGATGGGAGATGCTGGCTCTGACTGTGAGCAGGAGCTGCGGAGTCGCGTGTGGTGAGGATACGGCTTTGGGCAGCAGCAGGGGATATTGGAACATGGGGATGCGGATAGCATCAGGGCACACTGCAGATCGTTTGCTTGAACACGCAAGAAAGAGAACCTCGGCCAGGCACGTCAGCGGCGTGCTTATGCAAGGAATCGAGGACCGGGCGCCTCTGGCCCAAATGTATACTAGAGGCATAACCGCGGTCCTCCGGCGTTTTCGCTCAAGAGATGGAGACATCGGCTACGATAGGTGTGGCTGTGTCTACCCCCCATGAGTCTAGTACAAGCCTGCAACGCAGGGCTCTAAGGGCCCGTCCGATTTTAGTTTTTTGCAATCTTATCCAACGCATCAAGCCCACCTTGGGGCTGCTATAAATACAAGATCATAAGTACTACCGAAGAACTCTCAGGCTGGTGGCAACTTGAAGCCCGAGGTCAATGTTGCGATTGACTGTTGCATACATTCACAAACAAAATCGCTCCTGCTGTCCTTCACCAGGGCGATGAAGGCTGATGCGAGATGACCTGGGGGAGCGGGGGGCGTCGAAGCATTTCTGACCATCGAAAGCTTAATAGCCGCTTTCGATCTTCCGGATCTGTAACTGTATTTGGGATCGATCTTCTGCATCGCAGCAGAGGAAGGCGGCTATTGGAGTGGCAGATGCGGTTGAGGAGGCGGTGTTCATCGTGCTGCCTAGCTGCTGCTGTAGCAGCAGCATCCAGCGTGCGAGTGCTGGGCTACACTCCAAGACCCATGCTCGCCAGCAGCACATCCAAGGCTTCTATGATGCTGCAGCACAGAGCCATAGATGTAACACCCACAGCTGGAAGGCGATGGCAGCGCATACCGGTTATGAGCATTGATGGCCAGCCGCAGGAACAGAGCAAAGCCAGCAAGTCTCCAGCTCGGGTTGCCTTGTTCACGGCGCTTGCTTGCGCTTCCATCATGGTCAGCTACGCCGACAGGTCAAACCTCGCCACGGCGGTGATACCCATGTCTCAACAGTTTGAGTGGACCAAGAGCTTTGAGGGCACGGTGCTTTCCAGCTTCTTCATTGGCTATGCTCTGACCCAGATGCTAGGTGAGGTCCCTGCAGAGCATCGTCTACATGTCGGAATTTTGTGCATTGTTTGAAAACTACTATACAGCTTGCTTCTTGGAGGACGATGTTTGCCATCATTGAAGGGGTTGCATGCAACGGCGGACGACTGCTTGATGTGCCTGTTCACCACATCTTCTCAGCTCTGCAGTTTCACCTCTGCAGCGCAAGCGCTGATTCAGAGCTGACAGTTCGTGGTGCTGTGGTGATCGAACCGTGCCATGCACGATACAACTTTTCAGGAGAGTGATTGAGTATGTTGTGCCTCATCTTTGCCAATGCCGCTTGCAGCAGTGCAAGGTTCAAACGCTGTGGCCGCAAGTATCGGCAGCGACAAAAGCTAGGGCAGGGCAGCATTAATGTGACAGCACTGCGATCGACACTTTTAAGCGCTGTGCACTGCCGATGGCTGGAACTCATCCTGTACCCCTCACTGAGCCCTGGGCATTGCAGCTGCTCCTCCGCTGCCCCTTCCCCAGTCATTGTATCCTCTATACTCCCATGCGCCTGGCTCGCGGAAACTTGTAAATCTCACCTGGCATTACAGCTGCTGATCCACTGCCTTCCCACGCCGCACGCACCCTCCCCCCCATTCCCCAAGGCGGCTGGCTAGCGGACACCTACGGAGGCCGCAACACCCTCATCTTCGGCCTGGTGGCCTGGTCCGCCTTCACCATCGCCACGCCTCTGGCGGCCTCCATGGGAGCAGCACCGCTCATAGCTGCGCGCATCGGCCTGGGCCTGGGCGAAGGCTTCGCGTTTCCCTCGATACACGCCATGATTGCGGAGGGGGTGCCCCCGGCAAAACAGTCGACGGTGGTAGGGGCGGTTACGGCGGCGAGCTACGTGGGCGCGGCGCTGGCGTTTGCGGCGTCTCCCACACTGGCGAGAAATTACGGGTAAGTCGATTGGATCACAGGGTGAAGTTAATTGAAAGTTGAAGGGGACAAAGCATGTCATCAGTGGATATCAATGGCGATGGCGGGCTTTGTTGGCCGATTTTGTGTAATGATGCTGGCGCCAGCGATGTGTCGCAAATGTCCTGGTGTTTTGTGCGGAATGAATCACGGCGGTTGCGCTGTAACTGTAACGTGTGTCGCACTGGCAGAGCAGATCAATATCAGCTTGCCGTAATAATTTGTTGAGGTACGTCATCTCTGGCTCAAAAGGTTTTTGTAGGCCACAATCGCCCAATGTTAATTTGTGCTGAAGCCCGCACCTGACTTTTTCTGCTTGCGCTCAACAAGAAACTGTCAGCTGGGCAGGCACAGTCTGTAGGTGCAGTGTCAGTAGCCAAAGTAATTCCTCTTGAACACTGTTTTTGGGCTTGCTGCCTTTGTGTTTTGACAACCAAAAACTGTGTTGCAGGTGGGAATCAATCTTCTACGTGTTTGGCGGCGCAAGCCTCTTCCTAGGCCCCGCCTGGCTGCTCTTTCAGCCAACTGCACAACACCCACACCAGGCGCCAACAGCAGAAGAAGACGACGAACAGGCAGCAGCGGGTTTAATTTTGCCACGACAAATTGACAGCGCAGCAGTGTCAACGTCTGCGGCTGAGGCTCCGCCGTCGCCACAGCAGCAGCAGCAACTGCAGCAGCAACAGGAGGGTGGTGGGCTCATTGGGGAGCTGGCGTGGTACTGCCGGCGGCGCGAGGTGCAGGCAATTCTGCTGGCACAGTTCACACAGTCCGTCGGCATGTCTGGGCTGCTCAGGTGCGACAACGCTCAGCAACAGTGTGCTACTTGAAATACGGGTACTTGAAGCAAGACTCCTTGTTCTCCGCTTTGAAGTGGCAGTGCACCAGGGCTGTTCGGGTGCAACACAACGCTCAGCGTCGCTCCCTGCACTTTGTTTATTCTTTCTATGATTGAATTCATTTGGTTCTTTAACGTTTTGTTGTGGTTGCCCCCAGAGTTTAAGTGTAACTTGTACTGGATTTGAACTCAGAGTCTTGTTTCGGAACAACCAGGCGCAACAGGGTGCTTGAGGGGTAACAGATCGCAGAGCGATGCTCCGTGTACCACACAGACGCCAAGCACACTCTGTTTTTGCAAGTGTGCTGGTCTCTGTACTTTGCATCAAGGTGTGGTTCTCGGAAATGTGTGGGGGCGTTGAGATGTAGTAGTTGAGCTATGCAACACTTCAGCCGCGGACATGCCAGAAGGGTATTGCTCAGCAGGGCTACAGCTGTGCGCTCTTTCCGCACTCTCTAGTGCTGTCACAAATTTGTTATGCTTAAGCTGAGCTTTTGGCTTCCACTAAACTGCACTCTTTGAAGCCCGCTGTGCCCAGCAGTGAAGAGTGCCGGCCTTGGTCATTGCAAACTTCCAATAGTCAAGAAGACAGTCTTTGTAACTTTGTGAGTTTCAGTTGCAGATCTTGGTGCATGACATTTGTACTGAAAGCTGTAGCAAGGCACCTCACCATCTCTGGCATTTTAGCTCGCTTTGCTGTCAGTTGGAGGATTGAATTGCGAAAAACAGGACCTGAATTGGGAAATGGGACCCAGCATCAAACCACTTTGGCGAAGTCTGGTTGAACCCTGCCAGCGTCCGCTGCTGAATTTCAACATGTTGTTGAAGTTATTAGGTGGAGGGACCAGTGTTGAAGTTGGTTAGGATACCATGATGAGCACTGAGCACGTTTCAAACTTCAATTTGCAGTTGAACTTCCGTACTTAGCCAAACTTCACAGTTGAAGTTAAAGTTCAAGTCCAAGTTCAACATGGTATATCTCAAGATCCCGAGCGCAAAAAAAATCGTTCTTCCATTTATTTACTTCTAGGCGTGACTACTACACCCATGTCATCACAATTGAGAGAAGTCCATTTGCAGAGTTCACCCCTGTGGGTCCTGTTTTGCATACAGGTCCCGTTTTTCGCAATTCAAACCTTTGGGCTGCATGTTGTGGAAATGCACGGGACCTGTGCAGCCTCACTCAGCCGGTATGCTCCATCAGCACAGATGCATCGAATCATTATACCGCCTGTTTTTTACTTGCTTGTACACAAGAAAACCTCATTGTGCGATTGCCTAAGTGCAGTAGCCTTGTACTTCGTGTAGGATCAGGGGGGAGGGGGGGGGGGGCTTGCTCCATACTCGCGGATGCACACATTGAAAAGCGGATTCATGCAGCAAGCAGCCACACTGCGCGATAACCAAACGGCGCTCACTGCGCCCTTCACGCTTGAGCTCTCTCTGCTCTGCTGCTTGTGTTTGGTCGTCATTGCTCAGCTGGCTGCCGACCTATCTGCATGAAGTTAATGGTGTGGACCTTGGAGGGGGGATGGGTCTGCTGACCTCTCTGCCCTACATATTACAGGTTAGCGATTCAGCAAATGTGGCGGACTGCACAGACATGTACACATTCTCATGCACTGCAGTTGCTGTTTGGGTCGGCTGAGCAACCATGTATGGCAAGCAGTTGTGCCTCCCTCTTCAGGATAAGGATGCCTTGCAGGCGGTCGGCAGTGCATTGCGCAGGTTCCTTGGAAACAGTTTGTTTGAGCGGCACGCCACTTAGTATGTGATACTTGGAGTACTTCAGTCATCCTACAGGCACTTCAGTCATGCTACAGGCATCCTTCTACTTGATTCCGTTCAATTTTCTGGAGAAAAGGGAATGCCAGCTAATAAGGAATCCACAATGCTCGTCACACTGAACACCCTGGCCAGTTCCCCTGCGTCAAATTGGCAACTTTCATTAGTCACATGCAATGACAGATGCAGTTACACTCTCCACATTTCCATTAGCTCTCATGGTTGCTTCATGTGTTGAGCTCACATACCTAACCCTAATCCTACATAAAAAACGGGCATCATGTTATTAAATAACGACCGACATCTTGATAACAATACATGAGCTGCGTTGTCACAGTGATGCCAGCATTGCATGACTATACCAACATACTCTCTTACAGGCAGCTGTGTGCATTGGCACAAGTTTTCTACTTCGAAGCATATAGCTTATAAGCAATCGTACAGTGAAGTAACGACACAGCAATGTGTTGTCACAATGCAGGCTGCCAGCGTGGGCTCCTTTTTGTCAAGTTGAGCATAGCCACTGTGACTGTAGTGTGGGCGTGTTTGTACCCTGTTGTGCACTGCAATGAGTTGTGGACTGCCCATAGTGGTGCGCCTATGCACCTGCGCGACCGTGACCTCAAGCGTCAGCACCAGGGGCGGGGGTTGCGGTCAAGGTCAGGATGGGGGAAGGGCACCAGCCTCTTGTGCTGACGTGCTGACGCAATAAGCAACGCTCCTTCACGCAGTTGCAACCACCCTACGCTGCTGATGCCGCCACGCTGAACGCCAGACACACATACCCTGTTGCCCATAGCTCGCAAGCATCGGCACTTTTCTATGCGCGCAGTGTATAATGGAGTGAACTCGCAGCACCCTGGGAGCATTAACGTTTTGCCAATCGCATTCCGCTCATGTGCAGGCAGTTGTGGGCGTTGGTGCAGGCGCTCTGGCTGACGAGCTAGTGGTCCGGCAGTGGCCAATCAGAACGATTCGACAGTGGCTGCAGGGCGTGGGTATGGTAGGGCCTGCCATTGCACTGGTCCTAGCAGCACAGCAGTCACACGGGGGGTCTCCCTACTACTCGTGAGTCATGCACTTGTGACGCCATCGCTCATGAGTCAACCACTCGTGATTCAGTCACTCGTGAGTCAATCAATGGTGACTTGAAGTAGTTTGCCATTGCACTGGTCCTGGCATAGCACATGGGGGGTCTCGTTACCACGCATGTGTCAAGTGTTTGCTGTGGTGTTGAGGGCCGATTAATATAGGTATGATATTCGAGGGTATGGGTAGGTATGAGTACAGGCATACCCATAATGTGTGCTACCCTCTCAATGTTCTGCAAGACTCCAGATTGGGTCCTTGCCATGAATTACCTTCAATAGTTATGGCTGAGGTTTTCCCGCCTGAAACCCAAGTTCACTTTCTGGTTTGGCTTGTGGTTGTGGAGGGTCCTGTACTTATGGACCTCGCTGATCAAAAGCACTGGCGATGAAGCTGCAGGCCCGTCTGCATGTAAATTCTGGAATGGAGCACATTGGCCTGTTTGCTGCACCTTGGGGTTGAACCAGTGGCAGTTTGATTCTTAAGTGTTCATACAGTTACCTATGTTCCATCACAAGTGTGTATGACAGCTGTAAACCCTACATACCCTACGCACCCTTACACTAACCCTGACCGTAGGTCGGATGCTCAACAGGCGCACCTCTTGTCGCCGCCCATCGCATTACCCGCGGCGCATCGCAACAAATGAAGCGCCGCGCCATTGCCCTTCACTTCTGCTGGCATCATTTGCGGAGCTCCACGGTCACACAACAATCACGATGTGACTCACCGCTGCATTGTGCAAGTTGATGCCGCCCACCTGTGCCCTGGAAGTGAATTGCTGGCCCAGGCTCTGATCCCTGAGCACTGACTTTGCAGTTCCGGACACGCTACATACCTACGCTGTTTGGCCACAATAACTAAGCACTGCCACCAACCTGTTGATGCCGCAGGGGTGCGCTGCTGGCCTTGGGCTCCGCTCTGTCAGCGCTGACACTTGGCGGCGTATCTGTGAGCCACCTGGACATCGCGCCCTCTCGAGCGGGGCTTATTTTTGGCGCAGGTGAGAGACTACAGTGTATTGAAGTATTGCTGCACGCATTGTCAGCTCATGTGTCATATCGGGTGCAGGAGTGTATGTAGGCACAGACGCAGCATTGAACAAGTACATGCAGATAGAGTGTGCAGTCAACAACTTTTGTGTTTTGTTTCAGAAGGGATTTCCTGCACAAGGTTGTACTATGCCAGAAATTGCAGAGAATCTCTTCAAGGGCGTTGATAAGCACATGTACGTGATTGAGGTCGCCTGATGCGCAGAACTTGGTTGTGACCAAATGCGGGAGGAGACGCGTATTTTGGAGTACTGTTTTATAATGTAATTCACTTCAAGCACAGACAGGGAGCAACAGCCAAAAAGTCATCAGCCGACAACTTGCACATAAGCCTAGATCTACCAGCAAGCTCATTGCTGCACTTGGTGACCATTTTTTGAGATGAGCTGCTGACCACACACGGTTTCGCTAGCACAAGGAAAACCTAATGATGGGGTGCTTGCTGGTGATTCCGAAAAGTGAGTGGGGCTGCATTCTAAAATCCATTCGAGCTGCTGCTCAGTAAGAGCTGGGCCGGACACTGCTCAGAACAATCTCAGTGCATCTCCTCAGAGATAGCCAGCACAGAGGCTCATGTTTGGCAGCCGCTCATTGTTGGCATGCGTTTCTGGCCCAGAGTGGGGGCTTCTTACCCTGATTCTGACATTCATCTCAACTCTCAGTTCAAAAGGGTAGAGCCGGAACTTCACAAAGTATCTTGACACATGATGCCCAGATCAAAACGTCGGCACTTCAACTGTAACATCCAAATGACCGTCATCATCATACAAACACTCCAACTTGAATTTAATGTTCAACTCGGCTTTGTTGCCCTACCCCGCTTTCGGTGTGTTCCAGGTAACACCGCTGGTACGCTGGCGGGCCTGGTGGCAGTGCCCCTCAGTGGCTGGCTCGTAGACACCTTTCACAACTGGGACCTGGTCTTGTACATGTTTTCGCTTAGCTATGTGATTGGGGCAGTAGCGTGGGTTGCATGGGTGGGGGGGGAGGAAATTGAGTACCCCCCGCAAATAGGGGCAGGGGTCAAAGGGTCGTTCGCAGAGCATAATGCTCGCAACACAGACTTATAGCTGATAAAATTATGTGTCGGGGCTCAAGGTCATAACTTTGTCCCGTGACACATGGTGAATGTTACAAAGTGTTTCTGAACAACAGATTGATAACATTCTATGATTGGGGGGGGACAGCTGTGTTCCGGTGGGCGCATTGCAGACACAGCGTGATGGGCTTGTAAGGATGACACCAACACATTCGTGCCAATTGGTAACACAGGGGGTCATCAAGCAAGGGGCCACCGATGCGCATTTTGCTCTCCAGAAAATGTACGTCAAGGCGTATCATGTGTACACTTGCAATAATTATTGTCATGGTCTGGGGTTTCACTGTTTGCACATGCGCTGCAACTCCACGCCATATCACTGTGAGCAGGCAGCACCTCCTGCTAGTTTGAGCATATGATGGCATAGGGCATGCATGATGTCTGGACACTTGTTGAGCTTCCGCCATTACATTGAGCTATGTGCCCAGACCGCGCACGACCTGACTGCGCACGACATGCGCTGTCTGGCCCGGGGGCCACCATGGACATCGCCATACTGTAGCATGAAGTATTTGTGGCATGGGGCGGAGGAAGGGGCGGCGCGCAGCACACTGTCATGGTGACCTTGTGCTACTAGTCATGGCGCTCAACTTTGTACACAAAATACCTCGTGTACTTTTTAATCAAGTCTCGCTCAGGGCACAAAAGCCCAGATGAATGGTACCTAAGCTTGCTGTACGGCCCGGGAATGTACATGTCATGTGACAGTACCTTGTGTACTTCTGCTTGAGGAGCGAAAAGCCTATCCTGCACCATGTCTTGCACCATGGTGCATCCGTATGCACTTGTGTGTGTCCTGCCTGCTAGGAGCATACACAGCACACACCATCATAAGCCATCTGCTGACGGGACGCAGACGGGGCCTCCCGCTGCCGCTGCCCCCGGCCTCACTTGAGTTACTTGTGCTCCACCACGAGACTGGCGCGCAGCGAAGTAGGAGATGGCCAGCTGCGACAACCGCATCTGCGGTGCAGTACAAAGTGCAGCCCTCAGGCTGATCCTACTAGTTCAATTGCCGCTGTCCCCTG
Organism: Tribonema minus; assembly: GCA_017506865.1. Classification (NCBI taxonomy): domain Eukaryota; class Xanthophyceae; order Tribonematales; family Tribonemataceae; genus Tribonema; species Tribonema minus. The sequence goes on from JAFCMP010000223.1 coordinate 190,650, forward strand.
AAGCACGTGCCGCTTCAGCCGGCTCGAACTCACACGCGCCGCATACTTCTCCGCCATGTCATGGACCAGCGCGCCCGCTTCGACGCAAACAGTATCACAGGAACCAAATGACGCTGTGGCAAGGGTATAGCAATTTCCATCGAAATGGTGTGAACAGTGGCTCCTCTTGGCTAGTTGACGCGGCAAACATCATGATGGAGCCGCCGCATTCGAAGCTGCCCACGCCATCGTCATGGCACACTGGACTCCACGCAACTGACGCCTCATGCGCGGCAGGCGGTGCACAATGGTCATCGCACGGTTCAGCAGGAAAGAGTGCTCCGGCAACACCAGGTCCATGCGCAGCAGCTCCGCCCCCGGCTGAGGCAAGTGTTCGCAACGGCTTCTCCGCGCCGCGGCCCTCTCAGGCATAGGACAGAAGCGGCGTCCGATCGCCTGCTCCAGTGTCTGGCGCAGACTCCTCGGGTCCACAGCGGCACGGAGTGTCAAGGGCAAAATATCGGGGCTGTTGGCCTCCATGTCGCAGTTTGGCGTAGGATACCGGTCTGGCGTCGAGCATGTGGCAGCGCGCGCGCGCGTGTGGCACGAGCTGTATGGCACCACAATCCAGCTGGACTGTGAGAACGCATTTGACAGTGTGGATCGCGCCGCCATTGTGCGGGGGCTTATGCTCTTCTGTCCGGAGCTGCTCCCGCACTTTGAGTCCGTATACTGTGGTGACACTGCCCCAGAGATGCGAGTGGAGGTGAACGGTGAAGCTCGCATTATCTGCTCCCACCTAGGGTGCCAGCAAGGGGACCCTTTAGGGCCGCTGTACTTTGCAGTGGCAGCGGCCTTCCTACTCTTCTACCCTGATGGAGTGAATGCGACGCCCGGCAGTATGCCGGCCTACGGCCACAGCACAGCGGAACCGCCAGCCCCGCACTGCGCTTTCCTGGATGACCTCAACGTGCTGCAAGCTGCCTATTTCGACGATGCAGCGGCCGCTGGGGTGGCAGAGGTGATCCGCCGGCTTGCGGCAGGGGGCCTACGCGTTCGACCAGACAAGTCGCTGGCCATCGCCATGCGCGGTACAGTGTTTAATGAAGCGGCCAGAGCACGCCTGCACGCCCTTGACATACCGTTTGTGGACGCCACCGTGCCAGAATCCAGTCAGGGCTTTAAGTCGGTCGGGGTACCGGTAGGGCACCCAGCCTATGTGCATGCTGCCATGAGCAAGCATCTTGTTGACGCAGGGACATGGCGATGTCGTGGCAGCTAGCTGGAATGGCGCAGCATCACCTACAGGCAGCACAGTTCATTCTGCGCAGGTCACTGATGAAGCGCATGGGCTTCTTAGCTCGGGTCGTTGACACGGCTTTGAGTGAGCATGGTTGCACGCGTTTGACGGGTTCTGTGCATGGACGCTCGAACGCATGCTGCACCTGCACGGCTGCGCTACCGCGGCAGCCATGAAGTCACACCTGCTGGCGGCCTGCACTGCTGGTGACAATGAGGAAGCCAGCAGTGGCAGCGTGCTGGTATTGCCGCGCTTGGGCCTGCCAGAACTCACGGACATCGCAGTGCCACTGCGGGCATCACGGTTGCCGGAGCGACGAGGCGGTCTGGCCTGCCGCTTTTGGGGCTACTGGCACCAGCCGCATACACGGCCCAGGCATGCACAACACTGCGGCCGGCAATAAATTATGCCACTGTGGCAGCAGGGGCCCTGAGGCTCGGCACTGACGAACACGGCGCAGTCACCTGGTTCGCGCAGCACTCATGCGCAATACGCGAGGACCAGGGACTGCCGCCAATCATCGAGGCCGTGCGACGCTCTACGCGAGCGCTGACAGCTGATGGCGGCGAAAAATCACGCACAGCTGTGGCCGAGCAGCTCCCAGCATCGTTGCTATGGTGGGCAGCAGATACGACGGCCGCAGCGTCGACACTCCCACTGCGGTGCAAGCGATCTACGCCGCAACTGCCGTCACGGAGACGGTGACCACTGAGCCAGCCCCACACACCCACGGCATTGTGCCTGGCGCCGAGGCGGCCGCTGCGGCGGCAACCGTACCTGGCCCTCAAGCCGCTGCCGCGGCTGCCTCTTCCACGCCCGCTAAAACACAAACTAGCGCGGAAGAAAGCAGCTGCAGCGGCGGGCAGGAGGACGACGACGACGACTGGGAGGCCTATGCTGACGAGATCTCAGACTGCAGGAAGGTAGTGCCTCGCCGCCAGCGCGGTCACTTCACACACGGACTACAGGCCGGCCTTTCAAATGTTATTCGACGCCAATACGAGGATTGCCTGGTGGAGGACCTAGAGGCTGCCTCGGCTGGTGCCGTGGGCAAGCCGACGCAGGCTGCACTTATTGGTGACTCGCGCGACACCAGCCGCCGCCGCCAACAGGCTAGCGCGCGGGTCCTGGCGCAGCTGCGCAGTCAGCGTGCGTCCAGGGCAATGGCGTGGCTGAGCGTGCCACCCGCTGCCAATGACCGCCCGGGTGCGGCGCCCATGTCCAGTATGCCAGCAGCCACGATGATTTTGGTTGCGATCTTTATAGACGGGTGGGGCATACAGGGCGAGGTGTGCCCATGGCGGTGCAGTGACGTGAGCCCCACCTCCACGCATGCGATCAGCTGCCCCAGCCAGCACATACGGGGGCACAACGCGACACACACTGCCCAAAAGCGGTGCCTGCAGCGCATCTTGAGGCAGCACCATGTCTCTATTGTCCGCAATGAGGACGCTAGCGTCTTCAAGGTACCGGGGTATCGGGCGGACACAGTCATTGACCCAGGGTGTATGCACTTTAGCAGTGCATACCGTAACAAGGGAATAGTGCTAGACACAAGTGTGCGCGCGCCCACAGCGAGGTCGTACCTGACAGGCAAAACAAATGCCTCGAACACGGACTGCTATGCTGCTGGGGTGGGGGAGGACGCGAAGGTCAAGCACCACACCGGCACCTTGACGTCATCTTGGGCTTTTGTGCCATTCGTGCAGGAGTCGACGATCGTACGGACGGCTGGGCAAGCAGACAAGCCTTTTTGTTAACTTAAAGGAGTTGGCAATGCACTCAGCACTGTGCTCAGGGGGGGGGAAGGCAGATGTGTTACGCAAGGCCGGGTTAGCTAAGCGTCAGATCCACATTGAGCTGAGCATATCGCTGGCGCGGGGGTTGGCGGAGCGCGTCATGGCGTACACACGTGGAGCGCGAATGCTGGGCTGTGTTGCGGCGCCGGTATCCAAGCTCCTAGGGCACAGCGCAGACTAGGCTGCTGCGTTGATGCAAGCTTTTCGATTGCATAGGCAACCCGGCGTCCCTTGGGCCTTTATAAATACAAGTCCATACGTACCACTAGGGAAAGGCACCCGGGAGCACAACTACCGTTGAGAGTGTTCAAGCTGTCACCAAAGCTATCCTCAGTTGCACCAATGCTGTTGGAGTCTGCGCATGCCAGCCCTGAGGGCAGGCAGTGCGACACCTGCCAATATCATGAATGGTAAGATCATCATCAATGATTGAGGTCTATGCAGTTGGCATAATATGACGGCCACTGCGATATGACTGGAGAGCGTACTGCCTGCCTGTGATTTCATGTCATGTGCCAGCTGTGGCAGTGCCAAGGCATGGCAAATGAAGGTGCGGCTGAAGACAAACCACTGGCAATGCTTCAGTGATCTGCAGCCACTGCATGCTCGGCACACCACGTGCTTTGTACATATTTGCTTTTAATGCTAGAGTACCGGCTGCTCCGCAGACCGACATCCTGCTACTAGTAGCATGCTCCATTGCGGCGGCCTCCGCAGCTTAGGCCCCTACGTCCCGAGCTGCTTTGGATGTACGATTGCCAGCCTATAACGCACTACTCAGTCTGCTGAGTATCTTGCCCTCCACAACGCTCGTAACGCTTGTCGACACCTAAATGCTGACAACATCAACACTTGCTGTACAAGATGTGACCTTGCAGATGAAGAATCAGCGTGCTACTTCAAGTTGTGTGCTGCTGGCAGCACGTTGTTTGTCATCACCACCCTGCTCATGCGTACATGCAACTGCTCACTACACGTACTGATATATAGCGCTCACGCTTGGCATGAACATGAACAGGCATGCATGTGCTAGTGCACCATGGTGAAAGGCCAGGCGCACTCTTTTCTTCCCAAACACCTTTTGCGTTAGGATTTTTCAAGACAGCATCATAACTGCTCAGCAATGATGCGTACTTAAAAGTAGTTGAACCGGTGCAACAGGATGACGTGCCATCTCTGATCATGCTGCAGCAGTGCAAGCTTGCAATGCTCCTCATACTTTTTTTTGCAAATGCCAGTAGTAGCCTTAAGTTAAAGTACTGGTTCTTGTCTAAGACTGGTGCACATGTGCTTCATGACAGCTCGGCAACTGCAAACATCAGCGACAGTTCCGGATGCGCATGCTCCGCTGGTCTCTTGGGTAATTGCGATAGGACTGGTGTGACACTCAGATGGACAGATGCTCATAGTTGGTGACAAAATGCAGCATGATGGGTCTGACGAGTCAAATGCAAGGCAACATTACCTCCTCACAGACAAATTTCAAGCACTGTTCGTGAAGCCATCATGCAGGTTCAGGCACATGCATTTCATGATTGCCATTGCAATATGTAGCGCGGTTAGCAGTTGTGTGGATGCTGCACATGCACAGCTGGTGTCATTGAGCTGAATCGGATGGCGAAGGGCTGCTCACACTCAGTTTTACCGGCGGCACATAAAGTACGCCTTGTTCACCTTTGGGATGCAAGCGAGGTATGCCCTGAGACCTAAGGGTGTCACAGACTGCCCGTTGTAGCTGGCCATCACCTTGCCCTGTGATGATGTACAGTGGGGCTTGGCGCCTGATGGCACAGTCTTGCCTCAGCCGCAACTCATGTCGTATTGCAGCTTGACCTGTCGCTGCATTTAGCCCGTGAAGGTCCACCTGACAACACAGACCAGACGGTGACGCTTTCAGCAAAACTCCTGTGTGAGTACAGCATTGAATTTTCAAGGCATTGAGCGAGAGCCTGTTTTTTGACACGAGCACGGGCATGCAGCCAAATCAAGGCTGCACAAAATTCTGATATGAGCCAAGGTTATTTATATGTAGTAGCAGACAGCCCTTGAACTTAACGGGTGCAAGCGCGCCTGCAATGAAACAAGTGACCTTCATGCTTGAATAAATAGAGGCAGGAGTGCCAATGATGCAAATAAGTGATACCATGTCACGCAGTGGATGGTAAAAAAAGCGCAAGGCAGGCATGCTAGCACCTGGCTTTTTCCAGAAAAAAACAAATCCAGAAGTCATGCAGAGCGACTTTAATCACTTAGAGTAGCTGGTGAAGAGAGATTGAGCAGCATAGGCCTGTGATAACACATTATGACATGGCAGAAAGAAAGTTGAAGTAGTGGTTGCAGGAGATACTACATGTTTTGCAGTACCTCTGTCGCATCCAAACATCTGATTTCATGCATGAAATTCTTGACATTGTCAAGTGACGAGGCTGAATGCATTGGCCATGTGCATTTGTCACAGCGGTCATCACAGAAAGTGTACGATGCAATCATTGACGCTCATGATGATACTGGAAAATTCCATCTCTTCTGCCCGTAAGAGCAAGGATGGCAAGAACACCTCTGTCGTACTGCAGTTCCGACGCAAGTCAACATGCACTGTCAGAGAGGTTTGCGGCGTACCCAGGTGAGCACTGACAACTGACAAATGTTCATGTCATATTCTACCCTAGGCTGTTGGTACTCACTATGATTCCCTTTGCCGGCACCTTGCCAGCGGTAGGTTTGATGACGGTGCTTCGCCACGGCTTGTAAAGATTGATTGTCCCCGATAGGTTGTGTCTGCTTCTGAAGATGCGTACGGCTTGGGGGGAGTCCCGAGGTTTGCTCTAAGTTTGCGGCCTGCCACTGCCTTTGTGCGGGTTCTACCAACATGCAGGGGGAGTATCTGGCAAAGGTGGCTTAAAGTTTGTGGGTAGTATTTGGGCCATGCTTGGCCTTGATTTGGAGCATGTGGTCACTAGCACGCGCAGTGGGCCTGAATGTATGGTGGATCCTCTGGCACAAGGGGTTGTACCTGGTATGATAGTAGGGGCCAATGAGACTTCTCTGAGGTGTGGCTGATGCTTAGCATAGTTGAAGTATCTGCTGTGCGATTGTGCTCTAATCCTTCCTTGCTTGACCAAAACAAGCAACGCTTGGACTTGTGTCTGCTGTGGTGCTCCCAAACTTGAACCTTCATGGCCACATGAACCATCAGCCTTCAAGTTGTGCCACAGAGAGGGTTTTGTTGATCAGGTATCTCAGTAGTGTGGTGGCAACATTGCAACACAGTCAGACAGCATCAATTTGAAGGTTCAGCGTGAGCGACATATGTACAAACTGTGCACGCTGGGTGCTGCGAGGACCAGCTTGGGAGCTCCACATTGTGGCATCAAGTGAACATGTTAGTGGCATGAAGCGGTTTCAGAGGAATTCTTAAGGGGCGGCGCGCTGCGCATGGCGGTCTCGTGCTAGTCACAGCACCCATGAGCGCTGAACACTGTACACATTATACTGTAATTAGTAACACTTCCGCTTGAGAGGCAGAAACCTAATGGAAAAAAAAAAAATGGTGACTCGTGTACACATGTGCTGAGACACATTGTACTTGCATGTACTTTTTATTAATTCTCGCTCAGGGCGCGAAAAAGCCCAGATGATTGGCATCTAGCTGTAAGGAATCTACATGTCGTATGACAGTCTGAAAGTGTCGCAACGACAACCACTCAAACGCCGCCGCCGCCAAATGGCATCTCGGGGTCCTCCCCTACGTCCTCCTCCATGTGCCCCCCCCCCCTGGATTCTGCCATGTGTGTCATGACACGGCCAGAGTACGCCATGTGGAGCGCTGCCGACAGTGCCGAGCGTAAGCGCGCCAGGGCGATGCCCTTGAGAGCTTTAGGGCGCGCTCCTCCGGGCACTGACATCCTGCTGGCATACTCCGTCGCCACAGCCTCCAGCAGCTTCCGCCCCTGCTCCCCGATGCTGCCAAATGACCCTATCGCCAAAGTGGCAAGTTTGTAGCAATTCTGATCATAATGACCAGAATAGTGGGTGGTCTTGGCGGCCTCTTGGTCGCGGCAGCATCGCTCGGGGTCTGCTGCAGTCTTCGCCGCCCGCGACGCCACCTGTGCCTCGAAGCAGGTAACGTCCACCATGAGCGGTAGGTGGCGTGTCGGGTCGTCGTAGCCGGTCACCGGGAAGGCGTCGGCAGGCAGCACGATGTCCATCCTGCGACTCCCCGGCGGCCCGGCGGACCCCAGAAACGGCGTGTAGTCCTCGTCCACCAGTTCCGTTTTGAGGTATTGCCGCAGGATGCGCTGCGTGGCCCTCTTGACGCTATTGTGGACAATGGTGTCGTGCGCCTTGACGCGTGGCGCTTGACACAGCCGTGCATGCAGAGTGCCGCCCGGGCGACTTCCCGCACAGCTTGCAGCCTGCCGTCTGCTCCTCTACTCCGATGGCGCGTTTGACGGCCAGCTGCCAGGATAGGCCATCGAACGAAGCCGTTGTGGAGTACATGGGCTCGTTGAGGAATGCCATGCCGGTCGAGTGCATGTGGCGCTGCGACCGGAATCGAGCAAGTGCTTGCGTGCGTTGCGTGCCCTGCGGCAGCTGTTGCAGGTCCGCCTCCACCTTATCTGCAAGCTCGGTAGCGACGGCATCTGCAAGCGCACTCTGATTGGGGCGCTTCAGGCTACACTGCAACTGCAGAGCACTGGCGTCAAGTACGCAAGCAGCATCTGCACCAGTGCCACCACCTGCTGTCGGCCGCAGCGGCGGCTGCTGCGTATGTGGTTGCTGCTGCAGTGGCGTTAGCGCTGGTGGCAGTATATGTTCCAGCGTGTCACCTGTTGCTGCACGTAGAGATGTGGCAGCTGTGGCGATCGTCCGCATGAGGGGCAGGCGCGCCACCTCTGCTGCTGCTGCGCCTTGTAGCATTGCTGGTGTGGAACGCGCAGCGCCTGCATTGACGGCTGCCGCTGCTGCGTGCGCTGGTGCTGCAGCTGCGCCGCCTGCCGTTGCTGCTGCTGCCAGTGGTGTTGCTGCTGCCGCAGGTGTTGGTGCAGCACCTGCCGCATTGGCCGCTGCCACCGCCATTGCCGCTGTCGCAGCCGGCACGGTTGCGGCGCCGCCTGCCGACGCTGCTCCTGTTGCAGGTGCTGCAGCAGCCCTTAGGCTAGTAGGGCCTGTAGCAGCTGTGTTGCCTATGCCCGCAGCCGCTGCTGTTGATGCTGCAGTTAGTGATGCCGCCGAGGCCATTTGAGGTGCAACATGTGCTGCCGCTGCTGCAGCAGCCTCTGATGCTGGAGCAGCTGCTGCTGCCGCCGCTGCTGCTGCCGCCGGAGTAGTTGCGCCGTGCGCCGCCGCTGCTGCTGCTGCCGCTGGTGCCGCCTGTGCTGCCGCCGCGGCCCCTGATCCAGCGGCAGCTGCGTCGTGTGTTGCCGGAATGGCTGCGCCATAAGCGCGGCCAGCCGCTGATGCAGTTGCCGCTGCCGGAGCGGTCGCGCCTCCACTGGCAACCGCCGCTGCCGCTGTAACAGTTGCCGCTGCTGATGCTGCTGGTGCTGGTGCTGCTGCCGCTGCTGCCGGTGCCGCTTGTGTTGCCGCATCCTCAGCAGCGTTGTCTGCAGCCGCTTGAGGAGCCGCCTGCTGCAGCACCACCGCCCATCCAGAGAGTGCTGGTTGCAGCGCTTGCAACGTGCCCGCCACATCGCAGCATCAGCGATGTCGCAGGCGCTGGTAGTGCCAAGGCCGCCATGCCGTGTTGGGAGTCGCGCTTGCTGTAAGGCTGGGCCGTGCGCTGCCAGATGGAAGTGGGCCCCACTTTGCTCAAACTGGCGCCAGGTCTGGCCTGGTGGCTGCAGGCCCATTGAGTGCTCAAGCACCCACTGCGTGACCCGATCTTACTCCTTGGCGGCTGGCGCTGTCTGCGTAGTGGGAATGGTGCGCAGGCAGTACGTCATGCGAGGCACCACGCAGTAGCGCAGTAACCTGAACATAGCCCTCGGAGATGTCAGGCGCGCGCATCGCTCTGCAAATCGAGCCCCTGCCCCGCCTGCACCCGCTTCCCTGCGCAGCCATGCGTCCACAAAGCTGCTGTGGCCCACCGGCACCCCCAGCAACACAGCTCCACGGTTCTGATTTTCATCCGTATCCCCCACTAGCTGAACGCCCAGCTGCTGCAGCAGTTGCCGCTCGTGGTCTGTCACCACATGCCCCCTGCCAGGCAGCGCGCGTGACTTGGTGAGGTTTAGCTCTTGCATGTACTTGCATTTACTTCCGCTTGAGGGGTGGCAGACGCTATTGAACATGCAGGATGTTGTGAAGCTCTTATGCAGTGCGTGTGCTCGCAGCGCAAGGTGCCAGTGGTCTCATGCTTTGTGCAGCCTTCAATATTACAAAAGGTTATCTCATACCTGTGATACATGAGTACACGCAAGAGTGCATCGCCGTGTGTTTTGCACGGCGGCGGTCCAAGCGCATGATATAGGCACTGGACAAATGAAGCGCTTGCTTTTTTTGCACGCAATTACGCACCACCACCATCGGATGTATTATACATGCATATCATTGAGCAATTGTTCAACAGCATGCGTTTGTCAGAATACATTGTCAAAACAGATATGTCAGTACAAGCGGCAGAGGCGCGAATGCACACTGGACATCAATTACCAGTCAGTCACCGTGTCCGTGTCATGTAGATCATGTAGACAAAGAATTTAGGATTGCTGTACACCAAGAATTGTTCCCGTGAACAGAACATTTCAGGCCACAGTTGGTGGGAATGCTTGATTTAAATTGTTGACTTTATACTTCGGAGCATATACCTGTATATACTTCAAAACATCGATGTATGTACCCTGCGAAGACAATGCACGGTCAGAGCCCGCCTCTGCTGGAGCCCCGCCCCTCCCACCTCAGCCCCCTTGGCGTCGGCCTGTCGAGATCGCGATCCAGCAGCAGCAGCCGCAGCCGTGAAATCTCTTCCTGTGCCGCCTTTGCATTTTCCACCATCTGCTCCTCTAGCACAGATATGCGCTCGTCCCGCGCACGCAGGCTGGCCTTGAGTTCAACCACCTCTTCCGCCAGCCACTTGAAGTTGCACGTGAAGTGACGGCAGCATTCCCCTTCGATTGCGCTTCTTTCTCCCTCCCCTCAGAGTCCTCCGCCCACCAGCGCTGCGACTCGGGGGGCGTGGGGTCCCTGCCTCCCCCTCCGTAACTGCCGTAACTGCCACCCCTGTAACTGTCAACATCCGGGCGCGGCGACGCGCGCAGCAGAGACTCCAGCTTGGCGATGACGCACTCCTACGTGACCACGGTGGAGCGGTAGGCCTCCAGCTTGCTGCGCAGGCCCTGCTGGCGCATGATGTAGGCGGCCTGCTGCTGCTGCGCCTTGAGCAGCGTCTTCAGCTCGTCTTGCAGCTCCACACCGCCGTGCCGGCCCTGCGGGGCGGCAGTTCCAAGCAGGCGAGTGTGGGAGCAGTGCTCAGTGGAATGGCCATTTGCAGGCACATACGTCAGCATGATTTTTTAGGATGAATGGATACATACATACGTACACATGCCGTACTGCTGCTGCGCCTGCACAGCGCTTGGCGCTTGCCATGCAGCAACATGCTGCGGTGCCGGCCCTGCAGCGGCAGTTTCGCACGAGCATTGAGGTACCAACGCTGCAGTGCTCAGTAGCAAGGTCACATCAACGCTTAGCAGCGGCGCCTTGAGCGTGTTCTGCAGGCTGGCAGCAACGGTGTCGAGCATTGACAGAGCAGTGCTCAGTTCAGCGAGGCAGCAACGCTCGTCGGCCGGCTCAGGTTTGACAGCTGGCGCATTTTTGCAGAGAACATGGCTTCGCAGCAGCAGTTTTGAGCATGAAGGGAGCAGTGCGCAGCGCGGCGGTCCCGTCCAATGGTGGCGCACTACTGTACCCATAGACAGCTTGACCCCGCAGTTGCATTTGCAAGCAAGGATGGTGAGCCAGCAATGGGTGAGCACTGCAGATGCACTTTTGTTGCACTGCAGGTGGGCCAATGGTTCTTGTGAAGATACTTGTGGTCATATCATTGAGTCGTGCCAAGCTGTGGATGACCATGCAGCTGCTGCCGTTGTGCCGCAATGTACAACATGCCGAGCTCGTGTTGGCAGTGCCGCACCGCCGTGCCTCACTTAGCAGCAGCCGCAATTGCGGCGCACTGCAGAATTCGTATATATATTACAACAGTCTTTCAGGCTATTGCTAGTCATCAGGTATAGACTGCACACATGTGCACTTGTGCAGTACGCCTTCACAGTTGGGTTAGGGTTAGCGCAGCCCTAAGGGGCTCAGCATGTGCCGCAGCACACGCGTACATATGTGGCGATGCCATGCTTCACAGAGTTGCGACCGCTTGCGAACCAAGCAAGTTTCTCGAGAGCGGCATGATGGCGCACGCAAGAAATCAAGCTGGGGGTTTGGGTAGGGCAGGTTACACAATGGGTGTGCGGGGTCCCAGTTGCTGGCAGATATTCGTAGGCCGCAGTTCACCCACCGGACGTGCACTCTATGTGTACCCCATATGTACTCTACAACTGCTTATCATCTGACTGCTGCCCTGTGCTGCGCGCAGCCGCCGAATGAGCTCCAGCCTGCAGCTATCTAGCAAGTCTAGCCGATCTTCTCGGTCACGCAGCAGGGCCTCTAGTTAGTGGCAGCGCTTAGCCAGGAGCTTCATGCGGCCGTAAGCTGGCTGCGCTACTTGCAGCGCCAGGTCTGTTAGGACTTGAACTTGCTGGTGCGGGCGTGACGTGACCTGTTAGGGTTGAAGTTAGGGTTGGAGTCAGGGTTATGCGTTGGTTAGGGCAGGCACACTACTGGTTACGAGTATCCGCTGCAGTAAGGTTTTGCAGTACTGGGCAAGAAACAGAACCACAGAGCCATGCGGTTGCATCACTGCACTAAAATCTCGGACCAACGGAAACGCCAACTGCATACTTCTGTAATGTAGCCATTGTGTGCCCTCCCAGGCTATGGAGCGTGCATACACTTCGGCGTGTTGTTTGTTCATACATGATAATCGGTACATACTATCAGTTCACCCAAAAAATCACTATTTGCAATGTATGACGCATACAATTGGTGAGAAACTCTTGCTGTCTTTCCTAGAGTCACATGTGACATGTGACTACATTGCCAGCTGAACCAGTCAGAGCACAGAGAGTGCAGGCGCGCATATGTAACTGGCATCGTTGCTGATGCAACTTCTCCGCGTGCATAAATGGGCAACATGGGGACTCGGAGTCTAAATTCTTTGAGCGAGTACATCACAGGTGGCAAGGGACCCAGCCCCGGCCGTTGTCTAAGATGCCATGTGTACCTAGTGCCTACTGATATCTGTGCAATTGGAGGATCACAGACATGGACAGCAATCAGCATTTGCCGGCCGGCATGAAACCCATGTGGCCTTCGCTGCTGCTGAACACAGTAGCTGCAGAACATAGGACATCGTGATGTCACCATCAAAAGAGACCAAGCTATTGGCTGCAAACTCTCAGCTTCACATAGTAGTGGAAAATGTTGGATATCATCAAAGTTTCAAGGCCAGGAAGTATATCTTGGTGTCTGTACCTGGTGCTGCCCCCATGTTTCAGTAGTAGCTGCAGACCCAAGTAGCGCGTGGACCAGCCTGGTGGCAGCTCGTCCTCCCTTGCGGTGCTCTTGTGTAACCGACGTAACTGTCGGTGGGCGCCATCACGCTCAGCCTCGGCTTGCGTCAGCTGCCGTTTGAGCTTGCTCAGCTCGGGTGCCAGATCACTTGCCACCTGATTAGGGTTGAAATAAGGGTTTGGGGGCAGCATCAGAGCCCCGGCAACAACAAAGAGTGTTGCGGTGTGGAAACTTGCATTGCAGCCTGTGCACATTGAATGCAGAGTGGTACGCATAATGGTAGGCATGTAGTAGCCGCTATACTAGGCACTGCGCGTTGAAGGCGCCCAAGGCAGCATGTATGCCCCTGCGTGTACCGTATGTATATGCTGCGGTAAGCGTCATTGCGGAGCATCTCTGGCTTGATATATGCCTTCAAGCCTCAAGGCAGACCACATGTCATCGGCGGCGCTTGTTGACATGCGAACTAGTACCAACAAATGTGCCGTCCCAAATGTATTGTTTGTTTACTGTCAAGCGTCAGCGAGCCTGAGGACTGCATACAAGCTGAACTCGCACATGAATGGCGCAATGCAGGTCACAGGGCTAGGGTTAGGGTGGTAGTTGCAGTGCACGCGATGCCACATTTTCAAAGCACAATTCACAGTGAATGCAGTTTGCGCGTTCTATCACGTCACAGTTGAAGATGCGGAGCCAAGGCACATATGTAGGGATCTCACTCACCCCATGCGCCCCCGCCTCTCGCTTCTCCAGCATCGCCTGCAGCTGCTTGAGGCCCCTCCCCAGCTCCTCTAGCCGCTGAGACCCCTGCTTCTCCAATGGACGAAAACCGGGTCTTGCTGATCGTTGCTGCAGTGGTCTTGTCTCTGGGCTCGTCTCCTTGTTTCGGTAGGGCCCATCTGCTGTAGCGGTCGCTGCCTCATAGGCTGAGGCCTCTGTGGTGCCACTGGGGGGGAAAAGTGCAACCAGTCAAGGAAATGGCATTGATGCATATGTCAAGAATGTTGACATGTCAAGAACTTGCTGAACGAACGCATTCTTATTATTATTGAAGCTCCACCACCGTGACGATAGCATCATGATTGATGGCAGGGTCCATGCGTCAGGGTCACAACGATGTGCAGGTGCTGTGAAGGTCAGCGTTGCTGCTCTCGTGTAACGTGGCTGGCGGTGCCATGCAGACATCCCCGGTGTCAAGTACAGCACTTAAAGTTGCACGTAGTGATCACCTTTTGCTGTCACCTCTGGCGCGTCCCACTCCCCCGCTGCCGCCCCCTCCCCCCCCCCCTCCCAGTACTGCCCCTCACCATACCCCTCAGGCTCTTGCTGCTCCTGCTGCTGCGCCGCTGCCCCCTTGTGCCCCAGTCGCGACGCCGCCAGCATCGCTGCCGCAATCCCTGCCCTCAAGTCCGGGCGCTGCTGCGACTCGCGTGGCGCATGTGGCAACAGCCTGGGACTCTGTCTCGGACTCTACCTCGGACTCTGCCTGCCAGTGGGACTCTGCCTCGGACTCTGTGATGGGCTGTTGTTTGCCGACGCCACCTTGCGCACGCTGTTGCCGCCGCTGCCGTTGCCGCCGCTGATGCGGCCGCTGCCTGCGGGACTGCGCGAGAGCTGCAGCAGCGGCGGCTGCGGCGATGACAAAAGCGGCGGCGGCCCTATCACCTTCATAGTGACGCGGTACTCGCCAGCGTCCTCCACGTGTGCGCCCATGGCTGCAGCGGCGTGAAAAGCGTGCTGCTCAGGGCAAACTGGCCCTCCGGCCGGTGGGGCAGGTGCAGCAGGGCGTAGCCGAGGTAGGCCGCATGCGCCGCCGCCGCCGCTGCAGCAGCTGTCTTGCGCAGCGCCGCGTAACCGAAGAACGTGTACAGCAGCACCACCGTGACCGCAGACTCCACGCCGGCGCCGTCCACAACCTCATACAGCGACTCCGCGTAAGCGTCGACGGTGACATGAGGCACGACTTGACCTGCGCGCTGAGCGCGAAGCGCGTGGTTTCAGGCCACGCTAGGCTGATTTGCACAATGATCACTCTTGCAGGTGATCCGGTGGCGGGGCGTCTCCTTGGTGGCCAGCGGGCCTCCTGTTGGCCGGAAGGCCCCTTGTTTCTTGAAGTGCTTCTGCATGCGTATGCGCATATATGCAGGAGCCTCCCTCAGCCTTTTTTGCTTGTGCATGGTGTAGTCGGCCTGGCTGCTGCAGACAAACTGTTTCAGTATACTGATTCGAGTACGTTGCGCGCAGAACCGCAACAGCCGACTCGGAGTTGCCAAGGCAATCACTGACCTGTACACATACTGGTTTCTGCTGCATCTCCACATGGCCTGACAATCACAGCTTTCATTCCACAGAGCCTGACTAGTGTTGCTTTAAGTTACACAAATTGATTGAATGTGGGCTGGGTTCGGCTGCTGCCACCAAAGATGGCACCCTACGCTGGTTGCTCTACCAGCAGTCACCAGTTCTAACCCCCATTGTTGCTTGCCAACCAGATACTTCCATATGAACATGGCCATGTCACATGTGTGACACAGTGTAGGGTGACACGTAGGTGCTGCAGCAATCTACTATCCTCAGCTGATAATTTGCGGTACAGTGATCATGTATGCCATGTCATGCACACTTAAATGAAAAATGCGTCAAATAGTTGCAGAATACAGTTTGCTACTGCAGCTCCAGGGGCCTGATTTTCAGGCATGAACAGCATGCTTATTTTTAATATTATGATAGCTATACTTGCCTGACAGTGCACATGTGTATTTGGTCAGAGCACATGCAGCAATCAGCGGGGCACAGTGAGCGCACAGTGGTTTTTTTGTTCACATGCTCAATCATTATGGTTATTTGCTGAAGGCATCAACATATTTGTAGCATGTGCACGTGGTGAATGGTAAGCAATGCTCGCAGCAGAACTTGATTCTAATTCAGCAGAATATGGTGACTCCCCACTGGCAATGCGCCAAGCGCACCCCTGCAGCTGCAACGTGATGATGTCATGTTGGCCATCAGATTATGATGTCGTGGTGCACCATGGTCATCACATCAGTGGAATGCTGGGACAATTAACAGCAATTACAACACATACTTGTATGATATACAGTAAATCTCATGGCTATTAGAAGGCACAACAGATTATGCCGGGCTGTGCTGCGTGCAAGTCGTGCTTGATGACCTGGGACTTGAGAGTGTCAGAGGCAGCAGCTATCAAAAAGCCTCCACCCCGGCCTGTGATGATGTACAACGGCTTTCCACATCTCAGACTGCCGGCAGCCTTTCGCCGCACCCGCAGCTCATGCCGAATGGCAGCCTGGCTTGTAGCGCCATTCAGACCATGTAGATCCATCTGCAACACAAGGGGCAAGAAGCACATGCTGTTTTGTTGAGATGTATCCAGCCAAAGAAGAATTGACATGCATTACAAGAGTGTTCAGGAGCTGTGCAAGGGTGCCATGTGTCTAAACACCATTGCCTGCTGCATCAAGGTATCATATGATGATCATCATGGTAAAATGCAGCAGGAGTCACTTCCGCGCTGACAGGGATCAACAAGCCTTCGGGTTCTTCTGGGACCAATCAATTATGCACAATATCCATGTGTAACAACATAGTAAAGGCTATGGACATCTGGACTTTAGACGCCCCACCACCGAATTTAGGATGGTGTCACGCGGGCCCAAAGTCCGGGATCTGTTCTGAAATCACATGCACTTGATCTACGCACCACCTCGTGTAAGAGTTGTAGATGCTATTTCAGATGATGTGTAAAATCACTAAAGTAGTAAGTTTAGCGGTGCAGTTGTGGTATCTCGTGACCTACTCGTCAATTGATGCGCTTCTTCAAATTGCCAAGTCTGGCTTACTTTGAAGTATGCGTGTGTTTAATTGGCACACAAGTTGAATATGTACCCTTCAAAACAGCCTTGGAACGCCACATTGCAGTTTGCTGCCATGTTCTTTGAGGTATTCATATACATGCAAATGCCAGGCAAGCGGCTTGTGCTAGTAGGAAGGAATCGGCCATGTTAGCAATCAGCTTCATGTGTACATGCCTGGCTGACACATAGAAGTATGCTACACTTAGCAGCTGTGAGTGAACAGGGCATCTGCCTTCTGTCTGTGAACTGGCAGAATTACCATCGTTGGCAGTGTGCGCCCAGGTGGTCAACTTGATTGAATGCAACGCATGTTGCATTGACCGCATGTTGCATTGACCACCTGGGCGCACAGCAGGTGCTACAAGATGTATCTCAAGTTGCCAATGGGTTGTCTCCTGCATGTATTGCACTCACCACAGAACCCAAGGGCATAGTATTGCCAGCGGAGTCTTTGATGGAACGGCTTCGCTCTGGCCTGTACGGACTGATGGCCTTTGACGACAGAGCATCGCAGTACAGCAGGTCCACCTTCTTGATGTCACCAAGCTCATCTCCTGCATGAATTATGGATCTCCATGTGCCAAGGATCGGTTCCACCCCAGCAGCACGCATCCTGCCGATGACACGCTCAGCCTCATCCAGGCGTTTGTTGTTAATGTACGCCTGCATGAGGCTGACCATGCAAGGGGGGCGCACAAGCAGCAAAGCAGGACGCATCGTGCTCAGTACAGTCCTGAAGTCAGCACAGGCCCTGATAAGGGTTGCAGGACCACTATTGAGGTGAAAAGTAATAGAGGTAGCCGTGGTTTAGCACAACTGAAATGTGCCTGTCACCAGACCTAGACTCAGTTGCACCGATGCTGTTGGAGTTTGAACGCTAGTCCGGAGGGCAGGCAGTGTGGTGCTTTTCAATATTGTGCATGACGTTGTCATGATTAAAGTCCATGCAGCTGACATGACGGCCACTGCACTGACTGGAGAGTGTACCGACTGCCTGTGATTTCATGGTATGCACCAGCTGTTGCAGTGTCAAGGCACGGCATGAAGGTGTAGCTGCAGGCAAGCAATGCTTCAGTAATCGGCAGGCACTGCAATGGCATGCTAGGCAAACCACGCGTTTTGTAGCACAAGTCCATCAGTATATTCATTTGTACGTACCTAGTGAACATGATGGCATCCGGCTTGACAGCAGCAGACCGGATCCTCTCCGCAAGCACTCCCTCCACTTTGTCCGGCTGCTTTGCCGTTGCATAGCAGGTGATCAGTGCGTTGTAGGTCTTGACGTCGGGGGCCAGCTGGCGATCACGCATCTCACTCCAGATGCCCTCAGCAATGCTTACCTCCCCCGCTTTCCCAGCATTATCCAGCAGAGTGGTCATGATGACAAGATTGGGCTGTACTCCGCCAGTTGCGCACATCTCCCGATAACATGCCATCATCTCGGCTAACTGGCCCGCCCTGCCGATGGCATGCAAAAGCGCACCCCAGCTCTGTAAATCCGGCCGGATCCCCTGCAGCACCAGATGCGCCAGTCATAAAGCACGTGGCTTACTGCGGTGATAGATGCTGCTGATTGACATGAATATAGCATGGTAATGTGAGCAAGTAGCAAAATCACAGATGGCTGCGAACTTCAAGGTCAAGTGTGTGCCACAGTGTGTGGTAAACGCTCATATACAAAAACAAATATCGCTGCAAGCAACATCCTGAGATTCCTGTCACTGGGGCATCAGTAACAATCGCATGCGCAAGTCTGTGTGCCACCGCAATGTTTGAGAACCTCTGTAGGGCTTGTAGACATCATCACATCCAGCTTTTCAACAGTGTGACATCAGCTTCCATCTACACCATTGCGTCATGGTGAACATGAAAGAACAACCACCCCCAGTTTGAGAATGCCATCAAACACAACGCATGTGCCTAAGCTTTGCAGCACTTGCGTCCACGTGAAGACCCTGGGCGGCAGGACAACCTTTAAGGCACTGCCGCAGTGCCAGCAGCAGATTGGATGCCCACTATTCTTCAGAGGCCTGCAGTACTGCTGCATGCACACAACGATCTGGTTTCATGATAATCACCTCATGCTGCATCATCCGAAAGATGGTGATGGCGCTGATCCCGTTGCGCTCCGCCACACACACCATGATTGCAGCGGTGAAATGCCGAATGTTCGGCACAGGACCTGCATCCTTCATGAGTTGCAGCAGCTCCAACGCCCGCTTGCTGCCGCCTCTGCTATCGCCAGCGTGAGTCGATGCACTGTTGCGGACACACTGTTGAATGAGTGTGAGATAGGTGCGCCCATCGGGGCTGACTCTGTGATTCCTCATGTTATCGATGAGCTGCACTGCGTCATTGAGCCGCCCTGCCTTACCGCATGCGACTAGCACAGCACCGCATGCGACCTGTGTCCAGCGAAACCCATCCTGCTCCATCCTGTGCAGCAACTTCAGGGCGTTAACAGACATGGTTGCGTGCGCCAAATGGCTGGTTCGTAATCGCCAGCGGTCACTGAATTCAAGGCCCGCAAGCGGTTCAGTGCCTCTATCGCGTGATGGGGCTGCTCATTAACCGCCAAGGCCTCGAGAAGCGCCCTCGATTCCACAGCGGTGGGCTCCTCGATGCTCTTGAAGAATTTGAGAGCCTCCTTCCATTTTTTTGGTCTGCTTAGAGCGCGTACTACAGGCCGATAAGCTTGGTGGCTTGCCTCCACGTGAAGTGTGCTGCTGCCTCGTTGTAAAGTTGCTGACGATGCCGTGCAGGACATTAAGGTGATGGCGGTGCGAGTACAATGGCTCTCGTGCTGCACGCCCCGGATCACGAGCATCTCCGCTGAAGGTGTGCTTCACAAAGGCCCATGCTGGAGGAACGGCAACTTGCGCTCGTACGCCACTGCCGAGACATCTGGCTAGGTGGTGGCCAGGGCCCAAAAGCTTGGCGCGAAGCATATGTGCTCTTGAGCTGCCTTTTAATCGCGCCCTTCTCTCTTTGCTGCGGCACTTCAAACATGAAGTTGCGGCACTTCAAACATGAAGTTCCGTGAGTTGCGGCACTTTCAAACATGAAGTTCCGTGAGAAAGGACAAGGCGCAGGCGCGGCGCCGGGCCGGGCCGGACAAAGTAGGTTGGATATCACCACCTATGCCTGATGTCGAATCATCCAAGGCTCAAGGATAAGTGCCGCAGAAGCGCGCTGTTATACTAGACTATGTTTACATACACACTCAGTTAGGCTAGGGTCACTTGTTCAAGTGGCTCACAGACTACATATTGCTAGGGTCACTGATTCAAGTTGGGGTCACTGGTTCAAGTGGCTCACAGACCATGATTTAAAGTTTTCGCCATCTGCAGTTGTCACAAGCCAATGGCATGTGCCAACTAAGTGTCGTTGCTCACACATTGCATTTGCCTCTGCTCTACAGCTGTCTACTCTGGTGATTGCAAGAGCAACATGCGCTGCATGGCTGGTGTTGTTGGTTTGCCTGTGCTGCACTAGATACAACTCTGTGAATGCCAACAGCTATCTTGTCTTTTTTATTCAGCACACTCGGGCCACTGCCGAATACGGTTGTCGCGCGTTACCAATACCATCCAGCATCATCAATGATATCAAAATTTTACACCGGGACACCCTGGACTGTCAGCAAATTCAGGAAATACTCGTCACATCTTCCCTGCTTAAAACACCATTACAGTTGCAACGTGGCTGATACACAGAGGCGACAATTGTGTACATGGGCTCGAGGATGCACTGTATTGCGCAGGCACCTTGCAGCTGTACTAATGGAATTGTGAAGCCACTCAGGCTGATGCTCTGCATTGTCCTGCAGGTGAGGCTGCACGCTGCAGAGGGGACAGCTATAGCGTTATAGGCACCCCAGCTCAAAGCGTAGACCGATCAGCGCACCAATGGCTGTTGCATCTCCCCTCTGTGCCTGACGGCTGCTTCCTGTTGCAGCTGGCCTAGCCCAGCCCTACTTCAAGTTGGAGTTATGTAGGCCCTGAGGAGTGCTGATGGCAACGCTTGTGTGTACACGACGACACAAGTGATGCGCATGCTCCGAGTTAGGGCCCGGCAAAGAGATGGCTGCTGCAGGACAGTTTGAAGTTGTAGTATGCCCGACACTGTCGCTGAAGCCTCCTCAGTGCACTAGTGCAGCTCCGACGGCTGATACGAGTTCTCAATGAAGATCAGCTGGTCCAGCAGCGTGTAATAGTGCAGCTTGCTGGGGCCCAGAATCTCCGTCAGCCCCGCCACCCCCCTCCCCTCCCCCAGGCTACTCTCCCCGTAACTCTCCTCCCCCTCTATGTCAGGCTCCTCCATGTCCTTCAAGTAACGGTACGCGCGCTCAAAAACGACTGGCCCCAACCCCTCCAGGCACCGCTCGCGCAGCACCCGGATCCTGTCCCCCAGCCTGCCCGTGTGAGAGGGCCCCCCCTTGCTGCTGGCGGTGGAGTCCGTGGAAAATGTGGTGCCAGACGCGGCTTGTGAAAATGCATCGATATTGGGATGTGAGGGGGAAACCCCCGTCGGTCGTTTCGGTCGCAGCGGACCCCACCCGCCCCGTGCAGAGGACGGGGGGGACTCTGCTTGTTGCCGAGCACTGCCCTTTGCCCCCGTATAGTACTGAGCGCTGCTGCTGCTGCTGCTGCTCTGCGGCTGGTGCTGGGGCGGCTTCGCGGGCGCGACGTGCTTGCTCTCCGCCTTGCGGTGCTGCGACGCCCTGCGCAGCTCGCCATATGACTCTGACTCGCAATACGACTCATTGTTGTCAACGCTCAGCCCCTTGGCCTCGCTCACCAGCGCGCTCTCCTGGCAGTAGCGCGGCGGTGGCGGCGACGGCGGCGCCCCCGCCCTAGCACCACGGCCATGACTGCTGCTGCTGCCGCCGCCGCCGTGGCTGCTGCTGCTGGCGCTGACGCGGTGAGCACTGCCATCAACACCCCAGCTGGGGCGACCGGCAGCGGCGCGCGCGTCGGCACTCCTGGCGCTGAGCTTGGCGTCAAGTTCTCCATTAACTTCATCATCAGCGTCCTCGGAGGTGAAGTCCTCGTCGTCCAGGTAGTCCTCTTCTTCTGAGCCCTCCTCGGCAACGTCGGGTGGCACGGCAACGGCTGGGTTCGGCGCGACTGTGTTGGGGCGGGGGGGTAGCACGGTGCAGTGGGGGCGTTAATTAGTGATATCCTCAGTGCTGAGCCTTACCCACACACCATCCTGATTGGCAAATACGCGCTAGGTTCAAGTCTCACCTTCACTTACGCTTGTTGTCGCGCTTGGAAGCAAGTAGTATGAGTGCAGGTGGCACAATTCACCACTTGTGCATTGCACGGGGGGGGGGGGGGGGGATACTGGCTCCTTGCAGGCATCGCTCAGGCGAACAATGGTGGACGCAAGCAGAGCGTGATGCAATCGAGAAAGGTATTGAACTGTTGGTGACGCTGACTTGGGCTTGGCAAGTCCTTTTCCTGGACATGAAGCAGTAGCGATGCCAGGCGTGACGCGCATCATGGCATTTGCCATCTACGCATTACAGTGCTTACTGCAAGCGCTTGAGGTGATTGCCAAGTAGCTTGAGTTGATGCAGGCTTTGCGTAAGGCTGTACTGCTAGCAGAGCACTTCATGAACACATGCATTAATTAGGTTCGGATGAAGTTGCTATTGGTTTATGGTAGCTGCATTGATTGCATTCAGGTGTCAGTACAACAATCTTCCCAAGTCCTGCGGACCAACAGCACAAGGATAGATGAGTTCTGTGCCCATTACACTTGCATTTTGATCAACTTTGCCCCAGCACCTTACCTGCCCTGGCACCCCCTTGACACACGCGCTTGGTCACTTGCAGCGTCGCCCTCAGCTGATCGCAACGCATGGTGGACAGCTTCAACTCTGTCATGAGTTCTTCCTCCCGCTTGTGCAGGTCCTCGTCACCTGAGAGACGAAATAGGAAGGTGAATGTGGTTTAGAGTAAAGTGGCCAAGAAAGAGGGGGAGCGTGCCACAACATCACGATACTATCTGCATGGCAGATCTTGCCTCCTGTGTCTTCCACAAAGTCAGCCTCGTCAACAAATGATACCCATGACGCTTTTGGAACAACACACTTGCAGGTATTCACATCCAGATGCATACGCAATGCCAAGAACACCGTCGCCACACACATGTTCGCAATGCTTCATAGTACATTCAACTATTGTCACACACATTCACCATGCCTTACAACAACGAACATCGAATCACCTTCATCGCGCGCACTATCGCCCGGCTGTGCCCACACGCGCGCGCTGTTGCCGCCGCCGCCGCCGCCGTCATCGCTGTCGCTGCTGCTGGCATTCTCGGTCCCATCCTCCGTCTCTGTGGCACTGTAGATGGAGCGGGGGGACAACACGCCAGCATCGGACTGCGAGCGTGGCGCCAGCAGCTCTTCTTCGTCGTCGTCGTCGTCGTTGTTGATGTTGTGCATGCGGGAGACTGAGGGGGGGGGGGGAGAGAATCACACAAAAGATGGTGTTTAGAAGTGGTCAGGGCAGCACTTGCGCACGTCCTGCTCTTTTTCTTTTTTCTGCCTGCGTGAGCTGGAGGTGTGAGGATGTTTCAAGCTGCTGCCGCAGTTCTACAGCAGTGTGCTAAATTGCAAGCAAGGTATCCGCAGCTTACTTGCCCAAATTACAACACCCCCCCCTGGCATTGTGCTGTCATTATGCAAAGTACCAGCTGTGTGACGACAACACGATCAGGACTGATGACACTTCCTGCTTAGATGGCCGGCTGTTGTAGCGATTGCTGAAAATACACCAAGAATATGTTTGTGCTGAGAAGTACGCGCGGCGCTAGCATCAAAACATACGCGCGGCGCTAGCAGGCCCTTCTTTCTGCCAACACACTGAGTGCATGTGGTCATGGCGTGTGGAACCAGAACATCCTTTGAAGTACTCAGGAATGACAGCCTAATACTTCTATGTGTTATCACAGCAGCCACCTTGCTCTGCACTTGATGACGAACGTCAACAGACGCGCAGACTACAACAAAGTGAGTGACTCTGAACCCGAATGTCTGCCTGACCAGTCGCTAGCGCCAATGCTGACTGTCAGCACTATTTCACCAGAAGTTTACCGCTCGAGCTTGCAACTTGCAAGTATGATGGCAGCAGCTCATTTCCTGCTTTCGGTGCTCTTCCTCCTTGTTCCAGTAGGAACCACTGCCATGTAGCAATGAGTGCATGATGCAACTAAATATCATTTGCATCTCATCAATCACTATGTTTTGCTTACCTCCGTGTGATGCAACCACACAGTATGTTTTGCTTACCTCCGTGTGATGCAACCACCCGGTGTTGCTGCGCCTGCAACTGCTGCTGCTGCTGCCGCTGCTGCTGCTGCTGCTGCTGCTGCTGTTGCTGTGCCGCTGCTATGCCCGCCAACCTCAGTGGGGGCACGATTGCTGGCACCTGCGGAGAAAGCAAAAATGCCGCGCATGTGTTGTTTGTTGTGTGCACAAATACTCCAGCACAATGACCATATTGTTTTGGGAATGGATACCTCTAGGTGAAGTATGAGCGGGTTCAGCCTGCAACCAGATTCATCTCCACATGAGCGATCAAGTCTGAAATGAAGTTGATTTTCTCTTTGTCACGTGTCCTGCAGTTCTGCTACAAGCTCGCGCTGCTTCAACGAAGGCACACCACAAAACACAAAGACCGACTGCGGGTCACAGCCACTTGACCTCACGCTGGGTTTTGGCAGGCGAGAAGGAGGGTGATGCAGCGTTGCTCAGCACAAGCCTGCAGCAGCGCTCGACGCGCAACTTGTCTGCAGTGGCATCACCAGCAGCACTGGAACCCAAACACGCACATTTACCAGAAAATCACTCATGCAAATGCAGGCCATGCACACATACACACAGGCAGGCCTTGAATCCATCCTTGGAGTACCTTCTTGACCGGGGAGCAGACTGCGGCCGCGGCATCAGCAGCTGTAGGGGTAGGTATTCTGCGCCCATTTGCCAGTACCCCCTCGCTTGGTGCTACTGCAGGGGGCACGCTGATCTGGCGCAGGCGGCGGCCATCAGCGCTGCTGCTGATCTGTTGAACGTCATTGATGCAGATTCGGGGGGGGGGGGGGGGGGTCAAACGTGTGGTCAACTGGTGGTGAATGTGTAGCTAAGGAACAGGGATTTCTAGCCAGCTGCTGAGCAGGGGTGGGTCAGACGTGTGTTTAACTGGCCAAGTTGTAGCCAAGGAGTAAGGATGATTTGTAGCCGGTTGGCCTGGCGTCACTGAGTCTACAATGATGTAGTGCGAGTTGTGAACATCAGCACTTGTGCCGTTCGGTGTCTCAAGAGCACATGGCATCCTGTTGCAGGCGTTACAAACACTACAAGAACTTCAAATTCTCTGTGGCGCATGTTCATGGGTGAAAATATGCAGCGCACAGCGGTAGCAGGAGGATGTGTGCACTGTCACATGATTGTGCAGCATCCGCAAATTGTCAAAGCTCAACATACTAGGTAACAACGTTCAACCTTGGCACCACCCTCATGTGAGGTTTAGAAATTACAGGTACAAAGTGCTCTATGTTTGGCTCTGCAAAAGCTTGTGACAACTGCCGACACGTTCACCACACATTCGTATGTGTGCATGAAATGTGTCAAACATGTATGCCATGCATCACAGCGACTTCAAGTTGCCGAATTGACGTTGTAACCACCTGATGTGCAAGAAACATGCACCAGACACAGCGCCATTGCTGGGCCTCTGCGACCCCCACCCCCGCACACACAACCCCCCATCTGAGCTCTGTGTGCCAGTGTCCACCGTGCATGGCACATCCCATCAAACACACCAGCAGCAGCACAGCAGCAGCAGCGCGCAACCTTTCGCGAGTCACTCACATCCTGCGGCGGCAGCGCTCGTGCATCCTGTAACTGCCGCTTGCGCGCCGACGATGCCACCTCACTGGCGGCCGGTGACCCGTACGCCGCGCGCGCGCTGCCCCTGTCCTGAGCGCTGCTGCCGCCGCTGCTGCCGCCGCTGCTGCCCTCCATCACGCTGCTGCTGCTGCTGCTGCTGCGCCGGTGCAGCGGCCTCTGCTGCTCGCCACCGCCGCCGCCGCCGCCGCCGCTACTGCGCGCTGCTGCTGGGACGCCCGCCGCTGACCGCGGCTGCTGCGGCGGCGGCGGCGGCGGCTGCAATGCTGCTGCTGCTGCTGCGGCGGCGGCGGCAGCAGCAGCGCGCTCGGCGTCGCGGGTTCTGCGCACTGCCAGCACCCTCTCGCGCTCCGCAAGCTTTCGGTCGAGCTCGAGCTTGTCCTGCACAAGTTGAAGTTTGGCGTCGTGCTCGGCCTGGCGGCGGCGTTGACGCTCCGCTGCTCGCCGCTGGGCCGCTGCCTGTGAGAAGGTATGGGGTGGTGCACATGTGAGCATGATTCTTGCTACATATAGCTCCGAAAACCTGCTGGAGGCTCAATGGCTGAGCTGTGCAACGAGTACCACACGAGCAAGCCTTGTTAGAGTGGGCAGCACAGCACTCTGGCACACCCGCTAAGCGGCCTCTCTTGGCGCCTATATGTATGAAGATAAGACGACGTGTACTCCGTCTGGCGCGATCCAACGCACTGCACGCAAAACATCTGTGTGCAGCTCAGTAGTCGAGCGTCAGGCAGCTGGTCGCGCGCCTGCGTCCATGCATTTGGCTGTTGCATGGCACGCAACTGCAGCTCAGGGACCAGTACAGATTTGGCGTTGGAGCCATGAGCGACACTCTGCGCAATCATATGGGCACTGGCTTCCAGCGTTGCCCCTGCTCAGCACTGCCAGCATCAGCGCTCAACACATTGCGATGCTGACACGACAAACTTTGCAACATCGTGCATGCTGTTGAACATCACCAGAGTGAGGGTCTTGGGCTTGAGTTAGGTTCACCAATAGACAATGCCCCAGTGGTACGAAGTACAAGTGCACATCTCTGATGCAAGCGGTGACGCGCATAATCGAATTCAGAAGCGGCAACAAGCGTCTCCTCAACAGCCATCTGTACATTCATCACACACCTCAGACATCACCACATGTCTTCAAGCTTCTCCCTTCATCTGAACACCACCACACAAAGACTTGTACAGGGACGTGTGTGATGACTCACACAATGACTTGCCTCATGACATTGACTCAAAACTTGACTCATGCCATGACTCGGCCCACCTGCGCAGCCGCCTCTGCCTCCGCCACCGCCGCCGCCGCCGCCGCTGCTGCCGCCGCCGCCGCTGCCGCGCCCTCCCTGCCTCCCCCGTGCCTGGAGTCACGCACCGACTGGGGCCTCGATGATGATACCGAGGAAGAATCCCTTCTTAACAAAGGGGGGGTGCCAGCTGCAGCGCCTGCATTTTCCCAAGGGGGGCAGGTGTGCAAGTGCAGCCGTAGTTAGGGTGAAGGGGTTGAGTAGGGGTAGGGTTTCAGTGGTCTAAATTGAACCTGCGAAACCCTAACCCTAACCCTAACCCTAACCCTAACCCTAACCCTAACCCTAAATCACAAGGGGTGGGCCATGACACATCAGTGATGATGCCAAACTGCAGGGTTCCATGAGTGTGTGTTGATGCAAGTACTAGAATTTGAGGTTGAATAGAGCACTGCCGTTCTGCTCTAACCGCCATGAGTGCACAGGGCTGCAGCCCACCAAGAGCTGCCACTTGCAAAACTTCAACAATGCAAATCCAGGGGATTTTGTCATCAAGTGACGCTCCCTCATGCACTTCACCCTCACCCGCCCATGCTCCGCAAAGCCCGCCGCACCCACTGCGCATCGCCAACCAGCAACCACCAACACACCAATCATCCACCCCCCAGCAACCCCTGCAACCGTACATACCTGACTCACGCCGCACCACCGCAACAGGGCGCTGCACCCCCAACCCCCCTCCCCCTCGCTCCCCCCCCCTGTTCCCCTTGGCGGCATCAAGTGCCGCCTGCCGCTGTGCCAGGCGCTGCTCCCGCTCCGAGCGCAGGCGCGCCAGCGCTGCCTCCACGGCGCGCTTCCTGTCCTCCTCGCGGTGCAGCGCGCTGGCCTGCTCGCGCGCCGCGCGCCCCGCCTCTGCGATGTGTATATATATATAGGGTTGCACAGAACCGTATTTGTGTAAGCAATTACCGTTTGAAGCACGACGTACTTGAGAACATGCCATAGTTGAGGCTTGCGCGCCACGCGCCCCGCGTCTGCGGTGCATGTAGGGTTGTATAGAACCGTCCTTGTGTGAGCAGATATGTCATGTTCAAGAACGACGTGTTTCAGGCTCACGCGCCGCACGCCCCGCGTGTGCGCGGTTTGCCGATGTGCAGCGGAAACGGAGTACGCTGAGCCATCAAACCGAGGTGCTGCACATGTGCTACATGCGCTATGACGAACAGTGTTTTTTGCGCCTCAAGCACAAGCAGATGAAGTGCAGTACTTCTAAGGAGCAGTTGTTGTGCTGAACACTGGTGCCACTGCTGAGTGCTGCCCTGCGTGCGCCGCACAGCCGGCATCTGGGCAGCAGCGATACTACCGCAAACGCAATGGCATCAGGGGAGCGCCATGCACAGCGAGACATGTTTGATGCCATGCTGAGCGCTGCTGCCACCGCGAGTGCTGCCTCCACGGCGCGCGTCTCGTCCTCATTGCGTTGCAGTGTGTGCTGTCCTGTTTGCGCAGGAAAGAGACCCTTACTGCGAGATAATTTCCGTCCAATGTGTCTCTTTGAGCAGCAGCGCTCAGGATGGGGAGCTGTGCAGTGTAATGTGCTGCGCAGCTCACCCACAGCCTCTTTAGGCCTGTACTCTGCTTCATGTTGGGGCAGGTAGATGCACACTGATGACTGGCCAACCGGGGATGAAAATGATGCCAACAGCCAACTGCAACCTAAAAATCACACGTGGCAACCACATGCACTTCTATTTTTGCATGAGCTCCATCGCCAGCGTTTGATGTGGTGGCGCTGCAGAAGCAACCACATGCGCTGCATGCAGATGCACTCATACACTGCGCAGCCAGCATTGTTTTCTGTCTGTCATGACCTTGACCATGTCTCTTGCTACATAAGTAAGCTTGTCAACACCGCATGCGCATGCTTGCTGTTCCTTCTGTGATGCGCGCTCGCCATGCAGCGTCGCCTACTGCCTACATACACAATCACACTCAACATCAACTTGACCTTCAAACTCACCTGCGCCATCCTGAGCCGCCGCCGCGGCAGATGCGGCAGCGCTCGGCACCTGCAGCGCGCGCGCCACCACAGACTGCAGCCCCAGCTCCTCCATCTGCTCCTGCAGGGCCTGCATGTCGCGGTTTCTGCTGAGCACTGCCCCGCTGCCAGTGCTGCTCCTGCTGCTTCTGCCGCCGCCACCGCCGCCGGCTAGGTTCACCGCCGCCGCCTTGACGACCATGGTGCCCTGCGATGTGTACAGGGCAGTGGGTGCACATGCTGTGACTTGTGGCCTTTGTGTCGATGACAGAAGTGCTGCTGTTTTTCTGTCATGGCTCAAGTTGCAGGCAGCGGCGCTGAGGGCTCAAATGCATGTTGAACAACGCACCGCCGACCATACTGACCTCGCATTGTGCAGGCACACATGTACTTAGAAGTATTTCACCTGAGATGCTTGAAGCATACGGTTGAAGTAGCGGTCGCCTACATACCTCGCCGATCTGGCTCTGCTCGCGCGACATGATGTCCGCCAGAAAGTTGTGTATGTGTCGCTTGATGAAGCCGTGCCGCAGGATCTGGTCCATGTCGGGTCGCGCCGCGGGCGACGTCGCCAGCATGCTCGCTATGAGATCGCGCAAGTGGGGGGAGTACTTGGGGTTGATAGGGGGGTACTTGCCCCTGACAATCTTGCTCGCGAGGCCGTTGAGGCTGTTGGAGTCAAAGGCGTGGTTGAGCGTTGTCATCTCGTACAGCACGCAGCCCAGCGCCCACACGTCGGACTTGTGGTTGTACGGCTCGTTCTTGAAGATCTCGGGGGACATGTAGTAGGGGGTTCCGATGCACGTGCTCGCGAAGTCCATGGTGCCATTGAGCACCTTGCTGATGCCCAGGTCCCCCAGCACCACCCTGCCGTTGCCCAGCAGGAACACGTTCTGCGTCTTGAGGTCGCGGTGCAGTATGCGGTGGCTGTGCATGTAGTGCAGCCCCAGCGACATCTGCACGAAGAAGTGCAGGATTTTGCTTTCGCTGAACAGCCTCCGCCTGGCTCCCTTGATCTGCTCGCACAGGTCCCCTCCGTCGCAGTATTCCATGGCGATGCACAGGCAGTCCTTGCGCGGAGTGAGAAAGCTCTCTCTGTAGCCGACGATGTTGGGGTGGTGAAGCCGTTTCAGCAGTTCCACCTCCATCCTGCATGCCTCCCTCTCCTTGCGAGGTATGTTTTTGATCTTGATGACCTTCATGCACAGCAGCTTGCGCTCCTCTCTGTGGCGCATGAGGTACACCTTGCCGAACGAACCCTCGCCCAGCAACTTTATACGCTCGTAGTGCTCCATGTTGCTTGCTGCTGCCTGGCGGATGCCGCTGCCTGCTGCGGTGTGGCTGTGATCAGCAGGTCTACCAAGGGCGCCGTCTCGTTGGTGTCACAACCGCTCCACCACTGCGAGCAGCGTGACTGCCTGTCCCCACTACCACTGCTGTGCTCAGTGATTGTCTAACGGGCCGAGCAGCGTGTCAATGCAACGCATCGCACGCACTGGCTTCCGCACAGCGAAAACTGATTGGGCAGTTACATTCCGTCAAAATCCGTTACATGTTGAACTTTGTGGGGGGGCACTGTGCCTTCTTCAGCAGCAGCCTGTGCAATCTGAAACACAACGCCTGTGTACTTCCGTCTAGAGAGACCTCCTTCTGGTCTCCCTAGACGGAACTGTTGTGCCAGCAAATCGTGTTCCAGGTCACATCCAACAAGAACGTCCGCTTCAAAAGAGCAGAGGGGGCTTGTCATGCATTGTGTTGCGCAAATGGCAAGGCAGGCACGGACAACAGCAGCATGCATAGCACACCTGCGAGTGCATGCCGTACTTATCTTGCAGCATCATCTCACAGGCATCACCAGGCGTTCAGTGATTCAGGCAAAGCATCCCCTGCCTGAATGACGGCACGCTCAATGGTGAATCACAACGGCCGAAGGTATCATACTGCCATGCAGAAATGTACTTCAAGTATCAGAAAAGCAGCTGAGGCTGGTGTGAGTTTTCATTCATGTGGTGTGTGTGATGCTATGGCACCATGGCTCACCAGCTCAGAGTCACTCAAGCAACGCACTATCTCTGTACGACACTTTAGCCATAGTCATCCCGATGTCAGACACTTGAGTCTGCGGTCAGTCCAACATGCTGTGCTCATGGTGTGCAACGCTTGTATCATATGTAAAAATTGCCATTGGGCTGCACCTGATGGGCGCACCCAGCAACGCTCAGCCACGCTTTACTTGACATGCCTGGGTGTGCTGACAGGCATGAACGCCCCCAGCTTCCTGCACTACGGCAACGCCCCCCCGCTTCGCCCGTGAAACGCTGACATCTGTAAGCCTCTACCCCAGGCTGAATGAGGAGTGCCCTCCAGGGGGTGCCAGTACCCTGCTGGTGGGCCGATCTGTGATGAAATTGCCACAATTCTGATTGGCACCATCCGCAAACACATTTGCCGACACGTGACCTCCCCCACCGAATCGGCCGCCAAACCCCTGCTGCTGCCCATATGGCGCAACAGAGTCACCACTGCCCCTGATGCCACCCCCATAGCTGGCTCTCTGAGGCATGCCGCCTGACGCACTTGAAGTTCTCCTGGCTGCGCCGTACTCCGAGGCAGAGGTTGTATACGCGCTGCCGCCGTATCCGCCACCGCCGCCGCCGCCGCCGCCGCCGCCGCCGCTGCCGCCGCCGTCGCCACCGCCGCCAGATAAGTGAGCTTGGCTGTCTGTGTAGCCGCTGCTGTTGGCGTTGCGACCGCCATATCGCGCTCCCCCGCCGTACCCCCCTCCCTGCCCGCGGTGGTCGAGCGGCGGCGCGCTCGACACCTCTCCCCTGTTCCTCCTGTAGAACGCGTCTGATGGTGAGCACGCGTTGGCGCCGCCCCAGCTAAGAAGTGACCCCATCGACGACGCTCCTCCGCCGCAGCTGCGCCCCCTGCCCTTCTCTGGCGTGGCTGCATCGCTGAAGTGCTGGGGTTGCATGTAACAGGGTGCGGGAGCGAAGCCGTGGGCTGGCGCAAGGTTGTCGAGCTGACTAGGACCTGCTTTGGGTGGTGGCCGCGCCATCGATCTGGCACCAGCACCTGCAAACCCTCTGCTGCTGGCCGAAGCTCTTAATCCGTGCTCCAGTGACCTCGACTCCACTCCGTGGGCTAGAAAATCAGAGGAGGTGTCGGCGGGCCGGAACTGGCCACGACGGTGATGCGTCGGTTGCTGCTGCTGCTGCCATGTCTGACTCATTCTCTATGACAGCGCGTCTTGTTGAAAGCCGCCGTTCCGTGCGACCTCGTGTGGTGGTTTGCTAGTGGGGCACTTCAGTTCAGTTGTTGAATCTTGCCGTTATTTTGACGTTACACATTTGGAAACCGTTTTAACGTGCGTGTCACTGTGTGCGCCGCATGTGTCCGTGTTTGTGCACTTGGCAGTGCAAGCTGGCACTGTCATGTCAGCCAGTGCTGTCTTTGTTACATTGTGACAAATCAGCTGCATGCATGCGCCATCTGCCACAGGACTCATTCATGCATGCTGACAGTAGTCACTTCTACACACGCAGGACACACGCAGGCTGTCGGCTTGACACGAGTTAGCCACGTTTATGCTTGCTGAAATCTTGCTCATGTGGAGACACCCAGAAAGACGCTGAAAGCACAACGACATACAGGCAACTGCACTTGGTCAAGTTCAGGAGTGCATGTCACGGCTGCAAGCACATAAAAATGGTCCCTGCCCCCTGCTGCTCAACTACGCTACCATGCCATCAAAGCAAGCGCACTTTATGCGCAATAATATGCCACCCTTCATTCAGCATCGTGATGCACACGACCACAAGGTTTGGCTCATTTCGCACGGCGGCACAGGCGGCACAGCAGTGGCATTGTCGGCACGGCGACATGGCCGAGAACAGGGTGTAATCATATGTATTTACAAGGAAGAGACATGACGACTCTAAGTCATGCCTTGTGTCTTTTCGCGTGCTTTTGCTATTAACCACGAGATCCCCTCGTTGACTCCTTCTCTGCGCAACAGCAGAAACAACACCAAGGAGATCGCAAACAATAGAGGCATGAGACACGCAAAACCTAACCGTCACCAGTCATCGCTCATCACTCATTACGCATTCATTACTTGGCCGACGACGTGAAGCTTATACTGCACACTTGCCCAATGACAACGAAAACAGGCCCTAGATGAGCAGGGCGGCACTTGCAATACTGCAAGCTCTATACGACAGCTTCTTCACCCCCAACACATGACGTCATCATGGGTTACAGAAGTGATCAATGCAGGCGCCTGATCTTCGACGGCCACAGTGCATGTATGCATGTACCTCCTGTGCTCACTCTGCCAGGCGCGTGCACAGACTTCAACACATGTGCGGTTGTAATTTGACCGACATGCGCCGCCCTGAGCCCCAGCACGCCGCTCATTTGGGGTCTTCACGGGTTGTGTTTCAGATCAAAGCAGCGAGCTCTATTCTTCACGTCAGATGCTTTCCCATGCCAAACTTCAACTAGTCAGCTGATGCTCAACGTCAGTGGGACCACCACCTGACGTACTGCGCTGAAATATGGTGCTTTGCATTCATGAGTACATGTATACTTTGTAGATGCTGCCCCTCTGCCAACTCTGCTCATATATAGTACTCCTGACCTTAACTTAAAATACTGTTTAGTCAGCCTGACTAAGAGTGATTCCGACCTGACAAGTTGCATGAACGATTAATTGAAGTCATCCTGACATCTGAGTCAGTTATTGTGACTCGACGCCTCGCGCCGAGAACGACTCACCCTGACAGCGTGTGCGGGGAACAGCACGCCCACGACTTTGTGCTGTACGAGAGGAAATGGCTTGCTGCTGCTGCCCGGGTGCAGATCATAATTTGTGGTGACCCATACAGGGTGATGTAGCGAGCACCACTTCAAGTAACAGTTGACGTTATGGTCACCCCGACAGCGTGCTGACACGCCCGTCACCATACGCTCAACAAAGCAAAGGACCCTGATGCTGCTACACTCCGATGCAAAGCACAACTCAAAGTTACCCGGTAGAACAGTTGAAGTAAAGTTAACCGACGACACTCACCCACAGGGCGTTGATGGCGCGTGCAAGCGTGACGGCACGTCGGTGTCCTGGTGCCCTACAAAGGAAAGTGCCCTGGAATGTGATGCTGCCACCCCCCACTACAAGAGCATCACTCGAAAGATGCGCAGCAAGGATACAGTTGAAGTACAAGTTGAAGTCGCACTCACCCCGACAGTGCGCTAACAGCGTGAACGCCATCGTTTGGCAAGCGCGTAAACTTACGCTCTACAAAGGAAAGGGGCCTGAAGTTATGACGCTGCTACCCTCCAATGCAAGATCATCACTTGAGGTTACCAGGCAGGGACAGGACAGTTGAAGTACAAGTTGAAGTCGCACTCACCCCGACAGCGCGCTGACGGCGTGCACGCGGAACGGCACGCCCATCACCTTGTGCGCGTCGAACTGCGCCGCAATGTCCCCGCCGCTGCACGCGCCCGCCACGTCCTGCTTGTTGGCCAGCAGCAGCAGCGGCAGCGCGTGCAGCTCCGCCTGCTCGCGCACGGCGTGGAAGGCGAGCTGCGCCTCCTCAAAGCGTGCGGCGTCGGCGCTGTCCATGACGCATATGAGCGCGTGCGCGTCTGCGTAGTAGCGCTCCCACAGCGCGCGCAGGCGCACCTGCCCGCCCACGTCCCAGAAGGTAACGCTCACGCCGCCAATGTCCATCTTCGCGACTGCACGCGTGTTTAGCGGTGGGGGGGGGGGGGGCATTGATGAAGTCACGGGAGGTACGTGAAGTGCGTGATGGGTGAGGGGCGCAGCAGTGGCGCTGGAAAACTTCACCGCAGTGTCAAGGAGGGCGCTGGTTTCCTACAAAGATCTTACAGAAGGCAGGGTCCATCTTCGCGACTGCGCGCGAGTCAGGGGGGGGGCATGGAAAGAAGTGGGGGGTGACGGCGAAGTTGCTCATGGTCTATGACATACTTGCAACTTCATGTATGTATGGCTAGAAGGCAAACCCTCAGCTAACTGCAACTTTTGCCAAGGGCAGGCCATGCCTACTCGGAGTGCTGGCATGGTGATCAGACTGTTGCGTTTCTCAGAGCATCCTAGTTCGAGATATGTCAACAGCTGAGGGCCATGTATCAGTTGCTGCGCAGTGGCAGGCTGTTGCAAGGGCAACAAGGCAACCAACTTCAACTTGTACTGACCACTGTCCTTGTTGTGGTGAAGGCAACAGCGACAAAGCGGGTCAGTTTAATGTTGAACTTGCCACTTCTTAGGCCGCCAGCATGCTATACAGCACTCCAAAGCCCAACTCCAAGCACGGCGTTCACGGCCGTGCCTATGCTTATAGTTGTTTGTATAGCAAATGTACTGCTTTGACTACATCCGCTGCATGCAGAATGGACTGTACAGCTAGAGGTGCTGCCGCATGGCCTGGTGTTAACATGACGTTCTCCTCAGCTGTGCTCATTTTGAAGTTTGTAGGTTACATGGACTAATGCATGCACGACCTATATTAGTGCGCCGCAGAGCGCTCACGAAATGCAGACACATATTTGCGGTGTACATGTGAACTCAAGCTGCGCAATGTACGATTATTTTTAGCAAGCCAAAGGCGCGCTTTGTCATGCAACTGACTATCGATGTCAGTCAGATTCTGGGTGTTCAGTCAACGCAGACGCCAACGAATGGTATTCTTATCACTAGTGCTGCTGAGAGTTGTGGAATTGATTGCAACGCACAATGTTGGTGCTCACTGGCATGCTTCAAGACAATGTTTTGCCGATCAGTTCGGCAAGTGATGGCACTCTTCAATTACTTGAAGTACAACTTTTTGCATGGCATGCTGTTTACATCACCTCTCGGAAGCAAGTCGCTTCAAGCAAAAAAACATGGTGGCAGTCCCAACTCACCATTCAAGCCGATGGTGGGGGGTATCTTAGCTGGGGGTATGCCCGGCACCTTTTTGAATATCCCCTTCATCTGCTCCAGCAGCGTTGTCTTTCCCGCATCATCTAGGCCCAGTATCAGCACGTTGACTTGTGTCTTGCTAGTGAGGTACCGCCACAGTCCCGCCAGCAAAGAGAACTGCGAGCGCGCAGCGATGGTGCAAGAATGATAACTGCAAGTGTGACGGCGAAGCCTGGTGCGGGAAGTACGAGTGAAGGCCGTTCAAGACTGGCAGTGCATATGTGTACCAAGAGCAGCTGCTCCTGCATGAAAGTCTGTCTATGCATGCATGTACCCCATATGAGATGACACATATTACATATGATTGCAGTCATAGCACACCAGTTTGTAGAAGCTGGTGAGGCATGTATGGCTAAAGTGTAACTGCCACGGCCTGCGAGAGGCTGCACGCTGATGCGCATATCCTCTAGTGTAGTTGCAGGCCCGCTCAGCGTGAAACTATCATCCTGCCGGTCGCGCCACTGCTGCTGATTGTCTGACGGTAGTGATTGTAAGGTGATGTGTGCCCAGCAACGCACGCTTATTGATGCATCTACGCACTCAACTCACAAGCTGTTGGCGTGCGACCAGTGCACCCACCCTGCTCTGCTGCTGAGTTTCTGGCATGACTACGGCCAGGAGCTTGTGGTCCTGAGCTCTCATCCGGTACCACTATGAAACGTTGGTCACAATGACAACATTGATCAACGCGTTCGTGTTTGGCAAACAGTTCGCCCACTGCTAATATGTAATTGCCAGCTACTAGGCAGCCACACTGCTGCATCAACGCTACGCCACGCTTGCGATTGGCATTGGCGGCGCGCTGGACTCACACTCTGCACCACTGTGCCCACTGCTGTTACATACACGAGTGTATGAATACATGAGACATGCACCCATTGCAGGCAATGCGAATTACGCCTTTGGCTGGCTAATAAGGATACAATGTCAGCACACATTGAAATGGTGAGCCAAACTCAGTTGAAGAAGCAAGGCAGACTGTGCTTGGAATGAGCTAAGATGTGAAGCTCATTGTGCGAAACAGCAGATGTGCCAAATGTTCGACATCAACGGCAAGTGCATACAGGTCACGGTGGCCTCTGCAGCGAGGAACCTGAACAGATGTTCGTTTTTCTAGTTTTGGAAAAACATTCAAGTGTTGAAACACCGTAGTCTCAACATGATCTGGTCATACGCCTGACCCGCAAACAATTGAACAGAGTACGGTGGCTCTGACAGTCAGTCAATGACGAGACAGGATGAATCCAGGGGGTGAAAGTTGCCTGTTCAACTCATCTTCCACTAAAGAATGAGACATGTTGTCCATAGCAGGCTTGCAGCATTCGTCAAGCATACACTCACCATCGATCGTGCAAGGAATCAGTGCAAGCCACGCATCGCCAGCGCGTGCGGCCTCATCCCCTCCCAGATCCAAGAAATAGCCAGATCCAACGCGTTTGGATTTTCCGTCCAGCAGCAGGGCAAACCGACCGTACACCACGAGGTTAAATCAGAGAAGCCAAGTCACCGCCAGATCAGCAGGACGACCGGCAGCAGCAGGACCGGCCACGACGTGCCAAGCCAAGCGTGCGATTTTGCGAAAGCACTAATAGAGCAACTCTGAATGCCAGAACAACGGCAGTGCCCAACACTTTTTTTTATGGCTGATGGTTTTGAAGCCATTCACAACCTCATCGGACTCCACACTCTGCACAAAGCCATGTGACATGGCGAAGCCTGGTATGGGAAAGCCGCGGCGCCCCCTGCCTGGATCACTCACCCTGGAGCGCTTTGCGGGGGGCAAGGATGGCAGCTCCATCGCTTTCAAGAAGAAAAAGCAAGGTGACCAGACCTGTCTAATGCATGATGCCCGTTGTCATGTGCTGCAGCAGCCACCGAGATGATAGATACACTTCTTTCCCCATATGATCGACCATGAACATAACCGAAAGAGCCGGCCCCGTTCAAGCCAAGGGTGTCCGGTTGAGTTTGATCGATGGCTGCCGATCATCACCGATAATTTATGGCTGCCGTGCACAAGAGCCCATCGCTGACTATGCCGTGGCCTTCCCCTCGCTCCCTCCTTGTCTCGTCCAGCCTTTAAGCGCAAGCTCGTGCACAAGGCCCAGCTCAAGAAGGAGTATGCCAAGGTCCTCAAGCGGGAAGGCATGGCTCCCCTCGATCCGCCGTCACAGCAGCAGCGCCGCCAACCTGAAGCTCCTGCTGCCGAAGCTGATTCGGAGGCCAAACCAACGCCCGGTGAGCCTGCAGAGCGAAGGAAACGCAGTGCGAGGCCCGACCCCTTCAGAGCCGCAAAAGCCAAGGCCACGCAGCGGGCCGAGGAGATCGAGCAGCGCAAGCAGCAGAAGGCACAGGTGGAGTCGGCGAAGCAGCAGCGGGAGAGCGAGCGGCGCAAGCGGCACGCATTGCTCAGCGCAAAGACCAAGACTGGACAGCCCGTGATGAAGAATAAGATCTTTGACATGCTCGCCAAGATCCAAGCTGATGCTGCGTAGTGACTTGGCTGCGCACGTTGCTGCAGCTAGCCAGCAACTGCAGCGGGTGGCCAGGTAGTCTCTGCCACTGTTGTAAGTAGACAGGTTGTGTATATAGCATCCGCAGATTGTCCACAGACGTGGCAGAGCAGTTGCACGTCCCCACCCATAAATCAATGTTGTGACGTTCTGGATGCCTAGTGTTTCAGTGTCACTGTTTCTGCTGGCTGTTGGTTGCATCATGTCTTTCGCTGTTTTGCCCAGCACATCAAAATGATATGGCGCGCAGAATTGGCGTTGTTTTGCTTGCAATAAAATTTTGGACTGCTTTTGCGATGCATGTCATGTTTAGCTTCAGCACCACTTTATAAATACCTTCACCTATGTCATTTTGAAATGACCTTCCCATCATGGCATTGAGCAATATGGAGTGCACATGGGTAGGTCTTGAACCTGCAATGCTCGCACGTCACTCCGAATTATGGTGCATGACATGTCACAGTGCAATGACAACAAAGCTGTGAGCGCGGTCTTCATCGAATTCAGTGCCAGGCTTGTGTCAGAGCCAATCTGCCACAGGTGAGTTATCTGATACTTCGAAGTAGTAGTTTGCTTTTGTTGTGGTTCGGCAAAGGTGTCAGCAATGCGCACTGCCTATTTGCAGTTTACGTGGTGTTGCGTTGCCATGCGTAATATGTGATCACTTCTGGGGATATTGTGAACTTTTCTCCGTAGTCAAATGAACGCAATAATCGGATATGGGCGCGGTACACAAGTGATCGTACTTTTATTGGTTAATTTGTGTACACCTGAGCAGGATGTCAGTGCCCGGAGGAGCGCGCCCTAAAGCTCTCAAGGGCATCGCCCTGGCGCGCTTACGCTCGGCACTGTCGGCAGCGCTCCACATGGCGTACTCTGGCCGTGTCATGACACACATGGCAGAATCCAGGGGGGGGGGCACATGGAGGAGGACGTAGGGGAGGACCCCGAGATGCCATTTGGCGGCGGCGGCGTTTGAGTGGTTGTCGTTGCGACACTTTCAGACTGTCATACGACATGTAGATTCCTTACAGCTAGATGCCAATCATCTGGGCTTTTTCGCGCCCTGAGCGAGAATTAATAAAAAGTAGAGATGCCATTTGGCGGCGGCGGCGTTTGAGTGGTTGTCGTTGCGACACTTTCAGACTGTCATACGACATGTAGATTCCTTACAGCTAGATGCCAATCATCTGGGCTTTTTCGCGCCCTGAGCGAGAATTAATAAAAAGTACACCTGAGTAGGCAGGCAGTTTGTCCTGATGGCAAAGAAAATCAGTGAGAACACCAACTGCTAGGGTATGTTTGACTCGCCTGATGCATGCGTTATATGAACACTAAGGATGACACACGAATAAACTCTGGCTTTGTCTGCAATAGCCAGACCGCGTTTGAAAACACCTCAGGCTTTGATGGCAAATGAAATCACATACTTGATGCTGTGCAGGCCGGGCCGATTTGAATGCACTGCAGTACTGCATCCGCGGTGGCAAACACATGAGACGTGTAACGAATTCGTACACATGCGCCACATGTCCCCTGAATTGCACTTAAGAGCGGCATATGGTGGTTGCAAAGTGCCTGCGGCTGAAGTCACGCTGTCAGTAGGGTTAGGTCTTCAGGTGACTAAAAAAAGGCGACTCTCTAGGGCTGTGTGGAGATTTAATGTAGGATTATATTCCCTTTAACAGCCGAGAACGGTCCCGAGAAAATGAAACCGCCGCACATTCCAATGTCATGCTCTGCATGCCTGTTATGGTCAAGCATGTGGGCCACGGCGACATATAATGGCTGCAGCAGCCAATAGGTCCAATCTAACAGACCAGCAAGCAATCATCATCCAGTGGCCATGAGTGGCGAGCCCAGCTTATGCGTGCACGTGAGAAGCGCGCGGTCGTTGCCCACGAGCACGATCGGACGGTCTGCGAAATGGGTGGTCGCAGGCAGCATAAGGGAGGCAGATTCTCCGGCTTCGTTGCTGGGCGGGACCACGGATGCCAAACGGGTTGTAACAGGAATCGCAGGAGCACAAGGATGGA
Organism: Tribonema minus; assembly: GCA_017506865.1. Taxonomy (NCBI): domain Eukaryota; class Xanthophyceae; order Tribonematales; family Tribonemataceae; genus Tribonema; species Tribonema minus. The sequence continues at coordinate 230,974 of JAFCMP010000223.1, forward strand.
ATGATATCCTTCAGGTGAGCACTTGCCTTACGTGCGGCATGGGTGGTAAATGGAAAGACAGTGGACGACAACTCTTGTCGGATGATTTGGTCACGAGCGGCGCTTTCCAACATATCCATGCAGAATGCTCGATGACATTCCCTGACGTCGCCAAGTTGGTGTGAATTTCTTCGGCGCACATGCACGCAGCGAGCAGCAGCATGAAGTGCCATGTACTTTATATGCAATTGAAGTAGTACCGAGTGCAAAGGTGTGTGTGGGCCAAAACGTCACCACAGGCTGGTTATTCAAAGCTGACATGCAAGTGGATTTTAATCCTGGCTCATGCCACGTGAACACACAGGCAACACTTCTCCCACTTGAACACACTTATGATGCCCCCTCCCCACATGACACCAGGTACCGGCGGACAGTATGCACCAGATGCAGGACCCCCGCCTGTTCCTGAGCATCATCAACCAGAACAACAACTCAGTGCTCAGCAGCGCCGCTCTCTCCCTACTTGAACTCGTGCCCTGGCACAGCTACAACCTCACCATCTCACTGCCGCGCGCAGTGCAGCTAGACCTGACAGTCTGTCTAGAGTCCCAGCCCCCCGACATCAAGGTCCAGCACGCCATCATCGTCAGCAACGCCGCGCTGACGGTGCCTGCTACATGGCTGCACAACGCAACGGAAGTGCTCAGCGTGGCACGCCTCATCACGCGCGACAAATCCGCCGTCAGCAGGGTGCTCATGGGGCTCTCCACAGATCCCCCGCACCCCCTGCCCCCCACCCCCTGCACCTGCGAGCCGCGCGACGGCGCCAAAGACCTCATTGACGCGTACATTGCTCAGCAGAGCCCCAAGCAGTCAGGTCGGAACGCATCGCCCGCTCAGCGCCCGTCGCTGCGGCGCCCCGTCGCGGCGACGGCGGTTTCGTGGCCCGAAACCACGCGCTTCGCGCTTGGCGCGCAGGTCAAGTCGCGCCTCATGTCCGCCGTCGACGCTTACCCGGAGACACTTTATGAGTTTGCGGATGGTGCTGGTGTGGAGTCTGCGGCAGTGCTGCTGTACACGTTCTTCGGCTACGCGGCGCTGCGCAAGACGGCGGCGGCGGCGGCGCATGTGGCCTACCTCGGCTATGCCCTGCTGCACCTGCCGCACCGGCCGGAGGGCCAGTTCACCCTGAGCAGCACGCTCTTCACGCCGCTGGGCGCGCAAGTGGAGGGCGCTGGCGAGTACCGCGTCACCATGAAGGTTTTCGGGCCGCCGCCGCCGTCGCCGCCGCCGCAGCCGCCGCTGCTGCAGCTCTCGCGCAGTCCAGCAGGCAGCGGCCGCATAAGCGGCGGCGGCGGCGACAACAGCGCGCGCAAGCTGGCGTCGGCAAACAACAGCCCATCACAGAGTCCGAGGCAGAGTCCAAGGCAGAGTCCAAGACAGAGTCCGAGGCAGAGTCCCAGGCTGTCGCCACACGCGCCACGGGAGTCGCAGCAGCGCCCGGACTTGAGGGCAGGTATTGCTGCAGCGATTCTGGCGGCGTCGCGACTGGGGCACAAGGGGGCAGTGGCGCAGCAGCAGGAGCAGCAGGAAGGGGATGTTGAGGGGCAGAACTGGGAGGGGGGGGGGGAGGGGGGGGCGGCGGCAGAGTGGGACGCGCCAGAGGTGACAGCAGAAGGTGATCATCACGTGAAACTTGAAGTCACTGTGCTGTATTTGAGATCAGGGATGCCTGCAAGGCACCGCCAGCCACGTTACACGAGAGCAGCAACGCTGACATTCACAGCACCTGCACATCGTTGTGACCCTGACGCATGGACCCTGCCATCAATCATGATGCTATCGTCACGGTGGTGGACTTTCAATAATAATAAGAATGCGTTCGTTCAGCAAGTTCTTGACATGTCAACATTCTTGACATATGCATCAATGCCATTTCCTTGACTGGTTGCACATTTCCCCCTACTGGCACCACAGAGGCCTCAGCCTATGAGGCAGCGACCGCTACAGCAGATGGGCCCTACCGAAACGAGGAGACGAGTCCAGAGACAAGACCACTGCAGCAGCGATCAGCAAGACCCAAGTCGCGCCCATTGGAAAAGCAGGGGTCTCAGAGGCTAGAGGAGCTGGGAAAGGGCCTCAAGCAGCTACAGGCAATGCTGGAGAAACGAGAGGCAGGGGTGCATGGGGTGAGTGAGATGCCTATGCGCCTGTGACTCTCCATCTTCCAATGTGACGTGCTTGGACGCCCAAGCTGCACTCAGTGAGAGTTGTGTTTTGACAACGTGGCATCGCGTGCACGCATTACCCATATACTAACCTACGATTTGCAGTGTGCCATTCATGTGCAATGTTAGCTGTTTGCAGTCCCCGCTACGGGCTACAAAAGCAAACCGACAACACTGGAGGCCACGCTTACAAGTAGACGGATTTGCATCGAAAAGCGCTGTCGATGACATCTGGTCTTCTTGGAGGCCTGTAGGCATGGACTGACCCTGCTACCACCTCAAGCCAAAGAAACTCCGCAGTGGTGCTTACCACAGCAGATACACACTGTAAGCGCACGGCGTATACATATTACAATGCCTTGTGCGTGCTCAATGCTCAGTGCTCAGCACAAAGGCTGTTGCCGATACATCCCGAAGCAACCTTTACGCATGCCACTTTTTGCATCCAATGCGCATAGACGGAAGTGCAATTTCGCACACAGCAACACTCATTCTGCTGTTGTCTGGGCTCTGACGCTGCCCCAAACCCTAACCCCAACCCTAATCAGGTGGGAAGTGACCTGGCGCCTGAGCTGAGCAAGCTAAAACGGCAGCTGACGCAAGCCGAGGCTGAGCGTGATGGCGCCCACCGACAGTTACGTCGGTTACACAAGAGCACCGCCAGGGAGGAGAGAGCTGCCACCAGGCTGGTCCACGCGCTACTTGGGTCTGCAGCTACTACTGAAACATGGGGGCAGCAGCAGGTACAGACACCAAGATATACTTCCTGGCCTTGAAACTTTGATGATATCCAACATTTTCCACTACTATGTGAAGCTGAGAGTTTGCAGCCAATAGCTTGGTCTCTTTTGATGGTGACATCACGATGTCCTATGTTCTGCAGCTACTGTGTTCAGCAGCAGCGAAGGCCACATGGGTTTCATGCCGGCCGGCAAATGCTGATTGCTGTCCATGTCTGTGATCCTCCAATTGCACAGATATCAGTAGGCACTAGGTACACATGGCATCTTAGACAACGGCCGGGGCTGGGTCCCTTGCCACCTGTGATGTACTCGCTCAAAGAATTTAGACTCCGAGTCCCCATGTTGCCCATTTATGCACGCGGAGAAGTTGCATCAGCAACGATGCCAGTTACATATGCGCGCCTGCACTCTCTGTGCTCTGACTGGTTCAGCTGGCAATGTAGTCACATGTCACATGTGACTCTAGGAAAGACAGCAAGAGTTTCTCACCAATTGTATGCGTCATACATTGCAAATAGTGATTTTTTGGGTGAACTGATAGTATGTACCGATTATCATGTATGAACAAACAACACGCCGAAGTGTATGCACGCTCTATAGCCTGGGAGGGCACACAATGGCTACATTACAGAAGTATGCAGTTGGCGTTTCCGTTGGTCCGAGATTTTAGTGCCGTGATGCAACTGCGTGGCTTGTACTCTGTTTCTCGCCAAGTACTGCAAAAGCCTCACTGCAGTGCCTACTTGTGACCAGTTTTGCAACACTGCCCTAACCCAACGCAAAACCCTACCTCAAATCCTAACTTCAACCCTAGCAGGTCACAACACGCCCGCACCAGCAAGTTCAAGTCCCAACAGACCTGGCACTGCAAGTAGCGCAGCCAGCTTACGGCCGCATGAAGCTCCTGGCTAAGCGCTGCCGCCAACTAGAGGCCCTGCTGCGTGACCGAGAAGATCGGCTAGACTTGCTAGAGAGCTGCAGGCTGGAGCTCATTCGGCGACTACGCGCAGCACAGGGCAGTAGCCAGGTGACAAGCACTCTGGAAGTACACCTGCAGTACACAGGGAGTACGCATCTGGCGGTGAACTGCGCCCCCGAAGTGACACTGTCTGGTCTGCCAGCAACAGGGACGCCGTACACCCATTGCGCAACTTGCCCCTACCCAAACCCCCACATTGATTACTTGCATGCGCCGTCATGCCGCACCCGATATACTTGCTTGGTCTGCAGGTGGTCGCAACTCTGTGATGCATGGCATCAGCACCGGCTCACATGTGTGCACCGGCACAGGATGGGCTTCTGAAGTCTAAGGCCTGGGGCTAGGGCAATGCTAACCCTGACCCAACTGTGAAGGCGTACTGCACAAGTGCACGCACACATGTGTACTTAGTCTATACCTGATGACTAGCAGTAGCCTGAGGCACTGTTGCGCATCCTCCAGTGCACCACTATTGCGGCTGCTGCTAAGTGGGGCACGGCGATGCGGCACTGCCAACACGAGCCTGGTGTGTTGTACGTTGCGGCACAACGGCAGCAGCTGCATGGTCATCAACAGCATGGCAAGACTCAGTCATATGACCACAAGTATCGTCAACCAGTGGCCCACTTGCAGCGGTGCCACACTGCACCAGCAACGCTCAGCCATTGCTGGCTCACCATCCTTGCTTGAAAGTGCAACGGCGCGGTCACGGTGTCTACGGTTACAGTAGTGTGCCACCATTGGACGGGACCGCCGCGCTGCGCACTGCTCCCTCCATGTTCAACACCGCTGCTGCGAAGCCACGTTCTCTGCAGTCATGCGCCAGCTGTCACATCTGAGCCGGCGACAAGCATTGCTCCCCCGCTGAACTGAGCACTGCTCTGTCAATGCTCACACCATCGCCGCCAGGCTGCAGTACGAGCTTAAAGGCGCCGCTGCTGAGCGTTGATGTGATGAGCCACTGAGCACTGCTCCCTGCTTGCTTGCTTGTAACTGCCGCCCCGCAGGGCCGGCACGGCGGCGTGGAGCTGCAAGACGAGCTGAAGACGCTGCGCGCGGCGCAGCAGCAGCAGGCCGCCTACATCATGCGCCAGCAGGGCCTGCGCAGCAAGCTGGAGGCCTACCGCTCCACCGTGGTCACGCAAGAGCGCGTCATTGCCAAGCTGGAGTCGCTGCTGCGCGCGTCGCCGCGCCCGGATGTTGACAGTTACAGGGGTGGCGGTTACGGCAATTATGGTGGGGGAGGCAGGGACCCCACGCCCCCCGAGTCGCAGCGCTGGTGGGCGGGGGACTCAGAGGGGAGGGAGAAAGAAGCGCGATCGAAGGCGAATGCTGCCGCCACTTCAAGTGCAACTTCAAGTGGCTGGACGGAAGAGGTGGTTGAGCTCAAGGCCAGCCTGCGCGCGCGGGACGAGCGCATATCTGTGCTCGAGGAGCAGATGGTGGAGAATGCCAAGGCGGCACAGGAAGAAATATCCCGGCTGCGGCTGTTGCTGCTGGATTGCGATCTCGATAGGCCCACGCCGAGGGGGGCGCGGTGGGAGGGAAGGGGCTCCAGCAGGGGCGGGCGTTGAGCGCGCATTGTCTTTACAGGGTACATGTATCGATACTTGAAAGTACATACATGTACACCAGTAATGATTCCGCGTGAGCAGAACATTGCAGGCCACAGCTGGTGGGTATGCTTAGTGTGTCGACTATATACTTCGAAGCGCGATCGCAGATTCCTTGTCTTAGACTACATGACACGGGCGCGGTGACTGACTGGTAATTGAGGTCCAGTGTGCATTCGAGCCTCTGCTGCTTGTACTGACATATCTGTTGTCAGATTTGACAATGTATTTGCTGATGCAAACGCATGCTGTTGAGGATTGCTCATTGATGTACAGGTACATCCAATGGTAGTGGTGTGTAATCGCGTGCACAATCCGCAAGCGCTTCATGTGTCTGTCGCCTAAAATCATGCGCACGGACCACCGCCGCGCAAAACACACAGCGATGCACTTTTGCCTGTACTCATGTATTGCGTGTACTACATAGTATAAGATTCACTTGTGTATATTATTGAAGGCTGTCCAAAGCACGAGACCACTGGCACCTTTCGCTGCGAGCACACGCACTGCACAAGAGCTTCACAACATCCTGCATATTCCATAGCGGCTGCCGCCCCTCTTAAGCGGAAGAAAATGTAACTACATGCAAGTACAGCTGCTGGAGGCTGTGGCGACGGAGTATGCCAGCAGGATGTCAGGGCCCAGAGGAGCGCGCCCTAAAGCTCTTAAGGGCGTTGCCCTGGCGCGCTTACGCTCGGCACTGTCGGCAGCGCTCCACATGGCGTACTCTGGCCGTGTCATGACACACATGGCAGAACCCGGGGGGGGGGGGCACATGGAGGAGGGCGTATATGGGAGGATCCCGAAATGCCATTTGGCGGTTGCGGCGTTTGAGTGGTTGTCGTTGAGACACATTCAGACTGTCACACGACATGTAGATTCCGTATAGCAAGCTTTAAGTTCAATGCCATTCATCGGGGCTTTTTCGCGCCCTGAGCGAGAATTAATAAAAAAGTACAACGTATCTCAGCACATGTGTACACGAGTTGCATCTTTTGCTTCTTTATAGGGTTTCCGCCTCTCAAGCGGAAGTAACTCAAGTTCAATTTGTAAAGTGTCGAGTCCACAAGTACAGTGTGGAGCGCTCATGAGTGAGCCTGAGACGATACACCATATAGGCCCACTGCGCCTGCTCTAAGTGACCACATGCCTCCAAATAAACGCCAATCATGGCCCAAATTCTACCCAAAAACACAGCAGCACTGCCACATATTCCCTCTGCATGTTGGCACAACCCGCACAAAGGCAGTGGTAGGCCGCAAACTTGGAGCAAACCGCGGGAACCCCCCAAGCCGTGGGCAGCTTCAGAAGCAGACACTACCTCGTGCCCGGCACCAGGAAGTCACTGTGTCAAGCCCCGCTGGATGCAGGCCCAATGCCCCATTAATCGCAATGAAAGTGCGCCCCAATAACCTTGGTAGCAGACACATCAAAAGTGTCGAACAATATCCTCAAACCCCTGACACACAAAGATGTGCACGCGCCAAAAAGCACAAAGTGCTGAATATGCCGATCTGGGCTAGACCAACTCTCCCTCCCCAGCACTAACCGCGGGATGCCAGCTTCCTGAGTGTAATGGCCGCATCATAAACCCTTAAAGCGGGCGCAGCTCTCAAACAATATTGCGCCGCCTTCTTCTTGAGTGCCCCGCTACTGTTGCCGCCGCAGCCTCCCCCCGGGCCGCCTAGAAGTGCGCCATCGCGGCTGCGCCCCAACGTCGCATGTCACGGCACCCATCAGAGTGCGCTGCCAATGCCATGATCTGCTGTTACGTACGCCCTGCTACTGCCGTGCCCATCTAAAGCTGATGTCCCGCGTGGGCTGCTGCCACTGCTGGTGCTGCTGCTGCTGCTGCCGCACGTGCATCGCCACAGCCGCTAGCAGCGTTCCTGGCAGTGCCCCCCCTGCCCGTCCGCACGACGCCTCCTGCCTTCCCTACGGTTGCACACATCGCCTCCGTCAACGCTGCGTCCACACAGGCTCCCACTTGCATGCGACTCTGCATGTACTCTGCATGTTTCCGCCGCCGCTGCTACACTCGCTGCAACCCCTGCGGTTGATCGCCCCGTCTCCTCTGCCCACAGTCACCAAAACAGCTCTGCATGTCGGAGCTGCAGCAGCCACCGCCCTCAGTGTTCCCCCTGCAGTTGCGCGCTGCCTCCGCCGCCGCAGTGCTCACTCAGGCTGTCACCCCCAGCGCTGTGTTGCAATTGCACCCGCTCCAGCGCGCGCCTGTACAGCGGTGCGCTAGCACTGCCGCGCACCGCGCCGTCGCAACACCAGCGCCAGCCTATCCCTAGCTGCCGCCAGCGCCGCCAATGATACCGCCAGGGTGTGCTGCTAGTACCTTGCTGCTGCGCGTATCCGCGTACCATAGCGCAGCCCTTCACCTTTGTATACAACATGCGCTGCATGCCTGCCTGAAGCTGCGCCACCATGACCGGACACTGAATGGTCAACATAAATGCTGCCGCTGCCACAGCTGAGCTGGCTGGCATTAGCCGCTGGTGTAGCGCGTAAGGTATCGGCTGCAGCTGCGCGCTGCAGCATGTGAGCCCCTTCCCCACAGCACCCCCCCATGTACCTAGTACACTCTGACAACAGTTGCTGCACCGGCAATGTCCTCACCGCAAGCGAGTTCTCCCGCGCCACAGCGTTCCTTGCGATGCTGGCGTGTGGATTAAACCCCCCCTTTCATCCCTTCACTCCTCCTCTGCCGCGCGCCCGAGTTGAAAGTTACGGGCGGTTGCTGGGAGGGCAACGGCAGTAGAAACGAGCGACGCTACTGCTGAGTCTGTGCCCGTGGGTAGGAGGAGAGTTCTTATGTACTTCATGTTTGAAGTTTTCAGTGTTGAGAAAAAGATTGTTTTGCACGAAGTGAGGTGGCAGGCTGCCCCTGGAATACGTATTCGCATATGCTCCGCGCCAAGCTCTTAGTCCCTGGCCGCTACCTCGCCAGATGTCTCGGCACTGGCAGTGGCGTACCGACGGAAGTTGCCCTTCGTTCAACGCAGACAGCATGAGCCTTTGTGAAGTACAGCTTTAGCAGAGATGCTCGTGACCCTGGAGCAGCAGGACGAGAGCCGCCGTACTGGCACCGCCATCACCTAACTGTCCTGCAGCGAGCCTCGTACGAGCACGGCATCGTCAGCAACTTTACAACGCGACAGCAGCACACTTCACGTGGAGGCAAGCGTCCATCAACATCACCGGCCAGTAGAATACGCGCTCTAGGCAGACAAAAAAGATGGCAGGATGCTCTTCAACTTTTCAAGAGCATTGAGGACCCCACCACTCCGCTTTCCGAGTGTTCGAGAGTATTGAGGACCCCACCACTCCGGAAGTGAGGGCGCTTCTCGCCGCCATGGCCTACAATCATCAGCCCCAGCACGCCATGACTGCACTGAGACAATTGCAGGGTTCAGGAGCCGTGGCCTTCCATGACTATCAGCTCGCCATTCATGCGTATGCAAAGGAGCTACCCTTTGAAGCCTTGGAGCTGCTGCACGAGACGGAGCGGGAGGGGCTTGCCTGGACTCATCGCGCATGCAGCACTACGCTGCAAGCGTTCGGCAAAGCGGGGCGGCTCAATGCCGCGCTGCAGCTGATTGGCGAGATGGAGCAACGAGGCATCAGTCCAGACCATATAGATTATCTCACGCTCACCGGGGCATGCGCCCGCGGCAACACTCGCGGCAACAACGTGATTCGCGCTGGCGACAGGGGCGGCAGCGAGCAGGTCTTAGAAATTCTGCGACGTATGCAAGACAAGGGTCCTGTGCCTGACATTCGGCATTACAGTGCTGCAATGAAGGTTTGCATGACGGAGGGAAACTCAGCCAAGGCTGTCAACATATTTCGGAGTATGCGGGATCAGGTAATTGTGATGTAAAAAAGAAACAAAAAACATTTAGCTATAGATTTTTTTGGGCGTTAGGTTAGGTTGGGGGTAAGAGTTAGGGTGTCAATCACCGCATCTTTGGGTTTGAGGGGTGCTTTCTTGCATGTCTGCGACAATATTGTAGACGGGATGTGTTGCACAACCGTTGTGCATGAAAAGTGACTTTTCATGTTGAATTCAAGTCCATCAAGCAATACACACAGTCACAGTGGTGGCACCAAGACTGTTACATGCAATTGGTACTCATGTCCTGTGACTGAAACCATTAATGTGCAGGGACTCTGAGCGCAGTTTGCATGTGTTGTGGACATACTGTACTGCATTTGGTGCTGCCTATAGGTAAACACTTGACGTTTGCAGCCGATGTTGATTTCTGCTTCGACCTGTTCACTATGCCACGCCAGAACTATGCCATGCCAGATGCGGTGCTGTGTTTTGCACCTAGCATGTCATGCGTGGTGTGCTTCAATGGGTCATGAGTGTTCTGATCGACGCGCCATTCTGCATCGTGCTGCAGGGTATCAAACCGGATGTGCGGAGCTGGAATGTGCTGTTGAATGCCATTGGCAGAACGGGTCAGGTGGCCGGTATGATGGCATGGTACGGGGAGATGTGTTGAACAGGAGAACAGCCAACTGTTTACACCATGACCATTCTGCTGGATAATGCTGGGAAAGCGGGGGAGCTGGGCATCGCTGAGGGCATCTGGAGTGAGATGCTTGAGCACCAGCTGGCTCCCGATGTCAAGACCTACAACGCACTGATCATGTGCTACACAACAGCAAAGCAGCCGGACAAGGCGGAGGAAGTGCTTGCGGAGATGATCCAGTCTGCTGCTGTCAAGCCGGATGCCATCATGTTCACTAGGTGCGTACAAATGAATATACTGATGGATTTGTGCCACAAAACGCGTGGTTCAAAGTTTGCCTAGCATGCCATTGCAGTGCCTGCCGATCACTGAAGCGTTGGTTGTCTTGTTGTGAGGCGACCCTAGGTAGAGCCGTTGTTGAAGTGGGGTTGTGTAACCGCCGGTACACGACATGCCTTTTGTGCTATATATAAGATACCCAGCACCATGACTTCCTGACAGGACTTCTCTCCACTGCCTTTGGCCGCTGGCTATGCTCTCATTTGATATGGGTTTACACACAGCACATGGGCATGTGGAACTGAGGTCTCAGGAGTCGCAAGGTGTGTAGTTCCAAGCTGTAGTCAGTAGTTCATAAACACAGCAGTGAGGCAACTCCTGCTTAATATCGCGATCCCGGCAGGACACGTGCATGGCACAAGTGTCGACAACACCTGGACGCACAGTCTGCAGCTACACCTTTATGCCGTGCCTTGACACTGCAACAGCTCAAGCTGGTGCACACCATGAAATCACAGGCAGTCAGTACGCTCTCCAGTCAGTGCAGTGGACGCGTCATGTCAGCTGCATGGACCTTAATCATGACAATGTCACGCACAATATTGAAAAGCACCACACCGCCCTCCCTCCGGGCTAGCATTCAAACTCTAACAGCATTGGTGCAACTGAGTCTAGGTTTGGTGACAGGCACATTTTAGTTGTGCCAAACCACAGCTAGCTCTGTCATATGATTACTTTCAATGTCAATAGTGCTATTGGAACCCTTATCAGGGCCTGTGCTGACTTCAGGACTGTACTAAGCACGATGCGCCCTGCTTTGCTGCTTGTGCACCCCCCTCGCATGATCAGCGTCATGCAGGCATACATCAATGCCGAACGCCTGGATGATGCAGAGGGTGTCATCAGCAGGATGCGTGCTGCTGGGGCAGAGCCGATCTTGAGCACATGGACAGCCCTCATTATTGCAGCAGATGCTGTTGGAAATATCAAGAAGGCGGACCTGCTGTACTGCGATGCTCTGTCGTCAAAGGCAATCAACCCTTGCAGGCCAGAGCGAAGCCATTCCATCAGAGACTCCGCTGGCAATACTCTGCCCGTGGGTACTGTGGTGAGTGCAGTAGGTCCATGCAGGAGACAACTAAGCTTGAGATACATTATGTAGCACCTGCTGGCTTCCAAGCATGGTACTTCTGCCATGGCAATTCACAGGCAGTAAGCACCCATCTGTATCGGATTCACTTGCAGCTGCTAGGTGTTACAGTATCATGACATTGTCAGCCAGGCATGTACACATCAAGCTGAATCACTGACATGACCTGGCCGATTTCTTGATTGGTGAACCGTAGATTCTGAAGTCTCGTGCCTGGCACTTGCATATAGTCATATACTTCGAAGTATGTGTCATAGTTCAAAGTACATGGCAGCAATTTGAAACTGCTGTGTGGCGTTTCAGAGCCATTTTGATGGCGATGCATTTTTTATGTGGGCCAATTAAATAATTCCAAGTACATGCCTCAAATTATGCCAGACTTGGCGACTGGCAGAAGCGCTTCAACCGACGAGTAGGTCATGAGGTCCCACAACTGTTCTGAGTTAGCTGAAATTGCACACATTTATCTGAAACCCAATTTTGTCACCAGTTGGTGGACAGATGATGTGCATGCGATCAGATTCAGAACCCAGATATTGGCCTGTCTGTCAACCGTAGTAAATTCATCAGAGTTGGGTTGTCTAAAGTGCATTTGTCCATTTACCTTCTACACGTGGATCATTGCGCACCATTGTGGGGTTCCAGAAGTCCCTCCTTGATCCCTGTCAGCGCTTTACGTGGATTCTGTGTTCATCGTCACCATCTGCTGAATGTCACCATCATGATGATCAATGACATACAGCTGATGCAGCGGGCAATGGGTTTCGACACGTGGCACTCTTGCGACAGCTCCTGTACATGTTCGTGTCGCATGTCACTCTTTTCTGTGGCTGAATAAATGTTGACTTTACAGCACGTGGTTGTGGTTGCCCCTTCTGCCTCAGATTGATCTACATAGGCTGAACCGAGCCACAGGCCAGGCTGCCGTTCGGCATGAGCTGCGGGTGCGGCAAAAGGCTGCCGGCAGTCTGAGACGCGGAAAGCCGCTGTACATCATTACAGGCCAGGGTGAAGGCCTTTTACTAGCTGCTGTATCTGACACGCTCAAGTCCCAGGGCATCCGGCACGTCTCGCACGCAGCACAGCCCGGCATCATCTATTGTACCTTTTGAAAGCCATGTTGTTTGTTGTACAAGTATGTGTTGTCAATGCTGTTAATTGTGCTAGCATGCCACTGATGGGATGACCAACATGATGACATCATGATGATCATGATTGGATGGCCAACACGTCATCATCACATTGCAGGCGTGCAGGGGTGCGGATGGCTCTACCAGTGGCAAGTCACGGCTGTCTGCTGCATCAGAATCAAGTGTTTCTGCGAGCGTCCAATTTGCTCACTGTTGCCACCGTGACATACATGTATGCTAATTACGTGTATGCCTCCAGCCAATGGCCATTGAGCAGGTTAATGGATTTCTTTGCGCCCCGCTGATTGCTGCTTCTGCTTGACCATGGTGCACTGGCAGCATGCCTGTGCACTCTCAGGCAAGTGTAGCATATGCGTATGCATACTCAGTCTGTTCATGCCTGCCAATTAGACAGCTAGTGCAGCAAAGTGTAATGTGCATAACCATGGCATTACGTTGACCTGAACCGCATCATGGACACGGATCACCCCCGTGCAAAACACACGACCATGCACACCTAAGTGTTTACTCACGTGTTGCATATATGTATGTAGAGCGAATGAGAACAGCTTGCGCTGTGAGCCTCTGAGCATACGCACAGCGTATACTTACAAGCGCTGCATTACATACTGCATATTTTATAGCCTAAGGGTTTCCGTCCCTCAAGTGGGAGAAACACAGCACATGCGAGTACACAACGTGTACAGTGTTGAGCGCTGTGATTTTCTCGAGGCCACCATGCAAGCACGCCGCCCCTTACTCCCTCCCATGCCGCAAGAACTTGATGCCACGATGTGGCGTCCGGACGCCTTCGAGCTGGCCCTGGCAGCACAGAGCGTGCACAGACTGTAAATGTCGCTCATGCTGAACCTTCTATGCTGTTCGACTACGTTGCAGTGTTGCCACCACACTATTATAGTACTTTTTATTAATTCTCGCTCAGGGCGCGAAAAAGCCCAGATGATTGGCATCTAGCTGTAAGGAATCTACATGTCGTATGACAGTCTGAAAGTGTCGCAACGACAACCACTCAAACGTCGCCGCCGCCAAATGGCATCTCGGGGTCCTATCATAAAACTAGTCTGAGATGATCAACTAATTCGCCTTCACTGTGGCACTGCGCGGCACAAGGTTGATGTTCATGTTGCCATCAAAGATTAAGTGTGCCATGGTTATGTAGTCGTTGTGTAAAGCAAGATGTGATTAGAGCACACACTGTCATTTTGCTAAGCAGACACTTCAACTATGCTGAGCATCAGCCATGCCCCACAAAATTTTTAAGTCCCCTTTCCCCCGTAGCTGTAGCCTCATCTCGATCTCCAAATATATCACAAGGCCCGCTCTGCCTGCTCTACTTGAGTGACCACATATGCCTCCAAATAAACGCCAATCATGGCCCAAATACCACCCACAAAGCCACCACTGCCACATGACCCCTGGGGCCCCTGCATATTGGTACAGCCCACACAAAGGCAGTGGTAGGTCGCAGTGGCAGGCCGCAAACTTCAAGTTGGAGCAAACATCAGGACTCCCCCCAAGCCATGCGCATCTTCTGAATCAGAAGCAGACACCACCTTGTGCCCGGCACCAGAAATTGTCAAGCCCATGGGCAGCTGCCAGTGGAAGCAGACCCAACTTCTCACCAAGCGCACTGAAAGTACGCCCCAAATACCTTAGTAACTGCAGACACATCAAACGTGTTAAATGATGCTTCATTAAACCCAGACACACAAAGGTGCACACTGACTGCGGGAAGTCCAGCTTGTCGAGCGCAAGGCCCACATCATGAACCTGTTGGCGGTCGCAGCTCACAAACGACATTGCGTCCCCTTTTTCGTAGAGTGCCCTGCTACTCCTGCCGCCGCCGGGCCGCCTAGCAGTGCGCAGCCGCCGCTGCGCCCTACGCCGAATGTCACGGTGCCAATCAGAGTGCGCTGTCAATGCCGCACTCTGCCGCTCAGCCCTGTTACTGCCGTGCCCACCAACATCTGTTGTCCCGTGCGGGCTGCTGCTGCTGCTACTGCTGCTGCTGCTGAGGCCGCACGCCTGTCGCCCCAGCCGCCTGCAAGCGTTCATGCCCCCCTTGCGATTGCGTATGCTGCATGCCATGTGCCCCCCTTAAGATTGCACATATCGACTCCGCCAACGCTGCGCCCACAGCCCCCGGGCCCCCAGATGCATGTGCCTGTGCATGCCATTGTTTCCGGCGCCGCTGCTACACTCGCTGCCGCCCTTGCGGTTGATCTCCCGTCTGAGACACCTCAGCTCACCAACACTGTGGCAGCTCTGCATGTTGGCCCTGCTGCCGCCGCCCTCGGTGTTCCCCCTGCAGTCGCACGCTGCCTCCACTGCCACCGCGCTCACTGTCCCCCCCAGCGCTGTTGCAAGCATCCGCTCCAACGCGCGCCTGTACTTGCGGTGTGCTACTGAGCACTGCCGTGCACCACGCCGTCGCGATGCCAGTACCAGCCTATCCCTAACTGCCGCCAGTGCCACCGTTATTACCGCCAGAGAGTGCTGCTAGCACCTTACCGGAGCAGCCGTTCACCATTGCATGCAATGTGCGCTGCTTGTCCGTCCTGTAGCTGCACCGCCACTACCGGGCACCGAATGGGCAACACATAGATGCTGCTGCTGCCACAGCTGAGCTAGTCGCTGTTGTAGCACTTACTTTCGCGAAGGTGGTCTGCAGCTCGCTGAAGCATGAGGGGCCCCTTGGCCACAGCACCCCTCCCCCATGCACCTGTTACACTCTGACAGCCGTTGCTGCACAGGCAATGTCCCATCGCAAGTAAGCACTCCGCGCACCACAGCGTTCCTTGCGATCCTGGCGCTGCAGACGGCCGAAGCCCGATGCTCACTTTGTTGAAGTGTGACAAAATCAAGTTGAGCCCCATTGAGGCAGGCAGTGAGGAGGGTGCAGCTCGAATGTAGGCGAAAATGTCCAGGCAGCTGGCACTGGTACCACCTGGGGGAACCCCAGTCTCTCCAATGGTGCGCTGCCTGTTGCTGTCTGCTCCTACCTTCGCTGCCTCCTGCCGCCTGCCTCGCCCAACTTCAAACCCAAGGGCGGTTGGCCGACGGCGTCGGAGGTAGGAACAAGCAATTGCCTTTATGTACCGAGTCTGAGGTATGCGTGCTGCTTTTGAAGTAGGGCCTGGCACAAAACGTGCAAGACATTTTCGAGGAAATTAGGCGACCTTTTGATGGCAATCAGGATAAAAAGGATTTGCTCACAACTCACTGCAATCGACTTGAAAATCGTAATTCAGGTGTGCATGCAGACTGGCTGGCCACTACGCCTTCGTTTCTGTGCTTTTCATGGCCCTTACCTCCAAGGGAGCGCCATTAATGAACTTCAACATGTCAACTTGAAGTAGGTTTTTGAGCAATCGGAGCAATCAGTGCGCGCTGTCGGGCAGCAGCTGCAGCAGCAACTGCTGCTGCCGCACTTCTGCTGTGTATATGCGCGTGTGTGCCGTTTTCATCGAATAATGTCAAAGCAATTGTGGTCTCGCACAGCTGTGAACTGTGTCGCGCGATGCGATGTGCAGCAAATATGCTCTAAATGGCCATTGATCTGCGCTGAAGTCCGTGGGACACCTACTGTGGCACTGGCCAATTGTGCTACGACGCCATTCGTGGCCAGCAGCACCTCCTGAAGGGTGTTTTAGTGCCAAACAAAATCAGGATAAAGAGGATAGAAACCAGGAAATAGGCTGATTCTGGGCAGGAGAAAAATCAGGAAATGGGCTCGGGAAAAAGACGTTTTGTGCCAGGCCCTATCTTGAAGGCGAATTTTTTATGTAGCAGGGCAGAGAATTAAATGAATTTAATTCATGGCCGATAGAAAAAGGAGAAAAAAGGGAAGGAAGAGGGGAGGGAAAGGGGGAAGAAAAAGGCTGGGGGGCGATATCATGCATGCACGTGTGAGTGTGCCAGGGACTGAGTACACCACTCTGTACTTCCATCACAGGTGAAATTTCCTGTTTGGTGGTACAAGAAAATGTGATGTTTCATGATTGGGGTACAGACTGTTGCACGACTCCTTTTGATACATTGGGCAAGCTGACAATGCAAACCCAGCATTGATATGACAAAGTTGTCATATGTGTGCATTTGGTACAGTATAGAGCAGCTGCTAGCACTATCTCACGGCATGCTGGTACGTGTACGACTACAATGTCATGGCAACATACAAAGTGGAATGCTCATGCAAGGCATTCACGAAAACCAAGATCGACACAAGCAGTGACGCTTTTGAAGCAGCTGTGCACATATGATTGATCACACGCACGGCAGCATACGGCACCAGCACGCAAAACACAGGCCTCCGAGCCTCCGCAGTTGCACATGGCATTAAGTCAGAGTCCAAACAGGAGTATGATACATGGCTATCTTATTCTATGCTGGCATGCATGGGTGCCGCCTTCCAGTCTTGTCTTCTGCCTTTTCTGGCTGTGCTCAGTTAGGGACTGAGCAATGTGGGCATGAACATATGGGGAAGACTCTCCGCTTTGAACGCATGACTTTATCGGCTTCCGCACGCCACTGATCGCGAGGGACAGGACAGCTCTGCACATTGGAGACGTGGCCTTGAGAACGTGCAGTGTGTAAGCTGCCATAATGGCCAAGCCTGCACAGGTGCACCACAGCTCTGGCAGACATTGGCGGATCTGCTGGGCTTAGTCTGGCTGTACATTGCGCTGCCTCCAGGCCCAGGCATAGGGTTGCACAAGCGGAACGCGATTGGCGTGAGCCCAAACTGAGGGTTGGCATGCTGAAGCAGTGCAGCTGCACTTGCCTGTGCCATTGGCGGCACAAACGTTCGGACAGGTTGCTCACTTGGAAGAGGTATAGGAAGGGCAGCAGCAGTATACCCTGATCGGTGCACTGCGCCTGCCGGGTCCTCCACCACCACTGCCTCTACGGCTGGCGCTGGCGCTGCTGCTCATACTGGCGGCGCCGCTGTTGCAGCCGCCGCTAACTGCTGCGCCGCCACTGCCGCTGCTGCCACTGCTGTCAGCGCCGCCGCAGCGGCTGCTGCTAACAGTGCCGCCAGCGCCGCCGCCGCCGCCGCCGCCGCCGCTGCTGTCACTGCCGCCATTGCCGCCGCCGCTGCCGCCGCCGCCGCCGCCGCCAGCCACACTGCCACCACAGCTGCCGCCAGCTCCACTGCTGCCACGAGCGCCACTGCTGCTGCAGGCGCCAGTATTGCCGCCGCTAGCGTCAAGTGCGGCCCCCGCGCCTGCGCTGCTACCACCACCACCGCCTGCAGCCAGGGGGTTTATAAGCGTGGACAACACTGGAGGGAACGTAACGCTACCACCAGCTGCTAGCATGCATACTGCGGACGGGTCCTCCACCACCACTGCCTCTACGGCTGGCGCTGGCGCTGCTGCTCATACTGGCGGCGCCGCTGTTGCAGCCGCCGCTGGCTGCTGCGCCGCCACTGCCGCTGCTGCCACTGCTGTCAGCGCCGCCGCAGCGGCTGCTGCTAACAGTGCCGCCAGCGCCGCCGCCGCCGCCGCCGCCGCCGCTGCTGTCACTGCCGCCATTGCCGCCGCCGCTGCCGCCGCCGCCGCCGCCGCCAGCCACACTGCCACCACAGCTGCCGCCAGCTCCACTGCTGCCACGAGCGCCACTGCTGCTGCAGGCGCCAGTATTGCCGCCGCTAGCGTCAAGTGCGGCTCCCGCGCCTGCGCTGCTACCACCACCACCGCCTGCAGCCAGGGGGTTTATAAGCGTGGACAACACTGGAGGGAACGTAATGCTACCACCAGCTGCTAGCATGCATACTGCGGAGGCAGCTGCAGCAGCAGATGGTGGAGAATCGTCCTAGGAGCTGTAGCGGCTCACTGTTGCGCATGCTGGTTCACATGGTGGAGAATTGTCCTAGGAGCTGTAGCGGCTCACTGTTGCGCATGCTGGTTCGCAACTGCCTAAGAAGCGGCCAGTGCTTTTCCGCAGTTCTCCACATGTTGTCATCGGCCTGGGAGACCCGCCAGTACTCTCGCAGATCTGCAGCATGTTTGCGCAGCACTGGTGTCCGCCCCCCGTCAACCTCCAGCATACCCCCACGTGCAGCAGTTTCTGTCGCCTCTACGTCCTTGTTCCATGCTGTAGCCCAAGCCTCAAAGTCCAGCACCTGCTTCTGCCGCCTGAGCCACTTGCCTGGCACAGAGCAAGCAGCAGACCGATTGGCAACAAGTGTGCAGGGGATTTGCAAGTGCAAATGCCACCCAGATACGACTGATAGCTCAGCATTTATATGGCGCCTGAACGGACAGTCGCATTTCCATTGCAAGTCAACTCTTGAAAAAACAGAAACATTCAAAAGTGATAAATAATGCAAATTTTGCGGTCAGCAGAAACATTCAAAAGTAGAGTCACATAACGAATAAAAAAACAACGCGTTGCTTCGTTAGTTATTCGGTATTCGTTATACAACGAATAACTAACGACGCCCCTGAAGGCGATTCGTTGTTTTCACAATTTTTAGAAATGCCCCCCTGCAGCTCGTTGTCGAGCTGTTACGCGGTGCAAACAGCGATGCCTGCACACATGATGTTGCGCTGATGTGCCAGCAAGATTAACACCAGCACAGCAGCACATCTCCATCACCAAACGGGTTTGTGTTTGCCGGCCTGCCAAAAAGCACGCACTGCAGATAGCCGCGCACGAAGGCACTCGCCGAGTGCTTGCTTCATGCTGGTTGGCAGCAACACACGCCCAAGCCTTCATGGCATTGATCCTTAGACTTCCGACCACCGGCTTGTAGCCTTTGTCACGCACCACAAAGAATGAACTTCAACAGTTGTGAAACCTGAAGTAGGGTTAGGGTTGGGGGGAAAAGGGGTTTTAAAACCGTGACTTGCACCTGTGAGAAATGCCATGCTGTGATATTACAGGCTATATAACTGCTGAAGACAATATAAGTGCAGCCCTAATACACGAAAGTCCGACAGAAAGCAGAGCTCTATCACACTTGACCCATTTTTAGGGTGGCGGTGAGTGACATTTGCTGTGAAACCATCAATATCAATCAATCACAATAAAATAACGAATATATGTATAATAACGAATAACTAACGAATAACTAACGAATGGTCCAGCAGGCATAACAAATAACTAACTACTGCAATAGTTGCGCAGCTCTATTCAAAAGTGATAAATAATGCAGATTTTGCGGTCAGCAGCAATGTTTCTTCAAAGAAAACACTCGGAAGCAACCACAACACCACGCCACCTGTAACTGTAACTTCAACATCCAGCAGATTCCACAGGTGTAGCAAGCAAGTGAGCTGTTGGTGCAAATGAACAGTGAACCTAATGAATGTCAAATAGCATAAGTCAACCATGAGCAAATGATCTTACAGAGCAGCAGATACCCGTACCTGCACATGACGCATCCACTCCCGCTTGAACTTGGCCTTCTCAGCGTCCGTGATCACCTTGGAGAGCCTGGCCGCCCATCTGTACTATCAGCGCCAGCATCAGCATCAGCCCTCGCAGCCCTCCCCTTGGCAGCAGCGGAAGCCACAGCGAAGGGATTGGCACCAACAGCTGGGTCGTTCCTTTTAGCGGGGGCTTTGGCCTTGGGGCCAGGTTTCGCCGCTCCGTCAGTCTTTTTTTATGTCTTGGAGCTCTTCGGGCGCCCGCGCTTCTTGCCACCAGCCTCCTCCATGTCACGCAACACGCTCAAACATGCCCACACGGTAACTGCTTCTAACGAGGGTTAGGGCTGCGCCTTGCCAGGCTGCGCGCCTGTTATTGGTTGCGCCTTGCCGGTGACTACGCCTTCTGATTGGTTGCGCCTTGCCGGTGGCTGCCATGCTATACAAAGGGCTCGCCATTTTGGGCGAATTTTTTATGTAGCAGGGCAGAAAACCAAATGAATATAATTCATGGCCGATAGAAAAAGGAGGAAAAAGGGAAGGAAGAGGGGAGGGAAAGGGGGAAGAAAAAGGCTGGGGGGCGATATCATGCATGCACGTGTGAGTGTGCCAGGGACTGAGTACACCACTCTGTACTTCCATCACAGGTGAAATTTCCTGTTTGATGGTACAAGAAAATGTGATGTTTCATGATTGGGGTACAGACTGTTGCACGACTCCTTTTGATACATTGGGCAAGCTGACAATGCAAACCCAGCATTGATATGACAAAGTTGTCATATGTGTGCATTTGGTACAGTATAGAGCAGCTGCTAGCACTATCTCACGGCATGCTGGTACGTGTACGACTACAATGTCATGGCAACATACAAAGTGGAATGCTCATGCAAAGCATTCACGAAAACCAAGATCGACACAAGCAGTGACGCTTTTGAAGCAGCTGTGCACATATGATTGATCACACGCACGGCAGCATACGGCACCAGCACGCAAAACACAGGCCTCCGAGCCTCCGCAGTTGCACATGGCATTAAGTCAGAGTCCAAACAGGAGTATGATACATGGCTATCTTATTCTATGCTGGCATGCATGGGTGCCGCCTTCCAGTCACGTCTTCTGCCTTTTCTGGCTGTGCTCAGTTAGGGAGTGAGCAATGTGGGCATGAACATATGGGGAAGACTCTCCGCTTTGAACGCATGACTTTATCGGCTTCCGCACGCCACTGATCGCGAGGGACAGGACAGCTCTGCACATTGGAGACGTGGCCTTGAGAACGTGCAGTGTGTAAGCTGCCATAATGGCCAAGCCTGCATAGGTGCACCGCAGCTCTGGCAGACATTGGCGGATCTGCTGGGCTTAGTCTGGCTGTACATTGCGCTGCCTCCAGGCCCAGGCATGGGGTTGCACAAGCGGAACGCGATTGGCGTGAGCCCAAACTGAGGGTTGGCATGCTGAAGCAGTGCAGCTGCACTTGCCTGTGCCATTGGCGGCACAAACGTTCGGACAGGTTGCTCACTTGGAAGAGGTATAGGAAGGGCAGCAGCAGTATACCCTGATCGG
Organism: Tribonema minus; assembly: GCA_017506865.1. Lineage (NCBI taxonomy): Eukaryota > Xanthophyceae > Tribonematales > Tribonemataceae > Tribonema > Tribonema minus. Next base: position 252,522 of record JAFCMP010000223.1, read on the forward strand.
TGCACTGCGCCTGCCGGGTCCTCCACCACCACTGCCTCTACGGCTGGCGCTGGCGCTGCTGCTCATACTGGCGGCGCCGCTGTTGCAGCCGCCGCTGGCTGCTGCGCCGCCACTGCCGCTGCTGCCACTGCTGTCAGCGCCGCCGCAGCGGCTGGTGCCGCCATTACCCAGGAACTTCATGTTTGAAGTGTGCTGGTGGAAGAAAAAAAAAGTTTTTGCGTGATTTGCTCGAAGTGAGGCTGCCCCTGGAACACGTAGCGCATATGCTCCGCGCCAAGCTCTTAGTCCCTGGCCGCTACCTCGCCAGGTGTCTCGGCAGTGGCAGTGGCGTACCAACAGGAGTTGCCCTTCGTTCAACGCAGACAGCATGGGCCTTTGTGAAGTACAGCTTTAGCGGAGATGCTCGTGACCCTGGGGCTGCAGCACGGGACCCGGTGTACCGGCACCGCCATCAAGTGACCGCTCTGCAGCGAGCGTCGTACGACACTGTCAGCAACTTTACAACGAGGCAGCAGCACACTTCACGTGGAGGCAAGCGTCCATCAACATCACCGGCCAGTAGTATACGCAGTTTGAGCGAACAAGGACGCTGGCAAGCCGCTTTTCGAGTGTTCGAGAGTATTGAGGACCCCACCACTCCGGAAGTGAGGGCGCTTCTCGCCGCCATGGCCTACAATCATCAGCCCCGGCACGCCATGACTGCACTGAGACGGTTGCAGGGTTCAGGAGCCGTGGCCTTCCATGACTATGAGCTCGCCATTCATGCATATGCAAAGGAGCTACCCTTTGAAGCCTTGGAGCTGCTGCACGAGATGGAGCGGGAGGGGCTTGCCTGGACTCATCGTGCATGCAGCACTGTGCTGCAAGCGTTCGGCAAAGCGGGGCGGCTCAATGCCGCGCTGCAGCTGATTGGCGAGATGGAGCAGCGAGGCATCAGTCCAGACCACATAGATTATCTCACGCTTATCGGGGCATGTGCCCGCGGCAAGAAGAATGGGACGCGCGCTGGCGACAGGGGCGGCAGCGAACAGGCCTTGGAGCTGCTGCAGCGCATGCAAGACAAGGGTCCTGTGCCTGATATTCGGCATTACACTGCTGCAATGAAGGTTTGCGTGACGGAGGGAGACTCGGCCAAGGCTGTCAACATATTTCGGAGTATGCGGGATCAGGTAATCGTGATGGAAATATATGTTTATGCAGATGTAGCAGTACATTGTGCTGGCACAAGGACAGACACTGTTGCATGCAATTGTTGCTTATGTCAACATGTCCAATGACTGACACCTGTTATTTGCAAGAATTTTGAGCACGGTTTGCATGACATTGTGTTGTTGACAATCCTGTCACAGTCTGTGCTGCATTGGTGCTGCCTATACATAGGTACTACTAGTATACACTTGACCTTTGCAGCCGATGTCGGGTTTCTGCTACTTCTGTCATGATAGCCATGCTGTGTTTTGCACCTAGCATTCAACGACACATTTGGCTAGCCAAAATGGGTTATGCGTGCTCTGATTGCCAATGGCGTGCATTTTGTGCTGCAGGGCATCAAACCGAATGCACATAGCTGGGGTGCGCTTTTGGATGCCATCGGTAAAGCGGGTCAGGTAGCCGAAATGATGGCATGGTATGGGGAGATGCTCGCAAGTGGCGGAGTGAAGCCCAACATTATCATGATGACAACTTTGCTGGATAATGCTGGGAAAGCGGGGGAGCCGGGCATTGTTGAGCGCATCTGGAGAGACATGCTTGACCGCCAACTGGAGCCTGATGTGAAGAGCTACAACACAAGAATTAGCTGCTATGCAACAGCAAACCAGCCGGACCAGGCGGAGGGAGTGCTTGCTGAAATGTGCCAGTCTGCTGCCGTCAAGCCGAATGCCTTCTGCTTCAATAGGTGTGTACTATCGAAAACACTGATGCATTTGTGCTGCGAAGCGCACGGTTTGTCGGCGTGCAGTGCCTGCAGATCACTGAAGTGCTGGTTGGCTGCAGCTGCACCTTCGTGCCGTGCCTTGACACTGCAACAGCTGGTACATACTATTAGTAGCATGAAATCACAGGCTGCCGTAGTCAGTACGCTCTCCAGTCAGCGCAGTGGCCGTCATGTCAACTGCATGGACCTTTATCATGCCATCCATAATATTGAAAATTCCCACATTGCCTGCCCTCAGGGCTAGCACTCGAGCTCCAGCAGCATTGGTGCAACTGAGTCTAGGTTTGGTGACAGCCCTAGCACTTCCAGCAGTGGTTGTGCTCCTACAATCCTTATCACTGCGCCTGTGCTGCTTACTCCAGGACAAGGTGTAGGGCACAAGTTGCTCTACTAATTGGCACAACCGCAGACATGCATTTTTTCAGTTTAGACGCTAGCCCTTAGTACCTGCAGTGCCCCTGCGTACCTATGTTGACATCGTCTATAGTAATTGCGGTCTTTTTGCTGACGCATGTGGAATAATCCACTCGTCGAAGTACAGTACAGAAGCAACTGAAAAAGGTGCAAAACAAGAGTGCAACTTCTGTTATGCCTACAAGTGCAGCGCTATGTGCACTACAAGTTGCGTTGCCGGTGTCCCAGCTCCAAGTGTCAGCACCAGCAGCTGCTGACTTTGCAGAATAATGATTTGTTGTTTAGCATTGGCCTGAGCAAAACGCCATATACTGTCCATGACACAAAAGGCTGGTCATGGCTTGAGAGGGCACCTTGCAATACGTCAAAGCATCCTATGTTGGCCTCATGCGATGCTAAAGGCCATGCAGTAGTACGGTAGTGGTACTGGTGAAGTTACCGTCAGTTGCTGCAGGTTTCACCATAATGAATAACCTTTTTTGTTGTTGACATAATCATGCATATACTGAGCACGATGCGTACTGTTTTGCTGCTTATGCATTCCCCTCGCATGGTCAGCCTCATGCAGGCGTACATTAACGACAAACGCCTGGATGAGGCTGAGCGTATCATCGGCAGGATGCGTGCTGCTGGGGTAGAACCCGACTTCTGCACATGGAGAGTCATCATTCATGCTGCAGATGAGCTTGGTGACATCAAGAAGGCCGACGGGCTGTACTGCGATGCTCTGTCATCAAAGGCCATCAATCCGTACAGACCTCAGCTCAGCAATGCCATCAAAGATCCCGTTGGCAGTACTCTGCCCGTGGGTACTGTGGTGAGTGCACTTAATGCAGGAGACAACTCAACTTGAAGCACATCACGTATCACCTGCTTGAGATGGCGATTCTGCCACTTCACAGACAGTAAGCACCTGTCCAATACACTAGCAGGTGTTACAGTGGCATGTCAGCTAGGCACGTTCACATCAAGCTGAATTGCTGACATGCCCTGGCCGATTCTTCAGCACAAGCCTCGTGCCTGCCGCGTGCATGTTTAGGATACCTCGAACAACTTGGCAGCAAACTGTAGTGTGACGTTCTAAAGCTATTTTGATACGTAGGCATTCATTTCGGGTGACAATTAAACGCATGCTTTCAAGTACGCCTGACTTGATTATTCACAGAAGCGCATCAATTGACGAGTAGGTCACGAGGTACCTCTAACTGCCCCGCTATAATTGCACAAATTAATCTGAATCTTTAAACCTCAATGAGGTGATGCGTAGATGACGTGCACGCAATAAAACTCAGAGCACGACTGATGGGCCCGGCCGATAACCATATTGAATTCCGTGTTGGGTTGTCTAAAGTGCGGATGTTCATGTATCTTTTGTGCACGTGGATCACTGTGCACCGTGGTAGGGTTCCAGAAGTCCCTTTTTAATCCCTGTCAGCAGTTTACATGGCGTATGTGCTCATATTCACTATCTGCTGCATTTCAACATCATACAGCTGATGCAGTGGGCAATGGTGTTTCGACGCATGGGCTCATGCGCCAGCTCCTGTACACTTTTGTCACAGTGTTGCATGTCATTTTTTTCTTGGCTGGAAATACATTTCAACTGTACAGCATGTGCTTGTTGCCCCTTGCGTTGCAGATGGATCTACACAGGCTGGATAGAGCCACAAGCCAGGCTGCCATTCGGCATGAGCTGCGGGTGCGGCAAAAGCAAAAGGCTGCTGGCAGCTACGGAAAGCCGCTGTACATCATCACAGGCCAGGGCGGTGGCATTGTAAGAGCTGCGGTCTCTGACACTCTCAAGTCCCAGGGCATCCAGCACGTCTTGCACGCAGCACAGCCCGGCATAATCTATTGTACCTTTTGATAGCCGTGGTGTTCATTGGAGAAGTATGTGTTGTCATTGCTGTTAATTGTGCCAGCATGCCAGTAATAGGAAGAACAACATGACATCATGATCGGATGACCAACACGACATCATCATGTTGCAGCTTGCAGGAGCGCGCTTGGCGCATTGCCAGTGGGGAGTCACGGCTTTCTGCTGAATCAGAGTCAAGTTTTTCTGCGAGCATCGCTCACCATGTACCACATGTACATGCTATATGTGTTGATGCCTCCAGCAAATGACCATCATGATTGATCATGTGAACATAAAAACAAAATCACTAAGCGCGCCGCTCATTGCTGCTTCTGCTCTGACTCACCAATACACATGTGCACTGTCAGGCAATTGTAACATAAATATTAAATTCTGTGTTGAGCTACCAGCTGGAGCTGGCCTTACTAGTAGGCTACTGAATACGTGAGACCTTTCCATACTGAACACCCATGCCCTCGAACGCTATAAAGCTTGCACACCAAAGTCTTGCAACTACTGTGGATATGATGGCACTGTTTGCCAACTCTTGGCCAATGACTGCAAAAGCAGCGACCACGGTTATTGGTGGAAGGCACTTGCAGCTAACCACTCCTTGTCACCTAAGGCTCTATGGTCTTTTATTTATTTCTATTTTAAAAACTAAGCATGCTGTTCATGCCTGAAAAAAACTGGCCGCTGGTGCTGCAGTAGCAAACTGTATTCTGCAACTATTTGATGCATTTTCCATGTGAGTGTGTATCATGATGCCTTCCCCTTAGACCATCTGCACCAGGAGTGTTGAGATTGAACCCGACCATGCGCCCCCGGGACGATGCCAGTTTGTGCACGGCGTGCCGGACGCACTGCTGGAGGTTGGAGTTGCGCAGCCCAGAGGGGCCGGCGGTCAAGCCAGCGTTGACAGCAAGGATGGTCTCACGCAGCCCCTCCGCTGTCAACGAGGGGCACCTGAGTGTTTGCCGGCGTCGCCAGCGCCGCCGTTTGCGCTGCGTGCCCGCGATGCCTCAGCATCCAGCTTCACAGCCGCGACGCCGGCTGGGTGCTTAGCCTGCCAGTGCAGTCCATGCAAGTCAAAGGAGTCGCGGAGGGCAGAATCTGATGTCACACTAGTGTTAGTGCCCTCTGCCTGACACCGCCCGGGCGGCTGCCGGGCCGTCGCCGTCACGCGCTCGTGCGCACCGCTGCCGCCGCCTCCTCTGCAGACCTAGCGTGGCGCGGCAACGCGCGGGCAGCGCCGCAGCGGCAGAAGGCCAGCGCTGTGCGCGTGAGTAGCTGCAGCTGCTAGATTGACTGCCGGCGGATGCCGCAGCGCTGCCAGTGGTGATCCGCAAGCGCCGAGGCAATGCGACGCGCCAGCGCTATCGACGCCGGCGTCTGCGCCGTGAGGGCGTGCGCCTCCCCGTTCTTGCGGAGGCGCGGTGGAGGCACTGGCACCTGAAGAGGTAGCCAGTGCCATGCAATCGGCAGCGCGGATAAATGGCGGCCGTTGTAGGCCGAGCGAGCTCCTGCACTGCCAGTGCCTATGCCCGCCCCGGCAGCCGCTGCTGCAGCTACGGCTGCCGCGAAGGCCGCCGCTATAGCGGCTCCCTGTGAGATTTTGAACCCAATTGCTTCTTCTTCAAGAGCAAGTTGAAGAATTGTAGCAAAAGAGTTCAGCCGCGGTCAGCAGCGGGCATCCCAGCGTCAGCGCGCAGTAGCGGCGGCGGCGGCGGCGGTAGCGAGCAGCAGAAGCCGCTGCACCTAGGCTGCACCGGCGCAGCAGCAGCAGCGGCAGCGTGGTTGAGAGCAGCAGCGGCGGCAGCAGCGTTGGCAGCAGCGCTCAGGACAAGGGCGGCGGGCGCGCGGCGTACAGGTCGCCGGCAGCAGTCGCCAGTAAGGCGGCGCCGTCGGCGGCGCGCAAGCGGCAGTTGCAGGACGCACGAGCGCTGCTGCCGCAGGATTTGAGTGACTCGCGAAAGATTGCGCGCCTGGCTGCTGTGCTGCTGGAGGTGGTGTATTTGATCGGATGTGCTTTTGAAAGTGATGGACATTGGCAGGCAGAGTTTGGGTGAGGGGTTGTGTGAGGGGTACAGAAGCTGCGTGATGATGCTGTGGCGCCCTGGTGCACAGTTTCTTGCGATTTTGGTGATGACCCATGTCAGCTACTTCAAGCAGTATGTAAGCTGAAGCTTGACATGCAGGGCATGCAGGTCCAACACACCTGGGCACATGATGCGTGTTTGATGAGCGTGTCGGCTGTTGTCATATGCGTGTGCACAGCCCGAATTCCAGCATCTTGCACCTGTGACGGGTAAACCTCACATATGCGGAGCTCAACATCTGCGAGTCTTTAGCGGTGCCCAGGTTGAGCGTGGCTACCTAGTAGGTTGAGCTTTGTCAATATTCGCGGACGCTGCAGTGCTCACATGATTAAGTGCACACATCCTTCTGCCGCTGCTGTGCGCTGCGTATTATCAGTGATAATACGCAGCGCACAGCAGCAGCAGCAGCAGCAGCAGCAGCAGCAGCAGCAGCAGCAGCAGCAGCAGCAGCAGCAGCAGCAGCAGCAGCAGCAGCAGCAGCAGCAGCAGCAGCAGCAGCAGCAGCAGCAGCAGCAGCAGCAGCAGCAGCAGCAGCAGCAGCAGCAGCAGCAGCAGCAGCAGCAGCAGCAGCAGCAGCAGCAGCAGCAGCAGCAGCAGCAGCAGCAGCAGCAGCAGCAGCAGCAGCAGCAGCAGCAGCAGCAGCAGCAGCAGCAGCAGCAGCAGCAGCAGCAGCAGCAGCAGCAGCAGCAGCAGCAGCAGCAGCAGCAGCAGCAGCAGCAGCAGCAGCAGCAGCAGCAGCAGCAGCAGCAGCAGCAGCAGCAGCAGCAGCAGCAGCAGCAGCAGCAGCAGCAGCAGCAGCAGCAGCAGCAGCAGCAGCAGCAGCAGCAGCAGCAGCAGCAGCAGCAGCAGCAGCAGCAGCAGCAGCAGCAGCAGCAGCAGCAGCAGCAGCAGCAGCAGCAGCAGCAGCAGCAGCAGCAGCAGCAGCAGCAGCAGCAGCAGCAGCAGCAGCAGCAGCAGCAGCAGCAGCAGCAGCAGCAGCAGCAGCAGCAGCAGCAGCAGCAGCAGCAGCAGCAGCAGCAGCAGCAGCAGCAGCAGCAGCAGCAGCAGCAGCAGCAGCAGCAGCAGCAGCAGCAGCAGCAGCAGCAGCAGCAGCAGCAGCAGCAGCAGCAGCAGCAGCAGCAGCAGCAGCAGCAGCAGCAGCAGCAGCAGCAGCAGCAGCAGCAGCAGCAGCAGCAGCAGCAGCAGCAGCAGCAGCAGCAGCAGCAGCAGCAGCAGCAGCAGCAGCAGCAGCAGCAGCAGCAGCAGCAGCAGCAGCAGCAGCAGCAGCAGCAGCAGCAGCAGCAGCAGCAGCAGCAGCAGCAGCAGCAGCAGCAGCAGCAGCAGCAGCAGCAGCAGCAGCAGCAGCAGCAGCAGCAGCAGCAGCAGCAGCAGCAGCAGCAGCAGCAGCAGCAGCAGCAGCAGCAGCAGCAGCAGCAGCAGCAGCAGCAGCAGCAGCAGCAGCAGCAGCAGCAGCAGCAGCAGCAGCAGCAGCAGCAGCAGCAGCAGCAGCAGCAGCAGCAGCAGCAGCAGCAGCAGCAGCAGCAGCAGCAGCAGCAGCAGCAGCAGCAGCAGCAGCAGCAGCAGCAGCAGCAGCAGCAGCAGCAGCAGCAGCAGCAGCAGCAGCAGCAGCAGCAGCAGCAGCAGCAGCAGCAGCAGCAGCAGCAGCAGCAGCAGCAGCAGCAGCAGCAGCAGCAGCAGCAGCAGCAGCAGCAGCAGCAGCAGCAGCAGCAGCAGCAGCAGCAGCAGCAGCAGCAGCAGCAGCAGCAGCAGCAGCAGCAGCAGCAGCAGCAGCAGCAGCAGCAGCAGCAGCAGCAGCAGCAGCAGCAGCAGCAGCAGCAGCAGCAGCAGCAGCAGCAGCAGCAGCAGCAGCAGCAGCAGCAGCAGCAGCAGCAGCAGCAGCAGCAGCAGCAGCAGCAGCAGCAGCAGCAGCAGCAGCAGCAGCAGCAGCAGCAGCAGCAGCAGCAGCAGCAGCAGCAGCAGCAGCAGCAGCAGCAGCAGCAGCAGCAGCAGCAGCAGCAGCAGCAGCAGCAGCAGCAGCAGCAGCAGCAGCAGCAGCAGCAGCAGCAGCAGCAGCAGCAGCAGCAGCAGCAGCAGCAGCAGCAGCAGCAGCAGCAGCAGCAGCAGCAGCAGCAGCAGCAGCAGCAGCAGCAGCAGCAGCAGCAGCAGCAGCAGCAGCAGCAGCAGCAGCAGCAGCAGCAGCAGCAGCAGCAGCAGCAGCAGCAGCAGCAGCAGCAGCAGCAGCAGCAGCAGCAGCAGCAGCAGCAGCAGCAGCAGCAGCAGCAGCAGCAGCAGCAGCAGCAGCAGCAGCAGCAGCAGCAGCAGCAGCAGCAGCAGCAGCAGCAGCAGCAGCAGCAGCAGCAGCAGCAGCAGCAGCAGCAGCAGCAGCAGCAGCAGCAGCAGCAGCAGCAGCAGCAGCAGCAGCAGCAGCAGCAGCAGCAGCAGCAGCAGCAGCAGCAGCAGCAGCAGCAGCAGCAGCAGCAGCAGCAGCAGCAGCAGCAGCAGCAGCAGCAGCAGCAGCAGCAGCAGCAGCAGCAGCAGCAGCAGCAGCAGCAGCAGCAGCAGCAGCAGCAGCAGCAGCAGCAGCAGCAGCAGCAGCAGCAGCAGCAGCAGCAGCAGCAGCAGCAGCAGCAGCAGCAGCAGCAGCAGCAGCAGCAGCAGCAGCAGCAGCAGCAGCAGCAGCAGCAGCAGCAGCAGCAGCAGCAGCAGCAGCAGCAGCAGCAGCAGCAGCAGCAGCAGCAGCAGCAGCAGCAGCAGCAGCAGCAGCAGCAGCAGCAGCAGCAGCAGCAGCAGCAGCAGCAGCAGCAGCAGCAGCAGCAGCAGCAGCAGCAGCAGCAGCAGCAGCAGCAGCAGCAGCAGCAGCAGCAGCAGCAGCAGCAGCAGCAGCAGCAGCAGCAGCAGCAGCAGCAGCAGCAGCAGCAGCAGCAGCAGCAGCAGCAGCAGCAGCAGCAGCAGCAGCAGCAGCAGCAGCAGCAGCAGCAGCAGCAGCAGCAGCAGCAGCAGCAGCAGCAGCAGCAGCAGCAGCAGCAGCAGCAGCAGCAGCAGCAGCAGCAGCAGCAGCAGCAGCAGCAGCAGCAGCAGCAGCAGCAGCAGCAGCAGCAGCAGCAGCAGCAGCAGCAGCAGCAGCAGCAGCAGCAGCAGCAGCAGCAGCAGCAGCAGCAGCAGCAGCAGCAGCAGCAGCAGCAGCAGCAGCAGCAGCAGCAGCAGCAGCAGCAGCAGCAGCAGCAGCAGCAGCAGCAGCAGCAGCAGCAGCAGCAGCAGCAGCAGCAGCAGCAGCAGCAGCAGCAGCAGCAGCAGCAGCAGCAGCAGCAGCAGCAGCAGCAGCAGCAGCAGCAGCAGCAGCAGCAGCAGCAGCAGCAGCAGCAGCAGCAGCAGCAGCAGCAGCAGCAGCAGCAGCAGCAGCAGCAGCAGCAGCAGCAGCAGCAGCAGCAGCAGCAGCAGCAGCAGCAGCAGCAGCAGCAGCAGCAGCAGCAGCAGCAGCAGCAGCAGCAGCAGCAGCAGCAGCAGCAGCAGCAGCAGCAGCAGCAGCAGCAGCAGCAGCAGCAGCAGCAGCAGCAGCAGCAGCAGCAGCAGCAGCAGCAGCAGCAGCAGCAGCAGCAGCAGCAGCAGCAGCAGCAGCAGCAGCAGCAGCAGCAGCAGCAGCAGCAGCAGCAGCAGCAGCAGCAGCAGCAGCAGCAGCAGCAGCAGCAGCAGCAGCAGCAGCAGCAGCAGCAGCAGCAGCAGCAGCAGCAGCAGCAGCAGCAGCAGCAGCAGCAGCAGCAGCAGCAGCAGCAGCAGCAGCAGCAGCAGCAGCAGCAGCAGCAGCAGCAGCAGCAGCAGCAGCAGCAGCAGCAGCAGCAGCAGCAGCAGCAGCAGCAGCAGCAGCAGCAGCAGCAGCAGCAGCAGCAGCAGCAGCAGCAGCAGCAGCAGCAGCAGCAGCAGCAGCAGCAGCAGCAGCAGCAGCAGCAGCAGCAGCAGCAGCAGCAGCAGCAGCAGCAGCAGCAGCAGCAGCAGCAGCAGCAGCAGCAGCAGCAGCAGCAGCAGCAGCAGCAGCAGCAGCAGCAGCAGCAGCAGCAGCAGCAGCAGCAGCAGCAGCAGCAGCAGCAGCAGCAGCAGCAGCAGCAGCAGCAGCAGCAGCAGCAGCAGCAGCAGCAGCAGCAGCAGCAGCAGCAGCAGCAGCAGCAGCAGCAGCAGCAGCAGCAGCAGCAGCAGCAGCAGCAGCAGCAGCAGCAGCAGCAGCAGCAGCAGCAGCAGCAGCAGCAGCAGCAGCAGCAGCAGCAGCAGCAGCAGCAGCAGCAGCAGCAGCAGCAGCAGCAGCAGCAGCAGCAGCAGCAGCAGCAGCAGCAGCAGCAGCAGCAGCAGCAGCAGCAGCAGCAGCAGCAGCAGCAGCAGCAGCAGCAGCAGCAGCAGCAGCAGCAGCAGCAGCAGCAGCAGCAGCAGCAGCAGCAGCAGCAGCAGCAGCAGCAGCAGCAGCAGCAGCAGCAGCAGCAGCAGCAGCAGCAGCAGCAGCAGCAGCAGCAGCAGCAGCAGCAGCAGCAGCAGCAGCAGCAGCAGCAGCAGCAGCAGCAGCAGCAGCAGCAGCAGCAGCAGCAGCAGCAGCAGCAGCAGCAGCAGCAGCAGCAGCAGCAGCAGCAGCAGCAGCAGCAGCAGCAGCAGCAGCAGCAGCAGCAGCAGCAGCAGCAGCAGCAGCAGCAGCAGCAGCAGCAGCAGCAGCAGCAGCAGCAGCAGCAGCAGCAGCAGCAGCAGCAGCAGCAGCAGCAGCAGCAGCAGCAGCAGCAGCAGCAGCAGCAGCAGCAGCAGCAGCAGCAGCAGCAGCAGCAGCAGCAGCAGCAGCAGCAGCAGCAGCAGCAGCAGCAGCAGCAGCAGCAGCAGCAGCAGCAGCAGCAGCAGCAGCAGCAGCAGCAGCAGCAGCAGCAGCAGCAGCAGCAGCAGCAGCAGCAGCAGCAGCAGCAGCAGCAGCAGCAGCAGCAGCAGCAGCAGCAGCAGCAGCAGCAGCAGCAGCAGCAGCAGCAGCAGCAGCAGCAGCAGCAGCAGCAGCAGCAGCAGCAGCAGCAGCAGCAGCAGCAGCAGCAGCAGCAGCAGCAGCAGCAGCAGCAGCAGCAGCAGCAGCAGCAGCAGCAGCAGCAGCAGCAGCAGCAGCAGCAGCAGCAGCAGCAGCAGCAGCAGCAGCAGCAGCAGCAGCAGCAGCAGCAGCAGCAGCAGCAGCAGCAGCAGCAGCAGCAGCAGCAGCAGCAGCAGCAGCAGCAGCAGCAGCAGCAGCAGCAGCAGCAGCAGCAGCAGCAGCAGCAGCAGCAGCAGCAGCAGCAGCAGCAGCAGCAGCAGCAGCAGCAGCAGCAGCAGCAGCAGCAGCAGCAGCAGCAGCAGCAGCAGCAGCAGCAGCAGCAGCAGCAGCAGCAGCAGCAGCAGCAGCAGCAGCAGCAGCAGCAGCAGCAGCAGCAGCAGCAGCAGCAGCAGCAGCAGCAGCAGCAGCAGCAGCAGCAGCAGCAGCAGCAGCAGCAGCAGCAGCAGCAGCAGCAGCAGCAGCAGCAGCAGCAGCAGCAGCAGCAGCAGCAGCAGCAGCAGCAGCAGCAGCAGCAGCAGCAGCAGCAGCAGCAGCAGCAGCAGCAGCAGCAGCAGCAGCAGCAGCAGCAGCAGCAGCAGCAGCAGCAGCAGCAGCAGCAGCAGCAGCAGCAGCAGCAGCAGCAGCAGCAGCAGCAGCAGCAGCAGCAGCAGCAGCAGCAGCAGCAGCAGCAGCAGCAGCAGCAGCAGCAGCAGCAGCAGCAGCAGCAGCAGCAGCAGCAGCAGCAGCAGCAGCAGCAGCAGCAGCAGCAGCAGCAGCAGCAGCAGCAGCAGCAGCAGCAGCAGCAGCAGCAGCAGCAGCAGCAGCAGCAGCAGCAGCAGCAGCAGCAGCAGCAGCAGCAGCAGCAGCAGCAGCAGCAGCAGCAGCAGCAGCAGCAGCAGCAGCAGCAGCAGCACCGCGTGGTTGCATCACATGGAGGCAAGCAAAACACACTTGTTGATGATTGCAAATCATATTTAGTTGTGAGGTGTGCATCATGTATTCATTGATGCGTGGCAGTGGTTCTTACTGGATCTGACGGCAAGGAAAAAGAGTACCGAAAGCAGGCTGGCATCATACTTGCAAGCCCGAGCGGTTGACTTATGGTGACACAGTGCTGGTGACAGACACAATTAGCGCTCGCAACAGGGTCAGGTAGAGCTTAAGGTTAAGAGTCACTGTGTTACTGTCTGTGCATCTATTGACACTGGTCTTCAAGCGCAAATCAAGACAAGGCTGCTGCAATCACACATATTGCACCATCTTTCCTGAGTACTTCAAAGTATGTTTTGTCTCCACACGTCATGACCACATGCACTCAGCGTGTTAAAACATAGAGGAGGGCCTGCTTGGCACCGCTTCAAATGATCTAGCACAAACACGTACTTGGTGTATTTGCAACAATTACCATAAACGCCGGCAGTCCCAGCCCTCATCCTGTTGTTGCCAACTCCTCAAAGTCATGAGAGCTAGAACGTTGAATGATGGCAGCACAATGCGGTGTGTGTGGGGGGTGTGTGTGGGGGGGCTAGGAAGCTGCCAATACCTTACTTGCAATTACACAAGACTTCAGGCAGCAACTGCATGAAACATCCACACCTCCAGCTCACGCAGGCAGGAAACTCAAAAAGAGCAGGAAGTGCACAAGTGCTGCTGACACCACTTCTCAACACCATCTTCCCTGCGATGCCCCCCCCCCCCCCCCCAGTCTCGTGAATGCACAACGGCAACGACGACGATGACGACGAAGAAGAGCTGCTGGCACCGCGCTCGCAGTCCGACGCAGGCGTGCTGTCCCCCCGCTCCATCTACAGTGCCACAGAGACGGAGGATGGCACGGAGAATGCCAGCAGCGGCGACAGCGATGACGGCGGCGGCGGCGGCGGCAACAGCGCGCGCGTGTGGGCGCAGCCGGGCGATAGTGCGCGCGATGAAGGTGATCCGATGGTTGACATGTTGTACGGCATGGTGAATGTGTGTGACTGTAGTTGATGCGTTGTGAGGCATTGTACATATGTGTGTAGCGGCCGCGTTCTTGGCATTTCATATGCATCTCGATGCATGGACTTTCAAGTGTGTCGCTCCAAAAGCGTCATGAAATCATGACGGCTTGACTCATGATCATCATTCGTTGGCGCGGTTGACTTTGTTGAACACACAGTAGGCAAGATCTGCCATACAGATAGCATGATGATATTGGTGGCACGCTGCCCCTCTTTCTTGGCTGTTCACCACTAAAACACATTCAACTTCCTGATCATCTCCCAGGTGACGAGGACCTGCACAAGCGCGAGGAAGAGCTCATGACAGAGTTGAAGCTGTCCACCATGCGTTGCGACCAGCTGAGGGCCACGCTGCAAGTGACCACACGCGTGTGTCAAGGGGACGCCAGAGCAGGTATGGTGTTGGGTCAAAATTGATTACGCTGCAAGTTAATGGGCATAGAATTCATCTCTTCTTGTGCTGTTGGTCTGCAGGACTTAGGAAGATCGTTATACTGACACCTATATGCAACAAATGCAGCCATCATAAAGCAACAACAACTTCATCAGAATCTATTACTAAAATGCATGTGTTTATGAAGACTTGGTGCTCTGCTAGCAGTACAGCTCTACGCAAGGCCTGCATGAACTGAAGGTACCCTTGCGATAAGCTCAAGTGCCTGCAGTTGGCGCTGTAATGCATGGACATCTTGCCGGCGACAATGCACGCCATGCCTGGCAGTACTACCGCTTAAATATGCTGTTGCATACTGCTAAGTGTAATAATGTCAGGTTGGGGTGTGGGTAAGGCTCCGCCTTACAGCTATGGTTAATGAAAGCGCCTGCTGCGCCGTGCCCCTCGCCCCCCAACACAGCCGTGCCTAACCCAGCCGTTGCCGTGCCGCCCGACGTTGCCGAGGAGGGCTCAGAAGAAGAGGACTACCTGGACGACGAGGACTTCACATCTGAAGACGCCGATGATGAAGTAAATGGTGAACTTGACGCCAAGCTCAGCGCCAGGAGCGCCGACACGCGCGCCGCCGCCGGTCGCCCCAGCTGGGGTGTTGACGGCAGTGCTCACCGCGTCAGCGCCAGCAGCAGCAGCCATAGCCGCGGCGGCGGCAGCGGCCGTGCTAGGGTGGGGGCGCCGCCGTCGCCGCCGCCGCCGCGCTACTGCCAGGAGAGCGCGCTGCTGAGCGAGGCCAAGGGGCTGAGCACTGACAATGACGAGTCGTATGACGAGTCAGAGTCATATGGCGAGTTGCGCAGGGCGTCGCAGCACTGCAACGCGGAGAGCAAGCATGTTGCGCCTGCCAAGCCGCCCCTGCACCAGCCGCAGAGCAGCAGCAGCAGCAGCAGCGCTCAGTACTATGCGGGGGCAAAGGGCAGTGCTCGGCAAGAGCGGGGCAGGTAGAGTCCCCCCCATCCTCTGCGGGGGGCGGGTGGGGTCCGCTGCAACCGACGGGGGTCTCCCCCTCACATCCCAATTTCGATGCATTTTCACAAGCCGCGTCTGGCACAATGTTTTCCACGGACTCTACCGCCAGCAGCAAGGGGGGGCCCTCTCACACGGGCAGGCTGGGGGATAGGATCCGGGTGCTGCGCGAGCGGTGCCTGGAGGGGTTGGGGCCAGTTGTTTTTGAGCGCGCGTACCGTTACCTGAAGGACATGGAGGAGCCTGACATTGAGGGGGAGGAGAGTTACGGGGAGAGTAGCCTGGGGGAGGGGAGGGGGGTGGCGGGGCTGAGGGAGATTCTGGGCCCCAGCAAGCTGCACTATTACACGCTGCTGGACCAGCTTATCTTCATTGAGAACTCGTATCAGCCGTCGGAGCTGCACTGAGGAGGCTTCAACGACAGTGTCGGGCATACTTCAAATTTGACTCTTTGTCCTGCAGCAGCCTTTCTGTGCCCGGGCCGTGAGCCCGGGGCCGTGAGCGTGCGCATGACTTGCGTCGTCATGTACACACAAGCGTTGCCATGCGCACTCCTCAGGGTGGGCCTACACAACTCAAAGTAGGCCCTAGTAGGGCTGGGCTAGGCCAGCTGCAACGTGTTCAACAGGAAGCAGCCGTCAGGCAAGAGGGGAGATGCAACAGCCATTGGTGCGCTGATCGGTCTACGGTTTGAGCTGGGGTGCCTATAGCCCTAGCTGTGCCCTCTGCAGCGTGCAGCCTCACCTGCAGGACAATGCAGAGCATCAGTGGCTTCACAATTCCATTAGTACACCTGAAATTTGAAGGTGCCGGCGCAATACAGTGCATCCCCGAGCCCATGTACGCAATTGTCGCCTCTTGTGTATCAGCCATGTTGCAACTGTAGCGGTGTTTCAAGCAGGGACAATGTGTCGAGTATTTCCTGAATTTGCGGACAGTCCAGATTGTCCCGGTGTATGACCCTGGCCATTGATGATGGTGGATGGTATGTGACGTGCCACAACCGTATTCGGCAGTGGCCCAAGTGTGCTGAATCAAGAAGTCAAGATAGCTGTTGGCATCCACAGAGTTGTATCTAGTGCAACGATGGCAGACCAACAACACTGGCCATGAAGCGCATGTTGCCGTTGCAATCACCAGTCTGAGAGCAGATAGAGCAGAGGCAAATGCAACATGTGAGCAACGACACTCAGTTGGCACATGCCATTGGCTTATGACAACTGCAGACGGCAATAAGTATGTTGCACAAGTGTGAGCATTTTGAACCAGTGACCCCGACTTCAACCAGTGACCCTAGCATGTGTATGTGAACATAGTACAGTGTGAGCCACTTGAACCAGTGACTCTGGTGTGTGTGTAAACACGGTCTAGTACAACAGCGCGCTTCTGTCAAGCACCTTGCGGCACTTATCCTTGTGCCTTAGATGATTCGACATCAGGCACAGGTGGTCCTATAAGGCCTTACTTTCCCCCCTTGTCTTCCGCAACAACTTCATGTTTGAAGTGCCACAACTTCATGTTTGAAGTGCTACAACTTCATGTTTGAAGTGCCGCCGAAAGATAGATGGCAACTGAAGAAGGCGATTGGAAGGCAGCTCAAGAGCACGTATGCTTCGCGCCAAGCTTTTGGGCCCTGGCCGCCACCTAGCCAGATGTCTCGGCAGTGGCGTACGAGCGCAAGTTGCCGTTCCTCCAACGCAGACAGCATGGGCCTTTGTGAAGCACACCTTCAGCGGAGATGCTCGTGATCCGGGGCGTGCAGCACGAGAGCCGTTGTACTCGTACCGCCACCACCTAATTGTCCTGCACGGCATCGTCAGCAACTTTACAACGAGGCAGCAGCACACTTCACGTGGAGGCAAGCCACCAAGCTCATCGGCCTCTAGAATACAAGCTCTAGGCAAACAAAAAAAATGGATAGAAGCTCTCAAAGTCTTCAAGAGCATTGAGGAGCCCACCGCTCTGGAAGTGAGGGCGCTTCTCGGGGCCATGGCGGTTAATGAGCAGCCCCATCACGCGATAGAGGCACTGAACCGCTTGCGGGCCTTGAATTCAGTGACCGCTGGCGATTACGAACAAGCCATTATGGCGCACGCAACTATGTCTATAAACGCCTTGAGGTTGCTGCATAGAATGGAGCAGGACGGGTTTCGCTGGACACAGGTCGCATGCTGTGCTGTACTGGTTGCATGCAGCAAGGTAGGGCGGCTCAATGACGCAGTACAGCTGATTGCTGACATGAGGAATCGCGGCGTCAGCGTCAATGGGCGTACCTATATCATACTCATTCAACAGTGTGTCCGCAACAGTGCATCGACTCACGCTGGCGATAGCAGAGGCGGCAGCAAGCGGGCGCTGGAGCTGCTGCAGCTCATGAAGGATGCAGGTCCTGTGCCGAACATTTGGCATTTCACCGCTGCAATCATGGTGTGTGTGGCGGAGCGCAATGGGGCCAGCGCCGTCACCATCTTTCGGATGATGAAGCATAAGGTGATTATAATGAAACCAGATCGTTGTGTGCATGCAGCAGCACTGCAGGCCTCCCGAAGAATGATGGGCATTCAATTTACTGCTGGTGCGTTTGTCCTGCCGCCCAGGGTCTTCAGGTGGACGCAAGTGCTGCAAAACTGAGGCACATGCATTATGTTTGATCGCATTCTCAACCTGGAGGTGATTGTTCTTTTATGTTCACACAATGTTGTAGATGGAATCTCATGTCACATTGTTGAAAAGCTGGATGTGAGGATGTCTACAAGCCCTGCAGAGGCTGCAAGACACGGCAGTGGCACGCAGACTTATTCATGCGGTTGTAACTGATGCCTAGTGTCAGAAATCGCTTGCAGGGATGTTTGTATTATATGAGCATGATTTGCGTTTACCACACTTGACCTCTGAAGCCACCTGACCTGTGGTTTTACTACTTCAAGTTGCTCACATCGCCATGCTGTATTCCTGTCAATCAGCACCATCTATCTGCAGTAAGCCATGTGTGCTCTGATTGGCGCACATTTTCTGCTGCAGGGCATCAAACCGAATGCGCAGAGCTGGAATGTGCTGTTGAATGCCATTGGCAGAGCGGGTCAGGTGACCGAAATGATGGCATGGTACGGGGAGATGTGTCAAACAGGAGAACAGCCAACTGTTTACACCATGACCACTCTGCTGGCTAATGCTGGGAAAGCGGGGGCGGTGAGCATTGCTGAGGGCATCTGGAGAGAGATGCGTGAGCGCCAGCTGGACCCTGGTGTTTACGGCTACTCTGCTTTCATCAAATGCTATGCAATGGCAAAGCAGCCGGACAAGGCGGAGGAAGTGCTTGCGGAGATGGTCCAGTCTGCCACCATCAAGCCGAATGTCATCACGTTTAACAGGTGCGTAAGATGGAATAATGGTACTGCTGCTTTTGTGCTACCAAGTGCGTGTTATGGTGCATATATGCAGATCAGCCATTTCATGGAGAGTGCAATACAGCCTACTTGAAGTTTGTGGTGTGATGCGATGTGACAGAGAAATATCAAGCGTACCACCCACTGCATTGCAGGAGATGACATATGGTGGGGTGATAGCCTGAATAACACAACAGTGCTCATTAGCATCTGCAGCAGCTATACTTGCCAAAGTACTGTAGTGCTCAATTCCATCACGTCCGACGTGAGTCAATTTATTGTACCGGTATTTGATTGTTCTGGTGCATGACATGCAAAGCATCAATGATCAACAACCCAGCAAACTGTTCATGCAGCTGCATCCGTCACGGTGCTGCCAATGCTCTGCTATGGGCCTCAGGCTGCTCTGTCATTAAGCTATGGCCAAGCATGCAGTGCATGCCATTGCAGCTTACTGAAGCACCATGGCTCTGCAGCTGCAATCATGTTGTGACACTGCACTGTTCAGTAGCCCAAGAAAGGTAGGCATCTAAAATGCGTGCACACAAGTCAGTGCAAGGCTCATCACATCAGCTGCATGGGCCTTCATGATTGAGTCCACCTGCATCTTATACTACTTCTATGGTAATACATACTTCTATATAGGGTAGCACAAAAGCGTATTTTGAAGCTTATTCTGAGTTCATGTGCCGCGTTTGTAGAGGACTGTATGCTCGGAATCGAGCAGACTTGCCACTTGCCTCACAACTACGCCCTTCGCACTGCCATGTTGTCGTTGTGAAATTTGCTCAAGATGTATTCCTGGTTGCCGAATACACTCCAAATGCGGAGTATTTGTGTGGCCAAATACGTTTTCGTGCAACCCTAAAGACTACATATACAAAGATGCCCAACATGTTATTGTATACCTGCCAGTGGGGCATGCGCAGCATTCATGCGTTGCCATGAGTTGATTTGTCATGATGAATACAACGCCATGGGAGGATCGATGGTGTACACCTTTTCAAAGGCCCATGATTGTCCGGCTCCGCTTTTAAGACAAGTAGTTGCCATTTTGAATGCTGCACAAATATAGTATCATGCTATGTTCATGTTGTATCATCTTGCATTGCACATACTATTAGTTCTGTGAACGCGTGCAACTCTAGTACTACGGAAGTGCACATACTATGTTGATGCATACATGTACCCGCCGATCTAGTCTTAATAAGCTGATTGTTAACAATTGGCATTCTGTAGGGCGCAAGTGCAGGCACATACCATGCAGCCGCCAATGACTGCTTTCCGGCTGCAGTAGTCAGCTCTAAGACTTGCAGTGAACGCCTTTTGCTCAATATGTTGCCTACCGCTTTGATTGCTCTTATATCAAATGATCAGCATCATGCAGGCATACATCGTGGTAGAGCGCCTGGACGCAGCAGAGCATGTCATCAGCAGGATGCGTGCTGCAGGGGTACCGCCAGACCAGGATACATGGAAAAGCATCATACATGCTGCAGACACACTTCGTGATACCAAGAGGGCAGACCAGTTGTACAACGATGCGCTGCTGTTGGGAGCCATCAAGCCATACACGTCATGCCGCAGCAGCGACATCAAGGATGCCTCAGGCAACAATCTGCCTAAAGGGACTGTGGTGAGTTTATTCAATTGGGAATGCATGCATGAAACCTCATGCCAGTGGTTGTTTCTAGAAGAAATTTCTTTTACCAAATTGTATCCTTGAAAGTTTAATGAAAACGAATCAAAAGATCGTAGAGCTCTAGATGACAAGGGATGGTTAGCCGCAAGTGCCTTCCACCAATAAACGTGGTCGCCGCTGCTGCAGCAATTGGCCACGAGTCAAACAGTACCACCGTATCAACTAGTCAAGAAGACTTCTGTGTGCAAGCTTTTAGTGTTCGAGGCATGGGTTCAGTATTGGAAAGGTCTCACGTGTTCGGTAGGCCAGCTCCAGCCGGCAGCCTATTAGTAACACAGAGGTTCAGCAGCTAGTGACAGCGCTCTTGAATGCGCGTAGTGTAGAAGGTGACACGGGTTTTTGAACCAATCCATGCGGCGACATGGAGGCTCCAGGTTGTTTAGCACGAGCTATCCGTAGCGTTCTCCTTTCCTCACCTACGAGCAGTAACGTAGCAGGCAGAGCGCGGGTCAGGAGTCTTGTCTGACCACCTAGCTTCGCCGCGCTAGAGGGTAAGCCTCCTTTCTCTAGCTCCAGCTGCCCAGTTTCCTCTCCGTCCCGGGTCGTCCGTCGTCATGTTAACAAAGAACCTACGTCATACGTAATAGCTGCCTTAATGTGACCACTCCTGGACCAGTTAACGTGCAGGAGTATACCATAGAATATTCCTATTGCCATTGGTTCAGGACATGTTCACGTTGAGCTGGACTGCTGGACATTGTATGAACTCCCCGGTCTTAAGCCGTAAACTTTGCCTGACAGTGTAATTAATCATGCATGCACTGCAGCTGCCTGCATCAGCACCTTGCATTGGACACGCTTGCGCCCCCAAGGTTGTTGAGGGAAATTATGCTGAAGCCAGAGTCTGCAACTATATCTGAAAAATGTGATCTGAACAATGTGGTCAGCAAGACAAACAATCGTCATTTAAGCTGTCAAGTCTTGAAGAGCCCTACACGGATCTCGATAGGACGTGGAGGACACAACATGCCCGTCCCATACATGTCCTGCCAGTGACTTCAGTGTTTTTGGATGATTATTACTACTGTAGTTCTGATTGCGGTAGGCCTTGACATGCCCGGTGTAAATGATGGCACTGTTTGACTCGTGGCCAATGACTGCAGCAGCGGCGATCACGGTTATTGGTGAAAGGCACTTGCGGCTGACCATCCTTTGTCACCTAGAGCTCTACGATCTTTTGATTCGTTTCCATAATACCTTTCCTCGATTCAGTTTGTGGATCCATAAATTGAAGTCTACCTGGTAGTGCAATACACATGGAATCTGATTCAGATTACATTTTAACCATATTCCCTCTCCTTCGGAGTCCTTTGATTCAGATCTGCTCAGACTCTGCACAATGTCATCTGTTGAGTATCACCAGTACACTAAGTAATACTGTTACTAATTCTGCACCAGGGGCATGATGACGCATTCACATGACGCTCTTGCACCAACCTTGTTGTATTTTATGTTATCGCTTGAAGTTCCTAGCATTTTAACAGCTGTGCAGCTGAGCTTTTCTTTGCTTTTTTTTTTTGTGTTGTAGATTGATCTGCACTGGCTGAACCCAGGCACAGGTCGAGCTGCCATTCGGCATGAGCTCCGTGAGCGGCGGAAGGATGAGAGGTCCTGGAGACGCAAATCACCACTGTACATTATCACAGGCCAAGGTGGTGGCCAGTTGGCAGCTGCTGTCTTGGATACCCTCAAGTCTCAGCGCATCCGATATTTCTTGTTACGGCCTGGTGTGGTTGTTGCCGATACCCAAGAACGTCATCAGTAGGTAGTAGCGTCGGGTATGGCGATCGACAGTCACGGTGGTGGACCACATTGCACTCAAGTTTGTGACCGTATTGCGTAGCGATTGTGCACATCAGTAGGTCCTGGAGCAGTCTGAAGAGCAACAGCTCAACAACGTTCTCATTGGAACTACTGCCAGATGTTGAGCATTGCCTGCTTCTACCTTGATTCAGAAGTTGCTCGCAAAATTTTTAAACTGAATTGTGCTTCCAGCAAGTGACCAATGAGGACATGTGTGCTTTGCTCTGTTCACGGCCAACGATTGCCCTGTTGGCTAAAACACATGTGCAGTCATTGAGGGCATGTTGCAGCCCTAATCGGCTGTGTGTGCACGTCCAGGCCAGCCTGAGAGCAAGTTAGCTTTTGTTGAATGGCAATTGTTTTTTGAAACTTGAGTGGCCATCCAATGTGTCGGACAAAAATGCTGCAGCTCCATGATCATGATTGTCAACTGACCACAACTTTTACGGTTACGTCCTTCACGTGATCACCTTCGTAACTGGTGTGCGTCCAGGTGTACCCATGCCTGTACAACATGTCATACAGGCGCCGATACGCCGGGACGCACACTCAGTCTGGCTCTCAGCGTCATGCCACCAGCGACTCAGTCGGACCAGCTTGGCAGCATCAAACACAAGTGGTCAGTATAGCTATTGGGCTCAGCGTGATCAGCATGACTTCATTGAAATGCGCGCAGTAGACACAGCGGAGCAAAATGAAACAATGTGAGCAATGCGTCATGACACTGCTGTGTGGCACATGCCAATGGCTATGTCGGCAGCAGACGGCAACAACTGATGTCACTGACTCATCCCATTGGCAAGCATCACGGTGCGTACGTCACTGACTCACCCCAAGCATGCGCATCTATAGATATAGCTATCTAGATATATGTCTAGAAGTAGTACAATTGGCGAGAATTAATAAAAAGTACATATGGACTTGTATTTATAAAGGCCCAAGGGAGGCCGGGTTGCCTATGCAATCGAAAAGCTTGCGTCAACGCAGCAGCCTAGTCTGCGCTGTGCCCTAGGAGCTTGGATACCGGCGCCGCAACACAGCCCAGCATTCGCGCTCCACGTGTGTACCCCATGACGCGCTCCGCCAACTCCCGCGCCAGCGATATGCTCAGCTCAATGAGGATCTGACGCTTAGCTAACCCGGCCTTGCGTAACACATCTGCCTTCCCCCCCCCTAATAAAAAGTACAATTGGCACATGGAGGAGGACGTAGGGTAGGATCCCGAGATGCCATTTGGCGGCGGCGGCGTTTGAGTGGTTGTCGTTGAGACCTTTTCAGAAGTCACACGACATGTAAATCCCGTACAGCAGCTCGAAGCTAGATCATCATCTGGGCTTTTTCGCGCCCTGAGCGAGAATTATTTGATTTTAATAAAAAGCACAATTGATTAATCATGATACTGCAGTGCGCTTCTGTCAAGCACCCTGAGTGCGGCAGTCTGCACTCATCCTTGTGCCTTGGATGAGTTAACATAAAACACACTGGCAGGTGGCAGTGCCCACATCCTATTGTTGCTGCAGGTATACTATAGTACACTGTAGCCTTCTTTGACAGTGTTCCTTAAGTAATTACGGCCATGGCGCTGCCAGGCGTGCACAGTCAGTGCAGCCTTCACAAGTTTGTGGGCGCTTCAGATCAGATGACCCGTGCGCTAGCGTGCAGGCAGCGGCGAGTAGCTGGCAAAAGCTGTGCCCTAAACTCGCCAAGCATGCTTTAGTAGATCCTCACCGATCTGAGGATGTCGCTGGCACAGGAGCCGGGCTGGCAGAGCGCGTCATGGGGCACGCGCGCAGAACGCACAAGTTCGGCTGTGTTACTCAAGCATTAAGAACGCATGGATACCCAGGCTCCCTTGGGCCAAAGTTGTTCACATGTGAAATGAATAATGATGATTTAAGCACACACAGGTGGACCTGTTGGGGTCTCATATGATACCACATGATGTCAGGTGCATGGCAGATCACGGACATGATGGCTTTTGGATCAGTTATTCAAATGTAACATTGCCGAGCTGGGATCATGGGCCATCATACATGTGCCAGCTTTGCAAACACCGTGTGATGTTCCACTATGCCCCAACCCAACACCACAAGATGCACCATATACACAGATGTCACAAAATCACTGATGTGCAACTGACACCAAACAATGAGACCACGTGATGTGCTTTGGCATCAGACATCATGCAATTTGCCATATTCTAGAGTAACGTGAAGTGCCAAGAGTAGGACACTTCATGCAAGCGTTACGTATTGAAGTCACATGATGTCCAGATGGTGACAGACAGCACGTTGAGTGGGCGAGAGCGGGACCGTATGATGTGCCTTTACAGGCCACATCATGCAGCTTAACACAGCATGACAACATCACAAGAGTGTATGAGATGCATGTGCGTTGACCATGCTATGCAACACGACACACCACACATAGGACTTGCGTGAACATGCATGTGCATTGTCATCAGCTATGTACCACAGATGCTGCTGTCAACAGCCACTGCAGCAGTTCTCTGCACTGCCTGCTGATGCTCCCCTCCCCCCCTCCCCCCCCCCCCCCCCTGCACCTCCAGTTTTCCCTCCCGGTGCCATGATCGTGCGGCCGTCTTCAAGAAGTTCCCCAACGACCCTAACCCCAATGCACCGCGCGCCATGCGCCATGATCGTCCTTGCCCTACGCATGCATGCGGCTTGCTTCTCCCCTCGTGGCGTGCATGATCCAACCATATGCAACCTGGACAACAAAGGGAATCAGCAGAGTGGCAGACGCGCTATTATAATGAGCAGACAGCAAAAACCAAACTGCAGTGCTGTAGCATGCGTATGCATGTGGCAAGGCAGAAGCACATACGAGGTCACTCCTAAATATATACCAGTGATGCCTCAGTTGAATCATGCGTCTACACAACTGACTTATTGCGGCGCAGCATCAGGTAAAAGCACACATGGTGCGTGTTCGCGTTGAGTGCGCGGCGTGGCAGTAAAACTGCTGTTGGCTTTGCCATGGTACCGGGTGCAGAGTTTGCAACGGCACCGATGGCCACACTGCTAATATCTGGTGAGGCTGCCAAAAACACAAAGCGGAAGCCCCCCCCCCCCCCCCCCCCCCTTTGCCCAGAATTGTACGTGTGTGCGAGGGCGCGTACACAAGCCTATGAATGTATACTTCGAAGTACGTACATTAAGCATCGCACTTCATCATGCCTGTGCCTCATTGCCCCTCACCTTCGTGTGTGCTATCTGCACCCGTGTCAGCGATTAGTGATTCACATGTACATAGCAGCTTCAGGGGCCCTGGCTCGCGCTGCTGTTGACCAAAGGCTGCTATTCTGCAAAAGCATTGCAGATACAATTGGGTGGGAAAAGGGGGGGGGGGGGGGGGGGGGGCAGATGGTGCCTCAAACACTCTATCACTTGATGCCTGTGATGCATTGCACTGAAAC
Source organism: Tribonema minus (assembly GCA_017506865.1). Taxonomy (NCBI): domain Eukaryota; class Xanthophyceae; order Tribonematales; family Tribonemataceae; genus Tribonema; species Tribonema minus. The sequence continues at coordinate 277,569 of JAFCMP010000223.1, forward strand.
GCTGTACGTCTGATCCTGTGCAAGTGAGATGGCAGCACACGCACTTTTGATCCAAGACAACTTCTCAAAAGGCCAGCTTTGAAGAAAGCGCAAGGCCACCTGAACTGCAACTACAACATGAGCTGCGGCTGTCGCATGTTGTCCTCCAATTTTTGAACTGAAAGGCATTTCGCGCTGGCTGCCTCTGAAGCCTGTGCTTGAGTGATTCATGCAGTTACGTTACACTGCATGTGTCCCTCCACAAATAGGGTAACTATGCTTCTGCTGTTGGCCTCAGTGCTCAGTTGCAGTATGGCTTATGCTCAGTTGCAGTTTGACAAAAGCACGAGTACATGGCACAGAGCAGAGCTTTCAAATTCAGGGTTGAGCTGCAAACAACAGTAAAACTTTAGTATTCAATGGCATATTTATGATAGTGTACGCGTGTTCTTCAAGTGCACAGAACAATATGATGGTGACGTGTGCCACCTGCAGGCAGTGCCTGGCAAAATCAGCACGTGACGTCAGGGATGTGAATGACATACTGACACGAAATCATGTCAGAACCAACAGGTATGAGATTGCCCTTCAACCCCTGCATTGCGGTAGACTCTCGGAAAATGACACCAGACATCAAGTTGCGCCTTGAACTACCTCAGCATTAGCAACAACAGCTGGTCAAAGTGTGCATCCTCGTACCAGAAACTGCATATATGCTATCAGCAGAGATGCTGTGACAGCGTGCGACTAATAACCACATTCATACCGCGTTCCACATGCAAGTTGGGAAACATTTGAATCGGCTTGGTGTTGACGTCAAACGCAACTGATGGCCACAGCTGTACAGTGAGTTGCAATATTGACATCGCGCAAATCACCGTGCAGAGGAACCTGAGCTTGAGCCATCACAGCAACAAGTCACACACACGTGCTAGTGTGTAGGAAAGGAAGTGATATTACAAAGCACAGCAAGCCTGGGCATTCCAGCTCAGGATTGCTGAGTCATCCATGCAAAAGATCTCGAACTGATCTCGAACAGATCTCGAACAAACTGCAACGTCAAGTGCACAACTTCAAGTGCAACCTGACTGCTACAAAACAGTGCTCATTTCAACACCCTCCCCCAGTCAAGACTCCCATGAGCTTGACTGTCAAAACTGAAATGACAACTGTGACAGAGCCTGGTGCCTTACTCTGCGCTGCCACTAAACAACAACTGCAATCATGCGCTGCCCAAAAGCGCCGCTGTGTGGAAGTGGCGCTGAACTGCGCCTAGCACTTTGGTCAGCACATCTGCATGCTGCTCCTGTGTGCGCACTGACTCTACTGAAACTAGTCCGTTCTGCACTTGCTCGTGCACATAATGTACTTTACATCAATGTGCTTAGTGCGCTGCGAGGCACCTGCGTCCGCAGCTAAATGGATCGCCGCTGCATTGTCCTCCGTAATGCGCACCACCCCCTGCTCCGCGCCAAGAAACTCCAGCAGCTGCGCCAAAGGCCGCACCTCCTTGCTAGCGTCGCAAAGCGCCACGTACTCCGCCTCCGTCGAAGAAAGCGTGACGCAAGGCTGCAGTTTCGAGCGCCAAACTACCGCCGCTCCGCAGAGCAGAAACGCGTAGCCGGTCTGACTGCGCCGCGTAGAGCTGTCGCTGGCGAACGACGCGTCCGCATAGCCGACCAGCTGCAGCTGCGCTCCCTCCTGCCGCCTGTAGGTGATACCTATGGGGTGGCCCATCAGGTCATGCAGCACGCGGTTGCCTCCATGTGGCACAGCTTGGGCTGCGCCATGTGCCGCTGTAGCTGCGACACCGTAAAGCTGATGTCCGGCCGCGTGCAAGTGGCTATCCACTGCAGTCCGCCGACCATGCTCTGGCACTCTGCTACCTGAGCTCCCTCCAGCTGCGCTGACTCCTCTGCTGCAATAGCCGTTGTCGCCGCTGGGGTGTCTGCCGGATGCGCGCCTAGCTGGTGGTGACGCTCCAGCAGCGTGTTGATGTAGTCTGGTTGCGAGACCGTGATGCTGCCGTCGTCGTGGCGCGTGAAGTTGATGCCGAGGAACCGCGTGGGAAATCCCAGGTCCTTGATGGCGAACTCGCTGGCGATGAGGTCAACGGTCGCCTGCAGCACGCCGCTGTCCGTGCTGCCCGTTGTGAACACGTCGTCCACGTAGATGACCACGATGACTCTGTTGCTGCAGTTGCGCAGCACGCAAGCGTCCGCCGGTGACTGAACAAAGCCGTGCTCCAGCAGAAAGTCGATCAGCTTCCTGTGCCAAAGCGCTGGGCTCTGGTGCAAGCCGTAAAGACCCTTGTGCAGCTGCATCACAAGAGGCTCGCCGTCTGCTCCGCGCTGCACGTAGCCCTCCGGCTGCCGCACGAATGTAGGCTTGTCGATGTCGGCTTGGACGAAGGCATTCATGACGTCGCAGATGTGTAGCTGCCAGCCGTGATGAGCAGCTAGCGCCACAACAGACCGTAGTGACTTGATGTCTGCGGTGGGCGCGTAGACGTCGTCGAAGTCGATGCCGGGTCGTTGCTGATCGCCCCGCACTACTAGCCGCGCCTTGTGACGAACAACCTCGCCTTGCTCGCCGAACTTGGTCTTGAAGACCCAAGTGCAGCCAAGCACTTTGGCGCCCACCTCCACCTCACTGCGTGGAATGAGGCTCCAAGTGCCCCTGCCCTGCAGCTCCGCAAACTCGCGATCGCACGCCGCCCGCCACTTGCCACCATCAGTGCCCGAGACAGCCTCCCTGTACGACTTGGGGTCTGCTGGCACCTGCTCCGCCAAGGCAGCAAATCTCGCGGCAGGCTGAGCCGAATAACCGCGCCCGCTGCGCGTACGCGACGCCTCAGGTGCTACTCGGGCGCCCTCCCCGGGCTCTGCTGCTTCCACATCTGCTGCATCTGCTGCTGCGTCTGCTGCATCTGCTGCGTGCGCGCCAGTAGGTTGAGGCTGCTGCTGTTTCCCTCCCCCACTGATGGCGCGTCAATTGTGGCAGGCGACTCTCCGGGCGTTTCTATGAAGGTGACATTCCTGCTGACCACTACTTGCCGGGTGCGCTCGTTGTAGATAAGGTATCCTCCGCGAAGAGACTCTGACCAGCCGACCAGCCGCCCGCGCCAGCCCTTGTTGGTCATCTTGCCCTGTTCGCCTTCCGCGCACACGTACGCATAGGAGCCAAACACCCGTATGTGCTCCAGGTTCGCCACCTTGCCCGTCCACGCCTCGTACGGCGTCTGCCCCCCTATGGCTGAATGAGGGCTCCTGTTGATGAGGTAAACTGCCGCCTGCACTGCATGCTCCCATAGAAATAGTGGGAGGGAAGCATGCTGCAGCATGCAGCGGGCCTTGCTGTTGATTGTGCGCCAAGCCCGCTGCGCGATGCCGTTGGACTCCGGAGTGTACGGCGAAGAGTGGCTGAGCAAGTACCCCGCCGAGCGCGCGTGCTCCTGAAGATCTGCGCTTAGCCTAATGAACACCTTTGCACAGTCCATGTGCAATTCGTGCATATGCACCGCTGCAGGCGCCAGCACCTCCCCGCGCAGCCGCTCCACGTCTGCCACCTGGTCACCCTTGTGCCGGTGACAGTAAACTACATGGTACGTAGATACCTCGTCGATGAACACCCGAGCGTAGAGGCTCCTGTTGCGGCTCTCCACCTCGTAGGACCTGGCCGTGTCCGAGTGCCAAAGCTGTCCTTTGGCAGTAGCACCCTGTGTGGCCTGAGGGGGATGCGGCTGGTGAGCTGCCTTGCCCAAATGGCAGGTCTCACAAGGCTCCAGCTCCCCAACTGGAAGTTGAACTCCGGTCCCCTCCGTACCTGCAAGCCTCCGCATGTCCGCCGGGTTGAGGTGTCCCAGCCGCTGATGCCATCGCTGCAGAGAGACCTTCGCTGCATAAGCGGCTGCGCCCTCCTTACCGCCTCCAGCAAGTTGTGCGGCTTTGCTGTCCAGACGCACCCTGAAGCGGAAAAGGCCTCCGTATGGCTCCAAACGTACCTCCTCGAGAAGTTCTCCCGGCAGAATTAACTTGGAGTGATACTTGCTGAGAATGACACTGCCGCCATGCTTGGTCAGCAGTGAGGCACTGAGCAGTAACTGTCCTGACCCGGGAATTACTACTGCCTCCCGCACCAGCAGCTGCTCCTCGCGCCCGTGCTTGACTGGCACCTTGATGTGCAAGTCCGCTACGCCCACCGACACCGTGACTCCCCAGAAGCTGAAGCATGAGCAGTCTTCACCGGGATACGATCGGGCCGCCATGCTGAAACTACTGAGCTCAAGTCGACCCCAAGCTGCAAAGGGTCAATGATGTGCCGGTTTGCTCCACTGTCCACGTAAATGTAGACATCGCCAGACGCCTGCTGCTGCTGAGGCACAGCTGCTGCTAATGCAGTGCCCTTACCCTGCGACTCTCCGACCCGAGCGATGCAAGCCCGTGTAGGATCCTCGCCGCCTGCCTCTTGCTGACGAGTCGCTCCGCTCATCCGCGACCCTGAAACCCAAAAAGCAACCGAGCACTTATGCTATAGTGAAGTCAGTCAAGACACTCAAACTGTTGAAGTTTGACAATGGTAGATTCTTGACCTCACTTAGACGCACCAGAAGAGCTGTTGGTTGTTGAAGTTGAGACGGGTGGAGCCGTGCTATTGCACGCTGAGCAGTGATATGACAGTTGAAGTTGGCATGAAGTTGAAGTATGAATATCACCGTTGCAGTACAATATCACATCAGGAACAACATCAACTTCAACAAGTGAGTAGTCAGCAGATGCCCCTGACATAGGGCTATAGCATGCCATTACCCAACTTCAACACCTGTTCTGCCCTGGAGACTTTACTATAGCATAAGTGCTCGGTTGCTTTTTGAGTTTCAGGGTCGCGGATGAGCGGAGCGGATCGTCGGACGCTGCTGCTTTGCCAAGGACTTCTTTGCCGCAAATGACCCTGGAGCCGGCTTCTTGCCGGCCTTTTTCTGTTTGCACTCGTAAGCCCAGTGACCTAAGCGCCCGCACCAATGACACGCGCCCTTAACTTGAGGCACGCTGAGCCTCCTGTCCAGACTCTTGCCTGGAACCTGTGCTGCAAAGGCTGCCGCGCCCTTGCCGGTCCTCGCAGCTGCGACCTCCGCGTCGTAGTGCGCCTTGAGCTGCCGCTCCGCCTCATCCAAGTCCATGCGTGGCATGCACCGGAGATTAGTAGCCACCATCCGGTAACCTTCCGTGTTGGGGAGACCCCGCAACAAAAGCAGCAGCAGCTCGCCATCAGCCATTGCTATGCCCAGCGTGGCCAATCTGGACCGCAGGTAGCGCGCGTGACCGAAATACTCCGCCACCGAGCGCTCCCCCATCTCCAGAGAGTGCAGCTGGTCCGATATTGCCATGGCCGTACTGACGCTCCTCGGCTCGAAACTCCGCTGCAACGCCCTGAAGGACTCCCTTCCGTGCCTGTTGTTCCCGTCGCGTAGTAGGATGTAGTGGACGTCAGTCGCCTTGCGGGACACGCAGGCGACCAACGCTGAGTAAATCCTGACGTCCAGCTCGTCGTAGACGCGCTGGTTGCTGACCCGCAGCCCAACGTCGAACTGCTCTCCCCATTGCACCATGCATGCCGGGACTCCTTCGCACAGCAGTGCCGACTCGAACGCGTTGGCGAACATAGGCCAATCCTCCTCCTTGCCGTCGAATAACTGTAGCTTCAGCTTGAGCTTAAGGCTCATAACCGTTGCAATATTGACATCGCGCAAATCACCGTGTGCATGCTCAAATAAAGCAGAGCCGTGTTTTCGCACAGGTGTCGTGATGACAATCTCGCCCTCACTCCGCGTTAAAGGCGTCATATGGTGCGCAGTGCTCAGTGTCTAGGGTTAGGGTTATGGGACGTGTGTGGGCCCGCAGTCATGTGTGTCGACCTAGCACCACTTTTGATTGTAATCAACACCACTGCGAAGATTAGGTGAGGGAGAGTCACATGCAGACACGTGTAGTGCGGCTGGCTGATTGCAGTGTTACAGTACTGCATGAAGTTGATGTTGGTGCACGCTGCCAACCGAATGGCTGCAGCAACTGAATCTGTCACGGAGCGTAGACGCATACCTGACATTTACCTGAACTTGAACACCTAGCCTGGTCCTAAATACGTTTGGCACATCAGGCGCGCATCAGCACATGCCAATGCCATGTTCTTGGCTTCCTGCCATCATGCACGATGTGGTCGTGCCGTTGGACTATACATAGTTCACTTCATGTCAACCACATCTGGTCGAAGTACGAGTTCACGTCCGACGATGACGCCAGCGGTTGAGAAAACATTCCAGAGTGTCTGCATGCATTGATGATACCAGATACAGATGCTTCATGCAGCAAACAATCCACAAAAACTCTGCCATACTGTTGCGCTCATGTGCAAGCATCAGCACCGCACAGGCATGAGTGCAGCGACGAGACTGTACCACGTATAGGGCTGAGGCACGCATGGGCTGAGCCCAAAAGAAGAGGTCTGAAACACACGCGAATCGCTGTACATGAACACTGCACCACATACCTGCATCGCCTCGCTGCTGAAATGTTGTTTTGTCATGGGCGTCGACTCCATGGGGCGCTTATTCACCCTACGAAGTGCGGAAGGTACACAGGTGGCAATAATGATTGCGTCAATAGTGTGAACACAAATTGCTGTTTCAATAGAAATAATGGTCTCCTCATTCACAGAACAAGAGCTACACGGCAGTGAGACCACGCCTTGCATCTTTGTTGCGTATAAGTTCGTGCGCAGCAGTTGGCAGCTCTTTGCACTTGGTCAAGGTCGCATGTACATCATCAAGGAAAACAGAGTCGGCAGCAGCAGCCAAATCAGTTGCTTTGCAAAATTTGTCCGACACACATTTGACGTGCATCGTGAGAACGCAGCCCAGTGTGCAAGGGTATGGGATTGAAAGAACCGGTAAACGAGGTTGGATCAGGAGATACCTGCTCTGGCGGCTGGTTGACTTGGCAGAAGCGACCATAGCAGAAATTCATGCCAGTGCAGCAGCATGACATCTCGTATCATGGCTGCTTCACAGCCTAATCGCCGCCATGCCCCAATACTTTTTATCTGGCGCGATCTTTGTCATGGAACTGATAAGCCTTGAAACGGGGCAGAGGTGGTGAAGCCACCGGTCAAGAATGTTTGGCGGCTGAATGAGTTTGAAAGCGTGCGCCATCGTTGAGTGCACAGCCTTCTGCACATAGATCGATCCTTTGCACGAACTTCAGGTTTTGAACTTTAGGCTTGAAGTTCGGTTGTGCAGTTTCAAAAGGTGGCGAGCGCCGCGCCGCCCCGCATTCATGCAGGAGCGCTGTGCCGCTGGAAGGATTTTTGCAGACTGTGCCGCTGGCTCTGGTGGCTGATCGACACATGTATCTGGACCGAGCAAAGGTACGTGAGGAAGCTCGGCAGCGGCGTGCGTGCAGGTGCTCGTTGTTTTCAGAATCGCAAAACTGCATTTTGAAGAAAGCATGGCAGCGTGCAGGTGCTCCTGAGCGATAATGAGCATATTCGAAGCTGAGTGGATCTGCAACAGCTGCCGCTTTCATCTAAGTCGCCTGTGTTATTACTCACACTTTGCAGTGCATGCTACAGAAGGCCCGTTTTTTTGTGTGTGGCCTAATCTAGTTCACCCTGTTGAGCTGTAAACACGCGGGTGGAACTTGTGATCATTTACATTTTGATGGCAGTGGCTACATTATGCACCTGAAAATGGTTGATGCTCAGATATAGAACCACACCTAGAAGTAGACAGTTGACGATTTCATGGAGAATCTGATGTGTCATGACTCGATGCCCCGTGCCATATCACTTTATCTCGTAGATCTCCATCTCAACGTTGTCATGCTCTTTTGATGTAACCTTGTCTGAGCGGGAAGAGATTGCCAGTGCATTCAAACATGCTGGTTCCTGTACTGCCGTTGCGCATGCGCGCAGTCATGTGCCTCACGTTGTCGTCGGCACTGTTCCTCTTGCTTTGGAGGCATCGCTACCATCACGCCAGGCAATCTGTGTCACTGGTACTACATGTCAGGGTCTGCACTGGCGAGAGCTGATGAGCTATGAGCACTCCATGTCCTTATCGGCTGTCGACCTAGCTCTAGCCGAGCTGCATCAAGCTGCAACGCCTTCAATTGCCAGTGCTCACTGCCAGCACCGCTCGCCCTGTCCGCAGGTTGAGCCGGGCCACGCGTGCAGTTCCTGGAGCGTGTTACCTGCGCGCTCTTGTCAGCCACACTCATGGGGATGCCAGCCGGCCCACCATCAGCCCCAAGGTATGTATGTACCTCCAGTTGTGAAGCGTTAACCTCATCACACACCTTAGCTGTTGGTGCAATATTGTCACATATGTGACTTTGCGCTGCGATCTACCTCTGCGCATTGTAACATGCCGACCGCCACATCATTCTTGCCAGGCGCAGTTGTGAGCCACACAGTAGCGATGTTTGCAATGCAATATGCCTGCATATAGTCTTGTAACATGGCCAGTTGCAACAGCGTTTTTGCCCACCTCAACTGTGCGCAAGCGCGTTTGTTGAAGTTTGCACTGCAACTTCATAATGCACAATTGCCAGATCATGAGGTGCATGCACGCGCGCCTTCAGTCAACGCTGACTCAAGCGCTCATTGCTGCATCGCAACCTCAGCGCGGCCATTGAAGGCCTGCGCGCAGAAACCGGGCTGCTCTTCATAGGGGCAAAGGCAGTGCTCGTCGTCAATGCCCGCCACTACTTCCTACCCGATTTCTTGCAGGTGATTGTGAAGTTTGTGTGCTTTTTGGCTGGGACTTGATGTGACCAACTGCCTTTTGCAATCACAAGCTGTGTATACAAGGTGTATACATGCCTGCAGAGATGGTGCGCTTCAGATTGTACATCAACCGCGTCTTACAACTACACACTGTGTGCATATGGTGATTTATGCCTGAGAATATGGTGCGCTTCAGTTTGCATGGCGCACGCTGCTAGCGTACGCGGCTTCGCTGAGGGCTACTTTGTACACAAAGTGCATATTTTCGATGTCATACTTGGAAGTATGGTTCTCAATGCACAATGCGCCTGCATGGGGTACACGAATGCTGTTGTGTACTGCAAGTGCTGTTGGACCTATTGTTTCGCACAACAGCCTGCGCGACACGCCGTAAAGTCGTACCTCAAGACATAGTGGTATGCTTTATGAATACTTGTAGCTTGACATTGAAACAAAGCATAAGAATAATGGTGCATCTGAGAGCGACGTGGCAGAGGCAACGTGGCCATGCAGCAGCGCTCCTCGCTTTCAATCATCCCGACCGCTGTGCGATCGTCTGCGCCCATGAGCCCAACCACGGCATTGCTGCGCTGCTACTGTTACCTGTATGCCCCTGTGTGCAGAGGACCATTATGTACGTTTGACGTGGCGCCCGGCGGCATGAGCTACTAGTGGGGAAAGGTGTGCTTGTGCAGAAGCATCAGAGGTTCAAGGTGCGCAAAACAGTCATGCCAACCTTCACTTCAGATACTATAACGAAGTGGATGATATCACGAGTATCCCCCAAACCTTCAAGTTAGTGGCACCTTGTTTATCTGTGCGCAGTAATTAGTTGGCACACGCGCTGCCTAGGATGTGACACCATCGCGTCACAGTGGAGATTGAGCATGTCCACATCCTTTGCAGAAGCAGCCAAAGCTAATCTTTTCTAGGCAATTAAATAGACCTTGCCACTGGGTGATAACTGCATGCGAGGAGTGAGCATTTGAGGAGTCATGAAGCGGGCCGCGTTTACATGCCTAACCCTAATTTTGAGCAGACAACAGGGTTGAGGTTGGTGCACGTGTGAGATTGGTGTGTAGTTGTGATAATGTCTTTTATTGTTCAAATATAATTTTCTTATTTCTCTCTTTATCATAAATGCTTTTATTTCTTACAAACTAGGGAATATTTGCCAATTTGGTTTTTTGTTTATGTTTGAGTGCAAACCTGTAAAAAAAACTAATATCAAAGTACCAAAAACCAAAACAAGTAATTTTTACAACTGAAATTTATAAATAAATTATGAATATTCCCGCCACTGAGCATTACAACCATGTTTGTTGTCAAATTATAATCAAGTCATGCCGCCCAACAGATAATCTAAACAGATTATTTTTGAAATATTCTTGAAGTACCAAATGCCCCCCCCCCCCTCGGCCCCCTTCGCAGGACGCTGGCGTTGGCGAACCCCATGGCCGGCTTATCGCCAAGTTCAACATCACCATCATTGGCAAGGACAACGCGGATGCCATCACCAGCTACGGCCAGGGCCCCGTATGGTGTGTTGTATGGTGTGTTGCATGGCGCGGCGAGGTGAAAGTGCAACCACCCGCGGCCTGGACGTAGGTAACCCCTGCTGACATATGCTTTGAACAGTAGATATGCGTGATACGCCTTTTTTTCATACTGCAAAGTATGATTCCCTTCTATTGCAAACAGAAACGTACTCCAGAGTCCGTAAAAGCGCGCGCCTGCTGCGGCGCGGTGTAGCGCACACCATGACCACCCGCATCGCGGCCTTTATGTATGTGAGTTTGAATAAATATAGAGTGTTTATGTGTGTGCGTGTGTGCGCGCGCTCTTGGTTGAGTACAGCGAGGGCTACAATATAAGAGCGGATCCGTCCTGCCAGCCTTACCACTCTTACTGTGACCGCTCCGATGTCGTGCTGGAGCTCATGTAGGGTTAGATCAAATACCTAATCTAACCTGAACGCTATCAATAGGGTTTGGAGTTAGTGAGCCAGGATTCAAAGTTGGCAGTGAATTACGCCGTAAGCAAGGTGCGGCTGCCCTGTCATGTGCGTAATACCTCAGCGTGCGCATTTCATCATACCTACCATCATGCCTGACCCACTACCTACATACCCCAAAGCTTGCAGCCTCACCGATCATGCTCAATGGGGCCTTGCACGCGCTGTTGCAGTTTGGCTTCCAGTCCGACCCGCCAATCAATGACATGACCCCCTCCAGTTGTTCAAGTTGAGCTGGAAGACCGCATACGCGCACGAGCCAGATGAGGTGAGAGGGCCACGCGCTTGAAATGTATGTATGCACTTTCTTCAAAGTGTAATCAACGGTTCTGATGCTTGTAGTGGAGATATCTACTATAAAGTAACTTGAAATACAGACGCCAATTGTCAGTGGGTACATGCGCAATGAAGCCTCATGTCAAGACGTTTTGTATGCAACCACCCACGTGTTGGCTTCTCATGCGTAAATCAAGCGCCATTTGCAGCTGCTCTGCCACACGAAATTGCCCAGTCATATCTGACACAACAAAGCACAGATGGCTGCTTTTTTAGCAGCAATATCCAGTGCCATGCCGCACATGCAGTTTGCATGATGAATGTACCATTTTTGCTGCCAGTGCCTCAGCAGGGTAGGCGGTATTGCCTCAGGTGCCCCACCCTGGGGCCTGCCGAGGTCTATTCTGCAACTCTTGATGCTGCTGCGTGCTGTACCTTCACCCTCACTGGTGGCATGCGCATCCATCCTGACCACGTTGCTACACAGCATGGCTTCACACCAGCCGCAGCGTTCGAGTCACTTTTGCCGACTACTCTGATTAAGCCCTGCTTTCCATTCTGTACGCTCTTGCTGCGTGCAGGCATGCCCATGGTGGCGTCAGCAGTGTCCAGAAGCTAGAACAAGCGTCACCACAGGAGCGCGCCTCGTTAGTAACATTTGTGGCGCTCATGCCAGCTTGGAGGGTTGCGCGCGTCGCACACTATGAATGAGGACTTTCAGCAAATGTCTCAAGTATTTGAGCCTCTCTGAGTCAATATATCTTTTGTCGTTGCGGACCTGCACATGTGCACCACTCATGCTGGCTGATGGACGTTCTTCAAGTAGCTGAGTGGCTGGGCATAGACAGGTAGTGTGAGACACATATTGCCTGTCATACAACGTCAAGCACATGCTGACACATTATTGACACTAATGTCTTGACACTGAGAGGTTCATATCATGTGGCAATGGGCAACAGGCATCGCATGGTCGGGTGCGCGGAGTGCATTGCCAGATATGTGATGTCAAGTGCTTGCGTGCACGCCATTTACATCAAGACAATAAAGCACTGCATGCATCACATGTGGTGTAGTGCGTATCAGCATCTCATGAAGTGCCATGATGTCTCGGCACTGGGCATGGGCACATCTTGTCATGTGGCACTGCTGCCGTGCTCAAGATGTGCAGGCAGGGTATCATGTGATGTTGCTACGGTGCCAGCACTTAGATCATGGCAGCATCATGTGAAGTCCATGTGATGAGGACATTCAACGCAGAACAGGCAAGTAACCTCTCGGCAGCTGGGATGGACATCTTTGACAAAATTCATTGAGCAGCATGCATGAGCATTGCGGGCAGAACGCTTTGCACTTCTCAGCGGTCGAATCCGCATACAGAGCATTGCTGTGATGTCACGATATCCCCCCCATACTCATCACGTGACTCCCATGTAACATCTCATGATGCCCTGACATCACAGAGCTACATCACTGACACCCCCGCCTGTCCACCAGTTAGCTGGAACTCTGAAGGTACCCTAGGGCTGTCATTTGTGCAATTTGACGCCGTTGCTGCATTTTGGGACACAACAACAGTGTCTGTACGCGCATGCACGCATGGCAGACGAGCACACACTGTGGCACAGACACATCAGCACGAAGGCAGATGCTGCTTTATCCAAACCTGACGGCGCCTGTTCAGCGCTCGCTCAACTTCTGAATCAGCCCCTGAAATGTAACCCTGAAGATGTCATTGGGCGCAGCGCCACGCTGCCTGTCAGAATGATGTTGCAGTGCAACATCATTCAACAATGAGTCTACGTTGCATGCATGGCAGAAACAGCTTTGTCCGGTCAACAGCACATGGCACATGAGACTGCGACCAGCTCAATGACTCAGGCGGACATGCTGAAGCCATTTGCCCCCTAGCGGCAGGGGTCGTCTAGCGACAGGTGCGCTTGAACAGTTGCCCAAGTGCTCTTGCTGTTTTCTCAGAGAAATGGCGCGCCGTCAGTGCCAGCAGCAGCATCACAATCGAATTTGTGTCAACAGTACTATTACTGAAGCTGTCCACCTTCAGCCTGAGGTGACCTCCTGTTTCTGATCGGCTTTAAAACATATAGAGGCATCTCACTCAAGGCTTGAACAGAATGAAAGTTCAAGACCAAGTAAAGACTTGTCGCTCTCAGACTAGCTGCTCTACGCGTGCAAAACTCGTGCATCTCAGAAGTGCATGTTTCACCATGTCAGTGATGCACAATTTTCGAGCACCTTTCAAACAACTCGGATCTCACTTTTGCCCTTTTTTCGTCTGCGACTGCCTGGCGTTGGTCGCACGTGGGTACGCTCCCAGCACTAGGCAGATCATCACAAACTACGCCAACTATCGTTGTGCCTGTCTTTTGTACTCTGGCCGCAATAAAGCTTCTGGTGTTGATGCTGGCGACAGGCGCTTGAACAGTTGCCCACATGCTGCTGATGCTGCTTCCTGAAACAAACGGCGCGCCATCAGTGTCAGCAGCAGCAACAAAGTTGAATGTGTCGATAGCATCATAGCTCAAGCTGTCCACGCCCCTGTTACAACCAGCTCTCGGAGTTCAACTCTTCTCAAGTTCAAGGCCAAGCCAAGCCAAGTTGAAGTAGTAGTTTCAGAGAGAGAAGCAGCGCAAGTGGTGACACCTATGTTGTGCGCTGGCATACGTCAGCTGCTCTCAGGACGCCTGGTAGCTGGACGTCACGCTCAGACAGCGTGGAGTCTTGCAAGGCACTACTCTGCTCGTGATGGCAGAAGACGCAAGCCGCTACAAGATGAAGATGTGCACCGAGCGGAGCGCATTGCCACATATGAATTCAAGGCGCTTTCGTCGTCGCCACTGGGTGCCCGCATCATGGCTCTGAACCATAAGGGCAAGTGGGAAGCAGCTGTCAAAGCCTTTCAAGATGCCGAGGCCAAGCATCAAAAGCCGACAGCCTCCGAGAACAGGGCTTTACTCTTTGAGCTGGCCCGGGGCGGTTATAAGGACGAGGCCTGGGCTGCTGTGCAACGATTGCGTGGCATGGGTGCTCTAACCGCTTTTGATTACGAGTACGCCATTCAGGCGCACGAGAAGCCTCGCCACTGGTCTGGAGCCTTGAAGCTGCTAAGCCACATGGACAAGAACAACATCAGATGGACAGTCCGTGCCTGCAGCCACGCATTACTCACATGTGGATTTGCAGGGCGGATGAATGCCGCTCTCCAGCTGTTGGACAAAATGTGTGAACGCGGCCTAAGCCCTATGTCTGGCAGCTACCTCCAGCTCATTGGCGAATGTCGCCGCAACAGCAAGAAGGGGCGCGATGCTGGAGACAGCAGAGGTGGCAGCAAGCAGGCAGTGGAACTGCTGCTGCACATGAAACAGTCAGGCGTGAGACCCGATATTCGACACTTCACAGCCGTTGTGGATGCTTGCGGAAAAGCAGAGGACTGGATCAACGCCTCGGACGTCTTTCAGCAGATGAGTAGGGTTGGGTCCCGGTCCCCCTGTTCGGTATCGGGATGATGGTGTTCGGGAATGCACCGGTATCGGGATGCAATACTGGTATACCGGTTAGGCTGCGTGGCATGGACCGGAATGGACCGGGATTGACCGGAATGACCGGTAATGCCGGCTTCCGACCGGTATTTATCCGCTCTTACGGTTACACAGCAACGGTTCCTCGCGCACAGCAGCAACAACAGCAGAACGACAGCAGCAAGTGACAAGCACCCATCTTGAAGGCTCAGTAAAGAGATCCAACCTTCATTTGTGCGCACCAAAACGTACCAACAGCAGGGGCCTCTGAGCAGCAGCAGCAGCAGCAGCAGCAGCAGCAAAAGCAACATGGCGCCACTGCAATAAAAACCGCTAGCTCATGCTGCCGCCCGCTGCTTCTGCTTCTTGCACCAATCATCGACTGTGTCCCAAGCGTTCTTAAGCCACACCAGTAGGGTGACTGCCTCGCCAACAAGGCGATTGCGGTGCTTAGTCGCAGTCAAGCCAGCCGCAGAAAACAGCCGCTCAGAGGGAGCTGAAGTGGCAGGGACACAAAGCACACGGTGTGCGAGCTTAGACAGGTGCGGAAACTGCACCATGTGGTCGCGCCACCAATGCAGAGGGTTTGAAAGCTTCTCCCCCTCGTACATGGCCAGAATGGGGAGGAAAGAGGCTGGCTCTTAAACTGCTGCACGGTGTCCTTGCACGCCCCACAGACAACGTACTCGACCATGTCGGCATCAGCATAGTTGTAGAACGTGAGCCCCACGTTCCACACCGCCGACATGGTCTTCGTTGTAGTCTTCTTTAGCAGCGCCCAAGTAGTCAGACGCTGCCACTTGGCCTCCATGTCTTCCTTTGCCTTGGCTTTGCCTGCTGCTGACCGTTTTTTGGACCTCGCTTGAGGCTGGCGAGCCTCGTCCTCATGATCAGAAGACACCAGGTCGACCGCTCCCACCTCAGCGTTACTCGCATCGTCAGCCATACTACCAGGCTGCACACTACAGCGATCTCACAAGCCAAACCCAAGCCACAGGCGGGCTTTTTCAAAAATGGACCCCAAGGTGACCGTTTAAGTAACCCTGTGACGTGATGTGTGGTGTTTGAGGGTGCAAAGCGATCATAAATGCTGCGGAGACATGAAAGAGTAGTGCTGAAGTGACAACAAGTCACTAGGGGGTAGTTTGAGGCTGTTTATCACCAAATCCCGGTTCAGCCACCTCCCTCGACCGGTATCGGGATCGGGATGACCGGATTTCCGGTCTGCGACCGGAAATCCCGGTTCCGGGACCCAACCCTACAGATGAGGCTTCAGGTGAACACTCAGTCATCCTTGTATTGCTCATATGCATCTGTAAACACCTGAGCAATTGCGTAACCTGACTTGACTCAAAGAATTGTTACAAGCAGGCTGCTACAGCAAGCATAGTGCGCAGACTAGGCTGCTGCGTTGACGCAAGCTTTTCGATTGCATAGGCAACCCGGCCTCCCTTGGGCCTTTATAAATACAAGTCCATACGTACAGTAACTGCTAGGCCAAACCTACTGCTTTTCTACAATTCAACGGTTGCTTCAAAAATTCTACAGTTTAACGGCACTGCATTTCACAGGCTCAGGTGAGTTGCGAAAACAACATCAAATGGACAGTCCGCGCCTGCAGCCACGCATTGCTCGCATGTGGATTCGCAGGGCGAATGAATGACGCGTTCCGGCTGATGCAGAAAATGCATGAACGCGGCATGCGCCCTCGCCCTGAACATTACCTCCAGCTCATCACTGAATGCGTCCGCAACAGCAGCACCGACAAGATCCGTGATGCTGGGGATAGCAGAGGAGGCGGCAAGCAGGCCATGGAGCTGCTGCAGCTCATGAAACGGTCAGGCTCGAACCCCGATGTTCGACACTTCACAGCCGTAGTGGACGCTTGCGGAAAGGCAGGGGACTGGATCGACGCGTCGGACGTCTTTCAGCAGATGCAGCTTGAGGTAAACACTCATCACCTTGCTAATCCTGCTTGAAAACCTTGCTTGAATGAATCTATAAAGGCTCAGCAATTGAGTTACCTGACTTGACCCAGAGGTTGTTACGAGCAGGCTACTACAGCAAGCACAGTTGCTTACTACTGCTAGGCCAAACCTATTGCTGCTCTACAATTCAAAGGCATTGCGCTTCGCAGGCTCATTTGAACTTACTTTCAGTTAAACTCAAGTGAGTTGGCCACACGTGCATGGCTGACAACTTAATGCGGACGTTTGGACATGTTTGCGTCACCGCTTTTTGGCGCCATTGACTTGTCAATGCCGAATATGTGGCCAATTGTTGTATGGAACGGTTTTTGGTGGAGGCACTTGCGGGCAACCACACCTTGTCACCTACAGTAGAGCTCTAAGATCTTCTGATTCATTCCTATGTACAGTAGCATCACTATCATCACTATCACACTATATTCAAGGCATTCAATGCTTCACGCCCAAGAGCAGAGCAGAGATGTGCTGTTTCAATTACGTCTCAAAATCTTGATGCCAGTAAGCAATGGTATGGTAGTTTGGTGACCCCTGCCACTGACATCAATGATGCGACTGACTGCAGCACGATTGACAGTTGCCGCTGCCGGCCTGGTTGTTGCTGCAGGGTGTTAAGCCAAATGTACGGACCTGGAATGCACTTCTGAATGCCATCGGCACGGCGGGTCAGGTGGGAAAAATGCTGGCGACGTATGAGGACATGTGCGCAAGCGGAGAACAGCCAAATATTATCACCATGACCACTTTGCTAGATCATGCTGGTGCAGCGGGGGAAATGGACACTGTCGAGGATATCCGGAGGGAACTGCATGATCGCCAGCTAGTGCCCGATGTGAGCAGCTACAACACACTGATCAACTGCTTTGCAACAGCAAAAGACCCGGGCAAGGCTGAGGAAGTGCTTGCGGAGATGGTCCAGTCTACTGCCGTCAAGCCGAATGTCATCAGCTTCAATAGGTGCGTACAATATGCCAACATAGGTTACACCATATGTGCAGAACAGCATCATCACTATAATTGCAGAGCAGCTCGTTCTGTGTGTTAATCAACAAGTTAAAAGCTTGTTGGCCTTCGCACGTTTGGTGTGTGTGCTTTAACAAGTTAAGAGCTTGTTGGCCTTTGCATCACAGGAGGTGTAACGTGGTACCGTCACTGCATGAACAAACAACAACAAAAGTGCTTGTCAGCATCAGCAGCAATCATTATGCTCAGCACCATTTTTGCCATGGGGCGCTGCGACGTTGTAGATGGCGGTTAAATGGAAATATTGTAACATTGTCTTTTAAATTGGCGTTCTCCTGATACCAGTCTTTCAATTTACTGCATTGCAGAGGCAGGGGGGGGCAGCGAAGCCGTTGCAGATGCCGAAATTGGAAATTGGAACGCTAAGCTTAATGAGGTTTTTTTCAGCAGGGATCCAACGCCATTGTCACGTGTTTGTCTGAGAGTATATTTGCCGCTGTGTATACCGATATGAACACTACAATATAAACCCGCCCTATAAGTTTCTGCAATCTGAAACTACAATTCAAACCCACCCTTTGTCTGCAAGCTGCAGCAGTGATTTGTGAGTGATAAATGTAACATTTGAACACACACTTCCCATGCACATGCTCAGAACTTCTTCAGAAGTGCTTCACCCTCCACGATGCTTTTGATGTATGGATTACAACGCAGCCTAGAGCGAAGAATCAATGTTAATGGAAACGAATTAAAAGTTTGTAGAGCTTATATTCATGTACTCGTGTGACCCAAATTCTGAGGCACGCATTATCCGGGCCGCTACTATGCCTGTCACGCACGACTCTTATGGTCTAATCCGGGGCAGGGCAACAAACATTGAATGCAGTTGCAGACAGTACTCAAGGTTGTTGAAACCTGTCCAGAGCCGTTGTTGCACAATTACGCGAATTTGGGCCTAATTCAAGTATTATGTTGAAGTTTATTTGGAACTCAAGCGCAGAACCGAATGCTGTTGCTACTGGTCCAGGGTTATTTAAATTGAAGATGCCTGGGCAAATGCGGACTCTTGAATCATGTCCATAGGGATGAAGTGTCGTGCCCCACAGGCACAACACCAGCTTGACAATGTGAGAATCAGAATTCGGGTTGCGCTACTCAAATTTGTTCCTGAGGGTGACATTATGATCCTGTATCATCCCTACTGACAATTGTGTGCGCTGCACTGTGGCATCTTTCACAGTGCACGCATTACTGCAGCCTCACGTCACGGAAGCCTAACGCTTCTGCTATACACAACTTCAAGGGCCATTTCCTGACCACGACAAATGTGTTGAATGTACACATCACAGCTGTTTCACTTATACCTTTACGACAACCAGCCTGAATGTGGTGCAGACATATTGTTTGAAACAACGATCACCCCAGGCAACGGTCACAGGTGGCACTCAGTAGCCTGAGGCTACTGGTCGTACTTCACCAGCGTTTGCTGTTGGCGCACACACTCATAATCAAAACAGGTACCACTCATCCCCAGGTGCTGGTGGCTGAATGCATATCAGTTGCGGTGTTGCATGTTAGGTCCCGCCATAAAGGTGATGCAGTACAAGAAGCTTAGGAGTACCTACTTGCTGTGGGAAGCTTTGTCGCCCTCATTGCATGTGGTCATGTGCAGCAACGCCCACAACTTAACTCAGCTCAACCTATCACCTATTGCCATTCTGGTTATTCCTTACCATCATGATCATGCCCAGCCTGATGAAGGCATACTATTGCAGCGGACGCCTGGACGAGGCAGAGCGCGTCATTGCCAGGATGTGCGCTGCTGGGGTACAACCAACGGTGGAGACATGGAAAGCCATCATTCATGCCGCAGATGCGCTTGGTGATGACATTGTCAAGAAAGCAGATCAGCTCTACGCTGATGCTGTGTCATTGGGGACCATCAATCTTTACAAGCCGTGGCGAAGCGATGTCATCAGACTTGCCTCTGGCAAGATGCCGACAAAAGGGTGCATAGTGAGTGAACCCCGCGGTAGACTACAGTTTTTTCAGTATCGTTGTATGATAATCTTATCGTGCAGATACTTATGAAGCATCCACCTATTCTCCAGAGTTGTTGGCGCCTTGCGCTGCGCACTCATGCTGCTGGTGACATAATCGAAGTACCTCGAAGAAGTGTTGTTATTATCCTGTCACTTATACGCGGATTTACTGGTACAACGTTCAAACATTGCGTTGAAACATAAACATCAAGTTATGTACTTCAAAGTATGATAATAATGACAACACGTGGCACATTTTCATGTGCAATGCTTCAGAACCTCCAGCCCACATGTGGTGGTGGATGATTAGTTGTGCACCGTTTCATGCAATATTTAAATGCACCATCAGCAACAGCAATACTGTTACAGTCACTGTTACAGAATCCTTCCGGTGACCGTTTTTCAAGAAATTCCTTCATGGTCCGTGCTATGCAAAATCAGATGCTGCTCAATTTTGCCTAATGTTCAAGTTGGTTGTGTCAGCTACTCTGTCATTACCCCTCTCTGCTGAATCTACCAAGTTTTTGTGCGAAAGCGCAGCGTTACCTACTTGAAGCTTCAAGTTGTTGTGTCCTTATTCGTGATAACCATGTCGATACATGCTGCTTTGCAGCATTGGCATTTTCCAAAATGCTGCAGCTATTCAATCAAGCACCAAAGTCACTTGCATGCAAGGAGGTGCGTATGTGCAGTGCAATTGAACTTGTAACGTCTTTCTCCAGCATGGCCTTGGTCTTTTTTGTTGCACACTCATGGCCATCATGCCATGATGACCCCAATTCAACTTCTGCGCTTGCACACAAATACGAGTCCTCCACGCAATGCGTATGGTTGCAATCTGACTCGTGCTCATGATAGGACTCATATGCCGACTATGACCACCTCTTTCATTTGCGCCCTCAGATGGACCTGCACAGACATTGTCAGGCTTAATCAAGCCACAGGCAAGGCAGCGTTGCGGCACGAATTGCAGCTGCGACAATACTGTGCTGCCAGGCGGCAAGCTCCGCTGTACATTATCACAGGACAAGGCAATAGCCAGCTTGACCAGGCAGTCTGCGAAACCCTCAGGTCCCACAGCATACGTCCCTTGTACCCCAAAGGCGAACGTGGTGTGATTGTTGTGCCTCCAACAAAACTCGGTGTCACCAGCCCAAAGCCTCCAGCACCGCTGGCAGCTAGCCCAATTTGAAAGCCGTGTCACCAGTCAAAAAAAAAAAGCTTCAGCACGAGTTGCCTGAGAACATGGCTGTGGCAGGGCATGCGCAGTGGGGATATATCTATAGTCCTGATGGTTGCGATTGTGAATGAACGCTCAGCTTGCTGACATGGCATCATGATGGTGCAAATAAAACATAAGAGCATTGCGCGACAACTATACTGTGCCTTGCATACATTACATGAAAGGTCATTGTTTGTATTGTCAACTTTTGTTTTCATCAACAGTTGTTGATCATTAATCTTTACGTTGTACCTTCAAGTGGGCGCACGATAATTTAAAATTCCAGACATGCATCTGCTTGCCACTCATTGCCAATTGGCAGGCCTGCCCGGTCACAAGGTGGTGTACCTTACACAATGAACATTATCACACGATGGTTCCAGCATGTGGTCGGCAGTGCTTCCCTGCGTATGCGGAACAATCATCAATTTGGCTGGTGCACCATGATGGTCCTTGCGATTGCTCGCATGCATGCCTCTGACATATTGCGGACACTGAAGCTGACAGGCAACAGTGCGTGACAGAAGCATTGGCTTGTGAGTATGCATATGCACACCTGCAGTTGCGTCCATGGATTGCAACGGCCAGATTTATACAACGGTGAACACTGATGTGTCATTATGAAAAAATATCCTAGGCCAGCCTACATGAGGCAGATGTTCGGCACGTAATCTTCTAATGCATTGCAGTATCAACATCCATATACCTCAGGCTGGGTGAAATCTGTGTGGATTTGGGTCTTGTCAATGCGGCGCAATGCGGCATGCTTTGCACATCATTTGCTTCACGTCTCCTCTCCAGGTTCAAGCAAAGGCTTGAAGTTGTTTCCGCTTGAAGTTGTATATTATGTCCTGGACCGCATGGGGGTTGAGCACACGATAATCGGGCGATAACTAAATCTACGGAGGGGCCGGCGGTTCGGCGCTGGCCGGCGAGGGCCGCGGCACTTGCAACAGTGCGATGCGGCGGTAAGCACTGACGTCGCCATCAGGGGCAATGACTGCGTTCCAGTTGTCGATCACGACACGTGTGAGCGCGCGCTGTAGCGCGAGGGAGGCGCGGCGGCGCCAGAAGGCAACGCGCTGCGCGAGATTGTAGCTGCCCTGCGAGCTCTGCTTGGCGAGTGCGTGTAGCAGCGCTTGGGTGTCGCGTGACATAGCGCCGAA
Source organism: Tribonema minus (assembly GCA_017506865.1). NCBI lineage: Eukaryota > Xanthophyceae > Tribonematales > Tribonemataceae > Tribonema > Tribonema minus. Next base: position 299,530 of record JAFCMP010000223.1, read on the forward strand.
GTGGTCAAAGGCTGCGGAAAATAGGGTGTGTGTAGTGGGGTCCAGGGCCCCTGAGACTACGTATGTGTCTATCTTTTCCTGCGAAGCCGATTCAAGCACGCGCTGCACATCGCGCGCGCCCCCCTGAGCCTGACGGAGGCGGGAGGGACATGAGCTGTCACGTATGGTGACGTCTATGCAACAAGCTACTCCAAAGCCGCCGCGCAGTTTAGTGCACCGGCCTGCCGCTACCGCGTCGGCGCTCGGCTGCACTTTAGGGACTGGAAGGCAGATCTGGTTGCTGCCGAAGACGATGTCCATGAACTTGTTGAACCCGTGGCGCGCCGCGTAGCGGCGGAAGGGGGCAAGGGTGTCCCGGTCGAGACCGCGGAGGTGGGCCACCTGCTTGAGCAGCTGAAAAAGCGCGTCTGCGAGCAAGTTGTGTCGCGTGACGTTGAGCCCTTGTGTGCAGCGGCGGAGGTGGGCACCTGACTCCACTGTTTTATGGCACTTGGGGCACCGCGCCGCAGCGGAGGCGGGGCGCTCCACGCCCAGGTGGCGCCGCAGCGTCTCGCGGAATTCCGGCGGCGACATGGTCTCCGCTGGGTCAGTGCTCGGCAGTTGCGCCAAGAAACCCATGGCCCCCTTAGAGGCACCGCTGCGCCACGCCGCGACTGCTTCCAACGCATTTGCTGCTTCAAGCCGGCGCAGCTGCGTGGCGGCGAGCCCTGCGTCTAGCACCCGTGATAGCGCGGCTTGACGCCGCGGCAGCACGGCGGCCGGCGGGGCCTGGGCGGAGCCTGGCTCGCGCGCCGCCGCTGGCGCGGCGCGGCGCGCGCCGGCGCGAGTCCGCATGCCCAGCCCCGCAGCTCCGCCTGCCCGTTGCAGCAGATCGCGCAGTGCTCGCCACGCGCCGTCGTCCTGGCGCCAGTCCTGGTACCAGACCGAGGGCAGGAGCAGTGCGAGGGCCGCTGCGGCATCATCGCTGCCGCTGCGCAGCTGCTGCAGGCAGGTAGCTATCTGAGTGAAGGTGAAGCCGTAGCGGGCGTGCTCCAGGACGCGGCTGCGTGCCGCCACTGGAAACGCCGCCAGTGCCGGTCCCATGCACTCGAGGGTACGCGCAGCAAATGCGGCACATGCACGCGGCGCCGCGCCCAGCACGCCAAAGCCGCCGCTCCCCAGCCGCAGATGCACGCGTACCTGCTGATGTGCTAGTAGCGTCACCGGGGCCTCGCCACCCCAGTCTGCGCCGCGTACCCATGCCACTGCCGCCGCCCACAGAGAGGGCGGTGCCGCCGCCGCCGCAACCGCCGGCGGGCTGCGGCAATCGCCACCAGCCGCCGGCGCCCCATCGTGGGCCGGCGGCGTAAGGCCCGCCGATGGCTCCTGCGCCAGCGCAGCCACGGCCGCCAGCGTGATGGCGTCGAAGCGCCGTAGCTCCTCGTGCGTGAGGGATGGCGCCGTGTTGCGCGCGACATGCCCTGCGCGGGCGGGGACAGCAAGACGCAGAATCGAGAAGGCAGCCTGCACATCCTCCATCTGCACCAGCTCCGCCACCAGGCGGTCGGTGCCGGGGGCACGAAGGGTCGCCGCTACGTGTGTGCGCACGAAGTCCTCGGTGCCCACCGGCACCCCCATCAGCGTGACACCGTCGTCACATACTGGTACGGGGACATCGGCGGCGGCGAAGACGGCGGCGGCGCGCTCGCGAGCGCCGCCTGAGGCCGGCACCAGCGCTGCGCATTTCGTGACATTGACCTGAATGTTCAGCTCGCTCAGCGCCTGTTGTATGAAGCAGAAAGCGCGGCCAACGTGGCCGAGCACTGGCGCGTCACAGCTGGGCGTCATGATGGTGAGGTCATCGAGGTAGCCCGGAAGCGCCAGCTGCGGGAACTTGGCGCGGGCAGCCACCATGGTGCCGCGCAGTGCCAGCGCGAACAGCAGCGGCCCCAATGGGTCGCCCTGCTGCACGCCCTGTTGAGAGAGGATGATGGCGGCGTCGGCGTGCCCATCTAGGCCAAATTGTAGCCAAGGGGCCCGCCCGGGGCCGTAGATGTGCTCGACGTAGCCGTACAGGCCAGGCAGATGCTCGACCACCGCAGTGAGGACTGCCGAGCGCGACAGCGCGTTGAAGGCATTACTGCCGTCAATGGCAAGGAGCACGCCGCCGCACTCATGCGTGAGCTGCGCCATGAGCGCCACCCTCTCCGCTTGAAGTTTTCCCCCCGCAGAGAGTGTGTGTGAGAGTGTGGCCACTCAGCACAGTGAAGGCGACGCTTATGTTGTGTGCTGGTATACGTCTGCTTACCACAGGACGGCTGACAGCCAGACATCCAGCTCAGGCAGCGTGGAGTCTTGCAAGGCACTTCTCCGCTCGTGATGGCAGAGATGCACAACAGGCAGAGCACTCCGCTACACATAGCTTTAAGACCCTATCGGCAACGCCACTGGGAGCCCGCGTAATGGCGTTGAGCCATAAGGGCAAGTGGGAAGCAGCTGTCAAAGCCTTCAAAGATGCCGAGGCCAACCACTACAAGCCCACAGTCTCCGACATCAGGGCGCTACTTTTCGCGGCGCAGGGCGGTGGTACGCCTGCGACGTGGAATGCTGTGCACCGATTGCGCGCCTTGGGTGCATTGACTGCTGTCGACTACGAATACGCCCTGCAGGTGTATGCGAAAACCAGCCACTGGTCTGGAGCCATGAAGCTGCTTAATCACATGGAAAAGCAGGGGCTCCAATGGACAGGTCGTGCCTGCAGCTTCGTACTGCGCACATGTGGTTTGGCAGGACGGCTGAGCGACGCCATACAGCTGATTAAGCAAATGCTTGAACGCGGCATCATCCCTGGCCCTGTTGATTTCCTCCAGCTCCTCGGTGCATGCAGCCGCAACCTCCGAAAGCTGCGTGCTGCTGGTGACACCAGAGGCGGCAGCGCGCAGGCAATGGAGCTCCTGCAACTCATGGAACAGCCAGGCGTCGAGAAACCCGACTTCAAGCACTACAGCGCTGCCATAAATGTGTGCGGGAAGGCGGGGGACTGGACTTCTGCCGTCCACATCTTTGAGCAGATGCAGCTGCAGGTGAGCAACTTTATGAAGGTCCAGCCCTCATAATACGTATTCACATTTAGGCTAGGCAGTGAAGCTGCTCCAATACAGTACAGGTTGCATCGGCAGGCAAGTGCAGCAAGCATCATTTTACAGTAGCTTTCAATGAAGTTGTTGCTTCACAGCTGCAGATGTGTATACTTCGAAGTACATCTGCAGCAGACCCCGAGCGATGCTGCCGCGACCAAGAGGCCGCCAAGACTACCCACTATTCTGGTCATTATGATCAGAATTGCTACAAACTTGCCACATTGGCAATAGGGTCATTTGGCAGCATCGGGGAGCAGGGGCGGAAGCTGCTGGAGGCTGTGGCGACGGAGTATGCCAGCAGGATGTCAGTGCCCGGAGGAGCGCGCCCTAAAGCTCTCAAGGGCATCGCCCTGGCGCGCTTACGCTCGGCACTGTCGGCAGCGCTCCACATGGCGTACTCTGGCCGTGTCATGACACACATGGCAGAATCCAGGGGGGGGGGGCACATGGAGGAGGACGTAGGGGAGGACCCCGAGATGCCATTTGGCGGCGGCGGCGTTTGAGTGGTTGTCGTTGCGACACTTTCAGACTGTCATATGACATGTAGATTCCTTACAGCTAGATGCCAATCATCTGGGCTTTTTCGCGCCCTGAGCGAGAATTAATAAAAAGTACATCTCATCTTATAGGCTAGCGCTTTACATTAATTGTGTGTGCTTTCAGGTCTTCCCACTCATTACCACCAGTGACCACTTGACATCAGAAAATATAATACCGACCACGTGAGACCTGTCCATGCTGAACACCCATGCCTCGAACTCTAAAAGGCTCGCACACAGAAGTCTTTTGACTACTGTGGATATGATGGCACTGTTTGTCTTGGCCAATGACTGCAGCAGCGGCGACCACGGTCATTGGTGGAAGGCACTTGCGGCTAACCACTCCTTGTCGCCTAGAGCTCTACGATCTTCTGATTCGTTTCCATAAATGCAGCAGTACCGAGAATACAACCGTTGCATGCAGTGCATTGTATGTACGATGTACACTTTTTGGGCCAGAACACGTGAGAGAAAGGCACCAGTGCAAAGTCAACGACCTAGGTATTTGCTCTGGAGGACAATTGCCGACAGAACATTGCTACAAAGTCAAACCCTGAAGGCAGTCTTATCGGTGGCCTGCTCCATGCTGCAGGGGGTACATGCCAACATCTCGTGCTGGACCGCCCTTTTGGACGCCCTCGGGAGAGCAAAGAAGGTGGACCAGATGCTGGCAACATATCGCGAAATGCTCGCAAGCGGCCAGGAGCCTGATACAGTCGCTTTTGGCACCTTGTTAGCTCACGCTGGAGCGGCAGGGGAGAGTGGCATCGCAGAGGACATACGGAGGGAGATGCAGCGCCTCAAGATTGCGCCTAATACCTGGACCTATTGTGCCTTGACAAACTGCTATGCAGTCACAGGAGAACCAGAAAAAGCGGAGGCAGTGCTCGCAGAAATGCGCCAGTCCACCATGACCAAGCCCAGTGCCATTGCGTACAACAGGTATGTGCCATCAACATGTTCATGCCTCAGGCTGCTGTGGGATTGCCTAGGTGGTGATGTCTGCTTTGACTGCAGAACTGCATGGCAGTGGATCTTGCAGCCTACAGCCAAATGGTAATGTGTTGAGAGCAACGATTTCGTCAAATCCACAGGTGATGTCCGATATGCATGCTCTGTGATACTCCAACTCATGACCGATTCTACAAGACTTGCTGTGTGACACAACCCAGCCTGAGCTCGGGTCCACACTGCTCATAGTGTGGGTGCTCACCTCTCACACTGCGCGTGTGCACGTCAATAGGGGTAACACTTTGAAGAGGTTCAGACTGGACCTTGCTTTTGATGGGACCTGAAAGCCTTTCTCATGCAGAGCCCTGCCGCTTTGTCCACTCAGTCCAAGACAACTTCATTGATATGCACATAGCAGCTGCCTCACCTTAAGTATTTTGCATTGATGTGCGTATCTCAGAGTCTGTAGATTCCGCCGAACAAAAATAACGCACAGCGACGATCACGGCGCTCACCTAATGACATGTGTACGCACAGCCACTGAAGCCTTTCTGCAACATTTAATGCTTTCCCGGTGCGTGCAAATGTTCGTTTTCGGGACTTCAAGATGATTGCTCACCATCAAATGCTGCATTGAAGTTTGGCGCTATCACATTATGCGGCTGTGTGCAGCATCAGTCATACACAGTTATAACTGCACAGTATTTGACAGCCGTTCTTCTGCCATGCCGGTGCTTCTCTTGCCTGATCAGTGTCATGAAGGCGTACGCTGTTGTGGGGCGCCTGGACGAGGCAGTGCTCATCATCGACAGGATGAATGCTGATGGGGTACAGCCAGACAGTGGCACATGGCAGGGCCTAGTACACGCTGCACATAGGCTTGGTGATGTCAAGAAAGCAGACGAGCTCTACGGGGATGCTTTGTTGTCGAAGACAATCGATCCTTACAAGCCGTGGCGAAGCACCGCCATCAAACTTGCCTCGGACAAGGTGCCAACGAAGGGAACCATAGTGAGTACCCACAGGGTACACCGTGACATGAACAGATGTCATTTGTGCATCGTCAGCGCTCACCTGCCAATGCCGCAACCCTATCTACAAGTGCATGTTGACCTGCGTCGAAACTGCAGTAAGACAGATGTGTTCTTGCCAACTGTTCTTTCGGGCAACGGAGACATTGTACGTTCAAGTACCATCATGAGCGTCAATGAGCGTCAATGATTGAATTTCACACTTTTTGTGATGACCACTGTGGCAATTGCACAAGATCAACGCTTTCATTTCAACCTTCATCTCTTGTGAAGAATTCCATGCATGAATTCGGTGTTTGGATGCAAGAGAGGTACTGCATGCATGTACATGCAGTGTCTCCTGCAAGCATTACTCACTGCCATTGTCATACTCAGAAGCCCATGCGGCATGCCCAATCTCTCTTGCCATGGCCAGCTATTCTGTTTAATTCAAAGTAGCTCTGCATGATTTTCAGATTCAGTTTATTAGTGCTGTAATATTTCTAGAAGAAGCCAGGTGCCAGCATGCTTGTCTCACCCGCATTAAACTTTGAGCATTCACTGAGTGGCATGGGATCACAACGCCCATTATGCATCAATGACATTGGAATTGCTGTCATCATTCAACCAAGCATGAAGGTCACTTGTTTCCTTGCAGGTGCGTTTGCATAGCGCCCATTGAGTTCAAGGGCTGTCTGCTACTATTATAAATAAATTGCCTTGGTTCTTGCCACATTTTTGTGCGGCCTTGGTTTGTCATGCCTGTGTTCGTGCAAAAAGCAGCTCCTCACTCAATGCCTGCAAACTCCAATAGCCGTACTCATGTTCACCGTCTGATCTGCTTTGTTAGGTGGACCTGCACGGGCTGAATCCAGCTACAGGTCAAGCTGCAGTACGGCATGAATTGCGGCTGCGGCTAGGCTGTGCCGTCAGGCGCCGAGCTCCACTGTACCTCATCACAGGGCAAGGTGATGGCCAGCTGCACCGGGCAGTCTGTGACACCCTCAGGTCTCAGGGCATACCTCGCTTGTATCCCAAAGGTGATCAGAGCGTACTTTATGTGCCGCCGGTAAAACTGAGTGTGAACACTGGCAGCCCTTCGCCATCTGATTCAGCTCAATGATCATAAATGACACCAGCTGTGCATATGCACCATCCACAACAGCTACAGTTTCAGATTCGAAATGGCATCATGAAGTGTGTGCGTACCTGAGCCTGCATGTTGGCTTCACGAACAGGTGCTCGAAATTTGTCTGTGAGGAGACAACATTACCTTGCTTTGACTTGTCAAGCCCATCACACTGCGTACATATTGTCATAGAGTATGAGCACCTATCCATGTGATCCTGCAAGAGACCAGGGGAGCATGCGCATACTGAATTGTCGCTGATGTCTGCAATTGCCTGTCATGAAGTGCACCAGATAAGCACCAGTATCTCAGCCTACTACAGCCTTTGCACAAAAAAAGCTTGAGGTGCATTGCAGATATGTGCTCGTGCAGCATAATGAGAGATGGCGCGTCAACATGTTGTACCATTACAACTACTTCGAAGTATGCGCCATTGCTGAGCATAATATTGCCTTTGAAAAGTTTTTGCTTTTAAGATCTTTATATTTTTATTTTTTTTTGTGAAGAAAACAATGCACCATGCACCTTCATCACCATCATCCATGTCTGTCATGTTCGTGCCGAGCTTGAGCAATATGTTTCAGTACGTATGTGTAATGAGCAGTCGCTATTATGCATGAGCAGGGTGTTGATGACGAGACAACATGCTGTAACACACAAGTGGCACGCTGATTCTTCATCTGAAACATCACTTTGCTATCAGGCCAGCTGCTCATGAGCCCTGCGCACTCCCTCTTGACTGGCACACTCTGCGGGCAGACCACGTGCAGGTTAAATCAATGTTGCGATAGTTTACGGTCTTGACCTATGCTTTCTGCCACAAGAAAGTCGCCTACAAACATGCCTAAGGCAGGTTACAGGTTATACACGCAGCAGCATGATGACAATGCATTGTGTGGAATACAGCAACTGTGACTTGCAACACATTGCCATTCCTCTGGTTACAAATTGGCATTGTCCAAGACTTGTGCGTGGTGCCATAGCGTGTGCAAGTCTGCCTTCACATATGATGCTATGCTTGCTGCTCTACTGAAAGCTGCACTTGCATTACGGCAGACGCAGCAGTAGTACTTCTAATTAATAAAAAGTACTTCTAGTATGAGCAGTACAAAATTGCGTAAGAGGGCATCGAAGATCGACAATGTGCCGCAGTTGATCATGGTCCCTGAATGCATCTTACATGCTCTGAGATGAGGGTGGGCAGGCGCTTCAGCTGCACAATGAAGCACCGCACAATAGTCATGTCCCCCACGCCATCAGCTGTGTACTAGCACATGCCCATGCCATGCATATCATATCACCTTGACCGTTTCGGTCATGGTGCTCTTTATGTCGGCTGATCTGTGACTCAAGATGCCACCTACGCATGGCACGCACAGGTTGACCATTCGCTTCGCCAACATCAGCTCTGAACAGAAGTGAACTCCCCCGTCACCCCTGCACATGATCGTACGCACCAACCCCAACATCAGAAGCGTGAATTGATGTGAGCAGCAGGCCGCACATATGCATGCTGCTTGAAGTATATTATCATCACAACCACATGAACACAGTAAGCAGGCATGCAGCACTCGTCGAAACAAACTGCGTAATGTGTACAACTTGTTGCATTTGCAAAGACCGCTACTTGCGAATGTTATTGCCCAATCAGTCTGCAGGCGCACTGCTGCAGCACCACAACCGCAGGGCTTGCGATCGAACATGCGCAGCTGTTGAAATACATTTCCTTTCTTTTCACAGCACCACCGGGATTGGTCGGCAGCCGGCTATAGCGCCTCTACAGCGACTTGATGTTCTGAGCACTGCCACCGTGCAGCGCAACGCAACTGCTGCGCCCTTTGTTTACAGGGTTTTTGCGCGACGCCGCCTGTTTATGTACACACTGGACATTGAGCGACTGAGGCAATGCCGTCGAGTAGCAGTGCAGCAGCGGCAGCGGCAGCTGCAGCAGTGCCCATTCGCAACATTGTGAGTGGCCCTTCTTTTTAAACATCTGCACTGCCGGGCATGGGGCGAGGTGTACCCAGCCACAGTGCCTACGCAATGGCAGTTTCACCGCTGAAAAGGCTGGTAGGCATGTGTGCAGCGCAAGCGGCGTCGGCGGCGGCGATGATGGCGTCGGCGCTGTACCCGCTTTCGCAGAGCACTGCCACCACTCGCGCATGCTTCAGTGAGTAGTCGCTGCAAGGGGCAGCAAGAAAGCACAGAGTTAAGGTATTAATTTTAGTGAAGGATGCATCCATGCAGCACATGGTATCGGACGACGGATGCAAACATGCTATGCACGTGATGGAATTTCAGGCAAAGCCGCAATTGCAGAGTACTGCGCACATTTGTACAGGCTTCAGATACGCTCATGAAAGTCATGCCAAGGACAGCACGTAGTGCATCACTGTGGATTACAACTACTGCATTCATGTATGGTGGATCATGAAGCATACCTGCCTTGCTACATCAGCCATGCCAGCTCCCCTGCCGCAAAGTTAGCTGAACTACCTATGATGCATTTTCTGGTGCATTACAAGCACCTCAACACAAACCTCAACAAAGCTGGCTGCAAGTACACTTACTGGCACAGGTGCGTTTTTCAAAGTGTACAAGTACGGCACAGCTGCTGTCTGAGCATTTGCAGCCTTCAATCACAGCGCTCCGTGTTGATGAAAAACAGGACATGCACAGCTACAGTACCGCACCGCCACATAAACTGCTGCCAAAGTGCCATTGATGTAAGCACCGGTTCCTCACAGTGCCTTTGGACCCACAACGACTCCAGTACATTCAATCAGCGATTGCACAACATGCACCCCGCCATCACCTAATGTATGCCCCCACCTGTACGGTCCGCACGCTGCCGTCACGCCCCTGTGCGCGCGCTTGTGGCACGCCAGCTCCGCCAGCGGCGGCAGCGGCGCCGCCGCCACCGCCGCCAGCGCCTCCGCCTCCGCCGCCGCACCTACCTGCGCCACTGCCGCACCCGCTGCCGCTGCCACACCACCTCCGCTGCCCTGCCCAACTTCGAGTTCGGCAGTCCGCAGATGAGCGCTGCTGCCGCGCAGCACGGCGCCCGCGATGGCGGCAAAGGCGCGGTCGGCAGCAGCGCGGTGCGTCTCCTCCGCGCGCGCGGCCGCCGCGTACGCCGCCGCGCCGCTGACGTCGCCGGCGGCCTCTGAGCGCCGCTGCAGGCGCCGCAGCGTGTGCAGCTTCACGTCGCGAGAGTCCACCGCGACGCCGGGCCTGTTCCTGCGCTCCGCGCCCCCCTTCGCCCCCTTTGGGTTAGGGTTTGCGTGAGCGCTGCTGCTAGGGTTGGAGCGCGCGAAGGCCGCGCCGCCGACTAGTCTCCCCTGCAGCGAGGGGAACTCGGGGACCCCCTGGAACTCTGTTATGGGCCGCGCATTGAGGGAACGGTCTCCGTAGAACATCACGTGGCTGAGCGTTGTCTCTGTTTTGACGGTTGAGAACTGCATGTCCAGGGTCTCTGTGTGGAACTCTGCAGGTAGGTCGCTGTCTTCCATCCAGTTGATGGAGAAGAGGTCACCCAGGCAGGTGCCGATGTCGACGCCGTTCACCGTGTCCTCCGCATCGCCTGCAATTAGGGTTAGGGTTGCGCAGGTGAGCGATGACAAACCGTTCAACAAGTGTCACTCGCGTCGCCTGCATTTAAGGTCTGGGATGTGCAGGTGAGCAGTGACAAAGCGGTTCGCAGTGTCCCCAGCATCGCCTGCGACGCGTCGCCTGCAAGTAGGGTTAGGGTTGCGAAGGTGAGCAATGACAAAGCGTGTCTGTGTGCTGCTGTCGTGTATACATGCTTTCCAGGGCAGGCTATATCCAATGGGAAAGGTCAACTTTGACACAATATGCATGTACATGCGCATGTACTTTGTTGAAGCAAGTAGTTACGAATGCATCTGCAAGCGCCACATCATGAAGTCCACTTACAATAGGTGCCCCAGGACGATTCGTCAGGGTTTGCAGCTGTAATGGCCCATATCTGGGACGCACGCACAAATACAACAAGAAGCAGCAAACCCATTAGAACCCCGCGCAGTAGTCATGTGCAGCATTTGGGCTATATCTGCACACGTACAAACAATAGTGACCAGAGCAGTGTGCTCGGCACCGCATGTGTAACAGTGTTCAGTGGACGCCACAGGCAGCTGCATTCTTCGCTGCTGTAGCTTGCAAGGAGGTGACAAGCAACAACTGCTTTCTTGTCTGTGCTCAAGCGGAGACCTTGAGTACATCGATGCATGCACATGCCCCATTCTGTGGAGGCAGGCATTGGCCAACCGATCAAACGGGCAGCAGCACAGGTGTGTGTGTGTGTGGGCGGGGGCGGGGGGGGGGGGGGGGGAGGCAACCCGATCTAGCTTACTCCAAGAAGCTGAAATGCATAGGTAGTCTGATGCCCCCTGGCTGTTGGCGTCGCGCCTCATGGGGCGTCCCTCCAATTCCCAGCGCTACAACACTCTCATGCTGGGTGATGTGAAGCCCTGCTGTGCCATTTATCAGAGGATTGTAGCAACGGCTGCATATCCGTTCAACAATGCAGAGGCTACTGTTCGGCGAGGCGGTGGCTCAGTCGCCGTCATATTCTGCAGATATGTATGAATGCTTCCAAATCATGGGTACACTCATTGCTCACCTACGATGGGGGTATGTATAAACACATGCGTACTCTTTGTATACATACCTTGTCGTGCTCCGGCAGCAGCCCCTCAAACATGGACCCCGACTCGCACGCCTCAACGTACAGCGCCATCTCCGCAAACATGCGCTGCTCCGCCATGAATTTCAACGCGGAGTTGAAGTCGTCCGCGTACACGGGCTCCCCCACGGGCATCGCAATGAGCCCCGGCGCGCCGTGATCCGCAAAGTACACAAACACGCGGTCCTCCGCAGTGCTCCTCAGCACGGGACCCCCCCCCGCCGCCGTCGCATTACCCCGCAGCACCGCCAAGAAGTGTTCCGCGGTCACGTCGCGGCCGCTGTAGTCAATGTCGCAGTTGTGACGGACGTCCCAGCCGGGGCGTCCGTCTGGCGACGGCTCGTTGAAGAGCGTGCCGGGGACGGGGTTGTCGGGCGCGGTGGCGGCGTCGTCGTAGGACATGAGGATGACGCGGTCGTCGGCGACGCCGTTGCGGCGCAGGATGTGGTAGGCGCGGCACACGTCCGCCTGGTGCCTGCGCGCGCATGCAATCAGGCGAGCAAAGCAGTAATTGAGAGTTGTGACAGCAGATTCAAGTTTATGAAACTGTGAATTGGAAAGTGATTGGAAAGTGATGTGAGAACGACGCGGTGGTCCGCAACGCCGTTGCGGCGCAGGATGTGGTAGGCGCGGCACACGTCCGCCTGGTGTCTGTGCGCGCATGCAATCAGGCGAGCAAAGCAGTAATTGAGAGTTGTGACAGCAGATTCAAGTTTATGAAACTGTGAATTGGAAAGTGATGTGAGATGACGCGGTCGTCCGCGACGCCGTTGCAGCGCAAGATGTGGTAGGCGTGACACACGCCCGCCTGGTGCCTGAGTGCGCATGGATGAGGCGAGCAGAACAGTGTTAAGGGTCATGAGAACGTACTTGAAATTGATGAACCTGTCAAGTAGTGTGGAGGCAGGAACGCGAAGTTATGCAAGAACGGCGCAGTTGTCAGCGAGCCGCTGCGGCGCAGGAAATGGCAGGTGCGGGTGGGGCACACATCAGCCTGGTGCCTGCGCGCGCGCGGATGAGGCAGTGGTGAGGGGTCTTGAAAACAGTTTCACATTCATGACACTGTGAATTAGTGAGGCAGAAACTTCAAGTGATGTGAGAGCGACGCAGTTGTAGGCGAGCTGCTGCGGCGCAGGAAATGCTAGGCGCGGCACATGTTTCGTGCACGCGTGCGCATGGGGACGATAAGGAACAGCGTCAGGTTCGAAGACAGCATCAAAAGTGAATGCAAAACGCGCTTCCTGAGACTTGGCATGAGAGCGCCTTGGTGGCAGCGGCATGTGCTGCTGCAGAAATCACGCATGCAGAAGAGAGTGCGACGCTGGCAGCGTCTGTCAGTGACATGATCATAATGCAATTCTCATCAATTGAGTTGCAGCACCGGTCGTGACAACTCTGCCTACTTAGCACCTGCATGACAGAAGAGTGAGGCAACTGAAGCTCACAAGGGCAAGTACAACTGCAAGGGAAGTGATGTGGTCGGCAGTGTCGTTGAATGTGAGCATGTGACGCATTTGTTGTTATTTTCTGAGGCACAAGATTGTTGCATCTGCACAACGACCATCTGAAACCGATCCTGCCGCGGCATGCACGCGGCAGGCTGCAATAGAAAAAAATCATAATTCCCTGCCTACTGCAGCCTGTGCCATATAAAGTATGTAGCATAGTCGTGGCAGCGCTCGGATGTGGGGCACATCTGAGCGTAGTGCTCCCGCCTAAAGACTCCAGTTTTCACTCGGCTGATGTAAGACACAGGCGCAATTTCTGCAAGTTGGCGTGACAGGCTGCAGAACAGCAAGTGCTGCAGCTCAGTGCAGGGCTTTAGAGAGCGCTTCCGGAGATCAAAAGTTAGTACAAGGGAGGAAGCATGATGAGACGTTGAATTTTGTGCACATTCTGTCAAATCGTTGACTGCATATCACTTAGCTTTCTTTGTGGATGTCCGCCTTTGGAGCTCAAAAGTGCTGAAGCAAGCTCGGGGAGCGCTCGGCTCGAAACGATCGAGGCAGCACACAATGGGCATAATTTTGACAAAAAACTTCGGTTCAATCTTACCATGATTCTGCAGATCGAGAGGCAACCGGCAGCAGCGTTCGAACAATGCGCAACATGTTTTGTTGTAAACTCTCGCGAAGGCGCCAAGCAGGCAGCACCAACACCAAACACCACCTATTGAGTATGCGCGAAAGTTCACCTGTAATTGTAGAAATACCGGGAGCCAGCGACGACGACTGCCCAGGTTTCTCCAGCCGTCACGAAAAACACGCACTGTATCGTCAGCAGAGACGCACACACCAACACGCGCCGCGCCATGCTCGCCCGCGGCGCCTTTGCCCCAAACTACTACGTATCACGCTCGAAGTTCAAGTTGAGGTCGTAGATTGATGTCCCCACAAAGTTTTTCCCCCCATTGTGCCCTCTGATCACAGTACTGAGCGCCTTTGAAATTGTTTTCAGACAGGCTTGGTCTGCGTGGTTCAGCCATCCGCATGACTACGGGACGAATGACACAAAAAGCCCAGGATGAGTGAGTGCCTGTGTGCTTACCTTTGCGTCCTGTCCTGCCCTAGCAGCATAGCCAGCTGTACGTTGGTAAAAATTTGTTGAGCCTGTCAGCTGAGCTTGCTGTGGGCGCTCGTGCTTGTGTATCCAGCACACCCAGTCAACACCTCAGGCTGTTGCACAATGACCTCGTTTTACGTACAAGGCAGTACTGTTTACATAATTATCTCCTGAGTTGCTCACTCTGCAGTATTGGGGCAGCATACGGTGGCACTGCGCTGGTATGCTAGTGTTGAAGTATGTTTAAGGAGCCATTTACACAACACGGCGTTGCTTATTCCTAAACTCACCTGCACAGCGCACCAGGGTTGGGCATGCACAACACTCAATACCCGCCTACCCGTCTGGTTTTCCAGATGCAATCACCGACGAATCCAAGCCCATAAACACGTCAACAAGAGCATCATAAGTGCACGTATCACATGTATTCACCCCGGTATCACTGGTTCCATGTTAGTTCGTTGAAATTGTGCAGCCGCATGTCAAGTCGGCGAGCGGCCCGGCACACCTGAAAGCAGCCACTCACACCACTCACATCCGTAGGCTCCCAGTCACATCCGTAGGCTCCCAGTCACACCATTGACACCTGAAAGCAGCCACTCACACCACTCACACCAGTCACACCACTCACACCAGTCACACCAGTCACACCACTCACACCACTCACACCTGAAAGCAGCCACTCACACCATTGACACCATTGACACCATTGACACCATTGACACCATTGACACCATTGACACAGTTGACATCCGCAGGCTCCCATCGACACCCGAAAGCAGCCACTCACATCCACAGGCTCCCACTCACACCAGTCACACCATTGACACCATTGACACCATTGACATCCGCAGGCTCCCATCGACACCCAGCGGCAACCCGAAAGCAGCCACTCACATCCACAGGCTCCCACTCACACCAGTCACACCATTGACATCCGTAGGCTCCCATTGACACCATTGACATCCGTAGGCTCCCATTGACACAGCTGACACAGTTGACACAGTTGACATCCGCAGGCTCCCATTGACATCCGCAGGCTCCAGTTGACACCCAACGGCAACCCGCAGGCTCCAGTTGACAGCATTGACATCCGCAGGCTCCATCGACCATTCAGACGACTCAGACGATTGCAGGGTCTCAGATCATGAGACTGCGCTGTTGCACCCGTCGCCATCGACGATTCAGAAGACTCAGACGATTGCAGGCGCACCCGTGTAGAATAGTGTGAGCAGCTGCTGACGAGGGTCAAATGCTCTCTGCTGTGACAGATGATGAGCAGCATGCAGTTGCAAAAGGGGGTGACATGCTCCAAACAGGTTCCCGGGGTCACAGGGGGGTAGGCTGGTATTGCAGTCTTGGCCTATCCCGGGGTAAACCACAGCATTTCGGCCGGCCGGCGTGTCAGTGATCAGCATGTTGCACAGGCAAACCACGAGGGTGAGTTGTCAAGACAGCATTGTTTGCTTTTCGGCAGTGTCAGAGCTGGGCTGTTGCCTGGGTGAAGGTGGATTCACGGCTGACTGGTGCATCAACAGAATCTCTGATGACAGAATCTCTGGTGCCTCGGCTTGCCATTGCCGCATGCAATCCTGCCATTGCGAGCCTGTCACATGACATTGCCACCTTTGCACCATGATCATGCTCTGCCGCAGTGTGACTTGAAATGTGCACTTGAATGATGCTTCAAATCGGCGGCGTACTCTGACGTGCTGCTCAGCAGCCATGCAGAGCCGGTGCTAGCTACTGCTGCTGCTTGCTCTGTGATGTGCATTGAGGTGCTGCTCAGCACTTGAAGGCATGCCGTGTGGCGGCTTGTGCTTGGCACGGGTGATCGGCAGTCGTGCAAAGCCGGTGCTGGTTGCAATGTGCTGCACATGAGGTGCTACTCAGCAGCTGTGGCAAGGGGGCCCTTCTTTGCACTTGGCACGTGGTCAAAGCAGGGCTGAACCTGCAATCATGCTGAGCAGCGGCAGTCATGTCTTGCAAATGTGCAGTGGTGATCACATGGAATGAATGTGCAAGTCGCAAGCGGCATGGACAAGCCAACATTGCATGAACGGCATGCAAAGCACAATGCAGGGTGAAAGTGCAGCGGCAGCACGTCGCGAGCGGCATGGACAAGCCAACATTGCATGAACGGCATGCAAAGCACAATGCAGGGTGAAAGTGCAGCGGCAGCACGAGAGAGACTCCAGATGTCATGGACACATGTGCACGAGTGAAAAGAGGTCATCATTGAAAGCCGATGGCACAATGTGAACTGCGACACAGAGCACATACACATGGCTCTGCTGCTGCTGCTGCTATCTGAGATGCATGTGCCAATGCGGCTGGGCAATGGCAAGAAGAGGTGGCCAAACAAATGCAAAGCTGCAAGCTGGCGGCCGCCATCGGCGGCCGCGGCTCACACTACTTACGCACA
Organism: Tribonema minus; assembly: GCA_017506865.1. Lineage (NCBI taxonomy): Eukaryota > Xanthophyceae > Tribonematales > Tribonemataceae > Tribonema > Tribonema minus. The sequence goes on from JAFCMP010000223.1 coordinate 315,970, forward strand.
ACATCATCACTAGCGCCTTCGTTGCTGCTGCCGCCACCTTCGCCGCTGTTGCCACCGCTGCTGCTGCCGTCCTTGCCGCCGCCGCTGCCGCTGTCGGCCTCAGCGGCCTCAGCGGCCCGACGGCGGCGCTTGCCGCTGCCGCCGTCACTGCTTGGCTCGTCACCGCCGGAGCCCTTGCCGCGTTTGCGGCTTCGAACGGCAGACGAGCCAGCTTCGGCCATGCCCTTGCCGGATGCGGCCACCGGCTCGTCGGCCTCGGCATCGGACTCCTCTGACGAGCAATAGTCTGGTGGAGGGGGGAGAGCAGAGGCGGACGGGGACTCAGGCCGCGGTGACGCAGGCGGCAGAGCGATGCGGAGGCTGCCTCGGCTCTGCGGCTCGTTGCTGCCGGTGCTGGAGTCGGCGTGCAAGGCGGCGATGAAGTGGTCGACGGCCTTGCGCAAGTTGCCGGAGCGTGCGGACTTGGTCGCCGAGGACAGTGCCGCCGCCTGCATAGCTGCGCCCAAGGCAAGTGTGACCTCGGCAGCACTTGACAGCAGATCAGTACGTGCCGGAGAGCGGGCGGCGGCAGCAGCGGCGGCGGCGGTGGCGGCATCGGCGGTGGCAGCGGCGACAGCGGCCTGGCGTGGAGTGGCTGCGGCGGCGCCGCGGCGGCGAACGACTGGAGTCGGCGGCACCTCCACCTTTGTCGACGGTCGCTTCTGCTTGTCCTCGGCACTTGGCTTAGTGTATTTCTGCTGCCACGGCTCCTTCACACATGGCACCTGCAGGTCTTCGGCTTGCTGGTCTGGTGTGAAGCACTCCGGCGGCTTCAAGATCGTGGGATGGTCCTCCAATATGCCCTCGAACCGCTCGAACTTCTGGCGGCGCAGATCATCGAGGGGGCCGCTCCACTTGCGGCCAGTCCTGCCCGCCAGCCGCATGAACTCGTCCCGGTCAAATGCCAGGAGCTGCCTGCCTCCGTTGAGCTTCACCTTCTCGGGGTCACTGATGAAAAATATTTTCGTGACCCTGTCGTCTGTGGCCATCTTGTGCAGCTGTTTCATGATTTCGCCACCGCTGTACTTGTAGCACCCATCCGGAGCAGGAGACGCAGAGACAGCAGCAGCTGCAGCAGCAGCAGCGACAGCCTGCTGCTCCGGTGGCACTTCATCGCTGCTGCCTGGCTGCTGCTGCTCCGTCTCCGCAGATCCATGCTGGTCAGAAACAGCAGCTGCACCGTCAATCCTGCTGCTGACTGCAGCAGCAATTGCTTGCGCCTGCGCGCTCAGCGTGCTCTGCTGCTGTTGCAATTGCTGCTGCGGTGGGTCTTGCTGGACCTCGCCAGCAGCAACAGGGTGAGATGCGCCTGCCTGCATGAGCGTCAATGCTGCTGTTACTGCTGCCAGAGACTGTCTGGTGTCTTAAATGCTGTCTGGCTGGCGCGCCAAGGCTGTTCTGGTGCACAGCAAGCACGCGCCAGGCAGACAATCGACTTTGTGCGCCTGTGCGCGCCTGTTTGCGCTTTCGGACCGATTTCACCAATTTTCACACTGTTCGGGGGGCTGATGCTACTGCATCAACTGCATAATCATGGTATTGAAATGAAGTGAAACTGCAAACAATGCTCGTCGAAACATGATCAGCCAGTGTTTTGTCACATACAAGACACATGTCAGCATGCTTGTGTCTTCTGCAGGGCAATTGTTCAAGAGCCATTTTCGGTGGCAATGCCCGGCAGCACAGTGCATGATGGACCAACGGCCACCTCAGCAGCCGCTGATGTGAGCATGTGAATATGATTTGGCACCACAAATGCTGGCAACATACCACCATGTCAGCAGTGCCCGGCACCTGGCACCAGGTCAAAAGGTACCAGCGGCAGTGACACAGCAGCGGCGTGCCGGCAGCAGCAGCAACAGCCGGATGTTTGGCCCGCAATATCTCCCTTGCAGCGCCAAGTGGGTTGGTTTTTCAGCGGCACTTCATCCACTGCTGTGCAAACTCAATCTGATGCACATACAACCTCAAAGAATTGAGCAGTGCTGTCAGCACAGCGGCAGCATGCAGCAGCATGAACGCACACAAAATGGCAGCAACTGCAATGTAGCTGATCATTCGAGAGCACGAACAGCCAGCACCAACAGACATGAAGAGAGTGAGAGAGAGGTCCAGAGGAGCAACCTGCTGTTGTCATTCATGCCGATGGCAAATGCATGTGCGGCAGCTGGACGATATTGACTTCGTATACTGGTGCCGCTGCTGCTGCCGCTGCCGCGAATTCAACTGCTGCTGCCGCTGTCGCTGCCGCGGCTGCTGAAATCACAAACCCTGCCGCTACTTCAACTGCTGCCGCTACTTCAACTGCTGCCGCTGCCGCTGCCGCGACCTCAACTGCTGTTGCTGCCGCTGCCGCGGCCCAGCTGCTGCCGCTGCCGTTGCCGCTGCTGCTGCTACTTCAACTGCTGCCGCTGCTGCTGCTACTTCAACTGCTGCTGCTGCCGCTGCCGCGGCCCAGCTGCTGCCGCTGCCGTTGCCGCTGCTGCTGCTACTTCAACTGCTGCCGCTGCCGCTGTCGCAACCTCAATTGCTGCTGTTGCCGCTGCCGCGGCCCCAGCTGCTGCCGCTGCCGTTGCCGCCGCTGCTGCTACTTCAACTGCTGCCGCTGCCGCTGCCACTGCCGCTGCCGCTGCCGCTGCCGCTGCTCTCGGCTTCCTCGACTTCCTCGGCTTCCTCGGCTCCATCAGCGCTGCGGCGGCGCTTGCGGCTGCGCTCGTCGCCGCCGACTTCGCCCTTGCGCTTGCGACTCGCGTCGGAAATGGCAGCCTCGGCCGATGACTCGTCGGCTTCGTCATCAGAGGACACAAAGTCGGACGGCGCCGATTGCGGCTCGGCTGCTGTGCCCTGCTGCCGCTCGCACCGGCTGCTGGAGTAAGCGAGAAGGACAGCTTCGAATCCGTCGACGGCTTCACGCAGTGAAGCCATATGCTTGGCCTTGGTCGTTCTCGACTGTGCAGCCGCCTGTGCGGCAGTGCCGCCGGCGCTGGCAACGGCACCCAACGCGAACACAATGTCAGCAGGAGAGGCCGGAGAAGCGAAGGAGTCGGCGGCGGCGTTGGCCGAGGCCCTGGTCGTGCGGCCGCCGCGACGAACTGACGCCGTCTGTATGGAGGATGTGCCGCCGCCGCCGACCCCCTTCCGGCTGCCGCCTCGTCCGGCCTTTCCGCCTCGGCTACCCTTGGCGCCGCTTGCGGCGCCAGCCGTTGTCGCCGCCGACTTTGAGTTGGCCTGCCGTAGCAGCCGCTGGCATGAGCGCCCCGTGCCGCCCTTGACATCCGCATCCTCCTCGGCCGCCGAGCTGACGTCGATGCACTCCGTCCATGATGTCTTGATGCAGCTCAGCCGCAGCTTCTCGCGGTCGGCGTCGGGGTGAAACGGAACCGGAGTCCTCCACCGGTGCTCTGTCTTGCTCTTCTTCTTGCCCGGCTCGCAATACCTCTCGAAGCTCTGCCTGCTGAAGCCATCCAGCATGTACGCCTCGCCGTAGGATGTCCACAGGTGGAAAGCCTCCGGGGTGCACAGCAGCAGCTTCGGCTTCTCGCCGGCCGTGTCGCCAGGGTCGGGCACGAACTCGATGCCCTTCACCTCTGGCTTGAGAGCCAGCTGCAGCATGACGGGCATGAAGTTGCCGCCTCTCATGACCTCCACCTCGTCATCCTGAGCATCGAGAGCAGCAGCAGCAGCAGCAGCAGGCACGTCTGTGCTCCCTTCTCCTGCGTCTCCTGCAGCGTCACCAGCAGGCTGTTCCGGGGGAGAAGCTGCAGCATCGCCAACAGCAGCGTCTGCGGTCTGCGGTGCATCAGGCGACTGCTCCTGACGCACTGCTGCGCCCTCCTCGCCAGGTTTGCCTGCCACACCACCAACAGCAGCAGCAGCAGCAACCTCATCTGCGTTACCACTGCTGCTGCCTGGCTGCTGCTGCTGCTCCGTCTCCGCAGGCTTCTGCTGGTCAGGAGCAGCATTTGCATTGTTCATGCTGCTGATTACTGCAGCAGCAGGTGCCTGCGCCTGCGGGCTCAGCGTGCTCTGCTGCTGTTGCAATTGCTGCTGCGGTGGGTCTTGCTGGACCTCGCCAGCAGCAACAGAGGGAGGTGCGCCTGCCTGCATGAGCGTCAATGCTGCTGTTACTTCTGCCAGAGACTGTCTGATGTCTTAGATGCTGTCTGGCTGGCGCGCCAAGGCTGTTCTGGTGCCCAGCAAGCACGCGCCAGGCAGTCAGTCGACTTTGTGCGCCTGTGCGCGCCTATATGCGCTTCGAACCCTCTGGTGACAGTTTCACCGTGCATTGGAGGCTGCGGCAGAGGCCGAGTCGCAGCATCTACTGCATTGTTGTGAAAAGAACGAAATGACTCTTTGATGGCTTTGATGGCTGCAAGGCACGTCGCCCACTGCGCTCTCAGCAGCATCTCACAACATGCATGTATGGGCACGGCGATGTGCATGTCCAACGCAAGTCATCATTGCAAGCCTTGAGAAAACCATGGCGGAAGATGATTGTCAGAGCTCATTTGACCAGCGCTGGTGATGCCGGCGCCTCGCCTGCCTCACCTGGCGTCTTCGGCGAGTCAACACAGAGCCCGGCGCCGGGCAAGTCAAGTGGTGACTCGCCGATATCATGCTGGAAGACACCCGGGGCGTAGAAAGGAGCAGACTGCTGATCATCATCATCGTTCTTGCGAGTTTCACGTGAGGAGGCAACGAATGCGCCGTCTGGCATCAATGACAGATGTCAGCGCAGCGCAACGCCGCCGGCCCGCACCATATCGCCGGCCCGCACCCCATTGCTAAAAGCTGTTGGAGCTGAGCCAGATCGATCATGCGGCTTTGAGTAGGCTCGGAGGAATATGGCTCCACATCACACCAGCTTTGGAGCGCTGAGCCGACTCGGCTTCTTGCGGAAGGCCAGCGCGCCGATCAAGGCGAACGCCAGCATTAACGCGCCGAGTGCACGGATTGAGCTGCCCAAGTCTGTTAGCATGACCATCGCGAGAGCGGCGGAGTCAGGCATGGTGACTGCGGCCAGCAGCGGATCGGCAAGCATCTCGCTCGCCGGAGCACCGTAGGACTGCGCCGGCTGCGGCATTTCGTACGTTGTCGCCGGCTCCTGCGGCACCACCTCTACCACTGCCTCGTCCGCTGTGACTCCCATCGGCAGCATCGCAAGTCCGACAAGCCCCCCTTCCTCCATTGCAGACAGTGAGAAAGTGTACGCCGTGGAAGGCTTGAGGCCGGATACGGTCATGGAGGTCGCCGAGGTGGTGAGCGTGCCGAGCGGCACCGCCGGTGCAGCCCCCGCTGCGTACGCGAGCACGTAAGAGGCGCCGGCGTACGCTTGAGTCCACTCCAGTGCAATGAACCCCGTGCCGAACGATTTCACAGTGAGCAGCGAGCTCGCTGTGGTGAAGGAGGCGCTGCCCTCCCTCAGCCAGCTGCTGCCGTCGACCCGCAAAGATTCCATCGCAACGGAGTAGTCGGTCGCCTTGACGAGATTCTTGAGGCTCAATCCGGCGCCGCCTCTCAGGCCGTCCGCGAGCAGCGCACCTGTCTTACCTTCCACCAGCCGGTACACGCTGGACTCTTCACCGGTCCAGCTGATGTACGCGGTAGATGCCCGCACCGTGCCGACCTTGATCGCAGCGCCCGCCGAGGTCTTGAACGGCACGCTGCCGAGCAACACTCTGTTGGCTCCCTCGACTGCAATCACCTCAACTGTGTATTGCACGCCGGTGACGAGGTCGGACGCCAGCAGATTTTTCAAGGACGACCGCGCGTACGGCGTGCCCGCCAAAGTCTTCTTGGCTCCGCCGGCGGGGGTGAGGACCACCTCAAAGCCGATGGCCGCGGCCTCGGCGAGGTCTGTCCATGACACCAGGGCCGAGTCCGCGCTGGTGGATACCTTGATGTCAACCGAGAGGGTCGTCTTCGTGGGGTTGCCCTTTCCCTGAACCTGATCCACGTACGCTGCGTTCTCAGATCGCTGTAGCCCGAACGTGTAAGGCCTGCCCGGCGTCAGGCCTGTAACGACGGCAGTTGCTTTGGCGCCGGGCTGGACCAGAACCTCGCCGGCGGGCGCCATCGCCTCGCCGATGGCACCTGCCATCACCCGAAACCTGGCGGCGGCACTGCTGGGGTTCGTGAACTGCACGCCGATGCTTCCAAATGTGCACGTGTCGATGCTCATCGCCGCGTACGCATCGGTCTTGAAGTTGACTGTCGCGATCGGCGCTGCCATGGTGATCACGGACAATACAACTCGAGCCTACAAAAAACGGAGCAGCGTGAGCCTGGTCCTCATGCAGCCGCCGTCAGAGCCGCAAGCTAAAAAATCGCAGATCACATGGAGAGACACACCAATGCGATTCCTCACACTCCTGGCGGCACTGCTACCCGGCCTCATGCTCGCGGACTCCATGGCAGTGACTGCCGTTAGAGGAGCAGCCGACATCCACGCGCTCAGCCCTGGCAGTGTGCTGCTATTCCACTGCCGAACGGCGCCGGCATGTTTCCGGGCAGTGGCTCAGCTGGAAGACATTTCGGCGCGGGAGGGGGCAGCGCCGTGCTTCTCGGCGTGCTTCGGCAGCGACGAGGGAGTCCTGATGCAAGCTCGGCGCTTTGGCGTTCACACCATCCCCGCCTTCGTCATGATCGCAGAGCCACCTCGAGTGGTGCAGCCCTGCAGTGCGGAGCAACTCGATTCCGCAGTGCTCCACTCCCGCAGGCGACTGAGCGGGATCAGGGCGGGGGCAAGATGAGGATGGGTGAAGCTCATGCTGAGGGGTGTTGGCAAAAAAAAAAACGTGATCGGTTGCTGAAAGGTCAGATGCCACGTCACCCTTCCAAATGCGTGTGAAAGATTCTGCACCGCGTGCTGCAGGGGCGCTGTAGTGGCACGTCGCGGGCCTGCTGCTCTGCTGCTGCTGCTGCTGTGTCTGCTTGGTTTCTGCTGCCATACATCTCCTGTGCTGATGACGTCACTGAGATGTGAACAGACGTGACGTCGCAGCAGCCATCAGCCAGATGGCTGCCGCGTAGCATGCTCCGCCTGCAAGCACAGGTCTTGCGCTGGTGGTTCGCTGGCTACTGCGCCAGCAGCAGCATCAGGAGTAGCATCGCCCAAGTCTGCAGTGACGCCACTGCGGAGAAAAGAAGGCCCTTCCAGAAGCAATGTCCGAAAGGTCACATTCACAGGTTGGCTGGCGCGGCGTGGTCTTGTGCCTAACGACCTTGGAACTTGACGCGCTGGCGAGCCAACCGAGACACCACTGGCTAGCCAGACCGCAGCAGCAGCGAGCGCAGTAGCAGCAGGCAAGCAAGCAGCAGCAGCATCAGCAGCAGCAGCATCAGCAGCAGCCCCAGAGCTCCCTGCAAATGTGGGAACAGGAGGCAACAGCAGCAGCAGATGGAGCCTCGTTGCGCCAGACAGCAGCAGCAACAGCAGCAGCAGCAGGAGTGCTGGCAGGCGGTCCCCCAACTGATCCTCCTGACGCTGATCAGGAATCCGGTTCAAGCACAGATGGCGGTGAGGCAGAGGACCCTCCGCAGGAGGACCAGCGCGTTCCAGATGGCACCTATCACTACCGCGGGGGCGGGTTGATGAGGGCGCTAAAGGAGATCGTTGATGATAATCGGGTTGACTCAATCTACTTCATGGACGACGCAGAGAGTCTCGAGGAGAACGAAGGCAGGCCTCTGATGGCCTTCGACCGCTCCGAGTTTGAGCGCCTGACTGGCACCCTCAAGTGGAGTGGCCATCAGACATACCTGCAGTACCAGAAGTTCACTTCCATGGACGTGCCCATGGACCAGTACCCGCGGGTGTTGAGGCCGCCGGCGTGCTTCGTGCCTGAGCGCTGCGCCAAAGACCTACAAGTGCCCGACATCAAGCAAAAGTGGGCGATCGACTTCACCAGCCACGATGCGGCGAAACCACGCAAGCAGGGCAAGCAAGGGGCTGCGAAGCCGACGACTCCGTCGAAGAAGAGCGCGCAGGGCGCGGGAAAGGCAGCGCGGAGGTCTGCGACGTCAGAGAGGAGGAAGAGCCCCGGCGCCGAATCCGAGGATTCTGGCGCCGACTCGCCCGGCCTCTCATCACTCGAGGATGATGTCGTCTCCGCTGCGCGGCAGTTCAAGGCCAGTACCCGACGCTCCCGGGAGGGCACCGTCCAGAAGCGCGCAGCACCGTTACGGGACGCTGTGGACCGTATGATAAACGCAGGCGCAGCCCTCAATGCCGCAGCTCGGCGGACCCCATCGCGACGTCCGCCCGCCGCTGCCAGCTCCCCTCCGTCGGATGCGTCCTCTGCCCTTTCTCATCAAGATGATCCTCCTTCTGACTACGTCAGCTCCGACGAGGCTGACGACGACCCGGCCACGCCGACAGCCGGTGCAGACGACGATGACGCTGCATCAGACGTCAGTCAGATCCGCAAGCGGGGCCGCAGCTACTCCGATGGCAGCGACCATCAGCGCCGCCCGACGCAACGTGGTCTCGTCGAAGAGGAAGAGGAGGTGGGGCAGGGGCACAGCAGCGAGGGGAACATCGGCGGTGCGGATGGTCTTTCCGGCGACGAGCAGGCCTCTGCCGCGCGCGCGCAGGACGACGGCGATGACGAGCAGGAGGACGGCGAAGCAGGAAGACGGCGATGACGACGATGACAACGATGATGAGGAAGATTGAGTCCAGCACCTCATCCGGCCAAGCGGTGGGGGGGGGGCTCCTCCATGTGCTTGCTGCAGTGTTCGCCGTGCGCACAATTCGATAACATCTTCGCTTTCCTGTTTTCCATTTTTTCAGAGTTCGCGCTCCCGATGCCTGTTTGCTGTGTCTCGCTTGCGGCGATGTGCCTTGCAGTGTCAGCGGTCCGAAATCGGCGACATGTTGGGATCGCCGCTCATTGTCACAGGTGCCGCCGTAAAGTCGGCGAGTATATCTCTCGCCGGCGTCATTTGTCGTCAGGTTGTCTATCCCCGCTTGCTGCCCGGCGACTCCCGATGCCTGTTTGCTGTGTCTCGCTTGCGGCGATGTGCCTTGCAGTGTCAGCGGTCCGAAATCGGCGACATGTTGGCATCGCCGCTCATTTTTTCACAGGTGCCGCCGTAAAGTCGGCGAGCGTATGTCTCGCCGACGTCGTTTTTTCGTCACGGCGTCGATCCCCGCTCGCTGACCGGCGACATGCATGCAGTGGTTGCGCGCCGCCAAGATTCTATGAACCGACCGGGCGAGACGCTTGGCGCACGGTTTCACCCTCGGCGCACGGTTTCACCCTCGGCGCACAGTTTCACCCTTGGCGCACGGTTTCACCCTCGGCGCACAGTTTCACCCTCGGCGCACGGTTTCACCCTCGGCGAATGGGCGCCCGGCGCTCGCCGAATTGTCAAATTAACTCAAGCGCGATTGTGCTACATGCTTGGCACAGAAGGAACGAGGTGTTCTTGGATGAGACCGTGGTCGAAACGAAACCCGTGTCGCTCCTCGGCGAATGTTTCAAACTCCGCGCCGGTCTGCCCCGCCTGGGCCTGCTGAACCGACCCGCCCCACATTCCGCGCTGAGTGCTTTTCCGTCGGCGCTCGGTCTCACTTGCACACAGAGCACACGCGCACAGCACCGCACCTATCCATGCAGGCGCCTTTCGAGCTGGAAGAGGAGGCGGAATGGCAGGAGGACATGGCTGACGCCCCAGCCCGAGAACCGACCTCAGCAGCAGCTCCAGCGCACGGTGAGCAGCAGGCGCGGGTTGCGCATCGACATCAGCTGGGGGGTCGTTTCATGACCGTGCTGCATCAGTTCGCCAGCGACGAAGGCCTTCCGCAGGTCACATTCATTGCGAGCTCAGCGTGTGATCACCACCACCTGCTGGCGTTTCACCTGGAGACTCTGCTGCAGCTGCTGGGCACCAAGGACTCCTGCGTCAAGGACTACCTGTCACGTCAGCGCTTCAAATTCCTCAAGTGGCAGGACGTCAACGGCTTCCGCATGCGCGTTTACACGCCGCCCGGCTGCTTCGCCCCCGCCGTCGACGCACGGACCCTGCAGGTCGAGGACATCAAGAAGGCCTGGTTCGCGCCGTGGCCGGCCTCGAAGGCCCTCAGGGGTCCGCGCCGTGCGTGCGGCGGCAAGGCACGGGGCTGCGGCAGCAAGGCACGGGGCAAGGCCGCCGCCGCAGAGGTGCCCACCGACCTCGGCGCCTTTGTCAACCGCATTACCCGGAAGCTGCAGCGGTCTAGCAGTACCATCTTTCAGTGTCTGCAGGTGGAGGCGCTCGGCGTCCCCATGCTGTCCGTGATGCCGGCGCTCAGCAGCGCCGCCGTGGTGATGGAGCGCGCAGTGGACGTGTGGGCGAGAGCTTACGCCGTTGCTTCCGAGGTCATCCCGCGAGGCGAACAAGTGGCGGCGAGCAGCGAGGGCGAGGCCGGCGCCGGGCGATATGACTTCTCGGATTCTTCCGACGCCGGGGACGACGCCGATTCAAATTCATCCGGCGAGGAGGGGGACGAGAGCGGCGAGAAGCAGCACTCATTCGAGTTGGAACAGGGGCTTCCCCCTCCGCCCGACTTCGTGTCTGATGCGGAAAGCAGTTCGTCGGAGGAGGACGCCGACGAGGACGCCGGCGACGCCGCTGCCGCCGACTTCGCCGGCGACACATCGTCCAGTGCTGTCGCCGTAGCCGGGGCCGGCGACGAGCATCAGGCGCCGGACGAAGCCCTTGACCAAGCGGACTCCGGGACGTCTGGCGACTCGAGTTCCGATGACTCGGCGGACTCGTCCGACGAGTAATCAACTGTTGCGCATGCCACATCTTGCAGCAGTTTTGGCACGTTCTTGCTGCGGTAGCTTGAGATGCTGGTAGGTCGGACCGGCCTCTCGCAGTTGGGCAGCGTATGCATCACATGTGTAAATGAGACCTTTGGAACGGCGGAGACTTGTCGGATCTTGCTCTTTGCCTGCTGCAAGTCGTCGCCGTGTTCACCGTGTCGAAAATCAGCCACACGTATTGTACTTGTGATGACAGGGTGTGCCCTCGTACTCGTGAACACACTTTGCCTTGTCGTGAGATGCGGGGGCAGCGCTCGCCAGCCGGTGCGGCCGACACTGATGCGATGCGTGATTGAACATGTGCATTTGCTGAAACTGGACAACGTCGCCGACTTGTTGATGCCACGGACACACAGCGATCTCGGCGAGGTGCTCTCAAGGCTTCGCTCAAGTGCCGGCGAAGCAATGGTCGTGGGTCTCGAGTGGCAGACATCCCTGACTTTTGCTTTCATATGTGCTCTCTCAATGCCCTCGAAGAACGCATGCATGCGTTGCTCGCCGGTCTTGAATCGCCGGATTTCATCGCCGAAGGGGACGCGCGGCACGCCCGCAGTGTGCCGCGCGTCCCACTTTTCAGGTATTGCACTCAGAAACTTGTGGCCAGACTCTCACCATGAGCATCCGTCCGTCCGGCCAGGTGGACGCGCGGCACGCCCGCAGTGTGCCGCGCGTCCCACTTTTGAGGCAGCGTACTGACATACCTGTGGCCAGCCTCTGGCACCGAGCAAGCATCCGTCCATCCGGCCAGGTAGAAACGTGTTCCATTTGGGGGGGAGTTCCCCCTTCTGCGCCAGATGTAAGCTTGATGCGGCGCTCGCCGATCGCTGCGGACAAGAAGTTCATGCGATGCCTCAGAAACACAGCGGCGTCGGGGAGGTGAGGGCTCGGCTTGGCTCAGCACGTGCGATCGGAAAGCCGCCGGCGAAGCTTTTGTATCGAGTCTCGACTGGCACAGTCCGCTGTCTTTGCCTTTCATTTGCCGATCTCAGTGCCCTCGAGCAATTTGCGTTCGCCGGCCTCATGTCGCCGAATAACTTCGCCGAAGGGGACGCGCGGCACGCCCGCAGTGTGCCGCGCGTCCCACTTTTCAGGTATTGCACTCAGAAACTTGTGGCCAGACTCTGACCATGAGCATCCGTCCGTCCGGCCAGGTGCACGCGCAGCACGCCCGCAGTGTGCCGCGCGTCCCACTTTTGAGGCAGCGTACTCACAACCTGTGGCCAGCCTCTGGCACCGAGCAAGCATCCGTCCGTCCGGCCAGGTGGAAACGTGTTCCATTCGGGGGGGGGGGGGGAGTTTTCTCTTCTGCGCCAGATGTCAGCTTGATGCGGCGCGCGCCGATCGCTGCGGACAAGAAATTCATGCGATGCCTTTCAAACACAGCGACGTCGGCGCGGCGAGCGCTCGGCTTGACTCGGCACGTGCGATCGGCAAGCTGCCGGCGGAGCCATGGTCTTGAGTCTCGAGAGGCAAATGCCCTGACTGTATCTTCATGTGTGAGATCTGAACGCCCTCGAGCATCCGTTTGGCCATGTGGACGCGCGGCACGTCCGCAGTGTGCCGCGCGTCCCAATTTTCATGCACCGCGCTCAGAAACTTGTGGGCCGACTCTGGCCATGAGCATCCGTCCGTCCGGCCAGGTGGACGCGCGGCACGTCCGCAGTGTGCCGCGCGTCCCACTGTTTAGGCATCGCACTCAGAAGCGCATGGCCAGACTCAGGTGCCCAGCAAGCATCCGTCCGTCCGGCCAGGTTGAGCCTCGCTGCTTCCGCGGCGTCTGCAGCAGAGCTCAGCTGAGGGCGGCGCTAGACAATCTGTGCGGGCACGACGTTTATGCGATGCCGGGGCAACCTGCAGCGCCGGGAACGCCCCTCTGACACGAGGGGCGAGTCATTCAGCTGACAGACACAGACTCAGAGGGAGGATCCGGGCGACGATGAACGAGGGCGAGAGGCTGCACAGCGCCAATCGAGTGGTAAGCGGCCTTCGCGGGCCCACCTGGCCGGACGGACGGACGGATGCTTCTGTGATGCTGCAGGGTGCCAAACTTTTTGCATAGAGGTCGGTGGCCCCGTTTCATCCGTATTGGATTTCAACTCGCAGCGCCGGGTACGCCCCCTGTGACACGAGGGCGAATCATTCAGCTGACAGGCACAGACTCAGAGGGAGGATCCGGGGGGCGATGAACGAGGGCGAGAGGGCGTTTCCGCCGCTGTACAGCGCCACTCGAGTGGTAAGCGGCCTTCGCGGGCCCACCTGGCCGGACGGACGGACGGATGCTTCTGTGATGCTGCAGGGTGCCAAACTTTTTGCATAGAGGTCGGTGGCCCCGTTTCATCCGTATTGGATTTCAACTCGCAGCGCGGGTACGCCCCCTGTGACACGAGGGCGAATCATTCAGCTGACAGGCACAGACTCAGAGGGAGGATCCGGGGGGCGATGAACGAGGGCGAGAGGGCGTTTCCGCCGCTGTACAGCGCCAATCGAGTGGTAAGCGGCCTTTGCGGGCCCACCTGGCCGGACGGACGGACGGATGCTTCTGTGATGCTGCAGGGTGCCAAACTTTTTGCATAGAGGTCGGTGGCCCCGTTTCATCCGTATTGGATTGCAACTCGCAGCGCGGGTACGCCCCCTGTGACACGAGGGCGAGTCATTCAGCTGACAGACACAGACTCAGAGGGAGGATCCGGGCGACGATGAACGAGGGCGAGAGGGCGTTTCCGCCGCTGTACAGCGCCACTCGAGTGGTAAGCGGCCTTCGCGGGCCCACCTGGCCGGACGGACGGACGGATGCTTCTGTGATGCTGCAGGGTGCCAAACTTTTTGCATAGAGGTCGGTGGCCCCGTTTCATCCCTATTTGATTTCAACTCGCAGCGCCGGGTACGCCCCCTGTGACACGAGGGCGAGTCATTCAGCTGACAGGCACAGACTCAGAGCGAGGATCCGGGGGGCGATGAACGAGGGCGAGAGGGCGTTTCCGCCGCTGTACAGCGCCACTCGAGTGGTAAGCGGCCTTCGCGGGCCCACCTGGCCGGACGGACGGACGGATGCTTCTGTGATGCTGCAGGGTGCCAAACTTTTTGCAAAGAGGTCGGTGGCCCCGTTTCATCCGTATTGGATTTCAACTCGCAGCGCCGGTACGCCCCCTGTGACACGAGGGCGAGTCATTCAGCTGACAGACACAGACTCAGAGGGAGGATCCGGGCGACGATGAACGAGGGCGAGAGGCTGCACAGCGCCAATCGAGTGGTAAGCGGCCTTCGCGGGCCCACCTGGCCGGACGGACGGACGGATGCTTCTGTGATGCTGCAGGGTGCCAAACTTTTTGCAAAGAGGTCGGTGGCCCCGTTTCATCCGTATTGGATTTCAACTCGCAGCGCCGGTACGCCCCCTGTGACACGAGGGCGAGTCATTCAGCTGACAGGCACAGACTCAGAGGGAGGATCCGGGGGGCGATGAACGAGGGCGAGAGGGCGTTTCCGCCGCTGTACAGCGCCACTCGAGTGGTAAGCGGCCTTCGCGGGCCCACCTGGCCGGACGGACGGACGGATGCTTCTGTGATGCTGCAGGGTGCCAAACTTTTTGCATAGAGGTCGGTGGCCCCGTTTCATCCGTATTGGATTTCAACTCGCAGCGCGGGTACGCCCCCTGTGACACGAGGGCGAGTCATTCAGCTGACAGAAACAGACTCAGAGGGAGGATCCGGGCGACGATGAACGAGGGCGAGAGGCTGCACAGCGCCAATCGAGTGGTAAGCGGCCTTCGCGGGCCCACCTGGCCGGACGGACGGACGGATGCTTCTGTGATGCTGCAGGGTGCCAAACTTTTTGCAAAGAGGTCGGTGGCCCCGTTTCATCCGTATTTGATTTCAACTCGCAGCGCCGGGTACGCCCCCTGTGACACGAGGGCGAGTCATTCAGCTGACAGGCACAGACTCAGAGGGAGGATCCGGGGGGCGATGAACGAGGGCGAGAGGGCGTTTCCGCCGCTGTACAGCGCCACTCGAGTGGTAAGCGGCCTTCGCGGGCCCACCTGGCCGGACGGACGGACGGATGCTTCTGTGATGCTGCAGGGTGCCAAACTTTTTGCAAAGAGGTCGGTGGCCCCGTTTCATCCGTATTGGATTTCAACTCGCAGCGCCGGTACGCCCCCTGTGACACGAGGGCGAGTCATTCAGCTGACAGACACAGACTCAGAGGGAGGATCCGGGCGACGATGAACGAGGGCGAGAGGCTGCACAGCGCCAATCGAGTGGTAAGCGGCCTTCGCGGGCCCACCTGGCCGGACGGACGGACGGATGCTTCTGTGATGCTGCAGGGTGCCAAACCTTTTGCAAAGAGGTCGGTGGCCCCGTTTCATCCGTATTGGATTTCAACTCGCAGCGCCGGTACGCCCCCTGTGACACGAGGGCGAGTCATTCAGCTGACAGGCACAGACTCAGAGGGAGGATCCGGGGGGCGATGAACGAGGGCGAGAGGGCGTTTCCGCCGCTGTACAGCGCCACTCGAGTGGTAAGCGGCCTTCGCGGGCCCACCTGGCCGGACGGACGGACGGATGCTTCTGTGATGCTGCAGGGTGCCAAACTTTTTGCATAGAGGTCGGTGGCCCCGTTTCATCCGTATTGGATTTCAACTCGCAGCGCGGGTACGCCCCCTGTGACACGAGGGCGAGTCATTCAGCTGACAGAAACAGACTCAGAGGGAGGATCCGGGCGACGATGAACGAGGGCGAGAGGCTGCACAGCGCCAATCGAGTGGTAAGCGGCCTTCGCGGGCCCACCTGGCCGGACGGACGGACGGATGCTTCTGTGATGCTGCAGGGTGCCAAACTTTTTGCAAAGAGGTCGGTGGCCCCGTTTCATCCGTATTGGATTTCAAC
The DNA here is from genome assembly GCA_017506865.1 of Tribonema minus. Classification (NCBI taxonomy): domain Eukaryota; class Xanthophyceae; order Tribonematales; family Tribonemataceae; genus Tribonema; species Tribonema minus. The sequence continues at coordinate 331,702 of JAFCMP010000223.1, forward strand.
TCGCAGCGCCGGTACGCCCCCTGTGACACGAGGGCGAGTCATTCAGCTGACAGGCACAGACTCAGAGGGAGAATCCGGGGGCGATGAACGAGGGCGAGAGGGCGTTTCCGCCGCTGTACAGCGCCACTCGAGTGGTAAGCGGCCTTCGCGGGCCCACCTGGCCGGACGGACGGACGGATGCTTCTGTGATGCTGCAGGGTGCCAAACTTTTTGCATAGAGGTCGGTGGCCCCGTTTCATCCGTATTTGATTTCAACTCGCAGCGCCGGGTACACCCCCTGTGACACGAGGGCGAGCCATTCAGCTGACAGGCACAGACTCAGAGGGAGGATCCGGGCGACGATGAACGAGGGCGAGAGGCTGCACAGCGCCAATCGAGTGGTAAGCGGCCTTCGCGGGCCCACCTGGCCGGCCGGACGGACGGATGCTTCTGTGATGCTGCAGGGTGCCAAACTTTTTGCAAAGAGGTCGGTGGCCCCGTTTCATCCGTATTTGATTTCAACTCGCAGCGCCGGGTACGCCCCCTGTGACACGAGGGCGAGTCATTCAGCTGACAGGCACAGACTCAGAGGGAGGATCCGGGCGACGATGAACGAGGGCGAGAGGCTGCACAGCGCCAATCGAGTGGTAAGCGGCCTTCGCGGGCCCACCTGGCCGGCCGGACGGACGGATAAGCGGCCTTGGCGGGCCCACCTGGCCGGCCGGACGGACGGATGCTTCTGTGATGCTGCAGGGTGCCAAACTTTTTGCAATGAGGTCGGTGGCCCCGTTTCATCCGTATTTGATTTCAACTCGCAGCGCCGGGTACGCCCCCTGTGACACGAGGGCGAGTCATTCAGCTGACAGACACAGACTCAGAGGGAGGATCCGGGGGGCGATGAACGAGGGCGAGAGGGCGTTTCCGCCGCTGTACAGCGCCACTCGAGTGGTAAGCGGCCTTCGCGGGCCCACCTGGCCGGACGGACGGACGGATGCTTCTGTGATGCTGCAGGGTGCCAAGCTTTTTGCATAGAGGTCGGTGGCCCCGTTTCATCCGTATTTGATTTCAACTCGCAGCGCCGGGTACGCCCCCTGTGACACGAGGGCGAGTCATTCAGCTGACAGACACAGACTCAGAGGGAGGATCCGGGGGGCGATGAACGAGGGCGAGAGGGCGTTTCCGCCGCTGTACAGCGCCACTCGAGTGGTAAGCGGCCTTCGCGGGCCCACTTGGCCGGACGGACGGATGCTCATGACCAGAGTCTGGCCTCAAGTCTCTGGGTGCGATACCTCAAAAGTGGGACGCGCGGCACACTGCGGGCGTGCCGCGCGTCCCCTTCGGCGAGGTCATTCGGCGTTATGCGGCCGGCGAACGCAAATTGCTTGAGGGCACTGAGATCGGCAAATGAAATGGCAAAGACAGCGGACTGTGCCAGTCGACACTCGATACCAAAGCTTCGCCGGCAGCTTTCCGATCGCACGTGCTGAGCCAAGCCGAGCCCTCACCTCGCCGACGTCGCTGTGTTTCTGAGGCATCGCATGAATTTCTTGTCCGCAGCGATCGGCGAGCGCCGTACAAGCTGAGCTCTGGCGCAGAGGAGGTACCCCCCGCGGAAGCAACGAGGCTCAACCTGGCCGGACGGACGGATGCTTGCTCGGTGCCAGAGGCTGGCCACAGGGTTGTGAGTTACGGTGCCTCAAAAGTGGGACGCGCGGCACACTCCGGGCGTGCCGCGCGTCCGCCTGGCCGGACGGACGGATGCTCATGGCCAGAGTCTGGCATGAAGTCTCCGAGTGCGATACCTCAAAATGAGGACGCGCGGCACACTGCGGGCGTGCCGCGCGTCCCCTTCGGCGTCCGCATCCGGCGATTCGAGACCGGCGAGCGACGCATGCTCGAGGGCATTGGCGGAGGGTGAGTGCCAGGAGCGTGCCTTGCGTCCTATCCGCGGCGTACCTCGCATGCCAGACCTTCGAAACGAGATGTTGTGCGGGCAGCGTTCGCCCCCCCCCCCCCGGACCAACACGCTCAGAAGCAGTTCGCAGCAGCCACTTTGAGACGACGACAAGAAGGTGCTGGCGGCATCATTTTGTTGCCTCGCTGGCGCGTGACCATGTCCTTGACCGTTAGCCTGCTCGCAGGGCCCGTGACGCAAGGCGACAACGGCACTCTGACTGCCATTCCCTCTGGGCCAGTGGACTCTGTCAGCTGGCAGAGGGACGGCGTCCCCCTTCCCTGGACGACGCTCGTGCTCACATCCATGCCGGTGGGGGAGTACGCGGTCGCTGTCACGGCAGGGGAGGGGACGGCCACAGCGACGGCGAAGGTGTCGTTCAGCGCGGTCCGTCCCCTGTCCGTGGTGGCGATCACCAAGGATGCCTCGTCGTACGACACCAAGGACGGATCGGTGAAGCTGTACATCAGCGACGGCGTGCCTCCGTACTCGGCGCAGTGGAGTCACGGCCCCACCGCGACGTACGTGCTCCTGCGAGCGGGCGACTACTCCGTCACGGTCACGGACCACAGCGGCGCATCAGCGGTGGGGACGTACCACATATCGCAGCCCACCAGCTTCGACATCGACGATCGGCTGCTTGAGGTGAACCTGATGGGGGACACGACCTGTCGCGATCTGTACTGCCGCACCGTCGAGGGCAGGGGGGCAGTGTGCGCGGACGAGGGCGTGGGCGCCCTTCAGATGAAGCGGGGGTACGGCGAGGGGGCGGAGGGCGTGGCGTCGCTGGTCGCCTCCCCTGACGGCACTGGCGGCGCTGCCAAGATGCTGGTGAGCGCGTGCTCCGCGGGCGGCATCTCCCACCCCGTGCTGCCCCTCGACTCCACCGGAGACGTGCACGTCACGGGCGACCTGACGATCGTGGGGCAGCATTCGGTGGTGACCGTTCCTGCCCTCGAGGTGAATCAGCGCGCCCTCTCCGTCAGCGACCTCGACCCGCTGCAGGAGGACGCAGGCGGCGGCGGGGTGGCCTTCGGCTCTCAGGGTCAGCACGGCATCGCTTTCGGTTGGGACTGCCGAGGCTGGGAAGTGCAGGGGGACCTCGTTTCGCGGGGGCTGCGATTCTCGGACGCCGCGTCCCTGACGGCCGGAGCTCTGAGCGTTCGCAAGTGGGGCTGCGCCATCACTCTGAACGACGACGGTCTGGTCCTGGAGGGGGCACGAGTGGTGGACGAGGTGCCGACCGCCTTGCACTACCTGTCCACGTCCGGCGCTCAGCACGTCGCGTCCGGGGCGTACCTCGGGGCCGACGACGAGGGCTGGCGAGCCTGTCCGGACTCGGGTTTCTCGGCCACCTCTTTCGACGCCGGGGACTCGTCGCTCGCCGCTGCCGGACTCACGTGCGGACCAGGCGTCGAATTGACTCAGACGGGCGTGGCGGTAGGCGGCGGTGTGTCGGCCTCGGCGCAGGGCCTGGACCTGGGGGCATCCGGCACATGCGTGTTCGGGGACCTGTGGCGGCTGCGGGTCAGCGCCGACGACGGAAGCCTTCAGTTCGAGCGCTCGGAGGACGGGCAGTACGAGACCAAGCTCGCGATACAACGCATCTTCTGAGGTGGTGAGGAGGCTTTTCATTTTGTAGACCTCACCGCAGAGGGCGCTGACCATGTCCCTCGCAGTGGTGCCGGGGGACGTTGCGCACGTGCTGATCTGGGGAACGCCAGGGGGATCCATCGGGGCCACCAGCGCCACGGGCGGGGAGGCTCCCTACACGTGGCGGTGGACGTGGGGGTCCGGGGCGACCCCCATCCCGAATGCGACCGATCCATCCGCCAAGTTCGGCCTGTACGCTGCCAGCTACTTGCTGACCGCCACGGACGCCGCGGGAGCTGCCGCGAGCCACCGCTTCGTCGTGACGCAGCCCCCTCCCGTCGTGGTCCAGCTCGAGTCGCTGAGGCCCTGCAGCAGACACGACGGCGCGGACGGCACGGCGGCCCTCTCCGTCAGCGGCGGGGTGCCTCCCTACCTGCTGTCGTGGTCCTCCGACGTCACCGGGGCCGTCCTGCGGGCGGCGGCGGGGTCGTACGTGGGAAGCGCGCTGGACTCCGTGGGCGGCTCCGCGGCCATCACCGTGCTCATCACGCAGCCGACGGCCTTCGACTGCGACGTATTCCCCCCCGACACGGCGCTGCTCGCGGACGGGGGGGCCAGGGACCGGTACTGCAGGGACCTCCACGCGAACTCCGGGCTGCTCGTGGACACGCTGGGAGCCAAGCTGGAGATGATGATGAGGGGGGACAGGGGAGTGTACGTCCCTCTGTGCGCCTGGACGGGCGTGGAGGCCCCCGACGAGAGCACATTCGGCAGGGTGTCGGCGTGGTGCTCGAATGACGCTGGCGAGCAGGTGGAGGCGCTGAGGGTGGCGTACGACGGAGTCACGTTCTTCGGAGGGCTCACCTGCAGCGGCGGAGTCACGAGGTTCGATGTGGACGAGGTGAGGGTGGAGGCCCCGCAGGTGGTGCTGTCGGCGGACGCAGGGAGCCTGCAGGACTGCGACGGGGGGGGCATCACGTGCGGCGGCGGAGCGGACGCCCTCGCGTTCGTCTACTCTGCGGCGGAGGGCTCCTGGTGCGCTCTGGGGAATCTGCACATGCTGGACGGCTCGTTCAGGGCGAGCGGGGGGAGGCCGGGGGACGAGGGCTCGATCGGCGTGCGGAGCTTCGCTGCCCTCAACTCCCTGTCCGGGTGCGGCATCGTGCTGGACGACTCGGGTCTGACGGTCACCGCCGCCGCCCTCCAGGACAGGGTGCCCGTCGGGAACTACGCCGTCACCGACGATGGCCTGCTGCACGTCCCCGACGGGGACCTCTTCCAGGCGGCGAACGGGGAGTGGCGGGCGTCGCAGAACGTCGCGGGGGATTTCTTGCGCACGGAAGGGGCGCGCATAGGAGCCTCCGGCGTGGCTGCGGGCGACGCCTCCATATCCTCCACTGGTTTCAAGGCAGGGAACGTCGAGGTGGGGGAGGGCGGAATCGACCTGGGCGAGGGGGGTGTCATGACCCTCGACTCGGGCGCATGGAGAATCAGGCACGATCCGGAAGACGACTCGCTGATGTTCGAGAGCAGGGACGGCGGGGACGGCGGCGGCGGGGACACGTACACTGCGCAGCTCACGCTGGACTGAGTTCGTTGTACGCGCGCACCCGCGGACTCTGCTACGGCAGGGTGGCGGGGGCCAGGGGCTGCGCGTAGACGGGCTGAGCGCGTTGCGGGAACAGGGTGCGGTACACGTAGACCGCCGCCAGCACGGCGGCGAGCGCTCCGGCGGTCATCAGGTAGTACTTGTAGCCGGCCAGCGTGTCGCCCAGGTCGTTCAGCGAGGGCAGGCCAGCGCCCTGCAGGCCGGCGTCGACGACCCCCCCCATGATTGTGGCGGTGGTGTTCGCCGCGGTCTTCGCGGCGTCCTCCATCAGCCCGAGGACCTGGCCGTCGAACGACGTGTGCAGTGTCAGGGTGCCCTTCTTGCCGGCGCTGCTCAGCGTCCCTCCCGGTATCACGATGGAGGTGGAGCTCAGCACCTTGGCCACGGGGATCTGCTCGCCGTCCACGGAAGGGGCGCAGTCCGATCCGAACACCGTCACCTTGTCTGTGGCTGTGATGTCCATGGGGGGGCTGAATGTGATCTTGACCGCCGCGGAATCCTTGCCGTCCTGCTCGATGGCCGTGATGCTCATCTTCGCCCCGTCCTTCTTGTTGAAGCGATCCAGAGCTACGCCTGCGGCCGCCGCCGCCGTCAAGCCCCCGATCACCAGGCCGGGGTTTTTGGCGGCAAACTTGGCGCTCTTGGATGCCGCGGACTGCAGCGTCTCCTTGACTGTCTTCTTCGCCGCCTCCTGCGCGGCCTCCTTGGCGGCCTTGGATGCCGCCGCCGTCGCGGCCTCCTTGGCGGCCTTGGTGGCTGCCGCTGTGGCTGCTTCTTTGGCGGCCGTGGTGGCTGCGGCAGTAGCTGCCTCTGTCGCAGCCTCCTTTGCTGCCTTGGCTGCGGCCGCGGATGCGGCCTCCTTGGCGGCCTTGGTTGCCGCCGCGGTCGCGGCCTCTTTGGCGGCCTTGGTGGCTGCTGCTGTGGCTGCTTCTTTGGCGGCCTTGGTGGCGGCCGCCGTCGCGGCCTCCTTCAGCGCCTTTGCCATTGCCAGGTCCGCAGCCGCTTTTGCCGCCGCCTTGGCCATGTTTTCGGACTCTCGAAGCGGCAAGATATTGTCGGGACGCACTGCCGCCGTTGCTCGTGGTGCATCCCCGGGCAGGGCTGTGGCTATCCGCACGACGGGCTTCGAGCCCGGTGATGAAGTTCGAAAGCTGAGAGAACGGCCGGCCGGGGACCAAAGCGGCCGCTGGCTTCGAATTCTGCGTCCTCGGCACGGTCGTCTGCGCTGTTGTTGTTGCAGTTGTTGTCCGCTTGCACCGCGTGTCCCTCGAGAAAAATTGTAGAAGTCGCTTGAGAGTCCACCCGAGCATGTCGCGCGTGCTGGCGCTGCCGCTGAACGGCACCTTCACACCGGTGACCAACACTCTGGGATGCGTCATCGCCACGGGCACCTCGAACACATTCAGCACGACGAAGGTGGCGGTGCCGTACACCAGCTCATGCAAGTTCAATTCCGCCTACGCCAACTACGTGCAGATCTCCAACATCCCCGCCCTGACGGCGTGGACGTACGAGTTCTGGGGGTACAACATCTCGGGGGACGCAGCGACCAAGCTCAGGCAATGGATCCGTCACGACGGCGTGAACGGGGACCAGGGGCTGCAGATGTACGACTGGAGCGGCAGCATGGATGGCAACTCGTACCGGACCCACACTTTTGGCCTGAGTAGCGACAGCCACGACGGCTGGCACCACTACGCCGTGGTCACGGACGGGTCCGCGTACTACTCCGTGTACCAGGACGGTCAACGGGTGGCGTACCTGACCCCGTGCAAGGTCAAGATCGCCGGCAAGCTGACCCTTGGGCAGTGGCGGGCGGATCTGGGGATCGGAGGGATCGTTGGCCTGATGAACGACTTCGTGCTGACGGAGGGGGTGAAGTACACGACGCCCAGCTTCTACCCCCGCCTCTTGACGGGGGTGGGTTTCATGCCCGGCTCTGTCACCAATGTGAGCATCTTCGGCGGGTCCACGGGGGCCTTCGCCGAGGGCACCGTCCTGTACCCCGCCAGCCTGGCCAGCGTCACCTACAGCCTCAGGATGACATTCAACGGAGGGGCCATGCCGGCGAACACGGGCTCAGGTCTGGGACGTTACAGCCTGCCCGCCGGCTCCTACGTGCTCGCGATCACCTCCGGTGGCTTCTCGGTGTCGTACACCTACGTGATCACCCAGCTGCCCCAGCTCCTGATCGTCTCGGGCGCGGTCACCGCCGCCTCCGTCTACGGCACTGCCACCGGCGCCATCGGGGCCAGCTCCGTCAGCGGTGGAGACGGAGCGTACGCCTACAGCTGGACCAGCAGCCTCGGAGCCACGGCGGTGGCGGCGACGACTGCCGGTCCCCTCTCTGCTCTGCGCGCCGGCGTCTACGTCCTGAGGGCAGTGGACGGTCAGGGAGCCGTCGCCTCGGCGTCCTTCGCGGTCACCCAGCCCACGGAGCTGCTGCTGACCACCGGAGCCGTCACCAACGTCACCATCTACGGGGCTGCGACCGGTGCCATTTCGAGGACCACGATCTCCGGCGGCGTGCCTCCGTACACTACCAGCTGGAAGCTCGGACCGGGGACCACGGCGTTCGCCGACACCTCTGGCAACGCGAAGACCGGTCTGCTGGCGGGCTCGTACATCTTCCGGGCCCAGGACGCGAACGGCGCCGTGGCCTCCTATGCGTACGCGGTCTCTCAGTTCCCTCAGCTCGTGGTGGCCCCCGGAGCGACCACTGCCGCCACGGTCTGGGGCACTGCGACGGGGCAGATCGCCAGCAGCGCGGTCAGCGGGGGAGACGGGAGGTACACGTACGAGTGGACGGCGGGCGCGGGCGGCACGGCCATCGCCACCCAGGGCCAGTCCCCCTCCGCCAAGACAGGCCTGGCGAGCGCCAGCTACTACCTCAGAGTGACCGACGGCCAGGGCGCCGCCGTCACTGTCACCTTCAACGTGGGGACGGTGCCCCGTCTGGTGCTGGCGGCAGGTGCGGTGACGAAGGTGGCGGTCTACGGCCAGAACACGGGCGCGATTGGCGCCTCGTCCGTGAAGGGGGGCACGGGCTCGTACACCGTCGCCTGGGCCTCCGACTCCGCGGTGACACCCATCGCCGAGCAGACGCTGACGGCGAAGACTGGCCTCGAGGCCGGCCTCTACGTGCTCACGGTCACGGACAGCAACGGTGCCGTTGCGGAGCAGGCGTTCGATGTGCCGTCGAACCCGCCGCTCGTGCTCACGCCCGGAGCGATCAGCTCGGTGGCGATATACGGGCAGTCCACGGGAGCCATCGCGGCGCCGGTGGCCGCGGGGGGGTCGGGTGCGTACGCCTGGACGTGGACTCCGCTGACCCCCGGTGCGACCCCGGTCGCCGCGCAGACTGGCAGTGCGAAGACGGGACTCGCCGCCGGCACGTACGGCCTGAGGCTGGCGGACACTGCCGGGGCGGTCCGGTACACGGAGCTGGTCGTGCCCGAGAACCCCCAGCTCGTCATCTCTCCGGGCATTGTCCAGGACGCACTCGTGTACGGCGAGGCCACCGGATCCGTATCTGACTCGACGGCCAGCGGCGGCTACGGGACGCTGGCGTACAGCTGGACGTGCGCCTCGCGAACTCCCATCGTCGACGCCAGCCCCCTGGCTCACTCGGATCTCGCCGCAGGGTCCTACGTCCTGCGCGCCAGAGACGAGGCGGGCGCCGTCTCGGAGCACTCCTTCACCGTGGCGCAGTCCGCGAAGCTGGTGGTATCGCAGCCCGTCATCGCCGACGTGGGCATCTACGGGGAGAGCACGGGCTCGATCGGCGACATCTCGTGCGCGGGTGGCATCCCCCCATACTACTGGTCGTGGCAGTCGTCAGCTGCCACGTCCATCACCGATTCGCTGCCCGGAGCGCACTCCGGGCTGGCCGCCGGCGCGTATACGGTGACGTGCGTGGACTCTGTGGGCGCCGCCGAGGTCGTCGAGTATCAGGTCCGCCAGAACGCCCCTCTGGTGCTGACCCCCGGAGCGGTGGCCAGGGTCCAGCGGTACGGCGCCTCCACGGGGTCCATCGGCCGCACTCTGATGAGCGGGGGAGACGGCAGCTACGCGGCGTCGTGGACCTCCAGCGCGGGAGGCACGAGCATCCCGGCAACTCAAGGGCTGGGGGCCCTGTCGGCGCTCCGCGCCGGCAGCTACGCGCTGACCGTGACCGACGGCGCCGGCGCGGTGGCCTGTTACACCTACGTCGTCCCGCAGAACCCCGTCATCAGCTTCGTGCCGGCCACCATCCGCATGGTGCTGGTCTACGGGCAGAGCAGCGGGTCGCTGTCCCCCACTCAGGTCACGGGCGGCACCGGAGTCTACACCTCGGTTCTGTGGACGGAGACACCGGGCTGTCCCGCGCTCCCCGACGACGACCTGGGGCCATTCGAGGGGCTGCCCATGGGCGTGTACTCCCTGGCCGTCGTCGACAGCGCGGGGGGGACGGGCTACCAGGCGTACGAGATCAAGACCAACCCTCCTCTGGAGATCGCGCAGGGCAGGACGGCCGACGCCACGGCGTTCGGCGGTGCGGACGGCAGCATAGGGGACACCGAGGTGACGGGGGGGGACGGCACCGTGGCCAAGGTGGAGTGGACGTGGTCGGAGGGCGCCACCCCCATCGCCGACATGACGGTGTGGGCGAAGTCGCAGCTGCTCGCGGGCAGCTACACCATCCGGGTGGAAGACGGAGTCGGCGCCCACGCGTCCTTCACGTACGTCATCTACCAGCCCATTCGCTTGAGCGTGGAGACGCAGCACGCCATCGGAGGAGCACCAGTCGGCCAGATCACGGTGACGCCCCAGGGGGGGCAGCCGCCGTACCAGTACAGCTGGAAGTTCGGGGGGCAGCCTTTCGCCATGACGCCCACGGTGACAGGGCTGGTGCCCGGCCTGTACGCCTGCGTCGTCACCGCCGGCAGGTACACGGCGAGCGTCACGGAGTCGGTGAGGGACTCGGACGTCGCCGCCATCTCGGTGTACAGCGCGATCACGAGGTGCTCGTACGTCGGCGCTAGCGACGGCAAGGTGGAGCTGACCCTGCGCGGCGGCCTGGAGCCGTACGCGTTCGTCTGGTCCGACGGCTCCACCCTGCCCTACCTGAAGGGCTTCGCGGGGACCTACGGAGTCGCCATCTCCGACAGCGGCGGCCTCAGCACGTCCGCCTCCTTCGCGATCGGGGAGCCCGAGGTCTACGACCTGGACGAGGGCCCTTACGACGTGGGTCTGCTGGGAGACGTGGGCTGCAGGGACCTGCAGTCGCGTGACATCGTCTGTCGCACTCTGGTGACGGCTCACGACGTGGGTTCCTCACTGCGGTTGGGGGCGCGGCGCAACGACGGATCGCTGGTGAAGCTGGGAGCCCTCGCGTTCGGAGGAATGGCGGGGGGGGACGGTCGCGTGTCCGTGGAGGCTTCCGCGGCCGGCAGCACTCGCGAGGTGCTGAGGGTGACCCCTGAGGGCCTCACCGTTTTCGGAGGGCTGACGGTGGACGGGGACTCTCCGCTGACGGCCGCGGACGTGAAGACCCTGAGGAAGGAGATGGTGGTCGACTGCGACGCGCCCGACGACGCCGCTCTGAGCGGAGCCGCGCTGAGGCTGGCGGCCTTCGAGGGAGCGCCCGCCATCTCGTTCGACTCTTCCGAGTCCGCGCTGCTTCTCGACGGCGAGCTGCTGGTGCGGGCCGGCGCTCTCCGCGCGGGGGACGACTGGGGCGCTGCCGACGTTCGGATGGGGCCCGACTCGCTGACTCTGTGGCACCCGGGCCCGCCGTTGGCCTCGCTCGTGCTCGACGAGACGGGACTCTGGATCACGGGGGCCAGGCTGAGCGGCGCCGTGCCCACCGTCGGCTACCGAGTGGCGGACCTAGGACTGGAAGAGATCTCGACGGGCGTGCACCTCCCGTACGATCCCGACTCGAAGGCGTGGACGGCGGACCGCCCGATCGCGGCTCCGTCGTTCCGCTGCGGCGAGGACGGAGCGAGACTGTCGAGCGCTGGCCTGACAGTGCCGGGCGTCTCGCCCGACACGTACGCAACCCTGACGGCGAGCGGTCTCAACGCCTTCGGCGCGTGCTCCCTCTCGCAGGGCGGAGCGTCTCTGCACAGCGACAGCGCGTGCGTGTACTGGGGCAACAGGACGTGGCGCATGGGGCGGCAGGGGGACGCGCTGGCCGTGGAGCACCTCGAGGATGGCATGTGGGCGTCGAAGCTGTATTTGGAGTGAGCAGAGGAGCCAGCGCGCGGACGCGAATCACACTCTCACTCTCAGGTCCGTCACCGCGCTGCCTGGCGGCAGGGCGACGCGCACGTAGACGAGGGCCTCGTCGCACGGGGGAAGCCTCAGGGCCCTGGTGCCGTGCGCGAGTTGCGCCTCGTCGCAGCACCTGGACAGGGGCTGCCACTCTGTGGTGTAGGCGCCGCTGCCGCAGTCCTCCACCCTTACGAACAGCGGGGGCTCAGGCACGGGTCCGCAGAAATCAGCGAGGTCGATCCGAGCCAGCGCGTCGGCGTGCTCCGGCCTCGTGCGGAAGCGGACGGTCACGTTCGCCTGCGCTTCCGTCGGGGCGACGAACCTTCCGCGCACGAGACGCGCTTCGTCCGCGTAGGGCCCCTCGCCATCAGGGCCGCAAGCCCGGCTGTTGTCGAACGGCATCGCTTCGCCGTCTTCGAACACCACTCTCGTATCGTCCGAGAAGCGGGGGTGACACAGCGAGGCTACGTCCATCTCGATGCCGGGGGACGGGGTGTACGAGAACGGCGCGGACTCGCCTGCTGCGGAGACGGCCACTAGCCGCAGCGGCGGCGCCGCGCCGTCCCCCCACTCAGTCGCGCGAACGCTGCTGAGCGCTGCCCTCACCCTCCTGAAGTAGATGCCGTCCGCGGACGCCGCAGCTCCAGGGTAGACCTCGGATGTTAAGGTCGCATCCTTGAAGAGCGGGGCGCACGCAGCGTCCGTGCCCTCGTCGCTTCCGCTCCAGTGCTCGCCTCGCACAACCAGAGTGGGCGCGGCGGGGTACCACACGCAGCCGGGGTATCGCACGGCGACGGCGAGCACGAGCACCAGGGCTGAGGGCGAAGCGTCAGCGGTGACCCTGCCCGTGATCGTGGCGGTCGGGCCCGTCCGCCTGCTGACCTCCGCGACTCGCAGTACGAGAGGGGGCACGACGCAGGGCTCCACGTAGACTGTGGTAGATGCCTCGCGGACGGCCAAAGTCGTGGGCTCCTGTCGAGCCCCCACGTTGCCGTTCAGGCTGACCTCGATCGGGCAGCCGCAGGCAGGGTCATGGGCGGAGGCCAGATCCAAACAGAAGCCGCAAGAGCGGGACGCCTCTGCGGCCGCGCCGTCTACAATCAGAGCGCACGACGCTCCCGGCTCCACTTCTCCCAGCCGCCAGCGCGTTCCGGGGCCGCAGAGGGCATCCGCCTCGGACAGTCGCTTGCCCGCTCTGCTGATGTACGCGGCAGCCGGAAAGGCGCCGATCGCCCGGTCGAAGCGGAGGGGCGCGAGCACGAGGGGCGGCAGAGGCACGTCGACGATTACTGGGGGCCCGGGCTGGCCTGGGCGTAGGCAGCGGCTGTCGCTGTACCGCGCGCGCGCCGTGTACCGTCGGCCGGCCTCGACGGTGAAAGTGGCAGGGCCGTCGGCGCTGATCCAGCCGTCGCTTCCTGGCGGTCCGCAGTCGCCAGCCGGCAAGGGCGCCCGCCTCAGAGAGTACTGGCAGCACACCCCGGCGGATGCGCCCGGAGGACAGCTGAGAGAGCACCTCGTGCCGGCCGTGTCCAGTTGGAAACAGCAGACGGGCGGCTCAGGAGGTGCGGCAGCTGCCAGATGAGGCAGGGCGACCTTCGCCACGGGGCCGTCTCCCAGGTCGTTGGAGTACCACACCTCCACCGCACCACCCTGCGGAAGCGGGGAGAGGCCGTAGACGCCCTCGCTCAGGCCTCTGTCCCAGCAGCTGACTGTGAACTCGTCGCACGGGAACGGCAGCGCCGCTGCGCCCGCCTCGCGCCCCTCGTCGTCGCGCACTCGGACTCTGAGCGAGTGGATCTCTGGAAGCAGGTGCCCGCCGAAGCCGACGGGGGCGCGCAGCGGCGGGCTCAAACGGAGGGAGATGTCTCCGTCGCCGCGGCTCTCCGGCCTCGCCAGAGAAGGCATCGGCGCACGCAGCCGGATGCCCCCCTCCCCCACCTCCACCTCCGCCCCTCCGACGAACAGCCTCCCGGCGCATCGCAGATCCCCTCCCACGGCGCATCCACCTCGCACATGCGCATCTCCTGCCTCGAGCGTGCCGACCACCGCCGCCGCGCGGTCGCACCGCAGCTCCCCCTCAATTGCGACCGCATCAAACCGGCATGCCGCGGAAGACAGCGACTGGGCATCGATTGCCGAGGCGCGAAAGCCCTGACGCACGACCACGTCGCCATCGAAACTTGCGCCCTCTGAGAACAGCGCAGGGCGCGTGAACGTCGCCGACCCAGTCTGCAGCGTCCCCACCTCCGCGGCGGTCGCGCGCACTGCGTCAGCAACCAGCTCATCGCAGTCCGCGGCGCCCAGCGACGCCGCCTCTGTTCGCACCACGGCGAACTGCGCGGTGCCAGCGCACTTGAGTCCTTCCGCCTCGCAGACGCCAGCACATCGGATCTCATCGCACTGCAGCAGTGGCGCCCGCACGGATGCAGATGCTGTAATGCATCCGGCGGAGAGATCTCCTCTCACGGATGCGCGACCTTCGCACGCGCTGAAGCCTGGGGTCGTCAACGTGCCCGCGCACGTGAGGTCCCCGGCGCATTCGGCTGCTCCGCTGCAGGTCAGCGATTCGCACTGAAGGGATCCGGTGATCTGAGCGCCGGACCCCAGCACCGCGGGGCCCGCGCAGGTGAAGCCGCCTCGCAGCGTGGCCGAGTCTCGCACGCTCACGGCGCCCAAGGAGGCGGCGCCGTCCACCTTCATGTCGCCGCTGAGGTGCGTGTCCTCCGCCCTGAGCAGCTTCATGACGGTGGCTCCCTCTCCGAAAACGGCTGCCGCATCTGCGCGCAACTCGTTCGCCCCGACCGACAGCGAGGACGCATCCAGTTCGCCGAGGATGGCCAGCGATGCAGCACGGACGTGCTGGCTGAATTCGGCACCGCCGCGGACGCTCAGCCCTTCAGCCACTGACAGACTGGAGCCGATGTCCACTGCCCCTTCGGCGGCTACGGATCCGGCGATCTTGGCGTCGCCCTCCACCTCCAGCGTTCTGCCAGTCAGCGAGGCGGACGCGCACACGTCACGAGCACGGGCCAGGCCCGAGAAGAGAGCCGACCCTGCCTCGACATTGTCGGCTCGCATGACGGAGGCGCGCAGACCCTCGACCCGGACCTCGCCGCCGAAGACGGCTCCCCCGGCGACGCTCACTTGTCCTGAGACGGCGACGTCCTCGAACGCGGCGACGGCCTTGCACGACAACGCGCCCGCGCACTCCACGGCATCATGGAACGCCGCCCTTCCAGTCACGTCCAGGCTGCCGCGGATGCGGGCGTCGTCGTCGCACCTGAGGTCGCCCCCGAGGCGCAACCCTTTCGAGACGTCGCAGCCCCCCAGGATGGCAACGTCCTGGCACCGCAACTCGCCGCCGACCGCAGCTCCCCCGGTCACCCTTAGGTCCCGACCGCATGCCACGTCAGCGGCAGCAGACAGAGAGGCCGCCTGCACGCCGCCGCCAACGGTGAGATCGGATCCGGTCTCGGCTGCGCCGCTGACCGTGAAGCGCCCATCGACGTCCAACGACTGACCGCAGGCAACGGCGCCGGCTGCGGTCAGGGGACCGCCGCAGCTGAAGAGGCCGGCGGTGAGGGTTTCGACTTCGGCTCTCTCCCCTCGCAGCACTTCACAGCGAATCTCTCTCAGGCAGGCCTCTCCCGAGCACGTCATCGTGCCCGCAGCCACGCAAGTGCCGGTGACGCGCTGTGCTGCGGTCACATCTCCCGTCGCAGACAGGCCGCCTACGACGTTGATGTCCGCACTGCAACTGATGCCTGCGACGTCCGCGCCGGCCGCAAATGATGCCCGGCCCCCCACAGCGAGCGCATCTCGCACGGAAACCGGCGCATCGACGGTGAGCTGAGAACCCACTACTGCGCCGAAGTCCATGCTGACGGGACCGTCGAATGAGGCTCTGCCTGCGCAGATGCGTCCTGCCACCAGAGTCCCAGCGATCTCGGCGTCTGCACCTGCGACCAGCGCGCCACGGCAGTTGAACCTCTGCGCGACGACGCCGCCCTCGACGATCAGGTCCGCCATGTGCGAGCTTCCGCGAACGCACAGGTCACCGGCGATATCAACGGCACCGGCGACCTTCAGATCGGCGTCGACGGCGATGCCGAGATCACCTTCGCCGATGCCCGCCGGGCATTCTCTCAGCGCCCTGCCCTCGACGAGCAAGCCGCCATCGCAGCGCAGCGGTCCGGTCACGGTCATCGGTGCAGACACCGCAACTTCTCCCTCAGCCGACTCCGTCACGGCGGAGCAGCCCGGCACCCACAGCGCGCCCGCGCGCCAGACCGCTCCCTCGATTTTCACATCGCCCGCAACCTCAAGCCCCCCCTTCAGCTTCAGCGCCCCGGACGACATTGCGGTGCACTTGCGAGGGGCAAACAAAAGAATGCAATCGCAGCTGGTTTTCCGTTGTGACACTCACTTCTACCATCGCACCGCAAATATGAGTCGAGTGGAGCAGCTTCAGGAAGCGATGGCGAGCGATGCGCGGGGCGCCCGCATGGCGCAAATGCGCTCCCTCCCCTCCACGCCGGCGCCCGACGAACCCGGTATCACAGGGGCCGAAACGCGCGGCGGTCCGCTTTCTCTGCCGAGCTGGTTTACGCAAATGATGAGCGGCAGAGCATCGGCCGGCGTGATCGCAGCGGCGGCGAGAGGAGGCATGCAGGCGGCGCAGCAGGCGAACGCGGAGGGCGAGATGCAGGCGCAAGCGCCGGTTGTGACAACGCAAAGATTCGCAGAAGAGGGCATACAGTGCGCCTGGTGGAGTTGAATGAAACGAACGCCGAGCACTGCCAAGAGAGAAGAGCCTTTCGAACTGCAAGTACAGAATTCTGCATTGAGTGCATCAAGCGGCGGCATTTGCATCTTTCGGCCCCGTTCGCGTGCGGCTTGATCCCTGCTTGCATGTCTCGCAACAATCAAACTTCGATCGGCGCCGCGGAGGTGATGCCCTCGGAGACAGCCGGAGCCGGATCCGTCTTCCGGCGGCTGAGGGCCCGACGATGCTCGTCGTCGAGGCACATCTTGCGCTTGAGCCGCCCCTGCGTGATGTCCGGGCTGGGGTGGAAGCAGAGGAAGTCTGCGGAGAGCCGCCGCCGCTCCACGCGCAGAAACGCGCGGGTCGCCTTCTCCGTCCGGCTGGCTGGGCCCAGTACGGCGCCGACGTCTTGGCCGAACGCCAGGGCGCGCGCGTAGAGCAGGACCATCAAGCCGCAGTTGCAGCCGTCCGGCTGCTGAGGACAACGCCCCCTGTCCACGAAGGACGTCTCGATCACGGGGCTCCGCCCCTGGCTGCGCGATGCCTCGGCGCCGGACACGTAGTCAGCGAAGGCGGCGACCAGCTCTCGGCCCTCATTGTCGGCGAGGCCGATGAGGCTGTCGTAGTAGTCCAGCCGCCAGCGGACATTCGACTCCTGTGCGTCGCGGCGCGCGTGAAGAAGCGTCCAGTGGTTGCCGTTGACGTGGAAGGGGAAGAAGACCTGACGGACCGCGGAGTCGGGCGCGAAGACGGCGTGAAGGGAGGTTCCTTTCCTCCTGTGGAGCTTGGCGGACATCGCCGGGACTCCCCTCGCCTTCATGAGGGTCTGCGCTGCAAGTGAAGCGACGGACACCACCGTGCCGTCGGGGAAATGCGCCACAATCATCAAGAAGGCGTTGTTGACGATGCTGTCGTTGAGGTACGCGGAGGGGTCCCACAGCCGCTGCATGTCGGCGGCGGTCAGAGGGTAGCCGTGAACGAAGGCGACGGGCGCTCCGTTGCGGCCAAAGAGGTCCAAGCGGTCGTTGGCCTGGGTCAGCAACAGCAGCTCCGGCTCCGGGTCCCTGTCGGTGCGAGAACGCAGGAAGGGAGGCATGTCTGCTCGCACGGCGGGAGCCGGATGTGCGGGTCCGTCGTCGTCGTCGTCGGCTATCTCGAGCGTCGGCGTGTCGAGGGCGAGGGTGCGGGTGATGCGCCGTTTGCGCTCGGCGGGGTCGGGATGAAGCAGCAGGAGGTCCCGGACGATGCCGTCGCGGTGGTCCTTGAGAGCGGCGCCGCAGCCGTGAGGGCCATAGTCGGCGAGGACGTCGGCGACGCGCAGCGGGTCGCAGTCCTGCATGGCGAGCCACCGCATTGCGACCAGCACGGCGACGGCGCCGTCGGCGCCCTCGGGAAGAACGCGGCGGACGTCGCTGCCGTGCGGCAGCCGCTTCACCACGCAGAACAGGGCGCGGGTCACGCCCGTGTGGTGTTCCGCAGCGGCGTCGTCGTAGCCGTGGCTGAGCAGCACTCTGGTGTGCGCCTTGCCGTCGACGGCGATGACGCACACCAGCCCCCAGCAGGTCGCCGGGGGGGGCGAGCACGATGTGCTGTCCATGTTGTAAATGACAGCGAGGACATCAGCGTCATCGATACGTCGAAGCTCTTCTTTCTGCTGGTCTTTCGGGATGTTTTCTGGGTGCCTGAGCACGATGCTCCCGGCGCCGACGGGGCCGAACGTCACAGCGCGCCGAGATGAAGCCTCACCTCCTGAGGTGCCGGCCTCGGGCTCCTGAGCGTTCAGCAGCTCTGCATACATCTCCAGGGCCCGCCAGGGCAGCCCTCTCTGGGAATTGATAATGTCCATCACGTGTTTCTTGCGAAGAGTCAAGGTGCCCAGAGTGGCGCAGGCGCCCTCATCCGTCTTCACCCTCTGCGCTTCGGACAGCAGAGCCTGCAGCTCTTCCTGAGGCGCCCTGGCCATGTGCTTCTTCTTCATGAACGAGGGCAACAGAGGAACGGGGAGGTAGGGCCAGGTGGGCGCCTCTGCACTGCTGCTGCTGCTGCTGCTGCTGGTGGCTGCCATGTTTCTGCAGTGTGATGCGCCAGCGCAAAAGGGAAATGGACTCTCTCGCTGCTGCTGCTGCTGCCTGCGCTGCCTGACAAGGTGACTCTCAGACTGAGCTTGTGCTGCTGCTGCTGCTGCTGTCGGTACCGGTGACGTTTGCTGCTGGTTGCTGCTGGTCCGAGAGGTCAACCCGAGCCACAGGTTCTGCAGGCGATGGGCCAGCGGAGGCGAAGGCTACCAGAGGTCGCTGCTGCTGCTGCTGCTGCTGATGCTGCTGCGTGTAAGCCAGTGCGTCCTGTCAGCGCTTTTCTGCTGGCAGAGGAAAAACAAAAAGTGTGACGGACAATTAGACCGCGCGCGCACATGAGGAGCGCGCGCGGTTTTTGGGTTCTTTTGAGCGGGGATGGCACGTGCAGGCGTCGCCAGAGGCAATCAAGAGGACATGGCGGCCTGGAACATTCAGTTTGGGGTGGTCAAGCTATGTCTTGACGCAGCAGCAGCTGTTGTGTGCTCCGCTGCTGCGTGCTTCTCGGCTCTCGGCTCCTTGCGATGTGCATCGCCGAACCCGTCTGCGTTCATGACGTTGGTCAATGTTTCGGAGACAACTGAGAGCCGCATGTCGCAGCAGGAACTCTCAAGGCCTCTGTGCTGAGGAGCAGCCTTTTGCAGCGCCGTGTGCCGTTCCGGCGACGGCGTGGTGCATCCTCAAGTCGCCGAGTCAAGATATGGACCGCCGGCGTTCCTGCTCGCAGCCGATTTCGCTCTTGTTTTCGCTCGGCCATGTGCTGGTTGTTTTCCGAGTCGCTGCTTGCGGTCCGCCTTCGCTCGCGCCTTCGCTTCTCTCGCGGCCTCTCTCTCCAGCGACGCTTCCGTCAGCGGCATCCTGACCGCGCCGGTGGCGATCTCGGCCATGCACGCGTCCACCTCTCGAGCCTTCGCCATGTTGTCCTCCACTTGTTGTTCGTCGTGCGTGCGGCCGCCCTGCTCCGCTAGCAGAGCCGTGACGGCAGGGGCGATGACTCGTGCGGGATACCTGCACCCCTCGCCGAACACCTCACGCAGGCCGGCCTCGAGCGCCGCCCCATCGGACGCCGGGCAGGCCGCCGTCGGCGCGTGGGCGACGTAATGGTGCACGTGCACGACGGAGAAGACCCTGCCGGCGTGACTCCTGAGCCGTATAGCCCTCGCCAGCGTCTGTCGCTCCTCGCTGAGGTTGTTGTGGGGCTCCAGGAGGTGAAACGACGCAGTGCCGAGGAGGTCCGTGCCACGGGCGCTCGCTGGACTCAGCACCAGGACGTCGAGCGCGCCGCCATTGTACGCCCTCACGATGGCCGTTCGCTCCTTGGCGGAAGCGACGCTGCCGTCGATGGCTCCCACCCTCAGCCCCTCCTTCTTCAGCAGCTCTACGAGCGGAGCCACGCCCCTCTCCACGCGGCAGCTGTACACGACGGCGGGCAGCGGTCCCGCCGCCACGTTGGCGACAAGCGCCAGCATCTTCGGTGAGGTCTCGGCGTCGCCGAATGGCATGTTCAGCACGGACACCAAGGCCTGGCTGTACCGGTTGTTGATCGGCCGATGCACGCTCCAACTCTCGCCGTCGAGGACCATGGTCGTGCTGTTGTTCCTGCTGGCCGCGTACTTGAGCGCCTGCGGCCAGGTCATCGGCACCCTGTGCACCTCCGTCTCGACGGAGGGGTACAGCTTGGCGGCGCCCGGGCACAGGCGAGGGTCGTAGCAGAGCACATGGCCCGCAGAGGCCTGCCTCAACGGCGCGTCGGCTCGACCGGCGGTCAGGAACGCGAAGCCCACCGCGTCCTGCGCCGAGTTGACGATCGGCGTGCCGGAGAGGAGCAGGACTCGGCGGAAGGACCGCACGGCGCCCGCCATCTCCTTCTGCCTCGCGGTCAGGTTGCGGAAGCTCTGAGCTTCGTCGACGATGAGGAGGTCCGTGTCCCGCGCCAACCGGGGGATCTGGCCTGCCTTCATGCGCTTTTCGAAGGCGTTGGCGGACAGCACGGCGAAGGTGAATCCTGCGGGGCAGTGCAGCCGGCGGATGGCAGCGGCCCACTGGCCGACCAGTGACTTGTCGCAGACGACGCAGACGGTGGGGGATGTGCTCCCCAGAGCGGGCAGCTCCAGCGCGCACAGGAGGGCCGTGAGTGTCTTGCCGGACCCCATCTGGAAGAGCAGCCAGCACGGCGACTTGAACTGCGGAGACGCGAAGTGGTTCACGGCATCGCGCTGGTGAGGGTAGGGAGCGGGGTTGCTCCGATACTTCTTGTCGCCGGAGCCGCCCAGCCCCCGCTTGGCGAACACCACCTCCGTCCCGAGCTGATTGCCGCCGGAAGACTGCGCGATGGCCGGCATCGGCGCTTGATGTCGACTCGCCGCGAAAACAAACCGTCGCCGACATGCAGTGAATCGTCAGTAGTCCGACCACAGTAGCCTCGGCGGGGTCGGGGCCGCCCTCGTCGGCAGGGTGCCGGCGCCGCCGCAGGCGTCCAGCTGCGTCAGAGCGGCCACCGCCCCCACGTTCGCCGCTGGCGGCTGGTCCGCGGCCGCCATCTGAGCTGCGGCCTGCTCCGCGTCCATGCCCGACAGCGCCACGCTCAGGTACGATCCGGGGGGGGACCGGGAGCTCGCCGAGCGAGAGGGGCTCGCCGCCTTCGCGGGACTGTCGAGGGCCGCGTCGAAGGAGTCTTCGCTGCCGCCCGCGTCCATGTCCTGCTCCGAGGCGTCGAGCCGCGAGGCGGACTCGTCCCTCCTCAGACTCACTCTCGTGCTCAGCTTGCGGCCGCACGTCCTCCTGCTCAGCGAGCGCCTGGCCATCCAGGGGTGCCGCCGTATGTCCGCGACCCCTATGCGCTGCGACGGATCCGCAGTCAGCATGAGGGACACGAGGCCCCGGGCGAGTGCGCGCACGTGGTGGGGGAAGCTGAAGTCCGCGACCCTGATCTTGGCGCACAGGTCGTCCATGCTCACATCGTCGAACGGCAGGTAGCCGGCCAGCATGACGAAGAGCACCACCCCCAGGCTCCAGACGTCCGCCTTCACGGGGTCGTACCGCCTGCCGCTGAGGACCTCCGGGGCGCAGAAGTTGGGAGTGCCTGCGAGCGAGGGGCGGGCAGGACGAGTGAGGGCGTCGTCGAGGATGAGGCGAGCATCTGAGGGTGCGCGTCGCTGGCAGGCCGGCGTTTCGGGCGGCGGCGCTCACCGCAGCGAGTGTACACCTCCAGCACCGTGCCGTGGTCCAGGAAGGCCCGGCTGAAGCCGAAGTCAGCGACGCGGATGGAGCCGTCCGCGGCCAGCAGGATGTTCTCCGGCTTCAGGTCTCGATGGCAGATGCCGACGGAGTGGCAGTACTCCATCGCGTCCAGAATCTGGGTGAAGTAGGTCCTGGTCGTCTCCTCGTCGAACATGTCCTGATCCACGATCTTGTCGAACAGGTCCCCCCCCTCCGCCAGCTCGCACACCAGGAACACGTGACTCTCCGACTTGAGGACCTCGATCAGGCTCAGCACGTTGGGGTGCTTGAGCCTCTTCATGACGGAGATCTCCCGCCGCACGCTGCGGCACATCCGCTGCTCCTTGATCCTGTCCACGTCCATGACCTTGATGGCCACCCTCTGGCCGGTGTCGGAGTGAACTCCCAGGCGCACCTGCCCGAAGGCGCCATCTCCCAGAAGGTTCAGCAGCTCGTACTTGCCGACAAACATCACAGCGACATGGGAGTCCCGAGTGCTGAGTGACACATATATTTTCAGTGGGCGGCGGGCTCGAGTCGCGGGCCTACTTCTTGCGGGCGTCCTTGGAGACGCGCACGGCACCCTTGGGCAGGACGGCGGCCAGCAGGCGGTTGCCTCCGACCTGCTGCACGCTCGCCGCCTTCTTGCCCGTGGCGTGCGCCGTCTCCACGTGGCCGTAGACGGCCTCGCTGATGTGCGAGGACTTGATGCGGGTGGTCTCGTGCTTGGAGCCCCCCTTGCGCTTGCCCTGCTCGCTCCTGATGACCTGGATGGTGTCCTCGATGGTGGCGGCCATCACGGCCTCCACGAAGCTGGCGAGGAAAGGGGCGGCGCTCTCCCCGACGCGGTCCGCGACGTGGTTGCTGCGGAGCAGGCTCTCCGTGTGGCCGATCGACACCTTCAGCCCCGCGATCGCGCTGCGGTTGCCCTTGGCCGTCCTCAGGCGCTTGATCTGAGCCCCGACCTGCTCGTCCGACTGCATGAAGCTCCTCAGCTCCTTGGCGATCTCGCTGCTGCTGCCGAAGCGGAGCATGACGGCCGCCCTGATGTCCGTGTAGTCCAGCGTCTTCTTCTTCTTCTGGTCCTTGATCATGGCGTCGCGTGCCTGGTCCGCCACGCTCATGACGATGGAGGCGGCCTGCGAGTCCAGGGCGCCCATGGCCTGCTTGCTGATGGTGTAGCCGAAGCTCTTGCTCTTGGCGACCTTCTCCACGAGGGCGCGCAGGTTGGCCCTGTACGTGCGCTCGCTCTTGCGCGCCGTGCTCTTCCCTCCGGCCTTCTTGGGCGCCTTTGCCTTCTTGACGGCCTTCTTGGCCCTCTTGGCGGGCGCCGCGCGAGCGCCCTCGTCGTCCGCGTGCCGCTTCGGCGAGACGACGGCCTCGGCGTGGCCCAGGTCGTACGCGCCGTAGATGTCGTCGGTGGAGGACATGGGGAGAGACGAGGTCGCGGTATGAACCGAAATAACAGATTTTTTCGCGCAATCTGCCGGTCTCGTGTCTTCAGGCCCCGGTGATCGCGCGTGCGGTCGCGGTTCACACCTCGCAGACGAAACCCATCGCCGTCCCCACGATCATGGCCAGGACCACGGCGTACTCATCGGAGCCCCACATGGTCTTCCTGGCCGCCAGCATCGTGCTGAGAGCGTTCATCCCCGTGGCGACCACGAGGCCGAACGACATGCACTTCTCGGGGATGAGGACCCATCGCCTCTCCGCCTTCGCCATGGCGGCCCTGGCGACGTCCGAGCTGGCGTGTATGGTGACGAGAGTCGCGAGCAGGGCCACCCAGATGTGCATGGAGTGCGCGTATTCGCTCCAGGCTCCACACAAAACGGCCAGCCGGCGCACGCCTCAAACACCCGTGAGGCTCGCCGTGAGGCTCGCCGTGAGGCTCGCCGTGAGGCTCGCCCGCGCGATATTTTGTGCCCTGCAGTGAACGGCGCGAGGCATGAACGACTGGGCGCGGTACACCTTCAAGGGCGGCTCCTCCTCGGGCGGAGGCGGGGGCGGCGGGGACTCCGGCGGAGGAGGGGGCGGGGGGGGTCCGGGGGGCACCACCGTCGTCTCCGCGCCTCGAGTGCTGGGCACCGGCAACGACGTCATCTGCACGTTCTCGTCGGAGGAGCGGGACGTGCAGCTGTACCCCAACGCCCGCGACTGCGTGCTGTCCCTGCCTGACTCCATAAGCTCCGTCAGGGGCATCCGCGCCGTCGCCGCGGAGATGCCCCACACCTCCTTCACCGTCACCAAACCGCGCCTGTACTTCAGCGAGAACCACGACGGCGTGTGGGTGCCGTTCTTCTGCGGCATCAGCAGCGGAAACTACGGCGTCGACACATTCACCACCGTCCTCAACGCCAGCACTCTGAACGCGGTCTGCCTGACGGACGAGTTCGCCACTCCCCGAAACAAGTACGACGTGTCCTACAGCGAGGACTGGGGGCGCATCTGCGTCGCAGCGGACCGCGCCTGCGACTTCAGCCTCCAGTTCAGGAAGGCCCCGGTGACTGTGGTCGCGGCCAGGATCAACAACACGGCGGCCGGACAGTTTGTGGACGTCGTCATCAGCGACAAACAGGCGGACCCCCTCAGCGTCGGAGCCGGGGTGCTGCTGACGTTCGGCAAGGGCCTGGTGCCTGTGGCGTGCGTGGTGAGCGCCGTCGCCGGCGCCGCGCTCAGCCTCACGGTGGTGCCGTCCGTCAAGTCCGTCACCCCCACCGCGACGCTGTCCGAGACGGGGGCGGGCGCGGGGTCGACGTTCCTGGCCCTCTCCCGCGCCGATCTGATCTCCGCCTTCGGCACGGACGTCCACGGCACTGAGATCCCCGTCGCCACCACCGCGGAGCTCCTCCCCTTCTCCGGCATATCCGGCTACGACAACCTGGGCGACGTCCTGGGCTTCGGCACGCTGCAGGACCGCACCATCAAGGACCTGGGGGCGAACGCCGTCGCCGGCCTGCAGAGCCCCTTCGACGACGACACGGGAGCCGTCCTCATCACCACCCATCAGCCCCACTTCTGCGCCCGCAACGACATCGTCCGCATCTCCAACAGCGGCACCTTCCTGGACGACGTGCACCAGGTCGTCTCCGCCATCGACGACACGCATCTCAGCGTCACGCCGCTGACTCAGAGGTTCGTCGACAGCATGCCGGACCTGGTGGTCTGGGCGGGGGCGGACGCCGCCGGGGACCCTACCGACAGCCCCGTGTGCTTCGACCTGGTGGACTCCGCCGTGGTCAGCGGCATGAGCAACGGGGAGTTCACGCTGGAGTGCTCGCTCAGGAACAAGCCGGCCTTCGACGTGGGCAGCTTCGTCGGCAAGAAGGTGGGGTTCGCGGGGGACGACCTGCAGTGGGCGTACGCGGAGGCCGCCTTCGCGGCCATCACCACCACCCCGGGTAGCACCTACCCAGACAGGGCCATCCTGACCGTGCGCTACCCCACGTGGCTCGTGTCCACCGCCAGCACCCTCTTCGAGAGGGTGGGCAACGCCCTCGTGCACAACTTCAGTCAGGACAACGTGTACTTCCCCTGCCGAGTCATCTCGCCGGGCCGCTTCGACTTCAGCAGGAGGCGCAGGTACGTCTACGTCGGCCTCAGCATCGACGGCTCGCCCGTGGGGAACGTCATGCACCCCGCTCTGGCCGGCAAGAAGCTGTTCGCGCGCGTCCCCCTGGGGCTGGGCCAGGGAGTGGTCAACTTCGCCAGCAGGAGCGACCTGGACGGCACCGTCCTGTTCCCCACCGCCCTCGCGAGGGTGAAGGACCTGGGCTTCACCGTCGTGGACGCCTCGGGGGCGCCCTACGAGTTCCTCGGTGCCGAGTACTCCATCACCCTCGAGTTCCAGCTCGACGACGCCGCGAAGAATTGAGAAGGCCGTCAAACTCCGGAGCGATGTGCTTTTTTTTGTGAGCTGCTCTGAAAACGAGCCCTCCGCATGTCTGCGCCTTCCGGGGGCACGATCGGCCTGCCCGGCGGCAGCGTGCGGACAGAGGCCGCCATCACCGTGACCCTGTCGTCGCTGGGCACGGACGGCATCACCTACAACTACTTCCTCTCGTCGTGCGCCACCGATTCCGTGGGCGGCGCCATGACCAACGTGATCGGCCTGGACGCCGTCACGACCGCTCAGACCAAGACCATGTACAGACTGACCCCCAGCGCCAGCTACTGGCTGTTCATCAGAGCCCAGAATGCGGCCACGCTGGCGTACACCCCCGTCACCACCTCCGGGGTGCTGCTGACGACGGTGGCGGGCGCGGCGCCAGCCGTCTCCTCGCTCTTCGCAAACGGCTTGTCCGCCTCCAGCGCCAGCTTCACCATGTCCTTCAGTCCCGGCACGGACGCGGACTACGCCTACTACCTGTCCACCTGCCCGACCGACGACCCCAACGGAGTCATGACGAACCGCAAGAGCATCCCGAGCAGCCCCTCCGGCAACATTTCTGCCAACGTCGGCGGGCTGGCAAAGAACACCCAGTACTTTGCGTTCGTGAGAGCCCAGAACGTGCACACCGGGGTCTACACGGTGCTGAACTCCAGCGGCGCTTCGACGATGACGTCGAACTCGGCATCGACGCTGCCGGTCGCGTCCGCCCCCACAGTCAGCGCCGTCACGAGCACCACCGCGAGCGCCACCGCCACCATCACCTCGCTGGGAACCAATCAGTCCCGCACGTACTTCCTCAGCAGATGCAGCACCAGTCCTCCTACGGGCGACATGGTGAACGTGGCGCAGCTGCAGGCCGCCACCGGGGCTCAGAGCAGGTACGTCGCGGGGCTGATACCGGGCTCCGTGCAGTACCTGTACATCCGCGCCAGGAACACCGGCACCGGAGAGTACACTGTGCTGAACGCGACGGGAGCGGAGGTCGTGACGGCAGCGGCCAGGCCCGTCAACGAACGCGCGTACTTGACCGCCAGTGACTTCAGCGATACCTCCATCGTCGCCAGCTACCTCGGCCCTGTCGCCGTGAGCGGGAGCTACGCGATCCTGGGCGCGTACGGCAAGGATTCGCTGGGCATCTCCAACGCCGGCGGCGCCTACGCATTCGAGCTGAACGCGACGACAGGAGCGTGGGAGGAGAAGGCGGTGCTGGAGACGCAGGGCTTTGCCTCGGATGCGGCCGGCAAGGCGGTGGCGATCAGCGGGACGTACGCCGCGGCGGGAGCACCGAGCAGGCTGGCGGGGGGCATCGCGTACGTGTACGAGCGGAACGCCGGCACCTCAGCGTGGCAGCAGAAGGCGGTGCTTCGAGCGAGCGACACGCTGCCCGGCGACTCTTTCGGCGCCTCGATCGCCATGACGGGCACCTACTGCTTCGTCGGGGCGAGCAACAGGTGGAGCAGGGGCACCGCCAGCGGGGGTGTGTACGTCTTCCAGCGCAACGCCGGCAGCGGGGCGTGGGAGGAGGTCGCGATAGTCACGGCCAGCGACGAGACTGCGAGCTGCCAGTTCGGGGAGGCCGTCGCCGCGGACGGGACGTACCTGATCGTCGGTTCCAGCGGGAAGGGCACTCTCGGCAGCGCCTACGTGTTCGAGCGCGACGCCAGCACGGGAGTGTGGACGGAGAAGGCCGTCCTGGTCCCGTCGGATTCGGTCGCCAATTCCAACACTTTCGGGGAGAGCGTGGCGCTCAAGGGGTCGGTAGCCGTGGTGGGAGCTCCCAGCAGGACGGGCAGCAGCGGGGTGTACGTGTACGAGCGCTCCGCCGGGGGGGCGTGGCAGAGCAAGGCCGTGGTGACGGGGGTCAGCGGCGTGTTCACGGGTCGCCTCGGAGGCAGCGTCGCCATCGACGGGGACTACCTCCTGGCGGGCGCGGACACGACGGCCACTCAGCAGGGCGTGGCGTGCATATACAAGCGAAACACGACATCGGGGGTCTGGGAGGACAAGGGGTGGCTGACGGCATCGGACGCGGCGATAAGCGACAAGCTGGGCTCGTACGTGGCGCTGTCGGGCCAGACCGCCTTCGTCTCCTCCCCCTTCCACAGCGTCGCCGGGGTGCTCAACGCCGGCAGGACGGTGGTGTACGACCTGCCCTCGCTGTCAGCGTCGCCGCCCGGGACCGCGTCGCTGTCCCTCTCGAACGTCAACCTGACGACCGCGACTGCGACGGTGTCGCTGTCTTCCCTCGGGACGGACGCCAATTGGACGTACAGCGTGAGCAGGGCGACCCAGAATCTGACCACGGCCACCATGACGAGCTGCGGGACGCTGCTGGCACAGACGGGGCCCCAGACGGTCGCCATCACGGGGCTGACGTCGGGCAGCACCTACTACATGTTCGTGACCGCCGCGAACACTGCCGGAGGCACCAGGGTCCTGACCTCGACGGGATGGGGGGTGACCATGCCGGCGCTGCTGGCTCCCGCGGGGGCTGCAATCGCCGTCGACTCCGTGACCGCGGCCGCGACCTCCGCCTCCGTGTCCGTCGCCCTCACCACCATCGGCACCAACGCCGCGTACGAGTACTACCTCAGCCGGGCGGGCTCCAATTCGACTGCTGCGGCCATGACGGATTTGGGAGCTCTGCTGGCGGGGACGGACACGCAGACCCTCGCTGTCACCGGCCTTGCCAGCGGCAGCACGTACTACCTGTTCGCGAGGGCCAAGAACACAAGCACGGGGACCTACGTCTACATGAACGCCACGGGCGTCCCGCTGTACTGCAATGCACTGGCTCCGGCGAGCGGGATCGTGACTGTGGCGGTGAAGGGGCCGGACACGGCAGCGGTGAAAGTCACCCTGGGGACCATCGGCTCCACCGCCGTGTACCGGTACGTGGTCAGCCGCAGCCCGGGCAGCTCTTCCGCGGGGGCGATGACGGACTGCGGGGATGCGCTGGCGCAGAACGCGACCCAGCCCGTGGTCCTCAGCGGGCTGGCCCCGGCCAGGACGTACTACCTCTTCGTCAGGGCGCAGAACGTGGGCACGGGTCAGTACACTTGCCTCACGGCCACCGGGACGCAGCTGATCACGGCGAGCTCCCCCTCCTCAGGCTACGCTCTCCCCGAGCTCTTCGAGGACAGCGCTGGCGCTCACGGGGATAAGTACGGCGGCAGCGTGGCGGCCAGTGGGAGTTGCGTTGCGATCGGAGCTCACGCCAAGGACAGGAACGGGGTGATCAACACGGGAGCGGTCTTCTTGTACGACTCGGTGGACGGAGAAAGGCGGGAGTCAGTGCTCGTGGGTCCCGACGCGGTCTCCGAACAGTTCGGCCAGACCGTTGCCGTCACGGACTCGTACCTCGCCGTCGGAGCTCCCATGAAGAGTTCGGATGGCAACACTTTCAACGGGGGCGTCTACCTGTACGAGCGCAACTCGGGGACTGCCGCATGGGACGCGAAGACCGAACTGAAGCCCAGCAACGCCCCGGCGACCGCTGACCAGTTCGGATCCTCCGTCAGCCTGTGCGACACGTACCTGGCCGTAGGCGCGAGCGGAAAGGCGTCGAGCGCAGGACGCATGTACGTGTACGAGAGGGATGCGGGCACCGGTGTGTGGGGCGAGAAGATCCTGACGAGCGACGCGGTCGCCGGAGATGCCCTGGGCGCATCGTGCTGCCTGGATGTCACCTACCTGATTGCCGGCTCCACCAACAGGAAGAACGGCTTCTCGGTCGCTGCCGGGGGCGCGTACGTGTTCGAACGCGACGGGGCCGGCGCATGGACCCAGAAGACCAAGCTGTTCGCCAGCGACGGATTGGCGGGCGACCTCTTCGGCTGCTCCGTCGGCGTGAGTGGGCGCTATGCGGTCGTCGGCGCGTACAACAAGGCCCAGGGAGGCAAAGCGCAGTGCGGCTGCGCGTACGTCTTCGAGCGAGACACCGGCACGGGTGCCTGGAGCCAGAAGGCGGCGCTCTACCCGCCGCAGTTCGAGACCGCCATGCAGTTCGGCTACAGCGTTTCCATAAGGGGGGGTGTGATCGCGGTGGGCGCGCCCGGCAAGAAGTGCGGGGAAGCGACGCTCGTCGGGGCCACGTACGTCTTCACGCGCAACTCCACCTCGCAAGCCTGGGAGTACGTGACCGCGGTCACAGCGCCGGCAGGCGGGACCTCCGACTCGTTCGGCAAGGCGACGACGTGGACGAGCGCAGGCGAGCTCCTCGTGGGCGCGTCGACGGCCGGCCCGGGCGCACTTCAGAAGGGCAAGGCGTACGCGTTCGCGCCCTGCTCGCCCGCTCCGCCCTCCTCCGTGACGCTGTCCGTCCGCAACGTGGGAACCACGACAGCGCGCGCAGCTGTGTGCATCGGAAGCGTGGGCTTCGATGCCGCGTACAGCTACGCGGTCAGCTGGAGCTCGTCCGACTCGCCTGCAGCGCCCATGACCGATTGCGGTGCGGTGCAGGCCAGCGGCGCTGAGCAGCTCGTGCGCGTCAGCGGGCTCTCGCCTGCGACGACGTACTACCTGTTTGTGCGGGCCACGAACGCGGCGACGCAAGTTTGCAGCGTGATCAGCCAGAGCGCGCTGCTGAGAACCGGATCTGCGGCGGCGGTGGTGACGCAGGGCCCGACCCTGACGCCGACGGCAGCTGGCGACGGCTACTACGGCACCACGGTCGCAGTGGGGGCGCAGTACGCGGCGGTCAGCGCCAAGCTGATGACGGTCAACAACAACGTCGGCGTCGGCGGAGTGTACGTGTACGCCTCGGTCGCCGGGGCGTGGCAGCAGGAGACCGTGCTGACCCCCGGCGACTGCCTGACCGGCGACGCGTTCGGAGGCCGTGCGGCGTTCGGCTCCGTCGCCCTCGCTGTGGACGGGGAGCGCATCGCCGTCGGAGCGTACCTGAGGGATGCGGGACCGGTGTCGGGGTCGAACTCGGGGGCCGTGTACGTGTTCGAAAAGGCGGCGGGAACTTGGCAGCAGACGGTGCTGCCGAACCCCGACGCCGCCTCCAATGCCAACCTCGGCTACGCAGTCGCGATGCAGGGGGATTGGGTGTTCGGCAGTGCCCCGGGGAGCTCGTCCAGCACCGGCTCCGTCCTCATCTGGAAGGAAGACGCCGCCGCGGGGACGTGGTCCCGCGTGCAGGTGCTCACTCGAGCGGGGGCGGCTGCCTTCGATACATTCGGGAAGGCTCTGGCGGTGTGCGGTGACGTGCTGGCCGTCGGCGCCTACTGGGCCACGTCGAAGGGGTGCATCAGGGCGGGCGCGGTCGTCGTGTTCGAGCGGAACGTCAGCACGGACAGTTGGGAGGAGACTGCCACCGTGGTGCCAGATGATGCGGAGGTCACGCTTTCCATGTTCGGCAGCGCCGTGGCGCTCAGCGAGGACTACATGGCGGTGGCGGGCGGTCAGTACATGGACCAGGTGTACATCTACAAGCGCGATGCCGGCACGGGGGCCTGGAGCCAGAGCGCCAAGGTGGGATCCAGTTCCTATGCGGGCTCGCCGACGGGCATCACGCTGGCTCTGTGCGACCGCGGGCTGCTGGTGGGCGACGCCTCCGGGCCCGACGGCAACAGCAAGGGCAGCGCGTGCTTCTACCAGCGCATGCGCAACGGAGAGTGGCGGGAGACCGCCCAGCTGCAGCTGAGCGATGGCGCCGACGGCGACTACTTCGGAGAGGCGTGCGCCATGAGTGGCACTCAGGCTCTTGTGGGGGCGAGCAGGCGGTCGTTCGGTGGGTACAAGGACGCCGGACTCGTGTACAGCTACGACATCCAGCCCGTCGTCGACGATTCCGCGACGCCCCCCAGCGGCGGCTCGCTGACATTCGGCACGGTCTCCACTGCCACCATGGCTGTCACGCCCTCAGTGTCGTACGGTGGCGCGGGCGACACCTTCGTCTTCAGGGTCGCCTACGGCCCCGATGCCGACACTGTCACGGGTTCCGTCCCCTTCGCCCTTGATGGGGGGGCCATCGCCGTGACGGGTCTGCAGCCCTCCACGAGCTACGTCTGGACCGTGCAGTGGTCCTCCGATCAGACCACGTGGGCGTCCATCTCCGCCCCCGCCACCCGAGCCACGGCGGACAGGCTGCCGAGCGGCGGCTCTCTGTCGTTCGGTCCCTCCGCTGTGACCACCGCGGCTGTCACCCCGTCCGTGACGGACTCCGGAACGGGCCCGGCGTACTTCTTCAGGGTGGCGTACGGCCGCGATCAGAGCGCCGCCGACGGCTCCGCGTCCTTCGTGATCGGGCAGGGGCAGCTCGTGATCTCCGGGCTGAAGGCGGGCACGGCGTACCACTGGGTGGTGCAGTACTCCGCGGACGGGGCGATCTGGACTCCCGCGTCCGCCGTGCAGACCCACAGCACCTTGCCGGCGGTGAGCGGCACGGCGTCCGTCGCCAACGCCATCAGCGGCCCTGTCGGGTCCATCGTCATCACGCCCGGCGGAGGCGACGGGACGTATCAGTACCTGTGGGCGACCGCGGCGGGCGCGCCCGTCCCCGGAGCCTCGGGCACCGCAGCGGCGGACCTGGCCGCGGGAGACTACACGTGCACGATCATCAGCGCGGGCAGCTCGACGGTTCTGCGCGTTCTCGTGGTGGGCCAGGCCTCCGTCGCGACCCTGCCCACGGTGGCGGCCCTGTCGTGGCCGGTCGTCCCGGACGCGACTTTCTACGCCGTCAAGTACAGAGTCAAGGGGGCCAGGGAGTGGGGGCAGCCTCAGACGACGCTGGGCACGAGGTTCTCCGTCTCCCACCTGTCGCCCGAGCAGGAGTACGAGTTCGAGGTGTCGGCGGGGCTGACCAGCGGTCCCGCGGCTGCCAAGCGCTTCGAGGCGACGGCGTCCACCACTGCAGCAACGCTGCAGAACCTGACGACCGCTCAGCCGTATGCGGACGCCACGGGCAGGATCGACCTGACGAAGGTGGAGGCGATGGGAAGCCTGACGAAGGACGAGGTGGCTTACAAGGTCCTGAAGGCCGGGGACAAGGTGACGACGCGCGTCGTGCTCCCGAAGGGCACTGCACAGACCCTCGACGGGGTGGTCGTGAAGGCCGGCGCCACCGTTGACCCTCGCTCAGCGCAGGCGTGCGTCCTGTCGTTCGATCCCGCGGTGTCGGGCCAGTCCGTCACCCTCGCCAACGCAGGCGTGAGTAAGGTGATCGCCTACGACCCAGGCGCCTCCAAGATCGTGGTGGACGGGGTCGTCCTCAGCATCGGCGACTCGTTCATGGTGGGCTCCATGAAGATTACGGTGGGGGAGGAGTGAAGCGCCCGAGGCCGTCGACATTGTAGCAGCATTTCGAAATACACCAAGTCGACATCACCGCTCGCCGCTGCCGCTCCGCAACCCGGCAGATGGCACAACTTCGCTCCGAGTGTCGTCATCGAGAGCCTGAACGCGTACATTTGCATGCAAGCCTTCTTCAAGTGATCGCTGAAGCAGCAGCAGGCAAGGCAACGAGTTCGAGTCGGGCACTGGATGTGAGAAGATCATCGCGGTGCATTCATGAGTGTCTCGCAACGGTCTCCAGGGCATCGACGACCTTCTCGAGGAAGTCGCCGTCCCCGCACTCCCCGATCGCCGTGACCGCGCACGCATCGACGAAGCCTCGGTGGCGTTCGTAGAAGCTGAAAAGGTTCTCCCGATTGGCGCTGTGTTCGAACCTCGTCGTCTCGTACTCCAAGCCAGCGAATGTCATCCTCGTGAGCACGATGCCGTGCGTCTGGTCGCACGTGTACGCCTCCGTGCCGGTGTGCCCTTCCTCGCCGTTGTATTGACACGCGATGCCTCCTCGATCCTCAAAGTTGGTCAGGAAACGGTCCTTGACGGCCCTCGTGCAGAGGAAGCTGATGTACGGTCGTTGTTCGACCGTGCCCATCGAGTCCTCTGGCAGTGCGAGCACCTGCGCGTGCTGCGTGAAGTGTTGGTGACCCGGGCAACGACATGGCTCCGATTCCGCCAGGGACGAGTACACGGTGTTGATCAACCTCGCCCTGTGGACGGCCCCCCTCTTGGAGCACTGGCCGTCGATGCTGATCACGGTCGCGTTGAGCTTCATGACGACACGCAGGGACCACGACGCGTTCTCCGCGAGGATACTCTTCCGGCACGACATGTGCATCGCATCGCGGCCCGCCGATGCTCGGCGCCACCACTTGGCGTTCTCGCGAAGCAGCCTCTGCATCGTCTGACTCAGCCAGCGCTCAGAATCGCTCTGGCAGGATGGAAGTGACTGGTCGTACGGCAGCGCGAGCGGGGGTGCCCGGTGCGTGACGGAACGTTTGCCGTGCCAGCGAGTGCTGCTGCGGTCCGCGGAGCCCTGGTGGCCCGTCCCGACACGGCGGCTGTCACGAGAACGCAGACGCATTCGGCAAAACGAGATTGATCTCCGAGGGCGAGGGCGTGCATTCACTCAGCGCGGGCAGTGGTGCCACTTGGAGTCAATGCGACCGCTCAGAGTTCACGGGGGCTGTGAGCAGGAAGAGCTCCTGTTCCGAAATGTGGAGGCGCAGAGCGCTCTCGCCGAGTCCGTGCGGGCCGCTCCTCCACAGCAGCTTCAGCAAGGCTAAGCCCGCCTCCCGATCGCCCTTCTGCGGGCGCTGCGGGTGCATCCTATCCTCGAACTCCAGGCGATCGAGGTAGTCGAAGACGCCGCAGGTGATCAGCGCAGCCCTATCGCGCTCCTGCAGCGAGGCGAGGGGGATCCTGGTCTCCGATAGCGCCTCGAACCTCTGCGCGTCGCCTCGCATCGCGAGGCACCGGAGGAGGCGCACGTACTGCTGGTAGTCCAGGTCGGACGCGTACGTGAGGCCGAGGAGCAGATCGAAGACCTCCCCGTCGCGGCATAGCGCGGCGTCCAGCAGTGGGAACGAGCGGTCCGAGTCCCAGTACACGGGTTCGCCTCTGGACTTGTGCTCCGGAGGAAAGGGCGAGCGCGCAGGAGCCTCCGCGCTGTCGTACCTCGTCAAGTACTCGTGACACAGATCCCGGCGCAAGCGAGGAAGCCAGCACCGCTTCAAGAAACGGAGCTCTCGGGCGTCGTCGCAGCGTATGGCCCGCCTGACTTCGTCCTGTGAAGGAAATCCGAGCAGTCTCCACATGGCGAGCCGCGCTGCGCGTCGGAGTGAGTGATCGAGTACATTCGTCCCGCAAGCTCGCCGGCACCGCATTCTGAGGGGGCAGCGCATTCCGCAGGGCTGGTCATCGGAGTCCGGCCGTCCGGCACTGCGGTCGCCAGCGCGCGCGTCGTCTCTCAGTCGAAAAAGTCAGCGTACAGATCGCTCGTACCGAGCGCTGCGACTCGTCGCCCCGCGCACTCGAACGCGTACTCGCAGCGTCTCTCCGCCTTGGCAACGTTCGAGGTCACGGTCAGTCGCTCGCCGGCTCGCAACCGCATCGGCTCGCGGAAGAGGGCCACCGGCGTCCGCCAGTTTGTGGCCGCGCCGTCGCAGCCGTGGCAGCTCGTCACCGAGTTGCCGTCTCCCAGCCAGGCGTCCGCAGTCTCGTACCCCAGGCGCTGGCGACGCGACAGGGCCTGCCCGGGAGCAGTCAGGGCGATGAAGATCCCGAACCCGTGCGCCTCGCAGTCCCTGTTCACGTGAAAGTGCGACGTCGATGAGGTCTCGCTCTCCCCGGTGCACAGGTCATAGCTCTCGAGCAGTCCGCAGTCGTCCGACACGGCGATGGCCCCGAAGCTGGCAGGCTTGACGCTCGCGAATTGGTCCGCGACGAACAGATCCCCTCGCTTCAGAGCGGCGCCGGTCAGCGATACGGGAGCGAAGAAAGACGCTGCGCGTGCCGGAATGACCTGGCAAGCCCGGGAGATGAGTCCCCTCGCGCGCAAATCCGTCACCACATCGACGATGCCCTCGCAGGACGCGACGCCGCCGACGATCTCGCAGAGCAGCGCGTCCGCGGGCGGGCCATCGGGCTGCAGGTCATACGAGGAGCTGTGCAGGACCTGAAAGCGGTGCGCAGGGAAATCGCTCCGCAGGCGCAGCCTCGCCAACTTGGCGGATCTCGGATTCACGTCGATGCCGAGCAGGCTGGCGTCCGGGCGAGAGGAGAGCAGCGCCCTCGCCAATGTGG
Organism: Tribonema minus; assembly: GCA_017506865.1. Classification (NCBI taxonomy): domain Eukaryota; class Xanthophyceae; order Tribonematales; family Tribonemataceae; genus Tribonema; species Tribonema minus. The sequence goes on from JAFCMP010000223.1 coordinate 367,141, forward strand.
CATCTGCGCCGATGCCCACTTCGAGCCATCGGATGCACCTGGTCGCAGCGATCGCCCGGGCGAAAAAGGCATTTCTCGCGAAGTCTGCGTTCATAGACTCGTACCCCTCCGAGCTGTAAAAGCTGCACACGCTGAGGGAGTCGCACACAGGGTCGGGCTGGCCCCGATGCACGCGGCACCCGCGGGGCGCCAGCGCCAGCAGAGCATCCACAGTCGTCATGCCGAGTTTTTGAGGGTAAAGAGAAAGTGCGACTGCTTGGAGCACGGCGAAGCTCGGCTGCCCATGACTGGCGCCAAGCGCACAGCAGATGCATCACCAGTGCGTCGTGCTGATCAAAGCGTGCCGATCTGGGCCGAGCTTGCACAGCGCGAATGTGTGAGGCGCATGAGCAGTCGCAGATGCAAGCGCAGGCAGCAGCACTTGAACGCTAAGCCACGAGTTGGACAGATGTGTGCATTCGGTGTTGCTCGTCACACCGTGTATTGCGTCATCGCTGTCTGCTTCGTCGTCGCGTATTTCTGCTTGCAGTGCAGTATCGCGCGCCGTGCGAGCGAGTCGATTCTGAGCCAGAGCTGGCGGTCCATCGTGACGCCGTGGTGCGCCGTCACCTGCATCGCCAGGCTCTCCAGCCCCTCGCTCGCGTCCACGGCGAAGTTGGTGGCGCCTTCGACGGGGAGGAGCCGCCCGTCGCGGTAGCGCGTGACGGTGTATCCAAGCGCTGCTGTCGCAAGTGTCTTGCGCGCGTCCTCTTCACCCTTGTCCAGGTGGAAGTACGCCCCGTCGTACTCAATGATGTGCTTCTCGATGAGCAGGTCGGGCTTTGTGTGCCTGCCGTCGGGAAGGTCGATGCGCTGGTCGAGGCACGCAAGGTAGTGCTGGAGAGGGTCGCCCTCAGGAGCGCTGAGGATGAGGAACGCTGCACTCGTGACGAATATCTCCTCAGTGGACTTGCCCCCGAGCTGCAGTGCACAGAAATACGGAGGTTTTGGTGTCGACTAATATCGGTATGAAAGGTCAAAAAAGGCTGTGGGCATTGAAAAACGCCGGTTGAACCCGTTCGGCTCCAACGGTTCATTCCAGAAGCAAATTGAAGCGTCCCTTGTGTAAACAACCCGTTAAACTCCGCATTTTGAGGGATGTTGACACAGAGACTGCGTCATCACCAGCAGCAGCAGCACCACCACCAGTGCGGCGCCATCACCAACAGCAGTAGCAGTAGCAGTAGCAGCAGCAGCAGCACCAGCAGCAGCAGCAGCAGCAGCAGCACCAGCAGCAGCAGCAGCAGCAGCAGCAGCAGCAAGCAGCAGCAACGCAGCACTTGCCTCAAGAGCAGCGCTTGCATCAGCAGCAAGCAGCAGCAACGCAGTACTTGCATCAACAGCAGCAGCGCTTGTAACAGCGCAGAAAGCAGCAGCGCAAACAGAAGCAGTAACGCAGCAGCAAGCAGCAAGGGGCAGGCAGCAACAACACTTCAACTAGCAGAGTAACGGTAAACAGAAAGCCTTGCATCAGCAACAACAGACAGCAGCGCTTGCATCAGCAACTACAGCAGCGCTGGTATCAGCAACACTTCTGCAAAAAGCTGATGGAGGCACAACTGCGGAGCTGATTGCAGCAGCAGGCAGGAGCTGTATTCAAGCATATCGGTGCAGCTGATGGCAGCAGCAAGCAGTGCAGAGAGCAGCAGGCGGGAGCGGTGTTCAGGCGCATCGGTGCAGCTGATGGCAGCAGCAAGCAGTGCAGAAAGCTGCAGGTAAGCGATTTGCATGTGACATCAGTGCAGGCATACTTTGAAGCAATGAACACAGAGCACCATAGCACACCTTGTGTGAAGTACTTGCATTGACTGCAACACGCAAACATCACAGTCGCCACATGTCATCGCTGCAGCATCGAAGTCATGAGCACGCCGCAGGAATCGGCATGCTAATGAGGCAGTAGCAACCAGATGAGGCAGCAGTGTTGCAGTGTTTGCAGATTGCCATTGCCAGCGCATACCCCGCTCTCTATTCAAATCAATGTCAAAAAGTTGCCGCCGCCACCGCCGCCGCCAGCCGGAGAGCCAGCCCCTGAGGGAGAACTACCCGTGCACAGGCACTTTCAACGGGACGTACATTCATTTGGAAATTAAATGAATGCGTGCATTGCTCCCTTCTCTCTGAGCCTGCTCCTCTCGCTGACTGAAGATGAGAAGCAGCTGGCGGCGGCGGCGGCGGCGGCGGCAGCAGCGGCAGCAGTGTGGAGCAGTACTTTGAGTTTTGCAAGTTATCCCCCCCCAGTGACACCCCCCAAAAGTGATAGTGCGGTTGCAAGCTGCATGCATCCCCTTGATCATTCTCTCTTTCAAATCAATGTCATTCTCTCTCAAATCAATGTCAAAAAGTTGCCGCCGCCGCCGCCGCCGCCAGCCAGAGAGCCAGCCCCTGAGGGAGAACTACCCGTGCACAGGCACTTTCAGCGGGACGTACATTCATTTTCCAATTAAATGAATGCGTGCATTGCTCCCTCCTCTCTGAGCCTGCTCCTCTCGCTGACTGAAGATAACCAGCTGGCGGCGGCGGCGGCGGCGGCAGCGGCAGTAGTTTGGAGCAGTACTTTGAGTTTTGCAAGTTATCCCCCCCCAGTGACACCCCCCAAAAGTGATAGTGCGGTTGCAAGCTGCATGCATCCCCTTGATCATCCTCTCTTTCAAATCAATGTCAAAAAGTTGCCGCCGCCACCGCCGCCGCCAGCCGGAGAGCCAGCCCCTGAGGGAGAACTACCCGTGCACAGGCACTTTCAACGGGACGTACATTCATTTGGAAATTCAATGAATGCGTGCATTGCTCCCTCCTCGCTGAGCCTGCTCCTCTCGCTGACTGAAGATGAGAAGCAGCTGGCGGCGGCGGCGGCAGCAGTTTGGAGCAGTACTTTGGGTTTTGCAAGTTATCCCCCCCCAGTGACACCCCCTAAAAGTGATTGTGCGGTTGCAAGCTGCATGCGGTGCTCTTGCACTTGGTGAACAACTGTTCCATACTTTGAGCCCAGGCCCATTCTAACGCGGTCATCGTGTGCATCGGTCATCGTTGCAGCAGCGACCGCAGCGAGCGAGGAGGCCGCGCGGATCATACTCCCCCCTAAGTTTCAGTTGTAGCATTGAACTCACGTCCAACATGCGGCGGCCCATTGAGGCAAAGGTGTGGAACGCAGCTGCTAATTATACATTGTTTGAACGGCATACAGCATATTCCCATTTTCAATTCCCAGATCATATGTGCAGCTGTTTTCTGCGTGCACAGCGTTCACAACCTCTCGAAATGTCTGTCGGCTCAGACTCCGATGCGAGCACCGTTGACGATATGCTCGTCAGCACTGCCGCCGCCGGCGACGCGCCACCGCCGGTGCACGGGGAGCGACTGTGCTCAGCACTGAACTTTCTGGTGTGGGCGCAGGACCAGAACGAGGACAACTGTCGCTCCGTCATCATCGCCTTCGACGGCCTCGACGCGTACTACGACATCAGCGCGATCGGCGGCGTGATCGGGTGCTGGAGGCACGCACCCGTCGTGCCGTGGCTGATCAGGGGGGACAGCTCTCCGGACGACCACGACAGTTACCCCAAAATCTGCGTGTGGACGAGCGTTTCTGACTTCAGGGTACGCGGGTTAGGAAGTTTGTTCGAGATGCCAGCGGGAGTGACTCTCAAGCACATCGCTTTCCAGCCGATGGCGTACGGGGTGCCCTGGGTCCCCACCGTGTTCTTGTGGCACTGTGACCACGACACGTTCTGAGTGGGGCGGCGGCAGCAGCGCGACGACGCGCGGCAGCTCGTGTCGTGAGTGAATATAATGATAATATCGGCTCTTGTGGATACCCTTGACGCCTCGACTGCGTGCGCGTTTCAGTTACAAGTCTGAACAGGTCGTTGCGGCACACTCAGCGTCAACGCACGTATGAGAGCGTTGGTGAGCGTCGCGTGCGAAGTCGCATGCGAAAACACAGGAGGCGACGCGCAGCGTCGCGGCGAACACACCGGCACTCTCGCACACACTGCACATTTTGCACACACTGCACATTTTGCACACACTGCACATTTTGCCCACACTGCACACAGTTGCACACACTGCACACAATCTGCATGCATCGCGTCGACCGCTTTTGCCGCCAAATACGGTTTGCAGCGGTCGCCTCGAGAGCCGATCGCATTCGAGAACGCACCGGCACGAATGGTGCTCTCACCGGCGCGTTCGATGAGGGAAGCCTGTGCCCGGCGGTGTGCACTGCGTCATGTTCTGTGCGGTGCGCCTCCATCCCGCACACTATGTAGCGTGTCGTCAAGAGCGATGTGGGGTGGGAAGCATGCGCATCAAGTAGTTTCCAGAATTTTCCTCAACAGTGCCTCCTCAAACAAGGACACCAAATGGAGACTTCCATTGCGCACTGGTAGGAGCAGCTGCGAGCAGGAGAGCCGCAAGCAGCAGTGCATTGAAGGGTGTTCAAGGCAGCAGTGCAGCCGACAGGAGGGGCCGCAAGGCAGCTGCTGCAGTTCTTGCGCATCTCCTGCGCATTTGAGCTCTGTGAGACACAGGGGCAGCAGACAGGGCAGCCGGAGGGCACAGGAGGTGTTGCGCATCAGGTAGGCCACGCAATCATGGCCTCTCCGCAGCCAGCAGCAGTAGCAGCACCTTCAACCTCTCATAGCGCCACACTGACCAGAGGAGATTCACTCTCAAGCCTGCGCAAGAAGTCACCATCACGCAGCAGCACCACAGCAGCGCAGGGCAGTGCAGTGGCTCCCAGATGCTACTTGCGGACAATGCAGAACGCTGTGTGAAATTGACAGTGGACACCCAATCTCAATGATGACTTGGCTGTCAAAAAAATATACTTGAAGGATATGAAGATGTTACAGAACAGTCCAGCAGTCCAGGCAATGCCGGGAGATGCCATTACTGGACAGGCAGGTCTCAATCCGCTGTGCTGAACTGGCAATGTTCACACTGGCTTGTGTGCTTCCATTGTTATTGTCATTTTCTGGGGCAGGTGGCGCAGCGGAGCAGGAGGTGTGTACGGGTGGCCGCAGGCAGCTTCGGCCATGAGTCGGACGGTGATCATGCTCTTGCTCGTTGTTTGCTCTTTGCTGGTCATGAAAGGCGCCGGGGCCCCGGCTGCCGCGGTGTGCACGGCACCCCCTGACATCGTTGATGACCATGCGTCTGCGATGAAGCTTACCAGGGCAGCAGTGTGCCCTGATCAGAAAATTACTGTGAAGTGGCGAGGACTCGTTAACGTCGCCGAACCGATCATCGTCGGCGCCGGGACGACCCTTGTGATCAACGGCCGAGGCACGGACTCGGAGCTCGCTGCAATTTCGGGGCGGAACGAAACGCAGCTGATGCGTGTGCAGCAGGGTGCTTCTGTGACGCTGCGGCACCTCAGGCTCAGGGACGGACTGGCAGACTCTGTTGCTCATATTGACGGAGGTGGGGCCGTAAGAGTTTTCAAAGGTGGTGAGCTTTCACTGCAGGATTGCCAGTTCTGGTTCAACCGAGGTGAGTGGTTGCGCTGCAGCTGATGTCACGCTGCCATTGTTTCGCATCTACTCTACAATAGTGACTCTGTTGTTGTTTCCCCCTCTTGACTAGGAATATGCGCGCACTTTGCACAGGCACGTTTGGTGACTTTTCTGTGAGACAAAGGGGTTGAACGACCACAGCAAACTCTCATTGGCAACATCGCCGTTCGTCTCTGTACCGTGCACTTGTCTGCAGCTGTTGGCAATGCAGATGGCGGAGCCATCTACAACAGTGGCAATGTCACATGCCACTCTTCCGCTTTCAATGGAAATCGTGCAGGTGAGCAATTGGATATCTACAAATCGAGGTCGGCTACGCTGTCCATTCAGATTCTGCCTGTACGGACGTGGAGCACCATGAGACTGGCAATCCTTTTACAGGGTGGAATATTTGTACTCAGTCTGGTGCCAGGATTATGGGGGGCTACCCACAATAAGCAGGGGCGCATCAGCCCCAGGTAACAGCCCGTAGGCAATGGGCGTCACTTGTTTCTGAGACCACAACTTTAACATCTCAAAACTTGGAACCACCATGGTCACTATGCAAATGTGAGCCCGCAGCTTATTACAAGTTGAAGTTGAACTATGCCTTGAAGTTGACCACTTTAAATGTATATTCAATTCTACGTGAGGTGCGGGCTTACTTTTGCATGGTGACCATGGTAGTTCAAAATTTGAGATGATGAAGTTGTGGTTACAATTCAGGGACGCCTACTGCTGAGCCTACGGGCTGTTACCTAGGGCTGAGCGCCCCTGCTTATCGTGGGTAGCCCTCCAGAATCCTGGCACCAGTACAAAAAATTCCACCCTTGAAGCAGGGGTATCGTACTTTCCTTTGCACCCTGTGCTGTGAGGCACTGCCACACCCAATGGCGTGTGCATGCCGTTAAGTGAGTGCGCTGTCATCAGTGCCACTGAGCTTTTCGACACAGGTGACAATGTCTGTACTTTGTGGTATTATAGTGGCACCGCTCAAACACTATTCCGTCTGCTTTTTTGGCTTCCATTGCAGATAGTGGAGATGGTGATGGCGGAGCCATCTACACCGATGGCGACTTCACCTGCCACAATTCCACGTTCACCGCTAACACAGGACGTAAGTCATCAATTTTGTTTTGCACGTACAAATGTGAGGCAACGCAGTGCCCAATGGCGCGTGCAATCCGTGATGTGAGCGTGCTGTGACCAACGCTGCTGAGTTCTTTGCATGCGTGGCTACATCTGTGCATTCTTGGATTGATCGTGTTATCATTCGGGCTGCTCATTGTGGTGCCATTGCAGATTTTGGTGGAGCCATCCACAGTGATGGCGTTTGCACCTGCTTCAACTCGACCTTCACCTCCAATGAAGGAGGTGGGTCATCATTGTGTTTTGCACATAGCTGAGTAATTGACACCGTGCCCCATGGAGCGTGTGCCGTGGTGTGAGTGTGCCGTGAGCTGTATACCTACGTTTTTCTCGGTGCTGCGTGGCAACTCCTGTGATACTGGGCTTTGTCATAGCATATGTGAAGCAGCGTTCTGACCTCCCATTTAATTCGCAGATCATGGTGGAGCCATCCACAACCGCACCAATGGCACTTTCACCTCCAGCGGATCGACCTTCGCCTCCAACAGAGTCACAACGATAACAATCCATTTTGCATTCGCCTCCAATACTGAATTCGAGTCAAAAGTCCGACTCCGTGCCCAATGGAGCACGCATGCCGTGAGATGAGCGTGTTGTGAATTGCGCACCTCATAGCTCAGAGTTGTGTTGCGACATCCGTGCACTCTGTAAACCATGCGCCATCGATGGAGCAGCATCCTGACTACTCGTTTCGGGCCCATTGCAGTCTATGGTGGAGCCATTATCAACCATGGCAGCTTCACCTGCAGCGGATCAACTTTCACCAGCAACACAGCAGGTGAGTGACTACTGTAAACTGCCATTGCAGAGGCAGGCGATATCGTGCCCAATGACGCGCGCATGCTGTGACGTGATCGTGCTGTGTCGAGCCCATCTGTCTTCTTTGGGATCTGGGGTGACGCCTGTGTATTCTGAAACCTATTGTGGCATAGGTGAAGCAGCATTCTGACGTCTCATCTCGTTTGTCTCACAGACTACGGTGCAGCTGTAGAAAATGGTGGCGATTTCACCTGCAGTGGATCAACCTTCACCTCCAACAGTGTCACAAGTGAGTGAAATCTGTTCTGCACCTGTCTCCAACACAGGATTTGAGTCATACTTCCTACGCCGTGCCCGATAGTGCATGCATGCCGTGATGTGAGCGTGCAGTGGTAGCAAGGCGTGTGTGCATTCTGTTACCATTTGTGCCGTCGATCAAAAAGCATTCTGGCTGCTCTTTCGGTTTCTTTGCAGTTCAAGGTGGGGCCATCAACAACCGTCCTCAGAGCAATTTCACCTGCAGCGGATCCACCTTTGCAAACAACACAGCTGGTGAGTTGTGATATATTTTGCCCGTCGCACGCTGCGGCGATGCCGTGCCGATGGTGCATGCATGCAGTGACACACTTGGCAAGCGCGCTGTGGCTGGCGCACCTGATTGCTTAGAATTGTGTGGCGATGTCTGTGCATTCTGTAATCCATCGTGCCATCGATTGAGTAGCTTCTGACTGCTCGTTTCGATCCCGTTGCAGACTATGGTGGAGCCATCAACAACGATGGCAACTTCACCTGCAACCGGTCAACCTTCACCTCCAACAGAGTCACACGTGAGTAAAACCTGTCTCGGATCCGCCTCCTACACAGTGTTTGAGTCATACTTTCGGCGCCGTGCCCGATGGTGCAAACATGCCATGAGGCAAGCATGTTGCGAACCACACATCTCACAGCTCAGAATTGTGTTGCTACATCCGTGCACTCTGTATGTGCCATCGATTGAGCAGCATCCTGACGTTTTGGGCCCATTGCAGTCTATGGTGGAGCCATTATCAACCATGACAGCTTCACCTGCAGCGGATCAACTTTCACCAGCAACACAGCAGGTGAGTGACTACTGTAAATTACCATTGCAGAGGCAGGCGATGTCGTGCTCAATGACGCGCGCATGCTGTGATGTGAGCGTGCTGTGTCCAGCCCATCTGACAGTGTCTTCTTTGGGATGTGAGGTGACGCCTGTGCATTCCGTGGCATAGGTGAAGCAGCAGTCTGACCGCTCATCTTGTTGTTGTTGCAGACTATGGTGGAGCCATCAACAATTATGGCAGTTTTACCTGCCACAACTCGACCTTCACCTCTAACGAAGGAAAATGTGAGTTCTCATGTTTGGCACATAGCGGAGTGAGGCGATGCTATGCCCAATGGCACGAGCATGCCCTGACGTCAGCTTGACTTGACCGGGGCACCTGTGTCCTGTGCAATGCGTGGCGACGCCGTTGCATTCTGTGACTGACTGATTGTGGCATCAAACAAGCAGCGGTCTGATTGCGCTTTTTGTTTTTTCTGCAGCTGGTGGTGGGGCCATCTACAACTATCCTCAGAGCAATTTCACCTGCAGCGGATCCACCTTCGCCAACAACACAGCAATATGTGAGTCAAATTTTGTGTGGAGCATCGCCATGTGAGGCAATACCGTGCCGGACGGCGCATGACGTGACTTGAGAGCTGAGTGGCTGGCGCACCTGAGTCTCACAGCACGGTACCGTCTGTACACTTTCGGCTCCCTCAGGCCTGTGGTATCGATCTAACAGCTCCATTGTGGTCGATTTAACAGCTTTTTGACTGCTCGTTCTTGTTCTGCTGCAGATAGATGGTGGAGCCGTCTATAACGACAACAGCACTCTCGACTGCAGCAACTCAGCCTTCACCGCCAACCGTGCATCGAGTGAGTCCATTTTGCTCTGCATGTTGCGATGTGAAGCGATGACGTACCCGATGCCGTGCACATGCGGTGATGTGAGCGTGCTGTGAACGGCGCACCTGAGGTCTTTGAAATTACTGGTATACCATGCCTCGTCTATGTTTTTGGTTCTTTTATGTTTCTACCTGTTGATTGGCAGTGTGCTCACATTGTGTACACGGTAAACTCATTAGCTTAAGTCTTTCAAGCGATGGCAGGATGTCCACGGCAAGGTCTCATCTGCAACATCCCTGTTCGTCTCTGCAACGCGCACTTTGTCCACAGTTGTCTCTGACTCGTCCTCCTCCTCCTCCGCTGGTGGAGCTATCTACAACAGGGGAAACGCCACATGCCACTCTTCCGCTTTTGCACAAAACACTGCAGTAAGCAATTTGGAATACCCAAACTCAATTGGAGCACCAAGTCTATGATTCACTGACATCTTTCGACTCAAATTTCACCTCCTCACCCGTCGAAGGAGCGTTTGATTGCCCAGGGCCTGACATGCTGCAATGTATGGCGATGCCGTGTCCAACTGCGCGCACATGCTCTGACGTGAGTGTGCTGTGACCGGCGCGGCGCACCTGAGTTCTTCAAAATGCGTGGCGACGTCTGTGCACTCTGGGTTCCATCGTGTCACGGATCAATAGACCAGCGTTCGGACTGCTCGCTTCGGTTGCGTTGCAGATGAGGGTGGAGCCATCTTCAATTCTGGTGGCGATTTCACCTGCAGCAACTCGACCTTTGACTCCAACACAGCAACAGGTGAGGCATGTGAGGCGATGCCGTGCCCGACGGCGCGCGTGTGCTATGAAGTGAGCGTGCTGCGACCGGTGCGGCGCACCTGATTTATTTGAAAAGGGTGGCGACGTCTGTGCACTCTGGGATCCATCTTGGCATCAATCAATCGACCACCGTTCTGACCGCTCGCTTCGGTTGCGTTGCAGTCTCTGCTGGTTATGGTGGTGGTGGAGCCATCAGTACTTATGGCGATTTCACCTGCAGCAACTCCACCTTCGACTCCAACACCTCCGGATGTAAGTCATCATTCTGTTCTGCTCTTTGTGATGTGAGGCGGTGCCGTGCCCGACGGCGCGCGCGTGCTGTGAAGTGAGCGTGCTGCGACCGGCGCGGCGCACCTGATTTCTTTGAAATGCGTGGCGACGTCTGTGCACTCTGGGATCCATCTTGGCATCAATCAATCGACCACCGTTCTGACTGCTCTCTTCGGTTGCGTTGCAGATGAGGGTGGAGCCATCTTCAATTCTGGTGGCGATTTCACCTGCAGCAACTCGACCTTCGACTCCAACACCGCCGTATGTAAGTCATCATTATGTTCTGCTCTTTGTGATGTGAGGCGGCGCTGTGCCCGACGGCGCGTGCGTGCTGTGAACTGAGCGTGCTGTGACCAGCGCGGCGCACCTGAGTTCTTTGCAATGCGTGGCGACGTTCATGCACTCCGGGATCCATCGTGGCATTGATTAACCAGCGTTCTGACTGCTCGCTTCGGTTGCATTGCAGTGTCTGGTGGAGCAATCTCCAATAAAGGCAACTTCACCTGCAGCAACTCGACCTTCGCATACAACGCAGCAGCAACATGTGAGTCATCATTATATTTGGGAGTTTGTGATGTGAGGCGATGCCGTGCCCGACGGCGCGCGCATGCTGTGACGTGAGCGTGCTGCGACCGGCGCAGCGCACCTGATTTCTTTGCAATGCGTGGCGACGTCCGTGCACTCTGGGATTGATCGTGGCATCGATCGATCAACCAGCCTTCTGACTGCTCGCTTCGGTTGCGTTGCAGATTATGGTGGAGCCATCGTCAATGGTGGCCATTTCACCTGCAGCGACTCGACCTTCGCCACCAACACAGCAAGTGAGTCATCATTATGTTTGGCATTTTGTGATGTGAGGCGATGCGGTGCCCGACGGTGTGCCCGTGTTGTGGCGTGAGCGTGCTGTGGCCGGCGCGGCGCACCTGAGTTCGTTGCAATGCGTGGCGACGTCCGTGCACTCTGGGATTTATCGTGGTATCGATCATTTGACTAGCGTTCTGACTGCTCGTTTCGGTTGCGTTGCAGATGAGGGTGGAGCCATCGTCAACGACAATAGTGACAAATTCACCTGCACCAACTCGACCTTCGACTCCAACACAGCAACACGTGAGTCATGTGAGGCGATGCCGTGCCCGACGGCGCGCGTGTGCTGTGAAGTGAGCGTGCTGCGACCGGCGCGGGGCACCTGATTTCTTTGAAATGCGTTGCGACGTCTGTGCACTCTGGGATCCATCTTGGTATCAATCAATCAACCACCGTTCTGACTGCTCGCTTCGGTGGCGTTGCAGGCGCTGGTGGAGCCATCAGTAATCATGGCGATTTCACCTGCAGCAACTCCACCTTCGACTCCAACACCTCCGGATGTAAGTCATCATTCTGTTCTGCTCTTTGTGATGTGAGGCGATGCCGTGCCCGACGGCGCGCACATGCTGTGACGTGAGCGTGCTGTGACCAGCGCGGCGTACCTGAGTTCTTTGTAATGCGTGGCGACGTCCGTGCACTCCGGGATCCATCGCGGCATCGATTGATTAACCAGCGTTCTGACTGCTCGCTTCGGTTGCGTTGCAGATGATGGTGGTGGAGCCATCAACAATGCTTTTGGCGACTTCACCTGCAGCAACTCGATTTTTACCAACAACACAGCAGGTAAGTAATCATTTCTTTTTGCATTTGTGTAGGGTTGTCTGTGCGGTATGTCGGCTAACATGTCAACGGGGGTCTGATCCGCTCGGCTAACCGGCTTTGGACCGGCCAAGAAATGCCGGTCGGCTAATTACTGGCTATGGCAGACTGACCGGCTAATGACCAGCTATTGATCGGCTATGGCAACCTGACCCGCCTTCACTGCAGTCATGAGTACTAACAAAGTAGCATGATATGGTTACTTGAGGTGGCATGCAATGTTTACTTGAGAGGTGGCATGCATTGTGATGATTTACTTGAGGAAGCATGCGCTGTGGTGAATTTGTACAGTGCTCAGGTTGACATGAGACGAATGCTGCCACTGGCATAGTAGGGTGTGACCATGCAATACTTCATCCCACAACATCAGTCGTGTGCACACCACACGCTGACTTATATATGTGTATGTATACACAGTGAATATGCAATGTGGCAATCAGAGTCAGATAAGGGCCAGACGCTGCGCTGCCTGAGCCTGTGTATCTCGAGAAGCCTTTGCCGAACTTCCACATAGCAGAGGTTGTCCCCTGCACCCTGGATTTGGGCCACTCTGTAACTCGCTTGAGTGTAGCTGCTTCCTCAGCATCCTGCGCCTCAGCAGCTGCTGCCTTGGCTTTAGCAGCAGCAGCACCCCTGCTGCGTTTGGCTGCCGGCTTCGCTGGGGACGAATCCTCTACCTCAATCTCCTCATCAGAGTCCTGCCTCACCTGCCTGGTGGTTGTACGAGCCCTACCCAGACGCACGTCAGAGTCAGAGTCCTCCATGCTGGCTTCAGGCACTCCTCCAACACTGCGCTGCACTCATTTCTAGGGTCATCAGGAAAAGCCGGTAATTAGCCGAAAAAAAACTAGACCGGCTAGTCGGCTAAGCCGACGCCGACCGGCTTAGCAAACCACTGGCTGCCAACCCTAATTTTGTGATTTGAGGCCATGTTGTGCCCGACGACGCGCCCGTGCTGTGACCTGAGCGTGCTGTGGCCGGCGTGGCGCACCTGAGTTCTTTGAAATGTGTGGTGACGTCAGTGCACTCTGGGATACATCGCGGCATCGATCGATTAACCACCGTTTTGACTGCTCGCTTCGGTTGCGTTGCAGATGGTGGTGGTGGAGCCATCCTCAATACAGAAGGTGGCATGGTCACCTGCAGCAACTCGACCTTCGCCAGCAACACAGCAACAAGTGAGTAATCTTTCTGTTGCATTTTGTGATGTGAGGCGGTGCCGTGCCCGACAGCGCGCGCATGCTGTGACATGAGCATCCTGTGGCCGGCGCGGTTCACCTGAGCCCTTTGCAATGCGTGGCGACGTCTGTGCACTCTGGGATCCGTCGCGGCATCGATCATTCAGCCAGCGATCTGACTGCTCGCTTCGGCTGCGTTGCAGATGACGGTGGAGCCATCTCCTCCAATTATGGCGAATCCACCTGCAGCAACTCGACCTTCGACTCCAACGCCGCAGGTAAGTCGTCATTCTGTTCTGCCCTTTGTGATGTGAGGTGATGCCGCGCCCAACGGCGCGCGCATGCTGTGACGTGAGCATGTGTGACCAACGGTGTTCTTTGAATTGTGTGGCCACCGCTGTGCACCCGGTGCTCCACCGTGGGTTTTATCGAATAGCTTCTGATAGTTTTCCCACTGCCTCTGTTGTGTCTCAAATGCTGCATATTCTTTTTGCTGTGGCGCAACGCTGGTGATACACTGAACAAACTCTAGTTTTCCTGATGATTCGGCAACTTTCAACCTCCACGCGCATCGTGTGACTTTGCAGATAAAGGAGGAGCTGTCTCAGCTTTCACAGCGGTGTCGCTGTTATCCAGCTCCGCCAACTTCGCCACATTCACGTTCTGTTCCTTCGCTCGCAACAATGCGTCAGGTGAGTCACTCTTGCTGTCATCAAAGTGAGCACAACGACCTGAGCACCATCACAGGCATTGTTCTGTTCTGTGCGCACATGCCCTCCCTGCCCGCTATTGTGCTTACCCATAAGTTGCACCTCACCTATCTCATCTGCAGATGGTGGAGCACTTTACGCGGGCGGTGAAGCAAAGATTAACTTCGTGTCTGTGGATTTTGATGACAACAATGTGACCCACTACGGAGGAAGCATCATGATGGATGAAGGAGCAGAAGTGCAGTGTACCGGATGCAACTTCACGCGAAGCACAGGTAAAGATCATCACCAATGGAACATCAACCAGCTCAAGTCACCCTATGCGAACGTGATCTGCAGGGCCTGAGCGCTGTGGCATCCATCTAGCGACGCGTCACAATGAGCGTGACCATCTCACTTTGCGTGCATCAGCCCATGGATCAGGCACCTGATGTGCTTCATTGATGGGCACAGTCTCACCTCTGTTTCCGTGATTGCCGTCTGCACTGCTGCAGCCATCAAAGGTGGCGCCGTGTATGCAGTCGCACGGTCAGGATTGGTGATGTCGTGGGTCGCCATACGGGACTCCGACTCCCATGAGGACGGCGCGATCTTTTCGGCGGGGAATGTGTCTGTCGACTCATCATGGTTCGAGCACAATTCAGGTGTGTAAGATCACCAGTCAAGCCCTGGACTTACAGCTGACATCGAAAGTTTTGATCGATCTTACTGTTTCGTTCCCGTCGTCCTCCATTGATGTCGCAGGCAGAAAAGGAGCTAGCATCTATCTGGCAGAGGACGCGATGGTTAGTATCAGTGGTACATCGTTCTCCTTCAACAACGCCACGGAGACGGGAGGCGCACTGTACCTGGAGGCATTTGTCACCGGACACATCGACAACTGCCGCTTCCTCAACAACACCAGTCCTGTCGGCGGAGCACTGTCTCTGGCATCGGCTGACGACGGCCGCGAGTTCAGCGTTTTCGGTTGTAACTTCACCGGCAACACCGCGTCGGTGGGTGCCGGGGGGGCCATCATACAGCAGGGCTCAGCCACGGTGCTCAGCGTGAATGTGGACAACGGTACATTCGTCAACAACACGGCGCCATGCTGCTATACAGGCACGAGCAACACCGGCGACAACATGTCATGCGAGGATGCTTCCACGGGATACGGCACAGGCTGGTAAGTGAGATCCGTGGTTGCATTTAAAGTTCTTCGCATCGTCGGGCGGACAATCTCACTCACTGCTGCCTATACCATGCAGGTCATGCTGCAACGAGCAGCAGTATTTGCTGGTGAACTCCACCAACGGTGACCACACGTGCGAAACTTGCGACAAGCACGAGCTCAACTGCACCGCGATCGGGCTCACCGTGGCCACGCTGCCTGTGGCCTCCGGCTATTGGAGGGAAACAATTGACCAGACGGACATACGAACGTGCTGGAACACTGCAGCATGCAAGGGGGGCGACGGGGGCTTCTCATGGGACACCGCCGATGTCTACTGCAATGATGGCTACATGGGACCGTGTGAGTCAAAAGTAGGACGTGCGTGTACGGTTCGCAGTGCAAAATGGGCGACCGGCAAGTTCTGTTGCTGTGATGGTGTTCTCGATGTGACGTCCGCTGGTGATGTGTTGGGTTCTCACGTCTTCTCTACAGGTCGACATGTGTGAGAGCGTGCACTTCCTTACGTACAGGCACTGCAGCTGTGATTGGGGTGGATGTCGCGGGCTGTTGTGGCGGTCTGCACCACGTGTATTCTGCTGCTGCGTGCTGGGGTTTTCGCATGCACACATGCACTGTGGTGATGTTGACACCGTCTCCTCTTGTTTCTCACCAGACTGCGCAGTGTGCGCGCCCGGGTACGCTCGTCTGCCGGGCTACCGCTGCGTCGAGTGCAGCCACAGCGCTGTCGCAGCGACGATCACCATCCTGGCAGCCATCGTGCTGGTGGCACTCGCGCTGCTGTGGCTGCTGTTCTCGAAGACGACGGAGGTGGAGGACGGGGCGGGGGGCGTGCAGACGATAGGCGCCTCCGGTCGCGCGTCGAAACTTGCGCGCGTCGGAGTGCTGCTCTTGCAGCGGCTTCGAATTCCGGTCGTCGTCCTGCAAGTGCTCACGCAGTACATCAGCATCACCGGCCTCACTTTGCCGCTGCAGTACCTGCAGTTTCTTCGTGCGGTGGACTTCATGTCGCTGGACATGCGATGGCTGACCTCGCCGGGTTGCGCTGCCGACGTCGACTTTTACGGCCGGTTGCTCATCGCCACTTTAGCGCCCCTGGTGATCACCGCCCTCATCTTCAGCCCCCGCCTCTACCTGCGGTTCATATCCCGCCGTAGGCCTGCTGTCGCCCCCAAGCTTCGACAGGTCGTCGCCAGGGATGTCAACGCCTTCCTGGTGTTCACTTTCCTTATCTTTTCCGGCGTGTCGCTCACGGTCTTCGAGACCTTCGCGTGCGACAAACATTTGAAGGAGTTCACCGGCGACATCTACCTGCACGCGGACTATTCGCTGAGGTGCAACGATGACGAGGGTTTGCACAAAAAGTACTCCATCTATGCAGGTTTCATGGTAGTCGTGTACCCTGTAGGAATCCCGCTAATGTACGCCGCGATCCTTCGGCAAGCTGCTGTGAAGCAGCGTGAACACGGACGGCAGCCGTCCCGGCTCGCCCCGGCGTCTTCATTCCTGTGGAGCTCGTACAAGGGCCGTGCGTATTACTGGGAGAGCGTAGAGTGTTACCGCCGACTGATGCTCTCGGGCCTCCTCGTCTTCATCATGCCCGGCACCCCGGGCCAGAGCGCCGTCGCATGCATCTTCGCATTCGTCACGACCATGGTGTACGAGCAGGTCCGCCCTCACCACAACAGGATGGACAAGTGGCTGTACACTTTAGGTTGCGTGATTGTCGTTTTCAGCATGTTCACCTCGCTGCTGATGCAGTATCATCCAGTAGACGGGGGTAGCGAGCAAGCCATCGGAAGCCTGCTGATAGCGCTGAACGTGCTCATGCTGGTGATGGCCATAGCCCAAGTAGCCCTGGTGTACACGAACGTCCGAGCCCCAGACGGTCCTCTCCGTCAGAACTCCGTGTTCGGTCTGTTCAGGGGATCATCTCAGATTGCAGCACGGAGCCTCGCGCGGGTTGATTCAGTTACACCTTCCCCGATGTCCTGAGTAATGTTCATGATCGCCTCGGCTGCCGCCAATGCGGGTCACGTCGAGCCGCACACGATGCCCTCCCTTGTGCTTTCTTTGCCTTGGCCACCTCATCGGTGTTCTGCAACAGCTCTGTCGGCACCCTGCAACAGCTCTGTTCTGAAGTTTGCTGCTTATCGTCGCCTGTCGCGCGCCACGTCCGCAATTGCAACAGGAGCATCCTTCGACGTTGTTTATCCTCATGCGTGGACTCGTGCAGTCTTCACCGTGTGCTCGTGATGTGCGTTTGCAAGTCGTCGTCCCACGTGATTTGGGTCAGCCACCTCGTCACTACCGTGATCGCATGTCGTGCAACTGCAGCGGGCGCATCGTCGTGACGGCGGGTGTGCGCGCTCGCGAGCCGTCGTGCACATGATCGCGTCTGCTGCTCTTCTCAATGGTTTGCAGCTGTCGCCTCGTACTTGCAATGTGCCCTCGCTGTATCGTCGTGCACATCAATTGCAGCGGCCGCCGCGTCGAGTCGTGGTCGCCACGGTCTTGCCGATGGCGGCCTCGCGATGTCGTTGCATCGGCCGCCGTGCTGACATCGTGATCACTGTGGCGATGTTATGCAGATGTTGCCTCGTGTGCTCGTGACGTCGACATCGAAAAAAAACAAATTAATTGTGCGTAACTGTCTCATGTGAAATCGGAGGAGGTGACGCGCGGCGACGAAGACACGGGCACCCACTGCACAACTTGCACACGATTTGCAAGCATCGCACGCATTGCACACACAGCACCCACTGCACGCTTTGCACATTCTGTACACACTGGGTTCAGAGGATAGTGCACAACACACACAAAACACAGACGATGTAGCAGAACATGATCAACTCTTGTGTTTCATTCAGTTCCAGATGTACACGGTACCACCTCCCGCCTCCCTGTCTGTCAGCTCTGTCAAGAGCTTCCACCGCTGCTCGCACCCGCGCCTCCAGCACCGCGTGCGACGCCTTGTACTGACGCCGCCGAGACGGCCTGCTCCGTCGTCCCGCGTGCCGCTGTCCGCGTGGGGCACGCAAGTGCAGCTCGAGCCTCGCGCTGCAGGACCCGGGGTACTCTAGGCTGTCAAAGTCATCAACGCGCAAACATTTGAAACCTTGAGCGGCGCAGTGCGTGCGAACTCTCTCAATGAGTCGAATTATTGCCTTCAGCCGTGCCTATGATGACAATGACATCACGAGCGGCGCAGTGTGTGCGAACTCTCTCGATGAGTCGATTTATCTTGTTCAGCCGTGCCTACGATGACCATGACATCACGGTGCCAACAGTGCCAGCAAACTGTGCTCAGCAGGCTGCGGCAGGTGTGCTCAGCAGGCTGCTGCTGCTAACGCTGCCAGCTTTCTGCATGTGCTCTCAGCGTGCTCAGCAGCTGCCACAGCAGCTGGGAAGCATGCGCAGGTCAACATCTCAGAAACTTCCCCAGCATGCGTCAATCTCTCTCAGAAAGCAGCAGAGGGATTTGAGACATCCATTTGCGCAGTGGTAGAAGCAGCTGCGAGCAGAAGAGTAGCAAGCAGCAGTGCATGAATCAGTGTGCCAGGCAGCAGCGCAGCCAACAGGAGGGCCGCAGGCAGCCGCAGCAGTTCTTGTGCTAGCTCCTGCAGGCACAGGGGCAGCAGACAGCGCACCGGAGGGCAGGAAAGGTGCGGGGGCCGCAGCAGCAGCTGCAGCGCAACAGGTAGGACCTTCACACATGGCTTCTCCGCAGCCAGCATCAGCCACATGCCCCCCGCAACACCAAATTGGCAATGGTATGCACTTGAAATGAAGTGGATGTGCTGCACAGGACGTGACGCAGCCCCCAGCAGTCCAGACCAGTACCCACAGATGCCACCGCTGGACATCAGCCGCAAACCGCTTTCATGCTGAAGTGGCCAATGTTCACACTGTTCTATTTTGTGATTTTGATTTCAGTTTGCGCACAGAAGCAGCAGGAGCCGCAGAGACAGCCTTTGCCATGACTCGGACAGTGATTGCGCTCTTCCTCGGTGCTTTCACTGCGCTGCTCGTAAAAATCGCCGGGGCCCCTGTTGCCGCGGCGTGCAAGGCACCCCCTGACATCGTTGATGACCATGCGTCTGCGGTGAAGCTGACCAAGGCAGCGGTGTGCGCTGATCAGACCATCAAGGTTGAATGGCGAGGATTTGTAAACCTTACCGAACCGATTATTGTGGGCATCGGGACAACCCTTGTGATTAACGGTCGGGGCACGGACTCGGAGCCCGCAGTAATTTCGGGGCAGAACGCGACGCAGATGCTGCGCGTGCAGACGGGTGCTGTAGTGCATTTGAGAAATCTGCGGCTCAGGGATGGACATGCTCTGGTAGCTGACAATGGTGGAGGCGGAGCCATCAGGGTTTTCGAAGGTGGGGTGCTGTCGCTGGAGGCTTGCCAATTCTGGCTTAACCGAGGTAAGCAATTGTTACACCGACCTCGCATCATTATCAGAAATTGCGGAACAATGCCGCTTCGGGTGTTGACTGAAGAGTCAGGCCTTCTCGGCATATTTCATTCTGTTGATGTTGCCAACTGATGATCGGCATAATGCACACACTGGTAAACTCATCTTACAATAGTCTTCCAGACAACGAGAGGATGGCCAGGCACGCTCTCATTTGCAACACCCACCTTCCTCTCTGCCATGTTCACCGCAACTGTCGCAGCTGTTGACGGTGCAGATGGTGGGGCTATCTACAACAGTGGCCATGTCACAAGCAACTCTTCCGCTTTCGATCAAAACCATGCAAGTGAGTAACTGTTTTGGATGTCCACAAATTGACGGCGTCCATCCATGTTCTGCCAGTTGTGTGAAGCGCTATGAGTCACCGGCAATTCTGTGGAGCAGTGGTGTCGTCATGTCCTTGCACAACGTGATGTAAGGCAATCTGTGCCAGATGGCGCGCATGCTGTGACCAGCGCGCGCGCCTGAGTCCTTGGAAATGCGTGGCGACGTCTGTGCAATTCATCTCGGCATCGATCCATCAACCAGCGTTCTGAGTGCTCGCTTCGGTTGTGTTGCGGATCTTGGTGATGGAGCCATCTCCAGTTGGGGCAAGTGAACCTGCAGCAGCTCAATGACATGCTTCATTTCTGACACAGCAAGTGAGTCAGCATGTCATTTTGCACTTTGTAATGTGAGGCGATGTCGTGCATGAAGGTGCACTCTGGGATCCATCGTGGCATCGATCGATTAACCAGCGTTCGGACTGCTCGCTTCGGTTGCGTTGCAGATGAGGGTGGAGCCATCTTCAATTCAAGTGGCGATTTCACCTGCAGCAACTCGACCTTCGACTCCAACACAGCAACAGGTGAGGCATGTGAGGCGATGCCGTGCCCGACAGCGCGCGCGTGCTGTGAAGTGAGCGTGCTGCGACCGGCGCGGCGCACCTGATTTCTTTGAAATGCGTGGCGACGTCTGTGCACTCTGGGATCCATCTTGGCATCAATCAATCGACCACCGTTCTGACTGCTCTCTTCGGTTGCGTTGCAGACCCTGCTGGTCATGGTGGTGGTGGAGCCATCAGTAATTATGGCGATTTCACCTGCAGCAACTCCACCTTCGACTCCAACACCGCCGTATGTAAGTCATCATTCTGTTCTGCTCTTTGTGATGTGAGGCGGCGCTGTGCCCGACGGCGCGCGCGTGCTGTGAACTGAGCGTGCTGTGACCAGCGCGGCGCACCTGAGTTCTTTGCAATGCGTGGCGACGTTCATGCACTCCGGGATCCATCGTGGCATCGATTGATGGATAGGGATGTGCGCAGCGTATATCGTATATATAACGTATAGATATGTATAGCGTATATATAACGTTATAATGCAAAAAGCCTATACGCTCTATACGTTTCGCTAGAACGTCATAAATTCGGCTTTTCAGGGTTCTGTTGACCCGCCACATCATCGGAAGGCCCCTCTATGACCTCTGACATCGCGTCTCCTGGCCACGTCGCCCAAAGGTACCGCAGCTGCTGCTGCTGCTGCAGCAGTGTGCTCTTGCTAGTTAGAGAAATGACGGACTCGGATGAGGATATGGTGGAGGTTGCGCCTGCTGCCCCTGCTGGGGCAAGGGTCATGCAGAAATACATGGGGAAGGAGTACGAACTCAGTCAGCTTTATGCCATGCTGCGGTCTACGCAGCACAAGGTCGGTGCTGCCCAGTGGTGGTCGAGATTTAAAATTGTCCAGGGTGAGCATGCCGTGCTCCTGGAGTGCCTACTGTGCGGTGACAATCTCTCTGCGTCCAACCCTTCAGCGCGCGCCACCACCCACTTCAAACCAGGAGTCTGCAGCGGATTTGCTCCCAAAGCTCCAGCAGCGCGTACTGATAGTGCTGCAGATGTCGAGGAGCTGGAGGAGGGGGGCAGCAGCACCAGCAAGCGCCCTGCGTCAGGCATTGCGGGGTACAGGATCACGGCAGAGCAGGAGAAACGCGCTACTCAGAGCCTGGCGCGTTTCTTCTTCAAGAGCAGCGTCGCGCTTCAGCTCATCGAGCAGTCTGACCTTGTTGACGCCTTCGCCACCCTTGGCGTCACCCTGCCTGGCCGCAAAGCGCTCTCGACAACTCACCTCGACAGAGAGCATGCCCGCGTCAGCGAGAGCGTGCTAGCGGCAGTGCAGGCGCTTCCTAGAGTACAGCTCGCAACGGACGGCTGGAAGCGCCGTTACGCAGGAGGCGGGACCCCGCTGATCAACGTCATGGCCCTCCATCCACAAGGCGGCTCATCTTTCATCAAAGTTGCTACAGCAGCTGGGGTCGTCAAGGACTCGCCTTGGATCGCCAGGGAACACCTGGCGTGGGCGAAGGAGGTGGCGGGCGACCAGGAGGGATGGGCGCAGCGCATCTTGGGGATGGTGATGGACAATACCAAGGCCAACCGAGCAGCGCTGGACTCCATCAAAGCGCTGCATCCGGAGTGGCTGCTGCTCGGCTGCCAGGCGCACGCGCTTGCTCTGCTTATCAAAGACTTCGCCAACTCGGACAAGATCACCTGGACAGCCAAAGTGTACAGCACCGTACTCATGATGTCCAACGTGATCAACGGCAACGAGAAGGTGCGCACGGCGCTGCGCGCAAAGCAGCTGGCGACGCCGCCCTACAAAGCTATGGCGATCTCAACCCACTGCCCCACCCGCTTCGCCATCCTGCACTTCATCGGCCGTGACCTGATCGTGTTGAAGGCCGCCATCCAGAGCCTAGTGCTTGACGATGTTGCCTGGGCCGCCGCGACGACAGACTGCACGCACGCGGCAGAGTTCAAAGCGGCTGCGATCGGCATCAGCGGGCGCGGGCGTGGCGCCTTCAACTTCTACGCAGATCTGGAGCAGCTCAGCAAGCTCGTGCAGCCCGTGAGCGATGCCATCCATCAACTGGAGACGGACGCGCCGCGGCTGAGCCAAATGCTGCCGATCTGGCGGCAGCTGCTGGAGCATGCGGAGCTCTTCGATGCGCAGGGCGGAGGCGGTGCTGCTGTCGCAGCAGCTGGCCGCGCTGCTGCCAGCGGCGGCGCCGCCGCTGGCGGCGCTTCGGCGGCGCGCGCCGTGCTCCCGCTGTTCAAGGACCGTTTTACGAAGCACTACGACAAGGCGTGGGCAGCGGCGTATATCGTCGACCCCATCCATGCTACACGGGTGGAGACTACGGGGGAGTGGTTCCTGCCGTTCACGCAGCTGTCGGAGCAGGAACTGGCGGGCGCGATCGAGTGCTTCAAGGAGCTGGCAGGGGAGGGTGCTGATGGGGTGGAGGAGGAGCTAGGAGAGTTGGAGTTAGGTGCACTGCCTGTTGCCATGTCACGCTTTTTGCCTGTGCTTACGACGCGTACAGAGGTAGAGGGCAAAGTGGTGTTTGCTTCCAACAGTAAGCGTCAGAACTGGTGGGCCATGAGAGGTGCCCTGTCGTTTCCTCACTTGGCTAAGGTGGCGGTCAAGCTGTTGTCGTTTCATGTGACCAGTTGTGCCACTGAGCGCAACTGGTCTTTGTGGGGGAATATTTATGTCAAGGGCCGCAACAGACTTGCACTACAGCGCGCTGAGAAGCTGGTAATGATCAGGGGGAATGCAAAGAACGTTGAGCACCGCAGGTCAGAGGAGGAGGTCGTGCTGTCTCTGCTGGCTGAGAAGTAGAGTGCTCATGTAGATTGAGAACACACGCATGCCACGTGGCAGGCCTGCATTTGTAATCACTACAGCCTTGTTGCTTTGATCTGGGTCTCGCTTCTGGTGCCTGTTCTGCAACGCCTGCGATTGATGCTACAATGCATAAAAGAAAAATCAATTGAAACGGAGTTGAAGTTCATGTTTTGCCTTTAAATATACGTTTGTATACGTGGTATAACATTATAAGGGGTTATAACATACGGTATACGTAGTATTATTTTTGAAACTATACGCTCATGCACATCCCTATTGATGGACCAGCGTTCTGACTGCTCGCTTCGGTTGCATTGCAGTATTTGGTGGCGCCATCTACAACGCGATTGGCGAATTCACCTGCAGCGACTCGACCTTCGACTCCAACACAGCAACAGGTGAGGCATGCGAGGCGATGCCGTGCCCAACGGCGCGCGCGCTGTGACGTGAGCGTGCTGTGACCGGCTCGGGGCACCTGAGTTCTTTGAAATGCATGGCAACGTCAGTGCACTCTGGGATCCATCGTGGCATCAGTTGACTAGCCTTTCTGACTGCCCGCTTTGGTCGCATCGCAGAGAGTGATTATGGTTCAGGTGTCTACCTTCCTGGTGGTGGAGCCATCTACAATGATGGCACATTCACCTGCAGCAACTCGACATTCGACTCCAACGCCGCAGGTAAGTCATCATTCTGTTTTGCATTTTGTGATGTGAGGCGATGCCGTGCCCGACAGCGCGCGCATGCTGTGACGTCAGCATGCTGTGGCCGGGCGCGGCGCACCTGAGTTGTTTGCAATGCGTGGCGGCGTCTGTGCACTCTTGGATTGGTCGTGGCATCGATCGTTAAACCAGCGTTCTGACTGCTCACTTCGGTTGCGTTTGCAGCTGAAGGTGGAGCCATACAAAATGGTGGCACATTCTCCTGCAGCGATTCCTCCTTCGACATCAACACAGCTTGTGAGTCATCATGCATTCTGTGATGTGAGGCGATGCGGTGCCCACCGACGCGCGAGTGCTGTGACATGAGTGTGCCGTGACCGGCGCGGCGCACGTGATTTCTTTGAAATGCGTGGCGACGCCTGTGCACTCTGGGATCCATCTTGGCATCAATCAATCAACCCCCGTTCTGACTGCTCGCTTCGGTTGCGTTGCAGACGCTGGTGGAGCCATCAAAAATTATAATGACTTCACCTGCAGCAACTCCACCTTCGACTCCAACACCGCAGCAGGTGGTAAGTCATCATTCTGATTTTGCATTTTGTGATGTGAGGCGATGCCGTGCCCGACAGCGCGCGCAGGCTGTGACGTGAGCATGTGGCCGGCGCGGCGCACCTGAGTTCTTTGCAATGCGTGGCGACGTCCGTGCACTCCGGCATCCATCGTGGCATCGATTGATTGACCAGCGTTCTGACTGCTCGCTTCGGTTGTGTTGCAGATAATGGTGGTGGAGCCATCGAGAATGATTATGGCAACTTCACCTGCAGCAGCTCAAATTTTACCAACAACACAGCAGGTAATTAATCAATTTGTTTTGCATTTTGTGTAGGGTTGTCAGCTGGTGCGGTATGTCGACTAATATGTAAACGGGGGTTTGATCGGCTCGGCTAACTGGCTTTGGACCAGCTAAGAAATGCCGGTCGGCCAATGACCGGCTATGGCAGACTGACCGGCTAATGACCAGCTATTGATCGGCTATGGCAACCTGACCCGCCTTCCCTGCGGTCATGAGTACTAACAGAGTAGCAAGATATGGTTTACTTGAGGTGGCATGCAATGTTTACTTGAGGTGGCATGCATTGGCGACATCAGTGCACTCTGGGATACATCGTGGCATCGATCGATTAACCACCGTTTTGACTGCTCGCTTCGGTTGCGTTGCAGGTGGTGGTGGTGGAGCCATCCTCAATACAGAAGGTGGCATGGTCACCTGCAGCAACTCGACCTTCGCCAGCAACACAGCAACCAGTGAGTCATCTTTCTGTTTTGCATTTTGTGATGTGAGGCAGTGCCGTGCCCGACAGCGCGTGCATGCTGTGACGTGAGCATCCTGCGGCCGGCGCGGTTCACCTGAGCCCTTTGCAATGCGTGGCGACGTCCGTGCACTCTGGGATCCGTCGCGGCATCGATAATTCAACCAGCGTTCTGACTGCTTGCGTCGGTTGCGTTGCAGATGACGGTGGGGCTATCTTCTCCATCGATGCGAAATTCACCTGCACCAGCTCGACCTTCGACTCCAACGCCGCAGGTAAGTCGTCATTCTGTTCTGCCCTTTGTGATGTGAGGTGATGCCGCGCCCGACGGCGCGCGCATGCTGTGACGTGAGCATGTGTGTCCAACGGTGTTCTTTGAATTGTGTGGCCACTGCTGTGCACCCGGTGCTCCACCGTGGGTTTTATCGAATAGCTTCTGATAGTTTTCCCACTGCCTCTGTTGTGTCTCAAATGCTGCATATTTTTCTTTGCTGTGGCGCAACGCTGGTGATACACTGAACAAACTCTAGTTTCCTGATGATTCGGCAACTTTCAACCTCCACGCGCATCGTGTGACTTTGCAGATAAAGGAGGAGCTGTCTCGCTGTGGCGGTCATCCAGCTCCGCCAACTTCGCCACATTCACGTTCTGTTCCTTCGCTCGCAACAATGCGTCAGGTGAGTCACTCTTGCTGTCATCAAAGTGAGCACAACGACCTGAGCACCATCACAGGCATTGTTCTGTTCTGTGCGCACATGCCCTCCCTGCCCGCTATTGTGCTTACCCATAAGTTGCACCTCACCCATCTCATCTGCAGATGGTGGAGCACTTTACGCGGGCAGTGAAGCAAAGGTTAACTTCGTGTCTGTGGGTTTTGATGACAACAATGTGACCCACTACGGAGGAACCATCATGATGGATGAAGGAGCAGAAGTGCAGTGTACCGGATGCAACTTCACGCGAAGCACAGGTAAAGATCATCACCAATTGAACATCGACCAGCTCAAGTCACTCTATGCGAACGTGATCTGCAGGGCCTGAGCGCTGTGGCATCCATCTAGCGACGCGTCACAATGAGCGTGACCATCTCACTTTGCTTGCATCAGCCCATGGACCAGGTGCCTGATGTGCTTCATTGATGGGCACAGTCTCACCTCCGTTTCCGTGATTGCCGTCTGCACTGCTGCAGCCATCAAAGGTGGCGCCGTGTATGCAGTCGCACGGTCAGGATTGGTGATGTCGTGGGTCGCCATACGGGACTCCGACTCCCATGAGGACGGCGCGATCTTTTCGGCGGGGAATGTGTCTGTCGACTCATCATGGTTCGAGCAGAATTCAGGTGTGTAAGATCACCAGTCAAGCCCTGGACTTACAGCTGACATCGAAAGTTTTGATCGATCTTACTGTTTCGTTCCCGTCGTCCTCCATTGATGTCGCAGGCAGAAAAGGAGCTAGCATCTATCTGGCAGAGAACGCGATGGTTAGTATCAGTGGTACATCGTTCTCCTTCAACAACGCCACGGAGACGGGAGGCGCACTGTACCTGGAGGCATTGGTCACCGGACACATCGACAACTGCCGCTTCCTCAACAACACCAGTCCTGTCGGCGGAGCACTGTCTCTGGCATCGGCTGACGACGGCCGCGAGTTCAGCGTTTTCGGTTGTAACTTCACCGGCAACACCGCGTCGGTGGGTGCCGGAGGGGCCATCATACAGCAGGGCTCAGCCACGGTGCTCAGCGTGAATGTGGACAACGGTACATTCGTCAACAACACGGCGCCATGCTGCTATACAGGCACGAGCAACACCGGCGACAACATTTCATGCGAGGATGCTTCCACGGGATACGGCACAGGCTGGTAAGTGAGATCCGTGGTTGCATTTAAAGTTCTTCGCATCGTCGGGCGGACAATCTCACTCACTGCTGCCTATACCATGCAGGTCATGCTGCAACGAGCGGCAGTATTTGCTGGTGAACTCCACCAACGGTGACCACACGTGCGAAACTTGCGACAAGCACGAGCTCAACTGCACCGCGATCGGGCTCACCGTGGCCACGCTGCCTGTGGCCTCCGGCTATTGGAGGGAAACAATTGACCAAACGGACATACGAACGTGCTGGAACACTGCAGCATGCAAGGGGGGCGACGGGGGCTTCTCATGGGACACCGCCGACGTCTACTGCAATGATGGCTACATGGGACCGTGTGAGTCAAAAGTAGGACGTGCGTGTACGGTTCGCAGTGCAAAATGGGCGACCGGCAAGTTCTGTTGCTGTGATGGTTTTCTCGATGTGACGTCCGCTGGTGATGTGTTGAGTTCTCACGTCTTCTCTACAGGTCGACATGTGTGAGAGCGTGCACTTCCTTACGTACAGGCACTGCAGCTGTGATTGGGGTGGATGTCGCGGGCTGTTGTGGCGGTCTGCACCACGTGTATTCTGCTGCTGCGTGCTGAGGGTTTTCGCATGCACACATGCACTGTGGTGATGTTGACACCGTCTCCTCTTGTTTCTCACCAGACTGCGCAGTGTGCGCGCCCGGGTACGCTCGTCTGCCGGGCTACCGCTGCGTCGAGTGCAGCCACAGCGCTGTCGCAGCGACGGTCACCATCCTGGCAGCCATCGTGCTGGTGGCACTCGCGCTGCTGTGGCTGCTGTTCTCGAAGACGACGGAGGTGGAGGACGGGGCGGGGGGCGTGCAGACGATAGGCGCCTGCGGTCGCGCGTCGAAACTTGCGCGCGTCGGAGTGCTGCTCTTGCAGCGGCTTCGAATTCCGGTCGTCGTCCTGCAAGTGCTCACGCAGTACATCAGCATCACCGGCCTCACTTTGCCGCTGCAGTACCTGCAGTTTCTTCGTGCGGTGGACTTCATGTCGCTGGACATGCGATGGCTGACCTCGCCGGGTTGCGCTGCCGACGTCGACTTTTACGGCCGGTTGCTCATCGCCACTTTAGCGCCCCTGGTGATCACCGCCCTCATCTTCAGCCCCCGCCTCTACCTGCGGTTCATATCCCGCCGTAGGCCTGCTGTCGCCCCCAAGCTTCGACAGGTCGTCGCCAGGGATGTCAACGCCTTCCTGGTGTTCACTTTCCTTATCTTTTCCGGCGTGTCGCTCACGGTCTTCGAGACCTTCGCGTGCGACAAACATTTGAAGGAGTTCACCGGCGACATCTACCTGCACGCGGACTATTCGCTGAGGTGCAACGATGACGAGGGTTTGCACAAAAAGTACTCCATCTATGCAGGTTTCATGGTAGTCGTGTACCCTGTAGGAATCCCGCTAATGTACGCCGCGATCCTTCGGTTAGCTGCTGTGAAGCAGCGTGAACACGGACGGCAGCCGTCCCGGCTCGCCCCGGCGTCTTCATTCCTGTGGAGCTCGTACAAGGGCCGTGCATGTTACTGGGAGAGCGTAGAGTGTTTCCGCCGATTGATGCTCTCGGGCCTCCTCGTCTTCATCATGCCCGGCACCCCGGGCCAGAGCGCCGTCGCATGCATCTTCGCATTCGTCACGACCATGGTGTACGAGCAGGTCCGCCCTCACCACAACAGGATGGACAAGTGGCTGTACACTTTAGGTTGCGTGATTGTCGTTTCCAGCATGTTCACCTCGCTGCTGATGCAGTATCATCCAGTAGACGGGGGTAGCGAGCAAGCCATCGGAAGCCTGCTAATAGCGCTGAATGTGCTCATGCTGGTGATGGCCATAGCCCAAGTAGCCCTGGTGTACACGAACGTCCGAGCCCCAGACGGTCCTCTCCGTCAGAACTCCGTGTTCGGTCTGTTCAGGGGATCATCTCAGATTGCAGCACGGAGCCTCGCGCGGGTTGATTCAGTTACACCTTCCCCGATGTCCTGAGTAATGTTCATGATCGCCTCGGCTGCCGCCAATGCGGGTCACGTCGAGCCGCACACGATGCCCTCCCTTGTGCTTTCTTTGCCTTGGCCACCTCATCGGTGTTCTGCAACAGCTCTGTCGGCACCCTGCAACAGCTCTGTTCTGAAGTTTGCTGCTTATCGTCGCCTGTCGCGCGCCACGTCCGCAATTGCAACAGGAACATCCTTCGACGTTGTTTATCCTCATGCGTGGACTCGTGCAGTATTCACCGTGTGCTCGTGATGTGCGTTTGCAAGTCGTCGTCCCACGTGATTTGGGTCAGCCACCTCGTCACTACCGTGATCGCATGTCGTGCAACTGCAGCGGGCGCATCGTCGTGACGGCGGGTGTGCGCGCCCGCGAGCCGTCGTGCACATGATCGCGTCTGCTGCTCTTCTCAATGGTTTGCAGCTGTCGCCTCGTGATCGCGATGTGCGCTCGCCGTGTCATCGTGCACATCGATTGCGTCGCGCGCCGCGTCGACGTCGTGATCGCCGCGGCACACGGTCTCGCGGATGGCGCACTGGCGATGCCATTCGCGCACATGATTCGCATCGGCCGTCGTGCTGACGTCGTGATCGCTGCGGCGACATTTTGCGAATGTCGCCTCGTGTGCTCGTGACGTCGACATCGAGTTCAGTGCGTGAACTGTCGCACGCGAAAACGGAGGAGGCGACGCGCGAAACACGGCACTCTTGCACACACTGCACAATTTGCACACAAAGGCACCCACGCAAGCATCACACCCACAGCACACACTCTGTACACACCGGCATCGACGGCGCGCGACGGTGTGCATCGCGTGAACTGTCGCATGCGAAAACGGCGGAGGCGACGAGCGGCGTGGCGGCGAACACACCGGCACTCTCGCACACACTGCACAATTCGCACCCACAGCACACGATTGCACGCATTGCGCACACAATTTGCATGCATCGCGTCGGCCGCTGTCCCCAAATACGGTTTGTCGCCTCGCGAGTCGATTGCATTCGAGAACGCACCGGCACGAACGGTACTCTCACCGGTGCGTGCGATGAGGGAAGCCTGTGCACAGCGGTATGCATTGTGTCATGTACTGTGCGTCGCGCTCTTCTCCATCCCTCACACCAAGGGCTGTCGTCAGAGAGATGTGGGGTGGAAAGCATGCGCAATAGTACTTTCCAGAAATTTCCTCACATTGATGCCATCTCCTTTTAAAGCAGACATCCATTGTAGACGTTAGTTGCGCAGTGGTAGAGCAGCTGCAAGCAGGAGATCCGCAAACAGCAGTACATTCAACGGTATCAGAGGCAGCAGTGCAGCCGACAGGAGGGCCGCAAGGCAGCAGCAGCAGTTCTTGTGCATCTCTTTGCGCATTTGAGCTCAGTGAGACGCAGGGGCAGCAGACAGCGCAGCGGAGGGCACAAGAGGTGCGGGGGCCGCAGCAGCTGCTGCAGCGCATCAGGTAAGATCTTTCATGTTCATCAAGGGCATGTAGTTCAACATAAATGTGCTTGTCCTATGGTGACCAAAAGCTGCAACAGCAGCAACAGTAGCCAGCACCAACCCATTGTGACTCAAAGCTGCAACAATGGTAGCCAGTGTGCTAGTCAGCTACTGCTGCAGCAAGGCATTATTTACACTTCGGGGCTTTCGCCCATCACTGACAGCAACAGCGACATTCGTTGGACAACAGGTGTACCCACACGCGCCTGTAGCTACTGTCGCGATTCCGCCGCTCACCAAGCTTGGATGTTGCTTTTGCGCTGCGAAGTGCATGAGTGCTAGAGCAGCCTTTAGACTTTCACGGACTCTGGCTGGACCACCGCATCGACAGGGTGGCGACTTGTAGTGAGCACAAGATGACTGCTTTTCAAATGATATGGCTCAGCGGACGTTCATGTGTGTGGCCGTGTTCGTTGCTTGCAGGTTTTGCAGATGGTGTTTCATATCGCTTACCTTTGGGGCTTAAAGAAGGTGACAGCTCACGACGACAACCGCAGCGGAGCCAGTGCTAACGACGGCAGCAATGGCAACAGCACCACCGATAGCATTCAGCAGATCCAACAACAAACTGCACCGATGTCGGACGTGCCAGGTGATGATAGTGTGCGCATGGAGGCCGGGCAGGCGGAAGGTGGCGTCGATGTGCCAGCGCCTGCATCCAAACCGTACGCCAGTAGCCGGAACGAGATGAAGAAACGGATCATCGACAAGAAGTTAGATCCCCTCACAGTCATCGCCTCAATTGCTGCGGACTTGGACGCCGCTTCCGACTGGGCGTTCTTCTACGACCTGGGACATCGCTCGGGCGGCGCTGCCTATCCGCATGTCATGCGCATGTACAAAGCTGCGCTGGCGTTCACAGTGGTCGGCACGCTGATATGGCTGCTAGTCTGGAGCGAGTTTCACCCGGTGGCATCCGCGTTGGAGCGTATCACTAGGTGGAGGACCCGGACCCTGTCCGATGTACACAGCTCGGAATGGCGGATACCTGTCGGGTTCATGTTGGCATTCAACATGTGCCTTGAGGACATTCCACAGGTGATCCTTTCTATCTTGGACACTGTTTTTTCGGGGGGGCTGAGCACATACGGCGCATTTAACATTGCGGGTTCCGTGTTTTCGGTCATCACGAGGTGTGTGGAGGCTAGAGAGTCATGGCAGGAAATTCCGGCGCGCGCCGAAATGCGGCTTGTTGACGCTGCTCCTAGCGTTATCGACACCATGCTCAAACAGTCGGATGAAGCAGACAAAGCCAGGAGAAATGCGGTGTGGTTCGCAGACTACTCCAACGATCTTCTGCGGAATGGCAACGTTCGCCTTCCGGACCACAACCGCATGTTGCAGGTGTTATCAGACATTGCAAAAACCCCTGGATCTGAGTTTCCTGGTCGACGCAAAGTGCAGCCATTTGCAGCCGATTACCCCCGCCTGAACTTGCACAGTTCTTTGCTTAGCATTCTTCCGGAGTCATTCGGCAACCTGACAATGCTGACTTCCCTCGACCTGTCCTGGTGCTCAGCGCTCACCGGCCTGCCCACCTCATTCAGACGCCTGACA
Source organism: Tribonema minus (assembly GCA_017506865.1). Classification (NCBI taxonomy): domain Eukaryota; class Xanthophyceae; order Tribonematales; family Tribonemataceae; genus Tribonema; species Tribonema minus. Next base: position 399,373 of record JAFCMP010000223.1, read on the forward strand.
GCGTTGACTCAGCTCGACCTCTCTGGGTGCACTTCGCTGAGGGGCGCTGACCTGAGGAACCTAACAGCCCTCAGAGCGATAGAACTAGACGGATGCAGCGCTCTGACTGAGATCAGCTTGTTGAACTGCCGCACGCTCAGAAGCCTGCCAGACTCATTCGGCAACCTCACAGCGTTGACTTCCCTCGACCTGAGCAAATGCTCAGCGCTCAGCAGCCTGCCGGAGTCCTTCAGCAACCTGACAGCGTTGACTCAGCTCGACCTGTCCTTTTGCCGAGAGCTCAGCAGGCTCCCGCATAATTTCAGCAATCTGACAGCGTTGAGTTTCCTCTACCTGCACGGGTGCTCAATGCTCAGCAGCCTGCCGGCCTCATTCGGCAACCTGACAGCATTGACTATTCTCAACCTGAAATGGTGTCTGCAGCTCACCGGCCTGCCAGCTTCATTTGGCAACCTGACAGCATTGACTTCCCTAAATCTATCAGGGGCTCCCGGGATTCCTGTGGCGCTGAGCAGCTTGCCAGATTCTTTCGGCAATCTGGCAGCTTTGATTTCGCTCGACCTGAGCTCGTGCTCAGCGCTCAGCAGCCTGCCCCCCTCATTCAGCAACCTGACAGCGTTGATTAATCTAGATATGAGTAGGTGCCCAGCGACAGTACCACAAGCGCTGCTCGATGTTGGACGAGTGAAAGTGAGGAAGTGACCGCCACCGTGCTGAATGAACAATTTCTGTCGCAAGTTGAATCGCTGCAATATGTGCTTTGTCTTTTCTCTGTTCCGGATGCTCAATCGTGACATGGCAATGCATTCAGCGAACTGGATTTGGTGGTTTTGCAGCAAAGCAACAAGAGCGCAAGATGGAACTCCCGCATCTCAAAAACTTTGGCACGGCTCCAGCTTCCTGCGCCTGTGCCTTCCGCTGTGATGGTGTTGAACTCCTTGCACACCAAGCACGTGTTTGTGACAACGTACCCCATTGTTACGTTCATTCGCCGTCCAAGGTCAATGGAATGGCGCTATACGCACCCAAGCCCATTTGTGCACCATGCAATCAAGAGCAGCTCACTGAAAGTCAAGGTGCGCTCACTGCCATTTCTGCGGTGCTTGGAGTTGCCTCTTGTTAGCCCTCTACCAGCCGTTGCAGCGCGCACCGCAGCGGCATGTGGTGTACCACGCTGTAGATGTTGATGCACTATTTGCATCCGTTTCCGAACTGTTTGTAAAAGCTCTGTCGGGCCTTGAAGTTACCACACATGTGACACATTGTGCTGCACTTCCACATTATGTTGCTAGCGATGTCGTCGTGCTCCTGTTTATCTGTGGCCACCGTGTTGACGTCGTGATCGCTGCGACACACGGAGTGAGCACTTGCGATGTCGGCCGTGCACACGAATCGTTTCGGCCTCGTGCTGATGGTGATCGCACGTCGCGCATGGTATGGTCAGAGAGTGTGCGCTTGGGAAGTTGTCGTGCACACGATTCGCATCGGTTGCCTCGTTACCGCCGTGATCGAATGTCGTGCATCGTCGTGATGGCGAGCCTGTGCGATCACGAGCCTCGTGTCCCCCACTTTTCCAAAGTGCGGCGCATGTTTTGCAGCTGTCGCCTCGTGATCGCCGCCGTGTCGTTGTGCACACCGATTGCTCTGGCCGCCGCGTCGACGTCGTGATCGCCGCGGCACACGGTCTCGCCGAAAGACGCACTCGCGCGCACACGATTCGCATCGGCCGCCATGCTGACTTCGTGATCACTGCGGCAATGTTTTGCAAATGTCGCCTCGTGTGCTCGTGACGTCGACATTGAATTTCGTGCTCGCATACATGCTGGCCGTTCGTGCTGTGCAATACGCCCTCGCGCCGTCGCACTCGTTGACGTCCGCGCGCCCGCCATTCCACATTTGCCGTACAGCACACAGTGCAAGGCTCTCTCTCGTCTTCGCGTGCGATGTGTGGCGCGTGAAATGTCGCATGTGAAAACGGAGGAGGCACAGCACACACTGCACACAATTCGCAAGCATCGCACCCACAGCACACACAGCACCCACTGCACATTCTGTACACACCAGCATCAACGGCGCGCGACGTGTGCGTCGCGTGAGGAGCCGCATGCGAAAACGGAGGAGGCGACGCGCGGAGTCGTGGCGAACACACAGGCACTCGCGCACACACTGCACAATTTGCACACAATAGCACCCACAGCACAATCAGCATACGCAGCTCAGCCCACATGTGCCAATTGTCTTTACTTGAGGTTGCTGGATGCGAGGTGTGGCCAGGTCATGCTGAGCTGAGCAGCAACATGTGCACAGGGGGCACAAAATTTATTCCTTGAACCACACCACCTGGTGTGTAGTCACTGACCACCGCATTGCAGCAAAGAAAGCAGCAGCAGCACGCATCAGCAACAGTGGCAGCAGCAGCGCAGAGGTCAGTAGCAGGTGAGTGAGCCCTGAAGCAGTACACCACGCAAAACCAGCAGCAACAGCGCTGCACACAATCATTGCGCAAGGGAGCCAACCTCCTTGAGTTGCATGAAATTCAAACTCCTCGACTTGCATCAGATGAATTGATGCTGGAAGCAGTGGGTGCAGACACCCCTAGCAGCAGCGCATCAGCAGCAGCAAGAGCTGGCGCCAGCAGCCACCAGCAGCGCAGCCTGAGCAGCGCAGTAGCAGCAAAATTGCCATGGCGCAAGGCAGTGCGCATCACGGCTTGTTAACTGCATGATTGCTGAAAACGCTGTGCACCTCACTGCTCCGCATCAGCAGCAGCAGCTGGCACCTGCAACCACCAGCAGCGGGATTCAGAGCAGCCGCAGTAGCAGCAGCAGCAAATTTGCCATAGCCCAACGCAGCACAAATCACTGCTCGTTGACGACATGATCGCTCAAAGAGTGGCGCTCCTCGCTGCTCCGTGCATCACAGGACCATGATGACGAGGTCGAGAGCTCGCACGGACGTCGGGCGCGTCGACCCCCTCCTCGAGGGCTTCGCCTGCCTCACTCTTCGAGAGACAGTCAAGAGGGCGCAGCTCAACAGAGCGCACCGTCTGAAGACGCTGTACCAACTGGGGTGCTGCGGCAAGAGAGGTCTCGAGTTTGCGGAACCGCACCCGCTCACGTGCCCGTTCGGCACCAGGCACATCCTGTTGTGGCAGCGCGCAGACATCGTGCGCGACATCGTCACGAACGCCACTGCAGAGGGGCCCGTAGTGATCTGGGCGAAGTTGGTCGCGGGCAAGACACCTGCTTGCTGCGTAGGGGATCCGCCTGGGTGCTTGACTCTTCCCACGTGGAACGACGGCATCGAGGACCTCATGAGCAGTTCGTCCTGAGTTGAAGGAGCTGTTCATCACCGTCCCGAAGGACTTCAAGTCCGACTTCGCCTTCAGAGCGTCAGGCACCGTCATCTTCGACACCAGCACGGCCCTGTCCGTACGCCTGCCCCGCGACGTCATCGCGCCCCGCATAGAAATCACTCAGGACTTGGCGGACTTCATAGACCTCACTTTTCTCCCCGACGTCATCGACATCTCGCAATCGCCGGCGCACATCGAAGTGAGTGCCGAGCGCATGTCTGCTGACTGGGGCGCAGTGCTCGACGCAATCGAGCGCAAGTTGCAAGGCGAACGCGTCGCGCACAGCACCATGTTCCTCCTCGCTGTGGAGAGCGACGAGCAATGCATGTTCGAATTGAAGGCAGCAGTGACGCTGCGTGACTTCGTCATGGACCCCGCCATCCATGCTCACATCAAGGTGGTGCCGGCAGGAGAGATGTGCATCAAGGCAGTCCACCTGCGCAATCGCTTTCAGGTGTTCGCATTTAGGGGCTGAATGTAATCGTTCTCTTCGCTTTTGCACTACCGGTGCACTTACATTTACGTCTGCTCTCCTCGTCATCGGACTTCGACATCCATGATGCCCGTCCACATCGTCTCGCCATGTGACTGTGTGTGCATTGTGTGTTTTTTGTGCCTTCGACCTGTGTGTTCAATTGGTGGCCAGTGCTCAACCCAAGTTGCGCAGTCTATCCCAGAACGTTCCTGAAATCACCACCGGTGGTAGCCAGACGCTGTGCAGAAGCCGTGCTCGAAGCGGCACATGTCATCATGCAACTCAGTGCTGGCTTCATGTTGACATTCGTGCTTTGCATACGTGCTCGCTTAGCGCCCGCCGTTCAACATTTGCCGTACACCACACAATGCATTCATTTTCGACTGCCCAAAGGGCAGGCCCAGCCGGAGGCTGGTCAACATCACACGCTCTCTCGTCTTCACGCGCGATGTGTGGTGCGCGTGAACTGTCGCATGTGAAAACGCAGAAGGCGACGCGCGGCATCGCGGCGAACACACGGGCACGCACTGCACCATTTGCACAATTTGCACACATTTTGCACACGATTGCACGCATCGCACCCACAGCACACACTGCACACAATTGCAAGCATCGCACCCACAGCACACTCTGCACACACCGGCATCAACGGCGCGCGACGTGTGCGTCGCGTGCGAAGTCGCAGGTGAAAACGGTGGCAGCAGAGCGTGAAACAATCAGTCGCAAATGTGAAATGTGTGTTCATTCGGCGCATCTCGTCACACCGTGTACTGCGTAATCGCTTCTGTTTCGACCGGCCTGCGGCCAGGCCCAACCGGAGGCTGGTCGTCTTCGTGTACCGCTACTTGAGGTGTAATATGGCGCGCCGTACGAGCGAGTCTACCCTCAGCCACAGTTGGCGGTCCAGCGTGTGTGGCCAGTGTCTGTGTTGATGAAGCGCGCGCATGCGGTGACGTCGTGCACGTCGATTGCGTTGGCCGCTTTCGCAAAATACGGGTTGCAGCTGTCCCCTCGCGAGTCGATCTCATTCGAGAACGCACTGGCACGAACGGTGCACTCACCGGCGCGTGCGATGAGGGAAGCCTGTGGACGGCGGTGTGCGCTGTGTCATGTGCTGTGCGCCGTGCTCTTCTCCATCCCGCACACCAGTGTGTCGTCGGCGAGATGCGGGGTGGGGAGCATGCGCAAAACAGTGGTCCAGAAATTTCCTCACGTTGATGCCACCTCAGTTCATCTCCTCAGACACTGTCTGAGGACAGACAGCAAACATTGGAGACATCCATTGCGCAGTGGAAGGAGCAGTTGCAAGCAGGAGAGCCGCAAGCAGCAGTGCATTCAACGGTGTCAGAGGCAGCAGTGCAGCCGACAGGAGGGCCGCAAGGCAGCAGCTGCAGTTCTTGTGCAGCTCCTGCGCATTTGAGCTCTGTGAGGCGCAGGAGCAGCAGACAGCGCACCGGAGGGCACAGGAGGTGCGGGGGCCGCAGCAGCAGCAGAAACGCATCAGGTAAGCTCTTTTTCCAGTGGCATCTTCGCAGCCAGCAGCAGCTGCAGTTTTCCAGAGCAGCCTGTGCAAGTATCACATTTCCGCAGCCAGCTGCAGCAGTACTCAGACTGCTGGTCAACACATGGCATCTCCGCAGCCAGCAGCAGCAGCTCATCCAAAGCGGGCTCTGTAATTGTAGCATCTGCGCAGCTAGCAGCAGCTGCACTCATGCAATTGTTACACATTCACAGAAGGAGATACGCAGGTACTTTCGACGAGTGCGCATTGCCACCGCAAAGGCACAGGACAGCAGCTGCCACGGTTGCTAATGCCTCTGTTGCTAATGTTCGACGATGCCACATTGTGCCCTTGCCACAAACAAGCAAAACCTGCCTTGTAGTCACTACTACCTTGCCTTGTACCCCATCTGCGCTGCTGGCCCCAGCGACCTTTGTTGCCACTACTTTGTGCAGGTTTCTGGATCTAAGGTCAGCATGTCCGCCATGGCAGCAGACAACGGCAACGTGGAGCCAAAGGTGAGTACAGAGTGCAGAGCTTAGGACGCTCATGGTGTCAAGGCGCCCGCCTTGCTGACGACCCTTGCACTGTCATGTGTTCTTCGCAGTACTGCGTGCTTGCAGCGAAGTGTTTGTACCAGCTGCTCAATGTGCCTCCTGCGCCCTTGACGGAGCGCCCACATTGCTGACGATCCTGTACACTGTTCTGTGCTATTCGCAGTACGGTGCGCTTGTAGAGAAGTCTCTGTACCAGCTGCTTCCTGCGCCTTCATCACCCACGATGGACCTGATCTTCTTCCACGGTCTTCAGCTGGGAGATTACAAAGACGCCTACAGGACGACATGGCAGGCATCGGGCGGGGGCAGGGGGGGCATGCACACCTTCCTGGCTTCTGATTTTCCCTCGGCTCGCATCATCTCCGTCTCTTACAATTCTGCTGCGACAGCCAGTGACGACAGAGCCACCATAGAGAACCTCGCCAAGGGAATTGCCCAACACCTTGTCGAGATGGCGGGCGTCGGCCAGGCCGCCCGACCCGTGGTGTTCATCGGTCACAGCCTCGGAGGCATCGTGATGGAGAAGGTCTTCATCGAAGTCAGCACTCTGAGTCGCACCGCTGGCGAACACATCGACAGCACATTGTACCAAAACCTATTCAACAACATGAGGGGGGTGGTGTGGTATGGCACCCCGCATGCTGGCGCCCCATTGGCTGGCAAGGCTAAAATCTTCGGTGGTATGAGGTCTACGGTGGCAAACCTACTGACCCCCTTCCACGACCAGCTCGCCGACATCCATGGCACCTTCAGCACACTGTTGCCGACAAGTGTTCTGCGGCGGAGCTTTTTTGAGCAGCAAGCCCTGCGCAAGGTATGTTCAGGATTTGAGTGCGTACTGCTGGTACCTGCTCATCCTGCTATGTGCAATGCGTACAATAACACTTGGCTCTCCGTGATTGGTCACTGCAGGGCCCGTTCGCGGAGCTCATCGTCCCGCAAGTGTCTGCCCGAATTGGGGGGGGAGCTGACTTTCCGCTGGACTACGACCACATCGACATCTGCAAGCCGGACCAGAAGGATGGGGACACACGCTACGTTTTCCTCAAGCAGTTCATCGATCGGGTGCTAGCTCAGCGACGAGTCGAGCGACAGGTGGAGTCTACACTCGAGGAAGACTTGAGATAGGGGATGTGGTCGCGGGTGGGGGGTCGGCCTTTTGACTAGCACGCAGCGCCTATTCAGTAAAGTTTGCAATTCGACTCGGTCCAGACACGAGTCCGACTTGGTGGAGTGTACCTTCCAGCCTGAGGAAGACTTGAAAAAGGGACAGTGGTTGGGGTTTGAGTTTTCGCAGTTTCAGCAGTGGGTCCATTCACCTTTCCAATAAAGTTCCAGATCCACGTCTGGTTATGTGCTTTCCTGAAAAGGAGACTCCAAATTCAACTCGGAATGCTTTGCCGATGCGCGTTGTCCTGTTCTGCTGCAATATTCTACTGCTTGCCATCTGAAGAACGTGGCATTGACCAGTGAGAGGCGGATGTGCACACAATTCACTGCGCAGCATCAAAATTGTGTGTCACCCGCATTCGAAAGTTTACGCTCTGTTTTGTGTTCTCACTGCTTTCAGCCTGATTCGGACAAGCGCCCACCGGCCAGATTTGTGCAACGTGTGCTGAACGCTGACGAGCTATTGGGACGGGATCAGCTCGTGGACAGCATCAAGAAAGCGCTTCTGCATCAGCGGGCAGTGCTGCTGAGTGGCGGGCCCGGGGAAGGGAAGTCCTCGGTCGCGGCGGAAGCAGCCATTCAGCTCGTCGAAGCCGGTCAGTTCGGGGGTGGCACATTCATGGTGGACTTGAAAGGTGAGCGAGGCAATGCACAATGCGCTGGCTGCCGCTTCACTCCACTAATTTGTTGATACACTGGCTGTGCGCAGGTTTTCAGGTTAATGGCGGGTCGTCTCATGGCGATGCTGTCAAGAAGCACATTGCTGCTGTGAAGAAGCACATCGCAGCCGCAATGTATGGGCAGCTGCTCTCTTGCAAGGTGAGACCCACAACTGCCTCATTGCCATGTGTTCAATCACTCTGGATCTATGATGCACATCTTCTCTTGCGTTTTGTGTCTCAGGGCGGCATCAACGTGACTTCGGATACAGTCCCTCAGTGGGAGGAGCAGTGGAGCGGTCTGCTAGCATGGCTGAGCGGGACAGCGATGAATGTGCTCCTGGCATTCGAGAATGCAGAGGATGCCAAAAAAGCGGGCGCGTCAAGCGTGAGTACCCGGCAGGGCATTGCTGAAACTCATTACTGACAGTGCCTGAAATCAGCATATCTGCTGTTTTGCATACCTGCTCGCAGGAGCTTGCAATGGTGCTCGAGGAGCTCCGCCGACATGAACGCACAGCGGTGCTGGTGACATCGAGGGAGCACAGCGACCGCTACCGCAGATTCGCTCGACTCAACGTGGAGCCGCTGGAGGATACATTTGCCCAAGCCCTCGTGTCTCGCAACATCGAGATGGAGCCCGAACAAAAGCAGGCGCTGGCAAAGTACTGCGGCCGCAATCCGCTCATGTTGGACACGCTTTCGTGTTTCCTCAGCGAATGGCCGGACAAGCTCGAGGTAATGTCCCTTTCTCCGCAGCATTGAATTAAGCATTTCGATGCAGTCATTTTCTGATTTTTGATGTTTCATCTGTGCCCTGTCGCAGCAAGTCGTCAGCGCGGCAGAGTCACACGCCGACTTACCAGTGGACACGAACGCAGGCTTCATCGACCACGTGGAGCAGCTTCGAAACTGGCTTCTCGACTTCTTGATCGACCACGACAGAGCCTGCCTGGCTCAGCTCTCCGTGTTCCCCGACACATTCAGTGCCGCTGGCATCGCTGCCATGCTTGCACCTGTGGACAAGGGCTCCGACGCGGCGGTCTCCTACGAAGGGCGTACAGTGGACGCCTTGCTCGATGATCTCCGTCGTCTCTCCATCCTTCGACGCCTCCCGGATCCACAGGTCAACATCCCCGGCGGCGCGCGGTACACGATGCACGCCATGCACCGCAACGCGGCGAAGGGGCTGCTTTCGCCAGAGGCGGCAACTATCGCCGAGCAGAAGTTCGCACACTTCGTCGTCAGCTTGGCGGACGTGCTGCGCGAGCGTCGTCCGGAAAAGGGAGCAGACGTGCTGGCACCCGTCTTGGCGCTGCTGTTGAGCGAGCAGCAGAACTTCAGGAAGTTGGCGACATTGCTCAACGTCGACAAGACGGAGAGCTGGGCCTTAAAGCTCACTGAGCTTGCTTTTGAATTGCGCACAAGGCATATGCTGGTGGAAGCGGGGCCATTGTACATGCATGTGCTCGAAATCCGAAAGCAGATGTTGAGCCCCGGGCATGCAGAAATAGTGGAGGCGATCTATAACGTCGCCATAATGCATCATGCGCTTGGCGAGTTGGTCAACGCAGAATGCCGGTTCAGGGAAGCCTTAGAGGTCAAATGGGAGTCACAGACAGTCAAACTACTGACCGGCCTGGGTGAGGTCTTGAAAACAAAGGGCAGCTTTCAGGCCGCAGAGCAGTGCTTCAGATCAGCGCTGGACGCTTTTACACAGCTGCACATGCCGGCAAATCGTGCCATCATGTCAACAAAACACTACCTTGGTATTCTTCTTTACAGAAGAGACCAGAGTGTGGAGGCGGAGATGCTGTTGCGGGAAGTGCTAGAGTTCAGAGAGAAGGAGCTCACCAAGACACATCGGGACACAGCTGCGACATATGATGCCCTTGCTAATTTGTGCAAAGCTCAGGGCAGGTTCGCAGAGGCAGAAGAGTTGTACCAGGCAGCGCTGGACGTCAGGGTAGGGGTGCTGGGAGAATGGCACGGCGACACGGCCTCGACATATAACAATTTCGCCAATCTCCGCAGAGAGCAGTGCAGGTTCCCAGAGGCGCGGGACATGTACGAAAAGGCACTGAGATACCGACTGGTTGTACTACCACCCAATCATCCTGAAACGGCGTGTTCGTACAACAACATGGCCCAGTGTTACAGAGATCAGGGTGACCTAGAGGAAGCGAAACGGTGCGTTGAGATTGCACTTGCCATCAGAAAGAAACAGCTGGACCCGAACAACGCAGAAACAGCTTCGTCGCTAGACACTCTGGCAGACATCCTGCAAGCTCAGGGAAACATGGAACAAGCAACTCAACGGTACAATAATGCTCTTTGCATGAGGCAGACTGTGCTAGGTGTGAATCACACATTGACTGTAGAGTCAGTCAACAAACTCGCTTCTCATCTCAAGAGAGTGCAGGAATGTGGGAAGAGCTGCCTCATTGTATAAGTGCGCCCTTGACGTTTGCGACGAGGTGCAGGGCCCAAAGTGTCTAAACAGGGCAACGTTGCTCGTCAACCTCGCTGTGTTGCATCACGCTAGTGACAGTCACATGTTTGTGCGAGCAAGCGCTTGCCATCTTTGAAGAGGTGCTGGGCCCGCAGCACCCAGACACGGCGTCGTCGCTTTGCGACCTTGCTGACATCCTCGAAAGCAGGGCAATATTGATGAGCCTGAGCAGTTGTACTGTTGTGCACTTGCCATTTTCAAAGAAGCGCTGGGACCCAAGCATCCCCAAACAGTGAAAGTGCAACGGGCGCTCAAGCGCCTCCTTGCACCGAAACACGGCAGCGAATGAGTGTCTTGACAAGCAAGGCAATAGTTTCTGTCATGGATATCACATCATTCCTCGTTTGCGCCGCGCTCTCGCGCACTTTCTTTATTTCACACATCTAGTGCGCTGTGCCATTGTGTGCATCGTCGCCGTGCTCGCATTGTCACTCTTCACGAACATGCACTTGTCGTGCGCTGTCGGCAGTCGCATACCACGTGGTCAATTGCGTGCAAAACTGCATGCGCTTCGTCTCGTGTGCAGTCTCATGTGCGCATCTCGTGTGTTTCGTGCACATCCGTTTGCGCATCTCAATTCATTGTGTTCATAGCATGTAGTGTTTGCCATGTCACTTGCCTTCAAACATGATTGCATGGTGCAACATGTTGTAAGCATCACATCCAGACTGCAATGGCGATGTGCCGTGTTGTCAAATGATGCCTCCCGGACACATTGTCAGGCGTCGCACTGCATCCGCGGGCAGGACTGCCCACATCCTTTGCTTCTCGAGCACCTAACATGTGTGCGCAACTGTGCGCCACACACGCCTTGTTGGTGCACCGTCGTGTGCTCGCGACGTCGACATTCGTGTTCGCCGCTCACGCTGTGTGCGATGCCGCCGCCGCCACCAGCACGCCACGAGCTGATGAAAATCGCGGTTCATGCCGAGTGAGCGGTGACACTCGTCGAAAGTCGAGCAAATTACATTCGAGCTTGCACTGGCACAAACGGAGCATGTGGCGAGAGGGTATACGCTTGCTTCGGTTCGCACTCTGCCTTCTGTGCCTCATGCACGATCGCTTCATCAGAGCACGGCGTCTAATGACGGCAGCAAGTGCAAGCAGGGGTGCTACAAACAGCAGCGCGTTCAGCTGCACCACAAGCAGCAGCAGCGCCCCCAAGCCCAGCGCGCAAATGTGTGCGGCTCGTGCAGAGTCGCATATGAAAACGGAGGCGGCAGCGCAGCATCACATTTAACGGAGGCGGCAGCACAGCACCACCTCTGAATCACAGATGGAGATGCGCGCATGTGTACATACTGTCGTCACAACATTTGGCAACGCCGCTGCTGCCGAACCCGCTGGAGTCACTGTGCTGAGAATGAAACGATCGAAATGCTCCACTTGGCCCCCTTGGGGCGCCAGCAAGCGCCCGATAAGCCCTTTGGGCACCGGTTCGCCCACATATTGAGCCTCCACCCGATCCACGCCACGCCAAGTGCGAGTGCACCTGCAGAAGGCTGCTTCGGTGCGTCGAGCTCGATTGGCCCTTCTGGGGTCGGCTTGGAATTCGGGTAAAGTCGAGTTCCAGGCGGCGAGTGGCGTGCGATACGGTTACAAAGACTTGTTCTACGCCACCGGCGCCTGCATCGATGCGGATAACATCATGCGCCTCCATGAACCCGGCGGGACAGGCACTGCCCACTATTGCGACCGTAACGGCATTTCGCAATAGTAGAAGAGCGATGTCTAAGACGAACATTTCCAGACAGTGGAGGGCTTTCGGACACGGGGGCCGCAGGGAGAGAATTTGTCTCTGCAGGATTTGAAAAATCAGAACATCGACTTCAAGCCCAGTCGTGACAAGCTCCTGGAAACCTACAGCAATGCCGAGGTCGATGTCATCCTCTCAGCGCTCGATAATCTGTAAGCAAAACACGCGGTAAACTCAATTGGAGCATTCGTTTGACCAGGTGAACACGGGGTGTGGGTATCGCATTCGTTGCATTAAAGAGCACCTTGGCGAAGTCGAGCTTCCACGACTCGGCTTGAGTGTCGTGTCATGTGCCTCACGAGGTCACCAACGAATAAATTCTTGTCGGCACATGCAAAACGGTGCATGTTGGGTACGCAAGACTCTTTGAGTCTCGTGGTCGCAAAGAGTATTCAGTACGCTCCAGATCTGAGTGTGCAGACTTTGGAGGTCGGCGATGCTCAATTCTAATGTATCACGAAGCGTTGTAATCTCCTGCAAACGAGCTTCGGCCCTGTCAGCACGAGCTTCGGCCCTGTCAGCACGAGCTTCAGCCCTTTGTGCACGAGCCTCGGGGATCAGGCGCAAGCATCTCATGTGTGCCAGCGCTCGTCTCGCGAGTGCCAGTCTGCGTCTCTCGTGTGTCGGTGCCCGTCTCATGAGTTCCAGCAAGCGTTTCTCGAGTGCTCTTCAGTGTGGCGCAGTTTATAAATGTCCTGGCTGCATGTGGGCAGGTAACAAAAGAGCCCGAGGTGGAACGGCTCATGTGCGCTTGTTGCATTTGTTTGACCGGAAAGGCATGTGACGTGAAGTTGTGCTGCCGTCACATCTACCATGCTCTTTGCATCATGGAAGCCTTGCTGCAGCTTCCGCGTTCAGAGTGCCCGCTATGTCGACAGATCATTCCCCGCGTTTCCGACTGCAGAAGCGCGATGCGGCTGCCTCCTTACGACGAGTTAACAGTTACACGCTCCGTGAAACCGATGACACCATCTACATGGTGTTCTGATCCGAGCTTCCGCTTCTTGACCCCACAGGAGACGGAGGCGTGGGCGTCGCTGATGGCTGAGACCAGCGTCTTCGCGCTTCTGGAGCTGTTGTTTCTTCTTCTCCAAAGCCCCGATCTCCGCCCTCAATTCCGCCAGGCTCGTGTCGAGCGCACCGATGGTGGCTTCAAGGGCGGTCGCGCAGCCGCTGGCGTCTGCGGCGGGGGCGGCGACGGCGGCGGCGCACGACTCAAAAACGGAAGCTTATCGACGAGCTCGACCGCGATTCCCTTGAAGTACAACAGCACTTTGCCGTAGGGGGTGGCATGAACAGCGGCTTGGCGTTGAGCTTGCGGCAGGACCCTGCGCCGTCGTTGCGCACGAAGGCGAAGAGCACGTTGGGGCCCTCCCAAGCCTTGGCATCCTCCTTGAACTTTGCAAAATCGTCCTGCGTAATGTTTCCCTTCGCCTTGAGCTCGATGACGCAGCCGTTGTCGTTGTGGTCCTTGACGATGATATTGCCGCCCACCTTGCCTCGTTCATCTTTTTGGACGATGCGAGCGACGCTGGCGATGCCAGGGTTGGCCAGCAGCTGCACCATGTTGCCCTCCGCCGCCGTGCCCTTGGTGCTGAGCTTGGATTTGAGCGCGTCAGTCTCGCCACGAGCGCGCAGAGCCTCCAACACGGACGACTCGCTGGTCTTGAGAGCGACGTCGACGTGCTCGCGCAGCTCTTTGAAGTACGGGTGCAGTCGACCCAGGTTCAGATCCCTGCGCGTGCTCTCCAGCAGCTGTGAGAAGGCGTTGGTGAGAACCGCTGTGGCGCTGCCTTGCGAATGCTGATAAGCGTTGTGGCCCAGCCACAGTTTAATTACGGCAATGTCGGGGTACATAGCGGACCACACCTGGGCAGCATCCTGCCTCATGGCGACGGTAGCTTCAGTGTCGCTCATGTTGAAAGTCCCAGTTGAGATAATCATTCGACTGTCGACGTGGCGAAATTCAAATGTACATTCCCAATTCGACCAGTCCCAGGTGAAGATCCCATTAGAAAATCTCATGTAGGAAAAAAAATCACAACTTGTGTTCATGGTCACAACACCACTGAACGAGCACAGCGCCGGAAAGAGACAGCACACAGCAACACCCCTTATCAGCGCCAGCAGAGCACAGCGCACACCACCACCTGCAACAGCGCCAGAGACAGCAGAACGCCTCAAAGCCATGACAGAACGCCTCAAAGCCATGACAGATGCCGGTGCCCTGGAGTTGGCGTGCTGCGGTAGTAATGCCTGGGTGTTCCTTTCGTACGAGCTGCGTGCACAGCCTGCAGATGTGGGCCGCCAGAAGCGGGGCGTCGATTGCATCGGGGAGGACCTGCTGACCGCGGCCCTCAGCGTGCCGGCGGCTGGCCACGGTGCTTGCCTGGCGCATTTCAGGACGTTCTGCGAGGCGCTCGTCGCTGCGATGACGCTGCACCGCTACGATCTGGAGATGCAGTGCAAGGCCGCGGCGCTGCTCGTCCGCTTCGACAACACCTTCGCGGTGATGTCCACCCTGGAGGGGGCGGGCGTTGCGGAGGCGCTTCTGCACGCCATGGACGCGCATGCGGGCGTGGTTGCGCTTCAGCGAGACTGCGTGGTCATCCTCAGGCGCCTGTTCGCCCACATTGCGCGCAGCAAGGGCGGCCACGACGAGGAAGTGGAGCTGACTACTTTCGAGCACGATGACCGGGTCGCAGGGTTCGCCTCCGCAAACTCGCGTGTCGATGGCATTCACCTGCAGCTCGCAGTGCGGCCCGCGCGCTTGCCGCCTCTGCATACAACAGGCCCGACAGCGCGCTCTGCCGGAGTGGCGAGGCAGATCCGACGCACGCGAGCTGTAAGTCGAGTCACATTCGACTCGGCGTGAGGCGAGGCGACCACCGCTTGATCGTCGTGCGACGTCGACTGCATGTGGAAAAACTAAATAGCATCACTTCGACTTGAGCTCCGCTCCCCATGCTGCTTTGAAGCTTTCTGCTGTCGTCACTGCCACCGATGGTTCTCTTGCTGCCTCATGGTCCCCTTTGAATGCCATCGCGCCACGGCGGAAACGTCGTCGCGACGCTGCAATCGTGTGAGCGACGGCGCGTGGTCGACGGGGATGACACCACCCTACGACACCTCAACGCAAAACCAGCAGGCCTCACTCCCATCCTCATCACCATATATGGTCGATGTCATGCCTGTACTTGTACCGAAGTCGTCACGACTCGTCGCAGCAGTCGATATTTTCTCGTCACCCGCAGCTTTTTTATCTGTCACACGAAGAAAAGAAGGTTCCATGTCACACATCAAGAAGCTGTTCAGAGTGCTCAGCCTCAGCAACAAGGCCGATAAGTGGGCAGACGTCACCTATGAGAGCTGCGAGAAGCTGCTGCCGGCTCAGGAGGGCGAAACGGCGAAGGTCGTCAAAGTTGTGGATGGAGACACGTGTCACGTCGCTCTCCAGCGAGGGCCTGGGAAGTTCGTCAGGGTCGCGTAACGGCTGCAGGGCATCGATACTCCCGAAAAACATTCTGAAGTGCCCGCAGAGAGGGAGCTGGCCGCTCAGGCGACAGCGGAGCTCATGCGGCTCTGCGATCAGCGCACAGTCACTGTTTCAAACGTATCCCAGGAAAAATATGGCAGATTGCTAGCAGATTTGGTGTTGGAGGGCGATGGGATGACCTTGAGCCAGCGCATGCTGCAGCGCGTGGAGTTCTGTCACGCATATGACGGCGGCACGAAAACATCGTGGTGATTGCCACTTCGTTCCCAGCATCGTCGCTACGCACACGCCTGCACACCTCAATATAATGTTTTGAGAGAAAAACATGGACTTCAAAGCTTTGCAGATTCGCGAGTTGTGCTGTGACGAAGGAAGTCTGGAGTCTTCACTCGCGGTACCTTACTCACGACATCATCCCCACTCTGACAAATTCAAATGTCAGACCTGCTGCCGCCGCCACCGCCGCCGCCGCGCCTTGGCAGACGAGCCCAGTCTTCACTCCCGCCGGGACGAGGACTTGTGTTAGTTAGTTAGTGTTCTATTAACTAACAAACAAACATCAGTCAGATCTGCGCAGCGAATTTGGAATGGGCGAGGGTGATGTGGAGCGGCGGCGGTGGTGGCGGCGGCGGCGAAGAAGGTCTCTAGTCGTGTCCGGAGTCTTAACTCGCTGTACCTTACTCACGACATCATCCCCACTCTGACAAATTCAGATGTCAGACCTGCTGCCGCCGCCACCGCCGCCGCCACGCCTCGGCAGACGAGCCCAGTCTTCACTCCCGCCGGGACGAGGACTTGTGTTAGTTAGTTAGTTTTCTATTAACCAGCAAACAAACATCAGTCAGATCTGCGCAGCGAATTTGGAATGGGCGAGGGTGATGTGGAGCGGCGACGGTGGTGGCGGCGGCGGCGGCGAAGGAAGTCTCGAGTCGTGCTGTGGCGAAGGAAGTCTGGAGTCTTCACTTGCTGTACCTCAGTCACGACATTATCCCCGTTCAGACAAATTCAGAAGTCAGACCTGCTGCCGCCGCCACCGCCGCCGCCACGCCTCGGCAGACGAGCCCAGTCTTCACTCCCGCCGGGACGAGGACTTGTGTTAGTTAGTTAGTTTTCTATTAACTAACAAACATCAGTCAGATCTGCGCGGCGAATTTGAAAAGCGCGAGGGTGATGTGGAGCGGCGGCGGCAGTGGCGGTGGCGGCGGCGAAGGAAGTCTCGAGTCGTGCTGTGGCGAAGGAAGTCTGGAGTCTTCACTTGCTGTACCTCAGTCACGACATTATCCCCGTTCAGACAAATTCAGAAGTCAGACCTGCTGCCGCCGCCACCACCGCCGCCGCGCCTCGGCAGACGAGCCCAGTCTTCACTCCCGCCGAGACGAGGACTTGTGTTAGTTAGTTAGTTTTCTATTAATAAACAAACAAACATCAGTCAGATCTGCTCAGCGAATTTGGAAAGGGCGAGGGTGATGTGGAGCGGCGGCGGCGGTGGCGGCGGCGAAGGAGGTCCACCCATGCCACCTCCGTCCCCGCATCCAGGAGCTTCTTCATCTCCTTCTCAGTGCGAGACACCTCTGTGGCCGCCCTCGGTCCCGGGTAGAGGCCGAGGATGATGAGAGGTGCCCCCTCCACGGGCGCAGGAAGGTGTAGCGAAACATCATCCAGGTCACCTTGGACGCACATCCTTTGCTTCTTCAGGACCGAAGTACTCATGAGCTCTCCTCCATCAAGCCCAGGCAGGCAGGCACGCTTGAAGGCGTTCATAGGTGGTTGTGATGGACGCAACATTAAATCGAAATTTCCCAATTCGCGCATGCCACACGTGCATTCCACACGTGCATTCCACATGTGCATTCCAAAAGCAATTTGGGAATCTCAATTGTAGGGACCGGTAACAAAACAGCTGAGCCAAGATGAGGTGGGCGTTCTCGCATGCTTGAACAATGCATAGTGTACGAGAAAACATTCGGCAGTGCCTGCTCCGTGACAACTCACATAGTGAACCCGTACATACCCTTCACAAAAATGTTTGCTTCGAGCACCACGACATCGACATGGATTACGTAATCGCCAAACGACTGGAACATTTGAAGAGGAATTGGGAGATGCAGGGGGCCGTGTGGTCGACGACCGCGACACCCGCGACACAGAAGGTCGAGCTGGGCGTCATCTTCGCCGTGTGCACGGGGCTTCTCGCCACGTATTTGAGTTTCAGCTCGAACAAGGTGCTCGACACGGCACTCGCGAGGGTGTCGCCTCAGGGGCAGGCTGGGACATTCGTCAACGTCTTCAAAGCTCTGAGCGCAATGGGTTCAGGCGGACTTTATTTGTTATACTTCATGTTGTTTAAGCATGCCCGCGTCGCGGCGATCAAGAAGACGATGTAGAAGAACTGGCTCTCCTCACGACGAGAGAGTGAACATGGTGGGTGGCGGCTCACTCATGTGCATGGCAGGTGGTCAATGTCGCCCCAAAAAATCGTATACCAGCGACTGCAGCAAGGTTGAGCACAGACATCCAAACGTTCAAGACACAGGGGCCACTGGGAGAGAACCTTTCTCTGCAGGATCTGAAAGACCAGAATATCGACTTCAAGCCCACTCGTGAAATTCTCTTGGAAAGCTACAGCGAAGCCGAGGTCGATACAGTCCTCGCAGAGATGGATACTCTCCTTTAGTGATGTGTGTCCAGAGTTTGTGTTTCCAAAATGTTTCCAAAAAGCGAGTGAGTACTCGTCACAAGCGAGTACTGTGTGGCAAAGCGAGACTAAGGCGTGGTGAGGCGCAACATTACTTACTTGCCGCCAGATGCGACTAATTTTTCTTTGCTCACCGTAACCCCGGCATCTTTTCCAGAACCTTAGAGGATCTGGTTGAAAACTCACTGAGTGTTATATGTAACACGTTAATCGGATTGGAGCCAAAGCTCAAGTATGTACGTTCCTTTGGTGTTTGTGAAACGAAGGAGTGTTTTACTTTCATCAAAGAAGAACACGTCATACCTGGGGATTGAACCCAGGATAATAGTTTAATGATTGGCCATCTTGCACCTGCGCTACTGCACCCTCATAAAATGTACTGTACACATTAAGTTTCTGACATTGCCCGGCATGGGTCGGTACTGCGCGACGTGCGGTGCGAAGCTGAGCGGCGACGAGGCTCAAGTCGCCTGTGCATGCATCGATGGCATCTGCGTCCGCTGCGCGGAGCAAAACGGCAACGAATGCCCTGAGTGCGGCGAGCCCGTCAATCACATCGGATAATGTTTTTGACTCGTCAAACAAACATGCTCGTGCAGTCGCTGCTCCTGGCTTTCGTGCTTGCCGTGCCCGCACTGTGCTTCGCCGTACTGTGGTGGACCTTCCGCGTGCAGGCACGCTGCAAAGAGCGGTGATGTGCGTTTTGTTCAAATGTGCGCTCTGCCTCATCATGACAACACCTCAGCATCAGGCCGACACATCACCTGATATGGCTACGCATGCGAGTCAGCGGCTGCCCTGAAAGCACGGCACCGCTGGCTGCAGCAGCTGAACAATATGCGTGTTGCGCAGAGTTGACGTGAAGAGACAGTTTCACGCAAAAAAATTTGAAATGGGAAATTGGAAATGGGAACTGCCACGTTCCCAACTGGGATTGTACGATTGCGGAAAGCACAAGTGCACACTCTGTAATCACATACTCAAATACTCAAATGGCGCCATCGGCGACGACGGGCGCAGTCATCGACGACGCGGAGCAGTTTTTCTCAGAGTATCGCAGAACAGGTGGACAACGCGCGTACAGCATCTTATGCGAGGTGCTGACTGCGTTCTTCGAGTACACGATGCCGGCGTACATCACCGGAGACTGTGAGTACCGCGTGGCGGGCCCGGACGGAGCGGAGGTCATGATCGAGGACCGCGATGACGCCATGCTTAAGTTTGCTGCGCATTACTGCGACGGGGATTGCGAGGAGGCGCTGCGGATCTTCTACGCCGTTGACAGCGTCCATGCGTACACCTGAGGAGCGCATGTGCGCCGAACGCGCGGGACAGCCACGTCGGGGCCCGTGGCTTTCAATGACGACTGGCAATCCAATCAATCTAAGTTCGCTCGCGTGTTCCTCCCTTTTCTGGATGTCACTGCTCAACGCTTCATTTGTTCACACGAAGTGTTACATTTACTCTCGGGAGCCAGACATGCAAGGCTGGAGCTCAACTCCTGACAGTCATTTACACGGGAGTAAAGGACGACTTGGTCACCCATGTGCCCGACACGCGGCATTGGATTTCGAAGCTTGTGCCCGTCGCACTGCCCCCGCCCCCGTAGGTCACCAAGCGCCACGAGCCGTCTGAGTCGCCGCCGATCTGAAGCGACATGCACGGTGTAGATGTAGGCATCGATGCGAGGTCCCTGTCATCGAGCACAATACTCGCGAGGGCGTCATCGGTGACAGTTGTAGATCCCCCGTCAAATTTGATTGTTTTGGTGAAAGTAAGCTCTTGATCACTGATTGCCGCCGCCGTCTGCTCAGATGTCGCTGCGCCGAGCTTCCCAACATAACGGTAGTAAGTGGCCAATATTGGTGTTGCTGCTGACACCCCCGTGATACTCGTTAAATCGTAGAAAGTGACGACGCCGGATTCAGGATCCAACAGCCACGAACCACTACCAAATGGAATCTCCACTCCAGTGCTCTTATAAATGCTTTGCAGGTATGACCCTGCGTCATCCGTATTGAATGGTATCGCTGATTGAAGGACTCTGCCATATGTCCCGTCCAGCGGGCTCTCGTATGCAGCATCTCCAGATCCGGCGATGACCACTAGAGGAACCTTCACATACTTTCTTATCATCGGGCTGAGAGTACTTGTCTTCCCGGCAAACGAACCGATGATGGAGTTGCCTAGATCGTCCAGCGTCGCATTCACAAGGTCGGCAGGTGCTGTCCCTGGTACCTCTTCAGCCCAAATCTGATTTTGCATGACCGCCGAGCGTGCAGGCCTCGAGGGTTCAGAGAAGAAAGCATTTGAAACATTCGTTGAAGGTTTTCCTAAGATCTTCTTCAATAAATACGATGCTTGCTCATCTGTGCTGAATGCAGCAACGGCCATCGTCTCAGCAGATACTCGCAAGACAACATTTTTTCAGAACCTTTGTGCAGGCACATCCCTTCTCAAAGGTTCTAGAATTCCCAGTTTGGGGAAGCGTATTCCGTGACTGCCGCATTCCACATTCCCACATGAAAAAATGTTGTGCTGTGATCAGAGCAATCACTTCCACTCTACACGATGGCAAAACGTAAGCGTGCTTTCGCACCGCCGTCCGACGACGCAGCACGTGATACCATTCGTGCGCGACTCGCAGCAGAGTATGCCGTGCGAGAAGCAGAGGCTCCGTGGTATATAGCGCAGTTTGTTGAAGCCGAACAGCCGGAACCCGCAGTCACTTTCTCCAGCACGCTTCTGGCAGCAGCGCCGTCGGCCGCCGCTGTAGGCGGGGGCTCGGCCGCGAGCAAGGAGTGCGCCTTCCCGGGCTGTACTGGCCATGCTCCGCGCAAGTGGTGTGAGGAGCACAAAAGTCACAAGAAGTGCAGAGCGCCAGCGTGTACCAATACGGCAGGTTACAATCTCCACGGCGCAGGAGGGCAATGGTGCAAGGCACACAGAGGAGAGGATATGGTGGACGTAGTCAACCCAAAGTGCATTGAACCCGGGTGCAGGAAATGTCCATCGTACGGGACGGAGGGGGGGCAAGCCATCTTCTGCGCAACCCATGCCAAGGATGGTATGCAAAACGTGGTGGCCAAACAGTGCGTTCACCCGGGCTGCACGAAGCACGCTTACTACGGCACCACGTCGGGGCGGCCCACCTACTGCGCAGCGCATGCGGAAGACGGCATGCACAATGTGATGAACAGACAGTGCGTGCATCCCGGCTGCGTGAAAAACCCATTCTACGGCACTGAAACGGGGCGGGGCACTCACTGTGCAGAGCATGCGGAGGACGGTATGCGCAATGTAATGATACCGCCATGTGCATTCCCCGGGTGCCTTAAGCGTCCGTGTTACGGTATCGAGGGAGGCAGAGCAACGCACTGCGCAGGGCACGCCGAAGATGGCATGTGTAATGTGGTGAGCGCGAGATGCGTTCTCCCGGGGTGCAACATAATACCCTCTTACGGCACCGAGGCAGGACAGGCCACCCACTGCGCAACACACGCGGAAGATGGCATGCGCGACGTGGTGAACGCAAAATGCGTTTTCCCCATGTGCAACAAGGGCCCATGTTACGGTATTGAGGGGGGAGAGGCCACCCACTGCGCAGGTCACGCCGCCGATGACATGCGGAACGTGGTGAGCAAACAGTGTGTTCAGCCAGGTTGCAGCAAACAACCATGGTACGGGATTGAAGCGGGGCACGCTACTCACTGCGGGCAGCATGCCGAGGCTGGCATGCGTGACGTAAAGAGTGTGATGTGCCTCTACCCTGGGTGCACCACACGTCCATCTTTCGGCAGCGAGGGAGGGCGCGCGACGCATTGCGCCACTCATGCGGAACTGGACATGAGGGACGTCAGCAACAAAAGGTGTGCATGCCCTGGTTGCGGCAAGCAGCCTAACTACGGCACCGAGGCAGGAAGGGGGATCTTCTGCGCAGAGCATGCCGAAATCGGCATGCACGATGTCACCACGAAGCGGTGTGAGCAGGGCGGAAAATGTCTGAGTGCCTCGGCGACATCTGCGGAGTGAAGGTGGGGGGAAAATCACTGGAAGAGTTCTTCGTAACGAGCGCGGCGTTCCTCATCCTCCAGGCCGTGGAGGGCGATGCGCTTCAAGCCTACCTCGCCTGCCTTGACCACCGCATCGACTTCCCCGACGGCACCTACACCAAGCCCGACCTACTTATTGGCACACGCATCTTCGAGTACGACGGCGTGTACTACCACAGGGAAAAGGGAAATAAGGACGCGCACAACACGCTCGGCGCCACACAGCTGGGATACAGCGTCACCCGCTACCGCGACGGCGGTCTCCCCCCCATTCAGGGCGCGGCCAACTTCGCGGTGGATGCCTGCGGGGGTCTCGAAGGCCTCGCGAGGCAGGTGGCCACACACCACGGCATCACGATTGACCGCAAGCTGTGGCTGAGGGTCGATTCGCTCGCGCGGCGTGCTATCCTGCACTGCAAGCAGCGGCATGCGAAGACGAAGCAGATGGAGATCACACAGTACGCCGCGCGATCGTAAATGTACAACTTGCAATCCTCTGCGCGCAATAATTCTGTCCTCATTTGGCCGCGCGAGATCTACAGAGCCTACATCGCACCGTACTTGCTTGCGACCTCGCGCGCTTCCCGAGTTGCACGAAGCATCCGGCCCACTGCTGCAATGCCTCAATCATTTTCATGTGGACTGCAAGTAAGTTGAGTACCAACACGGCACAACCACAAGAAGAAAATGTATACTCAAACCAGTCGAGCTTCGCTTCAATCACAGTAGCCACTGATGCTCACGACAATCGATGAAGAGCTCGAGACCACGAGGCGACCGAGACTGTTTCGAACAGATTCATGCGTGCTGGTAAGGCATGAGAGCATCTTGACCATGAGCAGCAAACACGCCAGCGATGTGTTGATGGGGGAACTGGTCAATTAAGTCCATGCCACATCGCACATCGATACCAGGGAGGTGTTCCGGGCCCCTGGTTCTGCAGCGCGTTTACGAATGTGTTGCACTTTAGTAGCGTGTTGAACGTAGCGATATTGGCCAATGCAGCCAGGTCCGTCGAGTACTTTGCGAAATCCTTATATGGTCTCTTGAAGCCCGGGCCGTACCACATGAAGATCTCATCGTCCGCCCGGGCCCCGAACGGCAAGAAGACGACGCTGGGGATGATGCACGTCTGGGAGCCCAGGCCGTCGTAGTAGTCCCTCCGCGTTATACAAGGGTGGTCTACCATCATGGCATTGTAACCGCTGGAGCCGAGGGCAGGCTCATTGATGCGGGCGGCGAATGACCACACTTCGTCCCCCGTGATCTCAGTCACGATGTCCGGATGCCCGTCCGCCACCAGCCGCCTCCCCTCCGCCTTCACCATGTGATCGCTCTCGCCGTCATCTTCAGGGGGGATGGACGCCGTCACACAGTAGGCTTGCGTGGGGTGAACCGCGCACCGCAGCCGACGCGATATGGCAATGTAAGGAAAGTGGAAGTTCGGCGGCAAGTCCCTTCTAGCGAACAGCCCCCTCTGCTGCGGTGCGCCATGCGGCACCGGGATGCTCGAATTGCCGACCATGAGACTAATTCGCATGACTGACTCTAGCTCGGCCCAGCAAGCGGCTCGCTTCCCAGCTAGTCTGGAGGAGCGATGAGGGGTCTCGACCTGCGCAGGCATGCAAGAACAGTCTTCGGTTAATCCCTGTTGCAGAACATGCAGTGCATATGAATTGATGCCCCCACAAAAAACGAACGGACACCGAAGCAGAGGCAAATGTATGAAAAACAGGTGGTGTATTCACTCGCATTGGTGTGCAACCTTCACACTATGCGCAATTCCGCACAGTCACTGCCAATACACAACTCACGAGTCCACAACTGTGAAGAATCACACCTGTGCGGTTTTGCCCGCGGTCGCCGTGCCTGCGTGCGGCTGTGCGCCTGCCGCGAGCGCGAACTCGTGAGGGGCCGTCGACGCGGGTGCGTGAGTCGAACCGGGGGCAGGAGCGCGGGAGCCGTCGACGCGAGCGCGAATGGCGGGGTCGTACCAACCCTCGATGTCGCCGCGCGCATCGGCGACGAACACCCTCCTGGAGTCGCTGTGCATGATATGCAGCACGACGACGCAGGCGCCGGGGGTGAGAGTTATCGTCGCCTCTGCGGTGCCACTGCGATAGGGCAAGAGCGGTCCGTCTCGCTCGCGAAGTATTCGCGCGCCGCCGTTGAGCCTGGTATCCAACACGATCACCTCCCCAGCAAGCGACGCACCGCCATCGTCCGGGAGCCTGTCGTGCAGGAGCCTGTTGTCGCGTATGTCCACCGCACCGGAGACGGCGAGGTAGATGGAGATGACCGGCTTCGTCGGCGAGGCGCGCTCGATATGCACATCCACATTCTGCAGCACGCCGCCTGCAGCATCACCGCTATTGCCGCCGTGGGAAATGAGTTCCGCCGCCAGTGTGAGCGTCGTTTTGAAGCTGACTTCGGATGCGATGCGTGCGATAACGGGTCTGAGGCTGCCGTCATCAGCGCAGCAGAGTAGGTGATGTTCAGCTCCGTTCGCACGGATCTTGAAGACGATATCGTTCTCAACAAGCATCGGGTTCTTGAACATTGTGCCTCGAGACACGAACCTCGCGCCCCAGCCAGTGCGAAATCCGTCTACCATCCTGCGAATCATCGCTTCGACAGCAGCACGATCAGCATCAACGCCTTGGGTGGCAGCAGTGCTGCTGGCGTCCGCTGCAACGCCATGGGCAGCAGCGGCACTGCTGTGGGTGGTGGCTGCACTGCCGCAGGCGTCGAGTGCACCAGCGTGGGTGGCAGCGGAACCGCCGCGGGTGGTGGCTGCACTGCCATGGGCGTCAGATGCACCGCCACGGGCGGCAGCACTGCCGCGGGCGTCCGCTGCACCGGCGTGGGCGGCAGCGGCACTGCTGCGGGTGGTGGCTGCACTGCCGTGGGCGTCGAGTGCACCAGCGTGGGTGGCAGCAGAACCGCCGTGAGCGGAGGCTGCACTGCCATGGGCGACAGAAGCACCGCCATGGGCGGCAGCACTGCCGCGGGCGTCCGCTGCACCGGCGTGGGTGTCCTCTGCTCCGACTCGACTGTCAGCGGTGCCGCTGTCGCCGTCGACGAAGTGCTCGGCTTCGTCACTACGGGGCCCCTGCACGCGCAGGCGGTTCGGTGCGACTGTGACGGTGATCGTCGTTGGGTCTGTGCATGTGCTAGCCTTTGACATGACAAAGCAGTGCGCTGTGATGTATGGTATGTAATGCTGTACGCATGACGTATTCACGAGACACGATGGAAACATGAGCGAGCACGTGATGCTGCATTCACACGAGTTGAAGAACGTCATGACACCACAGCAACTCGGCCAGCGTTATGAAAGAAAGTACATTTGAAGTGTCAAACCCCATTCACGATGCCGCTGAGAATTGCTCAGTCGATCACCCTAGCCCATCGTGCTCTCGACGCTAACACCACCATTCACGTCGTCCGCCGCCTTGCGCTTGGTGCCCTGTGATGTGATGAATGATAACATGCAAACATGTGCTGTTCAAAAACGAGTGTCATATAGAAGAATGAGTTAACACTTTACACTTCTGCTCGCCATGTAGGCATCTCAAGCCCGGGTCGCAGTTCTGTGCATGAGTCACAGCAAGATGGTGGGTCTGCAGTGACAAGACACACAAGCCATGCAATCTTCACGCACCTTCATAGGAGTGAGCACAGCATTTGCTTCCTCCTGAAATCTCATCTCGGCGGCAGCCTTCTCAGCTAAAGCCGCCTGCATGTCCTGATGAACTCGGTTAGCCTCATCTGCCGCTCGCCTCTTCGTTACTGCCACCTGCTGCGCAGCGGCCGCCGCAGCCTCTGCAGCCTCTGCTTCTGCAGTCAGAGCTGCTGCATTTTCAGCTGCAGTGCGTGCTTGCGGGGCAGCGTCCTCCAGCTCCACCCTTAACGCAACTGTGCTGTCGATCACCTGCCTCAGTTGTTTGAGCTGGTCGACGTTGAGGCCCGTAAAATCCTGCAAAGACACCAAAAACATGTTTGTTGCAGCGTGTTGGTTGAACAGGAAAAGTGCAAGCGCAAGTGCTGCATGCAGCACCAAGCACAGAGCAGACCGCAGCAGCAGCACGCAGCAGCAGCAGCAGCAGTAGCAGCTCATGCCAAGTAGGATGTTTCAACTAAGTATGCGCAAAAGCTCAAACAGCAACGGACACATAACCTTGATGCATTGTTTTGCAAAATGACTACAAATGCTGCATGGACTCAGAAAGCAGATGGGCGCCATGAAATCCGCAGCGCAGCTCCTCTGAGGGAGGATGTCTCCAAAATATGTGCGCACAACAGCAGCAGCAGGACTAATAGACCGGTGCAGGTGCTCATAGCGCTACGCATTCAAGAAGGCTCTTGAAAAGACACACGTGATGCTCTGGTGCTAACAGGATAGTTTACCTCCCTTGCACAGCAAATCACTCACCATTTCCGACTATGTTTCTTCTTTGTGTTGCCGGTTCTGCTGCTGCTGGAGCTGTGGCGCTGACAGTCCACTGCTGCTGACGGTGCGGTACCACTGCTGCTGTTGCTGGCTCAATACTGATCCTCTTTGCGCACTGTTGACTGCTTAATGGCTGTGGCGCTAGGGTTTTCATGTGGGATATACTGAACTGAAGTAGGATGTTGAAGTGCAGGAAGAGAGGGGAGTGGCAGCAAGGCTTGCCAGAAGCTGTTGTAACAGCGCTGTCAGCAGCGCTTTCAGCAGCGCTTTCAGCAGCGCTTTCACCAGTGCTTCCAGCAGCAGCAGCACTGCCTACGGGTCTGCACCACACACACCTGCGCAAAAAATCCAAGTTTGAGTTGAGGTTGCGCTGGCAAGGAAGCCAGCAGGCACAGCAGCAGCAGCAGCAGCACACAGTTCAGCAGCAGCAGCAACGCCAGCAACACCAGGACTAACAGCAGCAGCCGAATAAGCATTCAACAGCGCACGCAGCAGCAGCAGCAGCAGAGGCCCTCATGGCCATCAGCACCAGCGCAGAAGGCAAAAATTAAGGTCCCACAGGTGAAGGCAAACAGCAGACAGCAGCAGCAGCTACGCAGTGCTCTCTACTCTTCTTGTACACTGCCTATCAGCGCATAGAGAAGCAGCAGGCAGAAACAGAAGCAGCGCTAGAAGGCAGCAGCAGCAGCAGTAGCAGAAGGCGGCAGCAGCAGCATGGCGGTGGCGAGTCAGCATTGTGCGAAGTGTAACGCCATAATGAGGAGCAGGCTAGACCGCGCAGCAGCGATACCCGACTACCCGCTCGCAGAATATCCGTTCTGCCTGTACCCGCCCCACCTACGGAGCCCGGAGCTGTTCTTGCCGATGTACCGTGCCGAGCACACGGCGCAGTGCCACGACGTCGAGTGCAGGTGCACCATCGACGTCTGCGGCGCCGTGGTGGGCTGGGAAGGAGTAGAACAGGGCACGACAGTCGAGTTCTACGAGGCATGCGCTCGTGCCCTCGACTCTCAGGTCATCGCTAGCGAACTGCGAGTCTTCGGACCTCTTCACAGCGGGGCGTTGATGCCGGGTAGGCGTGAGGTCGTGGCTCAGGCCTTGACCGCGGACTCCACAGTGCTCGTCTGGGATGCCTCTCACGACGGACCGAGGCAGTGGATCGTGTTCCACCTGACGCGCGCGGAGCTCATGGTGTACATCACCTGTCAGGAGCCGCTGCAGTGCAATCCCTCCGTCACTTATGCCATAGCATGCCTTCGGGCTGCGTGGTGCATCAAATGGCGGCGTGAGGACGTTATTCCTGTTGAAACCCACAGGACACACAGGTCTCCGTTGTCCATCGCACTGGACATTGCGAGAGGGACCCAGGTGGACCCCAACGGTGACGATACCGTGTCCCTGGACTTCTTCCGATGCGAGGTGGCGTCATTTGGCGCCTCACACGCCGTCGCTCTCGCACGCCGGCAGCAGATCGCGGCCGCGGCGCTGGACGGTTACCGGCGCTCGCGACCGCCGCGGCCAGCTGCTGTCGCTCGCGAGGTCGTGCACTTCTCACTGTCTGAGGTGCACGAGATGAGCGCCGCGAGCGTGCAGCGCGGCATTGACTCTCTCAACGTAGCGCTGGAGGACGCGCTCAAATCCCTGGCGAAGAGTCAACGCGACATGCGCGTGCAACCAGACATCGCGCAGAATCCAACGAAGCACGTGGCCAAGCTGCGCGCCAGGGAGGCGTTGGCCCGGGCCTATGCAGAGCAGGCCGCTGAGCTGCGTCGCTGGGTCGCCTGGCTGGACTCAACCGCCGACGGCGGTTCGGGGAGTGGCGGCGGCGGCGGCAACGGCGACGGCGATGGGGGCGGCGACGGGGGCGGGGCAGGAGGTGCGGACAGCGACAGCGGATCAGAAACATACGTCTGCGGCGGATCCGTCCGCCTCTCCGCCAGCAGCGCGGGGGGCACCGGTGGCGGAAGGGGCGCCCACGGCACAAGTGGTGAGGGGGGTGCAAGCGAAGCAGACGCTTTACAGAACACGGTAAGTCTACACTGCGTACAGAGTGAGCACTGCGTGCAGCATGACCGCCGTGCATGTACTTGTCAATGTCCGAGTGTTGCAGTGCCTCGCTGAGTGCATGTTGTGCACTTTCACTACCGTACTGCGCAGCGCGGCAACACGGATGAGGACATGCCGCAAGCCCTGGCGCTATCAGCGGTTGGGGTGCAAACACTTGCGGCAGCAGCGGTAGGCGGTGGACGGTGGGAGGGGGGTGTAGGCGCCTTGCACAATGCAGTGAGTGATGAAATCCCAATACATGCCCTGCAATGCCGCAGCGCACGATGTTTCTCAAGCGATCATCAAAGTGTGAAGAGCGTCATGCAAATTTTTTGCTCTGGCCTCGCTGCATGTTATGAGTCGCTCACATTACCTGGTTTCACTGTGTGAGTGTATGTTGCAAACATGTGATTGTGTCACTAATGTAATGTGAGAGCGCTGGTGTGCTGCTTGAGCGTGCAAGTGTTAGTGTCACCAATGGTTTAAGTAAGTTTCCCGCATTCACCAATGTTGTAACTGTGCGGTGACATGCAGCCTGCAGCTGTCCTGCCAGGCGGCGGGGGGGCGCGGGGGGCGGGGGTGAAGCGGGTGCCTTGCGTACCATCCATGCATGGCAGCGCGCTAGCGGCTGTGTTACTGCTCATATTGTAAAGCTTGAGGTGATACGCCTGTGCATCATTAGTACTCGTCACAAAATCTTTACAGCTTACGCTTCTGCACGCTCATCTCCGACGCAGCTCGCTGCCGTTGATGAGGACATGCCAGATGTCCCGCCGCAAGGAGGGGCATCGGCAATGACCGAGGTGCGAGCTCAAGACGCGGCGGCAGCAGCGGCGCAAGAGGCGGCGGCAGCAGCAGCGGCGCAAGAGGCGGCGGCAGCAGCGGCGGCGCAAGAGGCGGCGGCAGCAGCGGCGGCGCAAGAGGCGGCGGCAGCAGCCGCAGCGGCACAAGAGATAGCACAAGCGGCTGCGGCTCAGGTGCAGGAGGCAGCGGCGGCAGTGCCAATTAATGAAGCCGCAGTGGTAGCAGAGGCAGCGCAGGCAGCATCAGCTCGAATGCAAGAGGCAGCGGGGGTGGGCGGCGCAGGCGGCGCGGAGGGTGCAGGCGCCTTGCGCAATGCGGTGAGTGATGACAAACTGTGCATGACATAACTCAAGCGATGTATAGAATCAAGAGCGGCATTGCTCATCGCACTCAATGTGTGTTATTTGTCACTCACGTATTGTTTGAGTCATGTTATCATGCTCATCAATGTCGGTTTTTTGTGATGTGCCCGCAGCACGGTGACATGGATGAGGACATGCCAGATATTCTGCTGCTAAGTCTGGCACCTGCAGCGGCGGAAGCGGGTGGGGGAGGAAGCGAGGGGGGTGCGGGCAAAGCGGGCGCCTCGCATAGTGTGGTGAGTGGGTTCTTCAACCCGACGTCAGTACGAAATCATGTTGAAGTTTTCAGGTGACGCGTCTGTTGCATTGCTTCCGTACTCATTGTAAACATTGTGCAACTAACACCTCTGCGCGCTCATCTGTGATGCAGCTCGGTGACAACGATGAGGACATGCCAGATGTGTCGTCGCAAGGAGAGGCATCGGCAGTGGCCGAGGTGCGAGCACTAGAGGCAGCGGCAGCAATGCAACCGCCGTCTCCAAGGCAAGATGCAGCGGCACCGGAGGCGGCAGCGGAGATGGCATCGGAGGCGGCAGCGGAGACGGCAGCGGAGGCGGCAGCGGAGGCGGCAGCGGAGGCGGCAGAGGAGGCCGCAGAAGAGGCTGCAGAAGAGGCCGAGGCGGCAGCGGAGGCGGCACAGGCAGCAGCAGAGGCTGCCGAGGCAGCGGTGCCGAACTCACCGGCAGCAAAGCGAGCACGGCGAGCACTGGAAGCGGAGGCACTGATCATTCATGTACGTGAACGCTTCATGAGACGATGCACTATGTTGTTTTGTCATCCATGCCGTGCCGCATCACACTCATCGCTATATTTCCCATGCTTGGTTGTCGTCCTGCAGACGCCGAGACGCCAGCCACCTGACGACGCCGGCGCGCCAGCCGATGCCGTGCCTGAGCCCACAAACTTCAACGTCAACACCGTGCTGGTGCGGTCCGTTCCGACCCTGCGAGATGTCCAGGTCATCAACGTGGCCGGCGACAACGACTGCGGGCGCCACGTGCTGCGCTACTTGCTCGCCATGCAGACGGGCACGGAACCGATCAGCGTCGAGCAAGTTCGTGACCAGCTGCCGTTCGCACTGCAGACGATACTGGAGGGCGCCGGCAAAACAGCAAAACAGGTCGCCAGGCACGTCGCCACGTACACAAAGCGTAGCGGCAAGGATTTCACACAGACAGCGCATCGCTGGCTGTGGGCGGAGGAGTTGAGTGTCGGCATCGCCTCAGGGAAGTTCACATCTGAGGCAGGCGACCAGAAGGTCAATCTTGTCGTGCTGGAAGAATACGTCCCCAGGTTCAAAGGTGCGAGGGGCACCAGAAAGCATGTGCGCACCAACATCTGGGCGTACGAGAAGTCGGTCACTCGCTTCGTCGTCCTCGTGATGACCGGAGCGACCGGGGGCAGGAACGGAGGCGCGAACCACTACCAGATCGTCGTGAAGCGGGCCCCGGCGGGTTGTGTGGGTGTGTTTGACACCAGCGTCGAGTTTGACGGCCACTTCGTCTCGAGCCTGTTTGAACTCATGGACTCGCAAGACATCCTCGAGACCGAGGTCCCCGCTCTGCCTCAAAAGAACATGGACACGCTCTTCAGGCAGTGGTTTCAGAAGCCGAATGAAGATGGTATGTGTCTGATTTGAATACATTGTGCGTATCGCATCAACACCAGAATCGAGTCGTGCGCGTCTCGTCGATTTGCTCGTGCTTACACATTGCGCTGCTCGAGGCGTCAAGACAGCGGCGGCAGCACTGTCTTGTTGCGATGCACTTTTGCGTAGCACACTGCCAACACATGTTTTCCCCTGCCGCACCTCGTACACACGGCGTGCGGCGAACGCAGCAACTCGCGTCTCGCCGCGAACAGCGCCTCGTCGACGGGCGGCAGTTCTTCGAAAGGAGTGTCGTCCCTGCGCGCACGCTTGCTGTCGGCCGTGCAGTCCGCCGCGAAGTGCGTGGGGTCGCCGCACTTGAGGCACGCATCCGTCGCTCCCCACAGCTGCTTCTCAATGGCCCGCCTCTCTTCCGGTGTAAACCGAGCCGTAATGTATGAGCCACCTCTGACGTTGTTGAGGCCGTGAATCGCCATCAGCATCAGCGTCGCCGTCGCTTCCTTGAACTTGTTGCCATTGTACTCAATGTTGACGACTCGCTCCATGGGGTAATGCTTCGTCCACATTGCACCGTCGGTGCCCGTAAAGTGCTGCTCGAGTCGCTTGGGAAGGTTAGTCGTGAACCCCACGTAATATTTGCCCCCCCTCAGCTTCAGTGTGTACACGACGCTGAACTCGCTCTCTCTGGGCGCGATGAACGAATCCCACGGAGGGGGGGGGTGCCGGGGCGACGGTGGTGGTGTGGGCGGCGACGACGGCGACAAACACGACGGTGTCGAAAAGGGCAGCGGAGGCGACGTAGTGGATGTTCGTGACGAGAGCACTG
This sequence comes from Tribonema minus, assembly GCA_017506865.1. Lineage (NCBI taxonomy): Eukaryota > Xanthophyceae > Tribonematales > Tribonemataceae > Tribonema > Tribonema minus. Next base: position 431,701 of record JAFCMP010000223.1, read on the forward strand.
GCGAGAGCAGGAGCGACGCACGCAGTGGAGGCGACGAAGTCGACGCTCGCGATGCTGTCGAGAGCACTGGCGACAGCAGGAGGGAAGGCGGCGGAGGTCTGGGTGAGAGAAGAAGCGACGGGGGTGGAGACTGCGCTCTCGTCTCCGCTGCTGCCATCTGCATCAGCTTAAATACATCAGACTTGTCGTACGTGACGCCCAGTACATCGCACGCCGCTTTGAAATCGTTGGCGACTCTGGTGATGGTGTTCATGCTTTTCTCAGAGAACAATATTATAAATGCATCTCTCACGACGCGTTCAGCGGTAAGGATCCACCGCTCATGTGTACGGATCGACGAGCATCCCCAGCAGCGTCCCTGCGGCGAGCGAGACGACCGCGATGTTTCTCTCCAAAGGTGTCCCCCCTCCTCGAAACGTCTTCATTCGATTCATGTAGAACAACACGCTCCCTATTGCTACAAGAGACGCTTCGAAATCCGGAGATATTCTCACTTCGCAGCGTTTGAAACACGTCTTTACTGCAAACCACGTCTCCACCGCTGCTTGAGCGATGGGCTCTCGAAAAGAAGGCGAGGTGATGATTGCACCGCACAGAATGACGATCAGTGTTTCCTGGATCCTCATTTTTATGTACGCACAACACAATAGCAGTGACGATGACACGAAAAGTGGATGAATTCATGCGCGCGATGAATACTCGGGGGGACGCGGACGAAGAGGTGCGGGGCGTGATCGAGAGGACAAGCAGTATGAAGCCGTCGTACGCTCTCTCGATCTTGGTCGACTTTGTCAGATTCGCAGGTGCGATAAACTCTGCGCAAGAGCCGCGCGCGTGCATCCTGCGGTATTGCACCTCCCTGAGGGAAATCGCTACGTCGTCGGAGTGCCCGCCTGAAGCACGAAGACTCATGGATGCAATTGTGGGGGCGCTCCTCGCGTGGCACAGCGGTGACGACCTGGCGCACACGATGGCGGGCGTGACTTTCAGGAAGGCATTTTCCTGTAGTGGGAGCGACGTTCCGGCGTACACCGCCACCAGCTTCTTCGGAGCGAGCGCTCTGAAGGTCATGAAGAAGAAGGCTGCCGCCAGCGAGGACGCCGATTGTCCCAACCGATTCCTGTTGGACTTACTGTCCACTCCCCAGAGCGAGCAGCAGCTGCGAACTGAGGTGTTCAGAGCAGGATGCGCGTGCGCCGAAGCCTCCGAATCGTCGCGTTCATTGGGATTCGAGCCTTTGTACAAGAAGGGAGGTGTCCACGACGATGTGTGGCGAACGATCGGCGCTCGAGTGTACGGAGTAGAGGACCCGGAGGTGGTGAGGTGGACCGTGGTGGTCAGCGATCTGACAGGGGACTGCGACCGCGTCCGGGCGCTAATTGCGATTCTGTCGTTCCTGTTGTACTTCAAGTATTTGCGGAAGCACGCGACGGAAACGATTGCAAAGTTCGGCGACGACATTGACGGTGTCGAAGCACCTGATGAGCCTGCCGAGAGGACCGATGACACGCACTCACGGCCCATCGCTGACATCGGAGCCTGGGCGAGCGCCAATCCTTCGCGGGTTCGTGTTATCAAGACTGAATGATGCGCGTGGAATACGCGCCGCCCGGAAAGAACATAACGACGGCCCCCCCCACGAACGAAACCGCCAGCGCCCCCAATATCGACGTCTGCCTGACGTGCATGGCATCGACTTCTTCGGCGAGCAGGAACGGCGGTTCCGAAGCGAGGCTGATCAGAAACACGACAGTCGCAGTGATGGACGCCAACCCGAGCTTCGTGCTGAAAAGGGCATTCGAGAGAGCGAAGTTACCTTGAGGGCGTGTGCCCGGGGCCGTGACGATAACAGAGGAGAGCGACATGTTTAAAGGGTACACATACAAAAAAAACCATTTAGTCAATGTTGCTCTCATTGCTCTCGAGGATCGCACACGCAGCACTCAGTCGCTTTTGCTTCCCGTGACACCCTCCGTCTCCAAAGTCGCGTCGTCCGTGCCGGCAACCTCCGGCGCAGCAGCATTCTCCTCTGCTGCGCCCTCAACGATGCCCTTGAACTCCTCATTCGCTTTGAGCGCCGCGCGCCTCGCCTTGTCCTCATGCGCCTGGGCTAGCCTCTCCACCATCTCCCTCTTGGTCCCCTTCTCGTGCTCCCGGTGCGAATCGAGGATGGCTTGCACGCGGCCGTCGGTCATGTTGACGTTGTCGATTTCATTGACATTGGGAGGCAACGCGGCCCAAGCATTGGTCTTAAGGCAGAAGACGTCGAAGAAAGTATTATCATCGCGAATAGCCTTCGCCCACCGGTTCGCCTCAGCCATCGTCTCGCGGCAGCCATGCACCCTGATGGTGAGCTGCTCGGCCTTCTGATTCGTGCCGTGCGGAGCCACAATTGTCATGACACAGTAACGCTGCGACGAGTCGGTGAGATGGTGCGGCACGGGCTTGCGCGAGTTCATGCCATTCTCATCCACATCTTCGATGCTCCTCCAATCAGCCATGCTGTTCTGGTGATACACAGCATGCAACATTTTTTCGAGGCACCCAGAAACACACTTCAAAATGGTGAATCTGTTTATATTGAACACGGGGACACCGGAGTCGCCTCACCACCTATGAGCGGATCCGGCTCGATCCTGTCGTTGAACAAATCCCAATTGACGAATTGACACATTGTGAGCTCGCGCGTCATGAGCGACTCCGACGTCACGTCCTTCCACCCATCCTCCCGCGCTTTGTCGAGGGTCACGGCGTGGTGCGTCAAACTTTGCGGTCCCATGAACTTGACGGTGATGAAGAGCGCCGTGATCATGAGAATGGTCCGCTCCCCATCCTGCTTGAGGCTTTCCTGGTAGTCGCTCTTCACCCTGATCCACAGTGATAGCGCGCCTTCGAAATAGCACACCGGCAGGCGTCTCCTGGCACACAGGGTCATCATCAAGTCGCGCTCTGCCTGGCACAGCGGCAGGGGCGTAGGCGGACCGTCTCTGCTCCAGACGCTGCGCGTGACCGGCGTCCGGGGCGGGGAAGGCGTTCTGAGAAATGGCGACGACTCCGAGCTCTCCGATGTGGTGCACTCCAGTAAGCAGGGGGATGTCCCGGCCGACGGCCGGCCATGGCACACGCGCTTGGCACTGGGCTCGGTTGACATTTCCGGAGTCTGTTTGTGAAAGTGAGGAAGGACCTGCCATCCTTCCCGTTCCCAAAAGTCTCCGTACCGCCAAAGTCCAGGTTGACAATTTCAAGGTTTGAACCCGCATTCTGCACAATTTGCGGCATTTGCTCATGAGCCATTTCGCTTCGACGAGCTCTATTATACTGCCGCTGCGTGAGCCGGAACGTATCCGTAGCACGGCATTCTGCCGAGCTGGAACAAGAAGCAATTGGGACTTTTTGGAGAAGTTCAAGTTCAACTGGGACTTTTGGACAAACACCAAGTATTGCGGCAGCAATCCCAATGATGACATCACTCTGACATGGCAAACAGCGCACAACAGGCGACCAGGGCGCGCAATGACATGAGCGGCAAGAGAGATGAGTGGAGATGAAATTATCCTCGTTGATTATCTCGGTCCGGCGCAGCATATCTCATGCTTCACACCCTGTCTTGTCAACTCTGTGTACACTGGTAGCTCAGTGGCGCAGCAGCGCAGTCTGCAACGCAAGCGCATCCACATGCTCAGTGAGCGCCTTCTTCAGCGATTTGTAGGGCTGCAAAATGTAAGAAACCCGGAGCGTAGATCACTCCTCCATGCTGCGCAGCGCCGCCGCAGAGCACAGCTGCAGAATATTGCGAAGGTGGACATTCGGGCTCTTCGTCTTCCGCTTGCGCACCCGCTTTGGGACAACAGGTGCGCGGTTGCGCCTCCACCCTCCGTGCCACCTGGGCTCTCCAATGTACTTCAAGGCGTCCACGTCGCTGCAGCGGCAGAGACCATAAAGCACTCGTTAGATACTGTGCGCACGTGGTCCACAGCATGGGCGAAGCGAGAAATGATGCGCATATCACATCAGCTGCTGCGCTGCTTGCTGCTGCTGCGCTGCTTGCTGCTGCTGCGCTGCTTGCTGCTGCTGCGCTGCTTGCTGCTGCTGCGCTGCTTGCTGCTGCTGCGCTGCTTGCTGCTGCTGCGCTGCTGCTGCAGCCTGAAGGTGTCCGGATCATTGACTTACCTGTCAGCCCAAGTCTTGATGACCTCTGCTCTGCGCTTTGTGAGCATCTGCAAGCACTTCCGCAGCTTGTTCCGGGATATCTGCCTGTGGTTCTGTAGGTGCACCAGCACCTCTTTAGGGCTCTGAACCAGCCACAAGCAGTTGATGGGGGCTTTGGCTCTCATTCCAACATACAAGGCATCATCAGTGATTTCAAGAGATGGAGGGCCAAGCAGCCTGAAGCTGTGCCTCCTGTTGCTGTGTCCACTCATGTGGCTGCTGCTGCTGGTGCTGCTACTGCGTGTTGTTTAGCGCTGCTGCTGCTGCGTTTGTTCTTTAAAGACAGCTGCTTCTGCACTGCTGCTGGAATACCCCTCCCCCCGCAACGCAAATGAAAGGTCACTGTGACTTGAAGCTGACCTGACTCAGTCCCCACAAAAGTCTCGAGTCGTCGACCGCCTCGCCATTCATTCGATGCGCGGTGATGTCGTAGCGAGCACGACGCCGAGCGCTGTCAAAGATCTGCGAAAGGACCTTCGGGATACGGCAGAGCCGACCCGTGTCGCTCGATCCAAGGCTTGCGGTCGTCATGCAGCTCCAAACGCCCTTTGCTGATGCTGATGTTCGCAAGCGCGGAGGGAACGGTGTCCTTCAGGGCAGACTCTCTCCACTCCAGCAGCAGCTGGCGCACCGCATCGCTACTCAATTGCTCCTTGATTACCTTGCGTTTCAGGAAGGTGTCAAAATCGTAGTGATATGTCATCAACCTCTCGTTGTCCACCCATTTTTCCACCCTGTAGTCGCTCACCCCGGTGCCACCACTCCATCCGTCGATCCAGTCCTCTTCTCGCTGGTACCATCTCTTCTTCGGATCGTAGTAGTTGAACGTGAGGTTGGAGAAGATGGCACGCAGAATGGCGAGCACGCACAGGTGAGACTTGTTGCACACGGCGATGACATCTGTTGTGGAGCACTCGCAAGCGTACGTGTGCTGAAGCGTGACGTACATACTGAGCATCAAGGAACGAACATTTTGTTCAGTCGCACTGGTGCGGCCACGCGACCGCGGGCGACACGATCGGCCACGTGATGTGGACGTCCACACGGCCAAAGCCATCGTTATCTCTGACGTCCGTGTCGAACCCCTGCTCTCTCATCACTTCGGCCACACTCTCCGCCGTCGCCAGAGCTCGCGCGGCAGCAGCGACGTAGTCGTCCACGTCTTCCTCGTCTTCAAAGAATTGGCTGTAAGAGACAAAATCCTCTGCTGTGGTTTTGCCGGCCGCGGCGCGCATCGTCACCATGTACGTGGCGCTGCGAACGTGTTCCGCGACGACGCTCTCTTGCGACTGTGCCCGGGTCGCCTGGGCGATATACCTCGCGTGGTCAGCCGTGAACATGCCCGGATCGTCGTGCAGGCACCAACAAATTTGTCGGTGCGCACGCAGTTTTTCTGTTGCCCGAAAGAAATGATGGATGACGGCAAGTGCCAGACAGCTCTCTGGCAGCTGGTAGAAATGTGCTCGGGGCGTAGAGAGGATGCGGTACCGGCTTCAACGTTCGTAAGGAACATTCTGCAAACCGCCGAGTGCGACGCGTACATGGGCGCGCGGGCGGCGCAGCGCGGGAGGGAAACGCGCGAAGCATTCGCTACTGCTGTTGGAAACGAATCCGCCGCAAGGATCCGTGCGCAGGAGCAGAACCCTGACGACGAGAGCCGCGCGCTGCAGGCCGTGGTACACTATCAGTCGCGAACATGTAACGATCTGGCTGCCGGCCTCCGTGCGTGGCGCCGCGCCCAGTACGGCGCCAGGCTCAGGGCGGATCGTCATAACGCACTCAGCAGCATGGCCGCCGCGTCGTCAGCAGCGATGGGCAAGGGAAAGTAGCGAGCGGCTCTCCGGTGCGCTGCGACCCGCAATCACACGTGATGGCGAATGTCGCGTTCGTGCGTACATTCAAAAAATGTTGCGCTGTACCAACAGATGCTGACAGCAGTAGAAGCGCGCGCATTGGAAGCGATGACCGACACAACAGATCGCGCAGATGACAGAGCAGCCATCGCTGCCTTTCTGCTCAAGACCGATGCTGCCGTCAGGACGGCTATAGAGTGCGGGAAGCGCATCGTGCACGTCAGCGTGCCAGCGGCACAGTACCCGCTTGAGCCGTACAACGACGATGTCGTGGCAACTAGGTTGTTCGCCGCGATCTCCGAGCTCGGTTATCACGTCACACGCAGCGCATTTCCTTTCCACAACACGGCGACACTGCAATGGAAAGAGTTGACGACTCCACAACAGCGGCCACCGGAAAAGAAGAAGTGGTACCAAAGCCTATGTTGAAGTTGGAGTTGGAAGATTAAAAATCCCACTTGAAAACTGTGGAAGCACAGTAGCACATTTAATGGGATGCAACCACATTGCTAAGGGTAACACAGGCAAGCGCAACGCAGCAGCAGGCGGTGAAAAGAGAGATACGCGAGCTCATTCACTGATTTCAGGATGAGCAGCACAGCACAATCAGCAGTGGAGAGCCTGCCAACATTGGTGTTTGCCTTCTGCAACCTCCACGACGTCGCCTGGAAGGCGCGATTCACAAAGCAGCTCGTGGAGGCCATGAGATGGCGGCTCGGCGTGCCTGCCGACCTCGGCATCGTATTTGCGGACGCACACCCGCTCACGGAGCCTGTCGCCGATTCAAGCGGGCACCTGCTCCCATGGAAAGACGTTCGCACCGTCGTTGACATCCTTCGCTTCGCCACTGTCACCACATCTGAGGCATCGGACTTTGCGAGGCTGGTCCGATCGAAGAAGACCGTGTACATGCGGCCGTTTGCGATGCTGTCTCTGCCGGCGTGGAGCAGCGGAGAGCAGAGCCTGATGGAAGCCATGCAGCCCGTGCCGGGAGTGTTGCACATCAGGGTCCATGACGCATTTGCGTCAGCATTTGCTTTCAGAGCCCGTGAGAGCATCGTTTTCGAAGCGGATGAGACGATCGCAATGCGACTCCCCGCGGACCTCAACGCCCTCAGTGTGGAGGTCGTGGGCAACCCCCGATTCCTCGACCTCAGCCTTCTGCCAGAAGCGATTGGGCCGCTCCCACGACATGCGCGCATCAACCTGCGCGCCACAGAGATGGCCTTGGACTGGGAGATGCTGCTCGAGGCGGCGGAGAAGCGACTGCTCGCCATGTACGACGGGACGGGGTGGTACCTGAGCCCCGAGAGAGCGACAGTGCTGCACATCGCGCTGCAGTCCGCCCCAGCTTTCGCTGAAGCGGCAGATGCGCGTGGCTACACTCAAGTCTATCCCCCCGGCTACACGCTGTGCTTCCCTGCGCGGGGCCAAGTGCAGATCGACGTCTTCGACGCCGTCACAGTCCTCAGCGCTCGACTGCTGTGCCGCGCATAAATGGCGATGAGAACTGTTCAATGCGACGAGATTGCGTGTTCGTTCGCCTTGTTCGGCCTCATGCTCTGCCTGCACGAAGATCCTACTTGAAATTTGGGAAAGGTCCCAGTTGAAGTTGGTGTTCATGCACTTCAGCAACAGTGTTAGACACACACAGCAACAGGCTCAGCATCTCGGCGCTGCGGGTCCTCCGGCGGGGCATCAGCAGCATCAACGGCAAAGGTGCGTCAGCACAGCATGACGATCATTCCGTGCATGCAGCTGGGTTTCATTAAACATGCATTTCGTAAATTCTACCACACCATGCCCTCACCTTTCACAGTACGTGACCATGCCCAAGATGAACAAGCCGGGCAGCGTGGTGGTTCCACATGGCAAATTTTTGATTCGTCTTCAAGAGGTGGCGCTACGAGGCGATGTGGCGCACTTCGAAAAGGTTCGCGGCACCAAGGGATACATGCTAGTTTTCACCTCCAAGCAGGATGTGACAGACGCCATGGGCGGAAGCCGTGAAGCGTTCTCCAGGAGCATGCAGAGGTACGGGTTCTCGAAGGTCGCCCGCAAGAATGCCTACACGCACAAGTCGTTCGGGCCTGCGAGCGACCCTAAACTTTTCGGGCGGAAGTGATCTCAAAATGGCAACTATCATGCTACGTCACCTCTGGTGTGTGTTGCTTGTGCATCGCTGCTTGCACACCGTCGTTTGCTTGCTCGTCATGTGCCAACTGACACAAAATGTATAGTCACGCATGACACAACGATGCAAGCGCTACTAGACATCGCCCCGCGAGGTTGCCGTGTCCGTGTAGGCGAGCCGGACAATGATTGCGACTCGCTGAGTTTGTGTACCGCATATGCACACGAGGGATACTCCTCCATGAACTTCGATAGTGCAAGGAACGCTTACTTCAAGGACGCAATCGCGGCGTGCCATGCGAGGAGGTGGCTCGAGGTAGGTGTCGGAGCGCACGCCACCCTTTCGCGCATGGTGCTCGATGGCGCCCCGCAGCGCACGCTGACGGGCGTGGAAGTGCTCGCGAGCAGCGCTAAGTCAGCACGTCGCTGTCTGAGAGAATACGGCAAAGACAGGTTTCACATCGTAGAGACGTCGTCTTACGACATGGAGGGGGGGCCGTTCGACGCATTGCTCTGCGAAGTGGTCGGAGCGATTGCATCAGCAGAGGGTATCGTGGACGTCGTCGACGACTTGTGCGCACGAGGCATCCTCACGCCCCTCTGCCATGTCATCCCGACGCGAGTGGAGACCTTCTTCGCCCCTGTCTCTCTGACCGCTAGGGATCTGAAGCGAGGCGGGTTGTACGTCACCACCAGGTTCGCGAGTGTGAAACCGGCGTCATTTGATGACACGACGCCCACCCGTGACAGAGGCTTGTTGGAGCAGTACGACCTCTACACGGGCACGCGCACCACCGCTGGGCTCTCCGCATTCACCATTCACAGAGAATGCGCGGTCCACGGCATCGGCATGTACATCGTGTTGGACGGTGCACTCAGCAGCTGCCACGGCCGTGATGACGCGGGGAAGAATTGGCGGATGCCGGTCGCGTTGTTCGATGAAGTGGTGAATGTTCGCACAGGCGACGTGATGAACATCGCGTCACGAGTAACCTCTGTGGCACGGCGACACTCTTACGCGTTTGAATGCGAAAGAGGCGGCGACAGGTGGGAGGTGGAGCTGAAGACGGAACACATGTACGCCAGTTTCGCTTGATTCGCCTTGATTACTTCTCGAATTGGAGCTCGAGCGAGCAGCTGCGCGCAGCTGCACCGCAGCGCAGATGCGCGGCCAAAACATGAGATTCATGTGGCTGATAAAATATTGTATCCTGTGAAAGCGCCCCTACCTCTCCTGCGGTCGATGTCGGGCCTAGGAACGATTTCCACGGGTAATATCGTACTAGCAGGAAGTAATGGAACGGTTAATTTTCTCAATTCCATGGCGACAACGCCCCAGGTTGGCATTCTGCAACCAATTTTTGACGTGTCATTTGTGACGAGCAACGCGACGGAAGACTTCACGCGCAAGACGGCAGGCGCGGCGACCATCGCGAGGGATGCGGGCGCAGACTTCATGAGCTTGAAAGTGTCAGGTGCGGGCGACAGGGCAGTTTTCCAGAGCAAGAGGTACGTGATAGCTGCCGCCGGTTGCTCAAGAATCACAACTGTCGTGGCGACGCTGGGGGCGGCGACCGGCGTCAGGGCGCGGGCCGGGGCGTTTGACTGCGCAGACGACAGAGAAGACGATGCACGCGGCGATGGCTTCTTTATGGAGGTAGACGATGGTGCTGTGTATGTCGTTATGCGTGCGTCGACGGACGGTACCGCAGGGGTCGACACTCGTGTTGCGCAAGCAGACTGGAACTTGGACGCGCTCAACGGCACCGGCCTCTCCAAAACAACTTTGGACACATCGCTGGCCATTGTCATCCTGATTGTCCAAGAGACGTCCGCAGGTGTGGGCTCGACCAAAGTGGGCGTACTCGTTGAAGGCAGCGTGGTCTACATTCACCGCTTCGATCCGGCCGCAGGGGTCGCCCCTGTTAGAACTTCGGTGCTTCCTGTCCGCTTCGAGCTGGAGAGCACTGCCGGTGGCACCGCTGAGATGAAGGCGATGTCGGCATCCGTTAGCAGTTCCGGTCAAGTGCCACGGGGTGTGCGCCGTTCCGTTGGCATGCGTGCCGCCGCGCGTGACATCTCCGTGTCTGCCATTTCTAACCCGGTATTGAGCCTGCGCCTGGAACAGTGCCGAGCGTTCGCGAGGATGTCCGCACTGCACATCACTTGCACCACGGCCGCATTTTTCGAGTTGCTGCTCAACGGGACGATCGACGGCGCATCGTGGAATGCGGCGCCCATGGGCAAGATTATAGAGTACGACACCGATGCGACCGATGTTACGGGCGGTGGCTGCATAACGAGCGGGTACCTCTCTGCCGGCACCACTTACACTGTGGAGCTGGACGAGTGCGTGCCAGCTCTAGCATCGGACATCGCCGGCGTGGCTGATATCTTCACTCTCAATATTGTCGCGCTGATGTCTTCAGGGCTCGTTTGGGCGACATGTGATATCGAGGAGCTGACTTGAGTACGCATATGCGGAGTGCGGGGGCGCTGACCAAAATATACACTCTGCAAAACAGCACAAGAAAAACACAAACGTCTCATTGCAATTGTGTACATTGTGTCAAACCCGAAGAATTATTGAAGCTGAAGATGCAGCGAGGATGGCGACAGCCACAGGCGAACTCACGCGCCGCTGTGCTCCATTCGCCCAACACTGCAGAATCATCGATACCACGGCATCACCGTCACATAGGACCAACGACTGCTGCATTTGCGACGTGATATATCACCCCAGCACCACCTCCCCCGCGCTGTTCAATGCGGCTTCCATCGCCACGTCCCCATTGCACCGTTCCGCAAGGTGTGCGCTCAGTTTCTCAGACATGGCCTCACGGTTTGACATGTCTCTCAACCCCTTCGCGTACTCCACCACGCTGCGCAGCTCAGCGGCAAACTTGTCTGTTCGCCGAGCGTCCGCATAAGCCTCTTCAGCCCGCTGCTTGAACGCGTTCTTGCGTGCGATGATGGCGGCCCGCATCGCCTCGTAATCGCCGTCCAGTTCCGCCAGCTCTACAGGAGGCTCGTCGACTGCAGGCAGCTCGACCACGTGGTAATACTCGCCGTGCGCGAGGGCCGTGAGCTCGCAGTGGCGCTCGGCCCGTTCGCGGTCCGTGTACGTCGCGCACGCTTCCACCACATTGAGCTCCCCGTCGAATCCGGGCACGATGCACATGAGGGCGAACATGCTTTGCTCGGATGTCACAAAATACACGTCGCTCGCGCTACGCAGCGCGCGGCGAGGCTCACGGCGCACCGTCCCGTTCCGCCGTAGTGAACGTCAACGAGCCCTGCGCCTCGTGACCATCATACACGTCACCCTGTCCGGCACAGAGTGTTGTGGCGTCCCACTTCCTATTGTCGAATGTCGTCATTGCCCTGATGCTCGAATCCTCTTCAACGCGCAAGACGACAGCGTGCGTCGCCATAGGCACCAACTGATGGTACACGTCCACTGCGCTGTTGTCTGCCTTCATTTCAATACAGTGAAGAACGACAGGTCGCGTGAGGTTGAAACGCAGCACCACGTCACGTCGTGCCGGGCAGCCCTGCGTCTTGGAGTGATTCAATCCCATCCTTTCTAGTGCAACATTATAGCAAACGATTATCAGCGATATGGTCATCAATGAAGAAGCGCTGAATAACTTCCTCATGCAAGTGGCATTGATGCACCTAGAAGTGGTGATGATGGAATTCAACAGCTCTCCTGCCGGGCACGAGTACGACCTGCGCATGTGGCAGCAGCGCCTGAAGCCAGCGTTCGAGGATGGCATCCTTCCGTCTTGTGTGCAGGCGGCGCTAGATGCCCTTCACGCACAGTACGTGGACGAGTTGCCACGCTCTAGGCGATGACGGCGACGCAACCGCCGGCGCTGGCCATAAAATGTCCGCAGAATGTAGTACGTACTGTCATCGGCGTCGGCATGGATGTGATTCTGTACGAGGATCGCGTTCTGCCTCGGAAGCGACGCATAGACGCGATGGACACCGTTGGGACCGCCCCACAATGGCGCGACCGGCCTCCGGTCGGGACTCCGACGCGAACCGTGACGGTGGCACCCACGATGATGGACATGTTGAACTCGATGCAGCGGCAGTTGAATTCGATGCGGCGCCAGCTGTCTGACCTGCGGCATCAGGTCGGCGACCTGCAGAACTCGAGCGCCGGCTTTAGAAATGCCACATTCGACGTGGCAGCCTTCGGCTGCGTCGCAGCACAGGTTCTCCTCGTAGCTTGCAGCCAAAGCATTTACCGCTCCTCCACCGGCAAGTATTTCTCGAAGTTCGGGAATGATCACCCTGGCATCATCAGCTTGTGTAGTGCAGCAGACACCACCCCGCAGCAGTTCATCGCGCTGGCGCAGCACGTCATCGAAGTGCGCATAAACGACACATGTCAAGTTCACAGCTTCAGTGCTCTCGAAGCTCGAGTGTTCGAGCTCGCTGATGTGGCCGCCTCTGCCCGCATGCAGAAGGCGAGCCCGGAGGAGTGCTGGGTGATTCAGCACTACCTCGATATCAAAGAAGCTTTTTTTCCGCGCGAGTTCAGCGACGCCATGCGCCGTGCCACAGGACACGTGTCAACGTGAGATTACATTCATTGTGGGCGCGTGCTCACCATGGCGGAGCAACCATAAATAATGTGACCAGAGGGTGACTGAACATGTACCTCGACGTTGCCGACAACGGCCTCCACGAGTTCGTGGTGCGCGAAGGCGAATACGTTGTGTGCGACGCGACAGGCGCGGACACGATAGTAGTCGGCGGCGTATCCGACGGCATCGCGACGCTGATGATACTGAAAGACAGCGCCGGGTCGCCGCTTAAGATGGCGGTCACGCACACGCTGGCCGCGAGCGACGAGGGCGACACGGCAGTAGCCGCTGCAGCCGCGATGATCAAAGAGGCGCACGTGAACGGCGCCACCTTGGATGTCCTGTGCGCCGGAGGGATCTCCTACATCGATGAGGCCGCCGCAAATGCGTGGTTGAGAGTGGACAAGGTGACGAGCGCGCTTCGTCTGCTGTGTGCGCAGTACGGCATCGACGTGCAGGAGGGCTGGCATCGCCTGGCGTGGGGCGGCGACTCTTCAGCGATGCACGACCTGACAGAAGACGACCGCGCGCTCATCGGGGGCATTCAGCGCCGCGGTCTGGGGGCGTATTACATCCGAAACATCCGATGCACGGCCACCGGCTGCATGCTGGCTCGCAACGTCGGCGAGCTGTTCGACGGGAAGCCTCTCCCGGACGGCTGCATCGCAGCGCTCGGAGACCAGCTGTCGTCTGTGGCTGCGAACGAGCGCGCCGCGCCGCAGGACCCCTCGTTGCTGGAGATCGCGAGTCGCGCGGCGGCTCTGGCGATGGGCATGTAGCTGATGGTGCAACGCACACAGTGCAAGTGTTGGCACATATAAATGGAGAAAATGCGTGTATTCATTTAAGCACCGGTGATCGCAGTTATTGTGCTGTGTGCCTCACGCTCCTTTGCCTCCAGCTTCTTGAGGACGCCCTCAAGGTAGGCGATCACCTTCGGCAGCTCCAACGGGTACTCTGCGGGATTGTTCATTGAGCGTCGCTCGACATACGTACGGCTGTAGTCTCTCTCCGCGTACTGGCAGGCTTGGCAGACGAGGCGCACGTTGTCCACGTCATAAAAGGGATTCGAGTTCTCCAGGCGATCCGGCGACGCTTGCTTGGGGTCGTTGGTGTACAGCAGCATGCCGCGCTCGTCGCCCGTGTGCATGTCTCCGTTGCAGTTGGCGCAGGTGGTGATGTGCATCAGTTGCTCCATCACGCTTGCGTAGTTTGCTCGCCACTGCTGGCGAGTTGTGCTCTCAAATCTCACGATCTGGTCGCGCTCGGCCGATGAACGAGCTTCCTCTGGCTTATTTGTGATGAGTGTCTTCATCCGCCTGAACGTGCTCTGCAGCGTGCTGTTGACCAGCTGTTTTAGCCATCGCACTGGTAGGAGCCTAGGTATGCGAACGGCGTCGGGCTTGATGACGGTGTTGTGATGCTTGGAGGTGATCGTGATGACTTGTGAAGCGTCGCTGTAGCCCTTGTCGTTCTTGCCACGATCCGGCGAGACTGCGTCGGCGCCACGGAGCACCATCTTTGCCGTGCAGTGGGGGCGACCGCAGTTGCAATCATCGCCGTCGCACCGGCGGAAGGCGTCGAGAAGATTGGTGACCGCCACCTCGAAGTTGAACTCGTGTCCGCGCTGTTTGGAGTTTCGCTTCATGTCGCTCAGCATGTTACAAATGGTGTACTTGACAACCTCAAACTGGTGCCAAATCCCTTGTTTGAAGATGTTGATGAATCCATCGCGGCTCGGCGGTTCCACGATGAGGAACTTGCGGCTGTACTCCTTGGCCCATTTCGTCTGCAGGGTCGCAAGCTGGGTGCGGCCGATGTTTTTAGCAGACGCTCCATAACGGTTCTTCACCGCCTTCATCCTCTGCGGTCGCCTGAACGCGAAGACGAACTGAGTGCCACTGACACCGAGCCACTGGATGCGTTTGTCTGCGTTGAAGAGAGCCTCCGCTGCTGCCACGCCGCCATCATGCTCGATGAGCACGACTTGCGCATTGAATCCAGCCAGGTGCCTGGGCGCGACAGCCGTGACCCCACCCTTGCGCTTCTTGGCGATCGCCGCCCCGTTCTTGGCTTTCGTCATCCGAGAGCAGTTGTGAAGGACCCAACATTTTTCACTGCAAGCGCATTCCGTGTGGCAAATGGGAATGGAATTGGCGCCAAAACATAAGAAAGGGCGGGCAATATTCATCAAATAAAAGCACGATGTGACAAATGCATGGAGAGTCTCATCTTTTTTTATTGTTTGCTCACGGCATCGAGCGCGCGTACCGCCACCCCAGCTCCTCGCAAATCTTGCGCCATATTGCATCTTGGTAGACGACTTTCTCCTTCGATTTCAGGAGCTTGAAGGCCCTGGCGATGTCGTGGTAGCCCAGCAGCTTCGCACATTGGGAAATCACGTACGAGTACGACAGCATGTTGCTCCGCTCCTTCGGCTTGTGCTTCTCGAACGGCGCCTGGATCATGGCAAACATAACCACCAAGTTCTGCTCCTGCGTCTCGGTGAGCTCCGGCGGCTGATGGCCCGTCAGCAGCGTCCAGATGCGGGTGGAGTGGTTGTACAGGTGCGACAGCGACAACCGCTTCAGAACGTCGCGAACCTCGTCCTGCGAAACGTTCTTGAACGATGCATCGTCGTACACACGCTTGCGGAGCTCCGTCCTGATCGCCTCCAGTACGTCGTCTTCGATGGTCGTCGTCTCGCGCGCCGCAAACCGCTTCAGGTGGTCCCGGAAGTGGTTCGACCTCTTGTACAGATATGGCTGAAACACGCAGTTTGGGAATGCAGAAACACAGCAGCGAAAACAGGTTTGAGGGCAGGTTAGAGAAGATAACAGTGTCATAAGAGTTTGGCGCACGGTACAAACACATACCGTGTGCAGCGAGGTTCCCTCGCGAAAGGAGCGGTCTATGACGTTGAACGTTTGGGAATCGCCGCAGCGAGAGCAAGTCGCCGTCGCTTGTCTCGTGTCGATGACGCGCGGCCGATTGCACGGGTCACAGAGGTGCGCGTCCGGTACGAAGTCATCGCGCCGCTGCTGCGCCTCTCTGCTGAGCATCTTGGACGGGGCAGAAACGCTGACGAAGGCTGCGATGTTCGGAGGTCGTGCTGCCAACTTCATGCGCTTTGCGAACCGTGCCGAAGGCAGCGCAGCGTCGAATGATTCCCATGCATCCTCCAGCACGATTTGAAACGGAAGCTCCACGCGAGCGCAGCAAGGTGGCGGCACTGCCATCTCCACAGTGTGGATGTCGTATACAGTGAGAGTGATATTTTATCAGATGACAAAAAAACGCATTCCCAATTCAGCTGAGTTCCCAAACCCACCTGTGTACCGCAATCGCATATGCGCGCTTCGAAATGTCTCACACAAGAAGCCTCCGTGAGCAGCGCTGCTCAGAAACTGGTGGCGCATCATAAATTCTTGTGTTCACTCGACGCTCCTGTCTCGACACGTACACTTCCACAACTTCGCCTCGTGAGCTCATGACCTTAACCGCTGTCCTGAGCTTCTACACGTTGCCCACGCTCTGCTTTAACATACTCTGGAGAACAAAAAATGTTGACCGCAGAAAAGGTGAGTCATGGCGTGCGCGTTCTCGTCGGTGAGCGCGTTCTCCGCTGTGTTGAACTGGGCCCCGTCCGCGGAGGCGTGCCTCATACAGTACGGCCTGGGCACCGGAGGTCGCTTCACCACCGCCGCGGAGGTGGCGGGCGGCGCGTGCAAGTTCACGGCGCTCAACCTGCGTCCCTCTCAGACGTACCGCGCACGTGTCGTCACTGCGAGGCACGGGGTCGTCGTCGCGCAGGGCGAGTTCGTCACGAGATCTCGCTCCGACAGCGACATCGCAGCCATGTACGAGAGTCTGCGAGGCGATGGAGGCGAGCTGGACGCCACCGACCTCGACGAGGAGGCGCACGACGCGCTGATCGACGCGCTGGGCGCCGTGGCGAAGGAGGGAGACGTGGTGCACACCGCGATCACGGTGCACGGCTCCGTGCGACACGCGAGGGCGACGGTGGCGCTGCCGGGCGGCGAGGTCGTCGCGCGCCCGGGCGACCATTTATTAATGCCCTTCGCGCGCCGCGGGGACCCATGCTCCGTCACCATCAAGTCAGCGTCGGGCGATGGGATGCTTTTCGAGTATTGCCCGGACGACGACACGGTCATCGTGGCGGGCGTGCGCCACCAGGTGGGCGACAGGTTCGTATGCTTCGGGCAGAGCGCAATGATAGCGCGAGGAAGCATCGTCGTGGCGTTCACGAATTCGGTGACGGCGACGTACCCACACTCCGCAACGCTGGCGTCGAAAGCAACGACACAAGGAACTACCTACTTCAACGCCGTTTCAATGTCCTCGGCGACGTTTACGGGGCAACAAACTTTGGGGCAAACCGGAAAGACTGTTCAGAGCCACTATGTCTATCATCCGTCGAACGGCACCACCCAAGAAATTGCACGCCACATCTCTTCCGTAGCCAGCAACCAGCAGGACGGGACGTACAGTCTGGGATTGAGCCACGCAGACGGTGCATCGACATTCATCGACCCCGTCATTCAGTGTGCACGCGACGAGACGCGCTTCACGTCGTCGGATGCTACAACGACAGTTAATTCTTCGTTCACCAAAGCTGGTCTTTCCTTTGACAATGCGGACGCAGCTCTGTATCTGGGTGCTAACAAAGAATTTCGGCTAAAGTTCACTGCGGGAACCGGGGGCACAAATTACCTCAGCATAGATGCCCTAGTTAACGGCAGCTACGTGACGAAGTCCTCGTTTTCAAATTAGGATTGGTTTAAATTGGCAATGGAATGCAGCATCAGGATTGGGAATCAAAATTGGGAATACCCACGCACCGCCCTTCCACATTCACTCTTCATCCCTGAGCAATTAAAATATATGCCTTAGGCAAATGGGGGGCGCGGGCGCAGCGTCAGCATCGAACAAGTCAGCGAAGGCGGTGTTGAAGCGAGTGAAAACTTGCGCTTTCCTACCATGCTGCAACCCTGCCGTCCGCAAGTGGTGCCCAGCGCACAGTACGTTAAAGAAATGCATCGTAAATGGGTGCGGAAAGCGCCCTCATCACAACTACGTGGGCGCGGGATCCCGATACTGCACATCCCACAAGCTCCTAGGCATGGTTGATGACTACGGTTCACGGGAATGTGAGGAGCCCGGCTGCGCCACGAAACCATGCTTCGGACGGAAAAGAGGTCGACCGACGCATTGTAGAAAGCACAAGCATCTGGATATGGTTGACGTCAGCAACCCACAATGCGCGACAACAGGCTGCAGTATTCAACCATCTTACGGGGAGGTCGGAGGTCGTGCAACATGCTGCAGCACACATAAACAACCCGACATGGTGAACGTCAAGGATCCGCAATGTGCGGCAACGGGCTGCAGCAAACAACCATGCTACGGGGAGGTCGGCGGCCGTGCAACATGCTGTGGTCCTCACAAACAACCCGGCATGGTCAACGTCGTGAGCCCACAATGCTCAGCACCGGGATGTACGACCATACCTTGCTTCGGACAGGTCGGATGTCCTGCAACATGCTGCAGCACACATAAACAACTCGGCATGGTCAACGTTAAGGATCCGAAATGCGCAGCGCTGGGATGCATGACGTATCCATGCTTTGGAGACGTCGGTGGTCCCGCAACACATTGTGCCAGACACAGGCGACCCGGCGCCGTTAATGTTAGGGACCGGCAGTGCGAGTCGGATGGATGTACCACGCGCCCGTCCTTCGGAATTGAAGGGGAGCGCGCCACTCACTGCGGCGCGCACCGACTGCCCGGCGCAGTTGATGTCGTGAATCGGAAGTGCGCGGCAGAGGAGTGCACCACGCAAGCGTGCTTCGGCGAAAGAGGTCACCGTGCGACACACTGCTTCACGCACAAAAGACCCGGGATGATCGATGTCGTCACCACATACTGCGAGCACGGACGCCAAGTGTGCCGTGGCGACATCTGCCGGGTCAACAATATCGGGCAGCGGTCGTTGGAGGAGATGTGGCCTGATGCAATTGTCTTCTTCGTTTGGAGCGGCGGCGACAACCTGGCGGGCTTCCTCGCCACCATCTCGCATCGTCTGCAGTTCGGGACCGTGCAGGTCCGCCCTGACGTCCTCGTGGGCACGCGCGCGTTCTTCCACGATGGCCTGTTCTGGCACAAGGACAAATCAGAGGCCGATGCATTGCAGACGGCGGCGCTCGTCGACGCGGGCTACAGCGTGCTGCGGACACGCGACCGGTTACTGCCCATCCCACGCGCGGTCAACATCGCGGTCGACACGCGCAAGGGCTGCGAGGCGCTGTCACGAGAGGTGGCTCGAGAGCTCAGCGTGGGCGATGCGGCGTGGCCCGACCTGTGGCGGCGCGCCGACAGCCTCGCGCGCCGCGCCATCCTGTCGCTGTCGCAGCGATACGTGCAGAACAAGCAGAGCACGCTTGACGACTGGATCGTGGCATGAGGAGCGCGCACAAGAGTTGAATGAACATCAAGTAATCTCCATCAACGCTGCGTCTTCAACTGCACATGCACCATGCATCACCAGTACTGCCATGACCAATGCGCACGTGGGACGGCTCGTGTGAGCGGCTCGAGCGAAACTTGCGTCGAGGGGCTTTCAGGGTGTGGGGTTTTGATGTTGTGAAGATGTCAATATCACTCACTTTATCTTTTTTACGTGTGC
The DNA here is from genome assembly GCA_017506865.1 of Tribonema minus. NCBI lineage: Eukaryota > Xanthophyceae > Tribonematales > Tribonemataceae > Tribonema > Tribonema minus. The sequence continues at coordinate 451,203 of JAFCMP010000223.1, forward strand.
TGCATAACGAGGACTCTGTGCACCAATGTCGGCAGACCCAACGCAACTTCTTGCGCAGCTCAAGCGAGACGGAGTGGTCATGCTCCCTCGTGTGCAGCTTTCACCAACCTCTAGGGAATGGTGGCAGAGCCTGTTAGCATCTGCGAATGGTGGGAAAAAAAAGGGCCAGACATACAGAACAGGCCGCAAGGGGTTCAGAGTGGATATCAGCACCGCTCCTCCGTCGTTGCTAGAAGATGTTTTCACAAAGGACATGAAAGCTGTGTTGCGAGAGTACTTGAAATGTGAAAGTGTGGCGGTGCACATTTGCGAGATCATAGCAGTGCCCAGGCAAAGCCCAACACAAATGTTCCACCGTGACCATGACTACGGTACACACATCTGCTGCACACTGGCTTTGTGCATGAATCCCGATCGCGTTTTGAGGACCGAATTCGTCCTCGGGTCGCATTCACATGAAGCAGTGAGACTTGAACCCATCGCACCGTTGGGAAGCACTTTACTCTTCGATGGTTGTGTTTTACATGCCGGCGGAGAGGAGACTGATGTGAAGAAAACGGATTTTGAGCGACTGTTTTTCACATTCACCGACGCCAGGGTGGCCGACAAGTATTCAGAAGATCTCAATGGCGATTTTCCGACTACTATGGCTCCTCATACATACGGATTGCTATAGGTTGAGTAACTGTTCAAATTCATCAGCACTAATATCGTCGATAAATTTACGAGCGAATATGGCCCTTGAGTGTTGTCTTTTCTCTTTCTTGATAAATTTGCACGCCTTCTCAAAGGGTGTCAGCACCTTTGCATGCATGCAGTGATCTGTACGGCCATTGCACTTGTGACACTGAAACCCTTCGCGATGGTGGGTGGCGATTGTGGTGCGACACAGAACCACATTTGACGACATGGTGTTTACCAGTATCGTACCGAGAACTACCTCATCTGCCGCCAGAGAGACGCACCCCGAGTCGACAAGTTGCTGCACATCTCGAGTGAGTGTCTCTACATCAGACAACGGCAAGCTACTGAAGCAGGATCTAGACATGATCTTGAAAGCGCTCGAGGTAATCCAATCACAACTCCCCAACATTTGAACGTGGACAAGTTGGATTGTACTTTTCTGCTTTAAACGTTGACATGTCTTCAGCGCGCGCTCGACCGTTACAACTGGAAGGTCCGTTTCTGATACCAACACACAGTGGTCTGCCGACGAGGTAGCGAACGCTCTGTCGTACAGTGAGAGTTCTGCGTCCAGCTGAGACCTATGTCCCCAGCGTGTTTCGATCTCAGGGATGATGGTGCCTGTCGATGCTGCCCATGCCATGAACGCTTCATCTGATGGACGTGATACGTGAAAGTAAAGTACAACATCACCATTCTTGTCATCTGACAGCCACTGTTTCCATCGAGCAAGGTTGTGGAGCTTGCCTACTATCAGAAAACACAAAGCGATCATGTGTGCGGGTATACATTCACATTCATTGCCTCAGAAAATAATAGAGGTGTTTCGTTGTGTGAAGGGCTTGGGAAGATAGTGCGCCATTAGAAACGCCGCCATTAAAGGCCCTTTCGTGCTCACATTTTGAAGCGCTCTCCAGCCGTCGCACAGTGAACGGCGGCTCTGCCGCCATGCACACGTGCTGGGTGATGAGTTTACGAACCCGAAATGCAGCCAGTCATGTGAGAGCGACGGGCACGAGAAACAGAGACTCGGTGAACGCGAACATCGAAATGCATTGATATATATCAGCTGTCGTCCTTCGCCGGCTTGAGAACGGCGGCGACCGTATCGTCGCTGTACTGCGCGAGCATGGCCGCGACGGCAGCATCGCTTCCCCCCTGCACCGCCAGAGCGAATGCGGCCTTGACCGCCGCCGCCGTCGCCCCGTCGACCACTCCGCGCACCACCTTCTCGGCGGCCGCCTTGCGAATCTCCTTGAACGCCTCGTCGTCCTCGACGAGGCTGACGTCGTCGTCCTCCTCGCGCCCCATCTCTGCCCGCTTGCGCTTGAGAACCTCCAGACTCTTGTCGGTCGTGCTGTCGCACAGTCTGATGTGCGCCTCCGTGTTCTGCTTGACGCGCAGCAGGTGGTCTAGGAGCTTGAAGCGCGGCGCCGTCTCCTGATACAAACTCCTGATGGTGGCCCGGATGCGCGAGTTGGCATCGCGCACCCTCGTCAGCTCCTGCTCCAACTGCGCAGTGCTGCGCTCGTCGTCTCCGAGACGGAGCCGCACCCGCAGCTTGGCGACGTCGTCCCCCGTGTACAACTGCAGATTGCCGACGCCAGCGGCCGTGCCCGCAGCAGCGGCACTGCTCGTTGAGGGCTGGTACGGCACGATAGCGAGCGCCCTGGCGGCCAGCGTGGCCTTCTCGAGCTCGAGGCGAGCCGTCAGCGGAGGATAGCTCGCCACGATGTACCTCATCGTCTTCGGGTCGACGAGGGTCTTGGTGAAAACCGGCCACGGCACGCTCGCGCCCTTGTCGTAGAGGCCGTCCTCCGTTATGAAGTACTTTCCGAAGAAGCGCCGGTTGAAGCCCGGGACCTCGTGAAAGCGCAACGCGGTGTCCATGTTGTGGACAAAGGCCGCAAGTCCATCCTTCGTCGCGCTCTTCTTGGTCTTGGCGTAGACGTGGAAATCGAACTGCTCGATCAGCCGCTTCTGAGTCAGGGGGTCATGAGGCTCCTCGTCGCCTGACGGCGTCCAGGCCACGCTCGTCACCGTCGCCCCCTTCTGCAGGTCGTAGCGATGGTAAAACGTCGGCACGACGGCGACTTTGTCGACGCTGCGGCTCGCGAGGGCGGCGGTCTCGATGACGTCGCAGAACGCCACCTGGTCGTTGTCGAGGAACGGGTAGGAGATGCGATCGTCGCTGTACGCCCTCTTGAGCTCGTAGCGGATGCTCACGAGGTAGCCGCTCCACTGAGGCTCTGACGTAGCAACCTCCACAGGCGGGGTATTGACGGCCGCCGCGACGATCATGCCTGCAGTCGCGAGCCAAGCCCGCAGCGGGGTCACCACATCGGCGGAGAACATGCTCTCGATGCTGTCACGATTGGTCGGCGTAAACTCAGACACCGTGAACACAGCACCCGGAGGCACAACTGTCTGAATCTTCTTGACGACATCTCTGAAGTGGGCCGTCAAGGTCGTCCTGAGGACAATAAGTCCACATGTAACCGCATAGATGTTGGGATCATCTGGATGGGTGATCACAGCCGAACTCTCGTTGCGGACCGTCTTGGGCACTGCTGCTATGGCCTCAGTGATGGCATCCCTCACATCGGTTACGGTGGTGTCTCCAGACGTCATCTGAAGATGGTACGCGAATGTGTACGCGCAGCCTCTTCCGTCTGTTTTCATCTGTGCCGCAGGGCCGGTGTTGTGATGCTGGAGCTGACTGCACAAGAAATACGCAAACTGGGAATGTCCCGTTTGAAAATCCTAGTTCAGAAAATCCCATTTGACATTCCCAGTTAGCGCAGAAAAGCAGACACACACAGTGCCACAACCGAAAGCAGCAGAGAGAGTGAGCGCGACATCGCGGCACGAAGAAGCAGGCTGCCATAGTCACGATACAGATGCGCGAGGGTCCCACAGTTGAAGAGGCTGCATCTGCGGGAAAGATGCGCATGAAGGCCGCAATGTCGACTGAGATCAGAACATAAATTCGACATGGTACTCGTGGTTCATGAGATCCATCCTTGCTTTCTGTGATCCAGTTTGCCCTGATGCATACATTTGTGATGACAACCGCTGCCGCTGCCGCCGCCACCGCCGCCGCCGCGCCAAGGCAGACGAGCTCAGTCTTCACTCCGGCCGGAACGAGGACTTGTGTTAGTTAGTTAGTTTTCTATTAACTAACAAACAAACATCAGCCAGATCCGCTCAGCGAATTTGCAAAGGGCGAGGGTGAAGTGGAGCGGCGGCGGCGGTGGCGGCGGCAGAAATCCTGTCGAGCTTCCGTTGCAAATCGAGTCGAAGCAGCCCCCTGCGCGATGTCTGGTCTCTCGTGTCGTGTCCTCTCTTTCGAGTAATAATTGATTCTCCTAGCGGCATGCCCCGAGCAAGCGACAGTTTGCAAAAATACAATAATTCAGAATCTGAGAGAAGTGATCAGCTCTCTCACGAATAGAACCCCGCTGCGGTAGGCCAGGTGTGAACCAAAAACGCAGACACGGCCCTGCGCGGACCTGTGTGTCAAGTGCATACCGCGCAGCACTCGCTAGTTGTTGTCGTGGGCTTCATATCTTGAACTCGCCGGAGCACACCACCGCGCCGTGCTCATCAAGTGCGTACCGCACCAATTCACAGTTTGAAGTCGCCAGAGTACACCTCCGCCCCATTCTCGGCCACGCTGTAGTGATACGGCGACTTCTGGCCTCTAAGTCCAAAAAGAACTCCACTGCGGTACCCCACCGTGGTGGGGGTGGAGGAGTCGTTGTCAATGAGCTTGTTGTTGGCGTTTCGCAGACGAATTTCGAACCGTCTCGTGGTGTTGTTCAGTATCAGCGCTCGGTGGCCACGGATGGCATCCCCGTCGATGACCACGGATACTGGACTCGAGGCTCCGACCGGCACCGGCGTGGGGGGCTTCCTGGTGACATCAAGCAGCACTGCAACGATGAGGGCGGCAAGCGCCGCCGCGGCTATCGCTCCTACAGCCTTGCTCGCGGTGCTCATCTTTGTTGCAGATCGAACATTTTTTTCTTCAAAAAGTCGCACCAGAAAACGTAAACTGCGAAGGTCCCGGTTGGAAAAATCCAAATAGATAAATTCCACTTGACATTCCCAGACAAACGAGGACTTGCGTTATTTAGTTAGGTTTTTATTAACTAACAAGCGGCGGCGGCGATGGCGGCGGCAAAAGAAGTATCGAGTTGTGGCTGTGACGAAGGAAGTCTGGAGCCTTCACTCGCTGTACCTTACTCACGACATCATCCCCATTCAGACAAATGCAGAAGTGAGACCTGCTGCTGCCGCCACTGCCGCCGCCACTGCCGCCGCCGCGCCGCGGCAGACGAGCCCGGTCTTCACTCCAGCCGGGACGAGCACTTGTGTTAGTTAGTTAGTTTTCTATTAACTAACAAACGGGTATCAGTCAGATCTGCTCAGTGAATTTGAAAAGGGCGAGGGTGACGTGGAGCGGCGGCAGCGGTGGCGGCGGCAAAGGTTGAGACGGACCGGCCAATTAGATTTGGTCAAGAAATTGCATTAATCCTCCCTGAACCGCTCCAGATGATCCTCCAGTGGCACTGCTTTGAGTTTCTCCATGGCCTCGTCGTATGTCTTGCCGACATTTACCTCTGCCCAGAAGATCTCCGGAAACGAAGTGTAAAAAAAATCTTCGACCAGCTGCTCACGCCAGGTGTCCCTCATGCCGAGGTTGCGATTATCCGGTGCGTGCTGTACCCACAGATCATTGAATTCTGCATTGCGTCGAAGGTCACAGAGTAGCAACCTGTTTGCGCTGAGCGATGCCTCCGCGATGGCGAGCTGTGCCCTGATGGAAGCGAGCTGCTCGTCAGTCCTATCAGCGGCAGAGGGCCTGCGCTGCGGTCCCGGCACGGTTTTGACGCCTCTCTTGGCCGCCGGCGACTTCGGCCACTCGAAGTCCCTGCCGTACGCCCACGGACCCGTCACCTTTGCCACATGGCTAACGATTTCTGTGATTTTCCTAGGCAGTGTGTCGGTGCGGCCGGGCGTCGCCAGCTGAAAGCAGAGACGAAACGCGACGCCGGACAGCTTCTCCAGCGCGACTGCATTCACTCCAGGAGCGGTCATGTGGTACGCAGCAGCTGCAACGTCGTCCGCGCTTTTCCCTCGAAGCAGCGTGACATCGACGCTGACGAGGTACTTTTGGGCCATGGCGTCACCTGAAAGTGAAAAAAATGATCACAAGTGAGTCAATTACGATCTGCAATCACGAAGATCCGAGAGTGTTATGGTCGTCGACCCTTTTCTAGGCTCACCTGGTATATCTCTTGCTGAGAATGTGGGTTGTGTGGAGTGCAGCCTCCCACTGGTTCCCATATTGGAGAGGTGCGCAACATCCCCGTTGACATTCCCAAACGCACAAGCGATGCAGAAACCATCATTAACTCATTGCGAGTCTCACATCTCATCACTTGTGGATGCGCAGACGTGACAATGCATTTGAAGGTGGTGATGGGTTATTCGTGCCACCATGTGACACACAAGCGAGGTGCATTACGAGGACAAATAACACAAAAGTGCTTCACCGCCGAGAGCGTGTACAATAACACAGTTTCATTTAGTACGCGAGCGCAGCGCTGCCAGCACAGCGTGCAGCGGAGCGCCGATGACGGTCACCACCGCCAGGTGCTCACGTGGCACGTGGCTGAGGTGTAGCGATATCCACTTCTGATTATCGTCGTGCTTGTGTGTCGTGGTGGTAAAAATGTGAGGCACCCCTTCTATGTCCGTGCAGAATCGCGTCAGCGGCACCGCCCTGTCGTGGTCGCAGTAGCCGTGCATGTAAGAGGTCGTGCCACTGCACTCGCAAAGCCCGTTCACCGCTGTTGCCACGAATCCCTGTGCTTCGCAGTAATCCATCACTCTGTCCAAATTTTTTGCGGGGATTGCGAAAGTGAGGTACTCCTGCTGCGCCATCGTGACCTCGAGGCCGTCGGGAAGGCCATCTGCCACAGCGTGATCCGCGTAGCGCTCGTGCAGAGGGCAGTTGCAGGGGAGAAGGAGGTCGTCGTCATTGCACGTGGTGACGTCCTTGAGGCGTTGCGCGTCGACCCACTCGCACCGCTTATCTTGGCCCTCGATTGAAATCGCCAGCAAGTTGATGCTCTTGAGTGTCCTCATGTTCCATCGCGGGTTCGTACCCGTGATGGCGGCCTTGCACTGGATATGGACATCGTCAGCCATGGCATTGGTGTCGCTCCACCAGGTGCGGTTCTGCTTCATGGCATCCTGCATGATGTGGGATATGAGAAAGTGTTTGCCAGGCAACATCCCACTTGAGATTCCCAAAACTTTTCCCATTACATAAATGTGCGGTACGCCATGTCCCGCATCACTCAACAGCATTCACAGGAGCGCGATGGCCAAACGTCTCTCTGCCGCATTGGAAGGCGCAGACCGCACCGGAGGGCGGTCTGCGGCGTGCACACCTTACCTCATCGGCGACGACGATCTCAATCGGGACATCTACTCGTTTCTCCCACCTTCGGACTCGACGAGGAGGAGGCAGGTGCAGAAGTCGCAGAGGGCTTCGGCGCCCTCCATGAAATTTGTCAGAGGCAGAGTCGGCCGCAGCGGGGGGAACCTGCTCATCCGCAAAGTGCCCGGGATGATCGTGCCGTTCGACAGATCACCTGATCGAGACACTGTGACCCTCGCCACCGATGACCTGTGCTGCTTGCACATTGCGTACCGTCGAAGGCGAACGGCTCGGGCGTCGGACATCGCTTCCGCTCCCGCAGATGCGGGAGCGCTCGTGGCGGTGCACGAGTCCGTGCTGGCGGTGCTCACGGCGGTCTTCTTGTCCGCGCAGCACATGCGGCTCGGCCCTCCTTACACGGGGCCGGCCGATCCCGCCTTCATCATGGAGCTCGACCTCACCGGAACGCCGGCTGTCGTGCAGCGTCGCTCTCACGACCTCAGCCTGCTCCTGCGTGCCCTCGACCCCGTGTTCGGGCGGGTCGGTGTCGACGCCTGCGCCCCCGGCCTCCAGCTGGCTGATGGTGCGAGACTCGAGTGCAGCGTTCACTTTGAGATGAAGTATGACTTCCCTGCGACCATACCCGGAGGTGTCTGTGCGGTGCAGGCCACATTCACGCCTCGCGACGGCGGAAGCATCGACTACCTCGCCGGCATCCAGGAAGCGCTCATCTCAGCGCCGATCACCGATGTTTGGGGGGAAGACACGGCGAGTTGGTGCTTCCGCGACGCGCAGCTCCCTAACCCCGGCGACTCACGAATTTTGGACGCCGTATCTAACGCTGCGGCAGCGCACTCGGCGAGGCGCACGTTTCTGAAGGAGCCAGCGATAATCGTGAAGCTCACTGCTGCCGTAGTGCCCTTTGACGACCCCGTGTCGTACTGCGCCGCCATGGGGCTGACTGCACACGGCGCGCATGATGGCTTCTACGCCTTCACCCGTGGCGAGGACCGGGCTTGCGTCACCGTCGGCATGAAGCGGTTTCCTACGTGCTGGAGCTGCTTCGTATCCTCGAACGAGAGTGATGACGACACCGACGGTAGCGATGACGAAGGCGACGAATAATAAACAATTGATATGATGCCACCACGACGTGTATGCTGCCGTTTTTATGTGCCAACAACAGTGTGAGTTGATGTTCGGGAATTGTGGTTCACGCAGCGGGCGTCAGCCCGCAGGCGCACGCATCACTGAAACTTCGCTCGCCAGCGTCGTCATGCCCGCGGCTGCGGATCCTGCTTTCCTGTTGGTGAAGCCGTCGCCCGAAGACACTCGCGACTTCAAGTTCAAGGCGAAGACGACATATAGCAATCTACCCACCTCTGTCGATCTAACCCTGCTTCTGCCCCCTGCGCTAGATCAAGGCGAGTTGGGCAGCTGCGCGGCGAATGCGGGCAGCGTGGCTCTGCGTTATCTTTACAAGAAGCAGATCGCACAAGATTGGCTGCCTTCTCGCCTGGCACTGTATTATGTGACACGCGTGTACATGACTGGAGATACTCCCGATGAGGACACCGGTTGCTACCTCCGCGATTTGTGTAAGGCCATGAGTCGGTATCAGCTCCCGCCTGAGATATATTGGCGATACGACATAAGCAAGTTCGCATTGCCCCCGCCCTTTCTTCAAGCCGACGAAGTGGCGTCCGCACCACTGGTTGAGTACAGAGCTGTCAACCGTGACGAGTTCTCGCTCAAGAGCGCTCTGGCTGAGAGAAACATGGTTATCGTGGGTATTGCAGTGTACGAATCGTTCATGACCCCGCTGGTTGCAAGCACGGGCGTCGTGCCGATGCCCAAACCGGGGGAGCTGTGTCTGGGGGGGCACGCTTGTTTACTGACTGGGTTCACTACGTCAACTTGGACGCTGCGCAACAGCTGGGGTATGTGGGGTAAGAAAGGCAACTTTACATTGCCTGTTGCATATCTGACTAACCCACACTTGTGCTTTGACGCTTGGGTGCTCAGCAAGGCGATCGAAACTTGAGTGGCAAGAGGGTCGACGACCAGTAGTCAAAAATACCCTCATTCTCATTCATGTCGATCGCGTCTCCTATGCATTCGCGTCAACATTGTGCGGCCAGTCGCGAAACAAAGTGCTCATTATGACTGTGTGTCAAGCGCAAAGCCTACCATGCCGTCGCGGTACACTGACTTCATGTCTGCGTGCCGCACCTCAAAATTGAACACTTGAGAACCCGGGCCGACCTCCCCCTCGTGCGAATACCGCACAGGCCCCAAGTCAGAGCTGACCAGCTTGATGAGGACGCAGCAGTAGACGGCTGTTCGCAGGTGCAAAGGGGCGTCGTCGGTGAACTGGTCAAACCACCACTCATCGCCGTGCGCTGTCGCCTTCACGCCGGCAGGCACCAGGGTGGCACGCCAGTCGCTCGGCCTGGGGTCGAACATCTTGTCGGGGGCAGGAGGGTCCACGAAGGACAGCTCTGCGCCCTGCAAGCCCTCGCCGCTAACGCGGATGTCGTATATGTATTCTTCCAGTCCGCGCTCGATCTCAATCCAGTAGTGGCCGCAGGTCGACATTTGCGCCTCCATGCGACCTTCCACGTTGCCAGAATTGGATTTTGAAATGGGGTACGTGTAAGTGAACATGCAGATTCGCTGAATGACAAGAGGGCATACAATAACTGCTCTCCCAGCAGCGCGAACTGCTTTCGTGGTCTCACGTGCTTTGTTTTTTTCTCCCTTTGAGGAAAAGATGCGCACCGTGCAGCTCGGCCTGCGCACTTACAATGCAAACATTTACGATCGAAGAATAAATGTTTGGGACGACACCAAGGAGCGCGCATCGGTCATGCCGGCACCCCCATCACACATTGTGAGGTATGATGAGAGCTACGAGCTCACTCGTCGCTTCGCGTCCACGGCGATCACGGTGGTCAATGAGGACACCATTGAAACCGGCATGTCCATGCCCGGCGCGCTTTGTCACAATTTTAGCGATATCTGCTTTGCAGGCGGCTACGTCGCGCAAGGCTCCTCTGCGCAGGAGGAATCCATCATGCGCAGGTCAAACTTTTGCAGCACCCTGCTTCAGTCGTTTTATCCACTGGGCGCTGAGGAAGGCGTGTACTCCCCCTGTGTAACGTTCTTCAAACGAGGTGAGCGCGATGACTGGGCGCCCATGGAGCACGTGGACCTCGCATTCGCCTCGATTCCTGCCCTTAAACGGCCCTACTGCGTCGATGACAGACTGCGTGACGAAGATGTACGAGTGTTTCGAAAGAAGGTGCGGCTCTTGATGCAGACTGCACACGAAATGGGTCACGCGAGCATCGTGACTGGCGCATGGGGCTGCGGTGCGTGGGGAATGCCCGCTCGACACGTCGCGGAAATCTTCAGAGACGAGCTCGCGGCGTGCGACGGGGCATTCGAGACCGTGTGCTTTGCCATCATCGAAGGCGGGGATAGCCATGAGCGACCTAGACACGCAAATCCCATTGCGGTCTTCAGGGAGGTTCTGTGTCCCGTGTGACTAAACTTTGCTACTCCCCCCTCCTCTGTTGCACGAGAAACACTGTGCGGTCGAATCGCATGTGCCGACGCAGCAAATTCTGCATCCGTCGACAATTCCTGTGAAGCAGGAGGTGATCGCAGAGCACATTCGCTCCACGCCTGCAGCAAAGCCATTGCATATGCCGGAGAGGCAAGTGCACACACACGACATCTTTTTACAGGGTAATAACATATTTTTCAGACATTGGCGCATTTTCCAAATGGGATTTCCCATTTCGGGATTTCCCATTCCCATTTCAGACAATGTCTTTCAATTTGTCCCAGTTCAGATTTGCTTTCAGCATCATTTGCGTCACTCCACGCTCCTCACAGTCAATTTTCAACTGGGATATAAGAGCGCTTGCGGCCTCAGGTGCTGCCTTCAGCAACTCCGCTTCAGCTTCAAGAAACGGCCTCGACTCGTCTCCCAGCGCCTGTGAGTATACCCGCATGAGAGCCACTGCGCCAGCGCGTCCTTTGAGCAGAAAAGGGCGGGGTGGCACGATGTTGATCAAATGAGAAAGCCTTTCCCGCTGCGACGGCAAGATTGTCGCTAATGTCGTGAGCACGTCCTGAAAACCTCGCGCAGCTGTTCCGAAGTCACGTGGAAGACCAAGCGCGCAAGCGCGCAGCAGTGTGAACATCTGCGATTGGTATGCACTTTGGTTTAGTGAGACTCGCTCCTGCACATTATCGTGAGCGATCTCTCGCGCGCTGCTCCAGAGCAAAGCGATGGCGACGATTGTGAGCGCAGTCAACATTTCGGGCTACCTCTCGCTCAACAAAAAACATCTCTGTTGTGTTGTGTGTGCAGATAATATGGCGGAGGAAACCAAAGGAGGAGGAGGGCCATTGACCGCGGAGGCGAAGCACAGCACCCGAGCCCGCGTCGTCGACAGCATGGATGAGGTCGAGCGCGTGTTCAGCGTTTTACGCGACGACGACAACCGAACCATCAGCACACTGCGTCAGCTTGCGGAGATGAATAACAGCGGTCTGTACGCGTACAGCACTCCTGTCGCATCGGCGTACCTCTCGGGCCTCGCGCTCGTCCCCGGGAAGGCCGCAGGCACGAGGGCTCTGCCGTGCGCCGTGCCATCGTTTCCGCGGTCGGTGGACGGGGCCATGCAGGTGAACACTCTCCTCGTCGCGGCTCGTCAGCTCGCGTACTCCGAAGCTGCTCTCGCTTGCCACGGCAGCGAAGATGTCGAAGATGTTCGCGAGGTGGTGGCCGAGGCGAGGAGGTTGCTGGCGGACGAGCCGGACGAAGAGAAGCGCGCGAATGAAGTCGCGGATGTGAGGGGATGGCAACGCCTAGTATTGGCGTACGCTGGCAGCGGCATTCCCCGCATCGAGGCGATGCGGGGCAGCGCACGCGCCAAGCACATGGTGCGGCTCGGCTGCCTCGCCGCCGATGCGGAGCGCGCGAGGGTGGCGATGCGCGAGATCGTCGAATATATGCATTTGTGAATGTGGGTTTCAAAACCTCATGTTTGTTGCTCCGACAATGACATCCAGCATTGCGATGATTGCAGCAATGCCCATGTAGTCTGCCGCAGCTGCACCCGCGACACCTGCTGCGAAGTACGTGTGCATCTTGCGTGACCATCGGACCGTGCCAGAGGCAGCCGCCAACTCAGCAGCAGCTGAGCAGGCCACAAAGAACACCCATGCAGGTGGTACCAGCGGAATCAACGAAGCCAGAAGCAGCCGAACGGGAATGCATACACAGCAGAAGAGGGCGCGTCGCTGCGCCGCCGAATACCCACGCCTCTCGAAGAAACCCGGCATCTTTGCTGATGATGCAACATTTTTATGAGTGCGCTTCTGCCCACATGCAAATTATGTGTAGGCTGATCAAAGATGCCGTCCGACCATGATGTGGTGCGTTTTCTGTTCAAGAAACATTGTCGCGCAGCGTCGACATGCGCACGTGTGTCGTCACCTGCTCGAGAGCGCCTCGTGTCGTCATCGCGAGAAACTCTCGAGTCTCGCCCCGCAGTGCGCGCAGACGACGTGTACGCTCAAATGATCCCTGGCACCCCCCCGCCCTTGATTTACATTTTCACATTCGAGAATGGTACCTTCGTGTTTGCGGGTCCCTCGTCCGAACGGCGCATCTTCACGGGGAGCGTGCAGCGGTTATCCGAGGAGCACGGCATACCTCTCGACCTTCTCACTGCCCTCAAGTGCGGCGAGGTGAAAGCCATCAAGAGCAATGGTTGTGGCGCTTCCGTCGTCTACGTCGAAGACCTCGCGCTCACGTTGATCGAGGGGTCGTCAGCGTGCAGCCCGTCCTTCTTCCACCACTGTCTGCGCGATTGCGTGCACGACAGCGTGTACGACGCCGTCGTGCCTGTGGAGGACTTTGCGCTCCAGCCCGATTGCGGAGTGCTGCAAGTGTTTGGAGATCATGCGGAGACGGTGATGACGGTGAGCTTCTGGCGCTACACCGGCAAACGAGGCGCCTCCTCTCCTATCGCCGCAATGACCGTATTGGACTTTACGCAGGACACGTGTCGCCTGACGACGAACGGCACGAGGTGTCGTATGAACGCAGGCAAGGAGCTGCTGGCGAAAACCAGCAGGTGCAGCGCGGTGGTGTGCGTGCGGGGCAGGGCGCCGGGCGCCGGTGCCGACTGCGCAGGGGTTGCTCTCGCGCTGTTCGACGCGCCCACGTCCCTGCTGCCGTGCGCTGTGTCTGGCAGCAAGTGCTACTGGGTTTCGCGGGGACAGATGACTTGCGGAGTCTTGCACGGCGCTTTTTCTGATTTGACTGTCGGAAAGCGCTACTTCGTGGGTGTCGAAGTCGACTGGGAAAGTAGCGACATGTTCGAAATCGGTCTCAGTGGCGCGGAAGTGACATGGCTGCGATGAAATATGTGATGTGATGAGAGAGCTGCGCAAGACTACGATGACTTCTGTTTTCATCGTCAGGTGCGGCATCACTCTCAACCCTACCGGGGTGTATGCGACGCTCAGCGAGGCGCAGGCGGCGTGCGAAAGCGAAATGGGCTACGCGTTCGTGGATGTATTCACGCTCGGTCAGCGACGAGAAGGACCCGGCTCCTTCTGCACCGTGTACCAGAATTTGCAGGACGCGTCGTGAGCGTCAGAATTGGCGTAAAAATTGTTGACAACGGGCACTACCACATGCCGCCGCGGACCGGGGGCCATGGCATTCGCCACCGAAAGGTGCTGCGTGACAACATCCTCGGAGTCACGAATGCTGCCATCCGGCGCCTCTGTCGCCGGGGCGGCGTCAAGCGCATATCAAAACTTGTGTACGAGGAGACTCGCGGCGTCCTCAAAGTGTTTCTGGAAGGCATCGTGCGCGACGCCGTCACTTACACGGAGCACGCGCGACGCAAGACCGTCACTTCGCTCGACGTGGTACTCGCGCTTAAACGGCGCGGCCGGCCTCTGTACGGGTTCGGCGATGCCCCTGCTGCGAATCCGAAGAAGCGCAAGCCTCGACGCACGGGAAAGGTCGTGCTGTCCGCCGAGCGCGCTGCGGCAGTCGAGGCGGCCTTCGGCTCGCGTGCCAGGACCATCGCGCACGGTAACGGCTGGATATTGAACCCGGAGGCATTCGGTCGCCTGCGACCGAACGAGTGGCTCTCTGGTGATGTGATGACCGGTTACGCTACTCTGTTGAATGAGAGGGAGGCCAGGCGTCGTGCGGTCCACCCTCGCAGGGGCCGGCGTCACGTCTTCCACTCCTTCTTGTACAAAGGGATGTGCGATAACGGGTACGAACGGGTCAAGAAGTGGTCGACGAAAGCGAAGGTGGACGTCTTCGCCTGCAGTCTCCTCGTATTTCTGTGCAATGTGAATAGGATCCACTGGACCGTCGTGGTGGCACGGATGGCGCAGCGTCGCTTGGAATACTTCGACTCGCTCGGCGGAGATGGGTTAGCGGAGATGAACACGATCGAGAGCTACTTGCAGCGAGAGCACGCGGACAAGAAGAAGAGTCCGCTGCCGGGCGTGTGGACGAGGCGCTCGCACGGCACCAGCAGTCCTCAGCAGGCCAACGGCGTTGACTGCGGCGTCTTCGCCCTGACCGTCGCCGAGTACATCGTGGATGATATGCCTTTCGACTTTCGACAGGACGATACGAGGGACATGACGCCAGCTCAGCGCGCCGTCGCCGTCGATGACATCCCCGGCTTCAGGTTGAAGATTGCGAATGCGCTGCTGGAGAACAGCTTACCGGTGGTCGTGAACGCCGCAGCTGGGAATGCGGCCGCGGAAGCCGACTCTGACATTGAAATACTTTGACGGTCGAAAAGAATAAATCATCACATCGTGATCGGGCCGTGTGCGCACCTCTCGTGCGATGACTTTTTATGTGTTGCTGCTGCTGTCGCGCGCATGGACGACCTAGACGACGAGGAATGTGGTGGCGTGCGCGATGTAGTGGAAGAATTCGGCGAAGGGGAAGACAGGAACACATTCTTCTCAGAGGTCCGCCTGCACGTGAGCCGCTCCGCGCTGCCGTCATCCGCGTGGCGCTCGACCGGAGAGATCGGCCACTGGCACAAGTACAGGATGGACGAGAGGAAAGTGGACCAGAGCAGGCCGAGGAGTATGTCCAGGGGAGACTTGGGCCTGAGCGGCAACAGAGACAGCAATCGGTGACGCATCCTGTCGCGTGCCGTGTTTGCTTGCGTCCTCGTTTGAATAGGCCGAAAAACGTACTCACTGTCCCCCTGCATTGCTTGTCTGCCGTTTGTGACCAGCGACCCCCGCCGCGACGCTCAAAGAGACGTGCGCCGCGACCACCAACGAGACTTTGAAAGAGACTGCCGAAGTTGAGTACTTTGCACCATGTGATCGATGTGCATGCATGTTTTCGCTTCCGACCTCATCAACCACATCATGCACGTGTTTCTCTTCGTCATGCAAGGATGAAAAACGAGACCGGGTGCGCGACGTCGTGCGGGACACAGCGGCTGATTCTGAAAGCGACTCCAGACGCGGTGCCAGACAAGACAAGGATCGGTCAGTAGAAAGACGATTTAAATTTCTCGAGGCATGTGCACATTCAAGATCATTCACATAGACCTCACACAGTCGCTTGTTTATGCTCTGCTTCGTACTGCAGGGATAGGATTCGGGACTCAAGAAGGTAAGAATCAGCACTATCTATCTTGCGTGTATATCATACCAGGACGTCAGCTCATTTCGTGCATCATGTTGTCTCACAGAGATGCGTTACGCGACGTCATACATGACGAAAACAAGGATGCGGACAGTGCAAGACGCGGTGCAAGTAAAGACGCTGAACGGGACATAGCACGGTCAGTACTCATGTGAATCCAGTTTCTTCGCTTGCCGGTTCGTCTGACTCACATCATACCATTTCTGTGCGCTGCTGCTGTCTCCCTGCTCTCAGCGACGTCGTCCGCGACCTCAAGAGGTGAGCGTCCGAAGTGTTACATAAGACACGTTGCATACATGGACCACAATTTGTTTGACCTCTGCAACTGCGTGTGTTTTGTGTTCAGAGATCATGACCGAGACAGTGTGCACGATGCACAGCTTAGAGCTGCTGTGAGCTTCGTTAGACGTGTACAAGGCGCAGGTGCGGAAGAGAGCGGAGAGTGCACGACGTCGAAAAGAAGCAGTATTTAGTGGCGTGTATTGTAGGACGCTCTCATCTCGGCGTACTTCTCCACATTCCAATTGGCGCCCCTCGAGTCATGGTCAGCAGAGGATGCTCTCTGATCGTTTGTGTTGAACTCCTGTGCAATCAAGCAGCAATTCTCAACCGTGTACCCTTGGCTGGGATCCTTCCTCTCTAATGAGACTTTCCAGTCCCCTTCTCTTGTGAGAGGGATCCGCGAATAGAAACAAGCGGCTCTCTGCACAATGAACATCTGCACAAGGTCTGCCCTCGTCAGAGTCATCACCATGTTGGGTCGGCCTAAGGAGGTGCGCCGCTCGCTGCTTGCCCTGGCGTGGGCTAGGAGTGTTGCGAAAAGCGGGAGCCACACTGCAGCCCTGGCTGCCCTCACTTTTGAGCGACACTCAAGGCACCCTCAATCAAATCTATTTTTCTCAAATTTGTCCGATATAAGGCACTGCTCGCACCAGCAGCGCCGCAGGTCCACCGGTTTGGAGTACTGCACGGTCGGGGTACACTGCCGCGCAGGACCGTGGGACATCCCACGTCTTCATGATCTGCAGGATGAGATCGGTGCTTCGAGCGTTGATGCCGGATTCATGGAGTGGATGCATCCGACGGCACGCATGGCCATCAACTTTGCGCAGGAAAATCAAGTGCTGGTGCTCACCCTGGAGAAGGGAAACACACTGTCGCTTCAGAGATTGGAACAACTGGTCCGAGCGATGCGAGCGGCCGACTGCGTCGTGTGCTACACGGTTCACTTTGAGTTGAATATTGCGACTGGCAGAGTTCTTCGCTGTGATGGCAGATCGAAGTGGTATGTGGAGCGTGTGGATGGCACTGTGCGCGGTGGCATTGGGGGTGCGTGGGGTGTTAAGTTGCCGATCGTGCACAAATAAAATGCCGTGCTTCGGCCCTGTGTTCAATTGTTGACTCCACGTTCACCCTGTTGTGCATTTGCGTCTTGCTCAGGGGTGACAACATCGGTGCGTTTGCCGTGTGACCATTTACATCTCATGTCACACCCAGCCTACATCCACTTGTGCAGCATGTCCTGTAGCTGCTGTGAGGTGAACGGCTTGCTGAGGTGGTCATTCATGCCAGAGGCCAGGCATTCTTCAACATCGTGAACGAATGCGCTCGCACTCACCGCCACGATGGGAGTGGTAACCCCCATTTCTCGCAACTGTTTGGTGGCAGCGCAGCCTCCGAGCAGTGGCATTATCAAGTCCATTAAGGTCAACGATGCTGTGTGCCCGTCGGCAAAATACTGAATTGCTTCGAGACCGTCTATCGCGATTTCCGTTTGCACGCCCATGATCTTTAGCATGTGCTGCGCGATGGACCGGTTGACTTTTGAATCGTCGACGACCAGAACGATCTTATCGCCAAACCCGGCATGTGCCACGGCACGCTTTGGGGAAACCGCCAACTCTGTGATCTGCACTGGCACGGTAACGGTGAATGTAGATCCCCTGCCAACTTCAGTCAGACACGACAATGTGCCCTGCAGCAAGCCCACCAGCGACTTGCATATGCTCAGTCCGAGTCCGGTACCGGTCGATAGTTCGAATGGTTCAAACAAGACCGCCATCTTGCTGTCGACGATTCCGGTGCCGGTGTCGCTCACCACAATGTGCAGCTCGCTACTTCCCTGCATCGTGTATACCACATTCACTCCGCCTCTCTTCGTGTACTTGATCGCGTTGATGACCAGGTTCACTATCACCTGCCGGAGGCGGGGAGCGTCAGTCGCCACCGCTAAAGATGACATCAGTGAGCTCGTGGTCGTCGTCAGGCTCAGCCCTTTCCGTTCTGCAATGACGGCCATGGTGGCGTGGATGTCATGTGCGAAGTCGTGCACATCGATGTCGTGTTTCTGCAAGACCATTTTTCCTGCGCTAATTTTCGACATGTCCAAAACGTCATTGACTATGTGCATCAACGAGTCCGCGCACTGCTTCAAACCTTTCAGGCACGCTCGATGTTTCTCCTCTACTACCATGTTATCCAAAATGTCGACCCACCCCACCACCCCGTGCAATGGTGTGCGTATTTCGTGCGACATGGCCGCCAAGAACGAACTCTTCGCAAGTGTCGACGCGAGCGCGACCTCTTGCGCCTCTCGCAGCTGCAATTGCTCTGTGACATCGCGCACGATAGCTATCGTATGCATGTATCCTCCTACGGAAAGCGGGCTCAACGACACTTCCACATGCATTTCCGACCCGTCCTTCTTGCGTGCTATCAATTCGGTACCGCGCACTCCCATCCTGCGCGTCGTGGGAGCATCTGCGTAAGCGAGCCTATGCTGCAAGTGTCGGCTCCTCATGCGCGTAGGGATGAGCATCTCCATCTTTTCAGAAAACATCTCTTCCTTGCTGTACTGGAACAGAACCTCCATCTGCGTATTCGTCATCACGATCACCCCTTCGGCATCGACAAGCAAGATGCCATCCGGAGCGGCGTCGATCACAGCGCAGAGCGAAGAGTCATGTAGCATTGCTATATGATATCTGAGGTTCTATTATTTCTCACATGGTCATCGATGTGTACCAGCTGAGGACGTTACGTCGATGGCGCACCTGCAGTCCTGAGTGATCATTGCAGAAAACGGTGTGTGCCTTGGCACGCAAACAAAGAAACGGCGCAAGCTGTGCACAGTGCGCAAGATGAGTGATATTTGAAGCACCTTTGTATTTATAGGCACTTGCGCTTGAAAGCACCCAGCCGTCTTCGCAGTACGCCTGCAAATGTCGAGTACCTGTCTCTGTTCTTCGTGTTGGCGATGATGGCGGCTACGTCGCGCATTCCCTCGACGGTCACGATGTCGCACCTGCGCCTCGCCCTCGTCACGGCTGTGTAGAATGCTTCCGCGTCGAAAAAGCCGCAGTTGGCGGAGACGGCGACGACCACGACCGCATCGCACTCGTCGCCCTGTATCAGATGAATGGTCGTCGCGTATCCGGTCTTGAGACACCGTCGCGCGTCGTCCTTGGAGGCGAAAGTTGCAGAGACGCACGCCGCGCCGGGTCTTTGCCATGGTTTGAGAGTCATCCTTACTTGCGCGTCGTCCAGAGCATCCATTGCCGCGAGCGTAAACATGTCGCCCTTGAGCATCTCTTCGCCGCCTGAGAGGGGCTGACGAGCGACGGCCACCAGCTTCACGCCGGTGTGAAATATGTGCTCCTCTGGTTTGCGGCGACCGAATGTTCGCTCGAAGATGTGGCGGTTGATGGCATCGACCTCCACGTTCTTGTAGGCGATGATGTGCGCATCCCGTCCGTCCGTGACTCTGTCGATGCATTCGAGCGGTACTTTGTTGTTCTTGTAGTTGTCCTTCACGATCGCCGGGTTCCCATCTGTGTGGATGATAAACGTGTCGTCGAAGCGGAGGTTGTGAGCCTCTCTGCGGAGGATGCGCTGCGGGTTGGCAGCGAGCTCACCCGCATCTGTGCGCATGACCTCCGTGAGGTGCGGGTTGGGGAATGCACCGCTGTCGATCATGTCCTGCAGCAGCCGCCCCCTCTCGACGCTGCGCAGCTGTCGCGGATCACCGATGAAGACGATTCGGCAGAGAGACGGGTACAATCTCACGAACCTCGAAACGACTCGCGATATCAAGCCCAAGTCCGCCATGCCGCACTCGTCGATGAAGAGTGTTTGCAGAGAGCCCCCCTGGGCTCGAACGGCTTTGTCAAACTGTTCCGCTCTGGGCCCCTGTCGCCCCGCATGCGCGTACTGCGCCCACTGCAGCACTTCCGTCGCTGCTCCGGGCACACGAACCTGCGCCACTCTCCGTGAAGCATGCGAGGGCGTAAGGATGACGGCCGCTCCTGCGCACGCCTGTTTGATGGCAAGCTCAGCCTCCGTCTTGCCCGTTCCTGCGAAGCCTGTGAGGTTCGTAATGTGCTGGTCGACCGCTGTCTGCGCCGCTGCCAGCTGCCCCTCGTTTAGGCGCCCTCTCACGACGGATCCTCCGCAAAGTGGTCTTTTGCGCAGCTGAAGAAGGGCTCCTATAAGGCTGTCCTCATCAGCAATGACCTCGGGCGTTTTGAGGCAGCTCGATGCGCCACCGCAGGGCTCGTCCACGATCCTGAAGAAGTCGTGTGACGTCAGGAAGTCGACTCCGCCTCCGCTGTTGAGGAGTGAGGTGAGGGGTATGGCAGTGTCGCTGAGGTAGGTGCCGTTGTTGCAGGCGTACGAGGCCCAGAGCGCCAGAGCGGCGTGCGCATCTGGCGCTATCGCCTCCCCCATCACTTCACAGACGGCCTCGATCTTTGGCCTGTTCAAAGCGAGAGTATGGCTCTCCGGCCCCCATTCGGTATCCTTAGTCCATCTGTGCTTGCTGAACATGGTCTCGATGACACCTCGCGATCGGACCCTGTCGAGGAAGCGCACGACGCCCGCGACGTCGCTTTTCTGCATCAGCGGCTCGGCCACCGCCTGCAGTACCCATGCGTCTCGATGTTCTGAGTCCGCTGCAGGCCAGGTGACGACCCCGCCATTCACCTCTGTCCCGATGAAGGTCATGAGCCTCAGACAGGACTTCACATATGCAGTCACGCGTTGAGGCAGTCTCAGCTCCGGTCGCTGCACCCCGTCCTCACTCAGTGCGAGGCTGACGAATTTGTGTCTACGGCGCACGGGTTTGTCCTCCTTTGTCAGCTCTAGGATGTACGGGATAGTCGTCACCATGTCTTCAACTGGTTGTGATATCACATGCTGCAGTTCTGCGGGGACATTCCATTTTGGGAAAGTCCTACTTGAGATTCCCAACTCGAATGCGCGGCTTCGTTTCAAACGACATGTGTGCAATGCACGAATTGTCGAACCGCTGTGATAAAATGTGACACACTTTACTAAACGCGATGACGGGTCGTGGCCGCGGTGGAAAGGGCCTCGGGAAAGGCGGCGCAAAGCGTCACCGTAAAGTGCTGCGCGATAACATTCAAGGTATTACAAAGGCAGCGATTCGCCGCCTGGCGCGTCGCGGCGGGGTCAAGCGCATTTCGGGGCTCATTTATGAGGAGACTCGTGGTGTGCTCAAAGTTTTTCTGGAGAACGTCATTCGTGATAGTGTGACCTACACGGAGCACGCTCGCAGAAAGACAGTGACTGCAATGGATGTGGTGCTGGCGTTGAAGCGTCAGGGCAGGGTGCTGTACGGCTTTGGGGAGCAAGGCGCCGGAGGAAGTACCAAGCGGCGCATTGCGAGAGCGCCAAAGGCACCGAAGCCGCCTCGAGCTCCACAAGCACCTCAAGCTCCGCACCCCCCCCTTGCGCCGCCCCCCCCTCTCGCGCCGCCCCCCCCTCTCGCGCCGCTCGCTCCACAACACGAATGCCACATCAACGCCGCCAATGCAGAAGAAATTGCACAGCGCCTTGGCATCGCTGTTGCCGCACCTTACTGCGCTACGCTCAGTCAATGCATCATTCCCAACCAGCCGCAACCGATTGCAAAGCTTATGAAAGTGACTGACAACGCCGTCCTCCTTCTCAACTCGCAAGGAGACGTGGTGAAGGCACTCAAGGCGAACGATGACGAATCCAGAAAGGACTTCAAGAATGAGTGGGAGATGATGATGCGTCTCAACCGCTTGCACCTGTCCTGCGCGACGCACAAGGCCCACGGCATAACCGATGGCATAGGCTACATTGTGATGACAAGGGCCGCAGGAAGCAACTTGAAGGATGGTCCGTTGCTGAGGCACGAAGCAACTTTCGCCGCGTCACTGCGGTCGGTGGTCGATGTGCTTGCGACGATGCACAATTCCTCCATGTACCATGGTGATGCCATTCCTGCTAACTTTGTCGCTACGAACCCGGCATTCGTGAAGATGGTCGACACTGCCAACATGGGCCTCAAGCTCCCCGCGTGGACGCCCGACAACTGGTCAGCAGTCGTAATGAATGATGTAGCCATGCTACTATCAGACGTGTATGACAACATTGCACGGCTTCCACGCACTGCAGAGGTCAAGCGCATCATGGCAGCCAATCCGGTTAGGGCCGCCCTGACTCGATACAAGGAACGTCGAGGCGACGACTTGAGCGAGCAGGAGAAGAGGGATCTCAAGACGATCACCACGACGGGGGCCTTCGGGCCTACTAAGACGATGTTGGCCGCTGCCTTCACCAAGTGGCAGCACAAGGCCACTCCCTTGATCTACATCTGAACATTGCAGATTTTTACATTAAAAAAAATCCCGCCTGAAGTTCCCAATTCGCATCCTGATTGACATTGTGGAGCAGCTTCACAATACTGGCAATATGCTGTTCTGTACATTTTGCAACAGCTGTGCATATGAGAGGGAGATCTGTGCGCGCTGCGGCGTTTTCAATGGAGACAGCCTGCAAACAGTAGCTCAAACTTACCAGTATCCTCCTCAGCAGGTGTGGGTTCCTGTGGAGCAATTTGTGCACGCCACAGCCGTAGAGCACGATGATGACGCTGAAAAGGCCAGGCGCAAGGCTGAGAAAAAGAGCAGGAGGAACGCCCTGAGGCAGCAGAGGGCGGCAGAAGAGGAGGAGCGCCTGACACAGATGGCGAGGCTGGCAGCGATCCGAGACGAAGAGAAGCGAGTGCGCAAGGCCAGGCGCGCCGCGACAGCCGCAGCTGCGAGAGAATGCAAACGCATCACAATGCGCAGAGCGTCGGGGGAGCGCGAGCGTGCCGTGGCCGCAGAGCGCGCAGCAGCTGAGGCTCTTGCCACTGAGAAGCGCGCCGCTGAGAAGCGCGCCGCTGAGGTCGCTGCGGAGAAGCGCGCAGCAGCTGAGGCTCTCGCCACTGAGAAGCGCGCCGCTGAGGGCGCTGCGGAGAAGCGCGCAGCAGCTGAGGCTCTCGCCGCTGAGAAGCGCGCCGCTGAGGTCGCTGCGGAAAAGCGCGCAGCCGAGGTCGCTGCGGAGAAGCGCGCAGCCGAGGTCGCTGCGAAGAAGCGCGCAGCCGAGGTCGCCGCCGAGAAGCGCGCAGTCGAAGTCGCCTTTGAGAAGCGCGCAGCCGAGGTCGCTGCGGAGGAGCGCGCGGCTGCAGCAGCTGCGGTTCGCACTATCGCAATCTCTCAGCGAATGTGCGACTTCGACATGAAGGGGCTCGCCGCGTCAAAGCTCATCGACGCGTCGGTCACGTCACAGCGCACGGCCGACCACCAGTCTTTCGGATTTGCCTGCTCACTGATCGGTGTGGCCTGCTCGCTGACGCAGAGGCGGGTCGAGAGGGAGTGCGTGGCGCATCGAGAGGAAGTTGAGATCGCTGCGATGCGCATCGAGCGCAGCGAAAGGGCGCGCAGCCTGGCCGCCTTTCTCGTCCTGGCCATTTGCCTCACGGAGGACATGCCGAAGTGGTTCAGCCCTGCCGCAGTCCTGCTGCAGCTCGAGGACGAGCAGGCGGCGGTGCTGCTCGAGCACATCACAACGGCGATGAACGCAGCGGCACCTCCGTCGAGGAGGATCAAGAGCGC
This sequence comes from Tribonema minus, assembly GCA_017506865.1. Taxonomy (NCBI): domain Eukaryota; class Xanthophyceae; order Tribonematales; family Tribonemataceae; genus Tribonema; species Tribonema minus. The sequence continues at coordinate 475,006 of JAFCMP010000223.1, forward strand.
CATGCTCTGCGTCACAGGCGTCCAGGCGACGCTGGACAGGCGTACAGCAGAGCGCACACGGTCTCACCTGGCGGCGAGTATTTTCATCAAGCGAAGCTTCAAACCGTCCCTGCGCGATCTGTTCACCGAGCGAGTGGAATTCGAACAGATCGCGTGTGTCGACGGCGACGAGGGGTTGCAGTGGGCGGAAGTGGCCCGTGTCTTCCGCAGAGCTCACGACGCGCACAGGAGAGCATTTGAGATGGCTATCGGCGAGCTCCCGCTTCTCGACAGACTCAGCGGACGTGCCCACACCTGCACGCACGCCGTCACATTGGCAGAAGTCAGTGCGAGGGCACGATTCCCGAAGCTGACGGCGATGGATCCCAGTGTGGCCTTCGATATATCTCTCATGAACGCAGCCACCATAGAGGACTGCGTAGTGGCTGAGCGAGTCATGCAGAACATGCCAAAGGGTGTAGTGGTCGTTCCGCTCCTGAAGAAACGTCTGGCCGCAGCATAAATCCAAAATCTTTCTCCCTGTATTGAAGCTGCGGGTGTCATCACGTCTTCTGCCTTCAACCTCCCTCTCATGTTTGCAGTATATTTGCATTGTGTAATCATGATCAGCTATCCACTGTGTGTGTCCACGCTGATTGTGTGTCGACAGGGGAAACGGGCAAAAAACGTTTCAAAAGCACCAGTGCTCAATCTATTGAATTACTATAGTAACAACCTGTCCATCCAGATTGAAGGTATCGCCCTGTGAATAGATTGTTCCGCCAATGCTGACAGTGTCGTCTTCATGGAAGACAACACTCGCGGAAGACCCATCCCTCAGCAGCAGAGTCGCGGTCTGGTCCTCCGAGATGTCCTTATCAAACGGTATGTACACTCGATCGTTGGGTGTGATGGTCATGGTCCCGGATGTCCTCAAGAACCGGGCAGTAACCGTTGCTCCGGTGCCCTTGATCTCTGTTGACACCTCGACCTTGTCGCCTGTTGCAAAAATCGAGTCAATGATGGTCGGTGTGAGGGCCCCCGCATTCTGCGTGATGGAGCTCAGTGCGTATGTATCGGACGACGCGTTCTTGAGGAATGCCGCCTTGGGAATGTTTTCAATGTGTTCTGCAGCAGGCAGCTGCACAGTGCCTGTGCTCCAGGTGGAGGTGACACCACTGACCTTTGCCAGCACTACCACAGCGTAAACACCATCTGGCGACAGCCCCGGTATGAGCACTGACACTTGTGATGTGGCGGATATGAACTCGATGATGTCTAGGTCCACGTCTCTACGGTACTGCACCTTATAGCTCTCAGCTGTGGCGAGTGCTGTCCATGATACCTGCATGCTGAAGGGGGTGGTGGCAAAAGTGATGGCGCCTTGCACTGGTTGGGTGATGACAAAAATGAATGTCGCAGAGGCGCCGACTCCATCGCCCATACTCAGCACGTACGTGCCAGCAGCCAGCCCCGTCTTCGTTGAGTTGGTGGAGGGATTGGCGATCCCGGTGCCGCTCCAGGAATACGTGTAGCCAGATCCCGACCCACCAGAGGGGGTCAGAGAAGCGATCTCTCCCGTTTTGCCCCCGTAGGTTGCGGCCGGTGTGATCTCGCCACCAGAGTACGATAACACAGGGTTCTGAGCGATAGTGAAGCTCTTCGCCTTCGCCCCACCGACGCTATCAATTACAGTCAGAGTGTAGGTGCCCGCCGAAAGCCCTGTCTTCGTTGCGTTTACCGTCGGATTAGGCACTCCAGCACTCCAGGAGTATGTGTATCCTGTTCCGGACCCTCCAGACGGCGTCACAGATGCGATAGCACCAGTGCTCTGCCCATAGATGACGACATCCGTGATGGTGCCTCCGCTGACCGTGATCACTGGGTTCTCTGCAATTATGTAGTTCGTGACCTTTTCTGCAGCGACGCTGTCAGTCACAGTGAGAGTGTAAGTGCCTGCCGACAGCCCAGTCTTCGCGCCGTTCACCGTTGGGCTACTCACGCCAGCACTCCAGGAGTATGTGTAGCCGGTTCCCGACCCGCCAGACGGCGTCACAGATGCAATCGCGCCTGTGCTCTGCCCATTGACCAGGACGTTCGTAATGGTTCCTCCGCTGATGGTGATAACGGGATTCTCCGTGATGGTGCAGGAAGCAGTCTTGGTGGCCCCCACGCTGTCAGTGATGACACACGAGTAACTACCTGCCTTCATCCCAGTTTTCGAGACGTTGACAGTCGGGCTGGTCACAGCGTACGTCCCCGTCCAGCTGTATGTGTACCCCGTGCCGCTTCCACCAGCCGGAACCAGCGCAGTGATCTGGCCAGTCTCTCCTCCGTTAATGAGTACGTTGGTGACTACACCTCCTGTGTAGGTAATGACGACGTTCTCCGTGATGGCGAATGACGCCGTGTTGGTGGCCCCCACACTGTCCGTGATGACGCACGAGTAGCTGCCCGCTTTCATGCCAGTCTTGGTCTCATTGACGGTTGGGTTCGTGACGGCATATGTCCCTGTCCAGCTGTAAGTGTACCCCGTGCCGCTTCCGCCGGCCGGTACCAGCGCGGTGATCTGGCCCGTTGAACCTCCGTTTATGAGGACGCTCGTAACAGCGCCGCCCGTATACGTGATGACCGGGTTCTCCGCGATGGTCGCCGAGACGGTCTTCGTCGCTCCCACACTGTCCGTGATGACGCACGAGTAGCTGCCCGCTTTCATGCCAGTCTTGGTCTCATTGACGGTTGGGTTCGTGACGGCATATGTCCCTGTCCAGCTGTAAGTGTACCCCGTGCCGCTTCCGCCGGCCGGTACCAGCGCGGTGATCTGGCCCGTTGAACCTCCGTTTATGAGGACGCTCGTAACAGCGCCGCCCGTATACGTGATGACAGAATTCTCCGCGATGGTCGCCGAGACGGTCTTCGTCGCTCCCACACTGTCCGTGATGACGCACGAGTAGCTGCCCGCTTTCATGCCAGTCTTGGTCTCATTGACGGTTGGGTTCGTGACGGCATATGTCCCCGTCCAGCTGTAAGTGTACTCCGTGCCACTTCCGCCAGCCGGAACCAGGGCCGTGATCTGGCCCGTGGATCCTCCGTTTATGAGGACGCTCGTAACAGCGCCACCCGTGTACGTGATGACAGAATTCTCCGCGATGGTCACTGAGACGGTCTTCGTCGCTCCCACACTGTCCGTGATGACGCACGAGTAACTTCCCGCTTTCATTCCAGTCTTGGTAGCGTTGACCGTGGGACTGGATACCGCGTACGTCCCTGTCCAGCTATATGTGTAACCGGTTCCGCTGCCGCCCGCCGGCACCAGAGCCGTCATCTGGCCGGTGGATCCCCCGTTGATGAGAACATCCGTAGCAACGCCGCCCGTGTACGTGATAACGGAATTCTCTGTGATGGCGAAGGACGCCGTCTTGGTGGCGCCGGCGCTGTCCGTGATGACGCACGAGTAAGATCCCGCTTTCATGGAGGTCTTGGTGGCATTGACGGTTGGGCTGGTCACCGTGTACGTCCCGGTCCAGCTGTAAGTGTAACCCGTGCCAGTTCCCCCAGAAGGCACGAGAGCAGTGATCTGCCCAGTGGACCCCCCGTTGATGAGCACATTGGTGACTGTGCCTCCCGTGTAGGTGATGACTGCATTCTCTGTTATGGTGAACGACGCCGTCTTGGTGGCGCCGGCGCTGTCCGTGATGATGCACGAGTAAGACCCCGCTTTCATGGAGGTCTTGGTGGCGTTGACAGTTGGGCTGGTAACCGCGTACGTCCCGGTCCAGCTGTAAGTGTAGGTGCCAGTTCCCCCCGAAGGCACGAGAGCCGTGATCTGCCCGGTGGAACCCCCATTAATGAGGACGCTGGTGACTGTGCCTCCTGTGTACGTGATGACCGCGTTTTCTGTGATAGTGAATGCCGCTGACTTGGTGTTACCCACGCTGTCCGATATTACACATGTATAAGTGCCGGCCTTCATACCCGTCTTGGTCGCGTTGACGGTGGGACTGGTCACAGCATACGTCCCCGTCCAGCTGTACGTGTATGTACCGCTGCCACCGGATGGTACGAGAGCGGTGATTTGACCAGTGGCTCCCCCGTTTATGAGCACGTTTGTAACTGCCCCTCCAGTGTACGTAATTGGAGAAATAGTAAATGAGGGCACGGTAACGGTAGCACCTGTGTAGTCAATGATGGTAAGAGTGTACGAACCGGATGATAGGCTTGTACGCGTAGACACGCTGGACACATAGGCATCTGACCAGCTGTATGTGTAGTACGTGCCACCGGACGGCGTCGTTGCCGAGATGCTGGTTCCCGACACGGTACCCGCGGCGTACCCCAGCGTCGGTAGCGATGAGCGGTACGGGCTGCTGACGATGCCAGAGAAGAACTGTATCATGGACACATCTATATTGGCTGGCGAGGAGGATCCGCGCGCCGAGTGATTGCACGACCATCCGACGCCTGACGTCATGGTGCCGCTTGGTAGCGTGAATGTTCCGACGGAGGTGCCGTTCTTAAACGTGTTCACGGTGTGAGTCGTCGCGTCGTACTGGACCCACCAGTGGATCCACGTGGCAGTCGTCCAGGCATTGCTGCTTATCGTGATGTTGACGCGTGTCGAGTTGATCCAGAAGTGGGAGTACAAGCCGCCTGTGGTGTTGGCATAGTCGAGTTCGTACCCGATGTTTGACGCGTTGCAGTTTGATATGGGGTAGGCCTCCGGCACATTGGTCAAGTCGCGCAGGTTGAACCACCCGCCGTATGATCGGCTTGTGCCGTACACAAACTCAAGCGCAGACGAGAAGCTGAACTGCAGGTACTGTGTCGTGCTGAGTCTGAGCGCAGAGTTGGACGTTCCGAACGGACCAGTCGTATATGTCGCGGAGCCCGAGCTGAGTGCAGCTGTGACACCAGCCGACCCTGTGGTCGACAAGTTCCCAGTGCAGGTGGCGCTCGCGGTCACCGACGACATGTCGTTGTATGCCGGGAATACAACAAGTAAAATATTATTATCCTCGGCCGAGCCACCATGGGAGACAACGCGTTGTTGATAGACTGTGCAGTGACCTAATCAGCATAGATATAACATCTAATGCTACAAGACAACTCTTCGTGCTGATCGCGCTCTGCGAACGTCCCTTTTAATGTTGTCTGCCTGTAAACCATGTGCGGCATTGCTTGCTGGTTCGGTGATCGCTCCGAGGCTATCGCAAACGCTTCTGAGCTTTTGAGGCCTCGAGGGCCAGATGGGAGTCAAATGCTCATCTTTGCTGAAGGCACGATGACATTTCATCGACTAGCAATCATTAACCTCGACGTGTCGGGCATGCAGCCGTTTGAGTACGAGGGCGCTCACTTCGTCGCGACAGGCGAAGTGTACAATTACCAGCAGCTGGGTCATTTTGGTGAACTGCGATCCGACGTCGATGTTATTCTGCGGTTGATCGCCGCCGACGACAGCGAAGGCGGCGTCAGGAACACGTGTCGCAGTCTCGATGGAGACTTCGCCTTCGTTTACTCAAAGAATCAACGAGTGATCGCGGCGAGGGACCCTGTCGGCGTGCGACCTCTGTTTTACGGCGAGGTCGACGGAGATGTGGTGGCCTTTGCATCTGAGGCTAAGGCGCTGCACGCCACAGGTGCTCTTGACAGGATCAGCGTGTTTCCGCCCGGTTACTTCTTCATCGACGGCGAATTCATTCGCTACACCGACATCTACGACTCCCCTGTGAGCGAAGAGCACTCCCCTGTGAGCGAAGAGCAGGTCAGGGATCTTGTGTTGAATGCAGTGAAGAAGCGCGTGGAGCACTCGGATCGGCCGGTCGCATTCCTCTGCAGTGGAGGGCTGGACTCGTCTGTCGTCCTCTGCGCGGCCGCAGACATGTTTCCCGAACGAGATCTGCATGCGTTCTCTGTCGAGTTCGAACACTCTGCGAGTCAAGACGCGGTGTTCGCCCACGAGCTGCTGAAGACTCTTCCACGAGTCCAGCACACTCACATCGTCCTCACGGAAGAGCAAGCGCAGCGTGACATGCCGGAAGTTGTGCGCGTGTGCGAGACGCACGATCCGGCCACGCTGCATGCTGCCCTGCCCATGTTTCACCTCGCGCGTCACATCGCAGAGAGCACCGATTACAAAGTGATTCTCTCCGGTGAAGGTGCTGATGAGGTTTTCCTTGGATACTCTTACTGTGACCAAGCGCCGAGCTCGCAGGAGGCGGAGGCGGAGTCGCGTCGACTCGTTGAGAACCTGCACAGTTTCGACCTGCTGCGTGCGGATCGCTGCTTCGCCGCGCACGGGCTCGAAGTTCGCGTCCCGTTTCTCGATAGGGACCTACTGCGCCATGCCATGTCGCTGTCCGGTGCGCAGAGGGGTGCAAGGAATGGCCTGGAGAAAGCCCTGCTGCGGGACTCCTTTTCCTACATGCAGCCATTGCAGAAGACTGGAATCATCAACCGCGGGAAAATGAGGTTGACGGACGGTGTCGGCTTTCGCATGGTTGAGAGCCTTGTGAACGGCGTGAACGAAAGGGGTACGAGTGCGGAAGACAAAGTGAAGATCGAGAGCGGTGTCCTGTGGGGCTACTTCATCGACTACTACGGGCTGGAGGCGACGAGATGGATCATTCCGCGCGAAATGCCAGCTTGGGGAAAGGAGTTCACGGGCAAGTTGCCTGAGGCAAAGTGCGAGAGCGATGGGGCCGCCATTTGGTGGTGAGAAAGTGCACGTCGAAACGCTGTTTCCTTATAAATAAAACATTTGGGAGTGACCAGCAAAATGGCAAACACGCGCAGAAAAGCTGCAATTGCGGTTCTCGTTGTCTTCCTCGTGGTAGCAATACCAGGTGTGACGTGGGCGGCTGTCAGTGAGGGCGCCAGCGGGGCTCCGATCGTCGTGACCACAAACTCTGTCAAAAGTAGCGCGGTAGTGAAGACATCATCCAGGGGCAATCTGTATGTCAAGCTCACTAAGGGTGGCACTTTGATTTCCACATCTCAGACGTTCCCGCCAATAGTCTCGTGGACATTCTCCAACCTCAGCAGGGGCGCATACGTTGCTTCTGCGTTCGATCGCATATCAAACGCTCTGATCGGCTCTGTGACTTTCAACATGTGAAACATCAATGAACCATTGAACACACATTATAACGCTGCAAATTTAATGTTTCTCGCGCAATACACAACAAACAAGGCCAGAATACAAAGGTCAAATAGAACATGCGTTTATGTGTGTCGTATTTAGACGTCCTCAGCATCGTCAAAGTCTTTCATTACTGCGCGCTTCGCGGCAGGTACATCCTCATGCGCCTCTTCGGAAGCACGCTTGAGGGTGGCAGCTGTGGCGGCCGCCTTGAGCTCCTCGTCATCGTCGACCTCGAAAGCAAACCTCTCGATGTTGATGTTGGGGATCGCAAGAATCTGCGTGGCGTCGACGCGGATGCTCACCTGCTTGTTCGCGCGGCCGAGATGAATGTACGGAATGTGCGCAATAACGGATGCGCGGGTGTCCTTGTGCAGCGTCTCCTCGGGATCCAGAGGATTGCCAGCGGCATCGAAGACTCGAACAGTCATCCGCTGAGCGCCAGTCGCGTCGGGCTCGAAGGCGATTTTGCTAATGAATGTGGGCGCAAAGTTCGAGTCCACAGCATCCTTCACGAGCGGCTTCAAATAGTCCGCGACCTGCCCCTCACTCAGCGGCTTTGTGTACCACTCCAGAGAGTTCTCCTGCACCAGCTTTGCGAGGTGCGCGTGCAGGTCCTGGAGCCACTTTGCAAATGCCTTGACGCGCAGGTCATCCGAGGCAAAAGAGAGTGCCACACCGCAGGAGAAGCCAGTAGGTTGCGGCCTGACCATGGAATTCCACGCAATCGCCATAGGAGGGCTCTGGAAGATCAGCTTGCTTCCGTCAGGGTTGCACAGCTTCACCAGTGTGCCTTTGTTCTCCTTCAGTACTACCACCTTGTCAACACGCACTGCGCAGGGATCTATCTGGCTGAATTTCGGCATCTTGCGCGCTGTAGAAGAGGTTGTGAATGGAAGTGAGCTGCTGCAAAAAAATGGAATGCAGGATTCCCAATTCAAATGTCCCAGTTGACGTTCCCAGATTGGATGTTTACCAGTTCAACTGCTTCACTCTCAAGCAGATGGCTGAGGAGGCTCTTCGCAGCGCGATTGTGTTCGGAGTGCGTGCTGCGGGGTTCAACAGAGACGCTGATACACTCTTGGTGTGTCAGCTTTCTTATGAGCGTGGCGCGGAGAAGTGCCGCTATGAAGTGATGATCAGCATGACAGAGAACAACACCATCAGGCTCCGTGGCGAATGGTTCATCGAATCTGGCATCATCCCCTTTGAAGTACTAGGTGGGTGCGTAGCGCTTCACACGCTGCATCTGACCTGTCGGTCGCCAGCTTCTGACTCTCCTTTCTTGCTTACAGGTCACTTCGACGAAGACAGCCCGGAGTGCTTCCCCAGAGTCGTGCAGTGGCACGGGAGCCTTTGTTTTTTCGACCACGCCTTCGACACGCTCCTGAACGGGTCAGCGGGATGGCAGCTGCAGGCAATTGCGTACAGCACATCTGAGGAATCAGATCTCTTCACAAACAAGTGGGTCGCGAACCCGAACACGAAGAGAAAGCGGGAGATCGATGAAAACGAAGCTACTGACACCGATGAATAAATTCACAAGATCTATATTCATGACGAGCTGCCTCATGTCGTTGTGCGTTCACTGCTTGAAACTTTCCACCAGAAGCCACTCCAGCACACGTGGAATGGTGATGAGCTTGGCGTTCAGTCGACTGCCGTAGACACCGTTGCCCACAGCCGTCTTGAGCACGGGCGATCGCACCGTCACCCCTGTCGCATCGCGGTCCCAGCACACTGGCGTTGCCAGCCACACTATAGAGCACAGCGGTATATGAGGAACCTCGATATCGTCGCCAAACTTCATCTGTCGTCCGTTCGTCTCGTATCTCAGCCTCTCTTCATCTGTGAGCAGCTCCAAAGCCTCGGTGAAAGTCGCCTCGTTTAAGACTTTAGCCGTCGCATTCGTGCCCTCGTGTTTAAGCTTCACCAGTGCAAAAGGTTGGTGCGCCCCGCGACAGAGCAAGTTACCGATGAGTCCAAAATTCTGAGAGGGCGTGTAGAGATGCACCACGTAGTCGTCCGGGTGGCTGCAGACGAAGGCTGGGAAGAAGAAGTACTTGTCGATCGCGTGGTCGAGCCATGGCATCGCGATGGCGAGCATGGAGGTCATCATGTGTGCGCTGGCGACGTGGTGTTCTGCTCGCCGTTTGTTCACCGCAATACTCGATGTCTCGCCAGCCCTGTCCTTCGGGTGGTCGAGCCGTGACTGATGTCGTTCGCACCAATCGCGCATCCCTATCGTTCCCGCCTCGTGAACCAGATGCGAGAACCTCGACGCCGTTCTGCTGATGTGCGCCGCGACGACGTGTCCCGTGTCCCCGAAGTGAGCGAAGGCCCCGAAATCTGCGATGACCTCAGCGAGGTTCTCAGCCTCGTCTTCGCTGTCCACGCCGTAAAAGTGATCTGCATGAGGCATTGTGATCAGGCTCTTCGCCGGCGTCTGATGATATGTTGGATATGTCTGGGTGAGAGCGCGGATGCAGGGATGCTGCACGTCGTCTTCGCAAAGGATGGTCAGAAGGGGATAGTCAATGCTGTTGTCACGCTCGTAAGCCCCTCCCGCCCACTGCACCAGCGGAATCTTCAGATTGCGTGCGATCGCGGCGCTCTGGTAGGCGCCCTGAGAATGACCGACCAGCAGGACGTGCTTCTTGCCGCAGGCGATCTCTTCCACACGTGATGCAGCCTCGAGGTGGTACAGAAGGGGGCAGGTAAACCGAACGATGTCCACGGAAGCAGAGATGTTGCACGACGCGAACGCTGACGTGATGCACTCGGCAGCGGGCAGGTAGCGCTCGGGGCGCACTCCGAACCCTGGGAGTAAGACGACGCTGACTTCCCTGCTGGCTACGTTTCGCGCGGGTACTGACAGGTGATGAGGTCCGAACGCGCTCGCTCTCAGCGCTACCCCTACTGCGATCAAAACTGATAGCGGAAGCCTCATGTTTGGCAGACGGCAACATAATAATCAGTGTCGTTACTGACGCGTGTAACTCAAAAGTCGCAATGTTGTACCGACTCGAACTCCTCTCGAATCACCTCGTTGATGTCGAAAGCGTCCGCAGTGATCAGATGATTGCTTTTCACGACAAGCACCCGGCTGTTCGGTATCATCTTGTGCAGGGCTTCAGCCTCCTCTGTTGACGGAAACATCTCATCATCTTCCCCCGCCACGATCACCACTTTCCCGTCTAGCCTACGCAAGCGCTTCCGCGTCACCCTCTCACACCCGGCCTTGATCCACGTGTCCGCCCTGTGCACCAGCGTTTCCTTCTTGAGCAGCAGCAAGTTCAGTAGCATAAGGGTGAGGACGTGCAGGTCATCGACATTGATTTTTGTGGAAGGTCCATGCTGCACCATCATGTATATGATGGCACACCTGAATGCCATCTCATCCAACTCACGCAAAGAGTCGATGGCCTGCGGCATCTTCGAGATTGGATACGCTGTTGCCGAGTTCAAAAGGATGATGAGCCGCACGTGTTTCTCGAAGGCGACGTCGAGCGCCAGAAGCGCCCCGAAGCTCTCGCCGACGAGCACGACGCCGCGTTTGTTGCCGATGTACGAAGCGAGGGCCTCGCGCAAGTCCTCAAATCTGGTGTTCTCCCGGTGTCCGCAGCACATGAATGCGAGGTTCAACGGATCACGGAGAGAGGGGGCGTACTGCGCAGTGCTCAGAGCCGAGAACTCGACTCCCGGGATGAAAATGCATGTGGGCTTGTGGACGCTGTGAGGCCTGGACGCTGGGGCTGCAAAGGTCACGTCTGCGCTGGGGTAGTACGTTTGATTGTGAAAATCAGGTAAGTCGACGATCGTTCGACGCACGATGGCCAGCGGTGGCTGTTTTAGCTGCACGAACCCCGCCGCTCCCTGCAGCGCCGCGATCACGGCGAGGAACTTCATGACTGATGAACAGGAGTCAACAAAATGTCGGACAGTGGGCGTATAAGCGCCATCCACGCGTTACCTCGATCCCTATTTTTTTCACATTCTCTCTGCAAACGTATCATGGGTGCCATCGTTAGCTTCTTCGACAGCCAAGAAGTGCTGCAGATGCGCGCAGATATCGATGCCAGGTTTGACGCGCTGGACACCAGGATAACAGAGGCTGCGGAGGCAATGAAAGCGAGAGCAGAGGAAGCGAGGGAGGCTTCGTGCGCACGCATCGCCGGGCAGCAGCAGGCAGCTAAGATCGCGCTGGCGAAATCAGAGTCATCTTCGTACGACCTGGTGAAGCAAATCATTTCCGACGTTTCCCGCAAGAACGACGAGAAAATGGCGCAAATGGCTGCTCAAGTGCGGTCCTTGTGCGAGCGGGTGGCGGCGACCGAGATGGATCTAACGGAGATGTGCGCCAAGTTGAAGGAGGCGGAGACGAAGAGCGTACAGGCGCTCGCGTACGCTCAGGAGGCGAAGTCGATATGCGAGAAGCGCGAGCAGGAAAAGGCGGGAGACGTGGATCTCAACGAGAGCATCAGGAGAGGCCTTCTCAAGCGCCAGCGCCAGTTCTCATTCAGGCCGAGGACGAACGCGCTTCATCCCATGAAATGAAAAGATGAAAATAGGTAGGGCGTACCTCGCGAGAGAACTGGAAGCGCTCCCAATTCTACGGAATGCGCATCGCGATTTCTGGACGACCGATTTAATGTTGTCATAATACTACACAAGGACATCGCCTCATCACAGATCTGCATATGATGGTGAAGCGTAAGCTTGCAGAAGTGACTGCTGCAGACACAACGGCTTCGGGCTGCAAGGTCCTTCTAGGGTTTCCCGGCTACGCTGCGACCCGTGATGGCCACATCCTCAACTGCCGAACTGGCAAGCAGAAGAAGGAGAGGGGGTTACAGGGCTATGCTGTTGTATCACTGATGCTGCAAGGGAAATCTCATCCCAAGCTGGTGCACACACTGGTGTGGAGTGCCTTTGCGGGTTACTGCGTCCCTGCTGGAAAGAGCATCGACCACATCAACAGAGTGAGAAGTGACAACAGGCTCGAGAATCTGCGACTGGCATCTGGCGCGCAACAGGCCGCCAACTCTGAGACCCGTCTTGGCCGTGCAAGGCCAATCATGCACCGCGCCATTGTTGTTTCCGGAGAAGGAGGCGAGTCGATGCATTCAAGACTGGACTCGGCGCTGCTGAGCTCTCTAGCCCCCCACGTCAACCCGTTGACCGTACAACGCAATGTCTACACTGCGCTGAAGACCGGGTGCTCTGCATATGGCCGCACATTTGCTTACGCAACGAGTGGCTTGCTTGAGGGGTCATCACATGTTTGGAAAGCGATCCCGCCTGGCAGAATTGGAGGCGCGACGGGATACTATGCGTCCGACACAGGTCTTGTCAAATTGCCCAACGGGCGTGTGACTCAAGGGACCCTGGGGCAGTACAAGGAGTATCGTGTCATCAGCATTCAGCGCCACGAGTACCGGGTCCACAGGTTGGTGGCCGATGCTCACCTGCCAGACGACCCGGCCAGGCTGGTTGTAAATCACATCGATGGCGACAAGCTCAACAATGCGGCCTCCAACCTTGAGCGCGCCACGCATTCAGAGAACACAAGACATGCGATGCGCACTGGACTGATGATGCGGCCGTGCGGCGTGTTGGTCAAGCGCACATCTTCATGTGGTAAGTTTACACAAAACTTCGATAGCGTTGGTGCAGCGGCACGCAGCGTCGGTCATGAGGCCGGTAGAAGCAACATCACTGCATGCTGTCAAGGGAGGCAGAAGACAGCTTATGGGTACACGTGGACCTATGCCGACAAGTGAACAGGCAATGACGACCGCCTCAATAATAAATACCTTCATCATCCTGTGCCTTCATCAACTCATGGTTTGCGCATGCTGTGTGCGTACATTCTTTATATTTTTCACTGGAAGCCAGTTGTCATCCAGAAGTCACATGCAAGGTCTGGATTCGTCAGGTAGTCGTACGAAAGTTTGAAAAATCCTCCCTGACCCCACGCCGAACTCCAACTGTTGCAAAGTGTAAACGTACGAGTAGCGTCTTCAAAAGCAACCAGATATACCGCGTGTCCTCCCAGACACTGCTCTCCCTCTGCAGGCATCGGCACGACACCCGTCCGCGCCACCTCCTCCGTCTCAAATGAATCATAAACTTGGATTCCCACTACGACCGGGTACCCGGAGGCCAGTGCGCCCTTCAGCGCACTCAGTGACTGCTGGACCGCCCGGTACGTGAAGGTCGTGTGCAGGCGCGCGTTCGCCACCGCCAGCGCGGGCGGCTGCTCTGCGATCTTCGTGTCGTCGTATTCCATGTAACGCTCGTTGCACACGTGATAGGTGGCTATCGCCTTCGCCACGTCCCGCAGCGCGCACCCGCTGTCTTCAGAGGGGGAGACGCCCTCCACGTACACTCTCGTCACGTAGTACAGAAATAAGCGACTGGGAGGAAAGTCTTGCAGCTTTTCCTTGCGAAGGAGGAACCGCAGCGCGCTGGCCGTCGCGTGCGCACTACAAGTCCCGGCCGACCCTTGATCCATCACGGGCGGCACGTATCCTGTCGTCCTCAGGTCCACCGCGGCGGGCAGGGACTTCCGGCTCGCAGCGACGAACTGGTAGTCGCGGTCATCCGGCTTCTGTTTGACCAGGCCGTAGCGCCTGCCTCCCGTGGATACCGGTAGTTTCCCGCCTTTCTGCAGCTCTGCCGCCCGCGACTCCACAAACTTTTCGAGTCTCGCGGCGTTCGTCTCCAGCAGCTTATCAACAATCGGGCCACATGTCTGGATCATGAAGCCCACAACCTCTCGCTCGGGGTGGGGCAGCGAGTTTGCCAAAGACTTCAGGCAGTCGATGGCCACCGCCTTGTCGGACTTCGCCTCGTGTGTGGGATCTGCATCGCCCGCTGCGACTGCACTCACGATCTCGCACAGCAGCTTGCTGAAGGTTGACGGCGTCAGCACTCCATGTGAGAGCGTTGCCAGCACTCCTGATAGGTTATTAACGTGTGTCGCTTTGACCACCATTCCCAGTTTCCAAGCATGGTACAACATTATTTTGTACTTTTGTTTTCCCATTTGCGCATTCTTTTGGCGCACGCAGCTCCGCTCAATGTCCAGGACATTCACTCCTCGCCCAGATGTTTGTCTGGATACGTCACGGCCCCGCATTGCCATCCCATGCAGCTGTGCTGCGCGCAAGCGGAGAGCGCGTTCACGTCGTCGGGCCGATCACCCCGCTGGAAGCTCCTCCCGGGTACATCGCAGTTCACGTGACGGAGTTGGTCGCGGAGGGAGAGCAGGCCGCTCGCGTTCTTGACGCTGTGGCCCGTGAAGCCTTCCCTCTCATCCCGCACGAGCGCGGGACGATTCACGTACTGCATGCTCCTGCGGGCGGAGGTAAAACGACGTCCATCATCAACCTCTGCAGGGCTCAGCGAAGCCAGCGCCCGGACCGACGCATCCTCATTGCCGCGTTCAACAGATGCGCTGCACAGGAAGGGGCGTCTCGAACAGCGGATGACGCTGGCATCGTGTGGAAGACGATCGATGCACTCCTGCACGAGATGTACGGCTCGGAGCTCACGGAGGAGCTGCGCGGCGATTCAGGAAACGCCGTCGGTGTGCGTGCGTTGTGTGCGCGGCTCTTCTCTCTCGGTATCAGCAGCGCTGAGGCTCGCTTGGTCTCCAGGCAGTTGCAAGATGCGCTCAACAGGGGTGCCGTCGGCGATCTCGTCGGGACCGCGCTACGCCTCTTTCGCGCTGCGGAGAGGGGAGAGTGGTTCGACTTCGCCACACTGAGGATGAGGGCTCGCGGCGACCCTCGATGGTCCGCGGCGCTCCAGGACTACGACGTTGTGATCATCGACGAAGCTCAGGATCTCAATGTCGTGATGGCGGAGCTCGTGATGGAGGTCGCACCGCAGAAGATGTTGGTCTTCGTGGGCGACGGCGGCCAGAAGCTGTACGCGTTCATGGCGTGTCGCGACGTCACTGAGATTCTTCCCCCCGAGTCCTTCAATGCGTGGATTCTGTACATGAGCTTCAGATACGGCAAGAAGGTCTGCGATCTCATCAACACCCTCCAGCTGCCACTGGTCCCGACGTTCGCAGCGGAGGGCGCGCCGGACACACTGGTGCAAGCGGTCGGATCGGGGCTGGAGGTCGCCGAGCCGCACGTGTCTCTCTTTGCGACATGGGCGGACGCGATTGCAGCCGCAAACAAGTACCTTGAGCGTGGGCGATCGGTGTCGATGGACTCCGTGAAGCGACACGAGCTTCTAGAAGCTGCCTGCTCAGAGGACGACGACGCGGGGTATCAGCAGGTCTTGAAGCGCGTGAGCAGGGCCGGCGCGCTGAGGATTTTGAGCGCCATTCGCGACGCCGGCGAGGACGCCATGGACGTCTTCATCAGCACGGTTCATGGATACAAGGTGGGTGTGCGACAAACATGGGTGAGGTTTCAATGTGCGGGTCGCAAACTCAGTTCACTCATGATGCAAATTTCCATTTCGTTTTGTTTTTCATTTACAGGGAATGGAGACCGGCATCGTCGTCGTGAGTCAAGTCATCATCGACGCGAACGGCACGTATCCAAAGTCAGAGAAGCCGAGGGCTTACGTGGCGCTCACGAGGAGCTCCACCACGCTATATCTCGTTCAGCGCTTGACGCGTGGCTTCTTGGCGTCGGGGCGAGGGCTGTTGAGGTGACACCTCCCAGGGGTCTCGCCGGGTTCCACGTACGCATCCTTGATGATCTTCTCGTAGCGCATGATGAGTTTGGCAAGGCGGTCCTGGCCGACGGTGCCGGCTGCCATGGGCGGGAGAGACATGACTGCCTTGGCGGTGCCTTCGAGCCCTTCGTCTGCTGTATCGCTTCCGTCCGTGATGAAACCGTCCAAATCGCTTCCACGATCCTCTCCATCGCTGGAGCGCTCCTCGTCGCTGCGGCACGTGTCTCCCTTCTCCATGTTCCTGCTTGTCTGTGCTAGAGATAATTTCGATCACATTTGCAGCGCACGTACAAAATATTTCATACCTGCAAATGAATCCTGCGACATTCCCCCATGATCCACGCTCTGCATCGAAAACCGCAAAATCCGGTGTCGTCACAGTCAATGATGTGATATGTGAGGACACTTTTTCGGTCATGACGCGGTCCAGTGCTGCCGATCCCGCCAGCAGCACGCGCGCCACGTACGCCCTCGATGCGGACACCGCCACCCTCGTCGAAGGGACGCGGAGTGTTCAATCAGTGGAGGAGGGCGTCGCCGCCAGCGCTTTGTTACTGCTACGGACAGACCCAATGACGGGCACGCAGACCATGGAGCCAGTGCTGACGATGGCGCCCGATGCAACACAAATTCGTGCCGTAGACTCCACTGGAACCGCTTCGACCGCGACCTTCGATCAGGGCGGTTTGAAATGGGACAAAGATAACTGCGCTATCTATCTTGGAAGCGATGTGTTTCGAATCATCTTTTCTCCAGGTGACGAAGAATCTGGCGGCGTGCCGTGCCTGCGTGTGCAAGGACGCACGGCTTCTGGCGTAAATTACGTGACAAGGTTCTCGGTCACAAACGATAACAGTTGATGCAAAGCTGAATACTTGAAACAAGTTTGTAACTGCAATGCCTGTCTGATATAATATTGTTTATAAGCACCAGCACAAAGATGTCGAGGCGCAAGACCAGGCAGCAGAGCGACAAGGAGTGCATGGCACGCATGCATGCGCGACAGCTACCGCGGATCACGACGGGAAAATACACATACGACAAAGTCATTGCGGAGGCACAAGAAAGAGGCTTCAGAGTAATCCACGACATCGCTGCGTGGGATGCGCAGACGGTGCAAACACGTGAAGTATCCTACCTTTGGGTGGTCGCCCACCAACACGCCGCATGTGCTGCAGAGCCGCATCGATCTCTCAGATCACAATGCAGCACAGCTCCTGCTCGAAGCATGTATGTGAACAGTGTGTGCACAAATGAAAACATGTTAAGTACGTGGGTGTATCTGTGAATCTCTGCCTGTGTGTGCGCGGACGTCTAAGACAAACTGCTGACCTCAATTGCCATATGTCTACATTTGAAAGATTGAAGCATGTGTGGTTGTGCGTTCGTCTATTGTGCTCCTTGCTGACATGTTTTCGGCCGCCATGAACAGCGGCCTGTGATTTTTTTGTATCCTACTTCCAAAGCAGACATGTACTTCCTCCTCTTCCTCATCTTCCTGTTGTGCGTGCTGACGTACTGGACGAGAGCAGTAGCATTCTTACAATGTGTCATGTCTGTCGCGCGGCGCAAGTGGTTCA
Organism: Tribonema minus; assembly: GCA_017506865.1. Lineage (NCBI taxonomy): Eukaryota > Xanthophyceae > Tribonematales > Tribonemataceae > Tribonema > Tribonema minus. The sequence goes on from JAFCMP010000223.1 coordinate 492,412, forward strand.
TGGCCCACGCCGCTTACCCGCGGAAGCGATCCAGGATGCCGTCGATCCTGCACCCAGTTCTGGATGCCTTCCTCAATCTTGACGCGACAGCGTACTCGCTGGACCACGGCGTCACCCCTTCAGAGCGAATCGCCATTAAATCCGCCAGGGCGTTTGCAGTCGTCGCTCCTGAAAACCCTGTCCTCAGTTGGGAGGACGGCGTCGACAGCAGGCAGTGGGCGCTCGCAGACATGCGTAAAGCAATCAGCGCTGCGGGCGATGGGGTAGATGTCACAGAGGAAGTGGTTGCTGAGTGGGAACGGGAGGGTGTGGCGGTGTTGTGCAGGTGCATGGCGGAGAGATGCCTGTGGGAAGCAGGAGAGGACGTGCCAGACGGCTCATCCATCTACCTTCTTGTAGAATACGATGGACACGCGGTGCTGAAGCAGGGCGGACACGAGTCGTTCATGTGCGTGTACGGCCCCAGTGAGAAAGGTTGGGTGTTCCCCCCTGTGCCATCCGATGAGGCGTGCGCCGCTGGCCTCGGGACGAGACGTGTAGACATCGCAACTGTTGATGGGGCAGACGTGACAGACATTGTGCGACAACTGTGCGGGCCTCGAAGAGATTTCTGGGCCAGCACTGGTCACGCGCTGACGGCGGTGTCTGTCGCGCTTGCGTTCAAGATACACGGAATTGAGTTTGGAGCGGTGACGATAGGTGATGTGATTAACGATGACATTGTCTGGTGACTCAAAATTCATTCAATCAGTTGCTGCAGGCTTGAAGTGTTTCCACTCCTTGCAAGCACTTGTGCACTGTGCACGTGACCGCATCAAGGATAACATCGTCACGATCTACAGGCAGTCCCGGCCTCGAATTGGGCACGCTCAGAGACACGAGAGTGCTTACGCCGTCCTCCCTGCAAGAGACAGCTCTGATCACCACCTCACCCAGCCCGTCGACGGAGGACTGAAGCGCGTTCAGCGCTTGCTGCAGTTGCTCCAGGTCCAGTTCATGGGTGCTTGGCACTCGGACATACAATGTTTGCGAGCAGAGATCAGAGCGCGTGGTATTCTTGATGACGCAGCCCTGCATTGCCGCAGTTGGCCAAGTGACCACCCTGCCCTCCGAGTCCAGGAATGTAACATCGAGTAGCCCGACCCGCTTGACTGTGAGGTTTGCCTTCGCTCTCGTGAGCGGATCTGCGATGCTGACCTTGTCCCCAGTGTCGAAAGGACGCCGCACGAACGCGAGAATGATGCCTTCAAATAGGAGCTGCGCAGTCTTGCCGAAAAGGAAACTGCACGCCAGAATGATGGTCACGATGGTGAGGGCGTTCGAAAGGAGGTCCGTTCCAGCGAGTTTGAGGAGAGTGAAGAGGATGGCGATGCACGATATGGAGGTGAGCACTCTGTCCAGCATTTGCATCATAGAACGGTAGTCGCTTACGGTGGAGAGGACGCCGTCCCTGTCATCGGACGCGGCATCGAGAGCTTCGGCAAATCCTCTTCTGGAAACCTCGCCATCGCGGTCGGTATCGAACAGGGCTCGCAATCGGTGCCGCAGGCGAGGTGGAACTCCCGAGTCGAGCTGGCTCATCGACAGTGTGCTGCGCGACCGGGGCGACGGGCACCGATGTGTTGTCCTCATTGGGCTCAATGCCATGATAACGCTCCTCATCGGAGACGTCGCCCTCGACGGCGCGGCGTGCAGGGCGTGCAGAAGTTTGTCGTAGAGCAGGGCAGAGTAGCCGGGCGTCAGGTGCGACGCTGTGTCCCCTGCTGCCTCCAATTTGGAGAGTCCCCCTCGCGGACCATGAGGGGTCGCCTGCGTCGCGGTAGCAGACTCCGCAAACACCTCGAGAGCGTCGATTAGCTCGAGGTTTTCCACCGCGCATCCAATCTTGACGATGTACGCATCCCAAATGACATGTTTGGACACAGCGCTGGTGATGAGCGCTTGTGCGAGAAGAATGGTGCTTGATATGGCAAAGAACTGCAGCACGACGTGAGGGTATGTCAGCTGCGCTGCCCAGAACGCGCAGCACGCAGAAAGTTTCGAGAGCACGATGCGATATGTGTTCCAAAGTGCATCAGAGAACTCATGCCGCATGTTCTCCATGAAGCCTGCCAGGACAGAGCATATCAGCTTTGTCGCCGCGTCAACGCTGCTCAGCAGTCCCAAAACGGCCACTGCATTCACGTGGTATACGATGCCCGTCGCCAGCAACGGCACGCCGACGACTAGTTCCACTGACGCCCATTTCGCATTGCGCGCGATGGGCGGTGAACAGATCATGAGTCACTCCTGTTGCACATATTGTTCAACCGCGCGCAGACATCATCTTCTCCAGGATTGTGTTCACCGCTCCGCTCGGAGCCTCAGCGCCGCACGCGGCTTCGAGCCTGTCGCTCTCGGAGAACGCGTCGCCTAGAGCGGCGCCCGTCCCTGCGGCCTCAGGTATCAGTGCAATCTGTGGCGACGTAACTGGGAGAGTGGCAGTCACCAAGGGTACGGCCGGCGACATGGCCATTTGACGAAGCGCTTCAAACGCTGAGTCGCCGCAATACACTTCGCCGGTACCATCGACGAGTGTTGGTGTACCGGAGACCCAGACCGGCGGGGGTGTCTTCCTGACGTCGTGCACGAGCACTTGCAGTCCCAGCTCATCAGCAAGGGCAACGAGGTCCTCGGAGTGCTTGCAGTAAGGCTTGTGAGCTGCGTAGATCGTAATGTGATCCTCAGCAGTCTCGTCTTCCTCTGCCGGAGCGCGCAGGACAAATGGCGGGCGCTCTGCGGGGGCAATCCTAGCCCTCATGCTGCTCTGTAGGGAGATTAAGATAATATTGCCCGTGCTCACTTCGCATATGAAAAAATGTTGAGTGTTGCTAAAGGCCATGGACGAGGTGGTAAACAGTATACCCGTGACCCAGGTCTGTGTTGAAGACGCATTCATCTCCACTCCGCTCCCTGCGTCCTCACGCCACGCGTCCTCGCGCCCCGCGTCTTCACGCCGCTCGTCATCCTCATCCTCTTCATTCTCTTCTTCCCGGTACTCCTCGTCGCTGTACTCTTCCGAGACCGCCATGTCAGAGCGCCCACAGCGACGTCTCCGCACGCCGCCCACAACGAAGAGATGCGTGCGTGCCCCTGGTGCCCCTCGCAAGCACACCCCGCCTCCTCGGCGTCAGAGCTCGAGGCGCATTGAGACACGTGCGCCACCCCCCTCGCGCGCCTCTCCTCGAGAGGCACCTAGTGTTGACGCGCATTTTGCGCGCGCTCCCTCCCCCGCGTGTGAGGTCGAGGACGAGGAATATGCTGATGACAGCGGCCTCACAACAGATGCAATGGTAGCTGCGCTGGCTGCTGCAGGGGCGCACGCTGCGGTGACGCAAGACCCCAAAAACGGAAACAGGGGGAGCAACGTCCTGCTAGGATTGGTGGGTTTAGCAGCAGTCGCTGGGCTAGCGTTCTGGATGCACAAGACGATTCGGGAGATGGCAGCAGAGATCAGGAATCTTCGTGAAGAGCTTGATATAGCGCAGCTAAGCGCGGACGAGGTGGCTGCCATCGCCAGTGAGCAAATTGAAAAGCTCCTTGCAGAGGAGGTCGAAGTGGTTCCGGTTCCCACGCCAATTCCAGCTGCGGCTGTCGCTGAACAAGAGCCCACAGCGGTCGCGCCGCCGCTCATTGAGGAGGTCGGATCGACCGCAGACGTGCCTGTTGAGATTTTCAACAGCGCCACCGTCGAAGACATCACGGAGGCCTCGAGCTGAGCAAGTACTGTCTCGAAGGGTGGTGATGGCTCTATGTGAATGAACCAAAGTGAATGAACCAGAATGCTCTTCCATATCATCTTGTGAAAATTGTGAAAGCCGTCGACGCGACATATTGTTATTTTGTGTGTGGCATGTAATGTGGCAAGGCTGTATTTACGCATCTCCTGAGGAGATGAGCGCAATGCTGGGCGTACCCCGACACACAAACACATCGGCCACATGGAGCTGCACACGCGCAGGCATCGCATTTAGAGTTGTCGCGGTCAACGCCAATGGTGGTACGTTCGAAGACGTCAGCAAACGTGTGGTGCTGGATATTGAGGGCGACCAAGGCGCTTTTGAGGCAATGAGAGAGGTGGTGAGAGCATTTTATATAGCTAGATTCAGTCCGTCTCCATTTCATTGAAGATGTCAGGCGGGATCCTCCAGAAGTCGGTGTCAGTGTCGAGAGGATCCGGAAACTGGGGGTTCTCGCCTTCTCCCCCTCCCATCTTGTCCAGATCCACCACTGCGCAGCACCCCCAGACCACCGTTCCCTGTGTCACGTTGCCGCCATCCCAGCGATACATTGCACGTCTCACGATGACTCCAAAGTCGCCGAACGGCGTGTCGTAGTAGTCCGGTGTCCACTGGCTCTCCTTGACGTTGTTGCTTCGGCACCTGCAGAAAGGACGATCGGCATCATTAGCACTGATGACAACGCATCTTGCACAGAGGCGCAGCAGCGGAGTGGTGTATCATTGTCAGAAAGCACGTACGTACCAGTCTTTGAAGGCCGCCTGGAACACGTGCTCGGGGCACCATGCCTCCGCTCTCTTCTCGATTTCCGCGCGGCTCATGAAGTTGCGAAGTGGGTTCATGGTGCTCGCGAGCATCTGGTTCTCCTTCACCACGTGCTTGCTCAGGAGCCCCGATGACCACAGGTCCTTGCCGCCCAGCATCACTGCCGCCGTCTGGTATGCATGATTTATTTTTCTGAGGATGGCGGGCAGCTCCATGGTCCGCATCTTCGCGAGCAGGTCCGTGCGTGTGCGGGTGACCTTGACGCTGAAGTTGAAGATGGGGAGACGACGTTGCGCGGAGCCGGAGTTGTCGAGGTAGTTCTCGGGCAGGGAGTTGCCCGCCATCATGCCGGTGCACTTGATGCTCCCCTGCCGCGCTTTCTTGCCCTTTTGCGCCACCATCATCTCCTCATTGCTGACCAGCGACTGGAACTGACCCTGATCCAGGGTGAAGGTGCCGCGAACTTCGGGCGCGACCCAGATGAGCTTGTCCTGGTCCAGGGTCTCGAGGCCGAAGGTTCCCTGCGCGCGGCAGCACGACAAATGCAGAAGGCACAGTTGAGCTTCTGAGTGGGCGCTCATCTGCACATCACATCAAATAGAAGAGGCAGGCACTGACCTGAACATCGTTGCCAATGATACACACGTCGTTGCTGCTGTAGATGGCAGCCATGAAGTTGACGAGCGTCGACTTGCCCGTGCCCGCCTTCCCTTTCAAGAAAGGCACCACCTGCCACGTGTCAAGCGTCCCGCTCCAGTAGAGCATGCGCCCCATGAGGGCCATCAGCCAGAAGCGCGTGTGGCCGCAGAACTTTTGCGTCTCGAAGATGGTGTCGAGGATGGGCGTCGAGACCTCTGTGAAGGGGTGGAGGGGCAGGCCTTCGGGAATGGGGCCTCCCTGCTGGCGCTGGACCCGCACAAAGTGCGGCGCGAACGGCATGCCATGGTACGCGCAGGCGGCGAGGTCTTCTGGCAGCTCGAAGCGCGGGTCGTCAAAGTAGACGAAGAGGTCGCCGAGCACGTTGTAGAGGCCGTCGCTGAAGGATAACCACTCTCTCGTGGTTCTGACAACAGGAAAGTCCGCTTCAATGCAGATTCTGAGCTTGTCGACGATGGCGTTGGTCCCCACCGTCAGGAACATCATCCACATCGAGTTTGAGTGTCTGCGCGTGAAGATGTTAGCGCACACAAGCTCGAGAGTGCTGATGTCGACGCCGTTGACATTCACTGCGGGGACCCATGCTCGCGTTCTCCTGCCGTTTGCGACGATCTCGCGGTATACCACGTCTCCTCTGTGACGAAGCTTCAGCCTCCGTGTCCATGTGAGGGCGAACCTGAAGAGCGTCTGCATGTTGGTGGGCTTCGAGTCGAGGGGGGTTGCGAAGCGGATGAGGATGTCCTCGGCAGAGTGCATCGTCGCCACGTTGTCGCCCTGCCACGAGGACGCCGCGACGAGGCAGGTGTAAGACTCATGCACGCACCGAATGACCCTCTCGGCGCGTGCACGTAGGTCTGGCTGTCCCGTCTCCTCTGCCCACGCAACCAACTGCACTGCTGACTGCGCTCCATCCTCAAAGGTGGCCAGCGCCTGATCCGGCCTGAAAGCAGCAGTTCCCCAGCCATACAGCGCTCTCAGCTTTGCGTCCACACCATCTGCTGCTCCCCAGGCCGTACCCCAGTCCTGTTCCATCTCATGGAGCTCCTGCGCTGCTGCTGCGTTATCTGCGGGTTCATCATCCGCAGCAGCTGCCAGCCCGGTAGCCCCATTCATATGGGTACGCGATGCGCAGCGCAGTGGGTTGTGACATGCATGTCTAAGCTCCTTGCTGTATTTAAAATGGGAGAGGAATGATTATGGGAATCACAAAGTTCAAGTGGGATTTTTTTGGTTGCGCTGTCCTGTGAGCTGCATTTATTAGCAGGACGTGCAATTTGTTGTTTGCACCCCACTCACAACTGAACACACGCTGCGCAATGTTTTGGGATGTCACAAGCAAACACTTTTGTTGCAGAAGTTGGAAGTTCAGTTCAACTGAAATGAGATCTCGAGAGTTGAAGCATTCGAGTCGCGCCGTTGTGTACGCGCCGTAAAAAATGTAGGCACCAGGTAAACGATGGACATCATCACTGCGGACGAGGCTGTGCGCCTTCAAAAGGGCATTATGACAGCTGAGCAGCTCGCGGTCTCTATCCTCAGCGAGAGGGTAGACCAGTCGATTCGCTCGGCTTGTGTGCAGAAAAGCGGCAGCACGACAGTAGTAATTCCAGAGCTCCTTTGGGGTGTACCCACGTTTGACAGGGAATCCGTCACCTTGGAGATCATCTCTCTGTTCCGCAGCCACGGGTTCACGGTGCAGCCAACACACGAAGGACGGCTGCTCATCGCATGGGGGGCTGCCACTGGCGAAGTCGGGTCGTCCACGTTCATGCCGGTTTCGGCTGCTCGCACCTGTGCCTCGAAGTCTCTCATCGACGAGTCCTGCTTCACCCACACCATGCCTGCACCAGTAATGGAGGCTCGACAGGAGGCGGAGCAGACGGCCGTGGCGCCATCCTTCGGCACGCGCGTAGTGAGGTTGTCGTGACGTGATGCGCGCTTTCAGGTCGAAAAAATGTGAAGATCATATATAACAGAGAGTGAGATATGTCCATGTCCAAGATGACAAGTGGCGAAACCGTGCTGCTCGCCGCTCTGCTAGCCCTCTCCGTCGGCCTCACCTACGACATGTTTTTCGGCCCTCAGGGCGCCAAGCGCATCTTGCTCGGCCGTCGCAGCATCAAGGATGGCTTTGCACAGGGCGCGCGCTTCCTCGGCGCCGGTACGAACGAGGCCAACGCCATCTACCGCCACCAGGTTGGCGCTGCCGTCAGTCCCAGCCTGGGTGTCGCGAGCATTGGAGAGGTTTACGCCAACAACTACAAGGAGGCCCAACACGCAGATGTCCCGGACACACGCGTCCCTGCACCCGTGTCGTGGGGTCCATATGACGATGACAAGCAGCCACTGTCCGAGGCGTACGGACAGGCATTTGGGAGCGCTCCTCCCAGTATGCCCACAGAAGCCCAGTTGAAGGCAGGTACAGCTGTGGGAGCCCTCATGCCCGATGTCACACAACGCTCGTATGCCGACCTGATCCGCGGCAACCCCTGAGCCGCATTCTGCACGGAATGCGCGCGCTGCGGAATGCACTTGCAGCCACCTCAGTTCCATTCACTTACCAGCCGAAAATGGTGAAAGCTTTGAGTGCGATGATGCAAGGCCACACGACTGCGGTGGCGGTTGTCCCTGTTGGGATATCGATGCAGGGCGGCACGCAACTGCCGCTCTCGACCGGAGATGTCTGCTGGCACGACTGCCATCCATTCGATTGGCAACCGTGCCGCATTCCTGAGTCATATGACAAGAACAAAGATGTTTACTATGCACGGGGATGCTTCTGCTCGTGGGAGTGTGCAAAGGCTTTCTGTGTTCGACAGAGCGCGGGAGGGAGGCTCGGCGACTCTGTGTCGCGCATTGCGCTGCTGGCCAACCGCGCTCGACGGGTGCCTTCCGGCGAACGTCCTTCTTGCTTGAACGCAGTGTACTTGAGGTGTCTGCCGTCGCGTGAGAGGCTCAAGATGTTCGGAGGCGACCTCTCCATCCACGAGTACCGTGCGGGTTGCATGAGGCTAGACGGCACGATCATAGGATCTCCATATGCTGCGATCCCTGCGCGGTGCGCCCCTCCGTCCTTCATGCAGGCCCGAGGGGTGCTAATGATTCCGTGTACAGCAGTGCAGGGGGACTTGCGACCGTGTGAGAGCGTGAACTCCGTTGCGATCGCAGCTACGGGTGCTCCTCGCCAGTCGCATCGCTCTCGAGTGCCCGGGGAGGACAGCATTCGGCAGCGTCTTCAGGAGCACCGCAACCCGTCGCCATCGCAGGTGACTCTGGACAACTCGATGGGCATCGTCGTGAGGACACGCGTCTGACACGTGCTCGCTTCTTGGGCCGCTCCCCCCCTCGCGTCGGGGCTGCTGGGCAGCTCATCAGCAGGTAGCTCAGCGCGAACTCTCCTGCAGTGAGTCCACACCACAGCGTGTAGTCGGGGTCCAGGTTTTTGCACCCGCGCAGCTGCGTAAACACGTACCTTACGTCGCCAACGGTCAGATTCCCAATTCGTGATCTCGTTGCCGCCTTCTGTGCCCCTGTTGAAGCACGCACGACAGGTCTGGGAACATCATCAAATGGATCAATATGCCCCTTGCTTGCATTCATTGCTCCACTCCTTCAGTTGCAACAAAAAAAATGCTTGCTGCTTCGCCGCCCCGAGCTCATGCGGACTCGTTCTCTGACGAGGCCGACATTGACCTCCACGCGTCGTCCGCCGCCGCGTTCCAAACGAGCATGCTCGCTCACATCGACTGCAACAGTGTGCCTGTGGCCGACATGGCGTGGGAATCAGGAGGGGAGCTGTTGTGGGACTGCAAAGGCGTGTACGCAAGAGTGATGCCATTCATGACGGCGCTGGCCATGCACAACCGGGAGGCTGATGTCGTCGACGCCGCGGGCGCACAGCGGCGAGTGCTGATCGTAGCGACTCAAAAGTCGGAGTACATCAAGGATCCACGTCTGCTTCGCATGCTGCGCGCATATTGTCACTGCGGGCTGGTACTGTACGGCAAGCGCGAGAGCGCCACATCGCTATTGCGGAGGTACATGATGTGCGACATGTTCGGCCTCGAAGAGGCGCGAGACGTCGTGCAGGTTGCAATCCGGTGTCGACTCGACCCGCTGTCTGCGTTCGCTGTATTCGACTCGCTGGCAGGGACGATACTCGAATCGTCTTCGCTGGCGACGGAGGTCGCAGATTTCCTGAGGCGGAGAGCGGTGGAGGCACTGGCGCGTGCAAAGAGGTGCACAGACGCTACTCTGTGCTCTATCGCCAAGCAGCTTCGCAGAGATGACGTCAACTGCACGGAGCCAGAGCTGATGGAGGCACTGCACGGCCTGTGCGTGAGGAGGTGCAAAGGCAACCTGAAGGCCGCTGCAGACTTAATGTTTGCGCAGTGGGATGAGGGAGAGGTAGGCGGCGGGGAAAAACGAGAGCGCGTGGAGGGGACCAGCCTGTGGGATTGCGTGCGGGTCTCAGGGCTGTCGCCACAGAGCATCATCGCCTTCCGCACCTCCAACCCTCCCGGAGCGCTTTCAGACGAGTTCCTCATGTCTCTCGTGCAGGCCGTAGTGCAACATGACGGTCACGGCCCGAAGGCCCGCCGAAAGGTTCACAGCGCGGCGTTCCCATGTGTAATACCGGTATCCCCATCAGCGTCTGCTGCATTTGCGTGGCGGGCGCTCGCAGAACCAGGCGGACCGATATGTTATTTTGTTGCGCTCCCCTTCGCGAAGAATGATTCGGTCTGTTCGCCCCCCTTGGTGGTAGGCAGCAGCGCTCTGAGGCTGCATGTGACGTTCGGGGGGGTTCACGTGTCAGCCTCGCTGACTGCGAACGAGGGCATCTGCGACGCGGCGGAGGACGATTTCGCTGTCCAGCTCGAGGTCGTCAATTTCAGGCACGACAGGTGGAGGAGGGAGTCATCAAGGGTGGGGGGAGCGGTGCCGCGTCTGCTGGCGGCAGGAACACTATCGGAACCCGGCTACCTCTTCGACCCTGCTCGTCACCCCCACATGTATCCGGACGAGCCGCCTCGAGACCCTCACTTGCTGGTCAAGGTCACCGCCACGAAATGGAGTGGATGAATAATACAATCTGAGTTGAAAAAATCTGTACAAAGTTATATACACGCGTGCCATGTCTTCCAATCACCCGAGTATCGTTGGCGCCTTTTTGGGTTCCCTCGCGTCGTACTCCTTTTGCATCGGCAGCAACCAGTTCAAGCACAAGTCGCGGACCGCGAATGGTTTGATCTTTGTGGCCTCTGCGGGGCTGTTCGGCGGCGCCCTTCTGGCTGGCCCCAAACTCAACAAAGGAAAGGCTGAAGCAGCGCAGGCATTAAATGCCTTGGTCACCGTGGCTCCCACTGTGGGCTTTATCCTCAACGAGCTGGCCATGAACAAGAAACTTGGCACATCCAGTTTTGAGCCCTCCGACGCCGTCGACATGATCCCACTCTTTGCGTACCCTCTCATTGTGCACCTCGTGACGAGTAATCAAGAGTTGCAGAACGCCATGATGGGCAAGGCTGACCTTGGGTCTGCCGCCGCTGCCAGGGCTAGAGCCTCGGCTGGCCGCATCGCGAGCGAGCAAAGCGCTCGCTTGCGTGACGCCACTGCCAGCGGCTTCCAGAGCGCCTCAGACAGGCTCAACGGCCCCAGGCAGAACGCCCTGCCTGTCTCAGAATCGGCGGTTGCCGCGTTTCTCAGAAACGCAGGCCGTGCGGCCCATGCCGGTGACAGCTACGGACCGAGCGCTGCGCAGAGGGCCGCTACGCATGCTAAGGCTTACAACCCCAACGGCCTGCCCGGCAAGCCGATGGGCGTGCCGCGAGCGAGAACTGTGAGCATCGCAGGCAAGCGGGCCCCGCTCAACCTTGCCACTTCGCGCATGTCACCTGAAATGTACACGACGACGGCCGGCTACACTGGCAACGTCGGCCTCTGATCTTCACAGCCGACTCAGCCTAAATAAACTCTTGCACATCATGTGATGCGCAATGTTGGTCCTCGCTATTGATATCGGCATTCTGAATTTTGCATCTTGCCTCACCGAGATTGGTGACGAGCCGCGCGTCATCGCTTGTCAGGTGAACGGCATCGGTGCCACGAAAGACCCTATCGACGTGCTGGTGAGGGGGATGTTGAAATGCTTCTCCCGTTTCCCTGACACGTTCTCCCCGGACGGCCTTCATCTAGTCGTCATCGAGCAACAGTGCGCTATGGCCTCGCCTAAAAATTTTGCGCTCGCCGCGGCTGCCTTCAGTCACTTTGCCGGAAGGTCCGACCTTGATGTGGCCTTTGTCAATCCGCGCCATAAATTTTCCTCCATCATCAAGATCTACCCCCACCTCGCACAGGAAGTCGAGGGGGTAAAGGGCAAGGCCCTGAAAGCGCTCAGCATCCGCATCGCCAATGACATTGCAGCAGCCGACACGGAGGCGTTCGCACCCTACATCCTAGCCGTGAAAGAGAGCACAAAGTACGACGACCTCAGTGATACCCTTCTGATGAGTTTGACAGCGCTCGTACCGCCCAGGAACAAACGCAAGAGGTGATGGCGGCACGCATTCCGCGGAATGCATCCCAGAAGTAACGTGTCGTGATGCTGCAATCACACGTCACAACGAATGCAGGGCGTCACATGGCATGGCGCTTACGCCTGGGTGCCTGGGTCTGAGCCGGCACCGCTGCCTCAACATCTCATAGGCAACAGCAGAGGCTTCACCGCCATAGGAGCTTGGTTTGCGAGCGGCAAGGCTGCTCCCCTCGCAATCACTTCAGGCATCACAGGTGTAGGCAAGACGAGCGCGGTCAGGATGTACGCTGCGCGCAGTGGCACACGGCTCGTGGAGTGCCCGTCAGAGTGCCATCGCAAGTCTCACACCGTTGACGCAACTTTGAGGAAGGCGCAAGAGGAGGGGGCAGTCGCGTGGTTCGATGATGCGCACAGCCTCATCGCTGAACCGGCCGCCCTGCAGAGGCTGATCGACACACTCACAGGTGCACAGGCACCTATTGTCATATCCGGAGATGATCTGTGTGGGCACCTCACGAGGAAGCTGCAGGAGGCGGGCGCAACATTTGTGAAGCTCGAACCAGTGGGCCAAGGCGAGCTCAGCGCTCATCTCGTCACGCAGGGCGATCTCTCCTACTTTGACTGCTGCAGGATCGCGGGAGCATCTCGGGGAGATGTCCGCGCGGCAGTGATCGATGTCCAATTCTGGAGCATCACCAAGAAGGAGACAAAGCGCAAGCGCGGGCTCTGTGCTTCGGGCCCGGTTGTGCCCCTGGGTGCCTGTACGAGACGTGAGCCGTGCTCAGATGAAATGACACCGGAAGCTGCGGAAGCGCTGGTGAGGGAGAAATGGAGGTGCCATCCCGCCTGGTCCGCATCCCTGCAGGAGATGTGCGACGACTGCGATGCGATCGCCCTTGCCGACATTTATGTGGGAGGAGCCATGGAGAAAGGAGAGGAGGGCCCTCTCACATCTTGGGCTGCAGCGAGGTTTGTCGAACGCATACCGTCAGGGCCGCAGTGGCAGCTGAGGCGGCGTCACGGGCTTCCGGATGCCCTCACGGAGTTCAGGCAACGACCTGTTCGCCCGGACGGACCGCGCAATAATGAACATGCACTTCTGTGAACGACACATTTTTATATTGCCTTGGTCTCAAATGACTTTCAACTTCGCCAAGTTTGACCCTAAGGAGATGACGCGGTCGCCTGCATGCGTCGCGATCGTCGGGAAAAGGGGCACTGGTAAGTCTATGCTGATCAAAGACCTGCTGTACCATCTCAACCTCGCCGGCGTTCCGCGGTGCATCTGTTTCTCCGCCACCGAGGAGGCAAACTCGTACTTTGGCACTTTTCTGCCAAGCGTTTTTGTGCACCCATTGGACCCCGACACCTTGGACAGAGTGTGGAAGGCTCAGAAGGAGCTGGTGTTACAGAAAAGAGTGGGTCAGCTCAACCCGGACACAGACACGCGTCTCGTGCTCGTCATGGACGACTGCGCATACCACAAACAAATGATGAAGTCGGCAACTCTGCGTGAGATATTCATGAACGGCCGTCACCACGGCATCTACTTCATAGTCACGTTGCAGTACCTCATCGACCTCAACGTCGCAATGCGAAGTAACGTCGACTGCTGGTTCTATCTCAAGGAGCTCTCCCACAAGAACCAGGAGAGGATCTACAATGAATCGTGTGGATTTCTGCCGTCTTTCTTGACCTTCCAAGACCTCTTCATGGCCAGCACAGCGAACTACGAGGCGTTCGTGGTCAACTCGAGGTGCAAAAGCAACGACCCACAGAAGATCGTCGCCCACTATCGAGCTGATGCAAACTTAAATTTCAAGTACGGCGCTCCTGCTCTTTGGAGGTACCATGACGAGGTCTATGAAAGCGCCAGCGACAAGTACCAGCGCTTGCAGAGGACGCAGCAGGACAGCAGACCCATGTCGGAAGCGACGAGGAGCAGGAAAGGCGGAAACACGATCATCGTGCGTAGACAGGGGTGACAGGGTGATGCACAAAAAGTCCCAATTGAAATTTTGAAGGACATCTTCAATGTTGCAGTTCTAGCCCACATTCCCAAACTGGAGGGTCCCACTTGACGTTGACTCCCAAACCACAATGTCCTACTTGACATGTCCTGCTCACAACCAGGATTGCCACTCCATCATCAGCACCACTCCGACATGGCATTAGGATGGGTGAGAAGGCAGACGCACCGGATTCCGCTCTACGCAGTGTACCGCAGCGCAGAGGAAGTGTTTGATTACCTGCAGCAGCATGTACCGGAGGTTGTAAACTTTGTCTGCATCGATGTGGGCAGCTTTTTGCTGTACCTGCAGATGCCGGGCCAGAAGCCGCATGCGAGGCTGCAGGGGCTGCTGGACACATGCTTTGGTGCGCCCCTGCAGCCCGTACCCGGCACCTTTACAGCAAAGTGAGTGAGAGATTGTTCAAATGCTTTTCCCGCACTTTCTCGCACTTTTCCCGCACTTTTTCAATGCACCCAACACCTTGTGCCATGCGCACCTCGTTCCGATCGCGCAGGGACATCAGAGGCCATCCGTCAAAGGGTGTGTTCAGGAGCCAAGGAGGAAACCGAACCCCCGCAGTCTCCCCCGCCGTCTCACCGGCACCTCCGTTCCTGTACGACGACGCAATGCGTTACGTCGAGGTGGCAGCGCCGACTGGCACAGTGGACGCGTGTATGGCCGACTTTGACATTGGGGGGTTCCCGATCCTGCACAATCCAGCGCCCCTCAACACAACAGCACCAGCACCGGCCACGGCGCCGCCTGCATACGTGCAACCTGAACGCAGCCGCACAGAATCGCTCAAGGTGAAGCGGCTCAGGCAGACCGTCGAGAACTTCCGACGCTGCAGACTGACACCTCTACTCGACGGCGTCCGCCGCCCCAACACCGTGACAGTGGGCGTGGAGTATGCTCTTCTCGCGCCTTTGGCAGCAACGGGCGGGGCCACTGTCGCACTCGACGGTGGCCGCGCGTCGGGCATGCTCACGATGGCCATGCAGGGCGCTTTCGGCATGGACTTCTCTCCCGATGCTCGTGACACGTCACAGGCATCGAGCGCACTGCCAGCGGCACAGGACACTGGCTTGCTCGGCCCCGACGACTACACACTCAGCGCGGAACTGTTTGCGATCCTGAGCACGCTTCCGTCCTTCGATGCGGAACTTCCAGGAGAGAGCATGGCGTCGGGAGGTGGTGTGGGGGGGGTGAACGACAGCTTCACGAGCCTGTCGCTGACAGGTGATGGATCGATGGGAGCTTTCGCTACCCGCGGCGAGCTTCAGGACATGAAGGTCGCTGCCGTGTGAATAACATGAGCATATTCATCACAAGACACGGACTTGTCTTTTTTTTGTTTGCTGTCTCTCAGACTTGCAATGACGAGCGTCATCGCCGGTGCTGTGTTGGGAACTGCAGTCTATCGCGTGCTGAGTGCTGGAAGCCTTGGGCTCAGCGAAGTTGTTGATTCGCACGATCAGCCAATTGCCGACGATGACGACTCGCACGAGCGGCCGCATCCTGCTCCTGTTCAGCATGACACCGCTGCACCCCCCGAAGACGCTGTCGCACCCCCTCCCACACCCCTGCCCTCCGGTACAGGCTGGGATCCGCCTGAATTGCTCGCCCCAATAACTGACATGGACACAGAGTACAGTGATTTCATGGGCGCACTGATGGAGGCCGAAAGGCAACGAACAAAGGACATGAGGGACAGAGTCGAGAGGATGAAGGAGGCATCAAAAACCAGTGAATATGAGAGACAGAGGAAGATCTTTGATGCCCCCCCTGCTGCGAACCGAGAGCCTCCGGCATGTCAACCCGCGGGCGTGCGTGGACCTGGCTGGCTGTCGCAGGTTGGACCTAGGAAACCTAAGCCGGAGGGCACGTTAGCACCGGTGCCTCCCCCAGAGGACATCATGAAGCGGGATGAGATAGCGCGCAGAAGGGCTCTCGTCGACGCGGAGGTGAGCTCCGGCGCGGCGGGGACCTCGCGATTCAAACACCTAGAGAGGCCGGTCGAGCAGGAATGGGGTGCAGCGGGACTGAACCGCAATGCGACTCTCGGACGTGACGAGTTTCTGCTCATCAGACGAGACGGACTCGACGTGCCTGCTAGTGGACCCGGCCGAGCTGGCAAGACTGCAGGCGTTTGGAACGATGTCGAATCAACATTGCACACGCTAAGGTCTGACGGCGTAGAGTACAGAGCGCCCATCGGGGCCAAGAGCGCTAGAAACGGGATGGCAGCAGTTGCGCGATTCGACGAGGACGGCATCAGGAGACACGAGGTCACGAGTTCCGCGTTCAGCGGGGCACGAAAGGCTGTTGGCCCCGCGCGATTGCTGATTTCGGAGCATCGCACATCGCGTGATGCGGAGATACGCGTACAGGCAACAGGGGGAGCGCGGACAATGCCGGCGTCTGCGACTCGAGACGATCCCGCTTTCGCTTCGCGCAGAGAGTCCGTCGGCGCCGAAGGGGTGGGCACAGCTGTCGGCAAGGTCATGCACGGCGCAGCGGCTAGGCGCCGCCAGGAGATTCGCGAGGCGAGCGACCTGGGTGTACACCTCGAATCCCCCGCTGCTTGGAGGGCGGGGCTCGCAGCTGCAGGTGCGACACGAGATGGACGGATCGCACAGAAGGCAGGCAGGGCCATGAAGGTACGCCAGCCGACGACATCGCACCAGCTGGGCGCAGGGTCCCCGTGGACGGGGCAGATGGCTCTCGCAGCTGAGAAACGCACAGTCAGCGCGCCACGCGCCATCACCACCTCTGTGGCACAGCCTTCGCGAATGCCGACTGCGGCAGTGCGAACTTCGACTGTAGCTGAGAAACTGTCGCGGGCGGCTGCGGCAGCTGGCTTCGCTGCGGGCGCGAAGACCGTCGCCGCGGGGACCAGAGCACCGGAGACAGAGAAGAGGGAGAAGGTCGTTCCTCCCCAGTCATTCCCTCACTCCGTCGGCGCCGGCAAAGGCGCCGCTGTCGGAGCGGCGCCGCAACCTGCGAAGTCGATGGCGCTAATGAGGCAGGGCGTCGAGGGACGGCGCAACGTAAACCTCGGGTCTCGAGCCCCGACGGGTGCGGCGCCCGCCGCATCGACGCCGTCGCTCAAGACGGAGACGGTCGCTGCAGACAGGAGTCACGCATCTGTGGGGTCCGTCCTCAGAGCGAGAATGGCCGCGCGTCGCACGGGCGCAATCCTTGTTTGAACTGGGAATCTCACTCCCAATTCACAGCTGTGTCTCGCAGCTGTCTGAAAAAATGTTGCGCTAGGTTCAAATGTCAGTCACTCCTCAGAAGACGACGACGTATCTCTCAGGAGGCGCAGTCGTAGCCATCGCAGCATTGGCGTTCGTGGCAGGAGCGGCGACCGCTGCAGCTGCGCTCCAATCCATCGCGCCGGCGCAGGCCAAGTTTTCGTTCGCGGAACCCCCGCCTCCGGAGGGAGTAGAGGCGGAGATCAACGCCGACAGCGAGCCCCCGCGCAGGAGGAGCCAGCCTGAGGGAGCGGGGCAGCGATGGACCCCGCTGTGAAGGCTGTCGCAGATGCCTTCGCGGACGTCGACGCCGTCAACAGAGAGGTCAAGGCGACGATATACACCGGAGACAGGGGAATCGAGAGGACAGCTTTCGAACGCCTCCACGATAGGTTTGCGACTGGCATCGGGTGGGAAAAGGCAGATGCGGAGTGGGTGCGCAAGGTCACCTACACGATGAAAGATGGCTCGCGCCTCTCCTACGTTGTCGAAGGCGCTGTGAGATCGTATCGACACGACGTGCAGAGAGTCGTCGCAGTGGCGTCCGAAGGCGTCGTCGCTGTCGTCAGGAGGTCGGCGAAAACCGACATCATCCCGCCGCCGAAGGAGACGAGGTACAAGAGCGTGCGGGTGGACATGATTCGCAGATTCTACAGAGCATCTGGAGGCGTGCCCGGCGTGAGCTGGTGCTTCGAGCTCGCGGTGCGCTGGCACGCCGTGTGCGTCAGAGACCTCGAGACGGCCCCGCCGCGCTACCTGGTGTCCGTCGTGATGTCCAGGGTGTGGTCGAACCCTCAGGCGGGGATGCAGACAGACGCATCGAGGGCGTGGCTGGCGGAGAGCTTGCTGTTGAAACTCAAAGACTCGGTGGTGCAAGCGGGGTTGCGCGAAGATGCGAGATGGGTGCTGGGGGGAGAAGCGGCGCCGGCGAAGGTCGATGACATGTTTGCAGATATCGAAGTGGGAGAAGAGGGAGAAGAAGATGAATGAAATTTCATTTTTCATTCATGCGAACCTCCAAAAGTACCTCTTCCCGTCATTCTGTGCCAAAACGCTGCCCCAGTCACGATTGCACGCTAATAGAATGTTTGCGGTCCAGCCGCCTGTGGCTTTCGCCGCCTCGTTCCCGGACTTGTATGTCGCGATCGCCTGCCCGTTCTTGACTGCGTGCTGAGTGACCGCTCTGCGCCACGTCCGCGTCTTGCTCTTGTGCACCGGCGGAGTCCCCTGCTTGCTCCAGTAGTAGAGAGTGCCGTCGGCTTTCGCCATCACACGCACGCCGTTCCTCATCGATGTTGCGATCGAACCGTGCTTTGTCTGGGTCTCGCGGGCAGCGTCAACCATCGACTTGAACGTCGCGATAACATCGCCGGTCCTCTCCAGGCGCTGGTCGACGGCCACGCGGACGACGCGGCTGTGCTTGCCGTTCTCCGACCGGGTCACGATGCGAAGGTTGGAGGCGTCGTTGTCGCTGCGCACCTCGTTTTTGTGGTCCACCATGTGCCCTTCAGGGATCTCGCCGATCCACGCGCGGACGACCAGCCTATGTGCCACATACCCCTTACCCCCGATGGTGTGGAGACAGTAACGCGTGGCCGGATTCAGGAATGGCTTTCGTGCACTGGTTCTGAGCCGCGTGTTTGTGCCGCCATATCGCAGCCACGCGCCCTTGCTTGAAATCTCATACCCGTGCTCTCCTTCAATTGCTGACGCCGGAATAGGCCTCCATTCAACATCTGCAGGAGGCTGTCCATCGGCCTCTCTCGGCTTCTTTGAGGCCTGATTGCGAGCCTGCTCCGACTTAGTTGCCCAACGAAGGTTCTCAAGGGTGTTGTCCACCATGTTTCTGTTCATGTGATCCACGGTGTAATCCCCGTCATCTGGGCGCCACAGATAAGCCTTTGCAACCAGAATGTGCATTCTGAGTGTCTTCTGCTTTCCGCCAAGGCTCAAAGCGACGCCTGTGTAACCGGTGAGATTGTGTGTGCTCAGAAGCTTGCCGCTGGTGTGGTTCTTGATGGTGCCGACACTGGAGACGCGGTAGTTGGGGAACTCGGTGACAGACCTCCACCTCACGCCCTCCGCATCCACAACCTCATGCAGGTCTATAATCTCCTCGCGTGCAATTGGCGCGCTCATGGGGATGGAGTGAGACTGTCATAACTCTTGCCATATATAAAAACGCTGTTGCCGCAGACGCAAATCGGGAGACTGAAATGGGAACGATTTCCCGCCAAAACTACATAGCCACAAATGACGGTGCTGCTTGCTGCTGGTGAACTTGTTCAACACGTTTGAGGACGAGTCACCTTTTTGTGGAATCGTTTTAGTGCAGGGAATGTCTGACTTCGCATCACGGCGCTGCCTGGCTCCTCCTCGACTTTGACCCGAGTTTTCGCTTCACTGCATGCAAAAACGAACAAGTTGTTTTGGAGTTAGAATCCTCAAATATGTTAAGTGACCCAAAAACAGTCATTCGCAGTCGTTAACAGGCGACGTTACTCAGCGGTGATGCCCGACGATAAATCTGAGTGCAAAAAGTGCCACCGTCATCTCGCAGGATGTCAGCTGCTGGTTCGGCTTGGGGTCCTTCATCGCACGTATCTCCTGCAGCGCTCGGCGCTCGTCGCGGACCGTCATGAATGAGACGGCGGGGACCATCTTCTTCTTGGCACTCGCATCGTCTCGTTCGAGTTCTCGTTGCGCCCCCCGAGCGAGCGATTCCTGTGGGTGAAGCGAACGTCGCCGCCGCTTGCCCATGATTCTCGCGCCGGCCGCGGGGGCATCGCACCACGGATTGCTGTTCGTCATTTACAAGTGGCACAGATTTTATCTGTTGCATCCACTGCACACACGTCGGATGGACATGACGAAGGAGGGTCGGCTCGCCGAGCTCCTGCGATGTCTCGAAGCGGAGGGCGTCGCCATGCGCGACGACAGCTCGCTGTGCCGATGCTTCATCGAGGGGACGTTGGCGACGCCTCTCACTGCCGAAGAGGTCGCGCACACTTGCGCGCTGCACGTGTGGCTCTACAACTACTGCGACTACGAGGAGCGATGCGAGCGGACGCTGCCGGCGATGGCCGCTTCGCTCGCGCCGTCGCTCGGCTCGTGGGCAGCCGCGTGGAGTTACGTCAAGGCCAACGAGGCGCCAGCGGTAAAGACGGCATCCATCAGAGCCGCAGGCGGAGTTCCCGACATCTGGCCGTGGTTGCGAGAGGACTCGCCTGTCGACACAGAGCGGCACGAAGATCGTGACGAGTGGTGATTATTTTAGTGGCACAGTGTGAAAAGGCGCGTCCATGCCTTCGACCATCTATCTCCACCAGGCGTACAACTACGCCATCACCATCAAAGTGGTGTTGGTAACTCCCAACATGGACTCCACGTCCTATTACAAAATAAAAAGCTCGGATGCGGCCATCACCAGTAGTTACGTCGCGAAGAACACAGCCGCGCAGTACTTCACCTACTACAGCCTCACACCCAATACGCAGTACAACTTTCAGCTGCTCTATTACGACGGCGGCTATCACACCAGCGAATGGAATTACAGTACGCTGTCGGGAACCGGCCAGTACGCAGGGAACGGCTCCGTGACCGTCGCCACCAACGGCTACAACGGATCGTCCATGACCGTCAACGCGCAGATCGGCTATCTGGGCTCCAACGCGCCGTATCTGTACGCGCTGAAAGCCGGCACGAGCAGAATCGCACTCGCCGCAACGACAGCCGTGCAGCCTATAACCGTCACGGGTCTCACGCCGGGCACGATGTACGTCTTCAACGTGCTGGCTTCCAATAACAATGGGGCTAGTTGGCTTTCCCTCATTATGAGCGACGTCGGCTACTACGCGACGCCCATGCCTGCAGGAACGACGGTGTCTGCCATCACTCAGGCCGTGAAGGGCTTCACTTGCAAGGTCAAGTTGACGACCATCGGCGTGGGCTACATCTTCCAGTACCGCCTCGCGTGCACCTCGACTACAGGCACCACAGCTTACGCGGCATTCACTCCAGTTGCGAACACAGACGTCCTAGTAACCGCGACAGGGCTGACCCCCGGCGCTATCTATTCGTTCACTCCGCAGTACTGCTTCAACTACAACACGACATGCACGACCTGGACCGCCCTCACCACCGCTTCGACTGTGACCATCCCCAGCACTCCAGTCGGCGGCACTGTGACGCCCGTGAGCAAGAATATGACGGCAATGAGGGTCACAGTGCCCTTCACATCCGGTTCGAACAGCCCCGCCTTGTACTCCTACGTCGTGCTGTTCGGCACCACCGTGACGACGATGCTAAACACGGTGCCGCTGACGGGAGCGACCAGCGAGGAGGTCGACGTTCACTACCTATTACCGTCCACGCCTTACTGGTTCGTACCTGCCTACGCTCCAAAGGGTACCACGACGTTCACGCAGACAGGCACTCCGGTGTCGATATCTACAGCAGACCTTCCCTCGCTCACTATCGCGTTCACCAAGAGCTTTGCGAACATCGACGCGAGCGTCACTGCCCCGACGACGTACTTTTGGAGAGCATGCATCGACGGAACGTGTCCGACCAAGTGGATCACAGGCAACAGCGCATTCTCAGTGGCGAAGGGGCTTCCGCCTCTGACGACGAAGGCAGTTCAGTTAGAGTACAGCGATGACGGCATCACGTCCGCGGGCAACAGGGGGGCACAGCTCTGCACGACCCTCGATGCATCCCTCATTTCGCTGTCAGTCGCCGTGTGCAGCTCGTCCGTCACCGCGTCGTGGTCCGTCTCTGCATCCGTACCTGTGACCATTCCGCTACGCTTGCTGGGCAACGGCATCGACATGGGATCCATATGGGATTTATCAGGCAGCAAAGCGGTATCCACGAGTCCGAGTACAAAGGTCAACTTCCAGATCGTCGAAGCGTCACATTAAAATGTACATTCAAATGATCTCCCCGCGGATCCTCAGCGCGAGGCGCAGGTCCTTGGAAAGGATGGTGACGCGGTTCGCGTGAAGCGCGCACTCCCCGACGTCCTCAAACAGGCCGACCATGTAAGCCTCGGTCGCCTCCTGCAGCGCCATCACGGCCCCCCCCTGCATCCTCAGCCCCGGCTTCAACTCCTGAGCGACCTCCTTCACCAGCCTCTGGAACGGGAGCTTGCGGATGAGCAGCTCTGTGCTCTTCTGGTACATCCTGATCTCTCGCAGCGCGAGGGCGCCCGGGCGGAGACGGCGCTTCGTCTGCACGGTCCTGATCCCCTTAGCAGCGGCTTTCGATGGGTACTGCACAGCGCTCGCGTCGCCGTACAGGAATGTGCCGCCAAAAGAGGAAGCGCTCCTGCTGGGGAAGCTCTTGGTGCGCGCCATGCCGTCCGGGTGATGTTTGTGTGAGAGTGAACTCTCCGGAAGATGTCAATTGGGATTTTCAAAATGGGAACTGTACCGCGCTGTAGGGAACTGGGAAAAAGTCCCACACGAGCCTGTGCAGTACTCCGGAAGGCGCCTCGCTGCGCCTTTCACTCACTCAGGACCAGTACACCAGCTGTGACACGAGCTCCGCCGCGCTGACGAGGAAATCGTTGACGACCCCAATCCTGCGCTCGTCATATATATCCGGCTCGCCCCTGCACACCATAATTCGTGTGTCCCAATCTCTCCTGGCCGCAAACTCTTCCAAGGTGAGGCCGTCGAATTGGAGCTGAGCCAGGGAGACCTCGACCTCTCGAGCGTGCGCATTCTCGACCGCATGCTGCTGTGCCGCACGAATGAGGTACCACGCGGCTTGCAGCGCTTTGGCCCTCACCCTCTCGTCGCTGTCGGGCTTGCATCTCAGAAGCTCTGTCTGGGCCTCTGTGATCGCGTCGTGTGCTTGCGTCACAAACGAAGTCATGGCGGAGAGTGAACGCATCAGCACTCCGGAGACTTCAACTGGGATTTTCAATATCAGTGTTGTACCGCGCAGTGAAGTGGGAGCTTTGTCCCATACCAGCCTGTGCGGTACTACGCCTCGTGAATGAGATCCCGCTCTGTTTACAGCACATTCGCCCTCACCTTCTCTTTACCGTCGCCCCTCAGACGCCCCGTCAGGGCCTCGAAGCTCAAATCGCCGACGCGCGCCGCGAACGAGGTCATGGCGACGACTGAATGCGTCAACGCATCGCATCCGGACTGCGTGGGCGGGCGAAGTCTTTCCGAGATCAATGCTCACCCGCGCGACGCGCGCATCCAGTTTCAGGATGAGGGACACGTTTACCGCGTCGACGGCACGTCCGCAGGATGGATATCCACCACGACCCTCATCCACAAGCTCTTTCCTGAGTTCGACTCGGACGCCGTCATCGCCAAGATGATGGCTTCTAAGCGTTGGTCCGCCAGCAAGTACTTCGGCCAGTCGGTGGAAGAGATCAAGCAGGGTTGGGTCGACCACGCGGCGTCGGCAGCTGAGCTGGGCACCGCGATGCACGCGGACATCGAGAGATACTACAACAACATCGCCCCTGAGAACCCTGAGTGCAAGGAAATGGACTTGTTCCACGCATTCAGGAAGGCATTTCCCGATCTGGAGCCCTACCGGACTGAGATGACGATCTTCGACGAGGACGTCATGATCTGCGGCTCCATAGACATGATATACCGCGATCCTCAGGTTCCCGGCGCCTTCGTCATCTACGATTGGAAACGCTCAAAGGCAAGTTCCGAGGCTCGAAGTCCGCCTGCGCAACGCCAAGCTTGAACTCATCATTCGATCTCAAGGGGACAGAATCTCCCTTTACTCACTGCGTGTACCAAACTAGCTCCATCGTTTACGCCGGTTCGACCACACTCTGATTGTTGCGATTCGCAGGAGATCAAGAGGTCCAACTTCTGGGAGAAAGGGAGCCACCGCCTGACGCGGCGCTTCGACAGCTGCAACTTCATCCACTACTCGCTGCAGCTCGCCATCTACAAGCGCCTTCTCCAGACGCGGTACGACATGAAGATCAACGGCACGTACTTGCTCATACTTCACCCGAGTCAAGACACATTTCTGCGGATCGAGACGAAGGACGTCGACGACGTCGTGGAGGAGCTCTTCTTCGAGCGTCAGCAGGAGCTGGAGGCCGACGCGAACAAAGAAAATGTGGCCCCGAATGGTGCGAAGCGAGCCAAATTTGAATGAACGATACTTGCAGTCATGTGTCTCGACATGTCGCCATCTCGAAGGGGCGCTTGCTGAAATGTCTGCGCGACAGTCGTAACTCGATGTGTCATCATCTCCGATAGGTGCTTGAAAATGTTTGTGAAGCATGACACTGCGACCTCCATGCTCAGAGTGAAGCGACTGTCTTCCCGCGCGACGCTGCCCACACGTGCTGTCGGCGCTGTCGGTGCGGACCTGTACTCGGCTCACGATGCGGTGATCGCTGCGCACGACAACGCGCTGATTCATACCGATCTGCGGATACAGGTGCCGGAGAACACATACGGGCGGGTGACTGCCCAGAGACACCTTCCGCTGAAGAACAAGCTCGAAGTGTACGCCGGCGTCGTAGACGCGGGGAACTGTGACGACGTGTGCATCGTGCTGTTCAACCACAGCGATGCTGACTACGTACTCAAGCAGGGGGACTGCGTCGCTCAGCTCATCGTAGAACGTGTGGTGATCGCGCGTATTGAAGAGTGTATGGATGCGTGAAGCGGTAGCGTCGCAGCTGCGCATCGATGTGCGGTGCTCGCTGCCCCGGCAGAGGCAGCTCGAGCCGGACGAGGTTGCAATGCTCGAGTGAGCCAGGCCAAGCGCGGAAGAGCGGACATAAAAACTAAGTGTTGCAGTGATAACCATGTCTTGTCTCTACGCATCGCTGTCACACTTCCTACGCATGCCGCCGAACGATGTTCGACAGCGAGTCGTCGACGCCTTGGTGCAGGCCGGAGATGAAGTCGTCGACGACCTCTCTGTGAGGCGTGCGGTGGAAATCGCAGAGGGCGTGTCGTACGAGGAGTACATTTGTAGCATGAGGTCGCCATCGACGTTCGGCGGCGGCACAGAATTGGAGTTGGCGGCGCGATTGTTCGATCTCACCATCGTCGTGCACGGGCCGGGGCAGAACATCATGCGCATCGGCGAAGGGCGTATGCACGTACCGTTGAGGTACACTGGAAGTCATTACGAGCATATGTAGGTCATGTTATTTTGTGTGTGCCGATGCCGAACGTGCACGCGGGGCACCTATCGCCCAAGTCCGCGCCGAGCTCCACGAGCAGGATGGCGGGTCGATTGGGCCTTCCCATTTGCACGCTGGCGCAGGCGTGATCCAGCGCGGTCCACCCTTGAAAGTCCTTGGCCCTCAGATTCGCCCCGCCGGCGATGAGGCTGCGAATCTGAGCCAGGCGCCCAGTGCCCGCTGCCACCATCAGCTCCGTCATTCCGTCTTCCATCTCGCCTCGCGCTTCAGTCTCTCCAGCGTGGGCGGCGGCTGGTCGATGGCGTCCTCGAATGGGCTGGCGCAGTCGCAGAAACGCGGGTCGCCCTCCGGCAAGTCGACCGACACCCAGATGGATCGCGTGTGCGTTGTGAGTGCGCGCAGCATCCTCCTCCTTGCGCAGTTGCACAACATTTTTGCGCACGCGCACGGAATGCAAAATGGGGATCTCGAAAATGGGAACGACACAGCACGTTTCTGCAGAGGCCATTATTCTCTCACTCTCATCACAACCAGGCACGATGCTGCGGGCTCACAAGAACGTGCAGAAGGCTCGCACAGCCCCACGTAGGCCAAATAGCCATCTACCTCTACTTCGTATCGCTAAGCCCGAGATCTACGCACAGATCGACTTCGCAAAGTCTGAGGCAGCTGGAATACCACGGACGAGACTGGAAATAGCGACACTGGGGTCGACGTTGCGCCCTTGGTGGCAGCATGACGCGGAGTGCGGCTGCAAGCATTCATGGCGATCACCCATCGGCGGCAGGGTGTCACAAAAGCAACAATGTGGTGTGTGCTTCGGAAAAAACGTTCCCATCTGCATTCACAGGAGTTTGGAATTTCTGGCGCCAGGCATCGCGGCAGAATGGCATCCTACTAAGGCAAGTGGAATCACGCCCCACACGAGTCATCGGCATGCTGGAGTTTACATGAGAAGTGGCTGACGCAACATGCTCTTTGTCACTTTCCGACAACAGAACGGAGACTTGACACCATCAACCGTGACGGTCTCTTCCAGCAGAAAAGTCTGGTGGCGACATGAGTGTCTGTGCGGCCAAATCCATGATTGGGACGCCAAGGTGAAAGAACGCACCGGCCCCAACAGCACCGGGTGCCCGCTGTGTTCGCCAGGCACGATCGTCATGTGCACATGCAGCTCCCTACTGGCCGTCAATGAAGAGCTGTGCAAGGAAATTGCGTGGGACGTTGATCCTGACAGATGTCACTGGTCAGAAGACCAACGTCGAGAGTTCACATCTCGTCTGCCTCCGGCATCGACTGTCTACTTGTGGTGGAGGTGCCTGAAGCACGGGGTATGGCAGGCAATGTTGAGTAGCAGAACTAGCTCTCGTCCGTGTGGCTGTCCTGTGTGCCAGTCTTCGAAACTGGAAATGCTGTTGTCGGAGGTGCTGACGTCGATGCAGTTGGACTTCAGCGTCCAAGTGCGCCTCCCAGATATGCAGAACGGAGGTTTTGATGCGTATGTCCCATCGCTCGACTGCCTGATTGAGATGGACGGCACACATCATTTCATGCCCAAATCATTTGGGAGCAAGGCGCCAAACGCAGCACAGAACATGTTTGAGGATGCCCTTCGCCGTGACTTGTGGAAGGAGAGTCTCGCACGCAAGCACCGTAAGGATCTTCTGCGCATTCCGTACACACACGACACGGTTGAGCAGGTCGAGGCAGATGTGATTCATTTCTTATCATCAGCTGCGAAAGCGAGGGCGGAGGGATGCGTGCAGTTCATGATGCACGTTGAGGGCACCATGTACAAAAACGCACGCAAGGATTACAATAAACCGCTTTGAAAAAATTGTCCTCATTTCTCTTATGCCATTTTCTGCACTTTGCCTCCTTTGTTTCATCATGCACTGATGGAAAATTTGACCACGTAGCTGGGTGAGCCGACAGTTCCATCGACACAGTACGCCATGGTCAACATGTCGAAGGTGTCGATCACCTCGCGCGTCAGCTTCCACTGCACAGAACACGGAAACGGAGCGAACGAGTCAGTATTGCGCGGCAGCAAGGTGGAAGACATGCATCGTGATCAGTGCGCAATTCTTGCATCAGCATCATAGTGCACCTCTGACCTGTTTGAGACTTCCGAGGTAGAGCGCGAAGTCAGTACTCGTCGAAGACAGCCCGGTCTTGGAAATCGTTGCGGCAGTGCCGAATTGGATCGTAGCGTCATCGGAAGTAAAGCTCAGTACGTCCTTGGTGAGGGTCGCCGCAGTGCCCAGAGCCAGCTGAGCGGTGTCTGCGCCGAATGACAGCCCGGTGGCCGCCAGCGTGGCCCCAGTGTCTGCGGTCGTGTTCGTGCCGCCATCGACAAAGTAGGATTTGCCGTTGTCGACACTGACATTGACATTCGCATCCCAGGCCTTGAGACTGTCCGAGTAGTTCCACGTGACGGGAGAAGTTGACCCCAAAGTGATGCCGCCTCCGTCGCTTTGACCGATGGTAGTGTTGCCATTGCCCAGGACGATGTTCTTGTCCTCCACATTGACAGTGCTCGTGGAGATCGTCGTGAGGTCCTGCGAACGAGGTAAACGAATGCGGATTAGTCATGTAGTGTAACAAGATGATGGTGTATGTACAGTCTTCAGCATATCTTTTTGAGCACTTACCCCCTGCACTTCGAGGTCTCCGCCCACGGTGAGTTTCCCGGTGACGGTGGAATCGCCCCCGAAGCGAGTGTCACCGGCCACGTTCAATTTATAGGTCGTCGACGCAGCGATGCCGACGCCGATGTTGGCGTTGGAGAAGTTGACGGTCTGCGCGCCCGCGGCGGCGCCCGCTCCCAGGGTGAGCACTGGCTGGGCCACTCCCGCATCGGTGTAAGAGTTGAACTCGAAGGAGCCGGTTCCCATCGCGTTGTCCAGGAGATTGAGGGGGTCGAGGTTCAGCTGCAGGACGCCCGTGGACGAGCCCGCCAGGCCGTCGCCGTGCGCGTAGTTGTACTTGAGCGCGCTGTCGCACTTGGCGCCCGTTCCGCCGTTTGCCTGGTAGAAGCTGAGCTCGTCGCCCTGCACCGTGAGCACGCCGGAGACGTCCGTGTTGGCTGCCTTCACGAAGAGGCGATCGCTGGTGGCGTTGAGCTGTACGGCGGTGCCCGAGCCGCCAGTGCTGAGCGTCTGCACAGTGGCGGTAGTGCTACCGTCCTGGCCGACCCCCTTGGTGAACGCAGCGGAGTAGGAGGAGCCGAAATCCGCGCTCATGGTGGCCGCAACAAACTTGGCGTTCGCGGACGACAGCTCGGCGACCTTGACGCCCGCGCTCGCATCGGTGCCGTCGTTAATCAGCACATCGAGGCGGCCCGCAAATGAGTCAGCGGCGGTCTCAACGGCGTTCAGCTTCACCATCTCAAAAGGGAGGGAGTCGCCCTTCGCGGAGCCCGTGGCCGCAGTGATGCCGTGAAGGGAATGGGTTACGGAGACGGCGCTGGTGGCGTCAGCTGCGCGCGCGGCCTGGTATATATTCCTGTTGAACACGTCGCGCGAGCGGGCATCACCGAACGACTGCATATTGGCGACCACAACACTCATTGTGAAAGTAGTATTACCTTGATATCATGGGACACAGAAAAAAAACACTAGAAGAGCACCACATGGCATGGCACATGTGACACAATCAAAAAAGTGCGATGAGCCAAGGGGCTGGATGCACGGTCACGTCATGTATTGAGTGATGCTCGTCTGCTCGACCGGTGCACGTTTCTCTTGATAGAAAAGAATGGTACGTTGAGCCAGGGAGTCGACCCGGAGCCACATGGCGCGGTCCATCCTGACGCCGTGGGGCGCTGCTACGTCATGGAAAAGAGATCTGCTCATTCATGTTGAATTCCTCTCGGCTCTGTGCGATGCAGGACTCGCCCCAGACGTGCAAGTCCCTGGCGGCCAGAGTGACGACCTCCAGTCCGGTGAGGTCACCGGCGTCTCTGACCCTTTTAGCCAGCGCCCTCCACAGGACGTCTGCCCGCATTGCGGTCCGCGTCATGAGTGCGATCTCTCTCACGCCGTCTCCTCCTCTGTCGCGCTTCCGCTTGAAATGATCGACGAGCGTCATTATTCTCTGGGTGAGGAACGCCGCCCTGTCGTACGCCCCCGGATGCGCGTCTCTGTACGACTGCATTTCACGCAGAGCGACGTAGACGCCAGCTTCCTCGGCCTCCGGCGTGGGCACAAGGAGGACAGGCTGCCCCCCTCTCACAAATCCGACGGGCACCGGCTTGTAAAACAGGAGATTGTCTGAGAGGGAGATGGCGGCGCCAATCAGTCCGCCCGCGACGACGCCAGCGATCGCGCCGTTCCGTGATCCCGATGCTGCGGAAGCAAGGTATGACATCCACTGCTGACGGCTCGCACTCATTCCCCTGGACGCCGCCCTCATCGCGAGGGCGGCTCTTTCCTGGCCCAACGCTGCGAGCAACTCCATGTGTTGTCAAGTCATACATACAAAATGTGAAGCTCTCGAGGGCCCTTTTTTTTTGTCGCTTGTGAGCAAGACGCGATGCAGAACACGATGAACGCAGAGTCCGCTTTCGGACACAGAGCGCTGGCGAGTCTCGTTGTCTGCGTATACGGTATGATCGTCGCCACGTCGGTGATGCGGCACGGAGACAGGCACAAGACGAGGCACATGACGATGAGGGCTGTGAGTCTATTGAGAGATGCTGCGCGCAGCAGTCTGAGGGCAGACAGAGATGGTGCCGATGCCACTGACGCTTATGCGGACGCCGCGCGGGCACGTATCTACATTGCAGCCGTGGAGCGCCTCTTGAGTGCTGAGGACGTTGCCCACCTCTCCGGCATTTCGCTGGACAAGATGAGAGAGTACGTCGACGAACAGCTGTCGCGCACGAGGTCCCAGCTGCCTCGTGAGGAGGATGCCGCTACGCCCGCGCCCGCGCCAGCTGCAAACCAGAACAGGCGGCCGACCGTTGAGGGGTGGCAGTCCCTGTACGCCCCCACGTACCTCGACAGATACGCACAGGACGCCTCTGCACCCGCTGCGAAGGTCAAGAGGTCACGGTGGTAGATCCTCTCGGCGGGCGAGTTGACATCATGAGGCACTGTCCACAAACAACTCCAACTGCTCCACTGTAGGCTGTTCATCGTACAGCTTGCCGTTCACACACATTTTCAGTGTGCCCCCGGTGTGCTGTGCGGTCACTCGCAAGAAGTGCTCGATGTACTCTTTGATCTCTTCAATCGCAGCGTGGGTGTGAGGAATGCGCAGCATGTGCACTTTGCTGATCTGTGCCAGTCCATCCTTCTCAATGTCTCGCTTGCGCTGAGTCAAGAACATCTCCTCCTTCGTCTTGGTATTGCTTCCGAAGCTGGTAGCCACAAAGTGCTGAGTACCGTCCATCTCTAGCAACCATGGCGGTGTGGAAGCGGTCTCATGAACGAGAAAGTCGTACCTATAAGCAGAGTTGGGAAATCTGAACTCGCGTGTGAACTTGTACCCTAGCATTTCCAAAACGGCTGATGCGTCGCGTTCCAGTTTGCTTGACTTGCATCGCGGGCAACCACTTCCGACACCATTCCTGTTGTACACCTGTGCTTCCCAGCTTTCGTGCTCCGGCACATCACACTTCCACAGCAGGTACTGTGTTCCCATCGACGGTAGGCGAAACAGGAAGTCCCATCGCTCCTTCTCACTCATAGACGACATGGTACGGTCATTCTCCATGTCGATTTCCGCACACAACTTCGGGTTAGTCATACCCAGCGACTTGCATCGGCAGCTCTCTCTTGAGGCGCCGAGTGAGCAGATTGGGCAGCCATTCATGTTGGCTTCAGATGTGCGGTTGTTTATTTTAGCGCTCCAAATGTGTTCCTCACCGCAATCGCATATGCATAACCAGTCAACAGTGTCGTTTGAAGAAGCGGGCTTGGACGATGGGTCCAGGTCGCCGTTGCGTGTGGGGTGCAGCTGATTCGTGATGCCAGGGAATTTGTAGAGCAGCGACTGATGAATGCAGCATTTCTTGCTCATGCGTGCGCACTGACCGCACCCTATGTTACCAACTGCCCTCCTGTTGACATGTGCTTCCCACTTGTGCTCACAACCGCATGACACGACATGTCTCCAATGCAGCCGCGTACAGTTGCCAACTCTGAACTTGTCGACCTGCTGCTTGGTAATGCCAACCTTCAAGCACGCCTCAAAATCTATTTCGGCGTATATCTTGTGGTCACGCAACCAGCCGGGATGCTTGAAGGAGGGGAACGATGCGACATGCCGTGTTAAAGCCCATTTATCACGGAACGTCTTCCCACAATCGCATTCATTGCCCTTACAAGCGTATTTCAGATTTTTCCTTGCGGTCCTCTTCTTCAGCATTAGCATTTCTGACAGCGCTAGATAGTGACAGAGGCTCTTTGATGCACAGAAAACATTTTAAATTGACAACGAATTTCACAAACTAGCTATTTAGGAGCGTTCTCCGCGGATACGCCTGGCGAGCTGGACATCGCGGGGCATTATCGTCACCCGCTTGGCGTGAATGGCACACAGGTTGGTGTCTTCGAAGATACCCACTAGGTACGCCTCCGCTGCCTCTTGCAAGGCGAGCATTGCAGATCCCTGAAATCTGAAGTCAAATCCAGCCTTATAATCCTGGATGATCTCACGTACTAGTCTGGAAAACGGAAGCTTTCGTATCAGCAGTTCTGTGCTCTTCTGATACCTCCTGATTTCACGAAGAGCGACGGTTCCCGGGCGGTAGCGATGAGGCTTTTTTACACCGCCTGTGGCAGGTGCGCTTTTGCGTGCGGCCTTGGTCGCCAACCGCTTACGTGGTGCCTTGCCGCCGGTTGATTTGCGCGCAGTCTGCTTCGTGCGAGCCATATCGGCGGTTGTGAATACACGAATACACATACATTTTTTCAAGCAGAAGATCACGATCTCTCGCCGCGGATACGCCTGGCGAGCTGGACATCCTTGGGCATTATGGTAACGCGCTTGGCATGGATCGCGCAAAGGTTAGTGTCTTCAAAGAGGCCGACTAGGTATGCCTCCGCCGATTCCTGCAGGGCCAGGACCGCGCTCCCCTGAAATCTAAGGTCTGACTTGAAATCCTGTGCGATCTCCCGTACTAGCCGCGAGAAGGGTAGCTTGCGGATGAGCAGCTCCGTGCTCTTCTGGTATCTCCTTATCTCGCGGAGGGCGACAGTTCCAGGACGGTATCGGTGAGGCTTCTTCACGCCGCCGGTGGCAGGTGCCTTTTTTCGTGCAGCTTTGGTCGCCAGCTGCTTCCGGGGTGCCTTGCCGCCCGTGGACTTACGTGCGGTTTGCTTCGTGCGAGCCATTCTGAGCCTTTTCCGTATCCGGATATTTTTTCACCCGCGATTGCCACATTTGTCGTTGCCGCAGCGAACGCACTCTAGGCGGCAGCCTACGGGGGATCGCCCGCACAGTTCATCACATCGCCGCCAATCCTACATCAACGCCACTGGGCCGCGGTTCACGGCAACAACACCCAGTGTGCCTTGCCAGAAGTGTGTACGCTTCCATCATGCACGGCAGTGCGGGTTGCTGCACATCAGCCTCGTTCACACAATTGACCAAATAAAATCTTATCATGTGAGCAACGAGACGAGCGCGATGCCCATAGTATTGGTGTTTGCAGATGTTGCGCAGTTGACATTTCCTCACAGCACTGCCACGGCCGCTAAGGTGGTGAGCACCTATGGTAGCACATACGCAAAGGACGTCGTGTTCAATCGCAGCATTATGGTGACTGATAAGGCTGATGGCGCCACAGGGACCGGCACTTGCTACTCGTACATGAGAGAGGCGAGCGGCGCCGTCAGCGAGGTGGCCAGAAACATCTACAGTGTCGATTCAGCAATGAGTAAAGGCACATACAGCGTAGGCACGCTGCGGACAAACGGCAGCGAGAAGACAATAGACAATGCGTTTGAAATTGATCATGAGCAGCTCGTCGTCACCAGCACGAGTTCAACGGATTCTTCACAGGCGAGCACGACCGCCATCAACTACGCCGGCATTCAGTTCTCGACTGACTCCGCTTCTATGTATTTCGGTTCGGAACAGCAGTTCAGAATACGTTTCGGGGCTGGTGAGGCGCCCAACGGGGGCAACACGCTCAGCTTTGATAGCAAGAACGGCGATGGTTCTTACAGTGCACGCCTGTCATTCACTGACGAAGTCGCATGAGCGGTGACGGCCTGAAAAAATCTGTAGTGTTGAGAAAGGGTCATGACGATCATCGGAAGGGTCTATGTCAAATCGCACGGCGAAGCCCCGCCCTGCAAATCCGAACCTGAGGCTGTGACTGCACAGGACCCCGCGCTTGTGTCCACGCTTGCACCAGCGGGCGTCCCTGCGCCCGCGCCTGCGCCCAAACCCGCGCCCAAGCCCGCGCCAGTGCGCGTTCCTGTACAACCTGGCAAGCACTCTGTTGTCGTGGCGGTGGATGAGAAGGACTTTGTGCCGCAGACTCGGAGCCTCTCTAAAGTTCTCGCTGGCTCTGAGCCTGAAGCAGCAGAAGAACCCGCTGTCCAATCAGCAGTTACAGCGCCCGTGAAGAAGGCAGCGAGGGCGCCTGCACGGCGTCTGCGCCGAGGACGGTGATCAGCGCGCCGCGAAGAGATTGGTCATGACCCACCGCAGCAGGCAAATTGACTCGAGGACGTCCGGCAGGGCCCTGTGGGTCCCCTGAGGGGCCGGCAGGGAGCGCAGGAGGTCGGGGCGCCAGCGCCTGGTGATCTCCAGGACGCTCGTGACGTCAATCGTCTTGTGAGCAATGTATTTGCGCAGATTGGGGAATCGGTTGAGGATGACGCCGCGATCGAAGTAGCAACTGCAGCCTGCAAACATGACTCGGTACACATCATGCTGCTGCGCGCGCGGCCTCGGCCGGCCGTAGGCGGGCCCTGCCCGATGCCGCCGTGTGTCCTGCGCCTCAATATCCCCAGCCATTGCATCACCGTCTTCAATCACATCCCCGAACTCTGCTGTCTTGAAGACGTTCCGCTTCACCACCGCCTCGGGCACCTCTGCGGCCGCAGCGGCACGCGCCTTCCGCGGCTTCGCGTGCTTGACGATGAAAGCTTCCAACAATTCGCCGGCCTCCGCTTCGGAGATGACAGACGCCCGGCACTGTTGGAAGAGGTCATTGCCGCCAGCGTAGCGGGGGCCAAAGTGCTCAGCGCACCAGCTCGATGCGCCCGCGAGCACGCGGTCGGGCTGATGGATGATGACGTGAAATGTGTCTTGCACGGTCAAGTCATCACCAGTGACGGCCGCAGCAATCTCCAGCACGCCAAAGCCCGGTGATGTGGGGTCTAGTCCCGTGCACTCTATATCGCACCAGATCCACGTGGCGTCGTAACGACGCGGGAAGTCCTCAAAGTTTAGAAATCCCGCACCGGCGTCACGCATCACCGGCGCATAATACGTGGTAAACATGCTTTGCGCAGCGGCATACATTTTATGACAGCAGCAGCTGCCACGTTTTTTTGTTGTGCAAGCGTGCAGTGAGAGCAGATGAAGGGCGACGCCCTGTGCTGTCCCATCAGTCTAGAGCCCCTTCCCCCTGGAAAAGGGACATTTGTCCATGACGGCGTGTCATTCGGCACTCTGGCGCTGCACTCGTACTTGGTCGCATGCCCCGGATCCACCAACCCGCTCACACGTGCAGCGTTCAGTGCGGACGAGGTGAATGTTCTCAATGCAGCGGCTTTGAGTCTCAGCCCGGATGGGGAGGTGGAGAGTGCGGCAGGCGGGCGCCGTGCCGCGAGGGCAAAGCGGAGACGCGACGAGGCAATGCAAACGATGCAGTACTTTGAAGGTGAAGCGCGAGACGCGGTAGTCTCGGTGGCGGAGGGGTCAGACGCGTACACGTACGACGCCGCCATGGCAACCGCCGCGCGCACTCTCTGCGACATCTGTGTTGATGTGTTCGCAGCAGGAGGGGGAGAGGCGGCTTGGGAGGACATATGTAGGGGCCTGGTTGAACTGGCGCAAGCACGGATGCCGGCGGGACAGCGCCTGTGGCACGTTCTTTCACTGGTGGGTTCGATTCGCTTTATGGTGGTGCTGCCAGGGCTTCGCCGCAGCGCGAGGGTCGCCCAAGCGAGCGTTATTGAGCGGCCTCAAGTCGCAGCAGATGATATTGAAGATGACGACGGCGAGGATGATGTCAGCGATTCTTCGTGGTCTGAGCAATCATCAGATGAAACATCCACAGAGAGTTGGTGCGGCGAGGAAGAAGATTGAAGCAGCATTAATGCGACTTGCGCCTGCACCCCTCGGCAATGTCCATTACAATGCCCCTCGCCTTGGCTTCAGCTATCTCCCCTTTCTCCCTTTCTTGGCCTAACACCAAGAGCTTCAGCACTGTGGGAAGGTCCGGAGGCACTGCGCGGTGGCACGCCACGCTAAACAGCCCGGAGTACGCCACTGCCAGCCGCGCAAACTCTGTCTGCATGATGAAGGCCCGCTTTCTGGGCTCCTCGCCTCTGAGGTCTGTTAGCCTCACCAGCAGCTGCGTGTAATCCGCTATGAGCTCGTCCTTCGTGTAGTCTGAGACTGCCCTCACCTGTCGTAAAGTCTCGTGCTGTGCAGCTTCCCACGCAGACATGCTATTGCACAATGAAACTTATTTTTTACCACGCCCCTCGTCCGCAATCTCCCCTTCCTCCACTTCCGCGTCCGTGAGCATTTTCAGGAGTGTCTGGGGGTAGAGGGGTCGGCAGAGTCGCACCGGCAATCGCAGTGGCACCCACATTGCGCCGTATACCTGCTCCATCGCCCACTCCTCACAAAGGGCATTGCGCCTGAACCACATGAGCATCGAGCCCGGCTTATCCGACATTGTCCTGTGCGTGAGGGGAGTGACTTGTGGTCGGCATATATGCGTGCCATTCCCACTTTGCATTTCGTGCACCTCCTGCATTTGGTAAATGCTGCGAGGACAGTGTCATCAGCGTCAGACCAAACGCGTGCAGAGAGGTCGTTTTTTTCTTGTGCAGCACTACAACAAGGAACTGGGACATGGCCTCCAGCCTGAAGTCGAAGACCATCAAGACCCTGACGGGTGATGTGTACCAGCTGACCGGCGGACAGTGGAAGGTGGCAAAGAGGGAGGCCACGACCCCTCAGAAGCCCAACTTTGATGCAGCAGAGTATATTGGTCAGATCAAGGATGGTTCTGAGAACGTGAGTCGGGAGGGGTCCATCAAGTCCCAATGGTATGCCAAAATGGTGAACGGGAAGGCGCAGTGGGTGGAGGCGGAAGGCGAGAAGCCCATGATCGGCTACGACATCACCAAGTCCAAGTTCGCGCCAGAGGAGGTGCTTCGCCCCTACGCCGAGGCCACCAATGAATCATTCTTGCGTAACTATGTGACGTACATGATGATGAAGAGGGAGATCGGCGGATATGTGCTGCGCTGGAACGGCGACCGCCTCTACAACACCGACGGCTCTGTCTTCCGCCTCAACACTCGTTTCCCAAGCCAGGCGCTCGCCACATTCACCGCTGGCTGGCCGCGGGATATTGCTTTTGACGGCATCCTCTATATCCCATATGAGACGGAAGTTCACTTCATGTACGTACGGGACGAGATCCAGAAGCTGTACTCCAAGCTCGTACCCACCGTCTTTGCTGACCCTGGCTTGAGGGATGTGATGGCGGCACTGAAGAAAGCGCGCATTGCCGTGCAACGTGCAGGCGAACGAAACAAGGGAGAATCTCAGAGCGACTTTGTCCAGCGTGGCAAGGCAGCCGAAGCGCGACTTGAAGTTGCGAAGGCGAATGTCGACAATGCGCTGGCCCAAATTGATGAAAGCATGCAGGACGAGAATTACGAACTGGGCTCCAGATTTATGCAGATGGCGATGAAGAGGTTCAAAGAGAAGAGCTCCGAATATTCTGTCAACGTTAATCTCCTTGAGAGTTACGCAAAGCTTCGCGCATACGTCATGGCGATCGGCACTGAGCAGGGCAAGGAGCCAGAGAAATTTGTGAAGAAATGGCCTGACATGGAGAAAACTGCAGCAAAAACTGAGGCTGACAGAGACATCATCGACTTTTACCAGGACGCCATCCACACCGAGATCAGGGAGCTTGCAGCGGCTCTCACGGATGACTCCGACAAAGACAGACACGACCTGGGATGGAGCATTGCCAAGTTCCAGGTCGTCGATCTCTGGAGTATCGACAAGGACACGTCTTTTGTGAAGCGGTACGAGATTCTTCGTAAGCGAATCCTCCCTCTCCAGGAGCATGTCATGATCACGTACGAGGAGAGTGATAGCGATAGCCCCACCTCCCGCCGAAGTTCGGGTTCTAGCTCGTCCTCAATCTCCACCTCAGATTTCGCTACACCAAATGTTCGGCAGCGACTGAGCAACCTCAGACAATCCAATCTGCCTCGCCCAGGGCCGCAAACATACTTCAGCGGCCAGCGTCGGAACCCCGCTGTCGGCTTAGATTCAAGGTTCGTGAATAGGACTGGGGCGAGACCTGACCCCTGGGCGGACGCGGAGGTTCGTGAACACGCGAAGCAGTACACTGATCTGCTCAGCCTTGAGGATGCTTCGCTCGACTCAGGCCGGATTCCGCGCATGACAGTCACCATCGTGAAAACTGCAGAGCGGACAACACTTGAGCTAGCCACTGCGACATACATCAACAGCGTCGAGCAGGCCCAGCTGGCCATCTACGGCGCCCTGAAGCACAACACTATCAATATAATTGACCCAGACAACACGAGAAGCGACGCTACAACCGCCAAGATCCGTGGGATCCCCAAGTCCACTGGTCCTATTGCGCAGGAGAGGGCTCAACTGTACAGCGGCATGCTGCAGGGCTTCAAGTTTGGAGAGAAGGCTGATGACGCATTATTCGGTAGGCTCAAGTACTTCAAGGTGCAGTCGGCGATGCACGGCGAGGTGCTAGTTGAGATCCCGGAGAGCACCTTACCCAATGACGACATGCGGAAAAAGCCCAAGGAGTACTTCCCTGTACCTCCCGATGGCTACACCACTGTATACTTCGCAAGGAAAATTGAAGGGGACATAGAAGGCACAACCCCGATGTGGGTGCTGGACTCGATTGAGTTTGAGTGAGCAGACACATTCGACCCGGCTTCAGATGAGGACGGAGAAAACAGGTGACATGATGCGTCCCGAGCCCTCAAATCCTCCGCATTTGCCATCCACGGATGGTGCAGAACATCATCCACTGACGGCCTGTCCCTGGCAGGTTTGGACAACCCCCAGTTCACCAGGTGCGCCAGGTTGGACTCTTCTTCACAGCAGACAACAGGTGCTGACCTATGGGAATCGGGCGCGCCGTACATGATCTTCTCCACCAAGTTCTGCCCCATGAAAGGAGGATGGCCTCGAACTACGCAAAAGATTGTAGCCGCGAGTGACCAGACGTCGCAGGCTGTTGTGCCACCGTGCCCTCGGTAGGCCTCGGGGGACATGAAGGCGGGGGTCCCTTGTGGACGGCGAAATACAGTGTCGTCATCAGTCGCAATCTTCTTGCAGCACCCAAAATCGCAGACTTTGATTCTGCCACAGCCATCCCTCAGGAGATTAGCGGGCTTAATATCTCCATGAATGTACCCCTTGCGGTGAATGTACTGCAGCGCGATGGCAACGTCTCGCATGCACTGAGCGGCTTCGGATCCCCACAGAACCAGGCCGGAGAGCGATCCCCACGGCTCAAGCTCCATCACGATTAGGAATGGACCCGTTTTCCTGTAGCTTTCATTCTCTTCAGAACGGAAAAGCTTGACAATCCTGTCGTGTCGCATCTCCTTCAGTACTCTCAGTTCTCGCATGTACGTGTTTCTATCGCGCATCACCACCTTCAGTGCCACTACCTCATTTTTCTCAGTGCAAGCCTCATACACGGTTGCTGTCGCTCCAGATCCTAATCTCTTGATGATTCCGAATCCTCGCACAGTATACGAAGGTTGTTGGACTGTTGCGGCTGCGTTCATGTGAAGGTGTGCGTCCTCGGACGTTTCGTATATGCCGCTATCAATCTTTGCAAACCTTTCTGTGAGAGCTGCACGGCAGAGCGCCATCTCAAATACGGCCACACACAGCACTTGGCTGTTCTGCATCATGTGCAAGAATGACTCGCCGGTCAGAACTGCACAGGTGCATCGAGTCTCGGTGATGGCCACCATGCGACGCCCACAAAGCAGCTCGGTCAGTCCAACGATATGGCCAGGGAAGAAGGGAGGGGCTAAGCAGGTGCAGGCCATGACCCCGGAAGTGATGAATACGAGCTGGTGTGCCCCGACTTCTACACTGTGCCTGACGCTGATCCGCTCGTATCCAAAGTGGAGCTGAGCAACAGTCGAGTCGTCCACAGTGTTTAATATTGGGAACCTGCTCTTGATGATCCTGATTCGTGCGGGCTCCCATATGCCGAACGATGATTCGTCAATCAGCGCTACCTGCGCTGTGCATCTGCCCACAACGAGGGTCCCCCTCACCGGCTGAACTTTGAACAGCAGCGAGTCCATATCGAAGCACGTCCCGTGGCCAAAAAAGCTGCCTGTCCCTTCCAGGCACACGGCAGCGCCGTCAGTCAGTACCAGTGCAAAATTGACACCGTCCGGGACGGGCAGAAGCGACCCTGGTTGTGCCGTAAGTATCTTGAGGCTGTCCACTAGAGCGTTCTGCTCTGTTGTACCGAGTGTGCTGAACGACAGACCGTCCACCATGTTCAGAGCAGACACGAGCAGGTCCCGGACCGCAGTACTGCGCCACTCATTTTCGGTGGCGCTCGAGACTGCAACGTCGCTATCGTGAGAAGACGCAGAGTTTAGCACACGTACATCTGCACATCCCTCCAGATCATGTAGCGCGCAGACGTCAACCATCTGCACTTCGTTGCAACACATAGTTCTTTAACTGGAAGTGCATGATTAAAAATGGGGGCTCGCAAGCACGTGGTACAAAGTGGCATATCACTTCCATTATTATGTATTGTAGGGTGTATCAGCTTGATTCAGCTATGACTGGACGTGGCAAGGGAGGAAAAGGCCTCGGGAAGGGCGGAGCCAAACGGCATCGTAAGGTCCTCCGCGACAACATTCAAGGTATTACGAAGCCCGCCATCCGCCGCCTCGCAAGGCGTGGCGGTGTCAAGCGTATCAGTGGACTCATTTACGAGGAGACGCGTGGTGTTCTCAAGGTCTTCCTGGAAAACGTCATTCGTGACTCTGTCACGTACACCGAACACGCCAGGCGCAAGACTGTGACAAGCATGGACGTCGTGTATGCTCTGAAGCGCCAGGGCAGGACCCTCTACGGTGAGTGAACGCATCAGCTTTCAATTTATCTCACCATATGTGAACAACTACATTGCAAACATGCAGCGCCATTCTCACACATTTCCTCTCGTTGAGTGCAGGATTTGGCGGGTGATGCAGCAAACAGCCGCAGTCACTGTGCGCGCTTTGCATGAACGCAGCCGAGCCCGTTGTCTCCATCATATGCGCGATTCTTTTATCAAAGGCCAAAGTCATGGAGATGGCGGGAGCAAGCGGGGAGGATGAACTGAGCATGAGGACTTTGAGCTGAAAAATGTGCAGCTTCTAGCAAGATGCACATAATGGAAGATGATTTGGAAGGCGCCGCCTTTCGTGCTCAGGACGATCTTATAGAACTGCTGTACCAGAGTGCGTGTCCCGCCTTGCACCAGATATTTAGTAAGATTTCTAGCGACGTGAGCGATATGTTCGACACTGAGTGGGACAGAGCAAGCACACTTCGTCAGACTCTAATTGAGGTACCTCGTTGGAACAGCTTGCAAATACAGACGGTGTCCGCCATGTGTGTTGACATCGCCGAGCCGATAGTATCCATTGTCTCCGCAATACTTCGAGTGAAGGCCAGGACACTGGAAATGGCGGGTGCGAGCAGTGACACACCAGGCATGCCCACACCCTCGTTCCCTGAGGTTCTGCACGCGCTCTTGTCGGAAGCGAGCGCCCCCCTCGTTCAGGATGCTCAGAGCATCATGGACGGTGGACAGCTCGCATTATTTGTATCTGCTGTCAGGGGCGACAAGTGCTTTGAGAGGGCAAGCGTCAGGCTTGCTCGGGCTTTAATTCTTCAGTGCATCGGCTCGGCCTCAAACTCAAAACCCGAGGCGAGCACTGCACGGTCACCGAGCTCATCGTCGGAACGAGGCAGGCACAGGCACAGGCGTACACGCGAGATAGCGAGTCGCCGAGCAGACAGTGAGGCGGAGTTTGATGAGATTGACACAGCGGCCGCAATACATACAAAAGTGGTCACCTTCAACGACAATGAGGTCAGCAGTAGCGACAGCGGATGCGATTCAGAGACAGATGAAGATGCAGGCATGGAGGGGAAGGGCACCATGAGGAATTTATGAGTATCATTTTTTGACGTCGTCAATGATCATGACTCTTGCCACTCTGCCACCAATGCTGATCTGTTGCCCTTCGACATAGTTGATGCCGTCAACGCACAGAGAGGTGCTTGTTGCCGCCATCATATGCCCTCCTGCCATGATTGCTCCCTTGCCTCTGAACTCCATGATCCCTACATCATCAGGAATGTCCACGACGCGCCTGCTTTCCGGCACTGTGAAGGTAACGGAATCCCTGGAGCCATCGGCTCTGTCAGCATACACCTTCAGAGATCCATTGGGCCCTGGGCGCACCTCATACTTGATGACATCAGGCGATGGAAGCCATTCACAGCGAGCGAGTGTCCCACCACTGCACGTTGCGCGTGCAGCATTCATCACTTACAATACACTACATCAAAAAA
The DNA here is from genome assembly GCA_017506865.1 of Tribonema minus. Taxonomy (NCBI): domain Eukaryota; class Xanthophyceae; order Tribonematales; family Tribonemataceae; genus Tribonema; species Tribonema minus. Next base: position 534,411 of record JAFCMP010000223.1, read on the forward strand.
ACAGCGAATGTGCAAGCACGAGCGGCCACACTGGCAAGGGTAGGTTGAATGCATTCACATCGACTGCAGGTACACAGACTGGCCAAACAACTTCTGCAAGTCCCCGTTGCCGGAGACTTCCGCCTTGCGTTTGTCCTTGCCAGTGAGCTCACTGGGAGTCACCTTGCTACCGGCGATGCTAACGCTGATGTGGGCTACCTTGATGCGCGGCTTCTTGCTCTTGTTTTTGCTCTTGCTCCCAGCAGCCTTGTGCAGTACGACGGCGCCCGCCTCCTGGATGACGCTCGTGAGCACACACTCAGTGATGGCTGCCAGAGCCACAGCTGCTTTGTCCCCGACCCTGACCTTTGAAGCAACCACCTTGCGCATGAGGTTCTCAGTGTGCGAGACGGAGAGATCGAGCCCGGCGCGCTTGGAGCGTGGCCCTTCCTGATGATCTTTGTGGCTGTACCTGGTCAGTGCCTTCTCCACGTCTGACTTGACCGCAGTTAGGAGCCCCCCCTTATCGATGTAGATGCTCAACCCGGCCTTGACCTCCCTCTCAGTGACTGTCTGCCTCTTGCTCACCTTGCGAGCACTCTCTGCGGCCCTGCAGACTTCGTGGATGACCTGTATCGCCATGCTGTCGAGTGTCTGCTTTGACTTCAAGCTGAGGCTGAGCTTTGTGCCATGCACACGCTTGCAGAGGGCAGAGATGTTGGTGATGAAGGTGCGAGGCCCTGCCTTCTTCTTCTTTTCCCCCTTGGCCCTCTTCGCCTTGGGCTTCTTGGACTTGGCCTTCGTAGTTGCCTTTGCGTGGTCGGCGTCCTCCCCTTCGGAGTCGGACAGCGCGCGCTTGTGCGAGTGCAGCCCAAGGTCAGAGTCGGACATGCTTTGATATCGATATGTACTCATTGCAACACATTTTTTTGCCCCCCACGTGCACAATGGTTTGTCCGAAATTAGGCATTTCACAAACGAGCACTTGAACAGTTGTCATGAGAGGTGATGACCAGTGGATTTCATTCATCGCCGCCGCCCTCTTCCCGTGCGCACTGCGCTATGACGAGCCGCACCACTGCGGTGCTCATGCTGTATCTGAGGACGAGAGGGTATGCGGGGCGCATGAAGATCTCCACAACAGGGTCAAGAGGGCGTGAGAACCTCTCCAGGTACTTGGCAAGATAGACCCCCTCCACTGCCTCCTCCTCCTCGTCTGACGCCGCCGACTCAATGTGCTGCCAGTGCATTCCGCTCGCTGTAGGGCGCACCTCAATCTCTGTCGTCCCCATCGTGCCCGAGGCGCTGAGGAGTAGCATGTCCTTCGTCGAGCGAATCGATATCTTGTTGCTGACCCCGCTCAGCTCCCTGATGTACCGCTGGAAGTCCGCAGAGGGGATTGAGAGGACGCGCTGGAACACTGTGGGAGGGATGGTGATGATCTCCTCGGGCAACCGCAGAAGCTTGAGGCGGTTGCTGGTGCGGGTGCGCTTCTCCTCGTTGTTCACGAGTATGCTGAGGTGGTCGGGATCACTCTCAAGGAGGTTGATTTCCAGCAGATAGCCGCCCGTCGTCAAGTTCCGGAGCATTCTGTACAGCGCAGCCACGTTCAATCCCACCGTTGTCTCGCGTTTGCAGTAGTAGAACTCACTACACACCTGAAGGTTGATGAGCGCGACGTGAGCAGGGTCCATTGAGATGAGCTTCATGCCCGAAGCGCCGAAGGTGACGGGGCTCTCAGGAATGAGGTCCTTCAGCGCGTCAATCAGAGTCCGCCATTGCTGCGTGTGGTGCGTTCTCATGCAGACAACGGTGCCCTCCGGGACCTCGGGTTCAGAAGGGGCAGCGAGAGCATCGGCATTCGGTTCCTCAGCAGCGGCTGCGGGAGGTGGCGACTGCGCAACCTTAGCAGACCGCTTGCGCTTGGTGGGGCGCTTCGATTTCTTCTTCTGCATAGCGTCGTTGTCGTCCATCTCGTGAGGCTGTGAGCGAGGTTGTGATGGAAGTGAATGTGATGGATGTGAGGCAGCACCGTCGGAATGCATGGTTTTGAAATGGGAAACATATAAATTGGGAACGGCGCGGAACGCACCCCGAGCCTCGGAAAAAAAAATGTTTTGCAAGTATCAAGCGCCGACGTTTCGGTTGAACAAACACGTCATTGGTTTCACACGCATACGCCGGGAGAGAGTTAGTGCGCCGCACATTTAGCACGGCGTCTGTGGGAGAGCGAACTGGACGCGCTGTCCGAAAGATGAGTGGTGTCATGCGGGCCGCGGGCGCTGTGTTCCAGTACCCTTTGCAGGTCACGGACAGGGCGCTCGCAATGGCCAAACTTGTGTTGACTTACGAGACTATGAAAGCGGTGTCCGACACCATGCGAGATATTCTGCGAACGGTAAGAATGGCTGCGGATGTAGGAGCGGAGACTGCCCACGATGCAAAAGAGGCAGTGCGGTATGCAGCATGGGCAACGGCGGCACACGCTGCCGGTTCACATGCGCTAAATGCCGTTACCGCCTTCATCTCGAGGAATGATGATGCTCCTGCAATAGAGCGCTGATGAGTGGATTTAATATTGATGTTCCAGAAGCGGAGAGCATGGAGGATGATGACAGCATGTGCCCAGTGTGTCATGAAGACATAGCTGAGGGGGCAGACTCGTGCACCACCGCATGTGGCCACGCATTTCACTTGCACTGCATGTTGAATGTCGCCCGCAGCGATGCGGGCATTTTATGCCCTCTGTGCCGGACGGGTCTGGTGGATCCGCCACCGGGCCCGCGCTTCCACCGCGTTATGGCGCAAGTTGAGGTAGACAGCGACCTTGATGATGAGATCAACAGAGCAATGGACGCAGTGCATGTGGTGATGGAAGCCATGCAGCCGGAGAGGCTTGACGATGTGGACCTCCTCGTGCAACGTGTGAGGGCTGGCAACGTGCCCGGCATCGAAAGGATTTTGCGCGTCGCACCGCATCTCATCTCCTGTGTCAGCGGTCCCAACGGGCTAGGCCTCATGCACTATGCTGCTGCTGCGGGCAGGGATGACGTCCTCGCTTTCCTGGCGGCAAAGAGGGGGCGCTGCAGAGCGAGGTCGAGAGAAGGCCTTACCGCGCTACACATTGCGGCGCGGTCTCGGTCTGTGCCCTGCGCGACGCTATTGCTCGCCGTTGGTGCGTCCGTGGACGACACAGACGCTGCAGGCGAGACGCCTCTCTTCAATGCCGTGAAAAACGGGGATCGCTCCATGATGTCTCTGCTTCTCGACAATGGAGCGGATGTTGACGCCAGAAACGCAGCAGGAAGCAGCATTATGCATCTCGCAGCGCACCACCACTGCGCACTGCTCCTGTCCGCACTCATTTCAAGATCACCCGACATGAGAACGGTCGACTCTGCAGGCAACACGGCCCTGCACATCGCTGCTGCATCTGCCAACCTCCCCTTCATAACCGAGTGCACGCACAGGATCGCCTTTGAGCAGCGTGAGCAGAAGAACATCATGGGTTTGACCCCACAAGACATCATCGAGAGGGGGAGCTGCGACCTGATGCGCAACGCCTCCCAAGAATGGGAGGACCGGCACCGCGGAATGCACGGCTCACACGCCCCCCTTTAAATGTTGCCTCTCACTAACGAGCCTCTCCGTGACGAAACCATCATGCTCAAGTTCAAAGATCACCCTCTTGACCACCGCGCCTCCCCGGAGCGCCATGTCAAGAAGCGGGTCACTGCAAAGTTGGCGAGGGACATCCAGGTCATCCTGAGAATCAATCGAAGAGACCAGAAGCGTTCAGACATTGCGACTGCAACAAAGGGAGACTTGAACAATCCCGGATTGAGAAAAGAGCGCATGGACTTCAACGCCAAGATGCGGCAGGTGAAGAAGAAAGCGAAGCATCACGTGTAAATATGATACTCCTTTTTCTCTTCCGTGTGGTGTAAAGTCATGTCTCGTCTCTCCTTGCTGCTCCATGACTGTGAAAATGCCGACTCGCCGTGCCCGTCACCGCTGGACCCGAAGTGGCGCCCCAGCTATGAGCCTGCAGAGGCGGCAGAGACCCATGAGGACCCATGGGTTCTGACTCTGCCGGACGCCACGGACTCTGAGGCGCCAGCTTCGCAGCAATCTGAGTGGGATGACGACGACGCCCCTACTCCTCCTCCTCAGACTTAGCATCAGACTTTACGATGACAGTAGCCTTCGCCCTTTTACCGCGACCCCTGGGCGCCTCCTTCACCTGTCCTTCTAGCGCGGAAATTCTCAGTTCCCATTGCTCCATCAGTTGTGCCTCAAAAGCAGACAGTCTCAGCTCGCACTGTCTGGAGGCTGCCGCTTCTGCAGCAGACACCGCAGCGCTCTTCGCCTCCAACAGCATTGATGCCTCGACACCTCCGATGCACTTTGTGATCTCGTCTGTGATGACATCGTTGACGGCAGCGCGAGCATGCACCTTCACTACGTCCATGGCTGCGGCGACAACTGGGCCCTCGGGGCTAGTCAGAGTCTCCGTCAACCTATCTACCACACATGGCTCGATGGCTTGTGGGGCGCGCGGTGGGAGGCTGACACGGCGGGACGCGGCAGCACGGGAAGGCGGCATTGTCGCTATGTAAACACCAACATAAAATATCACACAAGTGTCTCATCGTCTGATTGCAGTGAACGTTCAGCGTTACGCGGCACTGACACCTTGCAGTGCGCCACCTTGGGTTGCAAACGGCCGTGCTGCGCCAAGACCTTGAGCATGCGCCCACAATGACTAGTTTATTTTGTTTGTGCATCACAAGGACAATGATGAACCAGCAACATGTTGTCAAGTTCAACAAGCTCCTGCTGATGTTCCTCAGCGACCTGGCAGCTGCCGTGCCTCTGGTCACCGTCGTGGCCACCGCCAGAGACTGCGTCAGCGCCCTGATAGCATTGGATCCGGCATCCACCGATGTGCTGGACAACTTTGCTGCTTTGGCGTGTAGCGCTACCGAGGCGCTGAGCACGGGAAAACTCGAGGGACTAACTGACCTCGTCTCAGACGCTGGCATTCTCAGCAGGGAGGACGCCTTGCGAGTTTACAACTGCCTCACCCCTGAAGACAAGAGCGCATGCTGGAAGTACATCACTAAATTGATTGCCAGTGCCAAGCGAGCAGTGCCAGACCTGGCGGAGAAGGAAGCATCACTCGCCGCCGCCGTCGTACCATTGGTGCAGAAGAGTGATGTGATGGGAAGCGCACTGGTCGCCTCCGCAGCTCGTCTGGCCGACGCATTGTCAGGATGGCGTGGGGGCAGGGCGGAGGAGCGAGAGAGTGCAGCCGTGACTCTCAGACACTTATGCAGAGACGCCAACGAGCTGAGGCGAGCGATGGAGCAAGAGTGCGGCGAGGAAGGCATAAAAACACTGCTCATGTCGCCTGATGTATACATGGAGGAGAGTGGTATCCCCTTCGTCGCAGGAGGGGCAGAGGCAGCGAGCGAGATCTTGAGCGAGTGTGAGGACGCGGAGGCGATCACGGCCGCTTGTGTGCACCTGGCAACAGTGACCATCGCCCTCACTGCCATCCCTGCGAGCACTCTCGGCTCCATTGAGAAGATCGCAGCCACACTCATGCAGAAAGCGCAAGACGGTGACATCGACATTGAAGCTCTCACGGCTAACCCGTTGTCCATACTCGAGACGATCAGTGACGCTGGCATGACAGACGAGGTCACGGAACTCATGAGTCAGCTCATGTCGTAAATGGCATTGAAGCCGCACACAAAATGTCTGTACGTCTTATCACAGTATGAGCGGAGTCCTGTTGACGACGGGCAAGAGTGCTACAGGCGCGGGGGCGAACGGCATCGTGGCGTCGGACGGGTCTGCGGCCTTCAAGGAGAGCGTCGCAGTGACGGGTGAGAGCAAGCTCGGCGGGGAGAGAAAGTGGCGCATGCTCGTGTCACCCCAGGAGGCAGAAACCAACGCGCTCCTGGTGCAGTACGTTGACGACACCACCGCGGAATGGGTGACAGCGCACGTCTACCTGGCGAGGACGGACTGACCACGTCGCACCGCCGACATGACATAATCATTTTGGTCTCTTTGCGCGAAGGCTGCGAAGGCGTGGTGGCGCAGCTCGTAAGCTGTGATCGGCAAGTGCATCCAGCGGCGCAAAGCCGTGTCGTCGATGGTGTCGCGCAGATCGACACCGTGGACGTCGCGCACGTGCAGGCAGGCGCGCGCGATGGCCCCGCGACTTCTCAGGGGGGGGCAGAAGACACCGCTGCGCTTGTCGACCAGCCAGTCATCGGGGTCCACGCCGTCCATATCCACAAAACAGTAATTGCTTCTCGCACAGTTGAGGTTGCGATCCGCGGGGAACACGTTGTGCAAGTCGCGCGATGCTTGCTTTGCATGTGACACCGGGACGACGTGTTCACGGGAGAACGTGCGCGTGATGTCCTGCCCAGTGTACAGACACACCCGCTCAAAAGCTGCCGTCGCAGCGCGAAAGCCGATGAGAGCCTCTGAGAGCTTGACGAGCAGCGACAGCGTCACAAACCTCATTTGCTCGAGACATTACATTTTGTGCGTGGATGCCGATTGTTTTCTAGCACTACAATAAATCATGGAGCAAGAAAGGGTCTTGCTTTGGACTGCGGTGGCGACTTTTGTCATTGTCATGAGTTTGCGAATGTCACTGAGCGAAGAAGAGATGCCCCGCAAAGGGGGTTGCAACGCGTGTGATGGCGGCATGCAATGTGACAACACGCTGCTGAGTGATGATGTGGTCGCCGTCGGCGGCAACGTCGTCGAGAACAAACACATTGCGCTCTTGCCGGTGATGCGCCCCGCACAAAATTTACATGACGTGGTAAAGCAGCTGATCCTCTTGGAGGCACACATGTTCAATCCTGAACGTGACTGCAGGGACTGCGAGCGGAAGGTAAGTGAAGGCTGAGCTTGCACATGTGTAACACCACGCCTGTTGACGATGGCATAGTGTCTGATCTGTCCTCTTTCCATGCAGCACTTCCTTACAATACAAGCACTGCTTGAGGAGGCACACTCGCTGGTGACGGACGATCCATCAAAGGCGCTGCCAGTGCCAACTAACCTCCAGGCGCTCGAGCAGACAATCCGTCGGCTGCATCGCCGATGGTGCGACTCGGACAAGAGCCCACCGGAGCGCCACGCAATTGCGAGCGAGCTTCGTCAGATACGCAAACCGCTCATGATACATTATGCAAGGCCGCTGGCGGACTAAAGAACAAAGCTCCGATCTGGATATGCTGCAACAACAGGGGCAAAACAGCATTCGGGTACGCCTGGTCGCTACGTGACCGCAAAGCGTGGTGCTGACAACGTCGCCACCATTGACGCCAAGCGAGTGCGCACCATGTGATTAAAATGTTGACTTGTGTGAAATATGTGCTGGAACGCGAATGTGTCCATAATCAGCTACGTATTTGGCACTGCTGGCTGCATACTGCTGTTCCGTGCCAATGTCGTTGCGGAATCTGTGTTCTTTCTTTGCGTTTGTACAATGCAATTGGTTGAGTTCTTCCTGCACATGAACCCCACGTGCAACACTGCAAATGCCGCTGCCAGCATCACGGGAATGATCGTGAACCACGCAGAGGTGCTGGCCCTGTGGGCCGGCATCCGGATGGATCCCACGACTCGACCGGCTCCGGAGTGGGTGAAGACGATCGTGAGGGTTTACACGGCGTATTCAATTGTGTACACGCTTTTCGCTCTCCGTGTGCAGTGTACCGTGGTGTCGGAGGTGTCCTTCCCTCACCTGGACTGGAATTGGAACTCGTCGGGGCCAGCGCACGAAGCGTTCTACGTGCTCTTCCTCATCTGCGTCAACGCCATGTCGTACTACTGCCTGCGGGACGGTATGCTGCACTGCGCGATGACAACCATATCATACATGGTCTCATACGCCATCTACGGTCGCAGTCATGCAGTCGGCGCCATTTGGTGCAATATGGCCACACTGGGACCCTGGATACTGTTGGCCCACAAGGCGAGAAACGGGGAGCTCCCTCGCACCCCTCGCAGACTCGTCAGCGCATATCAAGTCTGCAAGCGCGTCGGATATAGCGTTGCCAGGAGGCTGTCGTTGTTGCCATAAGAGTCAAAATGGGAATTGCAATATGGGAATGCGTGCGAGCGGCCCATGCAATGTCACACCACGTCATGTTTGTCGCCATCACGTCCACAACGCTCACTCAGGAAAATGAGCACATGGTGGCGGATTCGCTGGCCTGGTTCAACAGCGATCGGCAGATGGCGGAGCTGCTGCTGGGCATCAGCGCCTCGCCGCGCACGGGGCCGAGCCTCAGGCTCATGGACCACCTCGTAGGACACTACAGCAAGGAGGTGCCGGTGAGCGTGCCCGGGCGGGGAGGCGTGCCCGTCGACCTGTGCATGGAATACAAGCGCGAGTTGCAAGCCTCCAGCAAGAAGTATCTGGACGCGTTCAAGCGACACATGCCTGTGGAGGCAGTGGTGCTGGGAAGGGCGGTGCGCACGACGCTGGGACAGTTGCGATTCATCGCTTGGTTTCAGAAGCTCGGGCTGCACGAGTACCTCCGAGACAACGAGCAGGCTATCAAACAGCACATGAATGATAAGATGAAAGGAACCCGGACGGCGCTGGCTGTATGTCCAAAGCGAAGTGAGGCAGCTCTACACAGGGGCAACTTTGTAATGGAATTTTGAAATATTTCACATTTTTTATCATGTGGCTCTCATATAGTGAGTCCATGCGCCGCTGATGGTACACTTCACACGGATGTCCCCTTTGCACATTGCTTACGACGGATTCTTTGCTCCGCCCCCTGTAGACACGCCAGCAGACGACACATCCCCTGTTGACGCTCCAGCTCCAGTTGACCCAACCCCTCTTGAAGCACACTCTGCTCCACTAGGCACTTCATCACCACTCCCTATACACTCGCCAAATCTGGTTGTCGTGTCACCAATCATGAATTCAGTTGTTGAAGTGCCTGTGGTAGTCATGCTGATCATGAGCGCCGTGGTCGGAGCAGCGCTGGGCTATGGCATCGGGGTAATAACAACTCGGAGAGCCAGACGCATCTTGCAGTACCCATAGGTCACGAGTCTGCGGAGGAAGTTGCAGCCTTGTGCACGTCAACGGCGATTTCATCCCCCTCCTCGTCCACGTCACAGAGCAACTCCTCACAGACTGATGCGTCGTCGTCCCTCTCGTGCAGCGCCGGGGGGTCGCTGCTGTATTTGTACATGAGCCCTACGAACTCATGAAATGTGAGGCAATCAAAAACGCCCCCGGCGTGTCCCCCCGCCTGAGTGAGGTCCCAAAACATGTTCCAAAACGGTTCTTCAGAATTGTGGTGCCATTCTTGGCGGATGAGAGGGAGCTCGGGGGAGGGCATCGTGGGGTCGACACACAGGGAATGACATTATATACCACGCACGTCATACACACTCATACATTTAGGCCACTGGTGTTTTCAGTGCAGATCGTGCTCATCCACCCCTTGCTCACTGAACTCGGTGCTGGTCAGAAAATAGATTCCGGCACTGTCTGCATCATTGTCGTCGTCGTCGTCATCGCAGTACTCTTTTGAATTTCCATAAAACTGCGTTTGTGTACGCCTTCTCTTCTGACTGTCTCCTCCTGCAGCTGCAGCGCCACGTACATCTCTGTTGACTCCATTGCCTTGTGCCGTAAGCATCTCTAGTTGAGTTGCACGTCTTCTTACAGGCGCCGCCAGGACAGCTGCAGCAGCACGTGCATCCCTGTTGACTCCATTGCCTTGTGCCGCAAGCATCTCTAGCTGAGTTCTACGTCTTCTTACAGGCGCCGGGACAGCTGCTGCCTCAGCAGGCGCCGGTGCCGCTGGTGGTGCCCCGTCAGGAACTTCTGCATCAGGTGCCTGCCCTGCTTGTGCAATGCCATCGACAGCCATATCAACACCTGGCACGTCGGCGTCACCCTGATCATCCGCTTGGATCACCTCAGCGTCCATGTCTGCTCCTCCTGCTCCTGCTGCATCAGCATTGGCATCATCAGCGTCCATGTCTGCTCCTCCTACTTCTGCTGCATCAGCATCGCCATCATCGTCAGCTTGGAGTGCCTCTGCGGGAGGCGGGCGTATATCATCTCTTTTTCGCCTTCTGCCGATTGACTGATACACAGGCAGATGCGCCACTGCGGCCGCAGCTGCGTTCTTTCTTTGTGTGTCGTCATCGTCATTCAGGGCTTGTAGCACGCCAATCTCCGCGTCAGCATCCAGACCCTGCGCATCTCTCACAGCTTGTTCTGCTTGTTGCCGAGCGTGTGTGGCCCACTCCTCAATCTGCTGCGCTTCGCCTGGCGGCCCGAGTCCGCCTTCGTTGAGGTCGCGCGCACTCGCCTCAACTGCCCGTGTCACAAAGAGAGCAGTGTTGGCGTCCGCAGCCATGATGATATCGTCAATGGGCTGTAGCCGCCGAGCTAAATCTGCTATTGTGAGCCTGGTTGCTCTCACTGCCGCTTCTGCGGACTGCCGGGCGTTGATTGCTTGCCGAACCTGCCACTGTGCTAAATCAGGTTGTGCATCGCCTGCGGGAGCCAACTCTCGTGCATTTTGCTCCACCTGCTGAGCGACCTCAAGTAAGGCATTGGCATCTTGCACAGCCAGAGTGGCGTCGGCGTCAGGTAATACCTCCTCAAGCTGATCTATCTGCCCTTGCAGGTCTGCCGCTGTCTCTGGAGGGTTACGGAACACGTTGAAACGAGCATCATCGGGTAGTCCATTACGGAAGTTGCGGAACTTATTTTTTGCTGCCCGAGCACGTTTCCTTGCAGCCCTGCCATCACCACCTGCAGCGGCTGCCCGGGTCACCTCATCTTCTCTGTGCTCAGCTGCCACAATAGCTCGTCTCTTGGCGTCCCTTGCCGCGACTGTCTGCCGCTTCCGCTTCAGCATGGCAATGCGGCCTTGCTCTGCTGTTTGTTCTTGCGCTTCTCTTCGCGCGGCTTGCAGCGACGTTGAAACCGGCGGTGTTTCTGGAGCTGCAGCATCGGCTTCCGCCTGCTGCACTTCTGCAAGTTGGACTGCAGCTGCAGCATTTGCGGCATCTGCTGCCGCCTGCTGCGCTTCCGCCAGTAGGGCTGCCGCTGCAGCATTCGCTGCCGTTTCTTGCGCTGCAGCATGGGCTTCCGCCTGCTGCGCTTCCGCCAGTCGGGTTGCAGCTGCAGCATTTGTCGCTGCTTCTTGCGCTGCAGCTTCAGCTTCCGCCTGTCGCTCTGCCGCCAGTTGGGCTGCAGCTGCAGCGTTCGTTGCTGTTTGTTGCGCTTCAGCGTCGGCGGCCTGTTGGGCTGCATTTGCGACATCATCAGCCGCTTTTCGCGCTTGCGCATCGGCCGCAGCTTTTTGTGCCGCCGCATGTTGCGCTGCAGTGGCAGCGTCTGCAGCAGCTTTTTGCGCTGCGGCATCAGCTGCAGCTTTCTGCAATGCCTGCTCTCGAGCTGCAGCTGCAGCTTGCACGGCTGATCTTTGTGCAGCAGCTGCGGCAGCTGCTCGTTCTGCTGCATCTGCTGCCTGCTGTTTTGCAGCGGCGGCATCCGTAGCTGCCTTCTGTGCAGCAGCAGCATCGGCTGCAGCCTGCTGTTCCGCCGCGTGTCGTGCAGCAGCTGCCGCGTCCGCAGCTGCCTTTCGTGCAGCATCAGCTGCAGCTTGCTGCGCCGCAGCTGCCGCGTCCGCAGCTGCCACTCGTGCAGCATCAGCTGCTGCAGCTTGTTGCGCCGCAGCTGCCGCAGCTGCAGCCTGCTGTGCTGCAACTGTCCGTAATGCATTGATCTGCGCCTCTGCCGCTGCCGTGTCCAAGTCACCGATGGTGCGAAGGATTGCAATGTCCACCTCAGGTCGTGACAGGTCCACCATTTTGCCGACGACGTCCCGCAAGTCGTGTTTGATGCGCAGCACTTCGTCACAGCAGTGTCGCCTACCCTCACAGAGCGCTTGAATGGCGGCGACCAAATCGGGGGGGTCGACGGCGAAGATGTCGAGCATGTCGTTGAGCGTCGAAAGATCGTCCAACTGGGCTCTAGTCAATCCAGTGCTTGCAATGTCGTCAGGAATGCCCACAGCAGCTGCAGTGTACCGATCAAACAGATCCACGTAGGCCGCCCCGTCAGGCGCCTCTTGCAGGCGGAGAAGCAGCAGCTGGTTTTCGAGCTCATTGAAGATGCTTACCCTAGCACTGAGATCCGCGACGTGGTCCAAGAGTCCTTGGGCCTGCTGAAGTGCGTTTGCTTCCGCGTCACTGAGTTGATCCTGCTTGTTCATAAGAGCATGCACCTTTCTGTTGGCTGCATGTACCTTCTCACACAGTATGTATTTTCTCTGTGCGCTCCAGCACTCGGAGTAGTGGTCAATCATGAAGCGCGCTACCGATTTCAGCACTTGCAGTTCGGACTGCGGGTCTTGGGCCTTGTGCACGTACGCCTTCAACTCATTGTACCTCTCAAGGAGCGCAGCATCTGCCACAGGTGTCGGGCAAACGACCGCGGGCCCGACAACCGCACGCAAGCCAATGATGGCATTCACGAGCTCCAGCAGGCCCCCATCCCTTCCTAACGTTTGCCTCAGGTTCGCGATCGCATCTGCACGTTCCTTGTCTGTAGCAGCCTTCCGCGATGCAGCTGCTTCATCATCTGCAACCTTCTTTGCAGCGGCAGCCTCAAAAGCGACGCGCTGCCTCGCAGCCTCCTCTCCGGTAATTACTCCCAACAAGAGCATGAGTGCTGTAGAAACATCAGCTGGTGTTGTCGGCAGGACGACTAATTGCTTCAGCCCGTTCTTGATGCGTAGTACTTCATCGATGCAATTGTGCCTCCCCTGGCACAGGGTTTGAATGGGAACGACCAGGTCCGACACCTCTGCAAAGAACTGGAGCACATCAGAGAGGGACTCGGACCGCAGGAAATCGTCCAGCAAGAAACCGTCCCTCAGGACATCACCCGGCACAGTCCGTGCGGCGCGCTTGTAATCAGCCAATGCCCCCGTGAACCGTGCGTCAGAGTGCGACCCGCCGTTTACGTGATGCGTCATGATTTCTTCCTCGAGGCTGTTGACCGTATCCAGCGCAGCATTCACCTCACGGAAATTATTCACGAGTGTCCTCGCGCGCGCGAGCTCCTGCGCTTCTGCGTCAGTGGGTGACTGCTTGTTTGCCAGGGCCTCCAAAGCTTCCTTCGCATCACGCAGCTTCTCGCAAAGGTAGAACTTGCGCCTTCCGCTCCGCCCCTTACACCGGTAGGCGATCATGAGACGAGCCAAACTTCTCACGTGCTGGATGGTCGACGAGGCAGTGCCATCGCTGTGCACGAATGCCTTCACCGCCATGAAGTCCTCAGTGGGGGCCACATGAACAGTGGTCGGGGGCGGTGCGGGCCCTGATGCCATTTGCATGCGAGCAATGGCGGCATTCACGAGCTCCAACAGGCCCCCATCCCTTCCTAATATTTGCCTCAGCTGGGTGAGGGCATCTTCACGTTCCTTGTCTGTAGCAGCCTTCCGCAATGCAGCTGATTCATCATCTGCAACCTTCTTTGCAGCGGCAGCCTCAAAAGCGACGCGCTGCCTCGCAGCCTCCTCTCCGGTGATCACTCCCAACAAGAGCATGAGTGCTGTAGAAACATCAGCTGGTGTTGTCGGCAGGACGACTAATTGCTTCAGCCCGTTCTTGATGCGTAGTACTTCATCGATGCAATTGTGCCTCCCCTGGCACAGGGTTTGAATGGGAACGACCAGGTCCGACACCTCTGCAAAGAGCTGGAGCACATCAGAGAGGGACTCGGACCGCAGGAAATCGTCCAGCAAGAAACCGTCCCTCAGGACATCACCTGGCAAAGTCCGTGCGGCGCGCATGTAGTCAGCCAATGCCCCCGTGAACCCGGCGTCAGAGTGCGACCCGCCGTTTACGTGATGCGTCATGATTTCCTCCTCGAGGCTGTTGACCGTGTCCAGCGCAGCATTCACCTCACGGAAATTATCCACAAGTGTCCTCGCGCGCGCGAGCTCCTGCGCTTCTGCGTCAGTGGGTGACTGCTTGTTTGCCAGGGCCTCCAAAGCTTCCTTCGCATCACGCAGCTTCTCGCAAAGGTAGAACTTGCGCCTTCCGCTCCGGCCCTTACACCGGTAGGCGATCATGAGACGAGCCACACTTCTCACGTGCTGGATGGTCGACGAGGCAGTGCCATCGCTGTGCACGAATGCCTGCACCGCCATGAAGTTCTCAGGGACGGCCACATGAACCGTGGTGGGGGGCGGTGCGGGCCCTGATGCCATTTGCATGCGAGCAATGGCGGCATTCACGAGCTCCAGCAGGTCACCATCCGCCCTTTGCAGCGCTTCTCTCAACTTCTGTATTGCTGCATCTGCCGCATGCGTCGGTGTGGGGACAAGCTGTAAAGCAGCTATGACATCGTCGACGAGTTGCTGCAAGTTTCCATCGAATGGTGGTTTCCCCAGTGCTCGCACTAGCTTCTGTGCGGCAGTGGCGCGGTCCTCTGCGAGCAGCCGTGCCGTTGTTCTGAGCTGATCCACCGTAGTACTACCGTCAATTCTCGTATTCAACGCCTCCATCCTGGCTTCCAGGCAGCTTTCCAATCGAATCGTAAGTGACGCCGCGTTCTCCTTGGCTTCGGCGAGCTCCTTTTCGAGGGCGATCATTCTGCCCCTCACATCATCCCTGATCCCTGTAAGTATATCACGGAGGACATCACCGCTCGAAGTGTCCGGCACACTGCCAACTGCCGCCAGGTTCGCCTTGCAGGCCTCGAGTTGCGCTTCGAGCCTGACAACTGTCTCGTGTGCGGCGAATCGTGTTTCAACATCTCGAAGATTTGCCATGTGTTCATCCTTAACACGCTGCAGTTCACGAGCGTGATCCGCTGTCACGCCTGCCATCTGCGCCGTCAGGGCCTCAACTGCCCCGGGCTGGACTCGCTCCCTCCTGGCGTCATCCCTCTCACGGGTGAGCACGTCGATCTGCGCTCGCAGCCTTGCTTCCGCGTCAAGGTGCTGGTTTTGTACCTCTCTGATGCGCTGAAGTTCCTCTGCATGTCCGGCCGTCACCGCTGTCAGCTGCGCTTGCAGCGATGAGACGACCTCAGGGTCAACTCTGTCGCGCCTGGCGCCGTCCCTCTCAGCGATGAGCGCCTCTATCCTGGACCGTAGTGATGCAATGTCGGGGTCCACGCTGTGCCTCGTGCGGGAGCGGTCTGTCGCAGGCCTCGTGGTGCGCAGATGGGCAATCAGGTTCTCAATGGTCTTCTCATAGGCAGCGATGATTGCATCTCGTTGGAGCTCATCCGCCGACGTACCTACAGGCACACCCTCGTTTCCCGTCACCTGTGCACGGCGGGGGAGCCTGAAAGGGCGCTCGGGATGTGCCGAGCTGAGGGGAATACCCTCGTCACTGTCGTCATCCTCCGGAAATGACGTTCCGCGCGCTGGTGCCCAAGACTTCTTGCTGTACCGCCTGCTCATCACGGCAAGGTGCCGTTCAGTGACAGGTTAATCCATGCCGCAACATTTTTTTGAGTGGGCCGCCCGCATATATCCGTGCATTGCGAGTGCATGTGTGGAAAAAATGTTATGACATACTTAGTCAGACGTGAGCATGGTCAAGGCCTTGCGATGGGTACTCTGCGCAATCGTGCTCGCGCACACGGCAGCCGTGGAAATGTCATTTGCTGCCTCCGACACGGCATCATCGACGACCAACATCGAAACGTCTTCGTCGGCGACCACAACCACGGAAGGGCGTGACGAAACATCGCGCAAGTTCTCTGGCACCCCAACAGAGCTCGATCATAACCTCCTAAAGAGCAGGTCGCGGGGATCCGTGCAAAGGCCGACGTACGTCGGTGCAAGGTTCGCTGGCGATGAGACAGTGTTTGAGATGCAGAAAGAGTGGGATGTGCAATTTAACACCATCACCGTGTACAGGCCTATTGATTCAGTGGGCTACAAGTCCATACGGACGGAGGGGAAGAAGTTGCAGCTGGTGACTGAGATGTTTAGAAGCATCGACGACATCGCGGATGGGTGTTACGATGACGAAGTGCGTTCCCTCGCCAGAGCTATCGCTGACAAGGGAGTGAATGTCTGGATACGTTTTTTACATGAGTTCAACAGTGAGAACACGTATCCCTGGTGCTTGTACCCCTTCACGGATGCGAAGATTGCGACCTTCAAGAGAGCATGGAGGCGCATTGTGTCCATCTACAGAGAAGAGAGGGCACCCGTCAAATTCCAACTGTGTTTCATGGCGAAGAATCCAGGCGGTGACAAGGACCGCACCCCGTTTTCAGCCTTCAATCCCGGTAGGGATTACGTAGATGCTGTGGGTGTGGATGTGTACGTCAACGCCGCCAAGCACATGCCGTCGCTGAAGGAGAAGCTGAACGATGGCATATATGAACAGCTGCTTTGGTTCGGTAAGCCGATATTTATAGGCGAAATGTCTGTGACCACGGAGATAACTGACAGACCTCAGTGGATATTTGATGCCTGGCATGCACTGGCCCTCGACTTCCCACGAATCAAGTACATATCCTGGTTTCTTGAAGATAAATTGCCGGCTAGCAGGAGATCCTGGAACTTGCATTCGCAGGCGGAGATTGACGCCTTTGTCACAGGGCTGCGCAATTTCAAAGAGCTGACATCATGAGAGGCAAATACGAGGCAGGACACCAGAACGGTCATCACAATGTACATTTACCACCACCACCTCACACATGCCTTCATCTGCGCTGTGTACGCTGGGTCCAGCATAACCGCTGGGGTGCCATCCTCCAGATCATAGTTGATGTATACCACATTCAGCGTCTCAGACAGCGAGAAGGCCCCAGAAGCCACATTTGCAACAAACTGCATAAGCACATCCTCCTTTTGTGCTCGTGTAGTCTTGGTGGGGCAGCCGTCAACCATTCGGTTGTGCGGGTTGTAGCGGATGAAGAGTACGGAGGGGGCAGGGGTCATGGAAGGCGCAGTATCCCCCTCAAATGCCGCAACATCCGCATTATGCGTCTTGAGGATGGCCTCGTGAATCTGCTCCATGCGCGTCAGCTCGCAGCTGATGAGGTAGTCTTCATGACCGTGCTCGTCGCATTCCACGATGACAGCAGGACCGATGATGCCGACAATGTGAAAATCAACACGAGCGCAGAACTTGTCTGGGTCGGGGACACATCCCATGGCGTACTTGATGGTGCACTCTGAATCCACCGCGTACGCCGCCGAGAGCACGGCCCTGACCCGATCCTGCTTCCTGATCTTCTTTTGTTGCCCCTCCTTGGTGTGGTAGCGTCTGGTGTGGACGGCAAGTGCGCTTGACGTCGTGCACGCGTGTCCGCAATGCGGTTGCTGGCACACGTATGGCTTCAAGCCACTGTGAGTACGGGCATGGGTGATGAGGCCACCGGAAGTGGCGCACCGATGATCGCAACCTGCGACTGGACAAGCAAAAGGTTTCGCACCAGTATGCGTCCGTTGGTGCTGGTCGAGATGGGTTTTTTGCTTGAAGGAGGACCCACAGCCTTCGTGAGGGCATAAGAATGGTCGCTCGCCCGTGTGGGTCAGGACATGCTGCTCCAGGACCGAGCGCCTCACAAAAGACCGTTCACACAGTGAGCAGGCAAAACGCCGCTCATGGGTGTGAGACCGCATGTGCGTCGTCAAGTTGCCACGCTGTGTGAATGTGGCCTCACACCCTGAGTACCCGCATGCGTACCGCTTTGGCGTCATGTGGATGCTGGTGTGTACATCGAGATGCTTCTGGGTTTTGAAGGTTTTGCCGCAGTTGAGGTGCTTGCAGACAAAACAGCGCAGATCGCTGTGGGTCGAAGCATGCGCCGCTAAGCACGAGCGGGTCTTAAATGACTTGCCACATCCCCGCACATTGCAGGCAAATCGCCGTCCCGTAATGGCGTGAGTCTTGTTGTGGTTGTGCAGCTGTGCACATGTCTTGAATGCCCTCCCGCACCCAGGCTGCTCACAAAAATGAGGCTTGTCGTCATAATGCGTTGTTGTGTGGTTCTCGAGGGTGCCTCTGCGTGCGAAGGCCCTCCCACACCCGCTGAAACCACAGACGAACGGATGATCATTGTTGTGGGTCTTCTCGTGTTTGCTGAGTGTTGAGCGCGTCTTGAACGCCATCCCGCAGTCTTTGTGCTCGCAGTTAAACGGACGCGCATCGCTGTGCACAGTCAAGTGCGACGACAGGACGTCATTGCGATCGAAAGCAGCAGCACACCCCTCGTGCGGACACTTGAACAGCTTTCCTGCGTGCTCTTGTTCGTGTCTCCGGAGGTCAGGCATGCTTTCATACACTTTGCGTTCAGGCTGGCCGCAGGCAAAGGCGCCCCTGGCCCTCTTGGCCTCTTTCTCCGGCTCATCAGGATTTCTTCGCTTCCTGGCCATGAGGCCGTGAGAGAGCGAGGATGGCTGGTTGATGTGAGCACAACATTTTATCACTCCCTGTGAACCGCGGCGAGGTACACTTAAATTGGGAATGCCATTCCCATATGGATCCGCGCCGCCGCAAAAGTCCCACTTGACAAAATCAAACCTTAGAAAATCTCAATCACTGCCGAGAGATGCTTAGGAGTAGGAGTGCGCCGCCGGTGAGCCACCGGAGTCTGGCAGCAGCAAGCTACCATGGGCCAAAGAACTTTGTGGATCGCTTCTTGAAGCTGCACTATGCAGATGTGCGCTGCACCCCTGGCAACAGCGCCACACACCTGAAACTGGTAGGAGGCAAATACTGCCTGCCCGCAAACAAGGAGACGCAATTCCTGCTGGAATACAGCAAGGATGCGGGAAACGCAGCGCTGTGCATGACAGAGGTCACCACGCCAACTTTTCCGTTCTTCATCGACATCGACGCCTTCTTCGAGGGCGTGAGCCCCGGGCACGTACGTCCCGACATCGCGCTCGAGTGGGCGAGGGTCGCCGCGCGCGCTGTCGCTGCGTGCGTTGATGACAACGAGAGGCAGGCGTCCATGGCCCTCGATCCCGTCAACGCCAGCGTCAGCGCTGCTCTACGCGCTGCCTTGGAAGTTCGCGACACGATGTCGCCTTCGACTCTCGTCGTCACGACGGCTCCCTATCGTCACGTCACCAAGGTGAAGGCGAAACCAGACAAGCGACAGAAGACGGACGGGGACGAGTCATCCTCCAAGGTCAGCGGAGCGAAGGTCGGCGTACATCTCATCTGGCCCGGGCTGCTCGTCACGAAGCCCAATGCTCAGCGCCTTCGAGCCATCGTCGTGACGGCCATGTACGACGCCATGAGGGGCGACGGCCTGAACTGGGACGAGGTCATCGACGTGTCAGTCTACCGCAAGATGTCTTCGCTGCGCATGATCAGTTCCTACAAGGCGAAGGAGTGCGACGCGTGCACGTTCGAGGACAGAAAGGCCTTCAAGCGCGAGGAGAGCACGCTTCGCAAGGTCCTGGCCGAGTATATCGGCCTCGATTCCAAGGCAGCCACCATGTACCTCGTCGGCATCCACGTGTGCGCATCCATCAACCCCGCCAACGTCAGCAACGTCAGGCCAACGGCGCTGACGCCAGAGATGCGAAAAAATGCAGTGAGGTATAACGCCATCTGCAAGCACTCCAAGTCGTGCACGGGATGCCAGGGCGTTGGCAAGGTCCCTGACCTGTCCATCGGCTTCTACTCGCCGATAGCGGTCATCAGGGCGGATGGGGGGAGGGACAGCGAGGTGGAGGCGAAAATGGAGGATTCCGTCGTGGCAGTGCATATCTGCAGCGTTCGCCGTCCTCATGGCGAGACGCCTGTGCGGATAACATGGCCCGTCCACGCTCCTGCTGCCGCGCCTGTCGAGATGATGGAGGTGGAAGGCGACGACGATGACGACACGCCTCGCGAGAACATCGTACGTGCCGCGTACAGCCCGCCATCGGAGGCCATCGACGGCAAGCTCATCAAGGAGGTCATTGAAGATGACGACAGCGTGGTCCACAACGCCATCGAGAACTTCATTCGCTCCGGCGAGATGGGATCGGCCTACTCGAACGTCCTGGTCGCCTCTGTCTACAAGCTCGTGGCCGTGAAGAAGAAGTACTCGGGGTTCACTGATGGCGGTCCTTACTACACCGTGGTTGCAGCAGTGCGCGGCACCGGCGCGCAGTTCTGTCAGGGGTACAAGGGCGATCACAGCGTCAACCACATCTACTTCGAGTTCCGGCCCGACGGCACGGCTGTGCAGAAGTGCCGCTCTGTCAAGCGGAAGTCGTGCGAGGGCGCATGCACGCCGCCAACTCCTTTCCCCGCCCTCCTCTATACGTCGCTGTTCCCCTATGCGCAGAAGGCGCTCGCGGTGAGTGACGAAGAGGTGAACGCTTGGGTCTCGGGACGGCTCCCGCTGTCGTACCTCGACGTGTACCTCAGCCGCCCCGCCACATTCTGTTCACGCAAAGACAAGGGCGCGCAGTTCAAGGCGATCGTCAGCATCGGCAGGCGCCGTCTGGCACGCGAAGCACGCACTGTGCGCGACGGAGGCGAAGTCGCTGTCGCCGGCAAGAGGCGATCGGAGGGCGCACTGTCGGACGACGACGTCGATGTCGACGATTTCAAAATGGACCACTTTTTGTAAAAATATCTCTCCTCATTTCAAGTATGCAATGTCTGCACGTGCCCCATCTCCCATGCCAGTGCCGTTGCCGGCTTCGCGTCGCCACCACCAACGTCCGCCTCCAGAGCGAGAGAGCGAAAAGGAAAAGTTTGACAGAATTGCCAATAGGTACGTGTCGATCGACGAAGCACTTGAGGCTCTGGCCGCTCGAACCAAAGAGCTCAAGCAAGAGCAGTCATCACTAAGCGAGTTTCTCATCGAGACTCTTAAAGCGAAAGCGAATGGCAAGTGCGATGTGGGAACGGTCAATCTGACAGTCGCTGTGTCCGCTGCACAAAAGAGTCTGACAATCGATGTGATTCGCAGAGCTGTCATGAATGCCTTTCCTGGGAGGGCAGACGCGCCTCAGAGAGTGCTTGATGCAATTAAAATGGAGCGCTCAAAGGACGCTGGGAAGAGGACGAGAATAAAGAGGGTGAAGAAAAGAGGTGGCGCATCATAGTTTTTTTTGTTTGCTGCAGAGAAACGGTCGCATGTGGCGAGTAATGAGAGGAAAGGAGGAGGAGCGCGAGACAATTTCTACGCAACTTTTGCGGCGAAAGTGGGCATCATCAGCCGGCGCTGTGTGGGAGTCCGCCCTGCGCCTTGCAGAGAGTCCACCGGACGTCCAAACGCAACGTGCCGACGTCGACAGTGCGATGAAAGCAGCTTTCTACTCCAGTGTCGGCAGGGGTACGCCGGCAGACGAGAAGACATTTGGTGACGCTGTGTCACGCGTCGTCGCGGTGTGGAAACCGTTCAGAGCGGCGCCCCGCCTGAGCAACTCCAGCGCGATGCCAATACCCGCCGTGCAATGCGGGCGCAGAGGCGTCGACGAAGTTACGAATCTGCGTTTTTAAGAGGCATCCTCCTCCGTGTCTGACGGGGGGCCTGCCATAGGGCGCCTGCGTGCGCCGCCCATCGTCTGAAACGGATTGGAACCAGCCGGCTGCGCTGCTGCCCGCATCGGATTAGAAGGCGGAGCAGAGGCACGACCTTCGCCGTTGCTGTTGGTGACGTGATGGAAGATGACGGAGCCACCGAGAGTCAGCCCCAGCTGTAACATCGGGTGCATGGTAGTTCCCCGTCCACTGTAATGGTTGTGAACCGCCAGCAGTGGCTGATCATAATCTGCAACGCTCAGCGCAACACTCCTGCTGAACCCCTTGAGGTTCAACTCGAACGGGTTCACCTTGTGGTTCGCGATCTCAAGGAAGCGAGCCGCGGTCACGAGCAGTTGCCTCAGCCACTTGAGCCCCCTGACTTTGTTTGCTTCACGCGTCTGCCGGTACAATTCGTACCTGATCTCGTCTAGGTTGGTGGCCGGCACGACCCGTTGCGAGGGTGGGAAACCATCTTTCTCGAGCTGTCGCATTCTGTACAGGAGCTCAATCCGCTCCTGTTCCTCCGTTTCCCTCTGCGTTGTCCCCCTGAACTCTGTAAATCCTGCCATGGACGCCTTGATGTCGTCCTCATGTGCAGCACGCGCCGGGTCGGCGTGCTTGTAGCTTCTACCCCTTTCCTCCTCTTCGTAACTCTCATCTTCTCCACTCTCAGAGTCGAGGCGCTTGGGCTTTCGGTACGATCCCTCGGAGGAGTCCGAGTCACTGTATTCGTGCTTCCTGTGACGGCGGCGGTGGCGGTCACGCCTACTTCTGCCGCTGTGATGCCTGCGAGACGGCTCCTTATCGGCTTCCTCATATCTTGACTCCACCCGGTGAGGGGGCACCAATGACGGTTTCCTCGAAGGAGTGCGTTGCGGGGCATCTAGTACCGCACTCGGAACGCGATACATGTCCGCAGCTGCAGGAGGAGGAGCCTGTAAGTCATAACCGCCGTTGTCGTCACCGCTCTCGCTCCCATAGCTCTCGACCTCAACGGGTTCCGCTCCGAAAGTCGCTACTTGTTGTATGTCCAGGTCGCTGTTGGCCTCCTTCATGCGGTCCTTGTTTGCAATGGCACTCATCAGAGACTCCGGTATGTCTCCCATGATGTTGCACCCGACGCTGTTGTCTTCTCAAAACATTTTTTTGAAGCCACAGTATGCACAGACCACGCGTGATGCTGCATGGACTCAAGGTGCGTATGACGATGAAGATATCAACCACCGTCCATGCGCACGAGCTTCTCTTTGCAAACATCTAGTCATTCTGCACTTTGAGTGATTTTTTCGACGTCGGTGCGCCCCTCGCCTCCTCGAACTTTTGCTTGAGAATTTCGCCTGCGTCCTCTCCCAGTGCCTCAATGGCCATAGCAACCACTTTAGCGCCGCTGATGTTCTTGCGTGCACGCCTTTCCACGATTACAATCTTCTTGGAATTTCCTGCTGAGATGCTCTTCACCTTGCTATCCACCATCGCCTTCAGCAGCTGCTCGCGCAGGGGCTTGGCGTCGTCGCGGGCCTTCTTTGCGGTGGTCATAAGAGGGACGAGGGAGAGCGCACAGTCCTCCATGACAGCTTTGTATGCAGTACAACATAATGTCAGGAGCTCGTTGGACGCGGTTCAACGCGGACGACGGATGCATGACTGCGCAGACGACCCGGCGTGTCCACCTACAAGTCGAAAACCGAGTGCTTTCAGGTCTCTCGCCAGCACTATACAGTGCGCGCTGCCTCCGTAGAAAACAGCAGGTGGAGGCGGATTTCGCACTTTTCCAGCCCTGTGCCGCGCAATCAACCACACGCAGTACAGGTTCATCGCGTCGTCCATGGCAGCGCGATAGCACTTCAAGCTCTCGTCGACGTATTGAGGGAAAGGTAGCTGCAGCACATCGCCCACTCCGTTGCACAAATCTGTTACCCTTTTCTTCCATTCCGAGCATACATACTGGTCAACATCCCCTCTGCCCTGATTGTTTATAATTGACAGGAACTCATCGCATTCCGCCGTGACACCAGTCTTCACCTTGATGAGGCCTCCGTGGAATCTGTTGGTGATGTTGCGGTGTGCGCCACCCGGATCCCCCTGCAGGGTCCTCTGCTTTTCGCGTGCCACGAATTCCTCCTCTTCTCTTGTAAACGGCAGCGGCCCCGCGGCCTCTCTAAGGTCGACAAACTTTACGTGTAGGCCTTTCGACAGCGCCGCTACCGAGCAGGTCCTCAAGTCATTGAGGAAGTCCTCACGAGGGGCATCGTCTGGCTTAGAAGGGCATTCGACGCTTGCATGCCGTCTCGTCTCGAACCTTGGTGGCATCTCCAGGTACAGACAGAGCCCTTCGTCAAGGCACGCCATCATGACGTCCACAATATCATGACCGTCTCGCCAGCACGCATTGCGGTTGGTATGCTCCTCGCCTATGTTGAAAACGTGCACCCCCCCACCGCCAACGTATTCTTCAATGAAGTGCGGCCCGGATATCGGAGCTGTGCCTGTCAGTACATTCATGTTTGCCCTCCAAATATAAAATTTTGGCATTATACCAGCGAATGCAGAGCATCGCCGATACTTCTCTGGTCGTCGACAGCAGTAAACATGGAAAAAAGCGTGTGGTACGCGGCATGTGGCATCTGGCTGAGAATTGCGCGCGCACCAACAGTTGCTTGCCGTATGACTTCGCCGATGACAGCGTCTCTGTCCTCCGCTTCCATGATCGTGCGTTCAGCCCACTCGACTCCGCACGCTTCGAGGGGGTCGTCAACCCACTTCATGACACAAAGCGCAACACACGCAACTGCATATCGATCTGTCGACGCCGCCTCAGAAGCGGTCCGCGACAATTTGCACCACTGTGTCACAGGTAAAAACTTTGCAGTGGCAGATCCTTCAGGAGATGGAGCGCCGTCGATGCGACACGAGCCAAAGTCCCCAAGCTTCAGTAGAGCATCGTGGCCAACCATAACATTATCGACCTTTATATCCCCATGCACAGCACCAGCGTGGTCAAGGTAATGTACAGCTCTCAAGACATCGGCGACCATTTTCCATTTCGTCGATGAAGTCGGCTCGGGACTGCCTCGAATGAAGTCGGAAAGCGACCCGCGCATGAGTTCCATGATCAGCATCCTCGGACTGGCACAGTATAGCGCCACAATGTTGGGATGTCGCAGTCTCTCATGTGCAGCCGCCTCTGCCTCTGCAGTCCCGTCATCCCATGTGACTTTTACGGCAACAGGGGCACCGAGCCATGTCGCCTCATACACCTGCCCCTGCGAGCCGGCTCCGATCATCTTCCATGAGTCCCGGCAGGATAACACAGATAAGAGACTGGTGTCTTCCTGTGTTATCTCGCATCGCAAAGCAGAGAGGTTGCGGCTGCTTCGAGTGCGAATCATCTACGCTAGCAGTTGAGATTTTAATGTGCCCAAATGTTCACCAGCCTTTCCCGAAGTTTTACACGAATCGCTCGAATGCTTGCTTAAATCTACCGTATACTCTCTCAACTCATCCCAATGCTGAAAGCTTGCCTGAAAAGTTCGCCCAAGTCCCCCGAAAGTTCGCCCTAGTCCCGCGAAAGTTCGCCCAAGTCCCCCGAATGTCCTCAGAACAACAGTTGCATCATGTCATGTTTGAGGCCATGCTGTGCTAAACCTTGTATATGTGCGAGACTACTTGAATTCGGTCTTGAATAAATTCAATAGTCTGCAGTTCATCCTGGTTGACTTTTACATGTTTAGTCGACTGCGCAACAGCAGAGCTTCAAAGATTCGTTGAGTCCTGCAAATGCTGCAATTGCAGGTGTTGCACACGTGGATCAGTTGCAAATCCGAGGGCAGGGCAGAGCTGCCTCACGCGCAAGTTCGCCGCCACCAACATATTTGTCGACAGCCAGTCGACATTTTGTCCCAAGTCGAAAAAAGTCCTACTTGAGATCTCATATCTGACCTTTTGGAATTCTCAATTTGGAAGTAAAGTGTCAGTGTGAGTGTCAGTTGCACACCAGCCTTCACTGCGCACACTTCTCACACACTCCTACGGCAACATGACATCCATCCAGTCCACCCAGCTAGGAGAAGACCTGCTACAAGCCATCCTAGACAGGAACAAACCGCAGATCAGGGAGCTGCTGCGCAAGGGGGCATCAGTGAACGCCATCACCTTTGCGGGGCTTCCAATCATGTTCTGCGCCATCATGCTGCGCAGGGAGGACTCCATTCGCGCTTTGCTGCGCCTTGGCGCCAATCCCAACACACAGGCAGGGAACTGCACTGCGGTCATTGCAGCTGCGAGCTTCAAACTGCCAGCAACGGTGCTAGCACTTGTGGAGCATGGTGCAGATGTGCGCAACGGCGCCGCAGTGCCCTATGCAGTCCGCAGCGGCGTCATCAACTCAGTTCTCATCCTCATCTGCGCCGGCGTGGACGTAGCCAACGGCGTCGGAGACCTGATCACGCTGGCCATGCACGACAACTGCGGAAGGCGGGCCGTTGCCATGATACGGGTACTCGCAGCAGCAGGAGTGGACATTGACAAGGTTAATGCTGAAGGACAGACCCCTCTTTCCCGAGCCGTCCGCCTTACCACGGCGGAGAGGGCCACGTGCGTGACCGCCGCGCTTCTAGGTCTTGGCGCTCAGCCCAACCGTGCGTTGACCGCTACCCGATGCACGGCCATCATGCTGGCGAGGTACCCAGCCGTTGTCTCCATCCTTGTCGCCAACGGTGCCGATGTAAACGCGCAGGACGCAACGGGGCTGACCTGCCTTCACTATGCGGCAATGGCGGGATCCTGTGACGTCCTTCAGGAGATGATCAACGCCGGCGCGGACCCTGGCATCAACGAGCCTTGGACCGTCGCCGAACGGTATGGCCATGCCGGGGCGGCCAAGTACCTCAGGGAAGTGGCAGAGGCCAATCAGAGGGTCACTGTCTCCAGGATGACCAACTTGCTTCTTGCGCTCGAAATGTAAGCACTCCTGGGGATTTCGCGACGGTGTAGGTGCAGCAAGTGTGACGGCCGGTGACCATCGTGTGTCGCCGAACGGATGTGTGTTTGGCGGATTGCATGTGCAGGTAGGCATGGGCATAGCTACTTTTTTTTGTGCATATGCACCGATGGTTCCAGACCGTTCATTCAAGAGTCTCTTGCATTCAGGTCCAGCACACGGGAAGTTTTGAGGGGCCTCTATCCCAGCCGTAGTGTGTCCTAGTGGTCATCAACATCTGCTGCTTCGGTGAGACCGCAGATGTAGCAAAGGGAAAGCACGCACGCTGTTTGGCGAGAGTCCAGCAATGGGCAAGCACGCCCGCTTTTCAATGTATTACCCATTCAAAACTCAATTATTCTTGCAATTTCTTCATGCTCGCATGTAGCATACATCATTGCATGACTGTGTGCAAATGGAGGCCAGTGTTGATGTTGTCCAGAACGCATTCATTCTTCATGTCGAGATGCCTGTATGTCGCATGCATCACGTGCATGCCTGTGTGCAGATGGAGGCCAGTGTTACTATGCAAGCAACGCGATCACGGCATGCCAGCACAAAATGCACAATTCTCGCAGTCTGGTTTTTGAGCACAATGGATGGTCAGCGCGTGGGTTTTATTTGACAGCGAACCAGGAGCCATCGCGTGCATTCGCATGGGCTGTCATCTGCTCGCGCGAAAGCGACTGTGTCGATACCCTCTCGCTCCTCCGCAATTCGATTCCATTGCATGGCAACCACTTCACTTTGAAACGGCACCCACCCAGGTGCTTTGTCACCACGCCCACGAACCATGCGGGCACCGTCGCGCCTTCGCTGTGACTCCTACCCTTGTAGACGATCATCGTGCCCGGCATCGCCTCAGGCAGAGGCACAGGCAGCACGCGCATCGACTTGGGAATGCCTTTGAATTCTGTCCCCGCCCATCCGATGGTCTTTTCCGGGATCACGCACAGCAACGATTGCCTGCGCCATTCCCTGAAGGGCATGGTGCGCACGGGTTTTATGGCACTGCCCTCCTCAACGAGGTACGTGGTCACGATCATCGACGGTGCATATGTCTTCTCGTCGATAGGAGAGAGGCGGTATCCATTCTCCAGCGCGCACTGCTGCATCTGTAGGCAAAATTGGCGCAGTGCGCTTGAGGTGGTGTTGCGCCGGCAGAATGTGAGGGCAAACACAGCTTCAGTTGCGAAAAGCCTCTTCGAAAGCATCCGACGAACATCGTCAATCGGCGCGGAGCAGCCCACAGCGCCTGCAGGACCGGTCATGTAGTCGGCAAACACGAAATCAAACACACCAACTGCGCTGCCGATGCAGTCGAAAAGGCTGCCTTCGTACACATCAGCTTCCCTCGCTGCGCTGCGAATACTGCGACAGATGGTGGCGCTGTAGTTGGGGATCAACATCTTTGTGACTCCTAGTGCCCGAAGCGCCTTCACAGTATTCATCTCGCTGTCCTCGAGGAAAAGAGCCCTGCCAATCGTCTTGTGCCGCTTGTATATGCGCATGAGCTGCGCATTGATCCACTCCTTCGGCTCCCTGTGCTTTCTCTCGGAAAATTTGGTCATACGGCAGCTGTGAACGACACACTTCGACTTTGTACAGGTCTGCTGTACCGCGCAACTGAGAATGGGAAACCGGACATTTGGGAATGCCACTCCCATTTCACTTCCAGACACAAGCACATCAGACAAGACTCACAACCGCACAAACATGCGACTCCTCGTCTTCGCCCTCACTGGCGCAAGTGCTTTTACGCCAAAGTTTTGCGCAGTCGCAAGACAAGGTCGCCTGGATGCTGTCTGGACGGAGGCACAGGCTAGTTTGCACAATGATAATGTCACTGCGCCTCACTACCTGCGCAGAGGCCAATGTGCATTCAGCAATGCGAAACAGGCCAGGTTGCAATTCGCTGCGAGGATTGAGAACTTCACGCAACGAATGAACTCTTGCCCCTACGACGTCCTGGACGTTGGCGCAGGACTCGGTGCCTCGACGCACATGCTGACGAGATCCTTCCCCGAGGCTCGAGTCACGGCAGTCGATGTCGACTCCCATTCCCTGGCTGCGTCTTCTGTCGACATTTTTCTGAGGTGCCATGCGGACGCGCAGAGCTTGCCATTTGAGGACGCCTGCTTTGACCTTGTAAATCTCGCATATATTGTCAATGAGATACCGGTGGATGCTGCGGCGCTCATCATGGCTGAGTGCGCTCGGGTCACACGCCACACAGGCGTCATCGCCATGCTCGACAGGAAAGCGAAGAGTGGTTTCACCGCCAAGGACCTGAAGTACATCCTCGAGCACGCCGGGTACGCGGTGGTCAATGTGGATGACTCACATGACACTCGCATGGTCACTGCCTGGCGCACTGTCGGGGCACCGATCAAGGTGCAAGTAGCCGTGCAGGCGCAGAAGAAGGGGGGCGCGTTGTGGGCGTTTGAGCTGCTGTCGACCATACTGCAACTGTTCGCAGCCGTAATGTGGACATTAGTCATTCTGGAGCTGATTAAGCTCATATAGTTGTGATTCGTTCATCTATTCAGCAGTCGCATCAGCGATTCGGCGATGTGTCTGGATTCGTCGACGGACTTCGGGAACTCGACCATAAATGTGATAATGATGTCCCCACAATCTGCTCCGCAACGAAAGCCTGCCTTCTTGATGATGTGTGTGGCCTGTGGTTTTGTCACCTCGCGCTCCCTGTTCACATGCACAGTTGTTCCGTCGAGCTTCGTGACATCGAACGTGAAGCCACACAACGACTCTACCAGCGTCAGTGTTTTTGACATGTGCAGATTGAGACCTTGTCGCTTGAACACATTGTGAGGCTCGAGCTTTGTCACGAAGACAATATCGCCTCCGTTGCCGTTCGCTCCTTTAAACGCAAAACTATCACCACTCGATGCACCAGGAGGGACGTCGAATTCAATGTTTTGCGAGCTGAGTGTCGTTCCCTTCCCGTTACATGACTTGCAGACTTTACTGGCTGATTTGCGCTGCCCATTGCAATCAAGGCACATTGTCTCAATCCGCTGAATGAACCCGGGAGCGAGCTCTCGCATGCAAACCTGCACACCACTTCCCTGGCAAGTGCTACACGACTTCAAGCACGTGGGACATTCGATGTCCACGTTCACCCGCATCTTGTAGTGCTTCCCTGCAAAGATCTCTTCAAACGTCATCGTGACCTCATGGATGGTTGCGGGTGTCTGCCTTGGTTGCATGTTGAAAAACTGCGCAAACATGTCGTGCGGATTTACATTCTGCTGCGGAGGTTGCTGAAGCCCAAACGAATCGTAGTGCTGCTTGCGCTCGCTGTCGCTGAGCACCTCATATGCTGCATTAGCAGCTTTGAAGATGTCTGCACTCTCCGCGTTTTGGTTTTTGTCCGGGTGGTGTTTCAACGCGATCTGCCGGTACGCTTTTTTAATGTCTACCTGCGTTGCGTCCCTGTTCAGCCCCAGTGCGCGGTAATGGCTGTCATCAGTGCTCGTCTGGGGAAACCCTCCGCCAAAAAACATCTTTGGTCACTGCCATACATTAAAACATCCCTGCTTCAGTCAATGCTGCACTCATGCTTCAGAAATTGTCACCGCATAAGTTGTGCCGGGAGCAAGGTCGGTGAGTGATGCGGACGCGACCCATGGCTGCGTGAATGGCGAAGTGATGGTCACCTCCTTGCCACCTGCGGCAATCTTTAATGCCGTGTTCTTGGTGACTTGCGGGAGTGTCAGTGCAATCACCATGTAAGATGTGCCCTGCTCCACAGTTTGTAGGTCGACGTCTACGCCACCGTATGTTTTCACGACCTGCGATGTCACTCCGTAATAATCTGACTCCACTGCGTAGGTGTATGCTTTGGATGGCACCAGTCCAGAAAAATTGCAGATGGGGGAAGCACCTGATCCTGCCAGTGCTTCGCATTTAATCCATCCTGAAGTCGATCCATCTGCTGCTGTGATCTTCACATAGTCAGGAATGGAAGCGATCCCTGAAGAGGGAGCAGTCAACAGCCAATTGATCGATGTGAAGCTCTGTGTGTGCGTGAAGACGTACCGCAAAGGGGCCTGCATCAGAACTGAAGCACTCGCTAATTGGTACAGCGTCGAGCCTCCACCGCTCGATAGCGTGTAGTACGCCCCTAAATACAAAGTAGATCCTGCATTGGGCAGCGTGATGGCTATAGAGGACCCCGGTTTGGTGCCTATGCTGCCTGTTCCCCCGCTAGTTACAATGGCAAAGCTGGCGGTCGTGGTGGCGATTGCGGTCCCCAGCGGCGAGGCAGACGCGTACACCCTGTAAGAGTACGAGCCCGACACTATGGACGGTACCACGGACAGAGAGTACGCGACGCTACCGCCGATCTGCGCTGCAGTGATAGTCAATGGCGGGCGCACGAGGGTGACTGTCGGAGAGGCGAGGAGGAAATGTGTCGTCGACGAGCTCGTGTACGCGAGGAAGAGCCCGACGTACATTGCTCTGGTCGTTACGTCAGCCCATGCAGGAAATGTGGTCACCGTGACGGGCCCCGTTAATGTACTGAGTGTCTGCATGCCAAAGTTACTGAAGTTTGTTGCGCTGGAGGAGAACGGTGTGGAGGATGTATACAACTTGAACATGTTTGCACTGTTCGAATTTTCAACAGACGTCCAATTCGCGACGCACGACTTGTCTGTGACAGAAGTACACTGGAAGCCGGTGACAGTGGCCGCAGCAGCAGTGGTGCATGCAGCGCGTGTAGTGGCCAGTGCCGTAAATGTGCCACTCAGGCTCGTGGCGTAGTACAGATTCACATAATACTTCATTGTGGGGGCGAGCTCTGAGCCGGCGTCACCTACGAAAAATGCGGTGGGTGCTGCTGTTGACGAGGCGAGGGTAGCATAAGAGACGGCAGTCGCTGTCCCCGCATATGATGAGGCCAGGATGTCCGAGGAGCAATAGTACACTCTGTAGAACTGTGCAGAGTTCCAGCCACTGATTGCATTCCAAGTCACCTGAACACCGTTGCCGGAGGCGACAGCGGCGATGGACGACGTTGAGACAAGCAGCGTCGGCGTGTAGTATGCGCCAGTGGGCCAGGCAGTTGAGGTGAGATTGAAGCTGGTAGGGACAGACATCATGAGCGACTTGCCACTGTAACCAGTAAGAAATAGCTCACAGAGGTAAGGGTAGTAACTGTAGCCAGTTGTTAACGACATGGTGGTCGAGCCCAGTGGCAACGTCGGGAGCGTTGTGACAATGTTGTCGTTGGTGTTGGTGGCCTTCGCATAGAGACCTGTTGACCCTAGCGCGGTAAGGTACGACTGAGCAGTTGCCATGACCGTTGCATAGACTATCGGCGCTCCGCCCGCAACAGTTGCCGACGCCAGCGCGTACATGACATTGTTTGAGTCAGTGAACATGGTGTGCACTGCGACAGGACATGCCCCCGCGGACACTGATATGTACGAGTCTGAATAGACTCGGATCACTCGTGGCGTAGTGGGGACAGTGCTGCCAAGTACTGACCACGGAAATGGTACGGATTGCGAGGTGGCGTTGGCGCTAATGATGAATGATGTTGTGTACACGGAGGATGTGGTTTGGCTGCTGACCCGCGCATAGTACGTTTTGCTCGTAGTGTACTTCGTTAATGAGCTGTAGATGATAGTGAATGTCGTCATGCTGAAGGTTAAGGCGCCCACATATAGACTTGACATGGTGCTGATGAGTCATCAAGAGAATTTGAAGCGCTGGGCCCCCATCAACCGCCCGTAATGCAGCTTTGAAATGTCTTCAGAAGTGTGCCTTTCAGGACCGACACTTAGGAGTCGAGGCTAAGGAGTATGAAACATCATTTTACCTTTGCTTCGCAAGCAAGTCCAGGGAAATCAAGACACATCATTGTGCTCACCACTTAAGCGATGTATGTAAGGAGTGCAAATATCATTTTTCAAATATTTCATTCACCCTCCTTTAAGAGCTCTAAGATGGCCATGGGTAATTAAACTCAAACTTTAAATGGCTTTTGTCATTTCACCCCCTGAATGGTCGACCCTAGCCACTCTAAAAAAAATGCGAAAAAGCGTGGCCAGCAGAATTTTGCAATGGTCACTTCAAGGTCACTCGCTGTCCTGAGAAGCCATTGTCAATTTTGTCGCTGGTGACACATTTCACTATGGTCGACCGCACATGCGCAGCTCGCACCTCACTGCCCTTGATATTCGAGGCGGTCCAGAACGGTCTGCAAGAGGGCTTTGGAGCTCACAGGCTTCGGCAGCTTCATGTCGAAGTCGTCGGTGTTGGACAAATTGTTCGCAGACATCATCACGATGTACTGCCGATCCCGTCCTGTACGCCGCTCAAACTCCCGGAGCTGTCGCACACACTGAATACCATCCATGACAGGCATGAAGACGTCACAGAACACCACCGTGTACATATGTTTTTGCATCATCTGCAACGCTTCGGCGCCGTTTACTGCTTCATGCACATGGAACCTGGTGAGGATGCGCTTCATCAGGCGCCTGACAGAGGAGGTGTCCTCAATGATGAGGACGCTCGCAGCAGAGGAATCCACGACTCTCTGAAGCAGCGGCTCCTCCTGTTCTTCAGGCCCGGGTTCATCCTCTGCCAACTCCAGCGGGAGGGTCACAACAAACACACTCCCGCACTCTGAATCATTGTTGCTGTAGACCGCAACAGTGCCGCCGAGGAGCTCGGTCTTACTCTTCACGATGTACAGGCCGAGGCCCGTGCTCTCCTGCTTGCGATTCTGTAGCGTCCTGAACCTCTCAAAGATGATTTCTCTATCTTCCACTGGTATGCCGATGCCCGTGTCGCGCACCTCGACGACGAGATGGCGTGTGGACGTGGCTCGCATGGTGAACCTGATGGACCCTCTCAGAGTGAACCTCTTTGCGTTCATCAGGAGGTTGAAGCATATCTGCCACAGCCATTCGGGGTCCGTCAACATGATGAAGTCTTCCACATCCGTTACGTAGGTCACGGGTACTGATGTGTCAGTCACCCCGCACACGATCTTCAGCCTGCGGACAAGATTCGTCAAGTTCACAGGCTGCACGTTTGGCTGCACATGATGGCCGCAAACCAGGCGCCCGACGTCAATCGTCTGTGCAATGACGCTCTTCATGACCTCAACATTAGTGTCCGCCTCATCTAGAACGTCGTCGGCATCCTCTGCTGCGCCGGGAAGGCGTAGGTAGTCAAGCACCAAGGCAAAGTTCATCAGCGGTGTCCGCAAGTCATGCGCTGTGCTCAGCGCAAGTGCGAGCTTGGCGTCCGCGAGACGAGACTGCGCTGTCTGTGAAGTCCAATCCGCAGTCACGTCCTCGCCAATGACAAGCATCCATGGCACCCCAGCGCCGCGCTCTATGAGGTCAAGGCGCATATCAGGGAAGGTCATCGCTATCATTTCCCGAACGCCCATGCTCTCAGCAGAGCGACTGTCAAAGGTGCAAGATACCCGCACGTACTGAGTGGTACCGACCTTGACCACATTCCCCGCACGAAGAACGCCTGACACTCTCATGCCCGTGGCGTCGGTGACGTGACCTACAGCGCCCGAAACCACAACCCCTTCCGTCACAGTGCATACGACATCAAAAACTGACAGGAACGCGTTCATGTGGCCGTGCTGGAACAGCTGGAGAAGCGTCACGTGCGAGGCCAAGAAGACATCAAAGCGTCTGACACAGATAACAGTGTACACAGCAGCGGACACGGAGAACAGCGCGCAGGTAGACGATGCAATCCCGTTGCCTGGGATGGCGTTCAGTTTGGTGAGATGTGTCAGCCCGCATGATATCACAAACAGAAACCACAGGGCAAAAAGGGACGAGATCATCAATGAGGAGCGGCCCATCCGGTACACTGTTCGATACACGTACAGGATCGATGCTGATATGGCCACGTAGGACAGAAATATGCACACATCCAGCGCTGCAGCAGCAGACATTTCATTCTGATGCACATAAAATATGCATTGGAATGTGAAACCGAATTGTAATTGAGTTGCTTTCGATACTCAAGCGCCGAACGCCATCAGCGCGGCGACCATCGTGTCGAGGAACGCCTGAATCTGTACCGGGTCATGGGTCGCGTTTGCCGCCACCCACTGCGCGGCATAGGCAGCTCGCTGCTGAACGGTGAGATGCAACATGAAGTTTCTGAACATGGCCCTCTGAACTTCATCGGAAACACCGTGTGCAGTAAGCTGCACACGGCCTATCTTGCGGACATCCATGGGCACGCTCGCAATCAGCTCGTCAAGGGTGTTCTTCTTGGTTGCCGCATCGTACAGGTCCTCCTTGGCAACCATTCCCGCAAACCCGGTCAGCGTGCTGTCATCCATATCAAGGACTGGAGCATCAGTCAGGCCCAGCATGTTGGTCCGTGTGACCTCTCCGTACATGCCCTTGGAAGAAACATAAGGCCGCTTTCCGAGTGAGATGATGGCCGTCATTTATCCTTCTACAATGAGCAACAGAAAAAAAGAGTGAAGCTGCTCTTGTTCGCGTGCGCATCATCTAGGACTCTGAACACCCACACTCACATGGTATGTCCTCAATCAGAATGTGCAGAACTATTCTGTTTGATGCAAGAACAAGAACGGCAACGAGGAGGGTGGCAAACACCAGCATACTTCACATAATGCAAACAAAAAAGGACAGCATTGCCGGCGGTACAATCCTCGAGTCTCTCATTCACTAACAACACTGTCGCCGTCGTCACTACTCCACTCGCCCTCTTCGTCATCACTGCTGTCAGAGCTGCCGGCTGCATCCTGCAGCCAGCGATCGAGATGGTCGTAGGCGTCGTCCACCTTAGCACAATACTCTGCATTGCTGCCATTGGACTCAATGTTCACGTGGTAGTCGCGCTGAAGCAGGCTGCCGTAGAAGGTGAGGAGCTCCGCCCCACAGGGCACAGGCTCAACAATGACGAGAATGCCTGCAGCGACAGCAGTGGAGTCCCTCACGGCAGTGGCCACATCGCCTTCACCGAGGACTGGGTTTTGCACAAATATACAGTTGGGCGAATTTCCCTCATTGACAAGCGCGCCCAAATCTGCAGAGGAAGCGACACCTCCACGTGCCGTCGCTGGAGTTCCGTCAAAGAAGTACTCCGACGAAGGGACCGGTGCGCCATCCTCATCCGCATAGTAGCCGTTCAATGCATACACGTTGTGATCCGCCAGGCTCGTCGGACACACCTTGGCGGTGTAGATGAGGAGCTCCCCGGGACTGATGTCCGTCTTTGCGAACACCCCCAGTCCGCTGATCGGAGACTGGCGCACCTCGAACAGATCGTCGGCGCGCTCGAGAATGTCTTCCATGTCTCTTGGGAAGCGATGGAGATAATAAATGCAGACTAAACCCCACGCACTCGTTGAAACATCCCAATCATTCCGATTCCTCGTCTCCAATGCTCTCATCAGATTCCTCAGAGGTCTCGGCGTAGTCCATCAAGAGTTCCACACGACCTAGGGCGTAGTCCAGCTTCTTGAGGTACAACTCGAGGTGCTCAGTGATTTCCTCACTGACACTGTAACCGTTGTCACTGCGGATCAGGTGGTCACCATAATACGTGAGGAGCTCGGTACCGCGGGGTATGAGGTCGACAGTGACAAGGATCGCGGCGATGACGGGAGTCCCATCCTCAAACGCGGCATCCACAGCCTGCTTTGTGAGGCTCTGATTCTGCAGAAAGATGCAGTTAGGCTGCCCGCCCTCGTTGACCAGGGCGGCGAAATCTCGGGATGAGGCATCGTCCCCGTGCGCCGTCGCTGGCGTTCCGTCAAAGAAACATTCGGCGGGGACGCAGACATCTTCTACAGCAGGGTCGTTAATGTCCCCCTCG
Source organism: Tribonema minus (assembly GCA_017506865.1). Lineage (NCBI taxonomy): Eukaryota > Xanthophyceae > Tribonematales > Tribonemataceae > Tribonema > Tribonema minus. The sequence goes on from JAFCMP010000223.1 coordinate 570,790, forward strand.
AACACGTAGTAACCCTTGAGCGTGTACCCATTATCGGATGCAGTGCTGGACACGTGGGCCGGCAAGAAGAGCATTTCACCGAAACCTACGTCCCTCTTAGCAAACACTCCCAGCCCACCCAGTGGAGACTCATGCACCTCAAACAGCTTGCTGCTACGATCCCACATGTCCATGTCCCCCCGCCGCACCCATGCATAGATGTCCTCGAGACTGTCATCGTCGCGCTGTGCTTCAGACGCCTGCTCCATGGTTGGTGGCTACTTGATGAGAGAGAAAAAAACCCGCTGCAGGCGATCACGTAACATTATGGCGGTTCACGTACGCACGATAAGAAAGGAGTTACCACGCGGGGGCACGGCCGCGGACCGCCCCCACAGGCGCAGTTCGCAGCAGCTCATAGTACTCGCGAGAGTTTTCGCACATCATGTAGCCTTCATCAGATATTGCAAGTCCGACCCGCCCGACAAAGTATGCGTACCCATCGAGCTCGCTCATGGTTTCATTCACGATCTCGCCCGCATCGTCCACCTCTTCCGGATCTAACTGATTCATCAGGGGCTCCCAGACTGCCTCATTGAATGTTGCGTACGCACTGATGAAGTTGTCTTCATGCAAGAGGTCCAGAGCCCGCAGGGAACTGTTGTCAATGCTCTCATAGGCTGGAGACCCCATCGAATCCACTGAAACCACTGCTTTGAGTAATCATGTGCACACATAATCTCGGGGCTATGTGGCGCGGTCAGTCCCGAACATGTCGACTCTTATGCACTGTGACGTCAAGTGAGGGACGCGTAAAATGTGTACCATTTCCAAACATGGCGGACGAAGAGTTCACACTCTTTCTGTGCGCTGCAATCATAGTGGTGATAGCTTACCGTGTGAGTAGCCGTGCCTCCATTATCCCTCTTACAGCAGCTCTTCCGTCATACTTGAAGTACAAAGAGCGCTGGCTGATGCCGGTGCGAGACCAGGGGCCCTGTGCAGCTTGCTGGTCGTACAGCGTCGTCGACATGATGGCAGACACGCTGAACGTGTGGACGGCCGGAGGGTACGGGAAGCGCCCGCTCTCAGCACAGTACCTCCTGTCCTGCTCCAAAGCGCACGAAGGATGCGACGTCGGCGGCTCCCCTGAAGCAGTATACAATTTGCCGCAAATGACGGACGTGGGGTGCCCGCTGGATGCGGATTTACCTTATGAGGGCAAGGTCACCGAGTGTAAGCAGCTCCCCCCCGATGCATTTAGAGTGCGAACCATAAAAAACACAGCTGTTGACTTGTGCGATGACCCCTCGCTGGCACTGCCGGGCACCAGGGGGGCTACGATCAAGAGGAATGTCGAAAACATGAAGCGCGCTCTGATGGCCTATGGTCCCATTGTCGGCACTATACGTGTCACCGAAGATCTCTATGCGTACAAGGCAGACGGTATATATCGCGGCGACCCGACGTCAAAGCTGGTAGGGTATCATGCAATCGAAATAATCGGATGGTGCTGTGAGGCAGTTAATATTCGGGAGCCAGGGTTTGACTCACCCGCCTTTTGGATATGCCGGTCCAGTTGGGGGGTTTATTGGGGAGTTCCACCTGGTGTATCCTCTGGATTCGCGTTCATTGAAATGGGTGCAAACGTGTGTGACATTGAGTCGAGGGCCAGCGTGTGCAGAGTGAACTTCCCAAAGGAGCTAGCAGCAATTGCAAAGAAGACACCTCTGACCGAGGTCAGATACGAAAGCTACACCGACTACGCTGACGACCCGGAAAGGCAAAACTTTATTGATGCCGTGCACGCAAAGTTGGGGGACACTGCATCTTTTGTCAGATGATCACAAGCCTCTATTTAACACTTCACGAACAGCGCGCCCGCGTTACTCCCAGCTTGCTGAAATTGCACACCCGCCGCATGCAGCATCCTCTCGATCGCCCCCCGCAGCACCGCCACCTTCTTGACGCTGTGCGCTCCCCGGCCGGTGACCACGAGTATCCTCTTCAGAACTGGCAACACCGGGAGCACCAGCTCCTCAATGACTGCCACCGCCTCTTCCGCATGCAGGCCGTGCACGTCGACGATGGATTGATCTGTCGAAGAAAACTTTCTGTTGACTCTCTCGAAAATGTCCAAAGCCGCGTGCCTCGACGCGTACTGGCGCCGCCCCAGCAGAGCATCGCGCTCCGACAGTAGCGCCTTCCGCTCGTGCTGCGAAGCGCCCTTCATGCGGGAGCGGACAATGTCCAACTCGGCGTCGATGGCCGTGACAGGGCCTCGCGCCGTGGCGTAAATCGCGTCCACGCCCTCTGTGGTGCCCGCCTCGACGGCTGCCGCAATCAGGTACTCCTCCGTGTCGTGAGGGTTCAGTTTGTGCTTGCACAGAATGGGCTCCAGAAACGCCAGCGAATCGCCGCCGCCCGTGATGACCTCGCACAGCGCCGGCAGTGAGGTGTTCTCCGCGATGATTTTGCTCATCAGGCGCTTGACGAACCCTCTGGGGAACGAGCGGCGGCACAGCGCGCAGGCCAGGCGCTGCTTGGGCTCCTCCTCGTCACCGTACATGGAGGCGTGCACCTGTCCGCCGCAGCAGGCGACGCACGTGGCGTGACGGCAGGGCAGAGTGACGACTTCTCCGCTCAGGGGTGCGCTGCACGCCGCGCAATCTGGGTTCAACGTGTCGCCGTCGTGAATGCCGATCACTTCTCGGGGAGGAGGCAGAGGCGCAGGCTTCTGCATCTTCTGGCTCCTCCTTCTGCCCTTCGCCGGCTTGCGCCGCGCTTCGGCCTTCAGCGAAATGAGCTCGTCGTCCGCGTCGCGCACCTTTTCATTGAGATCTGCGATTTCGGAAGTGTAGACATCGATGAGGTACCTGGCTCTGTTCGCCATGTTGTGCAGGGCGTCGAGCGTGTCCTCGGGAGACAACGCCGTCGCTTCCGCCTCGCGGTCGAACCAGGCCTCGTTGAACAGCGTGCTCGCGTACTCGCTGTGGTTCGCGCAGTCTTCAAAGAAGGCATCATCGAAGGCGATGACCTCTTTCGCGTGTGAGACAATGCAGCAGGGGCACCACGACGAACCCAGCTGCAGCGCTGAGATCGCTGCCACCATGCAGAGGCGTGCGAGAGGCTCCTTCTTGTACTCCAGCGTCGCGGTCAACTCTACCCGCTGAAACTCGTGCTCCTCGAGCCAATCCTCTGGGGGCTCGAGCCAGTCCTCGCGCGCCTCGAACGCTGAATGCGGACAGGGCCCGCATGCGTCCAGCAGCTTCTTCTGATGCCAGAGCTTCTCTTCAACTTTCCTCTTTTGCGCCTCGGATTCCCGCTTGAGCTCTGAGAGCAGGCGTATGTCTCGCTTCAGCGTCTCTGGCTCCTCAGTGAGCTCCCCGATCCGTGTGAGGGTGCTCGCTTCGTGACATCGTCTCTCCGCAATCGCCTTGCACCGTGAGACCAGAGTCGTCTCGCTCTGGTATGCCTTCAAATCCGGAGCGCGATACAGCAGCTCTCTCTCGAATGCTGCTGCGACCTGAACGCTGGTGAAGACCTCTGCCTCGTCAAAGAGTTTGCCACCCTCGAAGCGCTTCAAGATCATCATCGCTCGCACCATGCGCCGAGAATCAGGCCGCATGCCGAAGGTGCGCTTAAATGACAATTCCATCCGTCACGCAGAACAGTAGTGAGCCTGCTGTTAGATGACATACAAAAAAATCCCAGTTGAAATTCCCAAACAGAAAACTCCCAGTTCAAAGCCTGTGTTTAGTTTACATTCACAACAGCGCAGCCCATGTACAAAAAGCAGTGTGCCGAGTCTGCTGTGGACCCTGAGGATGTCGTGAAGACCACTGTCAGGTCTTTTCTCCCCTTTGACGGTATAGCAGTTTGGGCGCAGACATCCGTGGATGAACGAGAGAGTTTGATCACACTGGCCCCCGAGGCGGCGGCATTTGTGAAGGGGCTCACGAAGAAGCAGGTGGACAGTCTTCACCGCGCCACGACGCTGCTGCTCAAACACGTCCGGGCCATGTTGGAGAGGAAATGTGTCATCTGCCGTGAAAAATTCTCCGGCGGCCTCTGCCCGACGTGGGGCGTGCCCGGCTGCACTGCCTGCATCGCGAAATGCGTCGTCGACATCTCCACAAGCGACCTTCCCGTCTCCGACATCTGCACCACGATTCCTTTCAAGACGCTCAACCACGTTCACGGCACGCGAGTCTTCGTCTGGGACGACCACACGGCCATTGCCCATGAATGGACGCTCTCGTGGTACTTGAAGACCCACCACGACCTCCCGAAGCGGCCCGTGTCGAGAGCGAACAGGAGAGCGGAAGCTGCCGTGCAGCACCTCGTGGCGATGCGTCCCGACACCTGCCCCGCCCGCAACACTTACGTGCAGATCATGCGCACGATTCCCAGCGCGCTGCACAACTACGTGTCGCCGACGGTGGGCAGCACTCACAGCCGTCTCGCTGCGAGACCAGCCCCGTCCGCGGAGCGGATGGCGTTCGCGATGGACCAAGCATTCGAGATACCGGAGAACGCCTGGAGCATGGTGTTTGAAGCTCCGTCTCATGCGCTCCTGACGCTGCAGGAGTACATGCGAGAGCGGCACATGGACGCAGAGTTGGCCATGGAGGTCATCGGCTGCGGGTCGCCCAGCGAGTGGGTGACGGCTTTCGTGGCGCTGGGCGATGTCGACCCGCAGGAGATTCGGTCCCCCGCCGGCGTGGCCTCCTGGTTCGCCCTCTACCGCAAGCATGTGCGAGACGCGGACCCTGCCGTGGCGCGCAATATCCTCTCCTACTTTTGCTACAACAGGACGGACATCGACACCAGCCACTTCCCCTTCTACGCTGCGCAGATCGACGACCCGAGGGCGGCTGCCATCGCGGCGATGGTCGCAAACGGAGAAGAGGCAGGATGGGCGGAGGTGACGGAGGGACTCTGTGATGCGGACCTCGACTGCTACGTCAAAGTCGTGCGGATGCACGCCGGCAGCTACCCAGACGAATTCAACATGAAGACGTGCGCCGACATGGCGCAGATCATCCGCGATGTGGGCGATGACGGCATGCGAGCGCTCGTGTTCAGCGTTATGGCCCGGAGGCACATATCGCCCAATACCACCATGATCGCCGTGGCGGCATTCATGACCAAGTTCGTGCCGGTCACTCACGAAGCCTCCTTCGCTGTCGCCCTCGACCCCTTCACGAACGCGGCGGGCGTCAAGTCGCTTCTCAAGGCGTACGCGGTGAGCGTCGGCGATCCGTACGGGGCGTGGGGCAAGAGAGCGCTGACGATCCCTGCTCACAACAACAGCCGCCGGTCTATCATCGCCTATCTCCTGCACGGCGCGTAAATGACACACGCTTTCAGTTCGACGTCAACCACATCAGCTTGCCATTCGCCAAACGTATCGCTCGCACCCCTCCGTCCATGCAATAGCATGTCAGCCCCGCGCCGTGCGGACATGTGTCGTTCGTGAGGAATGCGCTGCGAACTGCGCGTACCCCCCCGCCGACTTCCTTCGGCAGCTTGAGCTGCTTCACATCTGCTGTCACGTGCAAGGTTTCTTGTCCCTCATTGCTCGTCCATTCCGCAGTGCGCACTGGTCTCTTTGCACGCTTGATCGCATCCTGCGCAGCTGCGCGCCGTTCTTGTCTACTGGTCGTCGCAGCAATCATCAAAAGCAATATTGGATACATGAAAAACATATTTTATTGACTCAGCCATCATGTGTGCCGCACTGTCCTCTTCCTCCAGCTTCTTGAGGGCACACATTGAAAACGAGATCATGCTGCAAACTTTTTTTGAGTTCGCGCACGACCAACTCAGCAAACGACGGCGGTACTGCGTTGCCGATGAGTCGTCGCGCCACACACATTTTGAGGCCGGCGAAGTAGTTTGCGTCAAACGTCTGCAGGCGCGCGACAACTTCGATGGGCAAAATGGTCGCCTTCATGTTTCTGTACAGCTGAGGCTGCGCGCGTGTGACCGTGAAGCTCGTCTGGCTCAGATCGCGTGTAGCATATGCGATCGGGTTCGACTTCTTGCCCAAGACTCGCTTCATGTTGTGGTTCGTGATGCACGTGCCGGGTAAGATGTTCACATCATTCAAGAACGATAGGATCGGCTCTGCGGGCGCGAAGGGCAACGCTGGCGCATCGCCGAAGAGCACGCGGACACGCGTCTGCGGAATGCCGTGCTCACACATCTTGTAGATTCGGTGGGGCAAGTGCGCATACGTTCGCAGCAAAAAGGGGTTGCGCACTTGCTCCACAGTGAAAGAATCGGGGCACAACAGCTCCGCCACCTGAAATGACCACTCGACGAGAGCTAGTCCCTTGAGCTCGTTTCTGCTGTGGTTGACGCCAGATAACTGTTGACAAGGCGGTGAGAAGTGCACGTGGAGGTGCTCTCCAGAGGGGACTTTGAGGTCTGCTACAGCACGAAGTCTGCCCGCAAACAAGCTGGGGTCACCCCCGACGACCTCGTGCCAGTGCTCGGTTTCAGGGTGATTGAGAGCATGCACATCGAGGGCTTCCTTCCACGAGTCTACTGCGAGGATCACTGTAGCTCCCGCCTGCTTCGCTCCCTGCGTGAAACCCCCGCAACCACTGAAGACATCGATGACGTACATCTGATTGACACACTCAAATATAAAATCGTTTACATTCAGGGTGTGGAGTGACTTATACTAGCTGACACTGATCCTTAGGCAAGGAGGCTCTAACACCGGATAACTGCTGGCAAGGAGGCGACAAGTGCACATGCAGATGATCGCCAGCGGGAGCATTGGTGCCTACCACAACACAAAGTCTGCCCGCAAATACGCTGAGATCACCCCTGACGAACTCATAGGAATCGATGACGTACATTTGATTGACATGCTCAAACATAAAGTCGTTGCTATTCATGGTGTGGTCGCGACGACTCCGAGCTCGTCGTCGACGCCGGTGCGCACGATCGTCACGTCCTCGTAACCGAGCGACTTGAGCCGTGCCGAAGGCGACTCGAAGCTGAACTCGGGCCGGAAGCACAGAACGAGAGTGCTTCCCGGCGCGCTGTAGAGGAGAGGAGCTCTGAGAATACGCTCTCGCGCCTCGTTCTCGAAGTCCTCGATGACGCGATCGGGAAGCATCCACGTCGTCTGCTTTCCGGTGTCGAAATGCGTTCTCAGCAATGCGGCCGGCCATGCTGATGATAAGAGCGACTCGTAAATATAAGTGACGCTGTTGGCCTTGCTGCGCAGATGCGCGGTCTTCGTTCTGATCAAATATTCCTTTAGCGACAGAGTCGTGTCGTCGTCGACCTCAAAGACATCAGCGCCTATCAGAGCGTGGCCCGCCGTGTCGAGCCCTGGCGCCAGGAGCACCACCTGGTCGCGCTCGATCTCCGCAACAGCCGCACGCAGCCACACCGCCCGCATTCCTGCAGACTCTCGCTCGTGCATCGCGGGCCTCACTCCTCGTCGCGTCCAGACTGACGCGACGTCGACGCAAACGGAGGCGACGGCCTTCTCGCCTGCGATCGCGCGTGCAAAGGGGTCGTTGAGGATTCTGGACACGGCGAGGAGACCGCAGCGCTTAGCCAGTACCGAGAGCGGCGGGGAGTAGCTCAGCGCAGATGCAGCGTGCGCCACTGCCAGCATCAGGGCTTTCCTCATCACGATAAATAATCTGGTGTGAACAACATCTCACACGACGCCGAAGCACGGAATGCAACGAACTGGGAACTTCCCACGTGCCAGTGCTCGGATTCCCAGTTCACCATGAGGTGGAAGCTTTCATCAGAGCGGCTGGCCGCAAGCCTGGCATGTTTCGCGCCCATACTCACACTGCGTTTCCCCGCATTCGCTGCAGACGTGATGAGTCTGCCTTCGCAGCCTCTGGTGGAACCCGATGGAATCCGGCCTCGGCATAGGACGCGGCGAATGCTTGGACGCGATCCACAAACGTGTTCGCATCTCATACGCCATCAACGAAGCGAATGCATCCACGTCGACGTAGCGACTAACGAAGTCTGCGAGCTCGGTCTCTTCCCTGGGCACCGGCGCGCCGTCGTACTCAGCGACAGCGTCGGCAAGAGTCGAGTCCCACCCGTCGGGCTTGGCGAACCGCGGCGGCACACCGCGGCCGACCTCCGCCCCGGAGATATGAAGTGCGATGGGAGTCAAAAACGCTGAGCGGCTGTGGGCGCTGCCGAAGTCGAGTTGCCACGCTACGTCCCCTCGCGGCGCTCGTGGCTTGGAGTGGCTTTCATCATCTTCGTCTTCGCCCTCCGCGTCATCTGGTACAACAAAGTCGACAACGTGGTGCTGCCGCACTGCGAAGCCATCTCCACGCCCTCGCCTCGGCTTCGCACTGGTACGCGCCACCTCCTCGTCGCTGCTCATCTCATCCTCCTGGTCTTCGTCTCCCTCCACGTTCCCATTCTCTTCCAAGAACGTGACCATGTTTTCCAATCTCTTTGACACATCATCGCGGGCAGTGCGCTTTAGCTCGCGCCTCGGCTTCGCGCTGGTACGCGCCACCTCCTCGTCGCTGCTCATCTCATCCTCCTGGTCTTCATCTCCCTCCACGTTCCCAGTCTCTTCCAAGAGCGTGACCATATCATCGCGGGCAGTGCGCATCATTCTGCCGACTGTGTCGTCGGCATCGCATACTGCGCATCCGGTGCTGAGCAATTTCGAGTGACCGAACGCCATGATGCGACGACCTTCGAGGTTCACGATGCGACTACGAGGCGGCGCCAGCTTGGAGTGCTTGAAGGTCATGAATCGTGGCATATCTACAGGGGCCCTCGCATCGCGGCAACATTTTTTCCATTGGCATGTCAGCCAAGTTCAGCGAGGTGTCGTTCAATTGCTACCAGCTGATCTCTAGGTTGACTCTGTCGTAATAGTCATCTGGTACAACATTGACGTCGAACCCCCTGGCGCGTATCTGCTCGGCCGCTTTTGTAGCGACCTCGAGAGCGTCGTGGCCATATTTGCTGTACACGTACTCGACAGCGACCCGCTCACCGACTCTCGCCTTCAAGCCGATAGACACCCTGCTGCCTTGTACGATGTCCTTTGCAAACTGATCAATGCTCTTCGTGGCATTAGCCTCAGAGAGCTCACGTGCCATGTCAGCAGACCACATGGCTCTGTAAGATCACGACAAATTAACGCTCCCGTCTCTTCCGCGTCGCAGAATGTGCAAGGCAAGGGAATGCACTTTGTTCACTGCACCTTGTGTCGTCAGAAGAACAGAAAGATGCGCGTGCCACTTCTCATACCCAGCTCGTACACAGAGCGGACAGTCGTGTTCGCGTTGTAAATGAGCATGTGAGGCAAGGCAAGGCAAAGACACAGACGGCACACAGTACTGCAAAGAGAAAGCAAGTTCAAGCGTATGTCGTATTGATGGTAGCAAACAGACTCTCTGCACTAGTTACTATTGTAACGACGGGCACAGCGCGGCCGTCGAGGGTGGCCCAGGCTAACACACATTGTCGGCGGTGCGGGCAACACTGTACTATGCTGCAGTCACCAGAGCTCGTCAGTTAGGCGACGGTGCATATCTATGAATCTATCAATACTGCACGTGTGGCACGGCGTCGCATCTGCCTAGAGCACAATAGGTGGCGCCTCCCAGGTGACCAGCGGCATAGGCATATCAACTCCGAACCTGCCGCCTGCCACTGTATAAGTCCCGATGCGCTCTTGAACCGAGGTGCAATCCCTGCGGGCGATAGGACAGTGCGAACCTCGTGAGATGCATGAGTTCGGTTATGCACAAATACGTGGCCACAATTCCGACATACATACCTTGCATTGAAAGGCACGCACACCACTGGCTGCCCGACGACACCACCAATGATGCGCGCAACTTTGTCGGGCCGCATCTGATAGCGCAAGTAGAAGAAGATCGTCAGGCCCTCCTCTGCATGCATCAGCCCCAAGAAATTTAGGCTTCGGCCTTCAGGCTTGGAGGGCATACTGGCAAGTAGCTGGTGCTCTATCTGTTGAAGCAAAGCGCCCGGAGGCCCATGGTCAGTGAGGCCCTGCACCACCACAAGTCCTTTGACTCTGGAGAATGGCATGTTGCGGTACAGCAGTAACTACCGCAATGCGGGTCTGTGGAGCTTTCCTTGCTGCGCACACGCAGTGACTGCGCTGCGGTGTGGGAGAGGTGCTGCTGCGGCTATGCAGCTGCTCTTGCCGCTGCGCTCCTTGCACTGCTGCAAATGCGTAGCTAATGAGCAGTGATTACTGCTAATGACTGCTGCTGCTGCAGCACTCCCCCAAAAAGTCCTACTTGAGGTCACAAGTTCAACTTGAACATTTGCATTTGCATCCGCAGGGCAAAAATTATTGGATTCACGCTGCTGGCATCTCCAGTGTCCATTTGATGATTACTGAGGCATCAGACAACAGAATGAAAAGGTAACAGACTGTTGTAAACAAGAATTCAGTGAAGTAAAATGTCCCAATTGAAACTGCCATTCCCATTTTGGATGCTTGCATCACACAGCTTTGTTCACTGCACATCCCAACTGAGAGACTGTGGTAAACAATGTTACAGCCCTCCCGGAGCGCTGAGTACATTTTGCGCAAGAAGCAGAAGGAGAGCACGCGTCTGAGGGGGCGCGCATGCCTAGTGAGGTACATCATCAACAGCTCGATTAACGCGAGGCAGACCCTGGAGAAGCTGGGGGAGATCGGCATCAACTACATCGGAGTGGCGCACGTGCCCGCTGGGAGCTGCGCGTTCGCCTACAGCGCCACGCTCAAGCTCGACAGAGCCACGTCGTTCAACACCGTCAAGAAGGCGTTCGGCAGGGCCTTCGAGAGCGAGACGGCCGCTTTCGAAGTCTCGAGGTGGAAGGGCGAGGAGCACCGCGAGGGGGTGTGGGACGAGGTGCACGCAGCCAGCGTTCCCCTCCCCGACTCGTTGGCTCATACTGAGACGATGGGCGAAACGGTGCTACTTCGGACCATCCGCTGGTACGAGAGCGGCGCGCCCGTGTGATGACAGAGCTGTGCAGTGGGCGTGCCTGGGAGAGCGGCGCGCACGTGCGGTCAAATGAACAATCTTCCCACGTCTCCGAGGTGTGCATTTTTATGTCTGGCTTGTGTGAAGATGACTGTCGCAAAGAGAATCGTCAGTGCGCGTCGTGTAGATGCCAAACGCAGAAGGAACGTAACTGATAGCTGGCTGGATGCATGCGAGCGAAGATCGGGAAGGAGACCTATCACCTCGCTCATCGCCAGATGCGCTGGGGCGAGAGGCACGATGGCTCTGGAAGCGGCGGTGGAAGGCACCCCGTGGGCCTCGCCGGCCGTGCGGCAAATCATTCGCGACGCCGCGATGCACACGACGGCAGCGGTCATGAAAGAAGGTGCGTCGGGCAGCTGGCTCGGGGTCATCAGGGGCAAGGCGGTGCCGCTGTGCGCACGCGACCTCTTGCGGCGAGTCAAGAAGTCGCTCGAAGACAAGGCGATCGAAACCGCTGCATCGCTGCCTTTGCCTGCTGAATTGAGCGCTTCCATCTTCGTCCTCGCTTCAGAAGTGTCTTCGTGGGCGGAGGCGAAGCGGCTCGCATTTGAAATCATCTCATCAGCTCCGCGACTCCAAATTCTGGACATGCTGTTGAGGTTCTGTGAGCGAGCCGGCGCTGCAGTGCTGAAGCCGCCCAAGCGCGATATCGTGAACCGCCGCGCAGCGAGCCACGTCGCGAGCGTCGTGGGCGACCGGCTCACTCCCCCCGTAGGCATCAGATCAGTCACTGTGAGAATCGAAATATCGGAGGACCTGGTGGCGTGCGTGCGGCTGTTCGCGAGGCCCGCGTACGAGGACTTCGAGCAGATCATCCTGAGCAGTGCGCCTGTGAGACGGGCGCTGGAGGCGGCGCGAGCGTCTGCGCCAGCCCTATGCGACATGAGAGGACTACCGCTCTCGACCATCGCATCGTACCACCCGCAGCTGCTCGTGCGCTGGGGGCAAGTCGCTCTCTCCGTTCGCACCGCGCATGCAGCCCCCGATGTCCCGAACCTCTCCGTACTCGCCACCACGAGCGTCTCGCGCGGCGGACAGTGGCGAACCATACACAAATTGGTGAAGGGGCCGGGGCCGTGCTCGGACGTACAAGCGATGCATTCCGCAGTGGAAGCATCATTCGCGATCGCCGAAGGAATGGCAGCGCGCACCGTCCACGTGCGGATGGGGTACGAGAGGATTCTCTGCGCACTCAACACCGAGTGGCCTCAGCAGTTCCTGAGCCTGCTTAGGGCGCCGTTTGTGCGACTGGCGCAAGGGCACTTGAGGCGACAACCGCCGATGATCCGAGTGGAGGTCAGGTGCAGAGTAGACGCGTCGCAAGCCTGCGAGGGGTGTTACAGAGCGAAGGTGCTGGGGGTCGACAGGGGCGACGCCCCGCGCTGCGACACGTCCGTCTGGATTCCGCTGGCGACAGGCCCGCTTCTGATCTGCATCTGAGCGACGAACACCATCGCCTTCTTCCTCAGCACCTTCATCACTGCCCGCTCGGCGAGCGCGACGGAGGAGCAGGTCGGTCTCGCCTCGCTGAAGGCGTACGTGCGCTCGTAACTCGCACCGTACGAAGCGCACAACTCCTCTCCGCCCTTGACGTCCGCGATGAGCACGTAAAATGCGGCGACGACGGCGCGCCCTTCCGCGAAAGCCCGTTTCAACACGCCGGGCGTGACGAGGGGATTCGATATTATGGCGACATTCGCATCCCCCGACGTCGGCTCGTTGATCCGCGCGGCCACCTGCCATCCGCTACCGATGCCTTCGAGGAGAGCGGGATCTGCGTCGACGGAGTACCCCCCTGCGACGTCCATCGCGTACGTGCCACCGGCTTTGTCGTCGCGGACGACGCCGACGTACGGGAGGATGGCGCCGGCCGCGACGTCGCAGAGCGCGAACACGCCGTCGCCCTTGTCACGCGTCGGCCTCACTTCCAGCTTTCGCCTCGCCTGCGGGCTGACGCGCTCCTTCTCCATTTGTCACAGCATGACATTTTCGGATGGACTCCACGGTGTCTAGGATCGTTTTCAAGATCGCACTGAAGCGAAACAGGAACACGTCGGCCCCGGCTTCGATGGCGCGGTGCTTATCGGCGGCATCGAGACTCATAGCCATGATCACGTGGGGAGCCCAATGCCGCCGCCCCTCCATCCGTCGCATCCGCTGCACCGCCGCTAAGCCGCCGTCGCTCGCCATGTTGACAGCGATGATCGTCAAGTCGAACGGGCCGTCGTCGCGCACGCACAAGACCGCCTCCTCCGCGCTGGAAGTCGAGAACACCTCGACGTCTCTGATGCACCGGCGCAACGCCAGCGTGAGCACCTCGTTGCTGACTTCAAAGTCCTCGCATATCAAAATTCTCATCAGAGTGTGCGCCAACAAAATGTTGAGCGGCAGGTAAAGATGGACAAGGAGGTGCTGCTGGTGGACGTCCTGTGGTCCGCCGCACGATCGTACGCGAACGGTCGCAGCCCGTCGCGCCTGCGGCTCATAGAGGCGAGCGCGGGCATCGCGGTCGGTGCGTTGTCCGCAGGGCTCGCGACCGCTGCGGCCACCCACGAGAGAGCGGGATACGCACTCGCGTTCGGCCTGGCGGGCACGGCAGCGGGCGTGCGGGCGGCGAGGGCGTTCCACGACGAGAGGACCTCCAGACGGTTCATCCGGACGGGCACGGGGACGGCAGAAGCGGGAATGGCGCTGGCCTGCGTGCTGGGCGCCGCGCTCGTCAACGGAGTCCTCCGCAGAAGCCGAGACGGGGTGATGACGGGATTGCTGTTCGGGGCGCTGCTGTACGCCGTCGCCGGGGTGGTGCCGGTCGCGATTCTCCATGAGAGGAACAGAGTGGCCGTGCTGATGAGGCTCGAAGCGAGCGAGAGCTTCATGCGCTTCTTCGAGCGATCGGTCCCCTCGCAGGTGAAGCGCGCCCTGAAACTGAGAGAAGACTTCGAGATCCCGCAGCAGAAGTTCGACATCCTGAGAGCTCTGTACAGGACGCCGGCCGGCGCCGTCGCACATGAGCTGCTGAAATGAGACGTGACCAGGTTTTTTTGTTGTCCACCTCCCAAAGGGCGATCATGTCCACGGCAGTTTCTGGCAAGATTCGCGCCGGAAGCGCAGGCATCGGCCCTAACAACTCCGAATTTTCAGTGGACGGCACGACTGGCCAGGTGGATTTTCTCATCGGGACGCCCTCGACCGCCTCGGCGGAATCGTTCCCCCTCCTGGGAGCGCCCACGTACTCCACCATCCCGAGCACTGGCATAGGCGCGACCACTCCGCACCAAGATGCGATTCAGAAACTGGACGCCTGGATCGCCACCTATCTGTTGGACAGCCCACCTGCCCCGACCGTCTCCGCGACGGTCGACACGACGAAGATAAGCATCGCCATCACGCTTCCCCCGCAGAAGAAGCTGGCGTTCACTTCTTCCACCGCGCCGTATTTTTCCAGTCTGAAGGCTGAAGTGGTCGCCTCCAGCCTCAACGCTTCCCACGATTGGAGTCACGCATCGAAAACAACTCTGACCCTCGAGACGCCGGTCGCAAATGCGTTCTTGAGCGTGACGACGCTTAACCTTTACGTGGACGCCGGCACCAATGCTCAGAGCGGCACTACATACAATGCTTACGGCATCACGACGGAGGTGCCTTACGACGTGAGAATCTATGGACTGAATTCGAGTGCTGAGGCGACGAAGTACGCGATCGTGCTGAACCAGGCGACGCTGCCCGTCGGTGCGCCTGCAGCCCCTACAGCGCTGGCGCTCACCTCAGTCGCAGAGACGACGCTAACAGCAAGTTGGACAGTGCCGGGGGACAGGGATATCAATACAGCTGGGAATCAAACCAGTTCGCCGTTTGTAAAACAGTACAAGGTTTCGCGCCAAACGACTAGCTCCGTGCGATACGGCGGCGCACTCACCGACACCGTGGACTCCTTGACAACGGCAACAGCGACTTCGGACTCCCTCACAACGAAATCCATCACGTCTCTGTACTCCGGAACGACATACAGTTTCACGGTCAGCGCACTCAACACGATCAACCCTTCGTTCGGCGCCGCCAGCTCGCCGGCAGTCACGACCACGACCTCGCAGCCGACGGCACCCTCTTATCTCGCGAGCAGCGACTGCAGCGCTCTGACGAGTGTAGCAACACTTAGAGGCAGCTACGATACGTCGGGCGGTTACAAGCTGGACGGTTCAACTGCGACCGCTGTCATCCTTGCCTACAGCGCAATGTCTGATAGCAACATGTCCACGACAACTGCGGCCGCGCGGCGCACGAACGCCACCATCGGCGCAGGCGCAGTTGGGACCATCGGGACTCTGAGTGCGTACGGAGGGCCGACGTCCTCTTACCTGACAGACTCAGCTGCGACGTTCGATGTGCAAGGCTTCGACGTGACCAGTTCAGACCAAACTCTTACATCGAGCGGAGGCCAGGTGCAATTGCTGACGACAGCGGACGGTGATTACTATGGGAGCGGTGGCCAGGCAGGGTTTTTCAAGCGCATCACTGCTGCAGTGCGTCCGTATGGAAAGGCATCTTTTTACCAACCAAGCACTAGCAGCTACAGTACGCTGCTGAAATATGCTGCGGCAGGAGGAAGCACATACTCTTCTTCAGTGAGCACCTTTTACGTGGACGATTTGACTTCAGTTCCGACCATAAGCAATCTCGGCATCACGAGTGAAACGGCGGGCGGTGTGACGAGGTTTTCTGGGGCTCCTACTTTTTCGGTTTCGGCGACGTTCACGTTCAGGTTCAACGTCGCGGAGCTCGCGCACCGCTTCATCCGCAGTTCTAAGAAGCACGCAGATGTTGTGATGACGACCAGTGGAGGCACTGCCCTGACGTCAACACTCAGCATATTGGGAACTGATTTTACCGCAGGCAGCCACCGTTATTACGTCACGAGTGGGAACTACACAACCAGTTCCACGTTGCACAACACTTCCGGGACGCAGTTGCTCGCGTCGTCCACTCCTGAAGCGATACAGATGAACGATTTCTCGATCTGGTTCACAGCAGCTGCGAGTAAGTTCGACGAGGGCCTCCTCATACGGGCAACGCCTTCAAACTTGATCGGAACAGGGTCCCAGGTTAGTGCCGGATACGTCAATTCGTCCACAGGTGCAAGTCTGTTGATGCGTCTGGACACAGTCTCGGTGGACACGTCAGCATCTAGTTACGCATCGACATCTTCAGGGCAGAGGGTCTCGAGTGGAAGTGGCACGTATCCCACAACTTACGGCTCAGCATACGATCACACAGTGAGCCTACTCACCAACGAGGAGTTGCAGCTTATCAACGGTGTATACGTGACGCCATCGACGACTGGGTCGACTGTGGGATTCAAAAATTATTCACTGTTCTACAGCGGGAGCCTGACCGGCCCTGATTACAGCGGCATTGCAAAGGACTCGAGTTACCGATGGCTCACGCAGAAGTACACAGGACGCGTGCCTTCGGGATCGAGTTATAACCAGTGGACAATAACGACAGTGTCCAGCGGGTTGACATCGGACGCAAGCAGCGACAGTTCCAACCACATCATGCAGATCAAGGTCGTAGACGGTGCGTACACCACAGGCTGGATGGACTGTAATAAGGCAATCTTGGGCACGGGCTTAGGGGCTGCGGGTGATGGAACGCCCTGCGGGAATGTGGGATCGACAACTGCAGTTCGCAAGGTGTACACGCTTACTGGGACAGACAGCAGTGCAGTGATATATGTGCGCATTGGACTCCCGTGCAACCTCAACGCCACCGTGACTTCGATAATTCTAGCAAACAGCAGTTTCTAACTGCAGCCTGAAGATCAACTTCACTGACGAACTTCCCAGTTGACGTTGTCCCATTTCAAACATTCCCATTTCGAAAATGCCGGTTGCAAAAGAATGTTGGTCTCCTCTCACAACCACTCTCACTCCTTAAAAAAATGAAGCGAAAGCAGCCAACATACCCCACCCCGTCTGTTGAGGAAGCTAGGCAGAACAGGAGGCGCCGCATGCAGTATAGATCGGATGCCGCTGCAAGGAGCGCAGTCGTCCGTGCACGTCTTGCCACAGAGTACGCGACGCGAGAAGCAGAGGCTCCGGCATACATAGCACAGTTTATCAGCGTGACACAGCCTGCTGAAGCCACAGCCACGTTGTCCAGCACGCTACTGGGTGCACCGCCGTCGGTCGCCGCTGCGGGTGGGGGCTCGGCGGCGAGCAAGGAGTGTGCCTTCCCCGGTTGCCCCCACAGTGCACCGCGCAAGTGGTGCGAGGCGCATAGAGGGCTCAAGGAATGCAGGGAGGCGTCATGTACGACGGCACCCAAATTCAACGTTCCGGGCGCCGGAGGGCAGTGGTGCAATAAGCACAAAAAGGTGGGTATGGTGGACGTCCTCAACACGCGCTGCCAGTGCGGCCTAGCACGGCCGTCGTTCGGTCTAGAGGGCGACAAGCAACCCACTTGCTGTGCAAAATGCAAGAGGATAGGCATGATCGACATCGTCTCCAGGCGCTGCGAGTGCGGGCAAGCACACCCCTCCTTCGGCTTCGAGGGCGACGCACGCGCATCTTGCTGTGCTCGATGCAAGAAGGAGGGCATGATCAACAAAAAGGACCGGCGGTGCGTCTGTGGCAGAGCACAACCTTCCTTCGGCTTCGAGGGCGACGCACGCGCCACGTGCTGTGCGCGCTGTAAGCGGAAGGGGATGACTGACATCGTCACCAGACGCTGTGAGTGCGGAGGAGCAAAACCGTGCTTTGGTTTTGAGGAGGACAAACGCCCCACTTGCTGTGCACAATGTAAGCGGAATGGTATGATTGACATCACCAACAAACGCTGTGAGTGCAGCCAGGCGCAGCCGATATTTGGTTTTGCAGGGGACGCACACGCCACATGCTGTGTACGATGTAAAACGGATGGCATGGTGGACATCCGCCACGCAAGATGTGAGCACGGTCAGCGACTGTCTGACTGCCTCGGTGACATCTGCGGTGTAAAGCTCGGAGACAAGTCAAGACAAGAGTTTTTTGCCACCAGCACTGCGTTCCTTATTCTCAGCGCTTCGGAGGGCGACCCGCTCCAGCCTTACCTGGCTTGCCTCGACCACCGCATCGATCTCCCCAACAACACTTTCACCAAGCCGGACTTACTCATCGGCAAGCGCATCTTCGAGTATGACGGTCTGCACTACCACAGGGAGAGGTTGGCGGATGACGCACGCAAGACGCTCGGCACCACAGCGCTCGGTTACACGGTCACCCGCTATCGCGATGGCGGCCTCGCCCCCATCGACCGCGCCGTCAACTTTGCGGTGGACGCGCGCGAGGGGCTCGAAGGCCTCGCGAAGCAGGTGGCGGCGCACCACGGCGTCACGATGGACCACCAGCTCTGGCTGCGCGTCGACTCGCTCGCACGGCGCGCGATCTTGCACCTCAAGCAGCGGTACGCGAAGACGAAGCAGATCGAGATGACGCGGTACATAGTATAAATGGAACACAGTTTACCATCGAGACGACGACGTGTCTGCTGTCATGCATGCGCTTCTGCATGCGATTGCACCAACACAATGCGGAGACACGTAAGCGTGCAGGGCGCATTTCACAACGTGTTCGCATTATGATCACATCGCTTCATCCCAGAAATTGGAATCACCCCTGTGCTTCTCTATCAACTCCCTCGCTCGAAGCTTGAAGGATGCCGTGTCCGTCGTGTCGAAGTCCCACCCCCCGCCGTAAAACATGTTCAGGGCGGAAAACCTCAGACTCAGGTCCTCGTTGAAGAAGAACACGCCGTTCTGCACAAGCGCGCCGTCCATCGCCTCCCACATCACCCAACGAATTCCGTTCCCGGTGCGCTCCACCTGGTGCCCGAGCTCCCAGAAGCACGGACTGGCGACGGCAGTTTCCGGACCGAATTCACACACGGCCGTCTTGTTCACACGAGTGAACCGCGTCAGCTTCCGCCAATCCGAGGGCGCGCCGGTGAGCTCAAGCAGTAGGGCGAAGATGACGCGCACCTCCGGGTCCTCCGCGGCGGATGTCTGCTTCTGGACTGCTGAAGCGCGCGGGCCGTCGTACACGCGCTGCATGAAGCTCGCTGCTTTGCGGATGCTGTGCTGTTGTTGCGGATGTGTGTATCTGTGAATGTGCAGCAGTCAACAGGTTGAATATGTCCTAATTGAAGTCCAAGGGAGACGCAAAAATCCCAGTTGAAGTTCATGTTTGTTAAGTCTCAAGGATCACACACCTAGACAATGGGAAATTTGAGAAAGGCTTGCGACCATTGCGTGACATTCAAAACAAAGTGCTCCGGGTGCACGCGGTGCGACAGGTGCGCACAGCTCGGGAGGACGTGCACATACTCCGTCCGCAAGAAATCCGGCCCTAAGAAGCGAAAGCCTGAGAAGCCCAAGGTCACGAAGCACGCTCTCGTGAAAGACTGCTCGCCATGGTCAGAAGAAGAAGCGGCGAGACACTCGGAGGCCATCAGAAAATTGTATCTCGAGGAGCTGCTAAATGAATGAAAGCTGCCTTCAAACTCCCGCAATTTTCGTCGTGTCCTTCCGCTGCGCTGCTCTGACTCATCCGCACTCATGTGCAGTACGTTTCAGGTTTTGACAGTGTCTGCCACCAGAACTGGCATCTTGCGGACAGGCAGAGAGGACAGACAGAACAAGACACGAAGAAGCTCTCGTCAACTCGATGCAACTTCTGTCGCTTCGAGCGGTCGCGCCGCCTTCTCTCTCCCGCATCTGCTTGCAGCCAACGACAAAAATTGACGCTGTTTGCAGCAGGCACTTCTGGCGCCTTTGAGAATCGACAGTCGCTGCGGTCAAAAACGTCGAGAGCTCTCGAGAGACGCGTGCAATTCGCGTCATGCCGCGCTTCCACGTCGTTCACTCTCGTGTGTGAGCACGTGCATCAGTTGACACGAGTTGCTGACTTTTGCAATGACTCGTCTCGACTTCACTCTGCCCACACCGGTGGCAATCGCATCTCCTCAAACTCGCTGAAGGATCGCGGCGAAAGAGGACACGTGGTCCCCGACGCAGCATCGTCATCTCGGCACTCAAGGCCGCATGATCGCACGTCGTTATCGTGCATCCATCTCACCACCGCAAGAGCCGCGCCTGCAGCAAGCACGATGATGCTGAATATCATCTTTCACAAGTGCGCACAAAAGATTTGAGAGTACCTGCGCGCGCCGTTCACTCTCGTGGGCGCACGTGTGTGTCAACCGACACGAATTGCGTGTTTTTGCATTTGCAGGTGTCGCCTCACCTCCTTTCGCCGGCGACGGCATGTTATCTGCACGTTGCAAAAAATATGTGTCGGTTGTTGAACAAGATGCGCTCCTTTGACATCGCGCCCCTGCTACTATGCGCGACGTCAGCATTCCAGTATACGCCGGCTGTTCGCTCCGGGGATGCAGTGAAGCACAGGGTGAAAACGGTGCAGCTGGGTGATGACAGCATTGCGTACACGAGACGCGACGACGGGCAGGTGAGCGCCTGGATCGATGCGTGCCCGCATCGCGGGGCGTCCTTCGTTGACACAGTCGTCAGAGGCGACAGCGTCGAGTGTCCCTACCACGCATTTCAATTCAACATAGCGAACGATGGCGTATTGACATCAGGATTGGGATGCAGCTCAGGCTGCTCACGGCTCACAATGTGGCAGGTGCACGAGGACGCGGGCTTAGTTTGGATGGCCCCTGTGTCGCAGAAGTCATTAATCACTCCCGTGACGATGCCAACGGAGCACTATCAGCCCGGTTTCAGAACGGTGCAGGGGACGACGATCGTGCGATGCCAGCCAGAGCAGCTAATTGAGAACATCCTCGACGCCGTTCACATTCAACTTATACACCCCCAATTCGGTAACAGAGATGACCCGGTCCCCCATCAATACAAGGCGAGACGCGACTCACCTCACACCGGCTCTGCTACCTTCCGCTACCGCACAAGTGACACATCGGCGTTCTCAGTTCTAAGCAAGAGCAAGTGGCTCGAGGTGTACAACGAATACCGTCTTCCCTGCACGGTCGGAACGACTGTTTCGGCAGAGAACGGAGACGTGAAAGTGGTTCGTGGTCATGTACGGGCCGTTGGAGAGGGCAAGTCCATGCTGTTCTGGAGCGTGACTCGCAATTTCGCGATGCAGAAATGGTTGGACCCGTTGGTGGACCACATAATGAGATCAACATTACAGGAGGACGCTACAATCCTACGCAAGTGCGACGCACGCTACAGCAAGGGCTGTTTCCATTCACGGTATGACGCACTGCAAATGATGCGGCGTCACTCGCTGCGAGCCCTGTCGAAGCGCACTCAGTGACAACTTCCACTAAATTTGCGGCACGCGCTGCGAGCCCTGTCGAAGCGCACTCAGTGACAACTTCCACTAAGTTTGCTTGTGTTTCATGTGCATGAGTTTTTATCTATAATGTATATGAAGGTCTCTGTAAACATGGAAGAGACTTGGCTGTCAGTGTCTATCCCAGGGTATGATTCGTACGAGGTGTCATCCAGATGCAGAGTACGAAACTCTGATGGGAAAGTCCTGAGCCCCAGCAAACAGGGCCATGTGAGCCTTCAAGTTGAAAATAACAAGCTCAAAATGTACGTGCACGTCATCGGTTGCCTTGCGTTTCACGGCCCCCGCCCGTCCAAAACACACACAGTCGACCACATCGACAGAAACTGGGAGAACAATGATGTTGGCAATCTACGATGGGCGTCAAAATCACAACAGGTGCAGAACACAACCAGGAGCAACCACATTGGCACGCGCGTGACTCATGAAACCAGTGCAGGTGCACCTCCCACGTTCTTCACTTCACTAGCAGAAGCAGCCAAGCGCTTTGGTGTTAAGAAGACTACCCTACACGCAAGGTTCAGGAGACGCTCAGAGGTTCACATCGGTGATGGTGTGCTGAGGTACGCACCGATACAACCGGCGGATGCTTTGACTGTAAAGACAATCCCAGGTTGGATGTGCTCAGAGGCTAAGAATGTGCGTGTGAGCAGTTGTGGCTTGGTGTTCACATTAAAGCAGTGGAGACCTGGATCACTTCAAGGACGACCACGCAAGTACTACTGCGTCAACATCGGCGGTAAAACCTACATGGTGCACCGATTGATTGCAGCAGCCTACCTGGGAAAGCCGGATGACCCAACGAAGGTTTATGTAAACCATAAGGATGGCAACGGCTTCAACAATGCGGTCGAGAACCTGGAGTGGGTGTCGCCTTCTGAGAACAGCCGACATGCCGTTGACACAGGCCTGACGAAAACTACTGCGGTAGTCCAGTACAATTTGCATGGTGTGAGAGTGAGAGACTTCACGAGTGTGCAGGAGGCAGCTGACGCGGTGGACGGCTCACCTCAGAACATCGGCCATGCATGTGCGAACAAGCGCCCTTCGGCATACGGATACATGTGGTCCTACAAAGGCGATGCTCCAACATCTCGCGCTCCTATACGTCGAGGGAGTGTGAGCCGCGAGGTGCGTCAGTACCATCCTAACGGCGTGCTGATGGCCACATTCGCGTCTGGCCGCGCAGCAGCAAAAGCGCTGGGCTTTTCTCCTCCTCAGATCAGCATGTGTTGCCACGGAGCGAAGCGCTTGGGCAACTTTAGACTGATGTTGGTGTAGCTCACAGGCCACTTTGCACATCACCGCTGCACAATGGGCTTGCACGACCAATTTGGAGCTTCGACATAGGCTCCGTGGTATTTGAGCCCTCTGGTACGCACGCGTGTTTCCATATGCCGGTCCATGGCTCGCCAGACGTCGGAAGCGTGACAAGAATCCGACGACACCAAGTGGCTTGAAGTGTACAACGAATACCGCTTGCCCTCAACGGTCGCGACGACAGCCAATCATGATACGAAGGTCGTCAGGGGTCATGTTTGCGGCATCGGAGAGGGAAAGTCCGTACTGTTCTGGAGCGTGACTCGCAATTTCGCGATCCACCCCTGGTTGGACCCTCTCGTGGACAGCATAATGCGCTCAACATTGGATGAGGACGGCAGCATTCTGCGCAAGTGCGACCCGCGATACCGCAAGGGGTCCTTCCACTCGCGATACGACGCACTCCAAGTGATGCGAAGACATGCCATACGAAGTTTGGAGAAGACTTGAGCCTGTGGTAGCTCGGCGCGAGAAGCCTCAAGCGCGAGGGGCGACATCTGACCTTATCTGTGACAACTTCCAGTCCGCCCAAAAGCGATTCAAGTCAGCGTTGTTGCAGTACTTGTAGTACTGGTTCAGCAGCTCGCCTCCGATGCTGTCAGCAGACTCCTCCAGCACGTCGAGCATCGTCTCGCGTGCGACGCTCATGTCGTCCAGTATCGCCAGGCTGGGATCGAAGCCTCTGAGCGCTCCGTCGTCGCCCCCTTCGCCTCCGAGGTAGATCTCTAGCCTGCTCAGCTCCGGAATCCAGTCCGCAGCCTGTACATACTTTCCGCGGTGCACCATGAAGCAGACGGCGTGGCACAGCGCAAACAGGTTGTACATCATGTCACGAAGATGCTCAGGAAACTCCGGGCTCAGCGTCTGCGGCGACAGAAAGCGCGTGTACGCATCGAAGTCTCGCGGTAGGTCGCCTCGCTTTGTCATTTGCAGGAACTCAGCCATGCGAGGCCCGGTGTCGTTGCGGCCTTCGGCAGCCATGTTGTCGTTGAGAGTTTACATTTTTTCACGCCATGGAGGCAGCTGACGCTTTCAATTGCACCTTCATGTAACTCCTAAACATTTAACAAGCCCTCCAAGATGATTAATGATCAGCCGCCATTGATGAAGAGGATCGAGTTGTCAACTGGGCTGTCCTCCTTCGCATGTTGCCGGCTCTCTCTCTCCGAGTGCTTTATGTGACTGTAAGTGCTCAAGTACTGAAACACGGGTAAGGCGATGGCGACCTGTGCTGCCAACATTTTGAAACGGCTCCCTGAGAGCGCCATCCCGACGACTGCAGCGTAGGCAGCAATCAAATGCACTGGCCGCACTGTCAACGGCCCTACCGCGAATGTCGGTTCTACCATCAGCCACTTCCACGTTAGGTCTTGACTGTAGCGAGGTCCTCCCGTCCTCTGCACTTGTGAGGCAAGAGACGTGGCAGGGCAGTACAGGCGGATGCTCCTGTTTCTGCAGATGACGGCGTCTGTGTGATAGGCTTCATCACTCGCACAGAGCTTCCGTGCTCCCTTAGGAGTGATAAAGTAGCAGTGACTGCCGATGAAGTAGCCGGGCTCCCACCAGTCGTCATTCACGCGGCGCAGCGGCCTGCGCTTCATGAAGGGATTGACCGCCGCCGCGATCAGCGCGTCTCCGGTGACATCGGAGGAGACGTAGCCCAGAGCGACCACATCCCAGTCGCTCGGTACCGTCTGCATGACCACGCTGACTTCGGCCTCGAAGTCATCACAGAACAAGCAGTCGTCCTCGAGGATTAGAAACGGCTTTGACGAGGATGCGGCCTTCTTCCATAGCTTCCGGTGCGAACAGAGGCACCCCCACATCATCGGGTTCATGTACCAAGGCCTGCAGCTCGCCGTCGCCCCGGTGATCGCCGGAAATCTCGTCAGCACCCGCCCAGCTCTCTTGCAGATGGTCTTCCACTTGTCTGCGTCGCGGTCGAGATTTATGACGTACGACGTACACATGATGAGCTGCGCAAGATATTTTATCTTTGGCTGAGCTTATTTACAAGACGCATAGACACAGCTCCATGGTTTTGGCTCAATGCAAATAATCACAACGAGTGGTAACACCATGAAGTCCCGGCGTTCCCACCACAGCGAAGCGCTTAGATTCACTGTTGTCACACGCCGTCCATGTTCGGCAGAGGGACGGAGGCTCGGCGCTCTCGCGGAAGCCTGCCGGCGACATCGCCTTCAAAGAACGCGGCACCCTCGCCCTCGTTGCTCCATTCCAACACTGTGACGTACCCCACATCCTCCAGGAACCCTGCCTGTCCCCATGCGTGCATAGCTCCCCAGTAGCCGATGTTGCATGAAGACTCGCTGGTTGACAGCATGTCAGTGACCGCCAAGACGTCTGTGACGATGCACAGCAGAACGAACTTCTGATCGGCATACCACTGAGGATCGTCATTCAACAACGCAGCTTCTCGCAGCGCGCGCATGTGTGTGAAAGCGCCCTCGGCCACCCGACTGTCTGCCTCCGCGATGACGTCCCAGCAGGCATAGTAGAGCAGGTCGAAGCACTGCTGCGCTGTCGCAGCGTGCGGGTCAATGCTGAGCGTCGTGCGAAAGAAGAGGTGCACGATTTTGGCAGCGGTATCGACGAGAGCGACTTTCGCAGCATGTTCATCGAGATTCGGCTCCACCCCCCGGAATTCGTACAGCAGGTCTGCGAAGTGGATGCGAGCCCCGCAAGCCTCCAGCCATTCCTGCGCTAGGCGTTTCGCCCCGTTCAACGCTATCGTGAACTTCCCGTCCTCGTCCACAGCCCTCTCGTCGAAGGGCATGTGCTGATGACCTGCAAAATCCTCCTCCTCCGCCTCGAGAAAGATGTGCATCTGCTCGGCGCACGAGCTGTCACACGAAAGGGTCTCCAGGAGGAGGGAGCTGAGGAGTGTGCATCCGCTGCCCACGTCTCGTGCGTCGTGCCGCTCGCCGAACAGGAGCACAGGCGGGAGAGTCGGGTGCACAAGTCCGATGACTGTGAAAGGCCCCGCAACGCACTTCGACTGACGCAGTTTCGACACGAGGCCGTTGAAGGTATTGCCACGACAGGACGCGCCAGCGCCCATATCGCTGGAACGGCCAGCGCCCATGCTTGCTTCTGTTACAAGCGTAGAAATAGAAATAAAGCCATGAATGAACCGGTGCAGCTTTTTTCGAGTGCACGGTATACACCATGAGTCTGGCGCGCTTCATCGCCGAAGTCGCCTTCCCAGATCACGCGGCGCGAGAGCCGAGGGGCGGGGGCGATGCGCGCTGGCGAGCATGGTTCAGTCGTGTCGCCCCTCTCTTCGAACACGACTTGCCCCCTGCTCTCAGCGCGACCTTGAGCCGACGTCACCCCATCCTCGCTGAGTTGTGCGCTGACGCCAAGAACAGAGTGATCGAAGAAGAGGCGCTGAAGAACGCAAAGCGTACTGCGTGGAAAATAAGAGTAGACGCAGGGAACGCCAAGGCTCATCGAGAAAGAAAGGCCGCGGCGGACGCGATCAGAGATAGGCAGAAGCAGATCGAGAACGCGAAGGCTGAACTGCAGAGACATATCGACTTTGCAAATTTTGACGACGAGGTGCAAGCACTGTTGGAGAGGAGGCGGTCCATGCTGAGGTAACGTGTTCTGTATTTGTACCCGTGCCGTCTTCACGTCAGCGCTCGCGGCTCAGAACACAGTCTACTTTCGCGATGAGCGCCCTCATGCGCTGCGCGGCCTCTCCACAGTGAAGCGCGTACTCTTCCGCAGACACCCCCCCCGTGAACAACTGTACCCGGTAAGGCGAGAGACAGCGCCTGTTCCGAATGTAGTCTCTCGCGGCTCTCCAGATCTCATCGGCGGACAGTCGCCAGCCGTCTTCACCGCCGCGGCACTCTTTCGACCGGTCGAGACGCAGCTGCTCGCAGTTTCCCAGGGCCACGAGCCAGTGCCGCAGCGCCACCAGATCTCGCTCGGACGCGATGATGTCATGCAGCCGCTCCATGATGGCTGCCACGCTGGCAGAGTCGTTGTGCGCGACGAGGTACACATCTCTCCACTTCCCTGCTACACAACCGATGCGGTTGCCGTGCTCCGCATGGTCTGCGAGCTCATGGCACAGCCACTGGTGAGCGAGCACGTCTCGCCCGCCTAAGCTGCGCTCTGTCGCCATTTTGGGGCGTGGAATGAAAGAAAAAGGCTCCCAAAAAAAGATCCCACTTGAACTTGGCGAAATCCTATTTGAAGTTGAAGTTGAGGGCAGACACTGCTCATACCTCCGTCAGAACCTGCGCGATGACAGCAGACGAGCGCGCAAGAGTACTCAGCATCATGCGCAACAATGGCCTCCTCCCGATCAAGAGCAGAGCAGTCAACCGGTGAGTTGATGCAGAATTTCGACATTTCTGATGAAAGTCAAAATCAAAAGTGCTGATGCTCCGCGTGTCTCCCGTGCCGTCTCAGGTGGACGAGCAGAGTTTTCTTCAAAGCTTCTGCGGTCTTCAACGCCGACACCCCTCCGCGCGCCATGCTGAAGTTGTTCGCGGGCCTTCGCATCGCCAAGGCGGCGGTACACATCACGACCTCGAATGCCTTCGGCGAAGTGTTCGCCGCGATCCAGAGGACGGCCGCCTGGAACGACGTGCTGCACCTGACGTTGTTCGTCCACTGCACGGAGCACGTGCCGACGGTACTGCCCGCGCACCTGCGGAGCTTGACGGTGATCGACATGGAGACCGACGTTCGAAGGCGGGAGTACAGCAGCGCAGCGGATGGCGAAGAGGGCGAAACCGACGGCATCGCCGGCACGGAAGACGGAGGCATCGACGAGGGCGGCTCCTTTCTCGATCCCAATGAAGACGACGTCTTCTGGGACTGGGAGCTCCCGGTCCTGCCATCGTCGCTCGCGCACCTCGCACTCAGCAGGTGCGGCATCAGCAACGTCGCCATCCTTCCCCGCTGCCTGGAGACGCTGTCCGTGGGACCACGGTACACGAGGAGTCTCGGCGCGCTGCCGGCTGCGCTGCGCAAACTGTGCATCGGCGGCCACTTCGAAGCTCCGCTGGGCAGGCTCCCCGCGGGGCTCACGCATCTCACGTGCTTCAAGTCGGTTCAAGGCTGCGACTTCGCCGCGCCGCTCGGGCTTCTTCCCGCCACCTTGCAAGTGCTGGACCTCGCCGATTGCCACATGTTCAACCGTCCGCTCGGCGCGCTTCCCTGTGGGTTGAGGGTGCTACTGCTCGGGAGCGAATTCAACCAACCCCTGGGTGTCCTCCCTGCCTCTCTCGAAGTGCTCGAGTTTTTGGACTGGTCAGAGTTCAACCGACCGCTAGGCCGGCTACCGGACGCTCTGCGGGTCCTCACGACCGGCAAGTACTTCACGGAGGCGTTGGAGCAGCTCCCCGCCGGTCTCCGCTTCCTCGAAGTGGGTCCGTCGTACAACCACCCTCTCGCGCCGCTGCCCGAAGGCCTCACGAACCTGCGCGTGCTCAGCGACAGTTACGCTCAACCCCTTGCGCCGCTGCCGCATAGCTTATCCTACCTTCAAATCAGCAGCGACGAGTGTGAGCAGTCGGGGATGCCATCGCCCCCGCATCGCTTTGCGTACCCCCATGACCTCAGGCCGCTTCCGCAGCGGCTCGAGACGGCGACCGTGTCCTCGCACTACCAGTACCTCGACGCATTCTCGGAGCGTGGCATTCGCGTGCTCCACCGCACATAATACACGATAACAGAGCATACTTGCGTGAGATCCACATGGATTTATGCGCACTTGTCACCTTGTGAACGAACGTCGCATCAGCAAACAAGAAAAAAAAACGCAAAAGGTAAAAGGGATGTGCCCTTGTTGCATTTGTCTGAGAGACGAGAAAGACTGTGACGTCGAACTCTGTTGCGGTCATGTATACCATGCGCTTTGTATTTTTGAGTGTTTCCTCCAGTTACCCCGCTCAGAATGCCCACTATGTCGCCAGCACATCGTGCGCGTGTCCGTGCGGCCGGGCGAGGTGACCACCTCGCTACGACGAGTTACACACTACACTCTGCGCGAGACCGGAGACACGATCTATGTCGTTTTCAAGTCCGAAGTCGACCCTGCGCTTCTTCGGACCGCAGTGAACGGCGGCGTGGGCGTCGCCGACGGCTGACACGAGAGACCGCTCACGCTTCTGCAGCACCAGTTTCTTCTTGTCCAGGGCCCCGATCTCGGCCCGCACCTCCTCCAGGCTCGTGTCCAGCGCCACGATGGCCGCTTCGAGGGCCGCCGCGCAGCCGCCGGCATCGGCGGCGGGGGCAGCCATGCCGGCAGCGCACGCCATGAAGAACGGGAGATTGTCCACGAACTCCGCCGCGTCGCCTTTGAACCACAAAAGCACTGCTGACGGAGCTCGACTTCTGGGCGGCGACTTTCAAAGCGGGATTGTCATGTCACAGGGCATTGGGATGTCGGAGGACCAACTGGCATTTTCTGCAGGCGTCTCTCAGTTTCCTCCACAATGTCTGCGCCGCACGTTTGGCGGCTGGAGTGGCGACGGGGCGCTGCCTGTCGAGGAGTTCCACGAACGGCACCATGTCCTCGAGCGTGAGCAGGTCATGGAAACCGCAGCATCGTACAAGAACCTGACGCTCATGCAGTTCAAAATCTCATCTGGCATAACCATTCCCAATTCTGGTTGGACGGCACACATTCCATGCATTCCCAATTCGTTCAGATGCAGTGCTGTAGTCACAACCAAAAGAATTGGTTCACACAGTGACACGCGCCAGATAGTGCACTGATATAATCTCTGGACTCATTACAGAGGATGGCTGGTGTTAAGCGCAAGTCACGTGCGGAGGCGAATAAAGAGAACAAGGAGCGTAAGCAGGCGAGGCGCGTGCCGAGGATCACCGAGGGGAGGTACACATACGACAAGGCGGTGGCCGAAGCGGAGAATCTCGGCTTCATCGTGACTCGCGACGAGCCGGCCTGGAGCGCCCAAACCGCTAAGCCATCTTCACGCAAGCTCCGTATCGTGGGGAAGCCGAATCCGATCAGACTCTGTGACATCATGAGCGGGCATAATCGCCCAACTGCGCGAACGCAGGAAGAGAAGGAAGCGTCGAGGCGCAAGAGCTCCGCTACGCACAAGGCTCGCAATCTCGGGCAAAAGCACTGGTGCGAGGGAGCTGCAACGGTGGCGGCGATGCGGTCGCTGGATCCTGACGGCCTCCTCGAGTGGGAACCCCTGCCGGACGGGTTGGGAGCGGACTTCATCGTTCGTGTCCGCGGTGGGGACGAGGACGCGTACGTCGGCGTGCAGGTTAAGAGCGCCAATCATGGCGGAACAGGCACAGGAACAAACTTGAACATCGACAAGGCGGACGGTTTGGAGGGGGGTAAGTACCAGTCGCTGGTCATCCTGGGCGTCCTCTTCAGCATCGACGACCACGCAGCGGCTCTCGAAGAGATGGCTGAGTTTGACGCCCTCCCACAGGTGTGCGTGGACGAGATATTCCTGTACGGCAGTGCAGCGGACATGCCTTGCGCGACCCTGATGCCGTACCCTCGTCGCGCAGCGGACGACAAGTATGGCGACAGTCGCTATGTCGCCAACTTCGACACCACGGAACGTCTCGACCGAATGCGGGATACCTTTTTGCGCCTTGTGCGTGAGAAAGTCAAGCGCACGCGTCGCCAGTTCTGGTTCGGATTAGGGCCTGGGTCACCGAACCCACGTGTCAATGACGAGCACGCCGTAGAGGTCAGGAACTGTGAAGCGCTGGCCGAGCTAGTCGGACTCGGGTCGCTCCGCGCGCCAATGCGGCAGAATGAGACAATAGACGTCGTATGGAGTGTTGGAGGGAGGGATGTCCACATCAGCCTTAAGACCGCCACGATCGTTGGCAGAGGTTTTCATTTCAAACTCAAGAAGCACCCTTTCGCGGAGCATTGCGACCTCGTGTTCGCGTTCTACAATAACGGCGAAGGCAAGCGGACACACATCTCCATCATACCGGCTGCGCGAGTGTATGAAAAGCGAGCCAAAGAGGTCAAACACCCGACATTCGCTTGGTCATCCACCAACAAGAAAGACATCATGATCGGGCGCATCGACGTCTCCGGCCCCGGTGCTGCTCAGCGTCTGCAGGCTGCCGTGCAACAGTGCTGGCCTTAATGACAACATGTTCATGTGAATACCGCCTACCCACCTGTGTCATGTTCGCAATATATCACAGTTGCATGAGTGCAAATGCTGTGTGCACAATGCGCCAAGGACAAAACACAGGCACAATTGTCTTGACTGCAAATCTTCGCAGCATACATTGTATGTGGCCACGCGGCCCATGGTCGCCACCACCGCATCGCACGCCCCGGCCACTCCTAGCGCCATTTGGTTGGATCTTTGACGATGATGTTGCCACCGAGCTTGCCGCGCACGTCCTTCGTGGTGATGCGCGCGGCGCTGGCGATACCGGAGTTGGCCAGAATCTGCTGCACGATATCGCCCTCCGCCGCGGCGCCCTTTGCGGTGAGCTTGGATTTAACACCGTCGATCTCGCCACGGGCGCGCAGAGCCTCCAACACGGTCGACTCGCTGCTCTTGAGCCCGGTATCGACGTGCTCGCGCAGCTCTCTGAAGAGAGGGCTCAGGCGCCCCAGGTCCAGCTCCCTGCGCAAGTTATCCGCCAGCTGCGAGAAGGCGCTTGTGAAGACTGCAGTGGCGCTGTTCCTCGAGTGCTGGTAAGCGTCGTGGCCGAGCAAAAGCTTGATGATCGCCGTGTCAGGGTCCGCCGCGTACTTCGCACCCCACACCGCGGCAGCGTCCTGCCTCATGATTACGGTAGCGTCCAAGTCAATCAGGTGAAGTGAATCAGGTGTTGCACACACCAATCTCAATTAGGATGTTTGAATTTGGGAATGGGAATTTAAATCAGGCGATGTGCGCGCGAAGCGGGGTCTAAGCCACGAGCGCATCCCGCGCTCCCGACCAAAATTGTGGAGAGCGCCGCAGGTCATTGACCGTACCATATCGACGGTGAAAACCAGGGGCGAGCGACACGAGGGTATGACGACAGCGCGACTCGAGGGGAGGGGTACCTACAGCGCTCGAGGTGGTGACACAAGCTCACGATAATACAGAAATCCGAGGCTGGCGCTTCGGCTGTCGGTGGCGGTAGCTCTGAAAATTAATGTGCAGCAGCCTGGTCAGTCAGGTGAACATGGAATATGTGCACAAGGATCCACACATCCCTGTTGAAGTTTCCGGATCCCAATTGAGGTTGCGCAGGGTCCTGATTGAAAGTCTCACTCTCAGGCACCCAGCCCACAACCACAGCCGCCACCACAATGCACAACGCCAAGGCCCACGACCGTAGCACCAGAATGGCAACGGAGGACGTGCTCGGCGCCATGTACGATGCAGGCCGGCTCCCGCTCTGCGGCAGAGTGGACAGGTGCGCACCCTACACCACTGCAGTGCAGGCGCTGCGTCCCAGCACTGTGAATTCTTGCGACGGAGTGCTGAACAACTCACGCTCACTTTCCCTCCCCATTCCAGGTCCACAAGCCGGAAACCGCAATCCTCGGAGGCGTTCGTGATGGAGGACACGCCACCATCTTCAATTTGTCGCATCTTCACGACGTTTAAAGTCATCGCGGCGCGAGTACACGTCACGGGACCGGATGACTACTACGGGGATGCAAACGATTGCGACAACGCTGGAGACCACTTCGGCAGGGCCTTTGCAGCTCTACAGACGACCGATCTTTGGGACAACGTGGAGGATCTGACGCTTTTCATCCACTGCGCGAAGAACGTGCCGACGAGGCTGCCGGCGCGGCTCCGGAGATTGACCGTCGTCGACATCGCGGTAGACATAAGCCGGAGGGTGAGCTGCGGCATCGGCGACGACGAAGAAAGAGGCGCACACGGCATCACGCCGTCTGCGGACGGTGGCATCGACGAGGGAGGCACCTACATCGACGCATTCGAGGACAGAGCCTTCATCGACTGGGAGCTGCCGCAGCTCCCAGAGTCTCTGGAAGACCTCGTCCTCAGCAGATCCGGCATCCGCAACCTGAGGATGCATCCTCTTCCTCCCTGTCTGCGAACCCTCGCTCTCGGGCCGAAGTCCGAAGGATGGGTGAAGGACCTGCCTTCCACGCTGCGCAAGCTATGCATCGGCGGCCACTTCGACACTACGATCGGCGTGCTCCCGCCGGCGCTGACTCACCTCACATTTTTCAAGACGGAAGATTATTGCCATTTTGAGCAGCCGCTGGGCGCTCTTCCGGCAGGACTGAGAGTTCTCGACATTGCCAGCTCAATGTACTTCGACTCTCCCCTAGGCGAATTGCCAGATTCCCTGAAGGTGCTGCGCGTGGGTCAGTGTTTTCGTCAGGCACTCGGCGCACTGCCGGAGGGGCTTGAGGTGCTCGTGTTTGGGTACATGACAATGTTCGAGCAGCCCCTAGGACGGCTGCCGAATTCACTGCGGGTGCTGGAGTTTCACGACCACGCGAGATTCAACCACCCCCTGGGTACACTCCCGCAGTCGCTCAGAGTACTCAGGTTAGAAGGTTGGTTCGATCAGGAGCTGTCACGGCTCCCGGACGGCCTGCGTGAGCTCACGTTGTACAGGCCCTTACTGCAGAAGTTGCCTCGCAGCGTAGTGACATACACAACAAATCAGGAGCACCCAGGTTGGCGCGCCTGAGCGACGCGCCACCCCCGACGCCGAGCGCACATTCAGACAGTGACGATGAGTAGTTGCTGTCCAACTCAATGATGACAGCTTCCCCCCGTGCCGCGTTTCTTCTTGCGCATTGTGAAATGACGTGCCCACAACGACCGCTGCAGCGTGCATTCTGATGATCAGCTTCCCCCCCGTGCCGCGTTTTCTTCCTGCTCATTATGCAATCTATGACGTGCCCGCAACAACCGCTGCAGCGTGCATTCAGAAAAAAATCCATCCGCCATCCATCCAACCAGAGAGGGCCCGGGGTTGCGCGAGTCCAGATCCTGGGGCCGCGTGTAGCAGTGTTAAGGATGCGATCATCGCCTCATTAAGCGCTTTGCGACTCTGCGGCTTGATAACGACGGAGGCGACGGCGACGACGCGACGCAGGCCCTCTCGCCTGGAATGCACTCGAGGAGCAGCCGCGCATCGCCGCGCGACTGCGCCACTCTTGTATCGCTTCAGAACGTCCCCCGTACCGTCCTTATACCCCCCCTCTCACCCGGACCACCCCCTATCATTTTTGAAAAATTGCCGCCGCCGCCGCCGCCGCCGGCCCGAGAGCCAGCCCGGTGGCGCAGGTCCCCACCCCAGAGCCCTGTGTAACACTGATGATGGGTTGATATGACATCTATACACCCGCGTTCGATCCTCGCTGAGCTCGCGCCCCTCCCCGACTCAGGACGTGCAGCAGCAGCTGGCGGCGGCGGCGGCGGCGGCAGTACTTTCACACCATCCGGGGAAACGACGACGCGACGACGCGACGACGCGACGACGCGACGACGCGACGACGCGACGCGACGCAGGCCCTCTCGCCTGGAATGCACTCGAGGAGCAGCCGCGCAGTACTTTCACACCATCATCGTTAAGAGAGCAGCACTTGAAACGGGGAAACGACGAGGCGACGACGCGACGCGACGCAGGCCCTCTCGCCTGGAATGCACTCGAGGAGCAGCCGCGCATCGCCGCGCGACTGCGCCACTCTTGTATCGCTTCAGAACGTCCCCCGTACCGTCCTTATACCCCCCCTCTCACCCGGACCACCCCCTATCATTTTTGAAAAATTGCCGCCGCCGCCGCCGCCGCCGGCCCGAGAGCCAGCCCGGTGGCGCAGGTCCCCACCCCAGAGCCCTGTGTAACACTGATGATGGGTTGATATGACATCTATACACCCGCGTTCGATCCTCGCTGAGCTCGCGCCCCTCCCCGGCTCAGGACGTGCAGCAGCAGCTGGCGGCGGCGGCGGCGGCGGCAGTACTTTCACAACATCATCGTTAAGAGAGCAGCACTTGAAACGGGGAAACGACGAGGCGACGACGCGACGCGACGCAGGCCCTCTCGCCTGGAATGCACTCGAGGAGCAGCCAGCACTTGAAACAGGGAAACGACGAGGTGACCGAATTTTCTTAAGCGATGCAAGGGTTACATGATTACACCTCACGGAGCCATGCGCGGCTGCTCCTCGAGGGAATCCTAGGCTACTGGCCGTCGTGTTGTGGACATGGCCGTCGCGTCGTCGATATGACATCCGTTGCGTAAAAGGGGGTGGTCAGGGTGAGGTGGGTGGTTCGGGTGACGCGGACGGTCCGGGGGACGTTCTGTAGCGATACAAGAAGTAGGAGGAGGATATTTCAGCCGGATTTGTCAATTGGGATGTTTCAATTGGGATGTTTCAGTTGGGATGTTTCAGTTGGGATGTTTCAGTTGGGATGCAGTCAAAGGAGTTCAGGAATTTCTCAACACAAGCAACATATTTCACACACCACAGACCAGCTGGCCAGCACAAGCACTATCTTACAGGTCAGCA
The DNA here is from genome assembly GCA_017506865.1 of Tribonema minus. Taxonomy (NCBI): domain Eukaryota; class Xanthophyceae; order Tribonematales; family Tribonemataceae; genus Tribonema; species Tribonema minus. The sequence goes on from JAFCMP010000223.1 coordinate 606,015, forward strand.
GCGCTACAGCACCGAGTATGTTGTCCGCACCAAAGCTGGCGCACCAAAGCTGGCGCACCAAAGCTCGTGCACCACAATCTTGTGCACCACAATCTTGTGCACAATAGCTGACGCATGTGTAGAACGCATTGCAGTCTGTCCTCCGAATCGTACACTTCGGAAGTAGATACATGGCGTTTGACGATTGCGATGACGTGCACTTTAATGGCAGTCGCAGGGTTATCCGGGTCTATCCTCATTCAGCACTCCTGTGTGTCCCCTTGTCAGGATGACTAGGGGTTTTCAGACGACTTTGGTTGGCATCAGCGTCGTCACCTTGGCAGGCAAGACCGCAGAAGACATTGCGGAAGCAGCCTACGACACTCCATCATTCACGGAGAACGCTTCCCGCCTGGCGAACTACGTTGCGGTCAGGCCGATGGTACACAAGGAGACCGAGGTGGCTTCGTCCCGCGTGTTTAAGCTGAGCATGCAGCTGGAAAAGTACACATATAGTACCAAACTGGCAGGTAAAATCTCTGACGCCTTGCGCGACGTGGGGAGCGTCGACAAGGGCAAAATAGAGTTTGGCCAGAAAAATGTCCACTTTCCAACTACACCGGCCGCTTATAGGGGGGAAAAGCGGCGGCCGGGAGCACAGCCCTCCGTCCCGACCCTGGCTGAGCTCGAGAGTTCCGACACGAGATCGATAACGATGCCTCGCTTCAAACGCCTCATCGACGCGTTGAAGACCGATCTCGACAACGCCAACATGGAGGCGGAGCGCATGAGGGAACTGAGACATGACGCTGAGTACGAGATCTCATTCATGGAGAGCTGGATCGCGCACGTGCCAGATCGGGATTTGCGCAACGCAGCGAAGAGGAAAGAGTGGGGGGGGAGGCTCCGTCATGATGTCCTCTTCTCCGCTGTGGGGTATCTGTTCTGGGATGAGATCGCTGACGGCAAGAGCTTCGACGAGGCCTTCGAGGCACTCAGAGCGGTCTCACCAGAGGATTACGCTCTTGCGTTGATGCCCTAAAAGGGCTTATGCACAAAGTCTGTGACACAAACGGCAGAGACCGAATTAATATAGCAAGGCAGCTGGATTTTTTCTTGTGGTGTTGCCTTTTGTGTTGCCGTGCAGCTGCTATCATCAAAGCTGATGTCATGACGTCGCCGTTGAGGCACATTGTTTGTGTCTGGATGCGATCGTGCCTCCATGCCCTTCTGGTATATTGTCGTACCGTTGTGTCGTGCTTTTGTGTCGTGCCGTTGTGTCGTGCTGCAGTCTGTTACGTCGTGCTGCAGGTCTGTTGTGTCGTGCTGCAGGTCTGTGTCGTGCTTTTGTGTCGTGCCGTTGTGTCGTGCTGCAGGTCTGTGTCGTGCTGCAGGTCTGTGTCGTGCTGCAGGTCTGTGTCGTGCTGCAGGTCTGTGTCGTTCTGCAGGTCTGTGTCGTGCTGCAGGTCTGTTGTGTCGTGGTCTGTTGTGTCGTGCTGAGCAAGGGTGACAGGGTGATGTACTGAAGTGTTGTTGGGGTTGCGCCCTCGCTGAAATGCGAGGCTGCTCCTCGATGGAATCCCAGTCAAAAGCGCCCCCGTCGTGTCGTGCACACCGCCTCCGTCGTGTCGTGCACACCGCCTCCGTCGTGTCGTGCACACCGCCTCCGTCGTGTCGTGCACTCCGTCGCCTCCGTCCTGTCCTGCACACCGCCTCCGTCGCGTCGCGTCGCGTCGTCGCGTCGTCGCGTCGTCGCGTCGTCGCGTCGTCGTTTCCCCGTTTCAAGTGCTGCTGTCTTAACGATGATGGTGTGAAAGTACTGCCGCCGCCGCCGCCGCCGCCAGCTGCTGCTGCACGTCCTGAGCCGGGGAGGGGCGCGAGCTCAGCGAGGATCGAACGCGGGTGTATAGATGTCATATCAACCCATCATCAGTGTTACACAGGGCTCTGGGGTGGGGACCTGCGCCACCGGGCTGGCTCTCGGGCCGGCGGCGGCGGCGGCGGCGGCAATTTTTCAAAAATGATAGGGGGTGGTCCGAGTGAGAGGGGGGGTATAAGGACGGTCCGGGGGACGTTCTGAAGCGATACAAGAGTGGCGCAGTCGCGCGGCGATGCGCGGCTGCTCCTCGAGTGCATTCCAGGCGAGAGGGCCTGATTCGCGTCGTCGCGTCGTCGCGTCGTCGCGTCGTCGCGTCGTCGTTTCCCCGTTTCAAGTGCTGCTGTCTTAACGATGATGGTGTGAAAGTACTGCCGCCGCCGCCGCCGCCGCCAGCTGCTGCTGCACGTCCTGAGCCGGGGAGGGGCGCGAGCTCAGCGAGGATCGAACGCGGGTGTATAGATGTCATATCAACCCATCATCAGTGTTACACAGGGCTCTGGGGTGGGGACCTGCGCCACCGGGCTGGCTCTCGGGCCGGCGGCGGCGGCGGCGGCGGCAATTTTTCAAAAATGATAGGGGGTGGTCCGGGTGAGAGGGGGGGTATAAGGACGGTCCGGGGGACGTTCTGAAGCGATACAAGAGTGGCGCAGTCGCGCGGCGATGCGCGGCTGCTCCTCGAGTGCATTCCAGGCGAGAGGGCCTGATTCGCGTCGTCGCGTCGTCGCGTCGTCGCGTCGTCGTTTCCCCGTTTCAAGTGCTGCTGTCTTAACGATGATGGTGTGAAAGTACTGCCGCCGCCGCCGCCGCCGCCAGCTGCTGCTGCACGTCCTGAGCCGGGGAGGGGCGCGAGCTCAGCGAGGATCGAACGCGGGTGTATAGATGTCATATCAACCCATCATCAGTGTTACACAGGGCTCTGGGGTGGGGACCTGCGCCACCGGGCTGGCTCTCGGGCCGGCGGCGGCGGCGGCGGCGGCAATTTTTCAAAAATGATAGGGGGTGGTCCGGGTGAGAGGGGGGGTATAAGGACGGTCCGGGGGACGTTCTGAAGCGATACAAGAGTGGCGCAGTCGCGCGGCGATGCGCGGCTGCTCCTCGAGTGCATTCCAGGCGAGAGGGCCTGATTCGCGTCGTCGCGTCGTCGCGTCGTCGCGTCGTCGCGTCGTCGTTTCCCCGTTTCAAGTGCTGCTGTCTTAACGATGATGGTGTGAAAGTACTGCCGCCGCCGCCGCCGCCGCCAGCTGCTGCTGCACGTCCTGAGCCGGGGAGGGGCGCGAGCTCAGCGAGGATCGAACGCGGGTGTATAGATGTCATATCAACCCATCATCAGTGTTACACAGGGCTCTGGGGTGGGGACCTGCGCCACCGGGCTGGCTCTCGGGCCGGCGGCGGCGGCGGCGGCGGCAATTTTTCAAAAATGATAGGGGGTGGTCCGGGTGAGAGGGGGGGTATAAGGACGGTCCGGGGGACGTTCTGAAGCGATACAAGAGTGGCGCAGTCGCGCGGCGATGCGCGGCTGCTCCTCGAGTGCATTCCAGGCGAGAGGGCCTGCGTCGCGTCGTCGCGTCGTCGCGTCGTCGCGTCGTCGCGTCGTCGCGTCGTCGCGTCGTCGCGTCGTCGCGTCGTCGTTTCCCCGTTTCAAGTGCTGCTCTCTTAACGATGATGGTGTGAAAGTACTGCCGCCGCCGCCGCCGCCGCCAGCTGCTGCTGCACGTCCTGAGCCGGGGAGGGGCGCGAGCTCAGCGAGGATCGAACGCGGGTGTATAGATGTCATATCAACCCATCATCAGTGTTACACAGGGCTCTGGGGTGGGGACCTGCGCCACCGGGCTGGCTCTCGGGCCGGCGGCGGCGGCGGCGGCGGCAATTTTTCAAAAATGATAGGGGGTGGTCCGGGTGAGAGGGGGGGTATAAGGACGGTCCGGGGACGTTCTGAAGCGATACAAGAGTGGCGCAGTCGCGCGGCGATGCGCGGCTGCTCCTCGAGTGCATTCCAGGCGAGAGGGCCTGCGTCGCGTCGTCGCGTCGTCGCGTCGTCGCGTCGTCGCGTCGTCGCGTCGTCGCGTCGTCGCGTCGTCGCGTCGTCGTTTCCCCGTTTCAAGTGCTGCTCTCTTAACGATGATGGTGTGAAAGTACTGCCGCCGCCGCCGCCGCCGCCAGCTGCTGCTGCACGTCCTGAGCCGGGGAGGGGCGCGAGCTCAGCGAGGATCGAACGCGGGTGTATAGATGTCATATCAACCCATCATCAGTGTTACACAGGGCTCTGGGGTGGGGACCTGCGCCACCGGGCTGGCTCTCGGGCCGGCGGCGGCGGCGGCGGCGGCAATTTTTCAAAAATGATAGGGGGTGGTCCGGGTGAGAGGGGGGGTATAAGGACGGTCCGGGGGACGTTCTGAAGCGATACAAGAGTGGCGCAGTCGCGCGGCGATGCGCGGCTGCTCCTCGAGTGCATTCCAGGCGAGAGGGCCTGATTCGCGTCGTCGCGTCGTCGCGTCGTCGCGTCGTCGTTTCCCCGTTTCAAGTGCTGCTCTCTTAACGATGATGGTGTGAAAGTACTGCCGCCGCCGCCGCCGCCGCCAGCTGCTGCTGCACGTCCTGAGCCGGGGAGGGGCGCGAGCTCAGCGAGGATCGAACGCGGGTGTATAGATGTCATATCAACCCATCATCAGTGTTACACAGGGCTCTGGGGTGGGGACCTGCGCCACCGGGCTGGCTCTCGGGCCGGCGGCGGCGGCGGCGGCGGCAATTTTTCAAAAATGATAGGGGGTGGTCCGGGTGAGAGGGGGGGTATAAGGACGGTCCGGGGGACGTTCTGAAGCGATACAAGAGTGGCGCAGTCGCGCGGCGATGCGCGGCTGCTCCTCGAGTGCATTCCAGGCGAGAGGGCCTGATTCGCGTCGTCGCGTCGTCGCGTCGTCGCGTCGTCGTTTCCCCGTTTCAAGTGCTGCTGTCTTAACGATGATGGTGTGAAAGTACTGCCGCCGCCGCCGCCGCCGCCAGCTGCTGCTGCACGTCCTGAGCCGGGGAGGGGCGCGAGCTCAGCGAGGATCGAACGCGGGTGTATAGATGTCATATCAACCCATCATCAGTGTTACACAGGGCTCTGGGGTGGGGACCTGCGCCACCGGGCTGGCTCTCGGGCCGGCGGCGGCGGCGGCGGCGGCAATTTTTCAAAAATGATAGGGGGTGGTCCGGGTGAGAGGGGGGGTATAAGGACGGTCCGGGGGACGTTCTGAAGCGATACAAGAGTGGCGCAGTCGCGCGGCGATGCGCGGCTGCTCCTCGAGTGCATTCCAGGCGAGAGGGCCTGCGTCGCGTCGTCGCGTCGTCGCGTCGTCGCGTCGTCGCGTCGTCGTTTCCCCGTTTCAAGTGCTGCTCTCTTAACGATGATGGTGTGAAAGTACTGCCGCCGCCGCCGCCGCCGCCAGCTGCTGCTGCACGTCCTGAGTCGGGGAGGGGCGCGAGCTCAGCGAGGATCGAACGCGGGTGTATAGATGTCATTATCAACCCATCATCAGTGTTACACAGCCGCCGCCGTCGCCGCCGCCCTGCTGCTGCATGTCTCACGCGAGAGCGAGAGCAGGCTCGCGAGGAGCGAACCAGTAAGTACCAGGTGTCGTGCCACCCCTACACCACTGTTGCGCGGTGCCCTCCAGGAGCAAGGCCCGGCTGGCTCTCCTGATTTATACCGTCGCATTCATGCAGCACTGTTCGAGAAGCACACAGAGATGAAATCAACAATGTCTGTATCGTGCTCGATGTGGAGGTGAGATATCATTGAGTGCGTCAATGCCATGCGCAGGACCTCGTGCTCACACCGCGTCGAGCATCGCGTCCAGGGGCCGCTTGGCAGATATCTTGTGCCCTTTCGATGCCCCCACGCTCCCATCGGTGGCCTCGTCTACGCGCCGCTTGAGTGCCTTCATGCGCTCTTCGGTGGCCTCGTCGACGCGCTTCTTGAAGGTAGCGGCCAGCTCCTCGACGACGCCGATAAGCTCCAGTTTGCTCCAACCGTCCATGCTCTCGTCACCGGCGAAGAGCAGCTCGCGTGGCGTGCGCGGCGGGGCAGTCTCCGTTTTTGCGCGCTTGCGAGCTCGCAGTTCTTCGTCGGTGGCGCGCTCAGTCCTTAACGACGCAATTTCGGCCTCACAGGCAGCTTTCTCTCTCCTCCAGCCGTCCGTGCCGCTTCTCACCGCAGCTGGCGCTACTGGCCATTTGACGTCCTCTCGGCCGAAGGAGCAACTCTCTGGGTAGACTCTGGCCACCTCCGTCACGGCTTTGGTGATTCTCGCTGGCAAAGTCTTGGTGCCCACGGGCCGATGGAGCTCGATGCACAGCCTGAACATGCCGGGGGGCGCAGGCGAGCCGTCAACCCTGCTGCTCATCGTCCCGAGCGCAACGTAATCCACGAGAGGCGGGTCCTTCGCACGGTGCGGGGCCATCATCATGGCTGACTGCACGATGTCATCAGCTGCCTTGCCCGGACGTGCGATGACGGTGACGCTGACCAGATCTGTCTGAAGCATCCTATGTCGAGGAAATGCAACAGGCGCAGCCTGTTCGCTTCTGTGGGTGTGCAGGGAGCTGTGTGCCGCACAGACTGCATCTGGATGCCACATCCCACATGAACTTGATAATGGGAATCTCATTTGGGATATCGCATTCAGAATTTCAACTGGGATATGGCAACCTGATAATGGGAATTGGGTGTGGGGTGGGCCTTGGGGTTCATGCGAGCTGGCGGCGGCAGTTTTTGGACTCTCATCCTCGAGATAGCGTCGTCGACAACCCCTTAGTCGTTTTCCGATATCACCGGCTGCTCTACATCACATATCAGCATCAGAACCGCAGTGGAAACTCCTTACCAAGTGGGAATGACCATTGGTGGTCTCAAGTAGGACATTTCCTCCAACTTCAATTAGGCAGACCTCAAATGGGATCCAGCCTATCCGTGCCATTCCCATTTCCAGCGATGACGGCAAAATTCGAACTTTCACCAAGTCACTCACTTACGCTCTCTCATGACAGAATCCAGGGGGCACGTAAAGAGCTTGATGGACAGTGTGGCGGCGCTGGGAGGTTCTGCCTCCGGCGCTGCAGCTGGTGTTCTGGAACGCCTGGGCGACGTCTACAACGACGACACAATGGACAACAGCGACGACGTGAAGGTCGCCGTGGTCGGGGGGTCTGGCGATGGCAAGAGCACAATGATCAACGAACTGCTGGGACACAAGCTCCTTCCCGCCCTATCCGGAAACGCATGCAGCGCCGTACCCGTCACCTTGCACGGTGCCCGCGCCACCTTTTTGTCCACTGTGGCTCCCTCGTACGAGGTAGTGGTGAATCACTGTTCGCGGGAGCAGTGGTTCGACGACGTCCAGTACTTGATCCACATGATCGAGGAGGAAGAGGGTTTCGGGAGGGCGAAAGCGGAGCTGGTGCAGCTCTACCAGCGCTACGGATTGGAGCACGCGCAGACGCAACAGGCGCTCGAGCACCTTCAGGCGGGGGCCGATATCAAAACCATGAAAAACATGGGGTGCAGCCCGTATTACACCGCTTTGGACGCGTTCCTCCTCTCGGAAGCAGCGTGGCCCAAGGCCGCAACGCTTTGGGGTGCCACAAAGGACTTCACGTTCACTTCCACCAAGGACGCAGCGGAGTTTCTGTGGCACGTCAGCTCGTCGGGCAGACGCGCCAAGGGTGTGAAGGTTCCTGTCGCCGAATGCTCATTCGACTGGCGCATCGTGCGAGAGGTGCACGTCTACATCGCGTCCTGCGCTATGCTCGACGGTCGTTTGAGCATCATCGACGTGCCCGGTTGCAACGACCGGAGCCCCTTGCGCAACAGAGTGCACGAGCGCTGTCTGCAGGAGGCGGACCACGTCATCGTGACCATAAGCGCGAATCGCGCTGGCACCGACTCCAACGCCGACTACTTCTTCAACAAGATGGCAGGGCAGCTTCTGAGAGAGGGGCGCGTCGACGATGCGGTGCTCTCGGTCGTCATCACCAAGGTACAGTCCAGCAGTTTGATTGCCGTGTTTGACACCCCGCTCGGTGTCTGCCGTGCGTGGACCATAAATCTCTTCGTCCCCGTGCGAACTTCGGTGCAGGTCGACCTGATGGATGCCGAGGAGCACGGCGTGGACGACCCGAAGGAGCTGGCGTCGTGGATTGTGGCGGAAATGTGCCAGCGCATCGTGGACTGCTTCGGCGAGACGGGATCAAGCGTGTCCGTCTTTGCCACATCCAAGGGCGGCGGGCGGTGCTACGACGGAGTTCGCGCCGCACTGTCTAGCGTGGAGCGGGAGCTGTGGCGGCGTAAGAACGAGCGCGGGTGGCTGGCCATCTCGGAGGCGCTCACGTACGTGCGCTGGGTCGCGGCGCCCAACACCAAGATGTTCCTGACGTCGGACCAACTCGGCGAGCAGCTTGCGGCAGTGAGGAGTTGCATGGACGCCCTGGACACCCCCTCGCCCTGCGCGCTGGCGAGAGAGATCGACACCACCGTTTCGTCACTGAAACACGCTACGTGGGAAGACATAGTGCGGATGCACCACCAGACCCTCCGCGCCGTCTGCAAGAGGGGCGGGAATTGGGGCTTCAAGCTGAACGAGCAGAAGGTGGACTTCAACGAATACATTGGGGAGAAGCTGATGACCAAGGACACCAATCGCGCGTGGGCTGAGTATTTCGTTGACGCCCCGAAGGCTACGACCGCGGACGTGCTCGAACGCTTCATGGCGGCCCTTCGACAGCACTTGGACAAGAGCGTCCCGTTCCCGGTTCACACCGTGAAGCGCCTCGAGCAGGAGATGAAGACGCTGTACAAGCAAATCACCGCGCGCCAGCAGGCTGTGTCCCGAGGAGTGGCCGGAATGGTGGGAGAGGTCATGGGGCCCACCTATCTGGCAGCCACCTCGCAGGTTCGGGGTGTGGGGAGCAAGAGCCGCATGCTCGCAGTGTTGTTGCCGAGTCTGCCCGATGCTGTGCAGGCAGTAGGAAGCATGCTGTTGAGGCACATCGCCGACATCGGAAATGAGCTGGCAAAGAGGCAAGTCTTGGTTGACAGGGTTCTGGCAGACCTGAGACAGTCGCTCACAGCGCTGGCATCCACGGATATGACCGAGACCAGCGAAGTTATGAAGCTGCTGGCCCCCTATTCGAACGTGCCGCACTGCAGCGGCGCTGTCGTAGTGTGCCGTTATGCAGCTAGCGAGCCCCCGCTGAAGAGAAGCAGAGCGTGACATTCTAATGATACTCACAATGCCACACACACTCACGTGCGCGTACTTTCATTTGTTTTGTGTGTTTCAGCCTGTTCCATCACTTGCTTGTACGCCTCGACACCATGTCGAACGTTGAGCACACAAAAATGTACAGTGATTGTGAGCCACCATGGTTCTTGCTAACGTATGATGCACATACACCGTGACCATCACGACTTCGACTGCGCGCTGTTGTCATTCGACGCTGCCATGCGAGGCGAACGTGTTGAAGGCGTCGTGGATGCGGTCACCGTCAACGATGCTTATGAGCTGCTCATCGTATACACCGGGCGGGGAGAACGGGTACTTGACGATCTCAGCTGCTTCCTCTACAACCCTAGAAAACCAAAGCAGGTCATTCGCGTCCACGCTGACTGCGCGCGTCTCGCTCTCGAGAGTGACGCGGAGGTCTTCCTCTCGCGCGGGCGTCGACGCATCCTCCCCGCAGCGGGCGCGTTCCTCGTCCGCGGAATTACTGAGACGTGCGAGAAGCCTGTGCCGATGCCGTACACGAAGAATGTGCTCTCGCGCGATTTTGTACACTGCGTCGACATGCACGCGAAGACGAGACTCTCGAAATTGCTGTATCCGCGTCTCATGATCGACTCCGACATCATCACGTACAAGAGACTTGACACCCCGGCTCGCGCGAAGCCGGAGGTGGACGAGGTGGAGAGGACCATCGCCTCGTTCTGCGACGACCCCCAGGTTCGCCTCGTGAGCAAGTCGTTTGCGGTAGGCTTTTGCGACACGCACACGCCCCGAGCGTTTGCCATGTTCAGAGCTGCGAGCGCCGGAGACTGGCTGTCTGTGATGAACTTCATAGAAGCGGGTGCCGTGCCGAGCGCGGCGTGCGTCGCCGCCGCTGTCGGCACGCCTCATCTGCGGGCTTTGGTCGACGCCGGCGGCGGTGTGACCCACCCCTTCTTTGTAGAGAGGACTTTGCAGTGCGTGGACACGTACGCGGCGTCTATCGTCAAGAACTTCGGCCCCTCCATCAACTTTCAACGATGGATGGTAGGGGCGGCCGGGTCTCTACGGTCGATGACCATGGCGATGGAATTGGGGTTGAACGTGTGCGACAACACCTTCCTGTGCGTCGCTTCCAGCTTCGGCGACGAATCTGTCTTGCGCAGCCTTTTGCAGATGAAGCGCTGGGGGCGCTCGGACAGGAGGATTGCCGCGGAGAAGGCGAACACAGTGGAAACGGTGCGAACTTTGAAGTCTTACGACAGGGAGGTCGCACGATCCGCAGCGCTGCGCAACAAGCTCGCCGTCCTCGAGCACGCATACATCGACGGCGTTCATCGGGAGACGCTTATGGACTGCGCGCGAATGGGAGCAGTCGACACCTACCATTTCTTGGCCACAATGTACCCGGTGACGCACCGCCATGCAGAGCCGGCAGCGCGAAGAGGCTGTTTGCCCATCGTCGAGACCGTGCTGCGCCGCGGCAAGCGCTTTCCCATTGCCGCAGTGCTCACGACAGCCGTGCAGAGAGGGTATGCTGACATCGTGCGACTGTTGATCGCACGTAAGAGAACGGAAGTGTGCAAGCACGCAGCCGGCTGCCTGCGGCTATCTCCTTCTCCTCACATTTCGAAAATGCTCATGGCGTGCATCGACGACCCGTGGAGCGTGACCGGCTGCGTGCAGGGATTCTTGGGCCTTCCGCTGGACACACTTGTGGAGATGACAGGCGATGACTTCGCGTGGACTGCAGAAGAGGTGTACAATTGCAAACGCATCCTGCAGAACGTTGCCGTCGCTGACTTTTTGATACTGCAAGGCGTGGAGTTCCCGTGCGAGATGCCATGGGAATACGTCGAGCGCGGCGGCGATCGGGACGTCCTCGAGCGCTGGTGGGATCTTTACCCCAGGACAGAGGTTAGGGGGCTGCAATTTTTGAAGCGTGGAACATTCAGCGCACGAGAGTACGACGCCTCGAGACCTGTAACGCTGAAGCAGTACGAGACCTTGGCCCGACGCGAGGCGATGCGCAAGAGGCGGTACGACATGGTGGTGGCGAAGCGAAGAGCGCTGATGGTGCACGTTGAGAACATAGAGAGCGACAGTGACTGAGTTCATTCGTTGCATTTGATCCGTGGCCTGCTCGCTAGAGCACCATTCGCAAGATCAACATGGTGGTGGCGAAGCGAAGGGCGCTGATGATGCACGTTGAGAACGTAGAGAGCGACAGCGATTGAGTGTGTTCATTGCATTTATCGGTGGCCTCCTCGCTAGAGGACCATTCGCAAGATCAACTCGCAAACGCGAGTTTCGCCGGTGTACTGTGCCCTCTGATCCTCGCGTGCGGACTCTGTGAGGATCAAGGCCTGCGGCCACGACGAGACTGCTGCGAAACCCACGAATTCGACTCCCTCTCTCCAGGTGTACACGGCTGAGGTCATGTCGTGCGCGTTGTCCAGGGCCTCGTGCGGGAAAGGGCACCTGCCTGTGTGCGAGTCGCTGAGCGCGATCCCCGCGCACACGTTGTCCGTGCCAGGCCCAATGTTCCGCATGTACACCTTCCACGACTGCACTTCCTGCTCTGAGACGAAGAAGAACACGTGCAACTCTACGAACTGCATCGACCCCTCCATGCTGCATTGTATCGACGGGCATACCCCACCCGCCGCGCTGGTTACCTGCACGCGCAAGTCGAATGTGTCGCCGCTGAGGTGGTGAGCAGCGCCGTTGAGTGTGCAGGGCGTTACGCCGTAGTCCAGCAGCACGTCGTGCTCTCGATCCGGTATGCCGAATGCCCCTGGGGATGCTTCCCACGAGTCCCACGCCTTGCGGACCAGCAGCGGCTGCGCGCCCACGAACACCGCAGCGTCTTCCGTGACCCTCGACACCGCCGACCTCGGGCCGCTCCACACCACGTCCATGCCCCAGCGCCGCAGCATCGCGGCTCTGAACATTCGCGGGTGAGCCACCGTGTACTTGAAGGCGTCTACGGCCTCGCCCCATGTGTCGTCGTGAAGGTAGTTCGCGCACGGCAGCAGCAGGGCCGCTGCGCACGGCGCACGCTGGCCGTCGTCTGTGCAGATGGCGGTGTGGGCTAGCCAGTCTGCGAAGGCGTTGACGTCTGCCTGCAGAGAGAGCATCGCTCCGTCTGAGGGCCTGACGACGCGCGACAGAGGCGCTGCGAACGCGGCCCCCCAATACTCCAGCTCCGCGAGCAGCGCGGGAGTGACTGCTGACGGCAGCGCTTGCTGTGTGATGAATGCCACAAACGGCCAGAAAGCGTTCGGGTCCCGGTTGACCTCCACCACGCCTCCGTTGTCGGCGGACGCGGCAGCGGCTCTGATCTTCAGCGCTGGCGCTGTGTCCAGTGCCGCTGCAGGCACCCTCATCTGCGATCCTCCGCACCTGATGGTGATGCAGTCCATGTTGTCGTTTTGCAGTTTTTATGTGAATGATGGGTGTACAGCAGCGCCATCAGGATGTCCTAACTGAAAAAGTCCCACTTGACGTAGCGAAGCAGCTCTCGAGTACTCGACGAGTCGTCGACACATTGGATATAAATAATCTTTTTTTTTGAGAATCTTGAAGTTGGCATTGAAGTTTGTAGAAAGGGGAAGGACACAGGAACAGAGCCTGCTGCCAATGCAGCAGCAGCAGCAGCGCAGGCAGCAGCAGCAGCGCCTGCTGTGCTGCATTGGCAGCCATTTCCGCAGGTGCTAAAGCAGTGGAATTAGCGCAGCAGTGGAGCTGAGTGTCAGCAGCAGCTGACTGTTAGCAGCGCAGCAGAGCAGTACCAGTACCACCAGCAGCAGCCTGAGCCAGCTGCGCAAGCTCTTGCAGCCAAAGTCGCAGGGTGGGTGAGCAGGGGAGCTAGCGCGGCAGCAGTGTCCTTCAGCCAGCTGCGCAGCACTCTTGCATTTTGTGCGCAGTGCTTTCAGCAAGGAGGGACCGGGTGTTTTCCAGGCCTGCAGAGTCCACAGACGCAGCGACGGGAGCCACTCTGCAGCGTGGGCCCAGCAGCAAGCATGGCAGATAGCTACATGCCGGAGAGAGCCCCGGAAGCGCTGCTTCTTCTGGTGATGCTCATGAGAGCTGCCAGGTCTGCGTCACGAGCTCTGGAGTGGCAACGTGCGTACCGCTGCGCAGATGTCATCAGCACCTGGACGTGGCATTTGGTGATGTTGGATCTCACGGTGTGCCTCGTCACGAGTTGTATGCGGAAGCGCATGTCCGTTTTTTTCACCGGCGCCAGCGATACGCAACTGGTAGTGGGGATCGTGCTGTGGGCAGCGTGGATCATGCTCCTGGTGCAGAGAGCGACGCCGCATGAGGTGCGAGTGAGAACAGTTGCTACATTCACCACGTCGCCGAGGCGCGTACGTCGTTCACGCAGGCAGCAGGATCATGGAACACGGCAACAGTGAGCACGTGGCGAGGTATAATGAAGGTGTTCAAACCACGTCCGTTCGTATCATGTTCTTACGCACTTGAGAAGTCCTGCACTGCACTTCAAGTTGTGGAGTGTCCACTCATCGCCATGGGATCAGAATCTTTTTAGGTGTAGTGGGTTTGGGAGCTGCCTGCTTCCGTGCTGGCTGCTTCTTCGGAGTAGTGGGTTTAGGAGCTGCCTGCTTCCGTGCTGGCTGCTTGTTCGGAGCACGTCGTGCAGGAGGCGGCGATTTAATCTTTGCGGCCGACGCTGCACGAATCCCAGGGGGCGCTTTTGCCTGCATCACTTCACCCTCAGCGTCAGCTGCCTGCGGTGTTTTCACCTCAGTCATCTCCACAATGATCGGCGCAGTGCTCAGTGCTGCATCGCCCTGCGCCTCAGCTGGCTCCGCATCGCCCTTCGCCTCAGCTGACTCCGCGTCGCCCTGCGCCTCAGCTGGCTCGACATTAACCTGCGCCTCAGCGTCGCCCTGCACCTCAGCAGCTGGCTCCGCATCGCCGTGCACCTCAACAGTTGGTTCAGCATCGCCCTGCACTTCAGCAATTGGTTCCGCATCGTCCTGCGCCTCAACTGACTCCTCGTCGCCCTCCGCGTCAACAGTTGGTTCCGCAACGCCCTGCACCTCAGCAGCTCGTTCCGCATCGCCGTGCACCTCAACTTGTGGTTCCGCATCGCCCTGCACCTCAACAGTTGGTTCAGCATCGCCCTGCACTTCAGCAATTGGTTCCGCATCGCCCTGTGCCTCAACTGACTCGACATCGTCCTGCGCCTCAACTGACTCCTTGTCGCCCTGCGCGTCAACAGTTGGTTCCGCAACGCCCTGCACCTCAGCAGCTCGTTCCCCATCGCCGTGCACCTCAACAGTTGGTTCCGCATCGCCATGCACCTCAGCAGTTACTTCCGCATCGCCCTGCACCTCATCTGCCTCTACATCGCCCTGCACCTCAACTGGCTCGACGTCGCCCTGCGCCTCTGCTGACTCCGCGTTGCCCTGCACCTCAGCAGCATCTCCTCGCAGGCCCGCCTCCACTGCTACTGAATCGTTCGCCTCCGCCTTATAGTCATCCGCTCGCTCTGCGTAGGCCAGAGTGTCGTCACGAGCTGCGCCTTGTGCGTCATCTGCAGGTGGCAGCACGTCGCCTTGAGAGGCTGTTGTGCGCAACGGAGTCATCCCGCGCAGCCCGGGCGCTATCACGTGCTTCATCGTGCCCGAAGTCCGGTGGAACTGACGCAGCTTGGGCTGCACAGGTGCGATCTGGTAGTACTCGTCGTCATCATCGACGTCGTCGGCGTACTCCGCGAACATGTTCAGCCGTTTGGACAGGTCGTGCAGATCAAACACTTTGGAATGACTAAAAGTCATGAGAACGCCGCCGTCCCGCTTGAGCATAGTATTGGTGCCGTTCGGATGCGGGGTGCGCAGCTTCGAATGGGCAAAAGTGAGCAGCCTCGAGTGCGACATTCTCTGTACCAGCATGCGTTACAAAAAAAGGACACAATGTTACGGAGGTTGTTTCGCTGAGTCTGCATGGTATGCCTAGCCTCCACCGTGCATTCTGTTACAAGTAACAGCACGCTTCCAGGAACAGTCTGTCCTGCATGCCCGGCCATCTGCGCACGTCGCGCGACTGCAGATACATGTCCGTTTGGCTACAGAATCGCTCCAGAATGCGAAGCATTTGAAAATGCGACGTGCGAGTCGTGGACGACGGGTCGAGCAGCACCGCCTTTAAAGTGATGATGCAAGGGGTGCCCGAAGTACTCGTGTACAAAATGAGGTACATGAGCTCGTTCGCGGAGTGGTTGATGAGTACGCTGGCGTGAGCGCTCACGTCGCGCAGGGAGTCGACGCACCACAGTTTCGCGGAACCATACTCGCGTATCAAATCCTCAGGGAAGTCAGCTGTGACGCATTCGCCCTGTATTCTGCGGCAGTGCCTTGCCGCCGTGTTAACCCCAATGTTGAACAGCTCCAGGTTCGCTTTCGCGATCGGCCCAGTGAGGAGGGCGTGACACGTTGCGAGATTTAAGGCAATCGCCGTTGTCACCCTCATGACTCTCTTCACCACATTCATGAGAAAGTTTCGGTCACATGGAGGAATACTTGTGGAACTTCGGCATATGAGACGGATCAATGAGGTTTGGCAGCGTGGATCATGCTGCTGATGCAGAGTGCGACACCGCGTGAGCTGCGTTTCACCATCGCTGAGGCAAGTGCATTCATACAGACAGCAGGCGCGGAGGACACCGCAGCAGCGATTTTGTGGCGATGTCAATGTACACAGTCGCTTCTATGCGTCGATACCTCTCCGTTTGGATGCTTATGCTGTTTGCTGACCTCACGGCGCAGTGCTCGCACCACTCGGTGTCACCCACTCGCCGAGATGGAAGGACCATGACCGCCCTTCGGGCGCAATTCCCTCAGGGCGAACATGGAACGCTCCTGCCTCGATGCCTAACGCGGCGCACTCCGCGTCTGCGAGGCGCTTCGCCCTCTCGTCGGCGGTGTGGTGCTTCGCTGCCTCATCGGCGATGCGGCGCCCCTCGAGCTCCTCCTCCTCAGCAGCCCGGATCTCATCCATGTCCTCCTCGGGTATCGCCTCTATGACACTCCGGATGAATGCGCCGAACGGCTCGACGTCGGCGCGCGCGGAGTGGCTGGGGATCCTCGTGCAGGTGCACCGTGACGAGATGGCGTTGAACGTGACGCCGCCGCCGCATGCGGTGCCCTTGCGCGCCCCGGACTTGATTAGGACAGGACAGCCGGCTGTGCGAAACGCATCCTGAACCCGCTTCGCCACTTCGTTGGGCTCGCAGGCGAACAGCGTCGCATCACGGATGGCGGTGGCCATTGTTCACGTGTGATGGTGTTGGGAATGGTGTGTGAATTTTGTACCATTTCCCAGATATTCCCAAATTTGAGTTTTGGCGCCATTCCCATTTTGCACGCAATGCAGGAATGCGCTCTTTGCGCAGTGGAAAAAATGCTGTTCACTCACAACCAGCACCATGAGCATGTCAAAGCGCGCTGTAGCAGAAGTAGAGGATGTTGATGAGGATGCGGGCGTGGCCAAGCGCTGCAAGGAGCAGCCGAGATGGTTGCGGGTTGAGGAGCTGTTCTTCAAGTGGTACGCCTTCGTGCGTGGCACCGTCGCCGCGCACTGGCCGAACTTGTCGTACGACACCTTCATCGCCGCTGGCATGCTCCCGATGTATTCGGAGGCGCGCCAGCGACGCATCGTCATCAGCACCGAGGTACCCGAGGACCAGCGCGGCTTCGACGGGGTTGTATTTGATGGAGACATACCGGTGTTGGCGCAAGTGAAAGATCATGCTCGGCCCATCGGTGCCGGCGCGCTCGGTGCCACGTACGGCGCCATCCTGCGCATCCGCCAGAAGAACGCCGGTGTGCGCTCCCTCATCGCGTCGACCAGCGGGTTCACGGAGGAGGTGGTAGAGATGGACGCGCCTCTCCTCAACGTGGAGCTGCTTAATATCAACTACGACATGATGAAGGCCGCACTGGAGCCGCCTCCGGCACCCTTCCAGCTTCGCGGTATTCAGGTGGAGGCGATCGCAGCCATGAAGGCCTGGCTTACGGAGGCCGTCAAGCAGTTTGTGCTGGGGATGCCGCCGGGATCCGGGAAGACGCTTGCTGTTGCGCACTTCCTCCTGGAGCTCCAGGAGCGACTTGCGCTGTTGGACGTCATCATCGCCTCGCCGACGAGGGTGCTCGTGCAGCAGACGGAGACGGTGCTGCGAGGGGTGCTTCCACACGCGACCTTCGTCACAGTCGGCTCCGATGGGACCACGTCGCCAGATGCCATCTTTGCCGGCAAGGACGACGGCCGCCCTCTCATCATCTCGACGACGTTCGACTCTGCGCACGTCGTCGCTGATGCGATTTGCAGCGGCGGAGGGCGCGACACCATCCTCTTCGTCGACGAGGCGCACCTGTACAACCGGCAACTGGACCAGCTGCGCGACTGCGCGTCGAAGGTGAGATGCAAGAGTGGATGCCACTTGCAGATGTGGGACACATCAGTACTTCGAGTCACTGATAACATTTTTTTGTGTTTCGCAGGTGTGCCTCGTGTCCGGCACGCCGACGGGCATTCCGCTGGGCTTGCTCGAAGCGGAGTTCGCCGAGTACACTGTCTCGATGGAGCGCGCCGCTGCCGAAGGCTTCATCGTGCCGCCGCGTATGTTCTATCCTATCGGGGTCGACTTGAAGGACGACTCCGTCGAGGCGAAGTGCGAGTTCATCGCCGTCACGAGCTTGCGTGAAGACAACGGGATGCGGCGCCCGCTCATCTTCGCGAAGGACAAGAAGGAGGCGGCGGCGTTCATCGCTGCGTTGGCTGAAGAGTACGCCTCGCACGGGGTTAGCGCTGCGGGGCGCGTGCTCACGGGTGATACGACTCAGCGCGAGCGCGAGGCACTGCGCGCCTGGTTCGAGGGCGGCGATGGAGGCAACGAGGCGCGCTTCATCACCTGTGTTCACGTCCCCAATCAGGGAGTGGACTTCCCGAGGTGCGACGGCGTCTTCGTCACCACCATCGCCAATCGCATCACCGCTCTTCAGCGCATCTGCCGGGCGGTCCGGACGTATCCGGGGAAGACCTTTTGCAGCGTACTGCTGTGGATGAGCGACAAAAACCTGCTGGACGTGGCGCAGCTCGGCCTCGGTGCCGCCAATGTGCGCTGCATCACCGCCCACCTCGAGGCCACAGACGTGGCGAAGGAGACGGTGGCGACTGTCAGGGCGAATGAGCAGCTGCGAGCGCTCGTCGCCGCGCAGGGCACCATCTCGTACCGAGAGTGGTCGTGGTGGCGGAGGACGGACATCATCGAAATGCTCGGGGGGTGTGGTGTGCTTAAGAGGGGGCAGATAGAGGATGGTTTCGACGTGTACAGGTTTATGAACAAACAACGCCAGCGAAGGAGGGAGGAGCTCCTCACTGATGCGCAGATCACTCGCTTCGACGAGCTCGGTATGATTTGGAACCCCTTTGAAGAGAGGGATGCGAGGTTCTTGGAGGAGTATAGTGCGTTTCTGACACGCGGCGAGACGCCGGTTAGGTCAAAAGCACAGCGGACCGCACAGAGGCTTGTTGTTCTGCGCAGCGCATATAAGAAGGGTAAGCTCAGCGACGCCATGATTGATGCGTTGGAAGCGCTTCCAGGGCATAAGTGGATTTCAAGGCCGGGATATGAAACCTATGTCAAGGCCATCGATCATTGCCGGGTCAAGAATATCACCATCGTCAAGCGCACATCTCTGGCTGATTTTGAGGGGTTCACAAAAGTGAATGTCGGAGAGTACCGGCAACACATCCGTTGTGGTGAGACTAGTCTGACGCCTGAGCAGCGCGCAACGCTGACCACGCTCGGGTTTCTTTGAATGAAAAATTATGGTCCATTGCGCTCTGCATCTTTATATCGCATCATGTTCAACGCCACCAAATTGCACAAAGCTAGTTCAACCAGAGTTTTGACATGTAAGCGCCGTCCACAAGCTTTTCGATTGTGAAGGCGCCTTCTGTTGCATCGTTTCGCAACCGCCATGTCCGGCCAACACCAAAGAAGACGCAAGCATTTGCATCACGCACTTGCAGACCATCACTTGTCAGCAAGCACGTGTCGAGCACATTCAGCCCTGCCGAACTCAGTGTCACGCTCGAGTCTATCGACGGCGCTGTGAATCCATCGCTGTCAATGTACGCCCCGCCTGTCTGAAGCGATGCCGCATCAATGCCTTCATCCGTCGTCCACATGGCATTCACAGCGTCATAAGCAATGTGCGCGCCCGTCGAGACCTGCTCCACGCCGTTGTTGCCGACCTTGTAATCCACTGTGGGCACTGCGTCGGGAAAAGAAGCGCCGGAAATGTACAGCCCCGTTTCATCCAGTTTGAGGTAGGTCGATGCGGACTGGTACAGAAGCAGCGAGTCGCTACTGAAGCGCACATTGGCTGAGTCCCACAACGCGCCTGCGCGCAATTCGCCCGTCACATCCACGTCGCGGTTGAATGTCATCACATCATCTGCCACTGCGATGGACGGCGCTCCGGCGTAACTTCCGAGCGCGAATGTGCACGTCTCGCTCGCCTCTGCTTCGCATCCAATGATGAGCTCCCTACGCAACAGCTTGACGTCCGCTGCAGCCAGTGTAGAGTCACCATCCACAACGACCGAGCCGTAGACCGTCAGCCCCTGAGGCGCCATGTGCATCACGGTGCGCAGTTCCCCTGCTGCGGCAATGCGGATGTCCAAGAATCCATCGCCGTCGTACACGCCGCCAAACGCGAGATCCCCGAGGCTCACGAGGTCTCCGCTGTTGCGCCGCAGCGCGAATGCCAACGCCCCGCCGATGTCATGCTTCATGGTGATAGAGTGCGCAACGATGTCTCTGGTATCCATATCCCGGCATGCTGAATCGCGGAGCAAACCGGTGTCATACGGCGCGGCATCCAAGTCATAAACCGTCGGCTCTGTAATTGTGAAAGTCGCAGCTCCGGTAAGCCCGCCGGCATCCGTCACGACAACGCTGTATTTGCCGGCTGGACCCGTCAACACTTGGTTTGTAGACCCGTCGCTCCAGAGGTAAGTGTATGGTTCGATCCCGCCCCGCAATGTCAGCTGAACCTGCCCGTCGACCGCGCCGGCGTACGAGCAGCGAATCAAAGCTTGGTAGATGCTGATAGAAGGTGTGTCGCTCTCGTGAATCACTTCTGTCACTGATGCTGAGTAATTACCTGCTGTCACAACACACGTGTAGATGCCGGGCAGCAGGTCAGTGATGTCTGGGCTCACGGCAAACTGTGCTCCAGCCAGATCCCACGTGTAACTGTACGGCGGGATGCCACCGCTGGCGACCACCGAAATCTTGCCGACGGCTGCTCCTGCGATCGCCTGAGATGCCGTAACGTCCAGGCGTATCGGCTCGTACAGTGTGTATGTGAACGAAGTGAATGCGCCAACGCCATCGTAAACTTTTATAGTGTAGTTCCCAGCACCCAGGTTTGCCTTCGCCCACACGGTCTGCTCGGTTATGACGGTGGCGCCGTCGCCGGACGTCCACGTCACTTGCGCGACGGTGCCGTCGCCGCCGACGACCGTGGTGTCGGAAATGCTGCCGTTCGCCACGCCGAACGCAGATGCGTGTTTGACAGTGCCCGGGAAGATTTGCAGGAGGGGGTTTGTCTTGATGATGTACGACTGAAATCCTGTCGCCCCGGCGCTGTCTGTCACTGTCAGACTGTACGTGCCAGTGGTCAGCCCAACGAACGGCCCTAGATCGTTATCTTCCAAACGCGGGCAACCCGCTGTTTCCGTCCACACGATACTAGGGTAGACACCTGTTCCCCCCACTATCACGGTCGCAGTCAGAGACCCTGTCGACTGTCCAAAAATCATTACGCTGCCCTCCATGGCAGGGATGAAGCTGATATTACTGTTCTGAGTGACAGTGTACGCGTAGGAGGCGGAGGCGCCGGCGCCGTCCGCAACATTGATCGTATACACCCCTGCCGCGAGAGCGCTCAGAGCGCCCGCGCCTGCGCTCGAGGAGACGGATGTCCCCGTCGATGTCCACGACACGCTGTACGTTCCGTCGCCCCCGCCGATCGTCGTGGCACTGAGGGCGCCCGTCGCAGCGCCGTAGCGCAGCACTTTCGTGACGGTGCCCGGAGTGAGCACGAGTTGTGGGTTCTCGCTGACGGTGAACGTCGCGCGTGCGGAGGCACCAACCGCATCGCTGCACACAACACTGTAGTCACCGGCGAAAAGCCCCGTGTGCGCGGCAGAGCTCGTGTCGCCGAGCGGCGCATCCCATGAAAACGTGTAAGGCGGCACGCCTCCGACGCCGCTGATCGCGCTGATCACGCCTGTGGCGTCGCCGAACACTGCGACCTTCGTTGTCGTCGGCGCGCTCACGATCAGCTGCGTGGACTGCTGAATGGTGAATGTGTAGGACGCCACGGCACCCACCGAATCTGTGGCGGTCAGAGTGTAATCACCAGCATACAAGCCGCTCTTCGCACCTGGCCAACCGCTGTCAGCAACCGTCGGCGTCCATTGGTATGCGATCGTCCCGTACCCACCGCTTACCGTGCTCGCGCCGATGCCTCCAGTGGCTGCGCCGTAAATCAGAACACTGGTGACACCGCCTGGCGTAATGACGAGCTCAGCATTCTGAGTGACCACGTGGGCAACTGATGCGATCGCGCCGACGTTGTCCGTCACGGTCAGTGTGTACGTCCCTGCAGTCAAATTCGACTTTGAAGTCAGCGTCTGCGAGACCGCGGTAGCGGTGGATGCCCAAGCGTACCCGTAGACGCCGCTGCCTCCGGAGACGGAGGGAGCTGAGATGGCACCTGTGCTCTGTCCGTAAACAGCGACTGAGGTGATTGTGCCTGGAGTCAGCACCAACGGCGGGTTGGTCGGAATGTAGAAGGTGGCAGAGGCCGTCGCGCCATTAGCATCCGTGACGGTGACGCTGTACGTGCCGGTTGCCAACCCCGTCTTCGCAGTGAGCGTCGTGGACGTGAGACCTGTCCACACGACCGTGTAGGGTGACGTGCCTCCGGTGATGGAGGATGTCGTGATTGCACCTGTACTTTGCCCATAGATGGCCACGCTCGTCACGGCGCCCGGGGTCAGCACCAGCTGCGATGCCGTGCCGACAACGTACGTATACGAAGCAGTGGCGCCCTTGCCATCCGAGACGCTCAGCCTGTACGACCCAGCGAGCAAGTTGGTTTTCGCTGACACAGTTGCCGTAGTGATCGGTGTCGCTGCTGTCGCCCAGGTGACGGTGTATGTGCTGTTGCCGCCACTTATGGACGTCGCGCCGATGGTGCCCGTAGCGGTGCCCCACACGGTGACGGCGCTCACCGCACCGGGAGCGATGGTCAGCTGCGCCGGCTGCGTGATGATGTACACCTGGGTCGCGGTCGCGCTGTTGGCATCCTTCACGACCAACGTGTACGTGCCTGCCAGCAGTGAGGACTTGGCGGCGTACGTCGCAGAGGGCACCGTCGCTGACGTCGCGGTCCATGCTGCGGTGTACGGCGCGACGCCGCCGGCGACTCCCGTGCTGCCGATGGCACCTGTGGCTTGCCCGTAGATGTCGACATTGGTCACCGCGCCCGCGCTCAAGACGAGCGGAGCGGGGTGCGTGAGAGTGTACGTCGTCGTCGCCTGCGCTCCCACTGAGTCTCGGGCGAACAGACTGTACGTGCCGGACCTCAAACCGCTTAGCGGGCCTGGCGTCGTCGCGGACACTGCCGTGGCGCCTCCGCTGACAGTCCAGTTGTAGGTGTACACGCTGTTACCGCCTCTAGCGACGGCCGCTGTGATGGAGCCCGTCGCCGTATTGTACACGAGCGGGTTGGTGACGGTGCCGGGGGTGATCAGCAGCTGCGCATTCTGCGGCACTACGTACGTGTAGGTCGTCGTGTAGCCGGCAGATGTTGCCGTCAGCACGTATGAGCCCGCTGCGAGGCCGGACCTCGCAGACCCTACCCCGGTGGCACCTGTGATGGTGAAAGAGTACGATGTCCCGGTGCTCGGCAGTATGAACTCAGCTTCAGCGAACGAGCCCGTCGACTGCCCGAAGACGTTCACCGAAGTCACGGCACCCGGACGGACACCGATGCCCATCAAAAGCTTGGGTGTGATTGTATAGGTCGAAGGAGAGTACTTTGCGCCCTCTGTAATGATGATGTCAGCCACGTAGCCGACGATGCCGGCGCTCGTCCCGAGCCCGGACCTCCAGGCGCCGAATGTTATGGTCGACCCCAGCGCAATGATGGGCGTCGATGCGAACAGCGACGCGATGCGCACCCCGTTCTGAAACACAGTGGCCGAGCCACCGCTTTGGCTGGTGTATTTCGCGACGACGGCGTAGTGCTGCCAAGCGCTGCTGGAGCTTGCATTGAGCGCGAAGTCAGGTGTTGAGTATGAATTGCCGTCGAACGTCGCCATCGAAGACGTCATGGACAGCCCCTGGTACCCGTTGACGTCGGCTGTAAACCATTGTCGCATCTTTGTGGCTGCGTCCGACGAAGCATTGCAGCACCAGAACTCAATAGTGAAGAGGGGGAGGGAAGGGATGCCTGAAATTTTCAAAAAATTGGCGGTCCCTGAGTTGATTCGCATGCTGGATGTGTACGGCAGCGCGACGATCGATGCCGTGGAAAAGGGCGCTGTGGCTGATATTGTGCAGCCGAGCGTGTTTACACTCGGCGAGTAGTTGCCGTTCAGCGGCAGCGCCAGCGACCGCGACATGTATACTCTGCTGTTTCGTACAACACATTTTCCTATGATGATGGTGCGGCGCCAGAGGTGCGGCGTAGCATCAAATATGTATCGAACCAGGTTGCCAACTAGTGCTCTGTCCGCCGCCTGCACCTACTCATGGGCGGGCACCGGCGTGACAAGCCCCACAGAGATACACCGACAAGATGTGCCTGTTCCCAAGTACCATACATGGCCAGCCAACGATGAACGGTGCCAAGACGGGGCTCAAGGTAGGCAGTGACACACAAAGCAGTTCATTTCCGGTGCATGATGAGAGAAGTTTCATTTCACACCACATACACGTTCTCATTTTCATCACGCAAGTGTCACACACGCAACCAGCTGCTGCAGCGCCGTCGACGACGCCACGCTGATTTTGCCGTGCAACACGTCGGCATTGCTTGTTGGCGACCAGCAAAAACTTTTGCCCTCGGCGTAAGCACGCCTCGCATCAATAACCGCAATGTGGGTGACTGCGTCTCCGACGTAGTAGAACGCAAACACCCAGTCGCAAAATTGCGAATTGGGATGAGCGCTCATTTTGAATCCGTACCGCCCGTTCTTACCCTCGATCGAAGCCGTCTTGAGACTGATGCGGATATTGTTTCTGCCCAATACCCACACGACATCCACCGTTTCCCCCTGATACTGCGGCGCACGGAGCGCACCGAGTCCGACGATGGAGGCTAGAACTCTGCCATTTTGCATTTCCTTGATGTGCAAAAGGTGAGGTTTGGTGTTCGGTGTGCCCTCCCCTACCCCGAACCACAACTGCTCCCTCGTCCACACCGCTTTTTCTTTCAGAAGACGAACAAATGCTGTCCGCATCTTGCTGAGTCTATCACGCGAGTCAAAGCCGAGGACGTAGCGGTGGTCCCCGTACTGATCATCACTGCGTGTACGCGGATACGGATTCAATCCGGAGTTTGGAAACTGTGTTGCGTTTCCATACAATAGAATCTCGGCAATGGCCACATCTGGGACAGCGTCATACTCTGCCCGCTCGCCTTTGTAGGCGACTCTATCGAACCCCCCCGGAAAGGCGATGGCCAGGATCAGCAATGTTTCATACTTGCCTCCAGGCGCTCCGTATTTTCGCTTTACGCCGAACTGTGTTGCTATGTCGCTCCCCTCTGCCGTTTTCACTTGCACTCCAGCATACAAGCCCGTATCCCGGTCGCAAACCGCAAAGTCTGCGCCAAGTCCGTCCGGTAGAGTCTCCACACGCAGCAGGCCGAGAGGATCAAGGAGCTGAAGCGCCGCCCTTGTGCCCAAGGTTTCCATCCAGTTCTGCTGACCTCTGTTTGACACCTTTCGCGTAGCACAGCTTTTGGCTCTAGATGCAGCGCGCTCTTCCGCAGTTCGGGCGCAGGAGCGGTATGCACCACTCATGATGTCATTCATCTTGGGCGTCTTTCCATTTGCCAGCATGAGCTTCCGCTGACTCTGCGCAGTCGTCTGCGCATCCCACAAGGCTTCCGCGCCCGTATGAACGACAAAGCCGCGAAACTCCGCCTCCACGAGCGCCTTGTCAAACGTCCACTTTCCTGTGGTCTGTCGTGGCAATTTCCTAGTTTTGTGTCGAGCGTTGCGCTCCCCGTTGAACTGCAGCTTTGTTCTGGCCATATCGGGCAGGTGTAGTGACAGTGACAAATAAATTTTCACCTGACTTTTATGCACGTGGAATGCATTCAGTGCGGTACAGGGAAAAACGGGAATCGGTACGTGACACTGCTGAAGCCCTTTTCCACGGCATCGGTGTACGTGCCGTTGCCGCCGCTTATGGTGGTCGCACCGATGGTGCCCGTAGCGGTGCCCCACACGGTCGCGGCGGTCACCACGCCGGGGGCAATGGTCAACTGCGCCGGCTGTGTGATGGTGTACACCTGGGTCGCGGTCGCGCTGTTGGCATCCTTCACGACCAACGTGTACGTGCCAGCCAGCAGTGACGACTGGGCTGCGTATGAGGCGGAGGGCGCAGTCGCTGACGTTGAGGTCCAGGAGGGGGTGTACGGCGCGACGCCGCCGGTAACTCCTGTGCTGCTGATGGCTCCGGTGGCCTGCCCGTAAATGGATACGTCTGTCACCGCCCCCGCCGTCAGCACGAGCGCAGCGGGTTGCGTCAGAGTGTACGTCGTCGTTGCCAGCGCTCCGACTGAGTCTCGGGCGAAGAGATTGTATGTACCGGACCTCAAACTGCCGAGTGGACCCGGCGTCGTCGCGGACACTGCCGTGGCGCCTCCGCTGACAGTCCAGTTGTAGGTGTACACGCTGTTACCGCCTCTAGCGACGGCCGCTGTGATGGAGCCCGTCGCCGTGTTGTACACCAGTGGATTGGTGACGGTGCCGGGGGTGATCAGAAGCTGCGCATTCTGCGTCACTACGTACGTGTAGGTCGTAGTGTAGCCTGCAGATGTTGCCGTCAGCGCGTAGCTCCCCGCAGCGAGGCCGGATCTCGCAGACCCGGTGCCTGTGGCACCTGTGATGGTGAAGGAGTACGATGTGCCGGTGCTGGGTAATATGAACTCAGCCTCTGTGAACGACCCTGTTGATTGTCCGTAAATGTTCACTGCAGTCACCACACCCGGACGGACACCTATGCCCTGCAAAAGCTTGGGTGTGATCGAATAGGAAGACGGAGAATACTTGGCACCCTCTGTGATGATGATGTCTGCCATATAGCCGACGATGCCGGCGCTCGTACCGAGCCCCGACCTCCAAGCGCCGAACGTAACAGTTGACCCAAGCGCGACTATCGGCGTCGACGCATACAGCGAGGCGATGCGCACGCCGTCCTGAAAAACAGTGGCTGAGCCGCCGTCTTGACTGCTGTACTTGGCCACAATTGCGTAGTGCAACCAAGCGCTGTTGGATGCGCTGGCAAGAGCGAAGTCAGGCGTTGCATATGAATTGCCGTCAAACGTCGCCGTCGTGGACGTCATGGACAACCCCTGGTACCCGTTCGTGTCGGTCGTATACCATTGGCGCATCTTGGTGGCGGCGTCCGATGAAGCATTGCAGCCCCACCACTCGATGGTAAACAAAGGAAGCGAAGGGATGTTTGAAATTTTCAGGTAGTTTGCAGTTGCTGAGTTGATTCGCACGCTGGATGTGTAAGGGAGAGCCACAACTGATGCCGTGGAGAACGGTGCCGTGGCCGTGATTGTACACCCGAGCGAATTGACGGTGGGCACGTAAGAGCCGTTCAACGGTAACGCCAGCGATCGCGACATGTACACCCTGCTGCATCGTACAACACATTTTCCTATGATGATGGTGCGGCACCACTGATGTGGCGAGGCATCAAAAAATGTCACACGCCGTGTAAATGCTAACCGCCGAGGGCGTGCGCAGCATGCAGTTGAAGTCGGCATGTCGCGACCCCGCAGTCGTCGCGGCCGCTGCCGTTCTCCACCTACAGGCCATCGACTCAAAAATCCTGCGAGCCATCAATGACGGCCATGAAGACCGCATCGCCTATGTCCCGGGTTTGACCCAGCAGAGGGGCGTCCGTGTGTGCAGCGGATCGCTGTTGCGGGCTGCCCTCGTTCGCGACCTCGAGGCGAGGGGGTTCGCGGTAGACGTGAACGAGGTGATGCTGCACATCTCATGGAAGGCGGAGTCTGAGCGCGGCCATCTCTCTTAATTAATTAATATCATAAACTTGAGCTTTGATTCAGAGGGCACGGTGATCGCCGATCAGGAAGTTTTTTTGTTGCCGAAAGTGGACAGACCTCGCTGCCAGCACCTCGGTAAGGCGGTGCAGCACCTTGGGATCAAGACATTCACACTGACAACGACCAGCACCAGTACTTCACTGACCGGCCTGAGGGCGGGCACGTACAGCGTGACAGTCACAGACTCCAGAGCTGCCCGCGCATTTCGCGATTATACTGTGTCCCAGCCTCCCCTGCTTGTAATCTCCCCTGGGACCGTGAGTATATCTGTGAGACATGGGAAGTATGAAGGAAAAATATCAGAGAGTACCATGTCCGGGGGCGACTCAAGATACAGCTTGGCATGGGAGAGTACTCGTGGTAGCAGTGTCGGCATAACAACTGCGTTCAGAACCGGTCTTGCAAGTGGGAAGTATGTTCTAAAAGTAACAGATGGAGCGGGGGCGACTGCTTCCTGTTCTTTCAACGTGCCCATGAAGCGTCGCCTGTACCGAACAGCTACGGGATACCGGCGAAGGTGAAGTGGCCACGTCTTATAATTATATTGCTCGTTCCATGACAAGCCTTGGGTAAACACTGACGCATGGTGTCCTTCACGTGGACTGCCACGGCCACCACCTATGCCAGCGGGCAGTGGAAGACCAGCAATCTGGGCACCTTCACGACGCCCAGTACTCTGTCCGCCTCGAACACCTTCGTGTTCTCCAGGACCTTCACTTTCGCCGTCTCCATCAACGTGCTTTATGGTAGCATCGACATCAAGGAGATCTCCTCCAATGCGACGGTGGGCAGCATTGCCATGGGGGAGGTCAGTGGTACTCAGACCGACACGAAGTCTGTGACGCTGTCAAACCTGCTGGCAGGTAAGACGTACACAGTCGACTGCTACATATACGGTGGAGCCGTCCAGTCGGGCACGTCCACCATCAGCTCCACCAGCACCTTTTACAATGGATCCGTGCCCCTCCTCACACTCACTCTCGGGTCCATCATCAACCCCTCGTACTACGGCGCCAGTGACGGCTCTGTAGCAGCGTGCACTGTCGCCAATGCAAGCGGCAACTACACGGTGGCATGGACGAGCAGCTCAGGTGCCACTGCCATCAGCACGCAGTCCCTCGCAGCCCACTACGGTCTCAGCGCAGGACGCTACACTGTGGTCGTCACCGACGCGGCGTCCGCTACCGCCACAGACACGGCCGTCCTGTCCAATCCCACCGCCACCACCATCACCAGCAGCAGCGCCACCGGCACCATTACCGTAACGGCGACCGCTGGCAGCACGTACGCATGGACCAGGAATGGTGCAGCGGTCACATCCATGACTGCGTCCTCTTATGCAGGGCTCACGTCCGGGGCGTACACCTGCACCGCCACGCTCAATGGTGCGAAGACGGTGGTCGCCGCCACTCTTGTAGCTGTCCCCTTGGCGTCCACCAACACGTGGACGGCTGTCAACTCTTGCGCCACGGCTACCACTCAGTCCAAGTTCGGCGGCAGGTCTCTGTTTGTGGACGGCAACAACCTCCGGTACGTCAACGTCGTCCTGTCTCCCTTCCACTCCATGGCGAACGATTGGACTCTGGAGGGCTTCGCCTACCAAGTGAGCTATGCGTCGGTGAGTTCTGGCAACGGGACCTCCAACGGCTGGGGAACTCTGTGCCACTTCAAGACGGGGACTGACTACCTCAGCGACTACATGAGTCTCTCCATGTCCACGGGCGGCGTAGCGATTGTCTTTAACAACAATGGTGTCACCACCGAACTGCCCTGCGCCACGACCACGTGGCTGCACTGGGCGCTCTGCTACACGGCGTCCACCACCACCTTCACCATCTACTGCCAGGGGACGAGAGCTGCACAGTCCTTCACGCCGTCATCCACCAGCACTGCGGCTTTCACCAGCCTGGTCATCGGATGCAGACCCGACCTGGTCGCGGGCTACAACTTCCAATGCATGAGCGGCTACATGGACGAGATCCGCTTGTCCAGCACCGTGCGTTACACGGGGGCGACCCTGACCGTGCCTACAGCAGCCTTTGTCCCTGACGAGTACACCCTCTCGCTGAACCACTTCGACAGCACCTCGCTTGTCTCTGACGTGGTGCTGACGGTCACCACAGATGCCGCCGCGGGGTCCATCGCCATCTCAGCGGTGGGCGGAACCGGCAGTTACACGTACAGTTGGACGCTGAACTCCGTCACCGCCGCGCAGATGACGGCCGCATCCTATACAGGCCTTTCAGCTGGCGTGTACAAGTGCACGGTGACGTCCAGCACCTTTTCCACCGCCTCCTCAAATATTACCGTCACTGCGACGGCGGCGTACCTGGGCACAAGCACATGGACCGCCATCAACTCGTGTACCACCACCGCTTCCTTCTACAAGTATGGCTCCAGGTCGCTCTTTGTGGACGGCGGCAACCTCAGGTATGCCACCGTCGCCATGTCCACCTTCAACACGCGCATCAACAGCTACACGGTGGAAGGGTGGGCCTACCCCACGTCGCTGACCTCGTCCAGCACCGGCAACGGCACCGCGGACTCCTGTGGCACCCTGTTCCACGTCAACTACGGGACATCCTCCCTAGACATCCTCACCCTGTCCATGGTGTACACCGGCAGCGCGTACGTCATGTGCATCACAGTGAACAACACCGCCCACAACCTGACAGACTTGCCGGTGACGATGAACAGCTGGAACCACTTTGCCTGCTGCTTTACTGCGACGACCAACGTGCTCACCACGTTCGCCAACGGCGCCAAG
Source organism: Tribonema minus (assembly GCA_017506865.1). Lineage (NCBI taxonomy): Eukaryota > Xanthophyceae > Tribonematales > Tribonemataceae > Tribonema > Tribonema minus. Next base: position 636,312 of record JAFCMP010000223.1, read on the forward strand.
TCAACTCTCAGCTACACCCCCACCAGCACGGACGCTGCGGCATTCAGCCACTTGGTCATCGGCTCCAGGCCGGACAAGGCGACGGGTGTGAACTACCAGACCTTTCAGGGGTACATGGATGACATCAGGTTGTCGAACAGCGTGCGGTATACAGCCGCATACACTGCTCCTACGCAGGCCTTCACGGCGGACTCGGTAACACTATGTCTCAATGCCTTTGAGGACAGCACCAGCCTAGCCCCCGCCGCTGTGACAGGCACTGCGCTGGCATACACTGGCGCTGCGGTCACGAACGTCGCGGTGAATGGAGAGGCCACGGGTCAAATCACTGCTGTGGTGGTGAGTGGAGGCACTGCTCCCTATTCCTACTTGTGGTCAGGCACGGGTATCGCCAATCCCACTGAGAACGCTGACAAGACGGGCCTCTTCCCCGGCACCTACACGCTGGTCATCACCGACAGCGCTGCGGCAACGAAGACCGTCACATGCACCATCACGGAGAATGCAGCGCTGAGCTACACGGGCGGCGCCATCACGAACGTGCTCATAAACGGAGGCAGCACCGGCGCCATCGGAGCCCTCACAGTGAGCGGCGGCACCGGTACGGGCTACACATACCTGTGGCAGAGCACTGACATCGCCAGCCCTACAGTGAATGCTGCCAAAACGGGACTCAAGGCTGGCAGCTACACAGTTCTGGTCGGTGATAGCGCGGGCGCCCAGAAGAGCATCGCCTTCACCATCACGGAGAACTCTGTGATCTCTTACACGGGCGGCGTCGTCACGAACGTGACGGTGAGCGGGGCGAGTACTGGTGCCATCACCGCGGTTGTTCTCAGTGGCGGGTCGGGCACAGGGTACACTTACCAGTGGTCCGCAGGCATATCCAACTCCACTGTCAATGCCAACAAGACGAGTCTGCCAGCCGGTACCTACACCCTGACAGTCAAGGACAGTGTGAACGCCACAAACACATTCACCTTTGTGGTCGCATCCGTGCCCATCACCTGCTCGGGCGGGGCCACCACCAAAGTAAACGTGTACGGCGCTGCAACTGGGGCCATTGCCGCAGTTACACCTGCTGGAGGCTCCGGCTCGGGGTATACGTACCTGTGGAGCAGCGGCATTGGCAACAGCACCACCAACGAGGCAAAGACAGGCCTGCTGGCGGGCACATACACCCTGTACATCAGCGACAGCGCCGGTGCCAGTGCGCAGTTCACGTTCACAGTAACCCAGAATGCCGCGATCGCCGTCACCGGGGGCGCGATCACCAATGTCACCGTGTACGGCGCCAGCACAGGAAGCATCGCTGTCGTGGCGGTCAGCGGCGGATCAGGCACAGGTTACACGTACTCTTGGAGCAGCGGCATCACCAGCCCTACAACCAACGCCGCCAAGACCGGCCTGCCCGCAGGCACCTACACGCTCACAATCTCGGACAGTGTTAGCGGCACCCTTGTCAAGGCCTTTGTGGTTGACCAGAACCCCATCCTGAGCTGCACTGGCGGCACAGTCACCAACACCATTTACGGGCAGAGCGTGGGCGCCATCGATACAGTCATACCAGCGGGTGGTACGGGCACAGGGTACACGTACTCATGGTCTGGCACAGGAATCTCGAACCCCACTCTCAACACCACCAAGACTGGCCTGGCTGGAGGAACTTATACGCTCACCCTGGGCGACAGCGCAGGAGCAACCCTCGTCAAAACATTCACGGTGCTCGCGCCCATTCTTGTGTACACGGGCGGGGCAGTGACTAATGTGCTGATCAACGGCGGCAGCACTGGGCAGATCGCAGCTCTCACCGTCAGCGGCGGCAGCGGCACTGGGTACACGTACTCGTGGAGCTCAGGCGTGGCCAATCCCACCGTCAATGCGCTGAAAACAGGGCTGACAGCAGGTACCTACACGTGTTCAATTGCCGACAGCGTGGGTGCTGGCATCACGGCTACCTTCACCGTCACCGAAAACACTGTCATCTCATATTCAGGCGGGGCGGCGACTAATGTACTAATCCACGGAGACAGCACTGGTGCCATTGGCGCGCTCACAGTGAGCGGGGGCACGGGCACGGGCTACACATATGCTTGGACGGGCAGCTATGCGGTCGCTAGCCCGAATGTAAATGCAGCCAAGACGGGCCTGAAGGCCGGCACATACTTTTGTACCATCGGGGACAGTGCGGGCGCGACCACAATAGCTACCTTCACCGTCGCTGAAAATACTGTTGTCTCGTACTCGGGTGGGGCAGTGACCAATGTACTCATCAATGGAGGCAGCACGGGGGCCATCGGCGCGCTCACAGTCAGTGGAGGAACCGGCACGGGTTACACATATTCCTGGACGGGAACATACGCGGTCGCCAGCCCCACTGTCAATGCGACCAAGACAGGACTAAAGGCAGGCAGTTACTCATGTACCATCACGGACAGCGCGGGCGCCACAGCCACGGCCGCCTTCACAGTCACCCAGAACTCGCCTCTCAGCATTGGCGGCGGTGCGATCACGAACGTTTTAATATATGGCCAGGCTACAGGTGCGATATCCGCCACCACCGCATCGGGCGGCAGCGGATCTGGTTACATGTACACTTGGAATGTCAACGCTGGTGATCCCACATCAAATGGTGCCAAGAGCAACCTTGCGGCAGGGACGTACACTCTAGTCGTGGTTGATGATGTCGGAGGCAGCATCACCAAGGACTTCAGTATCACTCAGAACCCCATCATTACTGTTACCGGCGGCGCTGTGACGAACGTGTTGATTAGCGGGCAGAGCACCGGTGCCATCAACGTGGTTGCCCCCACGGGCGGCTCAGGCACAGGATACACATACCTGTGGAGCGCGGGCATCAGCAACCCCACCGTCAACGAGACCAAGCAGAACTTGCCCGCCGGCACTTACTCTCTGTTGATCACCGACAGCGTGGGCGCAACATGGAGCAGTTCATACACTATTGCAGAGAACCCGACGCTCAGCATTGGCGGCGGCGCGGTGACCAGCGTCCTCATCAACGGGCAGTCCACAGGTGCTATCGCTGCAGTCACCCCGAGCGGCGGCAGCGGCACCGGCTACACATATGTTTGGAGTGGAGGAGTGCCCAGTCCCACCACCAACTCGGCCAAGACCGGGCTTCCTGCCGGCACGTACACTCTCATTGTAACGGATGACGTGGGCGGAACTGTCACCAAGAGCTTCACTGTGACAGAGAACCCCATCATCAGCGTGACAGGAGGCGCGGTGACCAACGTCCTGATCAGCGGTCAGAGCACAGGCGCCATCGGTGCGGTGACCCCCAGTGGCGGCTCAGGCACGGGGTTCACGTACCAGTGGAGCTCCGGCATCACGAACCCCACTGTCAATGAAGCCAAGCTCACCCTTCCTGCCGGCAGCTATACACTGGTGATTACTGATAGCGTCGGCGCCACGAGAACAGACACATACACCATCGCGCAGAACCCCACACTCGGCATCGGCGGCGGCGCGATCACGAATGTACTCATCAACGGCGAGTCGACCGGGGCGATTGCGGTCGTCACCACCAGCGGGGGCAGTGGCACGGGCTATACGTTTGCGTGGAGCGCAGGCATCAGCAGCCCGACGGTCAACTCCGCCAAAACAAGTTTGGCCGCTGGCACGTACACACTGACAGTGACAGATGACGTCGGTGGCAGCGTAACGAAGACATTCACAATCACTCAAAATGCGACCATCACAATATCCGGGGGAGAAGTGAATCATGTCCTCATCAGCGGCCAGAGTACGGGGTCAATCGCGGCCGTGGTGCCTGCTGGCGGCTCCGGCGCTGGCTACTCCTACTTGTGGGGCAGCGGTATCAGTAACCCGACTACCAATGAGAGCAAGACCAACTTACCTGCAGGCACATACACACTAGTCATTACTGATAGTGTTGGGGCTACCAAAACGTGCACGTTTGTCGTTGGAGAAAACTCTGCGCTGTCCATAACGGGAGGAATAATTTCTCACGTGCTGATACATGGGCAGAGCACGGGATCCATAACAGAGGTCAACGCAACTGGAGGCAGTGGTACAGGCTACACATATTCTTGGACGGTGAAAGAGCTCGCAGACCCTTAAACATGTAATGTGGCTAGACGCCGTTTTATTTCACAATTGTGTGTGTTTCCTGCTCATATTGCTCTCTGGTTCGAATGCGTATACTGCAGCTGAAACGGCTGCGCAGCATGTGTGGGACAACAGAACTGTTCCTGAAATCGAGGAAGATAAGGGACTTCGGACTCTCCTCTGTCAACGCGACCACCTCATCAAGGCTGGGACCGAACTCGTTGTCAAGGTTTGTCAAATACTCGACGGGTATTGCTGTGAACCGTTTCACGCACTTCACAAACTGTGCCTTCTCCTTATCTGCATTATCGCCTGTGAGGATGCAGCCCATGTTTCGAGCACGATACTTGTTGCTCGTGTGCAACTCAATGACTTGGCGCACTGCATCTCTGTCGTGAAAGCGCGACAACTTTGGCAGCCATGGGGCAAAGAAGCAAAATACGAGTGGTTTCAGCAAATACATGGTGCCACCACATCATGCCCGACATTTTATTCACTTGGTAGTGCCTGTGGCTGAGGCGTCACCGCAGTGTGCACCTTTCTGTGCCGCTTCTCTCTCATTCGCCTTGATGTCGTACTCTCTGCCGATTCTCCGCATGACCCAGCCCCAGGGGGAAAAGTTGACGTGCGGGTGCGTCTGCGCGAAGGACGGTGTGTGCACGGACTTGTCCATGTGCTGCGACTTGTCCATATATATCTCTGTTCAACGCACCGCCAACATTTTAATGAGCCTTGCGCAATCAAGTTTGGGCAGTGTCGCACCCCTCTGCCTCCGCCGCTTTTGTCAATGCCTCACGGCACCTCTGAAGCTCAGTCTCCAGCCTGCGGATGGACTCTTTCATACCTTCATCGCTTTCGAGCCTGCTCAGCATTTTGGCTTCACCTAGTTCATTTTGGCATCTCATCAGCGCTCGCAGTAAGTCAGCGCAGTTGATGTTCGGCATGCGCTTTGTACGTGACACCTCAAAAAAATTCGCAATGTCGAGCAGATGTGCAGCACAAGAAGAAAGCGATGTGTGTCTGTAAATGGGCCGCTCATTTCATTTTGGCTTGTAGGCAGGGCACGGAAACGGCGGGGGCTCGAGCGCAACACGACTGTACACATTGGTCGCGTACACCCGGTGGACCGAGTCGCGCATCTGAACGTCGATGCACTTTTTGAGAACCAGGGCCATGAGCCCGCAGCACTTGCACAGTGCGATGTCACTTGTCTCACCGCGCTCGAAACCGCTCTTGGCCAGCGACATGCACAACAGGCCTTTCACTACAGTGGCCCTGTCGAACTGCAAGAACACCTGGCACGCGAAACTTCGTTGAATATAGTAGTACAAACGGTGGAGAGCGACGGTTGGAGGCTTTAGCCTGCGGATTGAGTTTACTGCGCGGCTCAAGAAGGTCCACATCGTCGGCGCCCTGATGCGAAATGGCATCTTCTCGATGACCGCCTCCATTTCCTCCATCTGCTGCGATGTGTGCCCTTGCCGGACGAATAGGTTCCACGCGGCGGCAGAGAACGCCTTGCCTTCGCAGATCTTCATCGCCGTCCTGAGCGCCGCGCTGCTGACCAGGCGGAGGTCGTCACCATCGACGGAGTTGACGGAGCAGTGGCACTCGAAGATGTGAATGGCCCGGTGGTGTGTCGACACGTGCACTTTCTTGGCGGTGGCGATCATGTGCAGCCAGTCGATCTCCATGAAGCGGCGCTGCTGCTCGTCATCCCCAGACAGGTAGCAGCGCGTCGAGTAACGCGCCTCGATGGCTCGCATCTCGAAACCTCCTCCGGTTCGGGTACTCGAGTAAGCTGCGACCTGGGCGATGAGCGGGTGTTGGTCGCCGGTCGTGTAGAACTCGCGGAAGCAGCTCTTGAGAGACGCAGCGTGAGTTTCCCAGTCGAGCTGGCCGTGGAAGCTGATCAGCACCAGCGAGCGGAGGCCGGGGGGCAGCGTGATCGGACCTGTGCTGCGCGTCTTCCTGCACTTGGCATCCTCGAATTTGCCACGAATCTCAAGAAAGCGGACGCTGGGGTTTGAAAGGATGCGATTGGCAAAGGGAATGGTGATGGTGGGGTCCAGGCTCACGACGGTGTCCGGCCGAATGGGATTGAGGTCCCTGCACAGTGACCACCCAGCTTTTGGCAGGAGCTGCTGCGCTGCCAGATTGTGCCACACCTTGATGATGAGCTCCGGGACTGCTGCTGGGGTATTAGGGATGCTGCGCTGCTTCTTGCGTTGCAGCTGCTGCTGGCGCTGTTGCTTGCGGCTCATGGCGCTGGCGCTGTTGATCATGGTGCGTTGTGACTCTGGACATGGCAAGATATCTGAATGTCCCAGATGAAAACAATCCCACTTGAAGTTGAAGTGGAGTGCATTTGGCTTTTGCATGGCGCAGTTGTGCCCGTGTCGCAGCGTATATGTGTATATTGAATTCGTGAATCACACGTTCTCGACTGCGCCCGCCCCACGCAGCAGCGCAATGATCTCAGCGTGCTCCTCCTCTTCAGCAAGCCTCATCGCGTGGCGAATAGGCGTGATGCCGTACTTGTCGGGGGCGTTGGCGTCCGCGCCCGCCTCGAGGCCAAGCCGCACCAGGAATGCGTTGGCGGTCATGTTGCCGATTTCGACGGCGCGTTGCGGCGTGTCGAGAAGAGCATTCACGCAGCGCATGTCCGTCTTGATTTGCTTCAGGATGCGTCGCAGGAACTTGCTGCCGGGCTTGCCGGCGCGCAGGAGCTGAAAGATGGCGGGGAAACAGTCGCGTGCCGGGGCCTGGCGCGCCACGAACTCTGCGAACAGCCGCTCGGCCTCGTCGAAGTCTCTCGCCACGATTGCAGCGTCGAGCGCGCGTTGCTGATGCACGGAGCGCTGGCGGTCGTCGGGTGTGCCGAAGCGGCTGCGTTCCGGGTCGAAAAGCGGATACAGCTCGCGGCACACGAGCACGGAGCCCTCCACATCGAAAAATGGATTCTGCGGGTCGACGATGAATGGTGTCGCGTAGCTATCAAACTGCGCCATGGCGCTGTTGTAGTTGAATGATGTAAGTGGTGTGAACTTCTTCTGAGTAAATTGACATTCCCATTCCCATTCTGTCATCATTGTGCTGTGCACATCAGCGCCTTGCTCGCTTCACATTTCGCATCTCTACCTTCGCTCTTCTGTCGCATAAACGCACTTCACGAGCCAAAGCAGCGTCTGCTATGGGCATCAGCACAGCGCCAGCCCTAATTTCCGCCAAGCAGCGATTCACCTCTTTTGCCTTGCGCATGTTGGTATTGACCTGCTCTTCGTCATGAGTAATGCTGCCGTGCTGCTTCAACAACGCTTTCACAGCGGTGACAATCGTGGATGTGGGAAAGCTGCAGTCTGGTCCGAAAATGTCATGCAACACTGTTTGAAGAAGTGCCGTATCCTTTACAGGACCCTTCGGCATCACCGCTACGTAATGGTAGATGTCAACATGGTTGAACTCGCATTCGACGTGCGACTTGTAGCGCAGCGCGCGACCGAGGGTCTGTTGTTCCTCGCTAACATTTACATGGGGTTCAAGTACATGGAAGGAAGCAGTTTTTTTTAGATCCGTTCCTCTCGCTGAAGCCGGCGAAAGCACGAGTACCTGAAGCGCTCCGGCGTTGAATCGCTGCACTGCCGCCGTCCGCTGCTGCGCAGTCGTGCTGCCGTCGATGACTGCCACACTTAAACCTCTCTCTCGAAGCAGTAATTCCATGGGTGCCACCCCTTTTTCGACACGCCCACTGTAGACCACCGCAGGCAGCCGTCCCTTGGCCACATTTGAGGCCAATGTCACCATCTTCGGCGACAAGTAAGGGTCAGAGAACGGCAGATTGAGCGCTGACAGAAGCGCTTGTGAATATCGGTTGTTCACTGGTCGGTGCACTTCCCAGCGCTGCCCGCCAAATGTCATTACAGTCGAATTGTTGCGGCTCGCAACATACTTAAGCGCTTGACTCCATGACATAGGGACATGTACCACCTCATGGCGTGCCTCAGGGTATAATTTTGACGAGATGGGAGACGTTTGTGGGTCGTAAACCAACACGCGTCTAGAAGCGGCTGTTTTGAGCTTCTCTTCTCTGCCGACGCTGAGGTAAGAGAAGCCAGCAGCGTCGCCGGCGTCGTTGACAATCGGCGTTGCCGACAGCAGCAGCACCTTGTTGAAAGCCCGCACCGCGTCGGCGAGGCCTTGCATCCTCGGCGTCAATCTGCGAAAGTACTGCGCCTCGTCCATGATGAGCAAGTCCGTCTTCCGTGTGAGCTTCCTCAGGCCGCCTTCTCTCTCCAGCTTCTCCAGTACCCCAATGGACATTATGGTGAATGTCATTGGCGGAGCGTGCAGCTTTTTAATCGCAATTGACCATTGCCCCAGTATAGAAACATCGCACAAAACGAGCACGTGCGGATGTGTGCCCTGGAGCGTCAACGAGCAGAACAGCGCGGCGAGCGTCTTTCCGGCACCTAGCGTAAAGTAAAGCCAGCACGGCGATTTGAATCTATTTGAAATGAAATGAGCAACAGTGTCCTGTTGATGCGGCAGCGGTGATGGATTTGCCTTGAAGTTCTTGGACTCACCGACTCCCTTTGTTATTACCACCTCTGTCCCTCGAGAATTACTTACGACGGTCTGCGCGATCGGGGGCATCTTCCTCCGCTTCAAATATTTTCTGGTATTACATCGCTCGCCTCGCTCGAGCACGCCACCACATCTTCACGGAAGCCAGCGAGCGTCGACAGCAACGTTGCGCGAGGGGCGCCGCAGTCCACGGTGGTGCTGTCAGACACGCATCGATGCTGCTCTATCCCTTGCTCAAGGTCTTCCTCGCCTGAAAACTCGTCATGCGACACCGAAGGCGGTGTTGAGCATTCGCTGGACACAGCGTCGCCGCGGAATTTCAAGCTGACCTTCGTGCTCAATGTTCGTCGGACACGGCTTTTGTCGAGGTGCTTGTTTGTCATCCACGGGTCCTTCAGAACGCCCTCAATGGTGTTCCTTTTTAGAGGATCAACGACCAGCATCGATGATATCAGGTTCCGTGCCAGGGGGTGCACATAGCGAGGGTACTTAAATTCGCCACGTCGAATCTTTGTGTACAAGCTCTCGAGGTCTTCTTCGTCAAAGGGTAGATAACCTGCGAGCATGACAAACAGCACCGCTCCAGCGCTCCACACGTCGGCGCTGAAGGCGTCGTACCCTCGTCCACTGAGCACCTCAGGCGCGATGAAGTTCGGCGTACCGACGCGCGTGTACACTTGGATCACCGCGTGCTGGTCGATGCATGCCCTGGAGAAGCCGAAGTCGCTGATGCGCACTGTGCCGTCCGCTGCGAGCAGGATGTTCTCGGGCTGCATTATTGCAGGAGGAGGAATGCAAAGACGTAAGTTCGCGCACTGCATGCGCAGAAACGTGTTCAATGGCGTCACTTCCGGTGCACTGACTCACCTTGAGATCCCTGTGGCATATGCCCATCGAGTGGCAGTAACTCACCCCAGCCAGGATCTGCCTGAAGTAATTGCGCGTCGTCTCTTCGTCGAACAGCTCCTGCTCGGCGATCTTGTCAAACAGGTCGCCGCCCTCCGCCAACTCGCACACCAGGTAGATGTGGGAGCTGGACTTGAGGACCTCAATAAGTTTGACGACGTTCGGGTGGCGCAGCTTCTTGAGTGACGATATTTCGCGCCTCACGTTGACAGACATGCCCAGATCTTTGATTCGCTGCAGCTCCATGATTTTCACCGCCACTCTCTCTTCCGTGCGCATGTTCGTTCCCAGTCGCACTTGACCGAATGCTCCCTCGCCGAGGAGGTTCGTCAGCTCGAAGTCACCGATGATCATTGCCGTTTCATTCTATGGTGCTATAATAAATCACGGAAGCGGCTCGAAGGAGCGTTTTACTTCACCTCGCAGACGAAGCCGAGGACGGTGCCGACGAGCATTGACAATAAAATTGCGTAGTCGTCACCGCTGTACGATGTCTTGCGAGCCGCTATCGCGCTGCTCATGGAGAACACACCCGTGCTGAGTACGAGACCGACGCTCAGCCACGCTTCCGGCACTTTCACCCACTTCCGTTCAGCTTTGGAGAGAGTCAACTTCACGACGTCGTCGGAAGCGTAAACCAGCAGTGCCGATGCCAGCAGGGCGATGACGATGTGCATGTTTCGAGAAGGCACAACAAAAATATTGCGATCGACACAAACATGCTGAACAGCGCGAGGTATACGTATCGCGGCGGCGCAGCTGGGCTGGCGCCGGGAACGTCGTTCGCTTCTAGCGGGCAGGACTCCGGCGGCGACGCGAACACGTCCACTGGTGGCAGCTACGCTGCTTCTGCTGCATCGACTCCACTCGGCACCGGCAACAACCTTATCTGCGCCCTCAGCTCGGAAGACCGCGATGTTCAACTGTACCCTAACCCGCAGGAGTGTCTGTTGACTCTGGCCGACAGCATCGCCTCCGTGAAGGGGATTCGAGCGGTGAGCGCAGAGATCCCTCACACTTCCTTCACCCTCGTCAAGCCGCGCCTGTATTTCAGCGAGCTGCACGACGGCGCATGGATTCCCTTCTTCGCGGGCGCGAGCAGTGGTAACTACGACGTGAACTCGTTCACGACGGTGTTGAATGCGAGCACGCTCAACGCGGTGTGCCTCGCCGATTCTTTCGCGACACCCCGCAACAGATATGACATCAGTTACAGCGAAGACTGGGGCTGCATGTGCATCGCCTCGGACCGTGCATGCGACTTCACCATTCAATTTCGCAGAAACAATGTGCGTGTGAGTTCTGCGAGCATCAGCAACACTGCCGCGGGTCAGTTCGTTGTCGTCGTCATCAGTGACCACCAGGCCGACCCGCTCTCGGTCGGAGCAGGCGTGCAGTTCACCGCTGGCGTGAAGAATGCGCCTGTCGGGTGCGTCGTGTCCAAGGTCGACGGCAATGCGCTGAGCCTGAGCGTCATCCCTTCGGTGAAGACGGCGACCCCCACGCCGACGCTGGCTGAGGGCGGAGGGGTGGGGCCCAACTATCTGGCGCTCGCTCGAGGTGGCCTCATTTCTGCATTTGGCACAGACGTCGACGGCACCGTGATACCCGTCGCTACCACCGCTGCACTCGCCCCCTTCTCCGGCGTGGCTGGCTTCGACAACTTGGGTGACGCGCTCGGGTTTGGCACTCTCAAGGATCGGACTATTGATGCCCTGGGCACGAACGCGATCGCGGGGCTGCAGAGCCCGTTTGACGACGCCACGGGCGCTGTGCTGATCACTACGCATCAGCCCCACTTCTGCACGCGGGGCGACGTGGTGCGGATATCGAACAGCGGCACGTTCCTCGATGACGTGCACGAGGTCACCTCGGCGGTCGACGACACGCACCTCACCATCGTTCCCCTGACACAACCGTTCGTCGACACGATGCCCGCGCTCGTCGTGTGGACGGGAGTGGACGCAGCGGGACAGCCTGTCGACAGCCCGGTGTGCTTCGATCTGGTGGAGAGCGCTGCCGTCAGTGGTATGGGCGACGGGGAGTTCACGCTGGAGATGTCGCTGAAGGAGAAGACCGACTTCGATGTCGCCTCTTTCGTGGGAAAGCGAGTCGCTTTTGCCGCCACCTCGCTCCAGTGGGCATATGCGGAGGCTTCATTCGCTGCCATAACCACAACTCCGGGCAGCGCATTCCCCGACAGGGCGATCCTCACTGTGAAGTACCCCACGTGGCTCGTGTCGACGACCAGCACGACCTTCGAACGCGTGGGGAATGCCCTCATTCCTTCGTTCTCACAGGATAATGAGTACTTTCCTTGCCGGATCGTGTCGCCGGGCCGATTCGATTTCTCAAGACGCAGGCGGTTCGTGTACGTGGCGATGACAGTGGAAGGCGCGCAGGTCGGCAATGTGCTGCACCCGGCACTAGAAGGGAAGCGCATGTTTGCACGCGTGCCGCTAGCTGCTGGACAGAGTGTTGTCAACTTCGTCAACAGAGACTGGCTGGACGGTGCTGTCGAGTTCGCGACACCGCTGACACGACTCAAGGACATCAGCTTCGCGTTGTACGATGCGAGCGGCGCCATCTACAACGGGCAGAACGCAGAGTGGAGCATCACCCTCGAGTTCGCGCTCTCGGCGTAGCGCACTCACGAATCTGCGGACGAACGCGGGAGGCAGCGCGTTGCCGCACATCTGGCGTGTGCCGCTGCTGCTCGGCCACAGGTACTGAGTGGGAAACGTCTGCAACGCGTAGATGACGCCGAGGGGGAACCGTTTCATGTGTCCCTTTCTGAATAGTACAGGATACTGACCCGTTACTGTGTTCGCGACTCTGTCCAGACTGCGTACTGAGTAGGTTGTGGGAATCCTACGTCCCGATGTCGCAGCGTCTCCCTCTTCTATGTCAAAGCCGCAAACGTCCAGCACGTCCCTCAGAGGCACCTGCTCTTCCTCTGGCAAACTAGGTGTATCTCCGAAAATCACACGCCTGCGCATCTGCGGCACCCCGTGACGTTCCATCTTGTAAACGCGATGAGGCAGGTGGCCGTATGCGCGCAACAACGCAGCGTTGGGAACCTGTTCTACAGACAACGTGGTCGGCGCTAGCATCTCCGCAACCTGGAACGACCACTCGACGAGGCGAAACCCCTCCTCCTCATCTCTAGCGTAATTGGCGTTGCTCAGGTTCTGCGAGACCGACGAAAGTGAATGTGAGGAGAGGATGACATCATGATCACGGCGCACCAACATTCACACTGCGACCTACCTGACACGGGGGGGACGCGTGGAGGTGCAAGTGACCGCCCGGTGGCACCCTCTGTATTACGAACGCTTTCAACCTCGTGACGAAAGCCTCGACATCACCGCCTAGTTCTTCGCACCAGTGCTCTGTATTCGTGTGATTTGCAGCATGCACAGCGAGGGCATCTTTCCAGCAATCGACAGCGAGAATGACAATGGCACCGGCTCGCGTGGCGCCCTCAGAGAAACCACCGACACCTGAGAACAGATCGATCACGTACATTTGGAAGTACATCACTATTATTTCGTCGCTGTGTGACCGGAATGCGCAGTTCACTTGCTGGTCCTGGATCTCTTGCTCTTGGAGTACACGAACTCGATCACGTGCGCATCGGCTTCTGTGACCACATCGTAGTTGATTCTGTGCTTGTTGGGGCAGCTCGTCGATTCCTTCAAGCAGTAGCCGACGGAGAGCTTGAACATGCACCAAGGAGGCGGCACGATGCCCATCTTGCACATCGCGTGGTGGGTGTTGATGACGTGAACGCACGCGGACGTCACTTCCATCCTGCGCAGGAGAAGAGTAGCACGGAGTGAGCGTGGGTGTTTCTCTGATGCGCAAAACACAAAAGTGGCGAACACGAAGGCGAACTTCGGCCCTCACCTCATATCGACGCTCAGAGGCGGGATGACGTCGTGAGCGACGTACAGATACGGCTGAGAGAAGTGGGACACGTGCATGGCGTGGGTGCTTCCCATCTGGCTCGCTCTGAGATGGTACTGCAGCACGGCCATGGCGACGGCAAACCGGATCGCGGGGTTGGCGTAGCCTTCGGCCAGTCTCATCGTTGCCTGCACGCGCTCCCTGAGGTCGGTTTGTATGGATGCGATCAGCAGCTGCACAGCTCGAAGGGGCTGCTCCCACACAGGCGCGACGGACACGGTGTCCATGGCGGCGTTGATCGCCTGGACTCGAATGGCGGCAGATCCGGCATTGATCGCGAGGAGGGGGACGCACTCGATGAGCACGACGCAGGCGGCGATGGTCTCTGTTTCACCGCTCGCGAAGGTATCGCGAACCTTAGTCGCGCAGAGCGTGGATATGGGGGTTAGCGGGGTGTCGCGGATGGCCAGCTCGAAGGCGAATTGCCACAGTGACGAATACGAACCGAGGGGGCAGATGTCGGCGAGGTCTCGAACCACTAACCCCTGCGCCATGCGGAGGTAAGCTTCGTTTCCGGTGGGCATCGCCATGAGCATGAACCTCAGGGTCGCACGGGGCATGGGGGCAGCAGAGAGCTTGGCCTTGCACTGCAGAAGGTTGGTGTCCTGCATGATGACAGCAGCCAGCAGCTGGCGCTTTTCTGATAGGAGCTCATCGTTCATCTTCTCTAGGGTCAGTATCTCTGCGCCTGTGTCCATGCGGAGCAGCGCTACCTTGGTACCACTCATTGCAGAGCGGAGAGAGGCAGAGAAGTGAGTATGAACACTCCGGAAGTGCCAACCTCAACTAGGACCTTCAAGTGGGAGGTTTCAATGGGGACCTGAAGTTGCAACCTCAAATAGGACCACAATCACCCGGAACTGCGCATTGCAGCAAGATGATGCTGGTTTACGGCTTAGAGCTAGAATGTGGCAAGTACTATGTGGGCGCAGCGCCGTTGGGAAGTGATGTAGTCCGGAACCACATGACCGGGCACCAGTGCGACTGGACGAGGGACTACAAGCCACTCAGGATGATGTTCGAGTTCTCGAGTGACAACCCTGAGGAGAGAGACTACAGGACGCTGCGGCTCTGCGTTCTGCACGGCGTGGAGAATGTGCGCTGGGACGGATTCTGCATGTCCATCGAGAAGGCGCTCGGCACCACGCAGGAGATATCGAGAGAAGTGTACGGGGTGCCGAACCCTCGTCGCTGCCGAGTTCGAGTCGAGTGCATTTGAAGATTGTGTCTCACATAATGCACTATTTAAACATTGACTCTGGACTTCAAGAGTGTGGATGCATGTCATTTCATGGCCTGGAACGCATATGCATTGGATTGGAGGCTTCGTGTGTGCTAGCATTGTGACACAATATATCGTGATACGGCAATCATGCAGAACATGCAATATTAGCAATGACGCAGGTCAATGTTGAAGAAGTTTATACATTATTGTTCATTGCCTTCCTGACAAAGGCGATTTTGTCACGCGACCACCCGCCGCTTGCGCCTTCAGGAGCCGAGACGGTTCCAGACCGATCGATTGCATTAAACTCCATACATACAAACACGGTGTTCGCATCTGTGTGACCGAGCGTGGTATCGAGACGCTCGAGTGAAATCTTCCAATCCCCTGAGCGTGGCGACAGGGTCAAATCACTGTAGTAGCACAGGCCAGATTGCTTGACAAGTTTGGCCTTCAACGCAGAAAATGAGATCTTCCAGTCTCTGGACATTTGAGACAAGGCACCATGCCATGTGTCCGCATGACTGCGCTTTCTGAATGCTTGACATGAAGTGCACCCCAGCCCCACCACTTTGCCAAACTCTGCTCGCGACTTCCAGACATCGTGACCTTCACGCTTGGTACAACAGTTACACCTTACTTGATCTCCGCTTTCAAGAATTGCCAATTTCTTCCCCCCCTTCCCCCCCCTCAATGACGCGTCAAGCTCACCGTCGAAAAAGTCTTTTGCAGGGTGGTCTGCCGGGTCAAAGTTGACGAATGCGAACGTGCACTTCTCCGGCGTCATCTGGTTCCTGTTGTTCAGCTCCAGTATGATGTACCGCACATTGTCTCTGCAGTAGCCACGGGACTCATCCAGACGCTCAGGAGAGAGCTGCCAATCGCTGTATGCCTCATCTCGCATCGGCAGGTTGGTGAGCCAGCAAAGCTTTGCGCTCTCAAGGTCAAGCAAGGTGATGTCGAACTCTTCGTTCCCCCGCCTGTCCTTGGCTTCGTGCCACTGTGTGTTTCTCATCTGCATATTGCGCAGCATTCTCCTCCTGAAACCTTCGCCTCTGGAGCAATACTCCCGCGTATACATCCTCACGCACACCTTGCACCATCTTTTGTTGTTGCTGAACTCATTTGTGTTTTTTGTCTCACCACACCTAGTGCATTCTTTGCTGTTGCACTTATCACTGTCGCTGCTTTTGCGCTTCAACGACATGTTTCTACAAGTGATACAACATTCACTGTGCTTTGCCAAAATGGGAATGTCAAAAAGAATGCCAAAATGGGAATGCCGACATGGGGAATAAGGCATATGTGCATATGTGTTGGCCGCAAGATCATTTTGTCATTAATTGCAACCTTCAGAGCAGAGCATTTCTGCACGCCTTCATTGAGCTCGCATGCTGCGAGGTGAGTGCTGGCACATTCAGCGACGAGCACTCTAGTTGCTGAAGCGCAGGCCGCCGAGCCCATCGCGTCTGCAGGAAGAGAGAGGAGAAACAGCAACGAAAAGAGCAAATACAGTCAGTGATAGCTCGCAAGAAGGCGATGATGCTTCGCATGCCAAAATATGTAACTGGCAGTAGTCTTTCACTTACATGACAAGCAAATTATATGCCTCTACGAAGGAGAATGCCTCCGACGACTTGATGCCCGGTGCGAACGACCATCCCAGGCTGACGTGGTCGAGCCTGCTGAAGTTGAGGTGCGAAGTCGGCTGCCATGCCGACGCCTCCAGCGCAAAGGAGTATGAGTAGATGCTGGTCGAGGGAAGCGTCCTCCAATTGCAGTAAGGCACGTGCGTGCGGAAGTAGGTGGAGGGCATGTCGGTGGGCCACCTCTGGTGACCTGCATACAAAGAATACACGAAGGAGCGCAGTGGTCAGGGAATGCAGAGGCCGCGAGCAAATGATAACTCAGAGTGAATAGGTACGTACCGTTGAGAGACAATGAAGAGCTGACAATGGGGTCCACAGCGTTGCCGTAGATGAGGCTGTCGTCGTCGCTTGCCTCGTAAGCCGTGAAGTCGAATCTGTCCTTGAAACCGCAAGAAAAGCGACGGCGGCCGGCCTGAGTGTTCCAGTCGAGGGGGCGCACGATCCAAATAAGCGAGCTCGACGGGTGGTCTGCAGAACATAAAGAAGAAAGTGAGTGACGGACCTGCCTGCAAGGGGTGGAAATTGAAAATGCTGCGATACAATGCTCATAATGGCTGACTTACTGAAGTACAACTTCTCTTCCTGACGCGTCGACTGTCCCGCGGCGATGGAGTGAACCTGGCGCTGCGTCGTGTTGATCAGGAAGCTGTGAGTCACCGTGCTCATCGCCGTCCGCTCGGTTGTATCTAGGTACACCGAAGAAACCATCAGGCGGATCTTCAGGTCGGCGTTGACCAGCGTCGTGCCCGTGCTCGCGTTCAGCGGCGCCAGGTCCGTGAGGTGCCAGACGTCGTCCTCCTTGTAGACGACGCAGGTACAGTCGGCGATGCTGCGCGTCTTGATCTTGAGGCGCACGTCGTGGAACGTGAGCGCGACGATGGGGAGCGCGAGGCCGTACGTGGATGGCTGGTACTTCGAGAACCACAGCGGAAGCGGCACGTACAGGATCTGCGCCTTCTGAGCCTTCTCGATCAGATCCAGATCCACCTCCGCGCTGTAGGGCACGCGGCCGATGGACTCCTCGAGGCGCACGCCCGGGCGGCCGGCGAGCTCCTCGTAGATCATCGCGAAGTCCGAGTACAGCTGGTCGACCAGGGATCCTCCGATCTCGACCTGCACGTCCTCCCAGCACGCGAAGCCGATCGCGTTGACCCAGTGGGCCGCGGTGTCCTCCGAGGCGTAGTACGTGACGGGGTTGGTGGCGGGAACCACCGGCACCTGAGGCGCCGCCAGAGGCGGCAGGCGGATCTCGAGCGTGATGCGCGAGATCAGGTCGCCGTAGCGGTTGATGGTCGCCGAGGAGGACGTGTCGAAGCCGGAGTTGGAGAGCTCCTGGAAGTCATCGTCCATCGCGCAACTCGTGAATCGCGTGTGGACAGATCTCCAGATCGTATGAGTAGGGCTGCGTTTTAAGGAGGCGAGTGCAAGAAAAGAGTGATGTTAGGTTCAGCTTCAACAAAACAAGCGCGCGCGTCAGGGTTCGAGTGTCGATATGTCTGCACCAAACGCGCAAGGCGATGACTGACGAAAGTTACCTGTCGTTCAGGACGGCATCTTGGCTTCCGCGTGCTGCGATCTGTATCACCCCGCCGGACGCAGTCATTGTTGTTGAGATACTGGCTTACCAACAAAATAACAGGCGTGAGGTGCTGATTGGTCATTTCACATTGAAAACAAAAACAATCTTTTGCAGCATGCGCTTCGCGTGTCCTGAACAAAATGTTGCCTACGTGACAAATGCTGGAGCAACTGTCCTTCTGCGATCGCATCAACGACCTCTGCCGCGCGCTGCAGGCGATGCGGCGATGGGGCGTACCGTGTGAGCGCCTCGAACAGTTCGCGCACCTTCATTACGTCCCTGAGAAAGACGATGCCCTCGATGAGCTCATCGAATCCTTCTCTTCGCAGGCCATGTGGCTCGACGAGGGGACCATTCACCCCGATCTCACAGAGCTGCACGGCCTGCTCGTGCAGGCCAACGAAATTATCTCAACGCATGACCAGCAGAAGAATGATTTATGAAGCGGCGCGCGTCGGCGCCTTCAACGTCATCGTCGGCTACCTCGTGAACACCGCCTTCTCGCTCCTGATCTCACCGACGGAACCCGCGGAGTGCCCGGACTGGAACGACAATCTAGTCCGGGAGAGCGCCCTGTTCTTGACGGGTTTCATCACGCACCTCGTGCTCTCGCGCTGAGGGCTCAACCGGGATGTACCGCGCAAAAAATGGGAATGGGATGCTCTCTCATCGTGGTACACAACCTACGCAGCATGTGTGACTACGGCGAAGCAGACCTGCTGAAGCGCCTCGGCGCCCGTAAAGGGCGCGCCGTCATCCGATGCGGAAGTGTGACCATGACCGTAAGCGCAATCCGGGGTGGCGTGGGGCTGCGTCTGGTATCTGATGACGGCTCGATGACGTTCGAGCACAAATTCGAGACCAGGGCACCACTGGACTGCGCCGCAGACTACAGGGAGATCCCTTGGGCCAAGGTCCCGATGAAAAACGTGCGCGCCGCCGCCGTGCGCGTGGCAGCGCGCCTGGCCCACCTGTTCGCGGCCGGACAGTTGGTCAGAGCAGTGGATGTCGAGGTCAGGCGGGAGATCGGCCCCAGCGGCAACGTCGATGTGACGAGCGTAGCGGAGTGGAGGAGCGACAGCGTCAGCTCATCAGCGGAATACGGCCCGTGGGTGCAGCAGCAGCAGGTTCACGCGCTTTCTGTCCGGCCGAAAAAGGTGCACGTCCAGACGCGGGGCAAGCCGCGCTGGGCGACAGACTATGTGCAGCTCGAGGCCGACATTCTGAGAGTTAAGAACGACGGCTTTGCATTCGCATTTGCGCCGGCAATTCAGACGCGGTGAAGATATTATCAATATACGATTTGCACATGCGCGACACGCTCTCGTTTGTTCGCGTTCTGGTGATCACTCGAGAGCTTTCAGGAAGTCGACCTTTTTTTAGCAGACACACATATCGACGACGGCGCATGCGAAACGGCCATGTGCAGGCCTTGACAGCGCTGCACAGACACAATGGCATCATGAATACCCGCAGCACTGCTGCTGCTGCTGCCTGCAAAAGGCAGCAGACTTCAAGTGGGATGTTGAAGATGCGCGGCGCAGAGAATGGGAATGCAATTCCCACCTCAGAAGAGACCACACATCGACCGATTGCCCTGCCTACACCAGCAGTATCTCAACGCAATGGACACCAGTTGCGATAAAATTCGGTTGATACAGCGGTGGGCTCATCAGCGTACTGATTTCGACACAACTTTCGTCGACAGCGCCCACCGGTATCTGGTCAGGAGAGGAGAGCTGACCGTTCGTCAGGAAAGCGCATTGGACAACATCATCGCGAAGTGGCGGATCGCGTCGGAATGCGCAGAGCGGGAGCGGCGGATCGCGTCGGAACGTGCAGAGCGGGAGGAGACGGCAGTTGAAGTCGTCGTTCTCGCAGGCGTCGCTCCCTGCAAGTGTCCGATCACGGGAGCGCCATTCAACACCCCCGTGAGCAGCTCGTGCGGACACACGTACTCGCTGCATGCGATCTTGAGTCACATCCAAATATGCACTGCGGCTCGCCGAATATGCCGGTGCCCCGTGGCCGGGTGCGCTGGCACCATCTCCAGGACGCGATTGCAGTCGGCAACCGTCCGTTCGCTGTCGGAGAGCACGACCGGAGTACAAGTCATCGACTTATCAGATTGAGAAGGTCCGCGCACAATCAGCTTCGCTCGGCGACGGACGACGGGCCGGCCGACGCCGACATTCTTCGCTGCGAGACGGCGGTTCACAACGCTGACGTGGCAAATATGACACTGAAATACTTGCAGTACGACTTTCGTCGCTTTCTGCCTCGGCGACTCGCACCACATCACAATTTTGGCGCATTTTATGTTTGCCTCGTGTAACGAATGCGATGGCTCTCGCACTGTCCACTGCGACCGTGACCAATGTCAACATTTACGGCCAGAGCACTGGCACGATTGGCACAACGACAGTCTCTGGCGGCACAGGCCCGTACACGATCGTCTGGACTTCTTCGAGCGGAGCGACGCCGATCACCACGCAGACTGCGGACGCAAAGACTCTGCTGAAGGCAGGCACCTATCGCATCACAGTCACTGACAGCGTCGCAGCCACGACTTTCCGAGACTACGTCGTCACCCAAAATCCGGCTCTAGTCATCACGCCGGGCAGCGTGCACATCGAGGCGAAGCACGGCGACTACCGCGCGAACATCTCGGCGTCTACGGTGACCGGCGGCAACGGAACGTACACCATCTCATGGACGAGCACGGGAACAGCGATCTCCGACACGACTGCCGGAGCGAAGACAGGCTTGAGACATGGCAAGTACACGCTGCATGTGGCAGATGGGGCCGGCGCGACGGCATCGCACGTGTTTACGGTGCCGGTGAAGCGGAGGATGTACCATTCTCCAGACGGCCACGACACGCGAAAGTGATGTCGAAGAAGCGTGAACAACGAGCAGAAGATTTGTAGGCTCATGAGTCACAGATGAATGGGCGGTTGTGAGCATTTCATTGAATATAGCTGGCTGCGCCACAGCGCACAACGATTCGCTGCGCTCTCTCCATCCTGCTCCCGCAAAAACAGCCGCCTCGTAGGCCACGTGTCGTGTGACACCAAAACTGGATACCAAACTGGAGTTTCATACTGCTATGTTGAACCTCTCTGCATACATCACCGCTCGTCCCGTTGTCTGAAATGTCATCCGATTGCGCGCGTCACGCTGCTGCAAAGATGCTCAACTCATCTGTCGTGTGCACAAAGCAACACTCAAATGTTGTTATCTCTCTGAGAGTTGTCGCGCCATGCGCTGCAAAAATCTTCCTCCTGGACACGGCGGCCTGCAGCAGTCATCGCATGCTGTCATCTTCCGTTTGAGCAGTAAGTATACAGCGCCCCACGATTCTATCTCAAACAGGCTGCGCATGCTCAAGGCGTGCCAGTAGCACTTCCGCAATGGTGATGCACTCGATCAGCTTGTCGCTCATGGAGTCCTCGGCGGGATCCTTCGCTTGATGGAGAACGCGAAGAATGCTCCCCATCTTCGACTTCAGCTCATCGACGTTGGGCGCGAATGCGCGGACGAGGAGCAGCTCCTGCATCGCTCGAGGCTCGTGGAGCACCGGCCGCTGCTGCGTCTCGTCAAGTTGCTGCCTCGCGAGATCGCGAACCGAAGCCATACGCGCAAGCATGACCTGCACAAGGTAGCGGAATGCTGTGCTTGTGAACATTATGCTAACAACGAGTGTTACCACGAATGAGCTCGTGGTCGACGAGAAGTCCTGATTGAAACTTCGTGTTGACGTGATGATAGGGGCAGTGCGCTGATGGAGCGCTAGGGCACACCAGCTGTGTGTTACTGCCTGTTGCGCAAGAACCATGCTGCTGCAGGCAAGACAAGCGCACCTTTTGTGCTGTTCAGCTGCGCCTTAAGATCTCCTCTTGATGTCTCTGTGGTGCTGTGGCGCTGTTTATCTGCTACCCAGGGCCTCCGGTGATGCCTGTGAGCAGCGCTACTGTAGCGTGCGCTGTTGTTGTGTGTGTTGTGTCTGGTGTGCGCAATGTGTGTGATGAAATTGTCTTTTCAACCTCAATTGCGGATCCTCATGTGGGATCATTGCTGACAGAGATGCTCAGCAGGATGAGGTGCTCAGCAATGACTCGAGACGTCGAGATGGGCGTCGATTGCGAAGGCCACCGCAAGTGCAAGTGTTGAAAGCGTGCTCGTCGAACATCATCAAGCCGCCGCAGTGCAGCATTGGTCGTCGGTGCGATGGGCAGGTTGTATGTCATGAAGCATTGAAGAAGGAGCGCAGAGAAGATTTTGTGGCTGTAGCCTTTGATTTAAAGTGGAAAACACTCAGGTGTGGCAGCCTCCAAAGTGTCATTTTCACGTGTCGGCGGAGCGGTTCCTGCTTTCTGTTCTGGAGATTTGGTCAAGGCGCCGGACAGCCCGCGGGCCCCGATGAGCACCGTTAGCATCCCCCCTGACGCCGCCATCCAGGCAGCTCCCTTCGTGGCGCCCAATACTGCGAATGCCAGACTGAGCGCCATGAAAAGTGCCAAACACGCTTTGGTCCGTCTGCCGTCCGTCATGTTCCAAACAATGATGCGTGCCGCAGAGCAGCAGCAAATGGGAATTCCCGATTGTGCCAACGCCTTGTCGTTCCCGGTTTCCTTCGTGACTTTTGTGCTTTTCAAGCATTTTTATCTTGTCAAGGGCTACACGCGTCATGCACAATCGTTGGATTCAATTTCTAATGAGAAACGGAAGGAGGGGGCTCGCGATGAGAGAACTGCGCCGCAGGTATCGCGTCGAGTCCTGCGCGGACCCGGACTACACGGACCGCAAGAGGCGCTGTCGCGCACGGCCGGCGCGAAAGTCAAAGCCGAACGCGAAGCGCCCGGAGGCGAAGGTCGCTGAAGTGCGGAAAGCGGTGAAGCGGCCGGCTCCTAAGGCGTCGGTGAAGCCCAAAGTGGCACGAGCACCTGCGGCGGCGAGTGCACCTGCCGCGCAGCAGTTGCCGAAAGCTGCAAGAGCACCGACGACTGCCAGAGCTGCAGCTGCGCCGAAGCAGCCTCCGGCACCGAATGGACAAACCGTCGAAAGACGCGGCGACCGTCTCCTGGTCCTGTGCGACATCGACGGTGCGTACGAGGCGCTGAACGCCCCCACCAGTTTGCAATTCGCGGGCGCCTACCCTTTCATCAACGGCAACTTCAAAGTCAGCGGGCGTAAGATCCGAATGACCATCGACGGGCACGCAGCAGGTAGCAACGCCGCCGCCATGACTTGGGCTGAGATCTTGTGCGAGGACGTGACCCCGATCATAAAGGCGTCCCCGTGTCAAGTGGGCAGCACGGAGAAGGTGTTCTTCAAGAAGGCGAAGGATCTGGGGGACTTGATCAAGCAAATCTCTCGAGGCGGCATCTCGAGGGCAGAAGTGACATCGCTGTTCCAGCACCTCCACAGGATACTGGGCAGCAGCTTTTACAACGACAATCGGGACGTGCGCATCTTGCACTTTAAAGCATGATGTGGAATGTGTTTGTGGATTTTCGGCATGCGTTTTTTTCGCATGCTAACCCTAACCCTAAGGCGCAGCGCCACAAGCGCACCTGTGCAATCTTGTCATTGCTGCCCATTACGATCAGCCAAAGTCAGAGCTGCTGCAGAAGCCAATTGGCTACTCCTTTTTCACAAAGGAGGAGGTGTATGACTGTGTGGGTAAATCGAAATGCTGGAACAAGAGAGATGGCCGGAACTTTCCAGCAAGTGAGTTTCCTGCCCGGATTGCAGCAGAGTTTAATAGATTGTGATTCACTGACTGTACGGGACAATCCGATGCTTTGCCTGAATCTTTGTCTGTGGTACAACCCCCGCTCCTCGTGCATAAGACTTTTTGGACTTGATGACAGTATCAGGGACGCCGGAGCCTCTATTCTTCATGGGCGGAGTACACCCTATGCCGTAATCTTTCCACCCTTCGGGGCAATCGGGCGAACACGTGCAACAGCCTACGTTGTGGTAGCCTGCTTTGCACTTGGGGTACCATAGTGCTCCGTACTTTTGGCATCCTAGCTTAGGGTTGTCTTTCTTGCAGGCGTCCTCTCTCCACAATGCGTACCCTGCGCCGCGCCCATACGATGCAGGCTTAATACATCCGCTGACGTTGTCGTCTTTGAATCCAGCAGGGCACTCCTTCACGCACCTCGTTAAGCGACCGTTCCAACCTCCTTCACAACTCGGGTAGCATAGGGCACCTTGATGCTCTGTTCCTGCAGGGCAGAAGCCAGCGCGACGACACGTAGCACCGTCGTTCGTCCATTTGCCTGCGTCTTTCGCAGCTGCTGTCTCAAATGATGCACAAGTGTCCCAACACAGCGGCCCATTGCCTACTTGATTCAGACCACCGCATGCTTTGTAGCACAGCGCGTTCGACTCGTCCGGCTTGTCAGTAGGACACGTCATCTTTCGACAGAAGTACCCATCATCGACTTCGCCAGCTGCGCATTTGCTGTACTGGTCTGCGCCGAAGACCTGCTGCAGCCCACGCACGATGGTGGTACCGAAGAGGGCCTCGGCGATCTTCTGGCCCATGGGAAGGGAACAGTCCATTTTGTTGCCGATTTTAGGATTAGCTCTCCATTTCATCGCTTTGGAAAGGCAGTAGGCTTCATCCACGACGCACTGCCCTGTCCCCGTGTCGTAGGCGACGCCGTTGCTCTCGCACACTCCTCTCAGTCCGTAGGACGCCGATCCGCAGGCCTGCGTGCCGTCCGCCATCGTCTGCCACTCGGCGTACACATCGTCGCCTCCGTCATCTGCTATGGGCCACGTGTAAGACTTGTCACAAGCGGCCTTCGTCGCGTACGTACACTGCTTTCCCACCAGCTTGCCGCCCTGCGCGACGCATTCAGCGCCATATGCGACGTCGTACACCGCGTCCAGGTCAATCTTGTCGAGCTCCGCCTGGATGACGGCGTCCATTCTGTCTTCCGGGGGATTGGCGAGGGCAACAGCTGCGAGCACAGGCTTCATGAACGCCGACGAGGGGTCCGCCATGATTGCAGCGATGCGGTCGCTGATCTTCTGCGCGACCACGTCATCTGCGAGCTTGTCCATGGGCCCGACGACAGAAGGATAAGGCACCGCCGCATCTAGGTAGGCTGCTTTAACCTCCTTGTCGATGGCTTGCTTCATCTTCAGGTAAATTTCATTTGAGCCTGCAGATGAGTAGCCTCCTACGTCAGCGAGGTCGAGACTGATGCTGACAGCGTCGAAGACGAGCATTGCGACCCCCACAGGACCCATGCTCCCCACCTTCGTTCCCGCCTTCGCCAGCGCTTTGCCTACTTTGGAGCCGGCTCCAAGGCCTAACTTTGCGAGTTTCGGCCCCAGCTTGGCTCCTATCTTCTCCAATGCAGCGGCTGCAACCTTGAATTGTTTTTTCGCCATCACTTTTTGGAGTTGCGCTGCTATCTTCTTGTCCACGAGTTTGGTCAAGCGCGGTCCCACTGTCAGAGAGAATGCGAGCTGTGCTGTGATCGCTGTCGCTGCGGCAGCATTGGCCTTGACGAGTGAATCAGATTTGATCTCGAGAGGGGCAGGATTAACGAACGAGACAGGCGGAACGATGATCGCCGTCGAGGGCACGGTCTCGGGCGTGACTGCCGGAAGCAGCTCCGACTTCTGTGTCTGCGCGTCCGAAAAGGCTTGCTCGAGCGCGCTGTTGAAAGCAAGTGTCGCGTCCGCCGCCGTGCTCTGCTTTGACATCAGGGAGCGCACGATGATCACTATCACCCCCAGTGCCGCCGCCGCGATAGCAGTCTTCCCGACTGTCGATACCATTTCTGGTGATGCGACATAATAATTGCTGGTTATTTTGTTTGCAGCACAGCACACGATGGCATCACTTCTGAAGTCGCTGAAGAGGCTGGCACCGGTAGCGAAGGTGACAGCTGGAGGTGCTACCGAAGAAGCGGCTGAACTCGCCGCCAAGAGAGCTGCACACCAGGCCGCACTAAACGCAGCACTGAAGGCCGCAAAGGCGGGGTCTGCCACTGCAAAAGAGACACTGCAGTCTGCAACTCTGAAGAGCGCGCAATGGGCTGCAACGCACCCAAAGACGGTCGTAGGCGGCCTGACGGCGGCGGCAGCTGCGGCGACGGCCCTGAAACGCTTTCAGGACAAGGATGGCTCACGCTTCACAATCGATTCCATCAAGGCTGGCGGAAAAGGCGTTACAATATCGTTCACACCGTCCGCCGAGATCACAAAGTTCGACACAGTCGACGTCAGCGGCACCGACTGTGGTCTTGTGCTCAGCAGGGCCGCGATACTTGCAGTCCCTTCAAAAACATCAGTGACAGCGAATTCCTCTTCTTTGCAGGCGGGCACAAAGGGCATCATGGTTCTGCACACTTCATTCGAGGCTCAGATGGCGGGAGTGATCGGGGATGCAGCAGGAGATGCCGCCAGCATTGCAGCAGGGGCGACGAGCAGCGTCGCGGACGCGCTAGGTGTGCCTGACGTTGCAGATTATGCAATCTATATCGAAATCGCGGCAGCAATCATAGCACTGGTCGCTGTCGCTTACGTCGTGCGCACATTCAAGTCGGTGCGGTGATGCAACAAACACTCAAGAAAGCGACACACATGGAAGCTGTGATACTCAACACCGAGACAATACATTTACTGTGCCTTGCTGGCGACCATGGCCCTCACTGCTGTCACATGCGCCTCGTTCCCGCCAGCGCAAATGGCGTGGACGGCATCGGCGACCTCGATCACCCCTTTCGCCTTCATAAAGCCCTCAAGCACCTTTGCTGTCAAGCCGAGCCGAAGCAGCTCCGCGTCCGTCTCGGCATCGTATAGGCCCTCTATGACTGCTTGCGTGGGGTAGTGGAGCCCGCCCACCCTGCAGCGGTGGGCCGCGAGAGTCTTCGACTCGCTGTGCGCGAGGGTCAGGCCGAAGTGCTCGGCGATGGCTTCTTTGACGGGGTCGACGGTCAACTCGACTTTTCGTGGCTGGTGCGAGTAGGGGAGGGGTACGCGCAGCATGTCTTCGATGCACGGAATCTCGTGTTCCTCTGTGTTGGCGCCGCAGTAGTCAGAGAAGGCGCAGCCATGCGGCGCGGCGCCGACCTCGTTGGCGGCGGCTGCGCGCTTGGCGATATCCTGCGCTCTGCAACGCTGGCGCTCCGTGAATGCTGCGATGTCCTCGTAGCCGTGCATACGGCAGAAGTCGTCATCGCGCTTGCGCTTGAACGGTAAGATCTTGTCCTCGAGAGCGTCTCGAATCTCGTGCAGATCGCATGCTGCGTCGAGCTGATCGATGGCCGATCTCAGCCCGGCTAGGCGTGCTGTGCTCTGCTTGAGCTGCTCCTGGAGAAACTCTTCCCTGTCCGGATGACGCTCCGAGCGCTGCAGCGGGTGCACAGCGCGAACGCTAGGCAACTCGACGCCGTCGATCTCCTTTATCGCAAACTTCGAAATGTGGTAGTTGAACTCCTCAGAGAAAGCGGGGAATGGCATGTCGGAGACATCCAGAATGACCACTGCGTCCTTCTCTTCTGAGCGGTCCAGTGAGATGCTGACCTCTCTGGGAGCTGTGGGTTTGATAGGGGAGCGTGGGGAGTACGCAGGGGAGGTGGGGCTGTACGCAGGGGAGGTGGGGCTGTATGCAGGGCTGTAGCTGGGGCTGGAAGGGGGGGAGCCAGCCTTGCGGTGCATGAGAGCGCAGCGCTGATGCGGTGCCGCAGCTGCGTTATTTCTCAGGTGTGTGCTCTGTGCCAGTGCTTTCTGAATAATGGATGTCAGTTCGCCTGGGACTTCAACTGGGATTTTTAGTTTCACCACCTATTTGCATCTGCTGAGTCCACTGTGCTGAGTGCCTCCTCAATGCTTTTGGCATCACAGCCTTGCACCACGAGAGATGTTCTGCCGTTCCGCATGATGACGATCGACGGCAACAAGTCGATGCCGAGCGCTTTTGCGCATCGCAACATGCTCGCATTTGCGCCGAGGCACACAACGTAGCAAGGCGGAGCGTTTTCCCTGTAAGATGCTACCTCCATGCAAGCCACTGCATGCTTGCACGCCGACCCTGTGCGCGAGTGAAAGAGCAAAGCGCCATCGCGCACGCGGTGCAACTCGCTCATATCCATGATGGTGGTCACGAAGGCCCTTGCGCAGCTTGCCACGAGCGCGATCGTTGGGACCCGCATTATCGCAGGTTGCCAATATTTTTTTCAGCCACATGCGAGATGGGGCTCAAAAAATCTCAGTACGGGGAAGACAGACCTCTCACATGGCGACTGTCATCGCATCGAAAGACGCCACGACAGATGCGTTCGCCGTGCTCTCGATGGTGTCAAACACGTTCGGGAGCATAAGTGTGAAGTGGACGAATCCTGCAAAGAGCACAGCGACCTATCAATTGACGTATCGCAAAACGGGTGAGACTAGCAATTCTGGTACTCCCGTCGTCATCGCTGCAGACGCTGGTGTCGTGACTAACACCACTGTCGCAGGACTCGAGGCCGCGACGAACTACACATTTGCCCTTGAGAGACTAGAAAACGGCTCCTACGTGCCTCAGACGCAGGGCACCGGCGCCTTTTCTCGAACAACGTATTCAGTCGACTTGGCCGCGAGCGTCGGTCCCGATTCGGCACTCGTACAATTTACTGACCTTGGTGCTGCAGTCAGCGGCATCACCTTTCAAGTTTTACTGAACGGCCAAGCCCTCACGGGTACCCCTGTATCCACAGCAGGGAAGCTACAGCTGCTGCTGTCAACGCTCTCACCGTTGACAACGTATCAATGGCAGGTGATGGCGATAGAGGGCTCGGCGCAAGTGAGTCTCGGCATGCAGTCGTTCACAACATCCTCGGCCGGCACGTTGAGGGTGGGGTCTGTGCACGCATCTGAGACATATCTTAGTTGGGCGGGCACCGCGGGCGGTTCATATCGACTTGTGAATGCCGCGACAGGCGCAGTGATGGCAGATTCCCTTGGAGGGACAGGAGGCACGACGCTGCGCCCTCTGCTTCCCGCAACGCCTTACTCTGTCGGCATCGAGTCTCTTCGCCCCGATGGATCGACATGGGCACGGGATGCTGTGGCGTCGTTTACGACTGCAAGTAGCGTGCTGTCCATCGAAAGCTCCGGAAGCTCACAGATGACGATGGCTTGGACGCCCGCCTACGATGGTGCGAAGTACGTGCTGACCTATTCGACGGCGGCCATCGACGGCGCTGCTGCTGGCGCAACACACTCGGTAAGCACCACCGCCTTGAGCAGCACCGTCACAGGGCTGTCCGCCAACACGGCATACACATTCGCGCTACTGGTCGAGGAGACTGGTGGCCTAGTCGGCCTGTCCCTGGTGAGTATGGGCACAACACCAGAGGAGACGGCCGCGCACGTCGATGCCATGGTCGCGGACATCCCTGCAGATTTGTGACCACGGTTCAACCGGATGAGGTGGCTGTCTCCTCTGCTGCAGCACTGCAGGATCCTGCCTCTGTCCCTGCGAAAGTTTTCTGGGTCGCTGGTGCCGACGACTGCTGCCGGACTGAAAACCAGCGAGTACGTCGCCATCGGCGTCGTCGTGTCACTCATCGTTATCGCACTGGGCATGACCCTGGCCAAGCGCAAGCCTAAACCTTGATTACCTTAATACCCTTGGCAGACCCTGTCAAGGCAGTGGGATGGGACTTCCCAAGTGGGACACTGTTCCCAATCCAAGTTGCGCGGTACACCAGATGTCAGATGGGACTTCACTTTCACTCTCCACAGTCACACGCCCACATCATCATGGGATGCCTCAGGTCGCCACGTTTCATTGAGAGCCTCCACTTTGAGATCGAGAACAACCCATACGCAGAGTGGCGCAGGAGTGGGTCTGCATTCGTCATTTCGGACAGGAATCTGTTCATTCAGGCAGCCACCAAGCGGTGGACATGGAGCTGTTTCCAGCGACAGCTGTCCCTATGGGGCTTTAAACTCCTGGAGGCAAACACGTGGTTCTGCGCCTGGTTCCACAGGGGCTGCGATCTGCGTGGCATCAGGCGCAAGGCGGACAGGCGAGGATTGCTGCCTAGGGGCGAGGACCTCTACCGGTGGGTTCTGGAACGGAGCTGCATCCCCAACCTCCCCTACCATGAAGCGCCTGGCGAAGGGCAGACCATGTCATCTGCCTATGAGCCTCCGGCCGCTCCGCACGCACGTGAGCGGTTTGCTGCACCGTGGATTACTGGCATGTACGAGTCATGCGGCGACGAAATGCACAGCGTTCAGAGCGTGTTTGACCCGAACAGGGCGCCGTTTGAGGGGGGCATGGCCGCGGGCACCACAGAGCACATTGAGAGCGGCGCGTCAACCTTTGCGGACGCCGCTCGTGCAGGTGTCGACATCACCGGCTGGTTGTCCCTTGACGTGGCGGACAACAGCCTCGACACCATTCAATAAAATGTTTTTATCACCAGAAACCATGCTGTACATTCTTCGGTGCACTCGCACACACTCGCCAATAGCTGTGTTCCTCACTCAAGCTGAAGCACTCTCCGTATGTCGCAGTGTTGGTGACTCATTCGTAGAAAAGTTTGAGGCGAGTCGTCACATGTGCGTTGATACTGCGCTCGAGAAGTTGCATTGTGCTACAACAAATGACCGCTCAGCAAGTGCCGGCGCCGTAGCGCGTGGGCGACGCACAGAGGAGCAGCAGCAGATTCAGATAGTCGGCTTGTATTCGATGCGGAAGTCGTCGATCACCTCGGCACTCACGCCCATGGAGGCTGTTTGAGACCTGATGGCAACGAAAAATGCGCAGGTTTGAACTCTAGGCCGTCCCTCATCTGTATGAATGGCCTCTTGTCCGACCCGGTCGGGACGGAAGTTGAAGCCAATCTCTGCTGCCATTGCCAGCAGCAGCTGTCCGTCTCGATCAGCCATCTCACTGTCTCCATCACGGATCGCCTGATCGTACAAGTGACGCTTGAGGAATGTCAGCGAGCTCGACACGACACCGCTAGCATCGCGTCGAGGTGTTGCACCCAGCGCCTTCAGAGTCTTTCTGCTCACTGTGTAAGCGTAGAGATCCAGCAGCAGTTCCAAGTGCTGTTCACTCCCCGACGATGCTGTGATGAGTTTGCGACGCCTGATGACAAAACTGCACCAACTGTCGGCCAGACTTGTAAGGAATTGATGACCTTGCTGCAGGACACCGGTTTTGGCGACCGCAACATCTGCCAAAGGCACATTCCAAGATACGAGGAACTTCATGCACAGCATCACTGGCTCTTGCGCCAAGACGTCGAGAGCTTCAATCGTTTGCGGTGGTTGTGCAGCTCGTGCGCGGAAAAGAACCTCAGCCTCTCTACTGAGAGCCTCCAGTGCACGAACCGCGTGCTCGCGCAATGCGTGCCTTTCCTCCACATATGCTTTTGCCGGCAGCCCTTGCGACTTTTTCAGCAATTCCAGTAACTTGAGTGTCCTCGTCGCGCTGTCCGGTGCTGCAATTGTCAACTCTTTGAACGACGACAACCACGTGTCAAACACGGCCCATGCATCCTGGGGCTCGTCCAGTCCATCTTCCGACGTGAGAGGCACGGATTGCTGAAGAACCCTCGATACACGCATTCCCGGTGATGCGAGTCCCAACTCTGTCGCTCGTGATGTGGCCACGCGCTTCACAAGACGAGGCCTGCGCTTCTGCGATGGCTGTGTTCTCCCCAGCTGTTTCTGGCGCTGATCTGTCTCCAAGTCCTCTCGCGGCTCGAGGCAGCCCGTTTCTGATATTCTGCGGTAGAGGTGCAACAGGTTGCCGGTGGCGCTTGAGAAGTCATATAGCTCTGCTCGCCCGGCGTTTGTTACCCGTGAGCTCAAATTGTTGAATTTATACCATAGTCCTCCCAGCTTTGCGTACGTAACGTAGTGACCGTAAGCTGCTGCCGTGCCTTGGTGCGCCACCATGCACACAAGCTCATAGATGGCGTCGCCGATGCAAACGGTCTCCTCCAGCTGCATCAAGGAGTTCACCTTGACAGCTCGTACGCCATCGTACCGCGTTCTTTTCAAAGTGACGACAGCCATCTCTGGGCTGGCTATCAGCTTTGAGTCCCACCGCCTTTGGGATGTTTTTTCGTCGCAGACTTCACAAAACACGCCGTCTAGTTTTTCAGGTACTCCAGACACTTTGAAGTGTGCATCAAGGGCTTGCTGCATGGTACTCCCCTTCACTGGGACAACCACATACGGGTCCCACCTGAGGTTAACTTGCCTCCTCGTGTAGCACACATCGCACTGCATGATGTCCTCCGTGACAAAATAAAGGAATCTTCCCACGCTGTGCTCATCGTTCATCCCTGCTTTGACACTTTCCTCATCTTGGATGTGCGCGAAGAACAAGTGATTGAGGATTTCGCTTGAATCGTACTGCACGACCCTCCCGTCCGCGTCTTTTTCAAGATCATAGAGCGGCGTAATGCTGTGCTCTGTGAAGGACTCACAGGCAGTTCCTCGTAGTATACACTCTCCGAGGTTTCGTATCGCTGTGAACCGTCCAGGCGCATCGCTGCTGGTGACCACCGCTGACTGCACGCTTTCCTGGCCGAGCAGCTTGAATGGCGCCTCCTTGTCCATGACAACATCAAAGTCGGCGCTGCTGCCCTGGTAGTGAGACAGCGCAATCGCCAGAAGCTGCAGACCTGCCAGAGCGAAACACGTGTTTCCATGATTGGGCAGCTCGTGGGGGTTGTACCTCTCTTCATCGTCTCGCACGATAGGGACGACTGTGCTCATGGCGGCTACTGTAGCTAATGTGGTGTCGCCATCTGGTCCCGCACTATCGTTGTGCGCCATTGGAACTTGCTCGCCAGCGGTTTGAAGTCCTGAACGAGAGTCATCAGCGGCCTCCGGTGCGAAATCTGATAAAGTATCAGTGTGTGGTGTCTCATCTGCAACTTCCATCGCTGAATCGGATGGCGAAGCCGGACCTCCGCTGTCACCAGCATCTTCCGCTCCTTTAGGAGTATGCAGCTGAGAATCAGCGGACGGTAATAGGTGTCCGTTGTCAGATACTAACGATGAGCGCCTTTTCTCAGTTGTATGGCTGCCAGCAGCATCATGGACTCCTCCTTCTCGCGCTTGCTCGGGGCCCGCATTGTGGCCCGCATCGTGGGGCGCAGAGAGGCCAGTGTCTGAATCAGATGACGAGGACAAACTCCTGTTGTCCCCAGGCTCTGGTCCGGAAGCAGAAGAGAGCGAAGAGAGCCTTCTGTTTTCAGCAGTGAGCAGCTGAGGATCAGAAGACGTCGGCATCAGGTGTTCGCTATCAGAAGACAACGATGAACGATCTCTCTCAATTGTATAGCTGCCATCAGCATCATTAAATCCTTCTGTGCCTGGATCATCACCACGTGCAGAGACGGTATCTGAAAACGATGAGCTGTCGCCAGTAACATCCAGTCCAGACTCAGAGGATAGAGACGAGCGTCTTCTGTCAGCACCCTTCAAACCGGAGTCAGAAGACAATGACATTGTGTCGGGTGGGTCGTCACCTTCGTAATCATGGAATCCTTCACTCATTTGCCCTGAGCCTTCTTTGTCATCTTGACTCACTGTCTGTGAGCGATCACTGGCACCAGAT
This sequence comes from Tribonema minus, assembly GCA_017506865.1. NCBI lineage: Eukaryota > Xanthophyceae > Tribonematales > Tribonemataceae > Tribonema > Tribonema minus. The sequence continues at coordinate 669,929 of JAFCMP010000223.1, forward strand.
GCAGCATCGGCAGCCCTCATCACGAGCTCATCCACCGCACCTACCCTACCTCTCTCTGTGTCTGTGTCATCCGAAGGACTGCTCTTGATGAATGTGTCTGCGCCAAACGTGACAGACTTTCGCGGTGTTGCTTCGCTGCCCGTCAAACTGTCAGCACCCTTGAACTGTTCTGGCAGAGGCATACGCAGAAGTCTCTGCACTAACGGCGCTCGGCGGAGTGGCTTCACAATGATGGCGTACTTATCCTCCTCCTCCAGATCGCTGTCTTCGTCCTCCTCGTAGTCCGCAAACATATTGAGTTGCTGAGCCGTGTTGCGAAGATCGACGATTTTGGAGTGACCAAAGGTCATGAGGAGGCTTCCGTCTCGATTGAGCTGAGTACAAAGGCTGCAAGACGGCGAGGCCCTGAGCTTTGAATGACTAAACGTTAGCAATCTCATGTTGTATCATGAGCGACGTACAAAAAAAACTCGCCCCTAGCCAAATTGTTGGAGGAGAATCTCAAGAAGCGCGCAATTGAAGTTTGGAGCTCAAGTACAATGTTCCCAAAACAATTCCCAGATCAGCGTTTTTCTCCACTGACAAATTTACTATTGTCTCATTCACAACGCTCTCACAACGTGTGCCATGAACTCAGGATGTGGTCGCTCATTTGAGCTGTCGCAGGGTTTTGTTCAGAAGTTTGCTGACGTGCAGCCTGATTTCGGCTTCAAGGGCCTTGGTGAGCTTGTTTTTCGGCGTACTTACTCCCGTGTGACTGAGACCGGGGTCAGGGAGCGCTGGTTCGAAACATGCCAGCGGGTTGTGGATGGGACGTTCTCAATGCAACAAGCATGGATGGCACAGCAACGTCTACCGTGGGATGCGGGCAGGGCAAGGCTGGATGCCGAAGACATGTACAGGAGAATGTTTGAGATGAAGTTTTTGCCCCCAGGGCGAGGCCTGTGGGCAATGGGCTCGACTCTCACCGCCGACCGAGGATGTTTTGCTGCCTTACACAACTGTTCCTTCGTCAGCACGCGAAACATTGCGCAATATGGCGCTTCCCCGTTCGCCATGGCGATGTCACAGAGCATGCTTGGCATCGGAGTCGGCTTCGATGTGACCGGCGCGGGAGACATTCTCATCAAGGCACCCGGTCCTGGTGCTGTGCACCTCGTCGCTGACTCCCGTGAGGGATGGGTACACTCCCTCGAGGTGCTCCTAGAAGCCTTTTTCCATGGTGCCACGATGCCCCAGTTTGACTACTCCGGAGTGCGTCCCGCTGGCACTGTCATCCGGGGCTTCGGCGGCAGCTCCCAGGGCCCGGATCCTCTGAAACAGCTGCATCGAGACGTCACCGTAACGCTCGGCGCGCTCATCGGTCGCCCAATCACAACGACAGCAATTGTCGACATCTTCAACCAGATCGGATGCTGCATCGTGAGTGGATCCGTCAGAAGGTGAGTTCCTGATCTATCTCCTGATACTCCTGACGCAATGAGCGCATACCGACTGCGCGTGCTTTTGCATGTGGTCTTTCAGGTCGGCGGAGATTGCAGTGGGCGATTACGACGATGCGGAGTTCCTCGACCTCAAGGATAACACCAAGAATCCTCATCGCGCAGCCTTCTCTTGGGCCAGTAACAACTCCGTGAAATCTCCCATCGGGGCTGATTACGAGGCTATAGCGGAGAGGATGAGATTGAACGGGGAGCCTGGCATCATCTGGCTCGAGAACGCGAGGGAGTTCGGGCGCATGCGCGACGGGGCGAACGCGCTGGACTACCGCGTGTGCGGCTGCAATCCCTGTGTGAGTACAGCACCGTATGCATGGTTTTGGCGCTGCATTGAAACTCCATGTGTGTGTTCTGACCTAGTCTTTGTGCCTTCACAGGCTGAGCAGACTCTGGAGGACTGTGAGTTGTGCTGCCTTGTGGAGGTGTTCCCTGCTCGAGCTGACGACTACGACGACTTTGAGCGGACTCTGGAGTGCGCCCTTCTCTACGCTAAAACGGTCACCCTGGGAGCAACGGAGTGGCCAGAAGTCAATGAGGTGCTGCTGCGCAACAGACGCGTCGGATTGTCGTTGACCGGAATCGCGCAGTTCGTCGCCGCTCGCGACATTGAGTCACTGCGACAGTGGTGCGAAGAGGGATACAGAGTGGTCAGAAGCACGGATGCCAAGCTCTCGGAGAGGTTTGCAGTTCCCAGATCCATCAAGCTCACATCGGTGAAGCCGTCGGGAACCGTGTCCCTGTTGGCAGGGGCCACGCCTGGGGTTCACTTCCCCGACAGTCGCTTTTACCTGCGCCGCGTGCGAATGGCGAAGGACTCCGATCTCCTTGCGCCCCTCGAGACCGCTGGCTATCCTATCGAGGACTGCGCCATGGGGACCAGGAACACGGTCGTCGTGTCTTTCCCAATTGATGCCGGAGAAGGCGTGAAGACGCTGGAGGATGCGACCATGTGGGAGCAGCTCGCGATGGCGGCCTTCATGCAGCGCTACTGGGCAGATAACGCCGTCAGCGTGACGGTCACCTTCAGCACGACGGAGTCAGCGCACATAGCGACAGCACTCAACTTTTATCAGTATCAGCTCAAGGCTGTGTCCTTTCTGCCTCGCCTCGAAGGAGGTGTGTATAAGCAGATGCCGTACGAGAAGATGTCAGAGGCAGAGTTCAGAGAGTTGAGCGCAGGGATCAAAGCACTGGATTTCGGCACAAGGTCAACAACGGCTCACCAAGTGGCTGCGGAGGAGGAAGATTTCGGCGAGCAGTTCTGCTCGAGTGAGATATGCATGAGGCTCTAAGATGCTGCGTCAGAGGGAAAATGCGTCGCTAAATACGTCGCATTTCGACTCGCCATGTGCCATGCACGGCACAACTGAGTTGCACGACGGTGGAAAAATGCATAACAAAAAAAATGCTCTTTGCAAATGAGTTTCTTTCATGTTGTCAAGGTGTTTGTCGATCTGAGCAGCGACTCCATAGGCAATGAATGGTCCGACATACGAGACACCGCGCTGAGAGGGCGTCTTGTGCCCTCAAAGGCGCATGGATTTGAGCTCATTTCAGCAAGCGAGCATGCTGTGGTCTTTTCATTCACAGCAAAGCACACACAAGAAGCGTGGGTTGCGCATGTCAACGCGTGCACGTCGCACGCAATTCATGTTGTCGTCGAGCTCTGCATGCGCAGGGGTAACTTCTCATTATAGTAGGAGTCACGAGACAAGCCCCGAAGGGCTGAGGAGCACAGCTGCGCTCAACGCCGGACGTGCTTCGCGGCCGTGGCATGGCTTTTGTCCGCGTCGGCCTTCCCCTGCAACACCGCGTCCGCCAGTCCGTATACGAATTCCCCACTTTCATGGCGGACACCAAACCATGACTGATCGCACCAGACTGTACACGGCCACTTCTCCATGCTGCAGAGGTTTGCTGTGCGGTGATAGAACTCGCGAACCCGCAGATCCCCCCGTCGCGCTTGGTCATCATCTCGAGCACCGACGCCAAACTCATCCCACACCATTGTAACGTGACCAGACCTAGCAATCCACTTCTTCAACTGCGCGAAGCGCTTGTCGATGGAAGCCGTCACCTCTGCTACAGTGGCAAACACGTCATTGCTGCCATCTTGCAGTGCAAACTCGGGGGGGCCGTAGGTATGCACGCTCAAGGCGAGCCTGGCATCCTTGCCTGCCCCGGGCAGATCTGCAGCCGTCGGATACACAGCTTTCGCACCGAAAGGTGACCCCATGTCGTTACCCATGCATAGAATGCACCGGGTCGTTGTCACCGCCCGAATGGCGTCGTAGCCCCACTGATTCACGAGGCGCGTCTTGGCGATGTCAAAATTGCTCGGTGGCTCGTTGAGGACCTGGAAGATGAGGGCGTCATCGCTGATGTCCGCAAACAAATGCGAGATGTCCGTCCACAATTGTTCAAATGTCGCCTTGAGCGTCGCTGATCCATCGAAGTGATCCTTGAGCCACGACTCATGGTGAGTGTCGACGATGACAAACAGTTTCAGCGACACGGCGTACTTGACGGCCTTTGTGAGTTGCTGCACAAAGTAGGGATCTGACTTCAATTTGCACTTCCCTTTGTATATCCATGTGACAGGGATGCGGACATGAGTAAAGCCTTTGGCCTTGAAGTCACTGATGGCGCGCTTCACAGAGGTGTCAAAATCAATGGAGTTCGTTCTCGAATCAAAGCGGTTTCCAAGGTTGAACCCTACGCCTAATTTCTGCAAATCAGACGCGAGCATGGCTCAATGAAGATGGCGCAACAAAATAACCTGCGTTCGTCGAAAGAAGGTAAAATTGTTGGTCGCTACAAAAGCGATGGTGCTGCTTGTGCATCACGGGCTAGAGTACTTGGTTGTGCTCACGAACCCTGCGGACCAGTTCGATTTTGTGCCAGACCTTGAGAAGGCCTTGCGGCGGCGCGTTTGGTATTCGGATTGTGCTTGCATCGATAACATGAAAGTCAGCACCTTACACATTGTCGGACACAGTGGTTGCGACGACAGGTTACTCCGCAGCGCCTACTACAAAGCGCGGAAGGATTCTTGGTTCGCATCAAATGTGCCGTGCACTCGCACAATTGATCAGGAGCTTGTCCAGGACATGGTGCTGACGCAGCCGGAGGTGGAAGAGCTGCAGGCGGTGCTTGCTCACCCGCTCATATCTGGCAATGTGAAGTCGCATGGCTGGTTTGACTCCGTATACGTGCACTAAGGTGTGCAAGTTGCTGTGCTTTTTTCTTGCGGCAGTGTATAACACAACATGCAGCTGGCCTTCATTCTCATGATCGCAGCAGGCGCACGTGTGTGCAATGCTGCCGAATGTGACCACTTCTTTGACGTAACCATGCCAGCCTGCGCTGCCGATGCGCAGTGTTCTGACTGCTTCGCAGCTCACACGCCGATTCCCGCTGCTGGGTTACCCAAAACTTGTTATGAGTACATGGAACTCATTTATCACCAGTTCCCAATTCCTGCGGAGGAGTGCAATGTGTACGATTCCGGCATATTTGGAAAAGTCATCCGCTGCGAGGCAAAGATGGCAACGGGAAATGTGCAGTGTTTGAGAGGGTCATCAAGGCCAACAGCGACGGCAAGGCCAACGATCGTTGAGCATGTACCTACTGAGGTACACTCAACACTGCCACCAACGATCGTTGAGCCTGTACCTACTGAGGCACACTCAACACTGCCACCAACGATCTCTCCGCCCAGGCCGACGCCACACGGGTTCCCCACGGCGCAGATTACAGCGCAGCCCACATTGCAGGGCACAGCACAGGGCACAGCACAGGGCACAGCAGAGCCCACAACAGAGCAGAGCGCGGCCAGCGTTTTGAGAGCAGGCGCCGTCGCTTCGGCTTTAATAATTGCTATGGTGATGACTTTGTGAGGGAGCAGCACCATGAAAGCGGTAACAGATTAATACACACACACCGGGGTTGTATTTAAGCGACGCTCGGATCAAGTTCCTCGTTCACTCCGTTGTTCTCTGCCTCCAGTGCCGCTTTCTTCGCCCTCTTGCTCACCGGGAAGTGCGGCGATAACAGCCGGCACAGTGAAAAGTATGTGACGGCGTCGTTCTCACCAGGCTTCAGGAGAGCCTTGAGCTTGTCGTCAAACACGATCTGCTTGCCCTGCGTGAGCCCGTTCTCCTTGACGTAGGCATTGAGCTTTGCGACTGCCTCAGTACGCGCTAGAAGCTGGCCACTGGGCAAGCCGAAGAACTCCAGTAACTCCTCTGACACCGGGCCGGGCGCGGCGATGCCGAACTTGGGGCGTTGTTCATCTGTAGCGGCTGCCTTGCGCTTTCCACGCCGAGGACGTGCAGCTTTGTGCTTCAACAGGTTATCCGCAACCCAGGAGATGAGGCGAAGGTGCGCTGTGTCACGCCAGTCTTCGCCGGCGGCGTTGCTCGCGCGGTCAACGATGGCGGTCACGTCCTCGTCCCAGCTCTCTTCACCTATGTTGCGACGGAGCTTGGCAGCGATGGAGCGAAGAGCCACCTTCCCGTCCAGACCGATTGCGTCCTTTGCGATGGCGACAGCGCCTTCGCTGGACTTGAGAGGGGGAATCACGAGGGTGGGAAGGCAGGGGCTGAACACCCACATGTCATCGTGAGCGTCCTCTCCGAACAGCTCTGCAATCTTGGCCTCAGCGGCGAGAGAGTCCTTCACCTGCTGGAGGTAGGAGACGGGGCGGCGTGAAAACCACTGAGGCGGGCACCAAGGGGATGGGTGCCTTGCCTTGTTGGACTTCTTGGCCAAGTCGGGTCTGGCGACCACTTGGAAGGGTAGAAGTCTGCATTTGCTGTTTGCAGGAGGGCCGGTACCCCTCACCGCCATCCACAGCTGCTCGGAGCAGGAACGGGACAGCTGTGCGCCGGGGAGCTCATTCGCAATCCACCAGTCAGGGGCCGCAATGACCTTGACCCGAGGGCCACGTGGCTTCTTGGCTCCGTCTTCGAGCTGCGCAGGCGCAGGCAACGGCGTGTTGGATGGCTGCTCGGCGATGCTCACGACCGCGGCGACAGAGTGGAACGTGAAGCCCCACTTCTCGATCAGAGAGGCTGCGATGCCAGCAGTTGTTGTGCTGCACCAGAGGAACAGCGCAGCGTCGTCAGCAGTCATCGCCGAGATGGGCAGCGATGCGAGCTGCTCCTCGGACAGAGCGTGCCAGGGCGTGTTGATGTAGAGACAGTCAAACTTGGGGGTGGACTGGACAGACGCGTGTATGGCGGCAATTGCTGCATCCGCTTCCTCTGATGTCACAGCGGGCACGGCAACTGGTGCCGGGTCGGCCTCCGCGGGCGGTGTGGCACTCTCAGTGTCGGGACCTGCGACTTCGGCGGCAGGGATGTCCGGGTCGACGGCACCAGGGCCTGATACAGCGGAGTCCGCGATGGCGGCATCGTTGATATTAATTGTGGATGTGTCCATTCTGCGTGTGTGAGAGAAGGTTGTGAAGGTACCAACATTTTTACAGCTTTCCCAGGAGCGCATTCTGCCCACCATTTCCCAATGTTTAAGTGCACGGTACGTGAACTGGGAGACGACCCTTGTCGGTGTGTGTCAGTCACTACTAACACGCCATGTCCATGACACTGGCAGACGATGCCGAAGCACGTTCAGAGGACATCGCTGCGCCGCGAGGCGAGGAGGAGGAGGCTCTACCTGCACCGTCATTTCATGAGAGTGTAGCCATGTACCTCCAAGGGCAAGTGCTGGGGAAGTCGACACAGCTCGCAAAGCTCGGAGAGAGGGCCCAACAGCTCACAGCGGAGATACAGCAGCGCAACGCTTCTCTCAATGAAGTGCGCTCACAACAGCTTCACGTGCAGGGAGCACTGGCGGCAGTCCGAGATCTGGCTACCCGTGTAGAACAAATGCACGTGTCAGCGTCAACTCCTGTGGAGGAGTGATTGAAGTTGCACCTCCAATGACAATTTTCTTCTAAGCACGTTTCGCTGTCTTCATAGTCTTGCACTGCTGCGATGTACTTCCGCATGCTATGAAAGTGAAGATCAAGCAGGTTGGGTACATCGCGTTTTGGCTCAGCAGTGCCGATGTGAGTGACAACGCAGGTCTCCGTGTAGCCTGGAAAGCACTTGCAAACTGGGTCTGCGCCGTTCATGAACGTCATCGCTGTTGGCAGATGGACTTGGAATGCATCGCGAAATGCGCTGTCGCCAACTTTTGGCGACGCGAATCCGAAGAAACTCACTCGACCGGGGTATGCGATGGCTGCCTCGAGAGCACCAAAAGCGCTGATCGCCGCGCCACTACTGTGGCCTGTGAAGACAAGTGCATTGCCAGGTGCGCTCATGTGCTCCGTGATGACTTCAGTCACGAGGGGCCGAAGTGCGCGATACTGTTTGAGCATGCCGCTGTGCGCTTTGACACAGGCACCAGCTTCTGCAAAGTGCGCCTTATCGAGCTCCAAATTGCGCATCCAGTCGACCAAACTGTCAGTTCCCCTGACAGCCAGTACCGCTTCGCGGCCTTGGGGTATGAAGTACGCTTGGGTGTCATTTTTCGCATCACCGAAGAACATGGGAGGTCGAGTTGCATCGACGAGAGCTTTCCAAATGTCAGGCTCCGAGTACGTTTGCGGGAGCTCGCCACGACCTACGGCAAAGGCTCTATTCACCTCAGGTAGCGCGCGATAAGAAAGGTATGCAAGGCGGGCCAGGGCGAGGAGTCGCATTTCCCTCGAGTGTACAATTTTTTTTCGGTTCGACCGACCTTCGGTCGGGCCTGCCGAAGGGCAGTCGGCACGTCATCGCCACCTCGACACCCACTCGCGCTTGCCTTCACGACTAACGACAGCATCCTTGTATGGTAAAGATCTCCACTCATACTTACATTCGTGAGACTCGGCATGTCTATGTCTGGGGCAGAAGAAATATCCACATCTGCACTGAATTCGAGCTGTCAGCTCGATTCTGCGTCGGCACACGGCGCAGCGCTCGCTGATGTGCTGTGGTAAGGGCGGTTTTGGTACATGCGGCGGCGGTTCTTGTGGGATTCCTTTGATATGAAGCTTTCTGCAGACCACACCCATTCTCGTACTCAAGCAAACACAAAAAGTTCAACTGGGACTTCTGTTAAAAATTCCCAGTTTGCCTCAACCGGGATGTTGGTGTCCTGAAGGAGTTGCGTTCACACCCAGCGCCATGCAGCTCACACTGCGGGATAAGCTGCTGCGAGACTGCAGGGACAGTGAGGTGGAGAGTGACGGAGAGACGGTGCGCGATGAAGACGAGGACCAGCTGGGCACTCCGGGTTCCATCAAAGATTTCATCGCATCTGACAGAGACGAGGATACCCCGCAGCAGCCCAAGAGACGCCACTCCTTCAAATTTCAACTCGACACGTCATCGGACGAGGATGATTTCATCGCGCCGCCCGCAAATGCCTCCAAGCGCCGCGTGGACAGGGTGTGCGCAAGGGTCACAAAAAAGTTCAAGCCGCTCGTCCAAGCACAAGATGACGGGTATAAGATTGTGGGGGTGAGGACAATGCCGTGCGGCCGGTGCAACTGCTCTGTCCCCCTGACATTCCACGCCAAGGCCGACTGGCCGAGAGACATGTTTTGGCTGCGATCGACTTGCACACTGTGCAAGACGATCACCTCGCTTTAAATGCAAGCCTGTTTTCAATCACGGACGACCGCCTCATATTTGCATTTGTTGCTGCAACATCCGTAGGATAGCATAGTCTAACTGGTAGTTGTGTCAGCACTCTCCACTCACACACCACACTCACCGCTATGACTTGCAGACAACATCACTCACCCACCTCATCACCATAACTAAGCCGCCGCACGATGCGCCCCTTGGAAACTCTCATCGCACAGGTTGCAGGTTCGATTCCCTCATACGTCGATAGAGAAATTTAATTCCGTACTCAGTGTGCAAAGTTTAGAAGATAGGTAGTGTAGATAATTTTTTCAACACTACATCCGTGTCGCGGCTCATGTAGCATGCAAAGGTGAACAGGACGACGATGGCACATTGCAGACAACAAATATTTTTTCACGGAGAGCGTGATTGTGCAATGCCACCTGATGCCGATGCCGATGTGCTGGACACGGTTCAAGGCGTAACAAAGTCCGCCATTCGGCGTTTGTGCCGCCGCGGCGGTGTGAAGCGCATCAGTGGCCTGATGTATGAGGAGGTTCGCGGTGTCGTTACACTTTTTCTGAAGGACGTACTGCATGATACGGTTTTATACACTGAGAATGCGCGCCGCAAGACAGTGTCGGCTCTAGATGTGGTGTATGCCCTAAAGCGACGAGGGCATCATCTATACGGTTTTGACCATGAGCAGATGCCAGTTTCAAAACAAAAGCGCAGAGCGGGCATAGGGCCACCACCTCCGTTACCCTCGCTGCCTGCTCCGTTACCACCGCTGCCACCACCACCGCCCCCTGCACATCCTCCCACGCCCGGATCCTTGCGCTCTGGCGCTCGGGACGCTTTGCGAGCAGGTGACCTCCCCGCCGCGACGGTGCTGACGCGGCCGCGAATCAGGCGTCGAGCAGAAGCGACGAGTGTGGCTCACACCGAAAGGCACACCTTCATGTACCAGGCGTTGAGGCACCTGCACGTCATGCACGGCTTTCCATTGCCTGACAATCTGGTGTACAGAATCTCTGTCAAACAAGGCGGCAATCGCCCATTAAGATGTACATTGCAGGCCGCGTCTGCAGACGGCCATGTTACTGATCGAGAATTACAGGTGCTTCTTGACCGCCTTTCTGCTGCACGTACTTGGCTGGCGGTATCGCTGGGCCTGTACAACAGAGGAACACAGTCGGGTCATGCAAATTTGATTGTCTTGGACGGGCGCTCCAAGAACGCCATGGTGTATGAGCCTCACGGCGCTGTGTCTGCAAGTTACACCCATTGTCGCCTTGTCTTACAGCAGCGCATGCAACAACTGGGTTGGATTTGCGACAATGTGTCTGTGCGCTACGTACCGGGCAACGGGCCGCAAACTCTGGAGACCACAGACCAAATCACAACAGATGGCATGGTGCAGACGCCAGGCGGATTCTGCCAGAGTTGGACTCTGTGGTTTGCTCATCTGACCCTCCTGCGGTGGCGGGATCTAGGTAACCGTCGGCATATGAAGTTCATAATGGACGAAGATGTGCAGGAGCGTATCGAGGCTATCGGCGCAGTGGGTAATGCACCGACATATGACGTTGAGGATGATGACAGAGACGAGGATGAAGTCGAAATGGACCGTCTGTCGATGGCCCTGCGCCGCTTTATCCTGGGCTTTGCGATACGGCTAACGAAGCTCATGCGCCCGCACTGGGACGGAAGCGCAATCGATTTCTGATTTGCCCATGACCAGGTGCACACTTGTCATCATTTTTTTGTGTGGCTCGGGTATATCACAAATCATGGTCAAGGCCAAGACCGCAAAGAAGACCTCCAAGCGATCGCCGACTGCTTTCCAGCGTTACATGAAGACCAACTTGCCGAAATTCGCCTCGGACATGGGGTTCGTGAAGGGGAACCCGAAGGCGAGCGCTTGCCAGTACCGTGACGTGTTTGCGGCATGTGCCAAGTCGTGGAAGAAGAATTAGACGCGAACTCAAAATGAGACATAATTTTTTCTTTGGCCCTTAATCAAAGATGTCACTGCCTCTTGACAAAATTGTTTTTTGTATAGCCTCGCAAGTGTTTGATGCAGTCACTCCGCTTGAACAGCAGACGAAGATCAGTGCTGAGCAGGTCGAGTACCAGCTGCAGAAAGTGCGCGCAGCGGTCAACAGCACCGACGCCCTCAAGTATCTGACTTGCAGCAACGGCATCTATGCACAACAGATTACGGCCGCAATCTCTGCATGCATGAAAGACGTGCTCGCTGATCGTGTCATCACCCTCGCTGATGTGCCGACGCTGATGAGGTGTGTGCGCACGATCGCTGAGAGCGTCAGTCACGTCAACTCCAAGAGAGACGCTGCTGTGCAGATCGGAGAGCACAGCATCATACCATTGCTAAAAATGATCGTGCTTCTGGTTGCCCAGATGATACTGCCCCCGGCACAATTCGAAATTGCCAACGGCATCTTCTGCATTTCCTTTGATCTCCTCGCCACCAAAGTTGAACCGTTGCTGAAGGCACACGGGTGCTGGTGCATGTAAAGGTATGCTACCGTTGAGGAGGGTTGGCGCTTATAGCCAAGGAGCTGGCTCCAGATGCAGCTCGTCGCCCAGATGATCCTCCCGCGGTGCAGTTCGAAATCGCCAGCAACATCTTCTCCGCCGCGTTCGTGTCACCAGAGTCGAGCCCCTCATGAAAGCGCGCGGTTGTTGGTGTAAGTCCATGGCATGTGGTGATGCACGCTGATGCGCAACGACTGTTCACAGCGTCTGTGACCTCCGAAGAAGAATTGGATCAGATTGTGATTGAGCTAAGGGTGAAAAAATGTTGTAATGATAACAAAGGCTTATGGCGGTCACACAGCTTCTCTGTCCTAGCTGCCCCAAGACTTTCGTGGGGCGGTGCGGTCTGCGCCTGCACAGAATCAACAAGCATGCGTATGTCTTTGATCCTCGTATACCTCGTGTCACCATTTCACCCATACCCAGCGACGAGGACTTAGACCACGCTGCTGGATTTCTCGAAGGAGATGCCTGCATCAGCATTGACGGAGCCAGCCCTTCAATCGTCGCTGTACAGACCATAAAGAAAAGAGATCTACTCGATGAATTGCGCAGGATATTTGGAGTTGGGGTGATAGAGAAAGTTGGCGAAGAGACGGAGACCAGCACAGAAAAGTGGCAGTGGAGGTGCAGGGCTACGGAGAGCATTGCCGTCGCCAACCTCATACAGGACCGTCTTATACAGAAGGCAGGGGTGGCCCGTGTTCTGTCGGAGATGGAGCCTGTTGTGGGATTCGGGAGAAACACACAGCACAATCGCGACTGCATTGTCGAATATAACGCAATCAAGCGCAAGTTCATATCACTCGATGATCTTGACATCATAGCGCGCACGAAAGGCACCTCTGTCAAGTACGCAGATCTCGTCAACAGTGGCCTAGAGTTTCGTGAGATGACCGTGCATTACATTGCAGGATTCTTTGAGGCTGAGGGTTCAATGTGCCTCTCACAGAACAAGAGGAGTAGAGATGATGTCCATAACCTGGTAGTGCAGATCGCACAGAAAGATATGTACATCCTGTACCTCATATTGGCCTACATGAAGATGGGCGTGGTCAATGTGGATGCCTCAGGAGCGGGAACATACGTTGCTAACAGCGGCTATGGGATCCAGGTCCTGAAGCAGCTGCAGCCATTTGTGAGGAGTGCAGCGATCAAGGCGCAGATTCGCATCATTCTTGAAGAAGGTGTGAACGCCAACACAAAGCTCAAGCTCGTTCAGTACAAGGCCAAGCGCCGTGCTCCCTAGTGACTGCAGGGCTTGCAAAATAGCTATTTCACTCATACAGCTTTACTTCTCCCTCACATCATTTCCAAAAAACCTGAAGCGAAACCCATATGTTGAATGTTTCCACCAGCAGTGAAGGTAGAAAGTTGTAGACCGGAAATCCTTGTGCAATCCTCCACGCGCAGCCAATGCACAATGCCAACATTTGAGCCAGTGTCACATGCAACAACATCGCGAGCGCAAAGTTGTAGCGCTTGTTTCTGGTTTTACCGGCTGCGCCGCCCGTCGCCTGCCAGGGCATGTGAGCACCAAAAAGCTTGTCGTATAGCGCTACGAGGTGCGCACTGTATTGAAGCCAGCGTATGCGAACGCATTCGAAGCCGTAATGTTGGGAATTCCATGCTCTCATTGCGCAGAACGGGAACAGGAGTGATGGCAGGGCGAACAGAGAGTTATACCACATCATGAGGTGTGGCCGAGTATACACCAGCACAATGGCAGGCACTGCGTTCACAAAGATGGAAAGCGCCGTCGCACAGTAGTAGAGGCCACCAGTCGCATAGCAACATTTCTGCGCTGGAGTCAGATTCGAGTGCCAAAACTCTGCTGATGTGGTCAGCATCAAGCTCCCTGTCGCCCACCTGTAGTTCTGAGTGAAGAATGCCTTTTTCTCGTCCGGGCAGGTCCCCATGGACAACGGCAGAGGCAGGTACTGTACTCGCCATCCAGCGTCGGTCAAAAGGAAGCCCGTGTAGACATCCTCCGAGAATCCTACATTTGCAGTACCTCCGAGCGGGTCGAGTGCGACGCGGCGGTACACCGCACAACTCCCGACGCAAATCGTCGCGTTGAATCTTTGCCTGTTCTGCTGAATTAATCTGTAAAATGATTCCTGAATTGAACCCGCCCCCCTTTCGACCCAGGTCTGCGTTGGCTTCACAGCAAAATATTGAGGCGTTTGTACTATGCAGATGTCCGGATATGTGAAGTAGGGGACCGTGTGCTCCAGAAAGTCTTCGCGTGGACAAAAGTCTGCATCAAAAATCACGATGACATCGCCATCTGTATGACCGAACGCGTATCTCAAGTTGCCTGCTTTTTTCATCCTTCCGGGATCTGGGCGCCTTATGTAGTGGAACTGGTACTGCCTCGCCAATGCCTCAATAGATTTCGGCCTGGGACCATCATCGAGCACGTGCACATTCAACTTCAACGGATGCCAATTTAACTTTGCTACATGGTTGAAGGTGTTTTGAATAACCTCGATCGGTTCACCGCACGAAGGCAGGAAAATGTCAACTGTGGGGGTATAATCTGTGCACTCTGCTAGCAACTTCTGATGGTTTGCGAAATTGAAATCCTTGCCCCAGACTCCTACAGCAAAGTATGATATGAAGAGGTACATGGTTATGAGTAGCGCCACCGGAGCAAAAAAGGGTTCCACAGACGTAAACAACCAAAGCCCTGTGCACAGCGGGACGCAGGACACGATGCCGAAGCCGATGATGAATCCTCGCTTTGTGTCTACATATGACATCATTTGCACATCTGCAGGGGCGGATGGGAGCACTGTCGTGTCACCACTGTTTTCACGGTGAATGAGGGCGAGCCCCTCTTCCAGCGTTGACGAAGCGCTAACCAGGTATGCCCAGGATCGCACAAGCCGCATCACCAGTGTTGGCTTTAGCACTCCGTTGATATTTTTATTGAGCGGCATACACTCGACGAGCCTCGCAATCGAGACTCTGAGTGCATTTGTGTGCATGCAGGCCTTTACAAGTGACGGCAATGGCGAGTGCGCTCCTGCGCCGCGCGATAAAGTGTACAGAGCAAAGGAAACATGAGAATTATCGGGCTCGTCGGCACCAAAGGTGCAGGGAAGGACACGTTTGCCGACGCACTGGGCCTGCCCAAGTTTTCATTCGCGGCTCCCATAAAGGAGGCGTGCTGCGCAATCTTCATGTTGGATGATGAAGCATTTGAGGATCGACACCTGAAGGAGACCGTAGATCCGCGGTGGGGCATCTCTCCCCGCTCCATGCTCCAGACCCTGGGCACGGAATGTGTGCGGGGTCATTTCGGCGACGACCACTGGATCAGGCACATGAGCATGCGGCTGGAGCAGTGCAGTGAGGACGACATAGTGATCACAGATGTTCGCTTCCGCGATGAGGCAGACTTCGTGAAGGCGCGTGGCGGTGAACTCATCCGGATCGTGCGACCCGCACTCAACGTCGATGATGCACACTCTTCCGAGACTGCCATCCGCAACATAGCATGCGATGCCATCATACTGAACGACGGCTCAAAAGAGCAGTTATGCAAGCAGGCGACTAGCTTCCGCAAGAAAAATATGTCCAGCGTGTAAACAATGTACTTTGCAGATTTGGTTGGCATCACTGCCGTACTGGTGTTTGCTGCCGTCGCTTGTTGTGATTTCAAGACGCCTGAGCTCACAGGTTTTCGCGACAGAGGCACCGTGGTCGTCGTCGTCGCTTCGTGGTGCAGCTTCTGTCATCGGCTAGAGCCAGTGCTGGAGCAGTTGAGGGCTGATGTCGATCTCAATGTGTACACTCTTGACGTTGACGACAGGAATGCAAAGAAATGGGTGGATGCCCTCAACGTTCAAGGTTTTCCGACTGTATATGTCAAAGGGGCAGTGTATGAAGGCCCGAGGACCTTTGAAGCCATCAAGGCAGCAGCCCTGAAATAATGTTGTTTCATCTTGAAATGAAATTCGAAGCGTGGTATGTCTCGTTCACAGCCGTGGCGTCCAAGGAGGTGGTCACGCCTTTTGGTGTTGCCTACGGGAGCTTTGCCAGCGTCTGCCGGGCCGATGAAGAAGTGCAGGTCATGACGAGAGTGCAGTTCGTGCAGGCGATGAGGGGCGTTGGCCATGAGCTCCGTGCAACAGAAAACAATGAGCTGGTATACACTGGATTGGTGACGGATGCCGTGCTCTTTGCTGTTGCAATGCCCGCTGCGTCAAGCGATGATGAGGACGATGACAATCCTTGACTTATTGAAATTATGTAGCACAATGTCAGCACACATGTTTGCCGTCGACGCATCCGCGAAGCTTGTGTCGGTGTATGATGTCGTTCGGCACTTGAAGCCCGGTAAGAGCGTCAACTATCCTCGCACGACCATCGCCAGCATCAGAAATGGCAACGGCGACATTGACAGTGGCATTGTCGAAAGAAACATAGACGGCGTCAAACACCTGTGCGCACCACTCGAAGTCGTGTCGCGCATCGTATCAAAAGTACCGAAAACGACTCAGGAGGAAAAAGAGGCGACCCTGACGGCTGTGACGGCACAGCTGGTCATCGAGCCCGAAGATCAGACAGGACAGCCTCCTGTTGTGCAGGCGACGCTTGCTGAAGCGGCAGTCATGGGACCCGACATCAGCGGGGCCGCAGATGCTTGGAATCATGTTGTACAACTGGCGAACCAATGCGCAGCGGTTGCCATGAACGTGCTGGAGCGGCGCATGCAAGCGGACGAAGCAAACTCTGCGGCAGAGGCAGAATGTATACGTGTCGCTACGGACATGGCAAGGGTGAAGAGGAGCAAGGAATATCTTTACGGATTGATGTTGGCTCGCAGAGAAGGATTTGAAACAGGAAGGGTGTTGCGGGAAACCAGGGGTCTCGAGCATGCAGACAAACCGTTCCCTACACACTTGCTACCGCCACACTTTCGAGGGAAGAACATTCGATTGGAGGACTACTTTGACGGCGAGGAATTACAGATGGTGCGACGAAGGATGGAAGAGCTGTATCTGGAAACGTACGGAGTGCAGAGCGACGATGGATACTTCGAGACAGACGAGGATTTGTTGAACATGGCCATCGCACCACCGCGCAAGACACGGAAGACAGTCGTTTACAAACCGCCTGAGCCCGCGTAGAGCTCATAGGTTCACGAATGCTCACCATCGTAACTCAGCAGATCTCGTCGACAATGCCCTTGTGCATACACTCCGATGCCGTCATCCACACGTCATGCTTCATGAGCTCCTCCAGGTCATCAGAGGCAATGCGCGTGTGCATCAGGTACACATTTTTCACTAGTTTGTCGATGGTTCGCATGCCATCGACTCTATCCCCGACTTGCGCGAGGGTGCCTTCGGCTCCGCCGCTCATCTGGTGGATGAGCATGAGCGAGTTCGGATGCGCGTATCTCACCGCACAAACGACAGTCATGAGCGTGGCAGCGGACGCGGCAAAGCCCTCCACGAAGGAGTGAACCGGCACAGGACTTCTGCAGATCGTGTCAACGATTGCAAGCGCAGGCATGAGTGCCCCACCACTGCTCTGCACATGCAGTTCGACAGGTGGAGGGGAGAGAAGGCCGAATGCCATTTGGCAGAGGCGGCTCTCGAGTGCAGCCTCTTCGAGAGCCGTTCGCAGCATGCTGCAGGTCTCACTCGTCACGTCTGTCGTAAACCAGATCTTGTTCGCCTGTCGCTCTACAGGCAGCACATCACTGGATGCGGGCCTCGAGCACATGGTGCCGGCGGTGATTGCAGCTGCGCTGTGCACAAGCTGTGATCTGGAAAGGCTCATGAAGGCGAAGGTGCGCGGCAGCAGCAGAAGGATGGCGAACAGGCGCATAACAACGGTCAAGTGGATACACACATAAAAACATTGACATTCATCTATTTAGACATTGCGCATGTGCTCGCGTACTCTAGCGCTTGGATGCGCGACTCTAGCGCTTGGATGCGCGCCTCCAGCGCAGCGGCGTGCTTCCTCATAGCTGCAAGACTGGCATCCCTTGCGGTGCTTTCTGTCCACATGCGCCTGCAGCATCGGTTTGTTGCTGCCATGTGATCTTGAACGCTCTTCTTGAATCTCTTGAGGTCCCTGTCCATGCTCACCACCGGATCAGACTGCCTCTTGCCCAAGGCCGTCTGCAGCAATGCCTGTATGCTTGTCTGAGTGTCCAGCCATGCGCGGTCCATGACGGTCATCGGCGCTTGAAACGCAGGTTGCTGCTGCGCAGCAATCTCGGACGTGGGGACGGGCGCGCATGCCAGCAGGCGCAGAGAGCGCGCCGCAGTGGCCTCTTCGGCTGCCACTGCTGGCACAAGCGCGGAAGCAGGCGTTGTCACCTCTGACACCTGCGCGGGCACAGGTGCTGTGTGCTTCCAAGGCAGGTGGACAGGGCCCTGGTCAGATGGACGGGATGACGTCGCAGTTTGGAACGGAGCGGCAGAGTGCATCATGAATATTTTTCTGTGCGCTTCCCTTGTGGCGTCTTGAGCGTTTGTGGTTCAGTGCGCCAGTGGTGCACGACTTCAGCTGGGACTTTACTTGAAAAATCCAGTTTGAGAATGGGAATCCCAGTTGACAATGGGAATCCCAGTTGACAACATGTACCTTCACAACATCACTCCGGGTAATGGTACAGTGCCATTCCTGTGCTCGCGCAACGCAGCGCATGCAGAACTAGGCGCACTGCGGCCTCTTCAACGTCAGTGAAGCCCAGAGGCGAATGGCCCCTGCACAAATGAGTGCCTCCTCATGCATCAGAGATGTTGATGCCCGCAGGCGATCAGTTCGGTCATACCAGTTGGTCGCCGCGGAAAGAATGGAGCAGCAGCTGCGAGCTCGCGCCGTCGCCAGAATGATGCTTGCGCGAAGCGGGGGCATCCCTGAATCCACACCTAAAATGTCAGACGCCTGCGGATCCGCCATTCAGATCTTGTGCGACACGTGCAGAGTCACCTGGGCGGAAGTCTACCAGCACTGCAGCGCATTTATGGTGACCGCCAACATTGTGGCCACCGGATCGCGCTCTCCAACGCTCCTGGTACTTGTCGTCTTCATCCTCCTCATGGCGGAGGCGAAAGTCGAGTGGCTCGAGTGCGACTTCAGAGCGGACCGCCACGACGATGCTGCCGCCATTCTCGAGATGCTCATGCTGGCAGTGCGATCTGGTCAACCACCATCTCACAAGATCCTCAACGCCATCACGTGCTTTGACGCTTTGCTGAGGACAGCGAAGCCCTCGAGTCGAGCCGCCGCGCTCATCGGTGCGCAGCTCCTCTCGTCCGTCACCGACGCCCGTCACGACTTCACAAACAGCCTCAAGTGCCTCTTCATCGATGAGCTGGGGTTCAAGAAGCTGGACACCATGGGGTCGGCAGGAGGAGGGAGGTGGGATGAGCTCACAAGCATCGCAGAGCAGGAATTCGTGGAGAGGAAGACCCGCTGGCTTGCCGCGGTACCGCTGCCGGGGCTCATTTGCGTTTGTCCAAAGCACGACAAGAGGACAGCAAACCTCTTCGCTCAGAGCTGCGCGCGCTCGCTGTGCCGATCCGTGCGCGAATTAAACGCCGCTGCCGTCGACAGTTGCGCATGCCTGCCGATGAAACAATTCATCGAACGAGTCAATAATACAAATTGAATTTCTTTTTCTCTTGACTTCTGTTCATACTATGCTTTCTGTTGCGATACATGCGTCGCCCGTCACTGCTGGTAATAACGGCACACTGCTTGCTATTCCATCGGCGACTGTGGCGTCTGTTGTGTGGGTCAAGGATGGGGTTCTCCTTGCTGACACGACTCTCGCTCTGACGGCACTCGGCGTGGGGTTCTATGAGGTGACCGTCTCCGGAGGAGGCGAGACGGCGACATCTTCCTTTGACCTCACCTACTTTGCGGTTCGCCCCCTCTCGGTCACCGCCATTGTGCATCACTCATCGGGGTTCGACGTGAAAGATGGATCCGTCAAACTTTACATCTCTGACGGCGTGCCTCCGTACGCAGTGAAGTGGTCGCACGGGGCAACCACGACAAAGGTGGTTGTCAGAGCGGGTGAATACGACGCTGTCATCACAGACTTCAGCGGCGCAGTGGTAGCAGCAGACTTTGTCATAACGCAACCTGTCGCTTTCAAGATCGACGACGACCCTCTCGAGGTGACTTTGATGGCCGATGGTGCGGGGCGCGATGCGTACTGTAAAACCGCAACTGCAAAGTCGCTTGTGGCTGCGGCAGAGGGGTGGGGCGAGTGGAAAGCGCAGCGGGGGTATGGTGAAAATGCTCAAGAGGTCTGCAGCTTTGTCGCTGAGCGCGATGGGGCCGCGGGCAAGGCCGTGTTCAACGCGTTCTCTGCGGGCAATGTGTCCCACACGGTGCTGCAAATCGATTCCCGTCGGTCCGTCGATGTCCATGGCGACACGACGATCATGGGCGAGACGTCGACGGTCACTGTTCCCTCTTTCGAGCTGAACCAACACGTGATGATGATTTCTGAACTGGACCCAATAACCGAAGCTGCGGACGGCTGCGGTGTGTCGTATGGTGCACAGCGCGACCACTCGCTGAAGTTCGCATGGGACTGCATGGGCTGGGATGTCAAAGGTGATGCACATGCAGACGCGCTTCTTCTGGGAACAGCGAAGATGAGCCCCAGGAACTTTTACGTGCGCAAATTCGGGTGCTCCGTGACCCTCGATGACTCGGGGCTGACACTCGAAGGCGCGAGGGTGGTCGACGAAGTGCCGACGACGACTCATTATATGAACGACGACGGCGCGACGCACGTCGCGAGCGGCGTTTATTTGGGAGAAAACGAGTTGGGCTGGTTCACGACCAATGGGGGATTTAAAGCCGCCTCGTTCACATGCGGAGATGTTTCCGTGGGACCATCTGGATTGACATTGCCCGGGGCGTCCGTGACCGCTGCGGGCGCCACCGTGGGAGACGTCGAAGTCACTGCCACAGGCCTCAGCATGGGTGCGACTGCTGATTTGAAGTTTGGAAGCGAATGGCGCCTCTCGCACAACATTGAAGAGGACAGCCTTCAAGTCGAGAAGCTGGTTGCCGGGAGTTACCAATCAAAGTTTGCCATCGACTCTTAAAAGTGGCTTTCAAACAAAAACACGCGTAATTTGTGTCGCTCACACAAATGGCGCTCGCCCTCACACCTGGCACTGTTACGAATGTACTCATTTGGGGAACTCCTTGGGGTGAGATCTCGGCCTCGGCGGCTGCGGGAGGCACAGAGCCGTATGTTTGGTCGTGGACGTCGGGCTCCGGAGCGACTGTCATCTCGTCGCAGAATCCTGATGCAAAATTCGGTCTCCTCGCCGGCACCTATCGTCTCTCTGTGTCAGACGCGACGGGCGCCTTCGCGCAGCAAGTGTTCACCATCACCCAGTCCCCGCCTCTTCTCATCTCCGTCGAGAGCGTCACGCCCTGCAGTCGCCACGGTGGCGCGGACGGAGGCGCTTCCATTTCGGCACAAGGAGGCATCGCGCCTTACATCTATTCGTGGAGTTTCGGTGAGCAGACAGGACCTACCCTGAGGGCACCCGCGGGCAGCTTCGTGGGGAGTGTGCAGGACAGCGTCGGGGCGGTCGGCGCGGTGACTGTCCTCATCGAGCAGCCCAACGCGTATCAGGACGACATCTTCCCCCCCGACGTCTCGCTCATGGCGGACGCCGCGCTGCGCGATCGCTTTTGTCGTGAGCTCCATTGCAACGCGGCCTCCCTGACAGACTCCTCAGGAGCACAACTTGATCTGATGACACGAGGCGACGAGGGCACATACGAGCCCCTGTGCACCCTTGTGGCCAGCGAGTTTCCGGAGGAGTCGACTTTCGGGCGGGTGTCGGCGTGGTGCAAAGGCGACGACAGTGAATTCGTCGAGTCCGTGCGTGTTGAGTTCGACGGCGTCACCTTCTTTGGCGATCTGAACTGCACTGGTGGGATTACTCGCTTCGATGTAGAAGTCGTGAACTGTCTGGCACGAGATGTCTTCCTGCAAACCGACATTGCAACGGATGCGGAATGCGAAGGGGGAGGCATTTCGGCAGCGTCTGGCACGAGCGTGCTCTTTGAAGAGGACGAATGGCGGGTTGCAGGCAACTTGCATTTGTTAAATGGCGTGCTGCGGGTGAGCGATGCGGACTACATCGGTGAGGACACATTCGCAGTGTCAAATGGGAGTTGCGGCATCGGTTTTGACAACTCCGGTCTGTCACTGCGTGTTGCTAAGCTCTTGGACAGGATAGCGACTGGTCAGTACGAGTGCACAGACGACGGCTTTTCGCGCATCGGCGTCGACGAGTGGCGCGTCGTCGACGGCACATGGCATGTGACCACTGGACTCACGGGAGACACTTTCGAGACATCAACCTGCAGCCTCGCGCCGACGCGATTCAGCGTCGGAAATGTGACCTTGTCGGACAGTGGGCTGGTCACAGGACAAGTGCAGCTGGGAGTCGACGGCGTCGACTTGGGCGATGGCGGCAGCATCCTGTTTGCAGATGGGTCGTGGCGGATACGCCATGACGCTGCTGAGGATACCATCTTGTTTGAGACATTGAAAGATGGGGAGTGGAAGGAAAGGTTGTGTCTTGATTGATGTGCACAGCTTGAAGTAGGATGTCGCCGCCCCGCCTTCTGTTGGACTCCCAAAACCACCTCAGTCGGGACTATTCTCAGTTCAGGCCCTGTGCATCTTCAGTATGCGACATTCACTCCTTCTCACACAGACACAATGAAGTCTTGGCTGCCGAAGATAGCACGCAGGGAGGTTCCGGATGCTGTCGTGCTGCTATTCGACTTTGTCGATGCAGAGTTGTATCCGCGATGCATGTGTGTGAGCCAGGCTTGGCGATCGGAGGTTTTAAGGCGAAGTCCTGAGCTGGCAGGCCTGCAGACTCTTTACAAGACGCAGAGGGAAACGCTGCATCTCCTCAACTCCAAAAAGGTTTTCAACGTGGTGCATGCGGTCAACAGGTCGTGCGCCCTGTGCAAGCAGCACTTCATGGGCAGCGTCAACGACCGTTTCGGCGTATATGCGCATCTGCGGTGCATCAAAATGCGACTGACACACGTCGAGCACCGCTTCTGCGCTCCTGTGGGCGCATTTCTGATCAACCACCTCCCGAGTGAGCGCGTGCAAGTCGGCGGCATCTACCACCATTGCGTCTGGCGGGAAGCGCACAACGCCATCCCGCGCGAACTGACGCTGGAAGGCTTCCTCGAGACGCACGCAGCGGAATTGTCCGCCATCAGCAAGGCGTACGATCAGCAGGCAGCGGCGGACAGGCAGGAGCGCATCGCGGCGCGACGCAGGCAGCTCGAGACTGCGCGCGCATCGGACGTCGCATTCAATGCACAGTTCAAAGACGCGTGCATCGCCGCCGCCGCTCCCTTCACCACAACGGGCAAGTTGCGCAAGATGCTGGGCGCACACCCCTTCAGGATCATCAGCGTCTCGCGCCCGCGAGAAATGGTGCGACGAGCGCTGTTCGCTCTGGAGCACGCGAAGGATATACCATGCGGCTTGAGAGCATTCGTGCTGGAGGAGTGCGACATAACCTCAGTACAGCATGTCAAGGCATTCGCTCACCGCATTCACGGGTCGCTGTGGCGATTCGCATTTCGCTCGGAGAGCAATCCCGCATTGTGGGTCGACATGGCCCAGCTCAACGACAAGGACGTGTTCCTGATCGAAGACGCTGACAAGAAGGGGTTTGAGGCGTGCAGAGTGCTGCGCGCGGCGCAGGCAGTGCCGCCGTCGTTTGAACGAGAGAAGGTACTCGGCTTTCAATTGAGCTGCTCGGCGACGACAGAGGATTTCGAGCAGCGTGTGCAGGCACTGCGCGCGCTTCCCCTGCACATCGACGCAGTGGGTCGGATCCTGCGGTGGAGTCGCGACATTGTTGCCACCTTCGCCAGCTACGAGAGAGCGCTCCATTGCGCAGGGGCGGATGCATTCGCGGAGTTCGGTGTCAGGTGCTTCACGCTGAGAGGCGACGAAGCAGACGACTTGGCAACGCTGCGCTCTTAAATCAAAGATTCGTTGGCTCGATGTGTTCTCGGTTGCTGCGCTGGTGCAATCACTTCATGAATATGCATGCCAGCATCACATGTGTTTCAGGGGATGCGTTATTTTCTCTGTCCCCTGTGAAGGCACCACACAATGCGATGTTGGCAGCCGAAGATTGCGCGTAGCGAAGTTTCTGACGATGTCGTTGCCATCTTCGATTTTGTCGACCAGCAAGAGTTTCCACGTTGCCTGCTGGTATCCCAGTCATGGCAGCGTGAGGTGTACCGGCGCTGTCCCGAGCTGGCAGGCTTGAGCAGCCTCAGCAAGACGCAGCGCGAATCTCTGCGTCTTCTCAACGCGAACAAAGTGCACAACGTACGCTCCATGGTGAATAGGAAGTGCACCCTCTGCAACAACCACTTTCTGGGACGCGTCAACGACCGCTTCGGTGTGTATGCACATATCAACTGTGTGAAGGATAATCTCACGTACTTGGAGTGGCAGTACTGCCCTCCTGCGCGTGATCTGATCATATCGCACCTCCCGAACGAGCGCCTCCAATTCAATGGAGGCTTCAGCCACTGTGTATGGAGTCAGAGACACCCCGCCATCCCTGCAAACATGACCCTGTCCTACTTCCTCAGTACACACGAAGACGAGGTCCTGGATGCCATCAAGCGTCACAACGAGGCCACGGCGCTGGGCACCCTCTCGATCCGCACCGCCTCCGTTGCCAAACGCAAGGCAGCCGATGCGGCAAGGGACTCGTTCAAGGAGAAGTTTCATGAAGCATGTATTGAGAGAAATGCGCCTTTTCGAAGTGTGCACGGTCTGCGAAAGCAGCTGTGCGCACCTCTTTTCAATCTCATCAACGTCCCGCGCCCTGAGGAAATGGTACGGCGCGCAATGTTCGCCATCCAGCACCGCAACGTAGTTCCCGACCTCCTCCGCCGATATGTTTTCGAAGAATGTGATGTCACGTCAGTGCAGCTCGTCACAAGCTATGCCAATCGCATAGACACGATTGCGTGGAGGTACGCCTTCAGAGCCGGAAGTGACCCCAGGCAGTGGGTTGATATGGCCATCAATGTGAAGGACGTGCAGCTCATTCCCGATGCGCTTAAGCAAGGGTTCAATGCCGCACGTGTTGTGCGCGCAACGCACGAGTTTGCGGCTGACATGGAGTACGTGTTGAGTTCTCAGATCAACATGGCAGCAAGTCTCGAGGACTTCGAAACCAGGCTTCAGCATCTGAAAAGTCTTCCACTTGAGCATGCAGACGTGCGCCACATGGTAACCTGGAGAAGCGACATCGTGGGGATTGCAGCATCGTACAAGCGGGCGATGGAGTGCGCAGGAGAGAATGCCTACACGAGGTTTGGAGGGAAATGCTTTGAGCTCAGGGGTGAGCACAGCGCTGCGCAAGATTTGGACACGCTCATGAGAGCATAGGAAGCAGCAAGACGAAAAACGAAGAGCACGACGAAGACTTCAGTGCACATTTATTGACACGCTGTCGACAAACCGCACTGTTGACATCCAGGTGCCTCAGTCCGGTATGTCCCTGCGACATACGAAAACGACGAAGACAATGAGGAACGCGCAGAGTTGCAGTATGCGCATGTAGACAGTCACCGCAGCAGCATTATGAGCACTCACTCTAGCCTCCAGCGCCCTTGCACCCTCTGCACAATGAACTCATGCTGTCCCAGCCACTGCTTCAGCGGGTCTAGACTGGCCGACCCTCTCATGTGGAAGAATAGCTCATGTTTGCCTTCCTGAGGACTTACAGCTGCAAAGGTGGCGCTTCTGAACTCATCTGCCAACTCCTCCAAGAACAGACCTACTGTTTGTCCCTGATATACCCCCACCACCTTGATTCGCTTGTAGCATCCGGCGGGCATCATCGCTTCTGCTCCTAGCGCTAATGCTATGCTGCTGCTGCTGCGGCTGTGGTGCGCTGCTGGGGCCTGCGCTGTGGCTGTGTCTCTGTTCCATCTGCGACTTCAAGTGGGATCTCTCTCAACCTCAACTAGGACATTGGCGCAAAAAAAACTTGTTGTATATCAAAGCTCACTCCACACCGCAGTGACTGTTGTGTTATCCGTGCCTGAAACTGACAGCTTCGCTGCAAAGC
Organism: Tribonema minus; assembly: GCA_017506865.1. Taxonomy (NCBI): domain Eukaryota; class Xanthophyceae; order Tribonematales; family Tribonemataceae; genus Tribonema; species Tribonema minus. Next base: position 695,780 of record JAFCMP010000223.1, read on the forward strand.
AGATGTAAGAGTTGGGCGATGCGTAGATGCCAAGAGGGGTCAGATCGAACCGTTGATTCGCATTGAAGAGTGTGGCGCAGAAAACGGAGGTGCCTGTGCCTGCTGTCACAGTGCCTGTCGCAGACACAGAGTATGAGACACAACTGCTGCTCGTCGACACGTCCGTCAGAGTGCCCAGGCTCCCTAACGTAGGATCTCGCATGATGTAGAGCACTAAGTTTCTTGATCCACCTGTGACCGCAACGTTCACTTCTCGGAGAAGAATCGTCGTCGTCGATGTGACACCGCTGAAAGTAGGTTTGTTGTATAGCGTGAGCACAGGGGACAACGTGACAGCAGTGATCACTCTGTATCCATCCATTGAGAAGAGCAGCGTGTTGTTGACATCACTGTCAAGGAATGCGCTGAAAGACGCTACGTAAATAGGTGTGGCAGTTGTCGCCGTCGTGTTTGACGATGCTGCCATGAGCGGGAACTGTGGGTTCAAAACTCCAACTGCAGGGGATATGTTGTTGAAAAACTGGCGATGCACGACGATGAAATCATTCATGGGCACCTTCGGGTTGGCGGCGACGTTTGCCGATTGCACCATGAAGTCCGCAATGCCATAGCCTGTGGCATCATACTGCACTGCGTAAACATTGCCATATGCAGGGTTCAGCACCATGCCTGAGGTTCCTGTCCCGTCGCACTTGTCAATATTCCAATTCGCCTGTGTCACCCATGTCGTCACGGAGTTGCTCCTGTATGCGATGCCGAATGCAGGGCCACTGAAACCATAAAAAAGTCCATTGACAGCAGTGCCCACGCCAATCAGCTGAGTGTTGCCGGAGGTTCCTGTGCTGAAGGCTGCTGCGACGACAGCAAACACTGTATTTCCAGGGCCGCAGATACACATCCGGTCTGTTGCCAGAGATGCTGAGGTGTTGATGGCGGCAGCAGAGGACACGACGGCTCTGGCATTGGATTGCGTCACCGTTCCACTCACAAGTGATGTGACGCAGCTGTCCGTATTCACAGCATAGGTGAACGACACTTGAATCCACGGTGACGAGCTCAGTGACTGCTCACGCTCAAACCTCCTGGTTGTGCTTACACGCAAGCAGCTCTGTTCGTCACAGCGAAGGTTGCTGAAGTTCTGATAATCATTTCTGGCTATGAGCGCACTGCGAGTGAGTGTTGCATCGTTTTGCTCAGAAACAGTGGAGTTGAGCTGCGAAACCAATGGTTCGTGCGCATTGCTCCATCGGCTGCAGAGGGAAAAGGATGTCTGCAGCGTGGATGCATTGGTGTAGACAACTCTGAAGTATCGGCCTGGAACTGCACTGATGCAAAGTAACGGGGTGGCTGCGTTTGCTGTGTATGCGGATGTAATATCTGCCGTTTGTGAGGTAATGCCGAACTGCAGAGAAACCCCATTAACAGCGCTTGCGACATTTGAGACGCTAGAGACTCGAATGGTTGAGAAGCGAGCCACTTCTTCCCACGCCCCGGTGAACACACCAGACACCCCAAGCAAAGATGAAGTGGTGTTGAAGATGAGAATGTTTGCATTTGTTGCATCCTCCGTTGTGACAGGATCCGGGTACGTGCTGAGGAGCGTTGACAGCGCAGCCTGTTGAGGTGCGGTGAGCGTTGTGGAGAATATGAATCGAATGTTACCACCACTCACTGTGACTGACGTGAGCGTGGCGAACGACGCCTGCACAAAACCGAAGAGTGCCTGCTCGTCATTCACGCTCTTGGCGAAGGTGTACGATGAGGACATTTACAATGTGCGCACATTTTTCACACATCTTCCTTGAATGTCAGACATACTGCGAGCGGAACGCTCACTCCTGATGCCGTACATCGCGCTGCCACCGTCAAAAACTGTGCTGGCGAGATGCGAATGTCAAACATTGTCAAGTCCATCAGCGTGCTGGCCGTACACTGCAGAGTGGTGCTAAACAGAACAGTGCCGCCGGTGAGAGACGTTGCGGCATTGTCTGACTGCATCGTTGAGGTGTTCGTCGAGATGTCTACATAGGACGCGCCCGTCAAGGTGGGGGAGTCGATGATCTGCACGATGATGCTACCCTTTGTGCCATCAGCGCTCACTGACATTGACTGCAGCACTGCGGACGACTGATTGTTGACTGTCTGATAAGTTGTCTTGTTGAAAACTGTGAGCACGGGCACCGGAGTCGTCGTTGACACGGTTTGCGAGTAGTCCACTGCGCGCTGCCTTCCGAGCACGTGAGATGTCGAGCCGTCCGCAAATGCGCAGAGTGCAGCGACCCGCATTGTAAGGGCTGATGTATTGGTGGAGTTGACCACTTGAGCCATCAGCGGGCCAGAGGCGATCCTCAAACCAGTAGCCGTGGAGGAGTTGCCAAAGGCGACTCGGTGCGCGACGATGTAGTCGGTTGTGGACGACACAGGTGTCGACGCCACTCCAAAACTGCATGTGCCAAAGCCTGTACCATCGAACACAATGATATAGACATTTCCTTTTGTGGGGTCAATCGTGAAAGCGGATGCGCCCGTTCCGTTCAACTTGTCGACGTTGAAGGCCGCCGCAGCTGTCCAGGTGTCGACAGAGTTGCTGCGGACGCAAACACCGAATGAGGTGCCGTTGTAGCCAAAGAATAGGCCGTTATCAGTTCCTCCAATGCCGATGAGCTGGCTCGCATTGGCAGTGCCGGTGGCAAAAGCGCACGCGGCGGTGACTCGAACTGCCCGCCCCACGCCACTGCTGACGAACCTCCTCGTGCTCATGATTGCAGACGAGGCAGCCAGCGCGGCTGTGGATATGGCTGCCGTGCCTGTTGAGAACGCTACTGTCCCCGATGTCACCACCGTCGTGTTAACAACATTCGAGTTCACATTGTAGTTGAAATCGACTTGAACGATGGGAGTCGCACCTTCATTGACAGATAGAGCAGTGTCGAAGGACTGACGTGTTCGCAAAACATTTGTCTCATCGCTGCGCACCGAAACGTAACTTCCTTTGTCAAGTCTCGCCATGTTCAGGTTTCGAGTCAACAGCGCGATCGTGGAGTCGTCGACCGTTGTCGTGGCATCGACAACCGTGTTCACCTGCACGACAGACAGCTTTGTCTGCAGGGAAAAAGTGGTCTGCAGCGTGGTACCATTGGTGTAGACAACGCGCATGTACCTACCCGGTATGGCCGTGACGGTAACGAACTGAATGGCAGCGACAGTGCTGAACACCTTCACAAGATCACCTTGCGCGCTTACATGACCGAACTGCACGCTCAAACCGGAAGCAGCGGACGCCTGATTTGAGAGCACGCTAATGGTCGCTGACGCATACCGGCTGACATCCTCCCATGTACCTGTGAACACCCCGTTTGCAGCGAGCGCCGTCGCAGTCGAGTTGTACAGCGAGACTTGCGCCGCATCGACGACACCGGTAATGGGGTCAACGTAAGCTGCCACGAGCGCCGTGAGGGTGGTCTGCTGCGGACCTGTGAGTGCGCTGCTGAATGTTGTGACAACATTGACACCATCCGCATTGGTTGCGGAAGTGGCAGAGCTGAACGTCTTCTTGACGTATGACAGGTACGTCCCGAGGTCAAGCACTGTCTTGGCATTTGCGTACGAGACACTCATCTTTCCTTGCGAACATCACTTGATTTTTTTCATTCATAACTCGCACATGGCCTAAGCAAAAATGTTTGTTAAATAAAAATGGCGTATGCAGGTCCTCCCGTTCTTCCTTGCGTTCTCGACTTCCCTGCAGGGATCAACCTCATGTTTTCCACGCCGTACACCACTCGAGGCGCGAGTGCGACTTGGGCAGAACGCGTCATCACAATCAACTCAGGCGGTGAGGAGGGCAGCACGTGTTTGATAGAGTCAAAAATGCTTCTGCGTCTGAATCACACTTCCATTCAAGACACATGTATTAGCGTCAAATATGATGCGCCGATCGCCGAGCGTGAGTCCTTCGCTGGCATCGGCAACTGCTCTCGAGGTGTCGTCGTGGGGTACCAGGGTGAAGAGTTCGGGATGCTGGTGATTAGAGGAGGGAGCCGCACGTTTGCCAAGGTGGTACTGACTGGAGCGCCTACGTCGTCGGGGCTTGTCAGCGTCACAGTCGGCGGGCGAACAGCGAACATTGCTGTCGCGAGCGGCATGAGCCTGGGGGTTGCCATGGCGGCAATACGGTACTCAACTGCCTGGAATAATCTGAACCTCGTGGCCTCAAGCCAGTGTGAAAGTATCGAGATTTACACTATCGAGTCGGAGGGCTACCCTGACAGCTTGCCCTCCATAGATTTCGGATCAACTGGTATGACCGGTACCATCTCGTTGTCGAAGCAAGGAAACACGGCCACCAAGGACTGGATTCCGTCAGCGCAGTTTAACGACTACGGCTTCAACGGCCTGGGTGCCATCTTCGACCCTCAAAAATGGAATGTGTTTCGCCTTCGATTTGATGCTTGGTCGAGTGGCGGCATCGAACTCTCGCTCAAGCATCCGCAGTCGATTGAGTTTGTACCGCTGCATACATGGCGCCCCGCAGCAGCAGATGACAGGTTTGACACTGCAGTGCCTTACTGTACGACGACGCGCTGTCAAACCATCGCGGCGACAGAAGCGCCGGCTTCGGGTTTGCATTTGGCGGGTGGCAGCGTCTCGAGCGGTATTCCTGCGACAGCCGGTCTTCGTGCACGGTATCACAGATTATGGCTGAGAGACGCTGTCGCGCTGAGCGTCGGCGGCGATTCTTTGGTTGGCGTACTCGGAAGCCCATTGATGCAAGATGGCGGAGTGAGGAATACGGGCATCGCGACCATTTACAAACTGACAGTAGTCGTCAAGAGCAGTGTGGATGTCATTGCAGGGGTCATGGCCAATGGAATCGTAAGCGCACCCGTCACCTGCACGCGTTACCTGCCGTGGAGCGCACTCAACGTAGCGGACATATCAGGAACTGTGACGGTGACCTCAGGGTTCCGATACAGCGAGGCATTCATTGCAGCAGGAAACGATGAAGTGGTGCAAGTCGAGACTGATCAGCTGTGGTGCGTGCCGGGATCCTTCGTAGCGTTCACGGTGAAACCCGCGAGAGCATCAGATGCAAGTGCGATAGTAGACTCGGTTTCATTTTCAGCAGAGTGGTACGAGACTTGAAGGTTGGTTTCAAAGAAATATATTCAACGGCTGCCGTAGTACTCAAGAGAGAGCCCAAAAGGGATCTTCAGCCTCTGGTCGTACGAGCGATGCATGAGCAGCTGTTGCGAGGGCCCGCCGTCCAAAGCCTTTCGGTATGATGGTGGCAACATGAGCTTTCGAAGCGTCGTGGGCAACCGACCGAGCTCTGTGCTGAACGCCTCACAAAGCCGCAGGTCAAGCACCTCAAGCTCCTGGGGCAACTCGTAGAGGGTAGCATCAAAGCACTCGTCGGCAATGATCAACGCCTTGAGGCGGGTTGGGAGTTGCCCGAGGTTGCCCGGGAGTGACTCCATTGTGTCGCTACTGAATGAGAGCTGCTCTAGACCCTGCGGGAAGAAAAAGAGACTGCATTCACACGTGTGGTGGTACTTCGTCTGCAAAATCTTACAAGTCCTGAGGGACTCGAGGGGCCCGAGGTCGAGTGGGCACGTTATCAAGCAGGAGAACAGCTCCAGGTCAATGATGTTGACGGGCATCCTCATGTCTGTGAACACGTTCTTGAACGTCGCGCTCCTGATAGAATCGTTGCAAGGCAGCGCGACATGCCCTTCCGAGAAGTACTTGGAGACGACTCGAAGCTCCTGAAGTCCCGCAGGTATCGGCAGCTCGAGATCCCATGGAGTGTCGATTGTCGCCGTCAGCTTGCCAACGACGCCTGTGTAGCTCTGCAGGAACGGGACGATCCACGTCAGTCTTCCTGTGACCTTCAGATGCGCGATGCATCTCAGCGGGGGCGGCGCCATCTCGTCTGTGATCTCCAGGGTGTGAAGGTTCTGGGGCCACCAGTCCGGCGTCCAGTCCGAGAGCTTGAGAGATATGATTTCGCAGCGCCTTCTGACTCCATAGTAGCGGAATGCGCTCTTGGTGTCCACAGCCACTGCTACATGCGGGCGGACGGTTGAACTCGTAGTCAGGGACCATGCAGATTTGGGTAGGAGCTCGCTGGAGGCCATCTGCTGCAGTGCCACCTCCACGTCTGCATGTGGCGTGCTGATCTTCTTGCGCGCCTTGCCACGTCTGGCCAGCACGAAGGGTGAGTCCGGGGCATGATACATTTGCGTTGACTGAGTGGCAGGGAGTTGTGCAGTCTCTTGTGATAACATCCCACCTGAAGTTTGAAATCCTTCTTGAGGTTGGCGTCAAGCAAGGAAAACGTGTTCTTCAACATCCACGTCAAACTCTGAATGTGATGGCCGGTGAGGCTCTTCAAGTCGTTCTCTCTTCAAACGAAGACGCAGACGGCAAACAGCGATTGCGTGCAGCACCCAGATGATGAGAGCGTACGTCGACGCGAGCACGAGCAGCGCCGCAGCAACCGTGAGGGTCTCGATGACGAAGCGTATCACTTCGTTTTCACCGAATGACATGGTGGTAACATATCGAAAACATAAAACGGAGGTCTGCTCAGATAGTGATCTCATTGAATGCTAGGAATTCGGGCAGGCTCAACCGCGTGTCGCCATCGAGATCTTGAGATGCCAGCGCTGCAAGCCAAGGCGCCGCTCCTCTCTCCCGTTCATCAAATGAAATGGTCCCATCAGCATCTATGTCCACCTCACATGCAGTTCTTATCTCGTCTACAGTGATGAAGCCGTCGCCGTCGCTGTCCACAAAGTTAAAGAATGCGGTGAGTGCAATCGCGTCGGCCATGATGTTCTGAACAACTGTTCATCAATATTTTTTTTTCACACACGGCAACGCAGGTTTTGTCGGCGTGCGCGTCTCACGTAGCATCCATGCGCCGTTATTATCGCTTTCTGTACTCAAGCCATGTACAAGACACTCGATCTGTTCAGCGGCATCGGAGGTCTGACTTATGCACTCGCCGGCGTTGCCGAGCCAGTAGCCTACTGCGATGTGGATCCTATCTGTCGCGCCGCTCTCACTGCTCTCTTCGGAAAAGGGCTGCTGCCACGTGCACCCATTCTTGATGATGTGAGGACGCTGAGGAGGGAACACATTGACGCAGAGGTCGACATGGTGACCGGGGGCTTTCCATGCGTTGGCTTGAGCCCGCTGGGAAATAGGAAGGGCTTGCAGAACGAGCAGAGTGCGCTCTTCTACGAGCTGGCGAGAGTCGCCCAGGAGTTCGCTCCCGCCTTCGTTTTCATGGAAAATGTGCCTGAGGTGACATCGGTTCTCAAGGCGGTTCACGAGAAGATGAACGAGTTGGGGTACGACCTACGCTGGTGCTGTCTGTCGGCAGAGGCCGTCGGCGCGCTTCACGTGCGCAAACGCTGGTTCTGCCTCGCCACCAAGCGTGGTGATTCACGTGTCCTCGATCGAGACATCGACGGGGGTGTGGCGATGCCGGACTGGAACGAAGCGCACGAGCCGAAGCGGCTTGAGCCTGACTCCAAGCAGCGCAAGCAACGCTTGGCACTGCTGGGCAATTCTGTCGTTCCGCGGTGCGTCCGGGCTGCCTTTTTCCACTTGTGGAATGCGAAGGACGAGGGGACGCCGTGTGCACAGTACATGATGCACGGCTGCACCCGCGGCGCTCAAGTGCTCTCCTGCGGCCCTCCACCGATCAACAGCCCTCCTCCTCCGCTGAATCTGGTCTTCGATCCTTCGGCATTCTCAACTGGAAAGCCGCCGAGCGTTCAGTGCAAGAGGGAGACGGTGACCGACACTGCAGTCCGGCGGTCAAAGTGGTCGACGCTACGCCACGGCATGACCGGGGCGTGTAATGTGCTGACGAAGCGCAGCATGCGCGACTTACCCACTCAAGTGCGCTTTGAGAAGGGCACGACCGGAGATCGGTCGTGGCAGATGTCGGCTGCCTTCGGGGAGTATTTAATGGGATATCCGTTGGGTTGGACGGAGCTGATCTGAATCTCATCTTCTCGCCAATGCCACTCTCGAGGCATATATAACTGTGCCGACTTAAGTTCTCTTTTGACGACTGGAAAGACGTACTTGCTGCAAACACGAATCATGTGGCTATGCATACAACACAAATTATTTGTCTCTCTCTGCGCTTGCTGCTCGCATTTTGATAATGAAGTGAAGAAGGCTCTTACATTGTGCCAGAGTGTCTACACGATGATCCGTGTACCCGGCGAGCACGCGCCGACATGCGTCAACATCATAGAGCGAGTCGATGCCGCTTGACGTGACAGGTAGCATTTTTTGAGAACAACATATTTTGTTCACTCAACGCGGGGTGATGTGTCCCATGATCGTGTACACTTTTTCACTCGGTGCCACCAGAGTGACACCTATCTTCTTGACGATGAAATCTTTTCCGGTGTAATAGTCGACCATGCGCTGATTGGGCTCACGAATCAGCACGTACAACGGAAGCTTGTAAGCTTTCTTCATGGCATAGACCTTGTTGAGAATGAGACGCATGTTGAAGCCCTCTGAAGAATCGCGGCACAGATCGTGAAGCCAGAGACCGTTGTACACATTCCATTTCGCTTTCTCCACCGTGGCCGCCGCGACGTCCTCGCCGCCCTCAGTGGCGATGATGATGGCCACGCAATCAACGTAGTGTTCCGTGTGCAATCTCTCAGAGCTCGTCAGGAGGGGTGGTCTGCACTTTCTCATGACCGCCTCGAGTCGCGCAAAGGGTAGAGTAGGTTTGTGTTTGAACACGACAACAGGCATGAGGCGTGATATGTTCATGAATAGATTTAAAAAAATTTAATGCAGCCTCTGCATGTGCACTTCAAAAAAATGTGGTGTATGACTACACGGGCATCTCTTACACCCTCGTGACAATGACAACCGCCGTACTTGACACGTGTGTGCGGGTGCCTTTCACTAACACCGATGATCAGAGGAAGTGTTTGCAGCAGCTTACAGTGCAGCAAAAGGCACTCAGCGCGCTAGCAGACCCCGGCACACTGGTGGCGTACACCATACGAGGCAAGGTCCTGGAGGTGCCTAAGTTGTGGGGTCTCCACAACTTGCGGCAACTGGGTGCTTCCACAGTAGAAGACCGTCAGATTCGTGGAGTGTCTCTCCACGATGAGGATGTTGTCTCCACCATCACGCACCTCAGGCCTCACCAATTGGAGGCCACGGACACGATTTTACGGGCATTTGAGTCGAGTGAATACGGAGGAGGGGCATTGCTGGTTTTACCATGTGGCTACGGCAAGACCATCACGGCTCTTCATGTAGTGGCTAAAATGAAGATGAAGTGCCTTGTCGTGTGCCACACCGATGTGTTGGTGTGCCAGTGGGCAACGGCCATCGCACAGTACTTCCCAAATGCTCGTGTCGGCAAGATCCAGCAGAACATCTGCGATGTCCATGACAAGACCCACATCATCGCATCGCTCAAGTCCTTGGCGATGCGCGAGTACGACATGACGTCTGCGGGGTGTGATGTGATCGTGGTCGATGAGTGTCAGCATGCAGCTGCGCTTCAGCTGAGCAGAGCGATGTCGAACGCAGGCTGCCGCTACAGACTCGGCCTTTCAGCTACGCCAACCCGCCCTGATGGCCTTTCAGTGTTCCTGAATTGGAGTATTGGAGAGGTGGTGTACGAAGTGAAACGTCCGCCTGCGGACGACCTGCGTGTGTATGCTGTCATTCTGGATGAGGGACCCGTGTACATGAAGACCATTCGCAAAGGAGGAAAGTCCATCAGCAACATGGCTGGAATGATCAACCTGCTCACGGACATGACCATTGCGCGAGCGGACCTGCGTCAGCAGGTGGCGGCAGCGTGGATAATGCTTTGCGCTTCAAAGGGGCGCAAGCTGATCATCCTATCGGACCGCATCTGTCTCCTGCGAGACCTGGACAGAAGAGTGCGGGACACTGTAACAACGGGGTTCATGATCGGCACAGCGAAGAAGGCTGAACGTGCTACTGCTGCAGATTCACAGGTGGTATTTGCCTCGTATGGAGTCGCTGCCGAGGGCCTCGATATTTCTGTAGATACTTTGCTCTTGTTGTCTCCAAGAAGTGGAGAAAATGTCATCACTCAATGTGTGGGCCGCATTCAGAGGGGGAGAGGTAGATCACCTCTGGTCATTGACCTTGTAGATTCGGTAGCACCATTTCATGGCATGTTCGCCAAGCGGCTGCGTGTATACAAAAGTCTGGGTGCGGTGCTGACCAAGTATGATGAGGCGCGCAACGTCATTTCCTAGAAACTTTTGTGAGATGCACAATGAAGTCACCAGATTGCAATCATTTTTATGTCCGGGTGTGTTTGAAATAGGTGGTTTATTTTCTATATCTCATCATACAGCCACACACAATGCTCTCTCTCATGCGTGTGAAGAAGGCACGACGAGGAGGTGGTACGTGCTCTTTTAGAAGGGGTGTGTGTGGCACATTAGACTGTGCCAACTGCTTCAGCCGCAGCTTTGCGGCATTTGAAGATGCAAGCAAGGTGGCCTGCTGGATGACCGAGCGCAATAATGGCCTGCATCCATCTCAGGTATGCTTGGGCACAGACACTCGGTGCTGGTTCAAATGTGATGGAGTGTGTTCAGGTCACACATTTCAGACACAGCTTAAAAACATCACGGGGAGGGACCGAACGTGGTGCCCATACTGCGCGGTGCCTACTCAACGCCTATGCGACGACCCGGACTGCGGGCACTGCCTTGGTCGGAGCTTCGCTGGATTTGAAGACAGCGGAAAAGTGGAGTGTTGGTCTAAGGAGCGGAATGGTGGATTGACACCACGGGACGTTTCCATGGGGTGCAACAAAGAAATTTGGTTTTGTTGCAAACAATGTGGTCATGACTTCCAGTCAAATCTCAACAGCATAACAGGGTTGTGCAGGACATGGTGCACATACTGCGCTGGTAAAGCGCTGTGCAGCGACTCCAACTGTCAGCACTGCTTCCAGCGCAGCTTTGCTGCATTCGAAGATGTTGGAAAGGTGGAGTGCTGGGTAAAGGAGGGAAACAATGGACTGACTCCGCGGGATGTCGCTATGGCGTGCAACACAAAGTTCTGGTTTTGCTGCGACCAATGCAATCATGACTTTCAGCAGTGCCCATGTGATGTCACAAAAGTAAAGGGGACTTGGTGCCCATACTGCGGGGGCAAGGCGCTGTGTGACAACCCAGGGTGCCAATATTGCTTCCAGCGCAGTTTTGCGGCATTCAAGGATAATGGTAAGGTGGAGTGTTGGTCTACTGAGCAGAATGGTGGACTGACACCACGGAACGTCACCATGGCCTCTAACAAAAAAATCTGGTTTCAGTGCAGCCAGTGTGCACACCCGTTCGAGACATCCCTCAAGTGTGTCACAAGAACAAACGCGTCCTGGTGCCCTTACTGCGCAGTGCCTACTCAACGTTTATGCGACGATCCGGACTGCGGGCACTGCCTGGGTCGGAGCTTTGCAGGATTCGATGATGCGCTTAAGGTAGCATGTTGGTCCGCGGAGCGCAACGGCAGTATCACACCGCGGCAGGTGGCCATGCGAAGCGGCAGCGGCTTCTGGTTTGTATGTGACGGCGGATGCAACCACGCTTTCTGGGCCACACTTGTTAACATTACCGGCCCGGCACGACAATGGTGCCCGTACTGTGCAGTGCCCTCGCATATCCTGTGTCAGAACTCGGACTGCCAACATTGCTTCCACCGGAGCTTTGCATCATTCGAAGATGCTCGCAAGGTGGCGTGCTGGTCGATGGAGAGCAACAAGTTGACGCCACGACAGGTCTTCATACGCAGTGACGCTAAGTACACTTTTGTCTGTGACGGTCCCTGCAACGGCCACTCCTTTGATGCATCGCTGTACAACATAGCCGGTGAAGGGCGAAAATGGTGCCCTTACTGCTCGCGGAACAGAGTGTGTGGGAAGGAGTCCTGTGAGTGGTGCGGGGCGGCGTGCACAATGTGTGTGCTAGACTGCGACCCGCGGCGTGGAGTACACAATACCAAGGACGGTCCCATGTGCGCAGCGCACTTCATCAGGAGTCCTCACTGCACACTCCAGCAGCGCGCCAAAATCTCTCTGGAGATTCACTTCATCGCGTCCATGGAGGTTATGTGCAGTGACCGGCCTGGGGGCTCAACGTGGGCGCAGCCAACCTCATGGGACTGTGCGGTGCTACCGGGGCTCAGCTACAAGCCGGACCTGATATGGGCGTTTGACACACACGGCAACGTCCTCCAGATGGCCAGCTCTCGCAAGATTGACCTAGGTATTGTCACACGCGTGATCATACTGGAGGTGCTCGAGGTTGGTATACGACAGCACTCGCGGGCCCGCACTGTGTCAGACGAGCGGCGTGAAAGCGAGATTCGCATGACACTGCTCAGTGTACCGGTTGACTTTGTGTACGTTGTGGTAGCGGCTTACAATCACAAAGGTGCTCATGCGGAGGACAGATTCTTTGCCAGGGGCTGTGCGACAGACCCTGTCCCCGGCAAGGAGTACGAGTACCACATAGTACCTGAGCGTCAGAGCGCGTGGAGGACACGTGTATCAATGGTTGTAGAGTCCCTGGACAGGGCCTACACCGCTGCGACAGGCACAACCATTTGGATTGGACACTGAGTGTGTAGCCTGTGTAGACACTACCATTTTGCAGAGCACAAAGAGTAAATGTATTACATGAAGCACACTTTTTAAGCTTGTGACTGCCTCGAATGGCACTACACCACGCCAACAAAATTTACACTTAGACAAAATCACAATACTACAAATGGCGCATTTAAATCTCATCAGGTAGTGTCTGTCATGCGCAATCCTTGGATTCAGTTCCTCGTTAGCAACGGCGGGAGGGGGCTCACCATGAGAGAATTGAGACGCAAGTACCGCGTTGAGAGGCCGAAAACGAAGCGTCCTGCACCTAAGGCGCGGCAGCTGTCGGCACGCAAGGCGCCTAGGGCAGTTTCAACATCTCTGAGGCGCCGGAGCGCATCGCGTGAGACAAGCCGCGGCACAAAGCCGGAGAGCTTGGGCGAGACACCGAGTTTCGTCGAACCACTGAAGGTCGAGCTCCGCTCGATTTACGAATATAGCACGCAGCTGCTCCGACGTCCAGACCCGAAGGCGTACAACGCATTTCAGAGTGACATCATGAGCATTTTTGATCGTCACGGTCTGCGCGCAAGCCACTTGCATGACATTTTACGAGGCATCCGAGGCGCACACGTTTGGGTCGTCGAGCCGCAGGATTACATCAATGTCACGAAGCTCACTGCTTCTTCTGACGAAATTGTCCACAACTATTTTTCACTGGACGACAAGTCGCCGCGCATTTTGGACACCGGCGATGGCCCTGGTTTTGGCGACCGCTATTACGTGGCCAGTGCTGCGTTGTTGAAAGCGCTTCATGCACGCACCCGGATGATACAACGGTGATGGTGATCGTGACCCTCTCCGCAACACGTGTTTTTTTTGTTTTGTTCACACCAAACATGGTGACTGACCACACCACGCTTTGCCTCATTGCGGTCGCTGCGGCGATTACAATCTCCACCGGGCGCGCCGCACCGGCAATACTCGTTGGCATCGCCGTCGGTACCCTAGTAGCCACGCAGATCCCGCTCGGCGGCGTCAAGGGCAAAACTTCAGACACCTTTTCCAAAGCAAAGCATATGCCACCCAAAGTGAAGCATATGCCACCCCGGGCTCCCGCGCGCGGCCGCAAGCCCCCGAAAGTGGTGCTAGGGGCCGCCGACCCTGCTCTGCCCCCTCTCTCGCTCACATCCGCGGGCGTCTTTGACGCGCAAATGTTCAAGCCGTCCAATGCTCTTACACCTACTGTCTCATCGCAGATGGCGGCGAAGATCGCGACAGATGCCGAAGTGCGCGTTGACACCGAACGTCGCACGGCGTTTCTCAACGATATGTACGGGCTACAAAAGCCACAAGAGGCGCCCGGGCTCGAGACAGTACAAACTCTTGCAGGCATGTACAAGCAGTGATGATGACAATCAGAAACCTCATTCACCGATTCAAAGTTGATTTACTTCAGCCTCAGGTCTGAGCGAAACGGTGCTGCGACGCCTTGAAACGTTAATCCACGAGGGGTGACATTGATCTCCCCGCGTTCACTATGAACATCAGTTATCCGCAACGCCGCTTCGCTGCCCAAGACGCTCACAGACGCGTATCCCTTGTGCGAAGCCCCGCTGGGAATGGCGGCGCCGACGAAGCGACTCGCAGAAGGTTCAGTGAACGTGCGATTTGAAAGGGCATCCATTGTCGGTCTCCCAGTGCTCGATTCATTGAAAGCAGCCGCAATGTTCGCGTTCATGCTGCTCGATACCAGCGCTACAACATTTTTTCACATGATGAGTTTCATTTTTTCTTTGTCGCTTTCTTCGCTTTCGCTTTTGCCACCTTTGCCGCTGGCTTCTTCGCTGGTTCTTCACCTGTTGACTCCATCGCATCCTTCCACACCATGCGATCCGCTTCACGTATCCCGTTGACATGAATTGCGGTGTAATGCAGGCTATTCTCTAGCCCCGAGTGCCCCAATACACGCGAGACGAAGAGGTTGAGCGACCACTTGTGTGGCAAGCACAAATTGTAACAAACCACTCCGTACCCTTCCCTGAAATCATGGAACTTGCGTCCCGGGCCAAGCCACTGCCGAGCAGCGACGTTGCAGCGGCCGCTGTACTTGGAGTTGACGGCGGCATTCGACATATCGCCGCAGGGCTTCATGCGTCGCAGCCGCGACAGCGCCACCTCCACGCTTCTGAACGGACACAGAAGAGGAATGCGGTAAGGATGATCTTCTGCGCTTCCCGTCTTGGCTTGCCCGCTGAACACCGCGCTGGTAGCATCGGCGCCCGCAGAGAAAGACCCAGTCTTGAAAAGTTCGATCATCCTGCGGCCCGTCAATAGAGCCAACGCGCAGGCAATGTCGAAGGGCGCCGAGATGTCGTCTTCGATGACCCCCCTCGCCTTGTCGACGAGGACTCCCGCATCGAGTTCCCACGCTGAGGAGCTCTTCTTGTCGAGCGCATCCTCACCTCTCTTCTTCAGGGCGATCCTCTCGCCGTCAGTCAGCCTCAACTCCTTCATGTAATCAGGAAAGAGGCGGATGTCGCATATGATGGCGTCAATCCTCGCCTCCCCCGTGAAAGCTATGCGCCGGGCGGCCCGCTGTGCCTTGTGCTTGTCGGCCAGCGGCAGATCGTGGAACTCGCGCAGCTT
Organism: Tribonema minus; assembly: GCA_017506865.1. Lineage (NCBI taxonomy): Eukaryota > Xanthophyceae > Tribonematales > Tribonemataceae > Tribonema > Tribonema minus. Next base: position 711,069 of record JAFCMP010000223.1, read on the forward strand.
GGTGACGGCCTTTGCCAGCGCCGGCTTGGTGACACGGGGCTCTGTCCGCAGCAGCTCGTCCGCTTTGATGATGGACGCCTCCGAATCAGCGGGGTAGGCGTCATGGTGGTGCTCCAGCGTCATCCAAGCCTTCTTCACGCCGGACAGGTAGGTGGCGAGCGATTTCGGCCATTTGTCGCGGATGTAGCCAACCACACCGGCAGCGTCGCCGCTGTCATCGAGGTAGCACGCGATGGTACTCAGATTTACTTCACTCATGTTCACAATGCCTTGATATAATAAATGCGCTGCCGACTGGCGAGCACATCGGGCAACAGTGATCACCCCGCAGCATCACCATCAGCAGCAACATGACATCACACGTTTTGGACCCCATCGACATCTTGCGTATCTGACATGCCTCGTGAACTGTAATGATCACCATTATTATCTCCGCCCTGTCTCAACCGAGTTTGCGTTGCACACACACCATGTCTGTCGCACCCGCAAATGCAACAATCAGTGTTGCCGGCGGCGACACCAGGGCTTCGGCTGTGGTGGCTATCAGCACGCTCGGTACCGATGCGACGTACACGTACGTTGTCAGTCGGTCGTCTACAAACTCTTCGGGGGCGGCAATGACGGACTGCGGCACTTGCATCGCGCAAACCTCCTCTCAGACCGTCACAGTCACCGGCCTCACCGTTGCCACCACTTACTACTTTTGGGTTCGCGCTCAGAACAGCAGCACCCTGGCCTACACTGTCATCTCGTCATCGTCTGCAATCACGACAGTCACCCCACCATCAGGGTGCACGGTCAACATGAACTCTGGCACATCAAGCGGGGGTAATGCCACCGTGACGATCACGACGCTTGGAACAGCTGGATACTACAACTACTTCCTATCCAGTTCCTTGACCTTCTCACTAGCTGCTAATATGACAGATGTCGTGTCGCTCACGCGCCAGACGTCATCACAGATAGTCAATCTCGTGGGCATGTCCTCCGGCACATTATGGTACGTTTACCTTCGCGCACAGAATGTCAAGTCGGGACTGTACACTGTCGTGTCGACTGCGGGAGTCGGGTTTAACACTTCCAGTGCCACCGCGCCCTCAGGCGGAACCGTCGGGACGCCGACCTCCGTCACTGCCACATCTGCTACCGTAGCGGTGACCATGACGACCTTCGGGTATGATTCCCTCTACAACCATTATCTGTCGAGTTCGCCCACCAATTCCACAGCAGGAACGATGACAAACTTGAAGGTGATGGTTGCGCAGACAGCGTCGCAGAACGTTTCCCTGACGCTACTCGCACCATCCACTACAAGTTACCTCTTCTCGAGGGCGTTGAATGTGGTCACTGGGGCCTACACGTTCATGACCACCACAGGCGTTGCCCTCACCACTCTCGGTACTGGGAATGCTCCTGCAATAGGCACTCTGTCTGTAACTTCAGCGGCGTCCACAACGGCCGTTGTCGCGCTCACACTCACTACGCTGGGGACAAACGCTAATTATGCCTACTACCTGTCGTGGTGCGCCACCAATTCTGTGGGCGGTGTTATGGCAAACGTCTGTATCATCAGGCCCTGGACCATAGCACAAACGGTGTACCCATCGGGCCTGCCGGCAGGCACATCACCTTGGCTTTTCGTGAGGGCCAAGAATGTGTTGACGGGTACTTACACAGTCCTGAGCTCCTCCGGCACGCAACTCACCCTGTCTGCTGCGAGCTTGTACTACGAGGCCGCCGCGCTGACAGCCTTCGACCCGGGGGCGAGCGATTATTTCGGATCCAACGTGGCAATCAGCGGAGGTTACGCCGTGATTGGGGCATGGGCTAAGGACCCCGTCGGATTGGCAGACTCGGGAGCAGCATATGTTCTGGAGCTCGACAGCGGAACGGGAGAGTGGGTGCACAGCACTGTCCTCTATCCCACAGATGCGTACCCAGGCGATAGCTTTGGTAATGGCGTTTCCGTGAGCGGAACGTACGCCGTGGTCGGAGCCCCCCAATCCGACCCGACAGGAAAGACGGACGCCGGTGCTGCGTACGTTTTTGAGCGTAACTCGGGTACAGGGGCGTGGGAACAGAAGACGAAGCTCATAGCCAGTGATGCCATGCCGAGTGACAGCTTCGGCCTCTCCGTTGGTGTAAACGGCACGTATGCAATCGTCGGTGCGTATTCCAAGAAACAATTGGGCATTGCAAACTTTGGGGCGGTCTACGTCTTTGAGCGCAATGTCGGATCTGGAGTGTGGGAACAGAAGGCCAGCCTTTACCCTAGCGATTATCTCGCAGGATCGTACTACGGATCCAGTGTGTCAATCTCTGGGACGTACGCCATCGTTGGAGCGTATCAAAAAGCAGGAGGAGGAGGAGCTTATATCCTTGAGCGAAACGCGGGCACCAATGCGTGGGAGGAGAAGGCCATCCTCACGTGTCCTGACGCCACAACCGCGCAATTTGGCAGCAGTGTGGCCATTGACAACTCGTATGCCATTGTCGGCGGTCCAGCTAAGTCGGTGAGTTCATTATCATCAGCTGGCGGAGCATACGTCTATGAGAGGATCAGTGGCACGTGGACGCTGACTGCGACCATAAATAATCCCGATCCGGCAGCATCGGATTCGTTTGGAACTGCCGTGACCGTGAACGGAATCTACGCGGTCATTGGATGCAACGGTAAAGATCCAGCGGGGAAAAGCGGTGCTGGATCGACATATCTGTACAAGAGAAACTCAACAACGGGGGTTTGGGAGAATAAGATCGAGTGGACTGCCAGCGACGGAGTCGCGAGTGATTCATTTGGAACATCCGTCGGTGTTTCTGGGACCCACGTCCTCTCCGGCGCCTACCGCAAGACAGTAAATGGAGTTTCTCCGGCGGGAGGAGCCTATGTGTACGAGCTCTCTTCCACAACTACCATTTCTCCTCTGGCAACCATCTCAGCGCCCTCTACTGTGTCCACAACAGATAACGCGACAGTCACCATAGGAACTCTTGGAACGGACGCGGATTACACATACGTTGTCAGCTACAGCACCACCAATGACTCGACCGCGGCCATGGTAGATTTCGGAGCATGTGTGACACAGACTGCGTCGCAGAGTTTCGCCTTGTACGGCTTAGGTACGTCGACGACCTATTACCTGTGGGTGCGTTCAAAGGTCTCCAGCAGCTCGGCGTACGCTGTCATTTCCTCTGCTGCGACGATCACCACCACGGGATTCTGGCCTCCTGCTGGTGGCAGTATCACCCTTTCCAGCATCACCCAGCTCAAGTGTACAGCCACAGTCACTATGGGAAACCTTGGCGATGTCGGCATGTATGACTACTTTCTCTGCAGTGCGCCCACAAACTCCACCACAGGTACTATGACCGATCTCGTGGCGATGACGAGACAGACGGCGTCTCAGGCTCTTTCGGTATCAGGACTAGTTCCCAACACGACACAGTATCTGTTCCTCCGGGCCCAAAGCATCTCCGATGCCTCTTACTGCTACATGACCAGCACCGGAGTCACTCTAACAACAACTGCAGGCGTGGCACCGGCAGGAGGGACAGCAGGTACGCCCTCCTCCGTCACCTCCGTGTCCGCCACTGTGGCCATCACTATGACTACACTCGGCACAAATTCAACCTACATCTACTTTTTGAGCTCCTCACCCACCAACTCTACGGGCGGGACAATGACAAATCTCAAGGCGCTGACGGCACAGACAACTTCACAGAACGCCTCGCTGACACTGCTGACTCCCTCAACGACGAGCTACCTGTTCGTCAGGGCACTGAACGTGGTCGCGGGGACCTACTCATTCATGACGACCACCGGCGTCGCCCTCACCACTCTGGGCACGGGAAGCGCGCCTACAGGAAGTACCGTCTCCGTCACTTCCAAAGCCTCGACCACCGCCGTAGTCAACGTGACCATGACCACCCTGGGAACGACTGCTAACTTTGTCTACTACCTGTCCTGGTGCGCCACCAACTCTGTGGCAGGCACCATGGCCAATGTCTGTCTCCTGAAGGCGCAGACTGCATCACAGACGGTGTACCCATCAGGGCTACCAGCAGGAACGTCACCATATCTCTTCGTACGAGCCAAAAACATTCTCACGGGCGCATACACTGTGATGAGCGCGAGTGGTACTGTAGTTTCATCCCTGTCGGCAGCCAGCATCTACTACGAGGCTGCTGCGCTGACGGCCTTCGACCCTGTCGTGTCTGACCATTTCGGCCAGAGTGTGGCAGTCAGTGGAAGCTATGCCATCGTTGGAGCCTACTGGAGATATCCGCTGTCAATTACAACAGCTGGCGTAGCGTACGTCCTGGAGCTGAACGGGAGCACCATGGAATGGGAACACAAGGCCGTCCTCTACCCTACTGATGCATATACCAACGACCTGTTCGGCGTAGCTGTGTTCATCAGCGGAACGTACGCCATCGTCGGAGCCTCCGCGTCGGACCCCGGAGGAAAGACGGACGCAGGTGCTGCTTACGCATTCGAGCGCAACTCGGGTACAGGGGCGTGGGAACAGAAGACAAAGCTGGTCGCCAGCGACGCTATGCCTTCCGACAGTTTTGGTTGTTCCGTCGGGGTGAGTGGGACGTACGCAATCGTCGGCGCCCATGTTAGGACGCGTTTGGGCGCCTCGAGTTCAGGAGGGGCATACGTGTTCGAGCGCAACTCCGGCTCCGGAGTTTGGGAACAGAAGTCTGTATTGTTTCCTAGCGATCTTCCTACAGCGTCAAAGTTTGGATGGAGCGTCTCCGTCTCTGGAACGTACGCCATCGTCGGGGCCTATCTCAAGACTGGAGGAGGAGGGGCATACATTTTCGAGCGCAATTCCAGTACAGGTGCGTGGGAGCAGAAGGCCATCCTTACATGTCCCGATTCGACCATCGCACAGTTTGGCTACAGCGTATCTATCGACGGAACCTATGCAGTTGTCAGTGCTCAAAACAAGTCTGTTAATTCTTTGGCTACTGCCGGAGGGGTCTACATCTACGAGAGAGTGGCGAGCACATGGACACAGAAGGCCATCCTTGAAAATCCCGACCCGACAGCAACGGACCAATTTGGCTATTCAGTGGCAGTGAGCGGGGTCTATGCTGTGATTGGATGTGTCAACAAGGATCCTGCGTCGAAGGGCAATGCCGGGTCGACGTACCTCTACAAGCGCAATTCTACGACCGGGGTATGGGAGAGCAAAATGGAGTGGACGGCCAGTGACGGACTCGCGTCCGACCAAATGGGTTGGTCCGTCGGACTCTCGGGTACCCATGTCGTATCTAGTGCATACAACAAGACTGTGACCGGACTTTCGACTGCGGGAGGAGCCTATGTCTACGAGCTCCCCTCCTCTGGCGTGGTGGCTCCTTCTTCCGCGACAATATCTACGGCGTCCATCACAGCCACACTGGGCCAGGGCTCCGCTACTGTTGCTATAGGCACACTCGGTACAGACGCAACGTATACCTATGTCGTCAGCTACAGCACTACGAATGACTCGACAGCGACTATGGTGGACTGTGGCTCTTGTCTGAGCCAGACGGCGTCACAGGCTGTCACCCTTTCATCCTTGCCGAGCTCGCCCATATACCTCTGGGTGCGCTCCAAGGTCACCAGTAGCTCGGTATACACTGTCCTACCAGCATCCTACAGTCTGGACGCAACATGGTCCTCCATCACTCTGTCCGCCGTATTGCGGCTGACGTGCACGGCGACGGTGACGATGACAACAGCCTCCGTAGGAGCTGCTGGTGTGTACAACTACTTCCTGTCTTCCTCTGCGACGAACTCAACGGGTGGCGCAATGACCAACATTGCGTCAATGCTAGGACAAACTACATCTCAAGCTATCTCTGTGTCGGGCTTGACGCCCAACGTGCAACAGTATGTCTTCCTGCGTCGGCAGAGTGTTGCCGACGCTTCTTACTCGTTTATCACCACCACCGGTGTGCTGCTCTGGCCACTCTCTGGTGTTTCGCCCTCCGGAGGCACCGTCGGCACACCATCCTCAGTCACTGCTGTCTCGGCTACAGCAGCGGTCACAATGACCACCCTGGGCACAGACTCCACTTACAATTACTTCCTGAGCTCCGCGCCTACAAACAGCACGGCGGGAACAATGACGAATCTCAAGTCGCTGACGGCACAGACCGCCTCCCAGAATACATCGTTGACGCTACTGGTTCCCTCCACGACGAGCTACCTCTTCGTTAGAGCCCAGAATATGGTGACGAACACGTACACCTTCATGACCACCGTTGGTGTTACCCTCACTACTCTTGGTACCGGCAACATGCCTTCCGGAAGCACAATATCAATCACATCTGCGGCCTCCACCACGGCCGTGGTCAACGTGACCATGACCACCCTGGGTACAAATGCCAACTATGTCTACTACCTGTCTTGGTGCGCCACCAGCTCTGTAGCAGGCACCATGGCCAATGCCTGCCTCCTCAAGGCGCAGACGGCGTCCCAGACGGTGTACCCATCAGGGCTTCCTGCAGGGACATCCCCCTACCTCTTTGTTCAAGCAAAGAACGTACTCACGGGGGCGTACGTGGTCATGAGCGCCTCCGGAACGCAGCTGAATCTGTCAGCTGCGGACGTCTTCTACGAGGCTGCCGCGCTGACGGCATTCATCCCGGTCACGAGCGATTCTTTTGGGTACAGTGTGGCGGTCAGCGACGATTATGTTCTCATAGGAATGGTCGGCGGCGACCCGCTGTCAATCACCGATGCAGGAGCTGCTTACGTCCTGGAGCTGAACGCAAGCACCTTGGAGTGGGAGCACCGTGCCGCCCTGTACCCTAGCGATGCATATGCGTCAGACCAATTTGGTACTTCCGTGAGCGTGAGCGGAACGTATGCCCTGGTTGGCGCGTCTGCTTCAGATCCCGGAGGAAAGTCAAGTGCGGGTGCAGCGTACGTGTTTGAGCGCAACTCCGGTACGGGAGCGTGGGAACAGTCAATTAAGCTGGTTGCCAGCGACGCCTTGCCCGGCGACCGCTTTGGCTCCTCGGTCGGAGTTAGCGGGACGTACGCAATCGCAGGCGCGTACGGAAAGAAACAGTTAGGCTTGGCAAATTCAGGAGGGGTGTATGCGTTTGAGCGCAGCTCAGGAGTCTGGCAAGAGAAAGCTATTTTGTTTCCCAGCGATCTGCCAGCGGCATCGTCCTTCGGATACAGTGTCTCCATCTCAGGCTCTTACGCGATCGCAGGGGCTTACACCAAATCTGGGGGAGGAGGAGCATACATCTTTGAGCGCAACTCTAGTACGGGTACATGGGAGGAAAAGGCCATCCTTACGTGTCCCGATTCTACAGGTGCGACTTTCGGCTACAGTGTGTCCATTGACGGCACGTATGCTGTCATTGGCGGTCCGGCCAAAACAGTGAGCTCGTTGTCACAAGCCGGAGGAGTGTATGCGTATGAGAGGCTGGCTGGCACGTGGACTCTGACTGCGACTGTAGACAACCCTGACCCGGTCGCTTCTGACTTCTTCGGATGTTCTGTTGCCGTCAACAGCATCTACGCAGCAATCGGGTGCTACGGCAAGGATCCGGCATCGAAGAGTAATGCTGGATCGACTTATCTGTACAAGAGAGATTCGTTGACCGGATCATGGGAGAACAAGGTGCAGTGGACCGCCAGTGACGGACTTGCGTCCGACCAAATGGGTTGGTCTGTTGGTTTGTCGGGAACTCATGCCATAACAGGCGCGTTCAACAAGAGTGTTACTGGGGTTACAAGCGCAGGAGGGGTCTACATGTATGATGTCAGCGAGCCAGGACAGAATTCGGCAATCACATACACTGGAGGTGTAGTGACAAATGTGCTGATCAATGGGGGGGCCACAGGCCAGATCTCCGCTCTCGTGCCGGCTGGCGGAAGCGGAACAGGCTTCACCTACACCTGGACGGGAGACTACGCGGTTGCCAATTCCACTGTCAATGAGACCAAGACGTTGATGAAGGCAGGGACCTACACATGTGTAATCACAGACAGTGTCGGAGCAACCAAAACCGCTTCCTTCACCATCACGGAGAATGCAGTCATCAATTATACTGGCGGAGCGGTGACCAGCGTGCTCATCAATGGAGGCTCCACAGGCCAAATTACGGCTCTCGTACCTTCAGGGGGAACAGGCACGGGGTTCACTTACAGTTGGACGGGAACATACGCCGTGGCCAGTCCTACAGTGAACGCCACCAAGACTGGACTGAAAGCAGGCAGCTATTCCTGTGTCATCACGGACAGTGCAGGGGCCACCAAGACTGTAGCGGTCACAATCACGGAGAACCCAGTCATTTCATACACGGGCGGTGTGGCCACAGACGTTCTGATCAATGGGGGGTCTACCGGTCAGATCACTGCTTTGATACCCACGGGGGGCAGCGGTACGGGGTACACTTATAGCTGGACAGGGACGTACGCTGTTGCCAGTCCAACTGTCAATGCCACAAAAACCGGCATGAAAGCGGGTAGTTACTCATGTGTGATCACAGACAGTGTTGGCGCCACCAATACGGTCTCTGTGCCAATTGCAGAAAATCCGGTCATAACATACACTGGTGGAGTGGCCACTAATGTCCTCATCAACGCGGGCGCAACAGGACAGATCACGGCACTTGCACCGGCGGGCGGAAGCGGCACCGGCTACACCTACTCTTGGACGGGGACATATGCGGTCGTCAACCCTACTGTCAATGAGAGCAAGACTGGAATGAAAGCCGGTAGCTACTCGTGTGTTATCACAGACAGCGTAGGCGCCACCAAAACCGTTTCGGTCACAATCACGGAGAACTCAGTCATCACGTACACTGGCGGAGCGGTCACTAGTGTGCTCATCAACGGGGGTTCCACGGGCCAGATCACTGCTCTTGTGCCGGCAGGAGGCAGTGGGACGGGTTACACGTACAGTTGGACAGGCACATATGCGGTAGCCAGCCCCACAGTAAACGCTACCAAGACTGGAATGAAAGCCGGCAGCTACTCGTGTGTTATCACGGACAGCGTAGGCGCCACCAAAACCGTTTCGGTCACAATCACGGAGAACTCAGTCATCACGTACACTGGCGGAACGGTCACCAACGTTCTCATCAACGGGGGTTCCACGGGCCAAATTACAGCTCTAGCACCCGCAGGCGGCAGTGGCACGGGCTACACGTATAGCTGGACCGGCACATATGCGGTAGCCAGTCCGACAGTCAATGCCACCAAGACCGGCATGAAAGCGGGAAGTTACTCGTGTGTGATCACAGACAGCGTAGGCGCCACCAAGACTGCATCAGTCACAATCACGGAGAACGCAGTCATCACGTACGCGGGTGGAGCGGCCACCGACGTCCTTATCAACGGGGGCTCCACGGGCCAGATCACAGCGCTGGTACCGGCGGGCGGCAGTGGAACAGGTTACACATATAGCTGGACAGGCACGTACGCTGTTGCCAGTCCGACAGTCAATGCTACAAAGACCGGCATGAAAGCGGGAAGTTACTCGTGTGTCATCACGGACAGCGTGGGTGCCACCAAGACCGTTTCGGTGACCATTGCGGAGAACCCGGTGGTGACTTATACCGGAGGCGTAGCTACAAACGTGCTGATCAATGGGGGAACGACGGGACAGATCACCGCGCTGGTGCCCGCTGGCGGCAGCGGCACGGGGTACACCTACAGCTGGACAGGGACGTACACAGTGGCCAACCCTACTGTCAACGAAACCAAGGCTTCCCTCAAGGCGGGGAGCTACTCTTGCATCATCACGGACAGTGTGGGCGCTACCAAGACGGCATCTGTCACCATCCTGGAGAACCCCGTCATCACCTACACAGGCGGAGCGGTGACCAACGTTCTCATCAATGGGGGGTCGACAGGTCAGATCGCCGTGCTGGTGCCTGCGGGCGGAAGCGGCACGGGATTCACTTATAACTGGACAGGAGACTACACGGTCAGCAACCCCACTGCCAATGCCTCAAAAACCGGCATGAAGGCGGGTAGTTATTCGTGTGTCATTACGGACAGTGTGGGGGCCACCAAGACTGCGTCCTTCACCATCACGGAGAATCCTGTCATCACCTACACTGGCGGTGCAGTCACGGACATCCTCATCTACGGGGCGTCTACTGGGCAGATCACGGCTCTGGTGCCTGCGGGAGGAAGCGGGACCGGGTTCACATTCGCCTGGACAGGCACTTATGCTGTCACGAATCCTACAGTGAACGCCACCAAGACTGGGATGCAGGCAGGCAATTACTCTTGCGTCATCACAGACAGCGTGGGCGCCACCACGACTGCATTCTTCACTATTGCTACGCAGAATTTGGTTATCTCATACACGGGAGGGGTGGCGACCAATGTGCTCATCAATGGAGGGTCCACGGGAGAGGTCACCGCGCTGGTTCCGGCAGGCGGCAGCGGCACTGGTTTCACATTCATGTGGACGGGAGACTACGCTGTGAGCAACCCCACCGTGAACGAGACCAAGACAGGACTCAAAGCCGGCGCTTACTCGTGCATTATCACTGACAGCATTGGAGCCACCACGACAGCATCGGTCACCATCATGGAGAACCCGGTTATCACATACACCGGCGGAGCGGTGACTAACGTGCTCATCAATGGGGGTTCAACAGGTCAGATCACAGCTCTCGTGCCCGCAGGGGGCACAGGCACGGGTTTCTCATACAGCTGGACGGGTACATATGCGGTCGCTAATCCCACCGGTAATGACACAAAGGCATCCCTCAAGGCGGGGTCATATTCATGTCTGATCACGGACAGCGCCGGCGCCACCAAGACTGCCTCCTTCACTGTCACCGAGAACCCTGTCATCACCTACACGGGAGGTGTAGTTACGGATGTCATCATCAACGGGGGGTCTACAGGCCAGATCAGTACCCTTGTTCCGGGCGGAGGCACAGGCACGGGCTATTCATACTCTTGGACTGGCACTTACTCAGTGCCCAGTCCTACAGTGAATGCCACAAAGACGAACATGAAAGCGGGCAGCTACTCCTGTGTCATCACAGACAGCGCGGGTGCCTCCAAGACTGTTTCGGTGACCATAAACGAGAATCCAGTAGTCTCGTACACGGGGGGAGCAGTTACCAATGTAGCCATCAACGGCGGATCTACCGGCCAGATCACGGCACTAGTGCCTGCAGGAGGAAGCGGCACAGGGTACACGTACAGTTGGACGGGAACGTATGCGGTGGCCGAACCCACGGTCAATGCCGCCAAGACTGGCATGAAAGCGGGCACTTACTCATGTGTCATCACGGACAGCGTGGGTGCGACCACAACTGTGGTTTTACCCATAACAGAGAACGCCGCACTGTCAGTCAGTGGAGGGACCATCACAAATGCAAGCAGCGGTGCAAATAACGGGTCAATCTCGTCCGTCACAGCATCTGGAGGCAGCGGCTCCGGGTACACGTATTCTTGGTCATCGGGAATCTCGAACGCAAACGTGAACGGGACGAAGACAGGTGTTGCACCGGGCACCTACACGTTGACGGTGACAGATGACGTTGGCGGGTCGACAGCCGTATCTTTCACGGTGGCCACAGCGCCGTACGGCGCGAGTGTAATCATCTCTTCTGTCATGACGACCTCCGCATCACTCGCGGTCTCGATATCGACACTGGGAACGGATGCAACCTATACCTATGTGGTGAGCAGCACAGACACTGACTCAAACGCAGCTTCAATGACTGATTGCGCTACATGTACCGCACAGACGACGTCGCAGACTGTGACAGCAACAGGATTGACTGGTGACACTCAGTACTTCCTGTGGGTGCGGGCTAAGGACACGTCAACGCACGCGTACACGGTATTGACGAGCACGTCAACGTCGCTGCACACCCCAGCAGCTCCAACGCTCACAGCCGGTGCCATCCTAGGATGCGCTGTGGGGCGCACCAACGGATCGATCGCAGCGACAACGGTTTCGGGAGGCACACCGCCGTATTCAACAGTATTGTGGACCTCTTCAAATGGCGGTTCAACGATCGCATCCCAAACCGTGGCCGCGAAGACAGGGCTGAGTGCAGGAACATATGTCATCAGCGTCACGGACTCCGCCGGGGGGCAAGCGAGCATTACATACATCGTACCCTCCACGCCGCAACTATCTTTGGTTTCGAACTCGTCGACGGCAGCGAGCGGTACCAACACGGCGAACGGGTCCGCGACCGTAAGCGTTTCGGGTGGTACGGGAGCATATGCGTACACGTGGTCCAACTCAGGCGTGCCACTGAGTGGCTACACGTCAGCAACGGCTTCCTTCCTGGACGGAGGAGTCTACACGTGCACTGTGACAAGCGGGAGCGCAGACGCACTCTCCGCCGAAGTGACTGTGCAAGCGCCGGTCACTCTTACCGTTGCAGTGTCTGGCAGCACTGTTACCGCCACAGCTGCGGGCGGCACCCGTGTGTACACGTACGTGTGGACCATCAACGGCTCTATATCAGGCAACGTCACCTCCTCGCTCACGGGCGCGTCGCCGGGCAGCGTTTGCAGCTGCACAGTCACCTCGGGTGCAAACAGCACAACTAGGGGAACCACGGTGTACACACTCATCACATTCGCCTCTACGCCTGTGACGGCAACGCCGTCGTGGCCAGCATACGGTGCAGGCGCACTATACAAAGTAACCTACAGTAACGCTACTGCCGGAAGCGATGTAGTCGTCTGGGCCGCCTCGACCGCAGTGACGACCTGCGTAGTTGTGAATCTGACGGCAAACACGTCCTACAACTTCTCAGTGTATGCCAAGACCACAGGAGACTTCTCCCTCTTTGCCGTTGGCGCGGTGCAGACTCCAGGCGACACCGCAGCGAGCTTCACCAAAACAGCGCTGCTCGCGCCGCAGTCGACCTCGGTGTATGACTTGACAGCGACAAAGACAAGCGCATCTTTGACGACGACTGTCATCCAACAACTCTTTCAAACGGGGGATACTGTTGTGACATTAAACACAGTCTCAGGCTACAAGGAAGCAGCGCAGTCCGTGTATGTGGAGTTGACGGAGACCATCAAGATTCAGAAAGGGGTGTCGATCTACTGTCCTTTCGATGACAGCGTAGCTGGCACGCAGAGTGTAAATCTCGAAGAGGACGACGGGAGCATTGTTCCAGTAACATATGAGAGCACGGACGACAGCATTACAGTTGAGGGGGTAAAATACTACCCGGGTGACCAATTCTGGATGGGAACACAGCTTGTATTTGTGGTCTTACAGTGACACCAGCAGCACACAACAAAAGCACAATTGTAAATAACACGTCCCTGATCGGTATCCAACCCACGTTTCGTGATGTAGTATGCATATTCCTTCCCAAAATTGACAAACCTTGAGTAAGTAATCCTCCTCATTATTTTGTGTTGCGCTCTGCAACAGTGCGCCTCGCGGGCACGATGTCGACCCCCTCTGGAGGTACGATCACTGTCTCAAACATCACGCCACTGACATGCGACACGACGATCACAATGACGACACTAGGAGCTGCGGGCTCGTGGAACTACTTCCTCTCGACATGCGCCACAAACTCGAGGACCGGAACCATGACAAATCTTCGTGGAATCACTGGACAGACTGCGTCTCAGGCCCAGCCGGTGTATGGACTTACGCCTAGTACGACTCAGTACCTCTTCTTGCGAGCTCAAAAAGTCAGCGACTTGACGTACACCGTCATGACCACCACAACCACCGGAACAACTCTCACTACAACGTCCGGAATAGCGCCTGCCGGAGGTACCATCGGGACACCGACGTCTGTAACAAACACAGGGGCAAGCACACTTGTGACCATCACTACGATGGGCACGAACTCGGAATATCAGTACCTCGTGAGCTCCTCTCCCACTAACTCCACGGGGGGGACGATGACGAATCTTAAAGCGCTGGTGGCACAGCCAACTTCCCAGAGCGTCACGTTCTCATACCTCGCTCCCGGCACCACGAGGTACCTCTTCTCAAGAGCACAGAATTTAAGGACAGGTGCTTACACCTTCCTGACGACAACGGGAGTGGCGCTGACCACGGCTACATCGGGCGTCGCCCCGACCGGAGGATCAATCTCCGTGACATCCTCCTTCTCCAGCACAGGGGTTGCCACGGTCACGATGACAACACTGGGAACCAACGCCAACTATGTGTACTATCTCTCGCGGTGTGCCACCAACTCTACAGGAGGAACTATGATGAATGTGTATCGTTTGGCGGCACAGACAGCATCTCAGACTGCGTATCCGGCAGGCCTCACAATGGCGACGACACAGTACCTGTTTGTGAGAGCTCAGAACAGCATTACCGGTGTCTACACAGTTATGACCGCTAGCGGAGTAGCGATCACCACGTCTGCGGTGAGCATCAACTACCAGACGGCCGCCCTGACATGCAACGAGCCACCGCCTGACACTGGTTACATCAAGTATGGCACCGCTGTAGCTGTTGACGATGGTTCAAATTACTGCGTAATTACAGGCACCAGAGCAGCTTACGGCTTGAGCAGCGCAGGGGGAGCGTACGTGCTGGAGCTCGACGCTAACGGGGAGTGGGACATGAACGCGATACTGGTGCCGACCGATGTAGCTACGAGTGACAATTTTGGTAGATGCGTCGCAGTGAGCGGAACGTATGCAATTGTGGGCAGTCAATGTGATGTAGGGGGAAGGCTTAATGCTGGTGCCGCATACATGTTTGAGCGCATTGCAGGAACCTGGACTCAGACTACAAAACTTGTAGCCAGTGATGTATGCCCAGGAGATAACTTTGGTATAGCGGTGTCTGTCAGTGGAACTTACGCCATCGTAGGCGCCACCACCCGGTATCAGCTCGGGGTTGCTTCCTCCGGCGGAGCTTACATCTTTGAACGGAACGTCACAACTGGAACCTGGGAACAGAAGGCGACGCTGTTCCCCAGCGACGTGCCGACAGGGGCGTATTTCGGCGGCGGCATTTGCATTTCAGGGACCTATGCCATCGTCGGCGCGTACAACAAGAACACTGCTGCAGGGGGCGCGTACATCTTTGAGCGTAATTCTACCTCTGGTGCATGGGAGGAAAAGGCAATCCTAGCAGCATCCGATCCCGCAGCCAACATGAAGTTCGGAAAGGCGGTATCCATCGATGGCAACTATGCAGTTGTGGCCGCCGAGGGCAAGACTGTCACCGCACTGAGTAATGTAGGTGGAGCCTACGTATTTGAAAGGGTATCCGGGACTTGGGGGCAGGTGGCGATGCTGGATAATCCTGACCCGACTGCCTCTGACTATTTTGGAATATCAGTGAGTGTCAGCGGCGTTTACGCAGTCGTCGGGTGTTACCTGAATGATCCTTCATCAAAGTCAGGCGCCGGTTCTACATACCTCTTCAAGAGGAGCTCGACCACTGGATTGTGGCCATTCGTCAAGGAATGGACTGCAAACGACGGTCTGGCGAGTGACAACATGGGTGGCAGTGTGAGCATCGCAGGGACGCATGTCGTCTCTGGTGCAAGCTTTAAGACCTCCGCAGGTGTCACAATTATGGGAGGTGCTTACATGTTCGAGGTCCCGCCGCCGATCACATACACTGGCGGTGCTGTCACTAATGTTGTGACAAACGGAGGAAGCACCGGCGCCATAGCTGCCATCACACTTGCCGGGGGCACGGGTACCTACACGCCGACGTGGTCTTCCTCGACAGGGGCGACCACAGGGCTGAGCGGCGTCGGAGCCAAGACTGCTCTCCTCGCAGGAACCTACACGCTGAGCGTGATTGACAATCAGTCGACGCCTACCTCAAGCGTGTTTACTTTTGTAGTGACCGAACCTCCTGTGATAGTCGTCAGCGGGGGAAGCATCACTAACGTGCTCATCAACGGCCAGAGCACGGGAGCGATCGCCGCCGTCACTGTTTCGGGCGGGACGGGAACTGGCTACACGTATTCCTGGAGCGCAGGCATCAGTAATCCCACCGTCAATGCTGCCAAGACAGGATTACCAGCGGCAACATACACGCTCATCGTGACAGACAGTGGAGGGGGCACCAAGACGACAGTATTTACAATCGCGCAGAATTCCGTTATCTCGTACACGGGGGGCGCGATCACCAGCGTCCTGATCAACGGAGGAGCCACCGGTGCAATCGCATCTGTGACTCCCAGTGGGGGGTCTGGCACGGGGTACACGTATGCATGGGGGGCTGGCATCGCCAACCCCACAGTGAACGCTGCGAAGACCGGCCTGGTGGCCGGCACGTACATCCTTGTCATTACCGACAGCGTCTCCGCAACCAAGGCCATCTCTTTCACCGTCACGCAGAATGCTGTCATCGCCTACACCGGGGGCGCTGTCACTAACGTCCTCATCAACGGAGGTGCGACCGGGCAAATTGCTGCGGTCACCCCCAGTGGCGGCTCTGGCACGGGGTACACTTATCAATGGGGGGCTGGCATCTCAAGCCCGACCGTGAATGCCACGAAGACGGGACTGGCAGCCGGCACGTACACTCTTGTTATCACAGACAGCGTCTCCGCTACGAAGACACTGACCTTCACAGTGACGGAAAATCCAGTGATTAGCTACACCGGAGGCGCCATCACGAGCGTTCTAATCAATGGTGGCAGCACAGGTCAAATTGCTGCCGTCACCCCCAGCGGTGGTTCAGGCACTGGATACACATACCAATGGGGTGCTGGCATCTCGAGTCCTACTGTGAACGCCACAAAGACGGGCCTGGTGGCCGGCACGTACACTCTTGTTGTCACAGACAGCGTCTCAGCGACAAAAACAATTACATTCACGATCACCCAGAACCCTGTGATAACTTACAGTGGAGGCGCGATCACGGGAGTGCTGATCAACGGAGCGGCTACCGGTGCTATCGCATCTGTGACTCCCAGTGGTGGTTCCGGCACGGGATACACGTATCAGTGGGGGACTGGCATCTCGAGTCCAACTGTGAATGCCACAAAAACGGGCTTGGCGGCCGGCACCTACAGCCTGGTCATCACGGACAGCGTCTCGGCGACAAAAACCGTCACGTTCACGATTACGCAGAACCCCGTCATCTCATACACGGGCGGGACAGTGACCAATGTGCTCATTAACGGAGGAAGCACGGGCCAAATCGGAGCCGTCACCCCCAGTGGGGGCTCAGGGACGGGGTACACATACCAGTGGGGGGCTGGAGTTGCAAGCCCCACTGTGAACGCTGCGAAGACAGGTCTGACCGCTGGCACGTACACTCTAGTGATTACGGACAGCGTCTCCGCAACGAAGTCGATCTCCTTCACTGTCACACAGAATCAGGTCATCACAACGAGCGGCGGCAGTGTCACCAATACCAGCGGCGGCGCAGCTAATGGATCCATCGCGCCGGTCGTCCCCTCTGGCGGAACTGGTGTTTTCACATTCTCGTGGGGCTCCGGGATCGCTAGCCCGACGGTGAACGCCACCAAGACAGGCGTTGCTCCCGGCACATACTCCCTGACAGTCTCCGATGACGCCGGCGCGACGAAAGTAGTCAGCTTCACCGTCGCCGCCGCACCATATGGTGCGAGTGTCACAATCTCATCTCTTGCAGCCACCTCCGCCTCCCTCTCCGTGGTAATCTCAACACTGGGAACTGATGCGAGCTACTCGTACGTCCTGAGCCGCACGAGTACGAACTCAAGCTCTGCTGACATGATAGACTGCGGCACCTGCGCGGCGCAGACCACATCACAGAACGTTGACGTCACCGGATTTTCGCCGAACATGACGTACTACCTGTGGGTGCGAGCGAAGAACACGTCGACAGGTGCTTACAGTCTTATGACGACAACATCCACGTCTATACACCTCGCAAACGCGCCGACCCTGACTCCTGGCTCAATTGTGGGATGCGCCGCGGGACGAACAAACGGTTCTATCGGAGAGACGTCCGTGTCAGGCGGCACACCGCCCTACTCCACAGTATCCTGGGCGTCGTCCGCTGGCGCATCTACCATCGCTTCCCAGACATTTGCCGCCAAGACAGGGCTTGCAGCTGGCACTTACACTCTCTCAGTGACTGACTCAGCAGGAGGCGAAGCGAGCATCATCTACGTTGTGCCTTCCGTACCGCAGCTCACTCTCGTCTCGAGCACTTCGACGGCTGCCAGCGACACGAACAGCGCAGACGGCTCCGCCACCGTGAATGTCACCGGCGGCACAGGCACATTGACATTCAAATGGTACACCAAAGGCGTGCTGCTGACAAGCGCCACAGCGACTGCGACCCTGCTGGACGGTGGCGTGTACAACTGCGTCGTGTCCAGCGGAAATGTGGATGACATCTCTACGCAGATTACTGTGCAAGCGCCCGTCGCCGTGACTATGAGGGCAACGGGCAGCACTGTGACCGCGTTCGTCGCTGGCGGCACTCGAGCGTACACGTATTCGTGGACCGTCGACGGATCCGCTTCGAGTGCGACGACCGCAACGCTCTCGCAACTCTCTCCCGGTACCGTATGCGCTTGCACCGTCACTTCCGGGACGAACAGCGACAGCGGGGAGGCGACTGTGTTCCCGGGAGTGCAGTTCGCTTCCACTCCCGTGAGTACGTCGCCCTCATGGTCCTCGTATGCACCGGATGCGGTGTACAGAGTGACATATCGAAGTGCTGTCGCAGGCAGCGAAGTCGTCACATGGAAAACAGCCACGTCGCGCACGACCGGCCTCGTATCAGGACTGACAGCCAATGAGACCTATACATTCGTGGTTCTCGTTCAGATTCAGGGCACCTTCTCGCCCTTCGTCGCCGGAACTGTGACGCTGCCGGGCAACGTCGGCAGCAACTTCTCGAAGGCTGCGCTGCTGACCGAGAGCGCCACGGCGACGTATGACCTGACGGCATTGAGCGGAAGCAGCAGCGCGGCTCTGACTCCATCTGTCATCAAGACGCTGTTCTCAACTGGCGATGTAGTTCAAACCCGCAATTTAGTGGGGGGCGTCTCGACTGTTCAACCTGCAGTGTTCGTGGCATTGGCAGAGACGGTGAAGATTTCCAAGAATAGCGCAGTGTACCTACCCTTCGATTCAACTGATGCGACCGTGCAGAGCGTGCAGTTTCAGAAAGACGACGGCTCGTCAGTGGCTGTGACTTTCGACAGCACCAACAACAGTGTAGCAGTCGAGGGCATCAGCTACTCGCCAGGGGATTCGTTTACGTTCAACGGGCAGAAGTGCTATGTAGTATTGCAATGAAACGCAAATATAACCTAATGTCTCTCGCTCTCTCGTGTTCATGTTGTTCTCGATTGCACACCTGATGCAGTGCCATGCAGTGCCGCCCTTTGTACTCCACTCTCCATCCGCGGTCACTGCGCTATGTGAACACAATCCTGGTACAGGTTCCCACTCATCACCAGCACATGCAGAGTGAGCACATAGAAGCAGCACAAGCAGCAAAGGTACAATTAACAATGCACACCTGCAACGACGACAAACGCTGAGCTTGAATCTTGCGTAATTTGTATCACTTGATTCATGAGGGCTCTCACGCAGTGAACGATAGCTTCGACTGCTGTTTCTGCTTCTTTGCGACAGCAGGTGCTGGTCTCTTCACTGCCGGCTTTGCGGCTTCGCCGGTGAGCGTCGCCTGCTTCTTCTCTTTCTTGACGACCGCCGGCGCCGCAGGCCGCTTCTGCGCAGAGACTGTCTCGATCTCCACCCCGGCGCTGGCCATCATTGTCGCCTGATGGCTGAACTCGTTAACCATGGCGCGCCGCACCACCCTGGCGCCGCCGTCGATGAGTGGCGCCAGAAGCTCTAAAATCGGCTTCTCGATCTGCCTCTCGTAGTAGAACGCGAGGTCGACGTCCTGGGCGGTAACGTCCTGCGGGAGCTGAGATCGCTCGCTCAGCGGTGCATCGCCTTTCACGATGACATACGTCACTTTGGAGCCGAGCGCGGGAATCTCGACGTCGGGGCGTGCCTGCGCGATGAGGCGCTGCACCAACGACACGTGTGGTGAAATCGTCTTAGGCGCGAGATCGTGTAGTTCCTTAGCGATGTGGTAGTCCTCCACGGGTAGGCGGCGCAGGCGCATCTCGCGCAGCGTCGCCACGAGGTGCTGCAGCGCGCCTTCCGGATTATTGTCGCGAATACTCATGCGAAGCACGTCGCCAGCGAGCCGCTTGCTGAGCTTCGACCAGTCGTTGCGCACGGCGACGACGCCGCGCAGCTTTAGCTCGGGCTCCGGGCGATCAGGGCGCTCCCACAGCTGCGCGGCGTAGCACTTCTTCTTATAGAAGACTGCGGGAAACATGACGGCCTCGAGCTCCAGCTCGAGCGGGTCGGGCAGCCGTGACGACACGACCTGCGCGATCTCGGCGCACTTCGTGAAGACGTACGCCATGCGCGCCGCATCCCACTTCTCGTTTTGTGAGAAAGCGGGGCCGTCGCCCTCGGGGAGGGTGAACATCGCCGAGTCGGTATCGCCCGCCACGATGCGAGCGCCGTACTCCTCCGTGACGATCTTCGCCGTGAACTCCAAGGAGCGCCGCCCCATGAGCGTGGTGACCGCGGCGAGGTCACTTAAGGGCAAAAACCCCTTGGAAGCGCCAAGTAACCCATAGGTGCTGTTACAGGCAACTTTTTTGCTCTTCTGGCGGGCGTCGAGGATGGCGCGGCGGGCGGGATCCGTCTCCTTCTTGAGCTCCGCCCGCACCAGCGCCCGCTCTCTCAAGAGCTTCTCGAGGACGAGCGTGAGAGGTGGTTTGCCCGGGGCGGAAGGCGCGGCGAGGGTGACAATGTGGTCCCCGAGATCGTACTCCGTGCACACGACACCGGGGCGCGTCGCTGCTGCTTTCTCCTCCGTCGAGTTGGCGCGCACCAGCCGTGATGGGCATATCGCATAGGCGATCATGAGCGATGGATAGAGAGATGCGAAGTCCAGGAGGCACACCTGGTCCAGCGGGCCGCCGTAGTATCCCTGCGCACAGCAAGAACGTAGCGTGAGTGATGGACGGGTGGTGACAGTGCGCGGCACCAATTTCAACGTTTGACCGACCTCCGGTCGGCCTTTTGGGCAGTCACCTTGATCGTGTCGATGACAGTCGCGCCTTCATACCCGCCGGTGCCCTCAGGCTGCTGAGGAGGGGCGTTGAAGACATACTCCCCATGAAGTTCAGCAAGGAGCAGGGATACGATCTTTGACTGCCTGCCGGTGTCCACGATGCTCGCCGCGTTGACTGCGCAGACCGCGGCCTCCTCAAAGACGGAGACCGACGAACCCCAGACCTCGTTCAATAGGAGACAGAGCGCGCCGTCCTGCTCGCAGTACTTGGCGACGACGCCCCTGAGTGCTGGGGTGCCCTCGTCGCTGAAGGCTTGCAGAATCGTGCCCCATGGGACCGGGTTCTTCCCTTCATGGGCGTACTTGTTCCCCAGGGCATCGAGCTTATAGCTGGATTCGCCAGGAAGGTTGCTCTTGGCGTACACAAACAGGTCGATGACGATTCGCCCCGGTATCGACCACAAGCACATCTCGTTCCTGCCGAGGGCGGAGCTCGCCAGAGTCTTGTCCACGAAGCTTGCGGAAACCCCAGGGATCCGTGACATGTCGAAGAAGCCTGGGATAGAGTGCTGCGACAGAGAGCGGCACGTGTGATCGTCAGCAATTTTAAAAGAGCAGAAGAGCCTATACATTAAACGAATAAACGTACCTGGTTGACGCGGTGGCGAATGAATGGAACGTCAAAGCCCGACCCGTTGAACGAAAAAAGCACGTCGACCTTGCCCCAAACGATGAGGTTCCGCAGCCTGACGAGTAGCGCCGCCTCGTCTGCGACAACCTCGACAGGCGTGCCATCGACGACGTCCGTCGGCTGTGTGCAGATGATGACGGACCGGGGGTCGCGAGTTTGCGTGCCGCTCCGAAGTGTGCCGTCCTTCGTGTCGGCGAAAATCAGGCAGCACTGAAAGATTTCACACCTTTTCGGGTCGAGGCCGGAGGTCTCGAGGTCATCTGCAAGGCGCGCGAGCGAACTGTTCAGAATGCGCACACAGCGAGTCTATGCTCGACACTGCAAAAACGAAAGACACTTACATGCCATGAAGGTGAGCTTGGGAGCCTCGCACACATCGGGAAGGGGCACGAGCTCCGCCATCGACGCCGTGTCGCCTCGTCCCCATTCGAACCACGATCCACACCGCAGCTTAGATTGGTGGAGAAATTTACACGCCACGGACGTGCCAGTCTCCAGGAGGACGTATTTGCTGTCATTGTACACTGGCCACGTCTTGAAGCGGAGCAGAGCGTACTGCTGGCGCTGTTCATCGGTGAAGCCGACGAACTGTTTGCGCTCGACGGTCTCCGACTTGTCCGCCACGAGGCCCACGCGGGCAAAGGCTTTCTTCATGTCGTCCGTGAGCCTACCCTTCACATATGCCCATGGCAAAAACGCAGGAACCATGATTCGCACTGTCTGGCCCTCTTCATCCTTTGCGATTAACCAGACAATGCGCTTGGGAGCTGCCTGCGCACGCCAGGACCTGTTTACATCGTGTGCTGGGTTGAGCTGATAGTCAGCATGAAGTAGAAATGCACGCTTCATGGCAGGGTTGTGACTGAATGACATACAATGTTTTTCAATTGGGATTTTTCAATATGGGAATAGGACAAATGCGCAGGGTCATGGTGGTAATTTCAACTTCAAGGGAAAGCAGAGAAAAGCCATCCATGTTCAAAGTATCCATTCATCAAGGTTTCCTTGCTTCTTTTGCACATATCTCTCGGAAAGCGCGAGGATGGCACGGCGCGCGAGGCTGTCCGCCTTTTGCCACAGATTTGGCCATTGGGCTTCGTCGACGCCGAGTTCATCCGCAACGTTCCACGACAGCGTGCGAACGCCACGGCGGGAGTCTACGTCGATGTTGACAGCCTGTGGGACAGGTGGCAGTTGGTCACGCGTCCGCAGCACGCTGGACCCCGCACCGACTAGCGCAGCTGTCTTCACGGTGTCCTCCTCCACTTTGTTGATGTGCCAGCGCACCCCGTCGTGGAAGAAGGCGCATTCGCCGACGAGGACGTCCGGGCAAACTACAACGTCGCCGATGCGCAGGCGGTGGGCGATGGCGGCGAGGAAGCCCGCAAGATCGTCGCCGCCGCTCCACACAATGTAGGCCGTGGCGTCGGGGAACATCTCTTCGTACGAGCGACGCCCGATGTTGTTAACCCGACATATGTCGCCACGGCACTTGACGCGTCCGTGTTCACACCGGACAGTTCTGACGTCCACCGCATCGGGCCCCCCGCACTCACGACAGAAAAACAACCCGGGCTCTGCGGGCCGCTCAAAGACCGGCACCCTTCCGCATCCACCTGCACACCGGTCGTGCATGACATCGACGGCGTCTTGTCCACCACATTCGCGACAAAAGAGCCCTTGCTTTCCTGGCGTCTCGAAACTTGGGCGCTTTCCGCAACCACCTCTGCACAAAATATTCTTTACATTGACGGCATCCGCCCCGCCACACTGTCGGCAAAAGTAAACACCTGGCTCACCGGGGCGTTCGAAGTATGGGCGCTTTCCACACCCGCTCGTGCACAATTTGTATGTCACGTTGACTGCATGTGGACCGCCACAGGCTTGACAATAAAGCACGCCTTCTTCATCAGGCCGTTCAAAGCTTGGGCGTCTTCCGCAATTGCCAGCGCACTTGGCATGCGTCACATCCATAGCATCCTTGCCTGCACATGTTCGGCAAAACAACACGCCTGGTAGTCCTGGCCGCTCAAAACATGGTATCTTGCCACAGCCAGCGCTGCATGTGCTGCTGACGACGTCAATCATTCCCTCGTCCTTATGTGTCCCACACCACTGTGCCCCCTGGCCACGATGGTTGAACCGTGTGCGTTTCGTACATCCTTCCTTACGGCATGTTCTGGATGATAGGTGGTCCTGGCACCACTTGTGCGCAGCAGTGTTGTGGCACCCCGGCGCGCAACACAGCTTTATCATTCGCCGGCGCTTGGCCAAGGGGCGCTCGGCAGGAGTATCCTCCGCGTCCGTGTCGGCAGTGGCAGCAGAGGCAGCAGAAGCGGTGGCGACGGGGGCGACGACATCCAAGGGGCCAGCAGGAGCAGCGTCCGCGGTCGCAGCCGCATGGTGTTCTGAGCCGCAATCGCCGCACATCTTTCTGATTACTACAGGCGTGAGATAATAATGAGTGATTATGGGGCACGCCGTGCGGGACGCATTCCCAGTTTGCCCGGCGCGCCACACGACATTCCAAACAGAATGTGGGCAATTCCCGATTTGCGCAAAGACGAGCCCACAAAATTTCACTCCCTGTCCCACACGCTCCAATGATCACATTCAATTGCCGTGGCTCGATCACCACAGTTCCAGCGATTGCCTTGGACTACGCGCCCGCGCTGAGAGCGAAGGTCATGGGTGCGTTCGGTGACGGCGTGGCGGCCACAGGAGTCGTCAACGTGGACAGGGACGCCGCTGCGTTCACTGCGTTCTTGCGGCTCTGCACGCACCGAGGCCTTCCCGATGGTCCCATGTCAGAAGATCTCAAGGAGGAGGCGAGATTCTGGTGCGCCTCGCCCGAAGCGCCGCTCGCTCCGATGCTCACCTGCTGCGACCGAGACAAGCTGCGCGGCGATGTGGACGTCTTCGTTGACTTCCTCGCGCACTCCGTGCTCTTCGACACCGCCGCTTGCGCGGTCACCGCCGTGCTGCCCTGCACTCGGTACGTGCACGACGACAGATGGATCGAGCAGGTCGACGCGTACAAGTACGTCGTCGCGCACCCGGAACTGCTGCGCGAATCCGTCTTTCGGCGTTGGGGTCTCGAAGTGCAGTGGCAATTGATCGGGCGGGTGGAGGTGGAGTTAATAGACTACGGCACGTTCGAAGTCGCTGCAACCGGAGAGTACTTGCTCGTGGCCAAGTCATGGGAGTACGGCACTCCGAAGCAGGGCGCGTTCGGGGCGACGGGAGCGACGTCGTTCATCAGCACGTGCTTTCTCGCCGTCGATCAGCTGCGGGACGGAGAGATCGTGCACGGCGACCTGCGCATCAAGTTGCAGGTCGCCAGAAGCTTCCACTACGGCGTGGGAATGCGAACCGTAGTAAACGCTGAGATCGCTGATTGCACATCGTTAGTGGGGGTGGCTCTCATCTTCTGTGACCTCAGGAAGGAGGAGCTCGCTGAGTGGAAAGTGCGCATGCAGGCGCTCGTCCCTGATGGCGATGAAGCTGCTGTCGTCGCACACACGGGCACATTGTACGGGACGTGCGAGACAGAAGATACGGACTTGATTGGGATCGCAGCGTACAGCACAGCACTGCCCCGCCTTACGATGGGGGGTTCGAGTGCGGAGATATCGCATGTCGAAGCATGTCGCATCACACTGAAACGGTGAATAAATGCACGTCTCTGGTGCCCTGCGCAACGATCTGCAACAGCAGCACTTGAAGTGTTCCAACTCGTTATCATGCAAAAGCGATGATGCTTGCAACACGCCGATGAGGACCTTTGCAAGAATGAACAGAACACACACCAAGTGAGCAGACGCAAAGGAAGGCATTACATTTAGAACTTGAGAGCGCGCACTTGCAAGCCATCACGCGTCCCGCCGACATTCTGAATGCAGATTTTTCCCCCCAGTACAGATTTCCAGGAGGTAGTCATGCCCGGATCCGCGACATAGTCGCGTCGCGCCGCCGCAGCCCTGGCGTCTATCGCGCATCGCTCGTCGCTCTCCACGACGAGTTCCAGAATTATACCGTGCCCGACGCGCTCGCATTCCAGCTTCCGCTCCACCGCGTCCAGCACCGCCCCCCAGTCGACAGTGGTGCGCTGCGCACTGACTTCGATGTGCGCAGGGGACTGCGAGATGGCGATGACGTCGGGGAGCCACGTGAGGTCCACGTATTCCGCCAAGTCCTGGGAGATGTCGATCCGGTGCGCGACGACGTCACGGGGAAGGCATACGGACAGGGCTGCGCTGGTGTCGAAGATGACGCTGCCCGAAGCTCTGAAGGCGAAGTCCGACTCGAAGTCCTCCGGGACGGTGATGAACAGCTCTTGTAGTTGAGGCAGAAGGCCGCTCATGAGTTCCTCGATGCCGTCGTTCCACGTGGGCAGCGTCAAGGTCCCGGGTGGGTCGCCGACGCTGGCCGCCGGAGTCTTGCCTGCGACCAGCTCCGCCCAAGCTTTCATGGGACCCTGGACGGTGGCGTTCGTGACGATGTCGCGCACGATGTCCGCCTGCTGCCACAGCAAGATGTGCCTGTCGCCGAACGGACTCGTGAGCGGGTGCGAATCGGCGAACTTTAGACCTCGCTTGCCGCGACTCCCCAGCGCGTACATGGTGTGCAGACGGTGCTTCCTGTTGAGCTGCGCCCTCTTACCCGTCTCTCCAAGGGTGAGGTACGCGAACCCCTCGATGAGCGGGTCGATGACCCCGACGCCAGCGCGTGCTCTCGACCTGGTCGACATGGCTGCAGATCAGAGCGCAGTGTCATGAGGGGTCGATGCCACGCTGTGGATGTGCTGATGTAGATAATGATGCTGCAAGATGCTGTCATGAGCCATGCCTGTGCAGCGGCAGCGTGCTGCTGCTGTTTAAATTTCTGAAGCGCTTGGACCAGCATTGCGTGCATATTGCGCTGTTGCGGTGATGCATACATCAGCAGCCCTGTTGCTCACAAGGAGAAGGGACACAGTTGTGGGCTGAATCCTGCTTGCTGCAATGCTTGTGTGTGCTGCTGCCCTTCTGCTTGCGTGTTTGCTGGTTCTTGCTGGCTGCAGTGCTGGATTGCGGAAATAGTGC
This sequence comes from Tribonema minus, assembly GCA_017506865.1. Lineage (NCBI taxonomy): Eukaryota > Xanthophyceae > Tribonematales > Tribonemataceae > Tribonema > Tribonema minus. The sequence continues at coordinate 737,876 of JAFCMP010000223.1, forward strand.
TGCGCTGGTCCTGCTGTTATCTGAAGCTGCAAATTTTGTGCTGTCTGTACCTCTGGTGCTCTTGATGACTGTACCTCTGGATGTTATGCGCAGCTGCTGCTGCTGCTGTTCTGCTGTGCTGCTGCTGCTGCTGTTGCTACTGTGCACCAACTCAGCCCCCAACTTCAACTGCAGCTTGTGCAGAAGACATGAATTAATTTGTTTGCAACTGTAAATGCAAGCGCTGCCGATGACTCTCGGTGACTTCACATTTGTGTTTGTCAACATTGATGAGAAAGCGCTGCATGCCTACAAAGCAGTGCTGCAGCCCATAATGCGGGAGCGTGCCGTGTTCATTTCGGGCTTGATCGCAGACAACGTGGACGCATGCGAATACCTCGTCTCCGCGTCGAATTCTCGACTTTTTTTCGATGGAGGGTCAGACATGGACTACCTGCGGATGTATCCGGAGGTGACAGACGCGGCGAGGAAGCAGATGCGCCTTCTGTGGCATGAAGGCGCGTTCGTGAGCGACGCAGACGTTCCGCACCTCCCCGTGGGCGCTGCCATGCTCGTTCCCCTCAGCGGCGGCAGAACCCTCATCGCCGCGCCGACGATGATCCTCCCCCAGAATGTGAGCGACACGGACAATGCGCGTTCTGCATTCTCCGCTATTCTCACGGTCCTCGAAAAGGAAGGCGATGGTGCCCGCGGGCGCGTGCTCATTCCGGGCCTCTGCACGGGCGTGGGCGGCATGTCCGCGACGGCCAGCGCGGGCCAGATCGCAAGAGCATGGGTTGACTTCTGCGCAGGCAACGCGACGGACATCTGCCCGCAACTCATGGGCGTCGCGCACGATCCCGGCCCGATGCGACGACAGCCAGCGCTGTACATGAATTCGCTTTATGTCACCGACGGCTTTCCTCGTGTCACGCAGAAGTTCAACGCGTGCCCCCTCCACCACTGCGTCTCAAACCAGCACTCGGAACAGAAGGTGTGGTGGTAGACATCATCACTCTGAGCGCAATCAAAATTATGTTTGCGCAGTGTAAAGTGTAAATATGGGCACGTACTGCGCCGGCTGTCATGAAAAGATGTATTGGGCATGCGGCTCTGTGAATGTCTACGTGCCGGACTGCGCCTGCAATCACACGCACATCAACGGCAGAAGGGCCGTGTGCGAACCGTGTGCAGATGCTGGCGAAGCAACGTTCTGCTCATTTTGCAACAAACCGTTTCTGTTTTGGGACTACTATAAATTCTGGGACAAAGGCAGCGACTGATAAGAGCTCGTGAAGTCGAAAGCTTCTGTATTTAGATCGCACAGTCGGCCTCGACGACGACGTATTCGTCGAGGAGCGCACTGAGCTCGTCGTCCGTCTGCTTCTTCTTCTTCCTCGCTGCTTCGTCTTCTCTCGCCTTCGCTTGCACAGGAGCGGTATGCGCGGCGACTGCACCTTGCGGTATCTCCCACGGCGAAGGCGTCAGGACCCCCATCTGCCACTTCGGCACCGCGACGTGCTTGGCTGCCAGCATGAACAGCATGTCGGGTCGTGTGAGCCCTGGGTACATTCACTGCTGTGGCAGCCCGGGCCTCTACCGTTCCCGAAACACTCATTCCACTTCTCAGTGCGCGGTACGCCGTGTCAAACGGGATATTTCAATCGGGATGTGCTGGGAGACCACATGAGTCAATCACTCAAAACATCTGCTGCCATGCCCGCCTTAGCGTTAGATGAGGCCACCATGTGCTGCATCGACGGAAAGGTACCATTTCGATTCGGAGTCTACAAGGATGGCACGTGGAAACTGGGCGATGTCATGCGTGTCCTCAACTACTACAACGACAACTTTCTGGACGAGGGGAAGGTGACGCTGTTGCATGTCAAAGAGGGGGGGCTGCAGTGGCCGGGAACCGCAGCGAGCTCCGCTCAGTGGAGCGCTGACGTGGCCTACGCTGGCGACGACTTATTTCCGAGACAGCTTCGCCTGTGCTGCAGCGGCAAGAGCTCTTGGCCGGCAGCCACCTCCCACTACTGGCCATGGGGACGGGGACGGAGGATGGAGGACTTCGAGATCGCCGAGGGCTTACTTGAGCTGCGCGCGAAGTGCTCTCCGTCGCTGGGGATGGTCGCAGACATGATCGACGCGTTCCGCGCCTGCCGCTATCCTCTTGCGTACACAGAAGGAGTCATCACGGAGGGCGGGCCGGAGGATGTGCGGCGCTTCAAGAAGTCAGTGATCCGCAAGTGGTACCTGAAGCCTACATGCAACGAGTGGAGGAGGCCTGAGGAGGAGTGTGACTGTCAGGGCCTCGGTAGGGTCTACATATGCGATGGCGTGTGGGCCTCCTGCTGGTGCAGGGGAGGTGATGGGTTAACCACAGACTACCACGAGTGGTGAGAAGCCACAACGATACAAATGACATGCTTTACACAGTGAATTTTGTGCTTGATCTCTTTCGCCGTGTTTTATTGAGTGGTAAAAAAATGTTGCGCACTGGATACCAAGCAAAATAGAGTGAATATGAAGCTGCCACCCTGTGCACCGCCCGCGATGCACTTCATCAACGCCAAGGGCAGTAGCGTGCCGAAAGAGTTTGCCATAGCGGCTCGCACGAATCCTGACATGATACCGCAAATGGCGGAGACTTCAAAGGAGAGCAAGGTGAGGCTTTTCACATGTCGCGTTGCATCGCTAAGCCCGCGTCATAACCACTGCGCACTCACGTGATCGCACGCTCACCGCAGGATCTGCACAGAGAGGCTTTAGCGAGGCAGTACGTGGTTATTGTGGACATGTCGGGCTCCATGGCCACCAGGGACGGCAGAGGCACGCGCTGGGACTCGGCGCGCGTCGCAGTGGAGAAGATGGTTGACACGATTTTCGAGTACGACGTGGATCACACGGTGCCGCTTTATCTATTCGACAGCCAAGTCACATTCGTCGGCGAACTCACCAGCCCATCACAGGTGAAGGCGGTGTTCAAGGAATTCGGCCCCAGAGGGAGCACGGGCCTTGGCCCTGCTCTGCGCGAGGCTCTCGGCACGTATGCAGGCACCAAGCGCCCCAATTACGAACTGGTGCCCGGCACCACGTTCATCGTGCTCTTGGACGGCGGCGCAGATGATGAAGGCGAGGTCACGAGGGTCCTGCAGGAGTTCGCGGATCCCAAGAGCGGCTACGTCTCAAACCACACACAGCTCGCGGTCTCCTTTATTCAAATCGGAGACGACGCAGGGGCATCGGCATTCTTGAAGAGGCTGGACGACGGCATCACTCCGGACATTTGTGATTTTGTCAAAGATGATATCCTGTCTCAGTCAGGAGGGCTTGACACGCTCCTGTACAATGCCATCTTCGATTAGTGAGCTGTCAAGTGTCGCACGCTGCATCAGGGGTCGTGGGCAAGCAATGCCATCTCGCGAACGCTCGGTCTCTCAAAAAATGTCGCCATGCAGCAAACGGAGTGAGATGGTAGCCTTGCTGCGCGGTCTGTGTTTCAACTCTCCGGCGGCCATATACAATACGCTCAGAAGCGAGGACGTCGTCGCCCTCGCCCGTGAGAACCGCGCGCTGAAAGGACGATTTCTACTCACCGGCAACACGCTCCACTTCGAACTGCGACGCTGCGCCCCGGCGAGAGCGCCGACGCGATGGGGGGCCATCGCGGCTGACGATGCGGGGGGCATCAAGGCGTCTGGGAACCGTGTGCACTTCAGACGTGCCTCAAATTTGGCGAGCTACATTCGACGCCTGCACAGCGGTAAAGTGTGCGCGGTGGAGAATCGCGAGCTGTTCAAGGCAGTCATGCGAGAAACGGCTGGACACTTCAAGACTTCATCGCGAAAGGATATATTGACGTTCAGGCCGCGCAGGAGCTGATAATAGACTTCATCGGCACGACGTGTCGCTATCACGAATGTCTTGTCGTCTCGCGAGCTCGGCCGTAACAAACGAACGAATGATCGCCCTCTCCATCCCATTTGCTGTGGCCCTCGCCTTGTTCATCGACATGATGGTGCTGCCATCACCGAATCGCGTGAAGCTGTCAATGCTGCGGAGTTGCTCGTCGCTGAAGGCCTCCGCGCCGACCATCAGCCACAGTCGCAAAAACCTATCCGTGTCGGGTCGAGTGGCGAACTCCAAAATCGATGGAAGGGCATCCGATGCGTGAAGGCGACGAGGGTCCACAGCCTCCATCATTGAGTCGAAAGCGTGCCCGTTCCCCGAGGCAGCTGCAGCGCTCAGGGGCGACTGAGCGAGACGCTCGATCTCGTCGCCCACAGCAGGCAGAAACGGAAATCCCGGGCCTACGACGAAGCGGTCAATCGTGATCGAATCACTCTGCCATGTCCACACGCAGGGTGGGATCCACCACGGTCGGGCACGGAGAACGCCGGTGCTGGCAGCAACGCGCAACTCCTGTTCGCTCCACATTTCGAAGTGTTGTGAAGTGAATTGGAAAAGCGAGGCTGCATTCCGCACAAACCAAACTGGGAATGTCAATATGGGAATGTGGTGGTGCCTGTTGTTCATTGTCACAAAATTCAAAACGAGCACGCAGGCAATGATTGAGGCGAGAGATGAGACACCACAGAGAGAGCAGCAGGGAATAGAGGAAACTGATGCGTCGCTGGGGGATCGCGTCGCCGGTTTAATTGCGCACGTGCTCGATAACCCCACCACCATACTCTCGTCGCGCCGAGAATACGAAGGAGCCGCTGGGGACCTCGCTGGCCTCGTGCGCGGTACTTACAGAGGACGCCCGACACTGGTCTTGATCGCTTTCGAGCACGACATGGACCGCTTCTGGCGAAGGGCCAGAGCATCGATGTCAAACTCCCTCCGATACTGGCGCGAGCTGCAGGGCCTGAATCTGGACGCCGCAGATGAGTCCCAGCTGCTGGACTACAGGGCGCTGCAGGTCGACGAGTGCAGGGAATGCGATGTCCTCGTAGCCTTCGGTGCGAGCACATTCTCAGAGGCGACGGTCGCGGAGCGCTTCCGCAGCATCGACTGCCCTTCATGCAGACCCGACCATCACGCACCGTGGTTTCACGTGATCGTCGACGCCGCAGGACAGTTCGTCGTCTCGGAGCGTATCTCAGACATCGCGCGCCCAGTCCCCACCTGCCCAAGGGCGTAATGCGACCTCCATCGGCAGGAGGCGAACGTCCAGGCCGGAGTTCGCAATGCTCGAGCGCACATCACGCTCGTCCTCCCACTCATTGAAGGCGATGAACGAGATGTAGAAGACGAAGCGATACGCGCTCGCTCCCTCCAAAACTTTTGGTAATCGAACTTCGCTGCGTCCCCACAATGTGCGAGTCCAGCTGCCCTCGTTGTCCAACCTCTCTTCCCACGCTGTGAGCCAATCTCTCACCTTCGCTAGTATGGTCGGTAAGCATTGCACTTCTCGCGCACCCATCCGCTGGTGAAACAGATGCCACACGATGGTCTCACTCTCGCGCGACACGAACATTCCGTCGTGCTCCACCATTGCTTCCATGCCGCCGTTGTGGGCGTCGCGGACGTGGGGCAGCGCATGCCAGAAGTTGAGCGGATCGGCGTCATTCTCAGCGGGCACCCACGCGTCGCCTAGTGCCGTCCTGACGCAGTCGTATGCGGCTTTCTCGAATGTTTTCGCCAGGGCACTCCCTCTCCTGCGCACTTGCCACGGCCAGACTTCGCCGAATACCAGCTGCTGGTACAGCAGCTGCATGAACTCGTCAGCAACAGCCGAAAAGCGATTTCCCGTCAACTTGACTGTGCACCTCTCGTTCGCGCCGAGCAGCTTCATCAAGGACTTGAAGCACCGTTCTGTCAGGCGGTTGTAGCTCAAATCGATGCTGTCCGGCAGTGGTAGCCCTTGAGAGCATCGGACTAGGTGGTCGAAGGTGGCATCAGAGATTTCCATCTTGGAAAAGTCCCACAATGCGGCATTGTCGTGCAGCTGCGCTGCGCTCACTGCCTTCTCCACAAACTCCATCTCTCCGGAGCTCATCATTGCTGTGATGACTGGTGCCTGGCGCTGGTGTGAAAGCAGAAGGTGCAGATAAACATTGGGAATTCGAAATGGGAATGTGCAATGGAATGCAGGTAATCATTGCTTGTACCACGTTCAGTCCTCATCAACATGGTACTGAACGTGATGAAGCAAGCTTTCGCGACCCTACGACGCGCTGCGGCAGAGGCAAAAGTGCACCAAGCGTTCGAGCGTACCGAAACCGGGCTGCGGGCGATGCAGGCGAAGCACGGCGAGTTCCGAACGCTGGCGACACAGAGCGGAGTACCAGAGTGGTTTCTGGTGTTTTACACACAAGAGTCGTTCTCTTTCATATCCGGTCGGAGTAATTACAGGGTCATCCTCGGAAAGCACGTGTACTCATTTGAAGACCCACGAGTCGCCGTGGAGATGCTCTCGAGGATCATCGGCGTCTGCGACGCATGTGAGAAAGATTGTTTCATCACCGACTTCTGGGATTTTGCCAAGCCATATGAGGTCAAGGACGGCTGCGCCGGTGCTCATAGTCAATAGCCGAAGTGAGCAAAACAGCGCGACTTGGCGACAAAGAAGAGGGGGCGAGTGCACGGACCTCCACGTCTACGCCGCGGAGAATATAATATTGCCCTACGAATAAAGATGATGAGCGCCGCTGATGTCTACCATGTGTCCCCCCTCTGTTCGTCACCCTTTGATGTCGAGGGGCAACTCATCGAGTCGTATGTCGACACGACTGGGGACGAGTCGTTAGTATTCGAGGTCACCATCGACGATGATGACTTGTACCGGTGGCTACAATGCTGGCACGACGTAGGCAGAAGCGTGCTTTCGAGTCGCAAGAACGGCGTTTACACAATCCGTACCCATGTGCATCGTGACCAATGCGCCTTCTCGCTCAAGTGTCGGTGACACGCCGGCAGGCTTGCCAGGGGGTGCCACGGGCAGAAACGTTATGAATGCACGATGCATAATACTCGATGTCAAACACGCAGTTGCAGCATTCTTTTTGTTCTTCACTCGTGAAGAGAGCACGATGTCACCCCTGATCGACTTCTACAGGGGGGCCGGCCGGCATCCTGCGCACGGCACGCTAGATGCTATACTTGCTCACGACGACACGTGGCTGGAACGACAACACGACTACATACAATGGCTTTTTCCAATGGACGTGGCCAGCAACTTCAACAGCACCGCGCCGCTGTTCACACAACAGGCCCAGCAGCAGTTTCAGACCAACGGCGCGCTGCAATTGAACCTGATCAGATCCCTGCACCGCATGCTGACGTTCTACGGATTTCAGCTCACGTACGATCCGGTGGATCTGACGACCACGGTCGTTCGTCCTGCGAGCAACTTCGCAGAGCGAGCTGCAGTGTGGCTGACACCGAGCAACCACAACTTCCTGCGGTTGACGCGCATACTCTCATCGCTGCGTCTGGCGGGTCTGCAGACGTATGCCGAAGCGCTCATGCAGGCTCTCGCCCAGATTAACGGCGTCGACAGCGCGACTCTCCAGTACTGGTACTCAGCAACGTGGGAGTAATGCAGCAACTCCTGCGTCTGTTTGTCATCAATACATGTTTTTTTTCTTCAGGAATTACCAAGCTATAGCATGCGTGCCGCGAGCCTCACCTCTGTGCTCGTCGCGTGCGTTGCGCAGTTTGCCAACTCTTCGTGCAATGTCAATAATTTAGCTCACAGGTGCGCCGCAGACACCCGCTGCACTGCATGCGTCGCCGCGCTCAACGCCCCTGACCCTGCAGGTCTCACTTGTTACGAGTACCTTGCTGAGGTCCAGAAAGAGCTGCCAGCACACTGCGTGGTGTTCAACGCAAGTCTCTTGAGCACGTACCTCAGATGCCGGGCGAAGAGTCTCACCTCCGATGACTCATGCAGAAAGCCGACTGAGCGACCTTCGGCAGTACCGACACTCACACCCACGCATGTTCCGACCGCAGCAAGTGCGACCGACGCACCGACACAAGCAGCGTCCCCCGCAAAGCCGCAAACGGAGACCTCGGCGCCGACATTGGCGATGACAGTCGCACCCACCGAAGCGCCTACCACGAACCCCACACCGAGCGGCGACACTACGGCCACGTCAAAGCCATCTGCACTGCGCACACTTGAGCCCACTCAAAAGCGAAGTGCACCACCTACAGCTGAGCCCTCCGCGTCGACGCCATCTGCAGCTCACACACGGAACCCCACTCCGCTTCCTACAACTGAGCCCTCCGTGCCCACTGTGGTGCCCACCACACTCTTGCCAAGTGTTGCAAGGCCGCCCGCAGCTCCGACTTCCAGGCCTGCTGCACAGCAGACATCGGCGCCCACACTCCTGCGTGGAACTGCGCAGCCCTCGGTTCTTCGCGGCACACCAGCACCGGCCCCTGAAGGTGGAACCACAGAGCCCACGCGTCGGATGGCCACACGCCAGCCGCGGCAGACCTTGCAGCCATCTGCCACATCGCAGCCGTCTGCAGACGCAAGCGGCGCGGCGCACCTCGCGGCTCACTCGCTCGCGCTCGCTGCTGCCTGCCTCGCAGTGTTCATGGTGTCGTAGACGGCTGGCACACGACGAACATTCATTCACCATCGTCAACCTCGCTTACGGCTGCAGTCTTCGGGATGCTGGGATCTGGCGCTGGCAAAGGCAGCGGCAGAGGCTGCGCTTGCTCATCTTGGCAAACCACTGCCAATGTGATGGCTCCGAGCATCATCACTAACACGCCAATGATAAGTAGGGAAGAAACATTGTACGTGGCACCGAGTACGATCAGCATCAAACTGAAAAAAACAGTGCAGATGGCATACGAGGAAGTGGATGTCATGAAAGCTCTGCTTCAGAGTCATATAAAATGAGGTGCATTTGCAGTTCAGCTCCGAGCGGCGACTGCGGCGCTGTTGACATCGTCATCGCGCTTGTACAAGCAGCGCCCCCCTTGCCAGACACTGGTGACAACAAGAGACATGCCGGCGACCTCCGACGCTCTTCGCACCACCCCTTCCACCGCATCCATCACGTGAGTGCTCGCAGACACGCGCTCCTGGTGCAGCACAACGCATCCTTGCGGCTCCTGCATGGTTACTGGCTACGGATAGTAGGAATGAACCCAAGAATCCAGGTTGTGCGTTCCCAATTTGGCGTGCATTCCACAACCGGGTTCCGTTCAAACTCATCAGTGAAAAGCCACAGCAAAGAACAATGGCGACAGCGCAAAGGGTGATTCCCGCTGCTGCGTGCGTGGTTGCTGCGCATGACAGGAGCATTTGAAATCCCATTCGCGCTGCTTGTCACGCCTGACGTCTACACCGAGCGCGTCGAGCAAATCCAACTTGGTCGCGCGAGCGTGCACCGTGACTTTTCGACTCCTCAGCTCTTCCTCCAGCTGCTCGTGCGTCATGTGTCGCAGCCGCAGCTCTTCCTCGGACGCTTGCAGCTGCGTCTTTGCACAGCAGAGGCCCATTTCCTAGTTCAATACAAATTATATTTCGACGGTTTTGCAGGGAGAGAAAGGGACACGATAGTTTTCGTTGCGAAACATGTTGCTCACGAATCGCGTGTCGCCGTCGACAAAGTCAAAGTTGAAATGCGTGTGCCCTGCGATCCACAGCTTCGGCATCGCGGGCAAGTTCATGTCGGTGGCAAAACAACAATTGTTGCTGCATCCGGCGTACCGTGGGTGTGAAGTCGTTCGCGTACGAGGCGCGTGGTGCGTGATGACGACCGAATCCGCAGTGCTGTTCGAGCTGAGAAATGCCGAGTCCCTCTGATGGAATGCATCGGTATCGGCCGGCGACACAGGTCCGTGCGCCTTACGCACGAAGCGGTAGTCGTTGACACAGAGCGCGGCTTCCTCTCGTGCGCTCACGGGGACGTGGCTCCACATGGTGCAGCCGACGAATTTGACGCCTCGCCACTCTACGACGTCCGGGTTCATGACGCTCACATTGGAGTACTCGCTGATGAGATCGGCCATGTGACTTGCGCTTTCATCCATGCTTTCGCATCGGCTGTACCACTCGTGGTTGCCGTACACCCACAAAACCTTTTCAAATGCCTCCGAGCAGTGGCGCACAAAGTAGGGAAGGGCGAAGTGGTGAGCGGGTGCGACATCGCCGGCCACGATGAGGAGTTCTGCTGCGGGCGTGACGACATCTGAGAAAGGGACAGCGCCCTGCTCCAGGTGTACATCAGAGAGAAACTGAACGAGCATTTGCTCATAAAACAACATTTTCCAAGCGTGTGCTCGGTCGCAAACATGCGAGGTTCAAATAATCTGGCGGCGATGTATAACACAACATGCAACTCAAGTGGACTCTCATATGCTGCTTGCGTGCCATCGTCAACGGCGAATTTCTGCGCTTCGGCAAGGTGATGAAGTGTCCTGAGGGCGGCACATCATGCGGCCGGTTCATCGATGCCGATGGCTGGTTCGATGACTACATGTGTTGTGAAGTGGGACAGCGATGCGAAGACAACGGGCCAGGCAGCAGCGGTGCCTCGACCTGCTTCTTCGCTTCATGTCACGACGTCGATTGCAACGGCGGGCAGTGCGAAGACGCAGGAGACTGGGCTGGTGATGATGGCAAGTTCCAGTGCGCTTGCGCGCAGGGGAAACAGGGATTTCACTGTGAGTACGACAATGCGTGACAACCACTGATAACATGCGACAGGCTGAAAGTTCTTCACAAAGCGGTATCACATTTACGAGCTGGTGGAAAATTGCACAGCGGCGTCGCGCATCTTCTTCGCATGCCTCGCAGCCATCCTCGCCCGAGTCTTGCCGCACTTCGCGACGGGGTCTTCCGATGCCATCTCGAAGGAGTGTCCCGTGCGCTGCTCGATATCCCTGCGCTGCTCGTCGTAGAGATCCTTCAGTGCTACGGCCGCTGAAATCGACACGGTCCTGCCGATCGTGGGATACTGCTCCTCGAGCTCCTTAGCCTCCGCCTCGCCGAACTTCCTCTTCTGCATCCCTCCCACACGAAACTCTCCCAGTTGCTGCCCCTTTGGTATGTCATCGAGAGAGGCGAACCAGTTGAGGGGCAGGACGCACTGAGGGCCCACCAGGATCTCGATGTGCGGATGATCGTTCTCACGTGCGGTCTCGATGAGGTGTTCCCTGAGGCGCGACGCGTAGACGGTGGCTGAGGTCTGGACGAAGATGCTGGTGTGGATGATGCGGTCTCTGCCGTCTGAAACGACGTAGCCGACCCAGTTGACGTACTCGTCTTTGCTGATGACGAATGCCTTTATGACCTCCGCGATCTCCTTCGCGCTGACGCCTTCACGAGGTGCGTGGAAGTCATACCCCGCTACGCAGAGGGTGCTGTAGCGGACGGTGAAGCGCGTTCCGTGGCGCCCGTCAACGAAGGTCGCCATCTGAGGACACCTGCAGCGCTTGGTGTGACAGCTTGAGGATTGAATGTCCCACTTGAAAATCGTACCGCGCAGTAAATGGGAAGCTGTTCCTGTTCCACCGTGCTGAGCCGCAAGTACAGGTGCACAGGCTCTTTGAAAGGACATACATTCATTTGAAATTAGATGTATGTGTGGGTTCAACCAGATCTCATACTGGCACAGTTTTCTCACAGCACGGTGGAACAGGAACGGGTCGTGTGACTCACGAGGTGGGTGTCGAGCGACTCGCTTCGAGTCTTGCAAGGAGGAGAGCGGGTGCCTCGCTGCGCGTCCCTTCGCTCAGCATTGTGTTTTTTGTGCTCCTGTTCCACCGTGCTGAGCCGCAAGTACAGGTGCACAGGCTCTTTGCATGGACATACATTCATTTTGTAATTAAATGAATGCGTGCCTTCGAGCAGATCTCATACTGCAACAGTTTTCTCACAGCACGGAGGAACAGGAACGGGTCGTGACTCACGATGTGTCGAGTGACTCAATTCGAGTCTTGCTGGGAGGGGGCGGGTGCCTCGCTGCGCGTCCCTTCGCTCAGCATTGTGTTTTTTGTGCTCCTGTTCCACCGTGCTGAGCCGCAAGTACAGGTGCACAGGCTCTTTGCATGGACATACATTCATTTACAAATTAAATGAATGCGTGCCTTCGAGCAGATCTCATACTGCAACAGTTTTCTCACAGCACGGTGGAACAGGAACGGGTCGTGTGACTCACGAGGTGGGTGTCGAGCGACTCGCTTCGAGTCTTGCGAGGAGGAGAGCGGGTGCCTCGCTGCGCGTCCCTTCGCTCAGCATTGTGTTTTTTGTGCTCCTGTTCCACCGTGCTGAGCCGCAAGTACAGGTGCACAGGCTCTTTGCACGGACATACATTCATTTACAAATTAAATGAATGCGTGCCTTCGAGCAGATCTCATACTGCAACAGTTTTCTCACAGCACGGTGGAACAGGAACGGGTCGTGTGACTCACGAGGTGGGTGTCGAGCGACTCGCTTCGAGTCTTGCGAGGAGGAGAGCGGGTGCCTCGCTGCGCGTCCCTTCGCTCAGCATTGTGTTTTTTGTGCTCCTGTTCCACCGTGCTGAGCCGCAAGTACAGGTGCACAGGCTCTTTGCACGGACATACATTCATTTACAAATTAAATGAATGCGTGCCTTCGAGCAGATCTCATACTGCAACAGTTTTCTCACAGCACGGTGGAACAGGAACGGGTCGTGTGACTCACGAGGTGGGTGTCGAGCGACTCGCTTCGAGTCTTGCGAGGAGGAGAGCGGGTGCCTCGCTGCGCGTCCCTTCGCTCAGCATTGTGTTTTTTGTGCTCCTGTTCCACCGTGCTGAGCCGCAAGTACAGGTGCACAGGCTCTTTGCACGGACATACATTCATTTACAAATTAAATGAATGCGTGCCTTCGAGCAGATCTCATACTGCAACAGTTTTCTCACAGCACGGTGGAACAGGAACGGGTCGTGTGACTCACGAGGTGGGTGTCGAGCGACTCGCTTCGAGTCTTGCGAGGAGGAGAGCGGGTGCCTCGCTGCGCGTCCCTTCGCTCAGCATTGTGTTTTTTGTGCTCCTGTTCCACCGTGCTGAGCCGCAAGTACAGGTGCACAGGCTCTTTGCACGGACATACATTCATTTACAAATTAAATGAATGCGTGCCTTCGAGCAGATCTCATACTGCAACAGTTTTCTCACAGCACGGAGGAACAGGAACGTGCTGTACACGTGTCTGTGCAAGAACCGTGGGAAGAAAATGGACGTACTGTGAACCTGCACGAACATTCAAGTTTTTTTACTGTGATCTATTGCACAATGCCCGTCACTCACTGTTTTCCCAACCAAAATTGGGCTCTCACACACAGCACCGTGGAACGTGCGACTCAGAACTGTGTGATAGTCGCAGCATGCACTGCTTCAATGCTGCAAGCATCACACGAGAACGCAACAAAAGCTGACAAGAGAGCAAGAAGCCGGAGATTCAAGTTCAAAAACGTGTCGCATTGAATGTATCAACGGCTGGCGGCGCTCAGGCACAAGTGGGTGCGGAAGCGGGCGCGGACGTGGGCGCGGAAGAGGGTGCCGTCGTCGCGCCCTGCGCAGTTGCGACGGCGCAAGTGAACGCGCCGTCGTCGCACGGCGACTTTCCTGCATTGTCCCCGACGCTGCACACGGGGTCGCCTGTGAAGTAGTCCGACGCCGGCGTTCCTCCATCCTCGACGCAGTCGGAGAAGCAGAACACCGCATCGCTGCAATAGCCCCGGAGTTGCTCCTCGCAGCCCTGCACCTGCTGTCCGCACGTGTCGGTGATGCACACGGGGCGCCCGCTGTCGCCCATGGTGAAGGTGAGCTCGCACGAGTCGAAGCACACCGCGTGGCCGGCATCCCAGAGCAGCTGTGCGCAGGAGGAGACCGGCTCGCACGTGTCGAAGCGTTGCACGCACATGGTGTAGCTATCGAGGTCAAAGGTCAGGCAGCCAGCATCGCTTTCCGGGGTGGGGATAGCGCCGGGGCAGTAGCTGGAGTGCGCCATGGTCATCACGATGCAGACAGCAGAGGCGATGATGCTGAAGGACCTCATGGTGGCTGTGAGTGTTTGAGGAACTTGAGACTTTATTGTGGAAAACTGGGAGTGACTAGGATTGGAGTCAATTTGGCAATTGGGACTTTTCACTTGGGATCCTTAAACTGGGAATGGAATTCAAAGCAGGATTGGGAATATACCAACTTCAACTGGGACTTACTTCATGTGACGTGTCAACAGTGTGAAATTCATCAGTCATCATGATCATGGTCTAGCGCATCGAGCCGGTCCTGAACAGCATTGAGCAGTTGCTCGTACATTTGTCCCTCTGCAATGTAGTTACGGGGGTATGTGTCCCGGATCGCCACGTAGATCCGTTGGTGCTCCCTTTCGATGAATGCAAGGAGTGCCTCCTTGCGGTCCCTAATACGATACCAGAACTGCATCGTCTGTTCGTGCTCTTGCTCAATGACCGCATTGGCTTCCTGCAGCTCCTGCAAGAGTTGCGCATTGAAATTCCTTAGTTGCGCATTGAGGGCCGTGAGATGCGCCTCGCGCTGCTCGCACTGCGCGAGGATAGCACGTCTCTCGTCCATTGCCTGTGCGACCCCCGTGAATACCGCACCGCGGTCCCCCAGGTAGTCTTCTCGAGCTTCAGCGGTCGTGGACAGGAGGGCAACCCTCTCTGCCGGCCTCAGAAAGGGCATGAAGGACCCCAAGTGCCGGAGCCCGTCCATCAACTGATTCGCCATGCGGAGTTCGCAGTCGCCAGGTGCATCACATTTTTATTCTGCATGTTCACAGATTCATGGCGTCGTCGTGCCGGTGCCATTTTCACATTTCAAACTACGGGGGGTTGCCGACCAGTGGTTAAAATGTGAAAAATGCGTTCAATCTCATTCGTTCATTGTTGATTTGTCAGCCGGCGCCCGATCATTTCATCACTACCACTCGCAAAGTTCGTACCACTCAAATCCTGGGTCAAGTCTGTCGAGCATGTCATCCATGGTGATCGCCACCACTGCTTTGTGATAGGTTGCACCCGCGGACACGGCTTTCCAAAACTTGTCTTCGTACCCCTCATACCCCGAACCAGCAGCGAGAAGCTCGTCGCGCCATTTTCGCATTGTGTCGAAATCTCCGTTTGCGAACTGCACCCAGTTCTCGAGGAACTGTGCGTACGCTGCGCTCTCTTCCAGCTGCGTCTCGAGAAGCTGCTTTTCCGCAGAGGTCTTCGCCTCGGTGCTCTGCTGATCTTTCAGCAGACGTTCCACCACATCGACGCACTCCGCTTTGGTCCAATCCAGGATGTCGAGCAGCGGCGAAGTGCGCTTCAGCAACTCGTCCGCCTGGCGCTGTCGAACGGGGACTGGTCCGGGCCTCGCCCTTTCACCTCTGATCACCAGATGCGTCGCGGGCCAGTCGATGTCCTTGCCGAACGTGAAATGGCGCCGGTGGCAGACTGCTACGTTCTTCAGTCCCTCCGCGACTCTGTTCTGAATGACGTCGGTGGCCACCGCGTCGTCGAGCTGCACGTTGAGCCAAAACATGTCTGTCGCAGGCGTCATGTCCACTTTCGAGAGCATCGGATACAGCGCCGCGTATGTGACCCGGACCCCGTTGCGTACTCGCAGGCTGAATGCCGCATCGGCGATGTTCTCTGCGGTCTGCCCCGGGCTCGCCTTCACACAAGCCCGGACGATGCGCTTTCGCGGGGCCTTCGCCATCCTGCTCGTCTTGCTCTGTACTGAGGGAGGCGAGGACACGTGTCAACTGGGAGTTTGTAGCGCCGCGCATTTCAGTCTGGGAGTTTGATGTTCTGAAAAGCAAATGGGAAACTTCATTTGGTGCAATTGCTGAGTCTGTATTCGGGTAGACTTGAGGAGGCCACAGCTGCAGACGTGGGCACCGGACACCGCAGCATGAACAGCAGCGTCACATCACTTTTATCAGCTTTACGCCGCATGATACCCCTTCTTCAAGCGTTGCCTTGACGTAGAAACAACCTTGTTCGCATGGTGGCGCTCTCCACACTTTTGTGACATCGAAAACTGCCCATGGCGTGGTGTACACGCCCGCCTCATCATGAAAACATGTTTCGACACTAGGAGAAGCGCCCTCGAGCTGCACCTGCACCGCGTCGTCGACATCCTCTGCCGTGACCGCCATTCGCAGAATTACTTCTCCAGGTCCGCAATACAGGCCATTTTTAACAGATGCATCTCCCTCACTTACATACTCTTGAGGCAACGGCACAGCGATACCCTGCTCGAAGACGACCCTGTCGTCACGCAGCTGTAGAGACGCGACGTCGATGAGAAGGTGAGGATCTAGCTCCAATGTATCAGAGTCGCCGATCACATTTGTAACCTTCAGCAGCAGAGGTGGCGCGCACTTCCAGTCACCCATTTCCAAACTAGATAACGTCGCCACGACCTTCAGGAACGAGATCTCGCCAACATCAGCTGCATCTCGAGGATACGAAAGCGAGCTGTCGGAGCACAGTTCTGCGATATCCATTTTCCACCCATCCCCACCCACCCATACGCTTTGCGGTGGGTACCAGACCACGCCTGCATGTTTGACCTCCACTGCCAGGGTAATTGTCACTGCATCGGGAGCGAAATCCAGCACATAGCGACCGGTCACTCTCGTAGTCTTCAGTCGCCTCTCTTTCTCGGTCACACCGATGATGATCGGCACGACGCGTGTCGGCTCCACTGGCGCAGCGTCCCCCACTCCGCAAACATCCCACTGCACAGGGATCACAGAAGCGGCAATGTCATCCGTCATCTCGACTTCCACCGGCAGCCCGAATTTGACTGCGAAGCCGCTGTGATGAACCTCGGGAGTCACACTCGATACTGTCGCCCGCCTCAGTCCATCCACTGCCAAATCAATTCTCTGCGATTGCAAGCCCTCAATGGCCCATCTGGTGCCGCTCCCAAAGAGAACGTGGCATTCAGCTCCGTGTCGCGCGAAGAAGTGACCACGCCGCACGTTCTCGGCTGTCATGGTCGGTTTCGGAGGTGGAGTGGGAGGGAGAACGGGAGGCGGCGTGATCGGCACGGTGATGAGCACGCTCCTTCCTGGTGAGTAGGGCTGTAAGGCTCGACAATCCACAAGTCTCGCCCGGCACTCGTACGACCGCCCTTCCTCTGTTTGAAACGTGCACGCTTCGCTCCAGCCGTTGCCCCAGTCGAACTCGATCGATTGCGAATGATCGCCACACGACAACGTGCAGGTCGCATCCTCGAGAGTCGCAATGCAGTGTGGCGGTGGCGGCGGAGTCGGAAGCGTCAACTCCGCACATGTCAGCGAGAGCACGGGACCGGCCCCCAGGTCGTTAGCGTACCACACTCTGACACCGCCTCCCTCGCAGTTATACACGCCGAGGCGTTCGCCTCGCGGCCAAGCGCTCAACACCAACTCGTTGACGAACGGAAACATATGCTGCTGCGCGCCCACCTGCACCATCGTAGCTGTGATCTCCGGAAGAAGCAGCCCCATGAAGCCCGCCGGAGTCTGCAGCGGCGGTGTGATCGTGACCCGCGCAACCCCGTCACCCTCCATCGTGATGGTCGCGCTAGGCTTCCTCACTTTGAACGGCAAACCACCACTCCCCATACACAATTTCGCACCAGCGATGCTCAGCTCGCCGGAGATGAACAAATCCCCGCCTACGTCCATGTCGCTTCCGCAGCAAATGTCCTTTGCGTACATGTCGTTCGCACCGAGACTTTCACAGAACATGGAGGTCGACTGAGCATCAGTGCAGATGAGTCGCTTCGCCACCACATCATCGACAGCGATGCTCATGGCGGCGACGCTGTTTGCATGTAACGTGTCGGACCATATCACTTCCACTTGCACTGTTTCACATTTCACTTCACCGCACTCCACGTAATTTGCCTTCAGATCATGCGTATTCGTCGTCTCAATGGTCGCTTCGGCAGCGCAAATTGATTTGCATGCGATGTCGCCTTCGCAAGTGACTTGCTTCGTGGCGATCGCGGCGGTGTCAATGTTTTTGCCTCGGATGTTTTCACAGTTCACATCAGCACACTTGATTGCTGCACACGCCACATCCGCGCCGTTGATGCCTGCGCACGTCACGTTAGCACCGTGGATGTCTGCTGTAGTGATGGTCGCGCACACGACATTGCCGCCCTCGAGATTCCCGAACGCGATGCGCTCGCACTTCAATCGCTCGCACTCGACATCTCGTGCCGTTAAGTTCTGCGCGATGGTAACGTAAGAGAATGCTGAGATTCCGCTTACTCCCAGCGTGTCGAGCTGAGCCGCCTCACCGGCCATCGACCGTAGATGAATGTCCTCGCACTTCACTCTTTGTGCTGTGATCACATCAGAGTCGACGGCTGCCGCTTTGACGCTTGATGACGATATGTGCTCAGAAGCCACATTATCCGCAGCCACTGTGCTGACTCTGATGGTCTTGCATGACAGTTTTTCGGTGTTGACACTGGTGGACACGACATCAGCAGTCGTGACAGTATTGGCTGACACCGAGCCGACAATCGCACAGTTGCCATGCACTTCCAGGTTTCCATCTGCTTTCAGTGAGCTGAAGAATGCAGCACCATCCACCACCACATCCTGGATGACAGCCGATCCGCACCCCAGCTTGGCTATTGTCGCGCTGTCGAATTCGCCATCCCTTGCCGCTATCGTGTCAGCGGACAAGCTTCTCATTGCGGCGGCATTAAATTCCGTTGTATTTGCCTGAACGCTTTCAAATTGAGCGGTTTTGGCTCCGCATGTTTCCGTTGTCAAGTCTTTCGCGATGATATCACGACACGACACAACGTCGCAGTCGACGCGAGATGTGTTGCAGTCGATGCATTCGACGCGTCGCGCCGAAACCTCGTCAAATTTGGCACAAGAGCTCGTGATTGATCGAGCAACTTTTGCCGTCTCTGCCGTCACAGCAGTGCACGTGAGGCCCCCGCATTTCGCGTCGCAAACTTCCAAGTTATCTGCTTTGAGCATTGCGAACCCACCTGTGTGCGAAAGCACTGTGGTCGCCTGCAGCGAGGTTACCGTTGCTTGAGGCACGTGGAGCTGTGAAGTGTTGACTCGTTCGCACTCCAAAGAGGGGATGACGGCAACAGCACAGTCCAATGACTGAAGCACTGCAGTCGCCGCCTCGATGCTGCTCGCTTTGAGAGAGGATATCTCGACATCCACCGCCATAGCTGACTCGGTGACCAACTTGTTGAACTTGCCGTCATCTGCGCTCATCATCTTTGAGGTCAATGTTGTTGTGCTCAGTGTACCGGTACATGCGGAGGATGCCTTCAGGTTGCCGAGAACGTCGACATCGCTGGCGACTGTAACTGGGGAGAGGAATGACGAGCAGCCAGTGAAGGCAGATCCGCCTTGCACGCTAAGTGAGCATGTGGATAAACTACCAATAGATGCCAGTGACGCATCAATTTTCTCGCCCCGCATGCCCGTCGCTTCGACGATGCCCTGTATCTCGACCCCTGAGGTCGTGTCCTTCACATGTTGAAGCGATTCGGGCGCCGAGTCCTCCGAAACGACTCTTGTGCATGTGAGCGTGCCGTGCACGACAGTGTCTAACGCAATATCGACCGCTGTGTCTGTCTGAGTGACCGCTTCACATCCCTGCACGAAGGGCGCGCCGTAGCGAGTGATGTCGCCATTGAAGCTTATGTCGCTGGCGACCTCCAGTGCACCTTTTACTTTCATCAAGCAGGCGGATAGTAGCAACAGTGTCAGAAGAAAATAACCATCAATTGTCCTTTGCTATTATGGTCGCGGCGATCACTTCGAGAGCGCACCAATCGGTTCCGAGTTGCGACCACGAGTGATCTATGTAAAGTGTCGAAGGCTGGTACTTGGCACCCTTTTTGACACCCGAGGCGCCGATGTACGCCACGTGCTTCGTTTCCACGCACATGAAACCTACCCACCTGGCCTGATTTTGCCAGTCACGACCATGACATCCATCCCTCTGTACGCACCCCTCTGGATGGCGACGACCGCCACGCGCCTGTTCAAGCGCTCGTTGGCTTTCTCGGCAGGTACTCTTCTGTCCTTAGGCACTGCAAAGATGGCCGCAATCATCTCTAGTCCTGATGTGTCCTTGGGCATACCGTGCTCAGCCATGTCTTGAAGTACCCGCTTTGTATGTTGTGCCAGCTGTTATGACTACGCAATTAAAAAAGTCCCAGTTGATGGGCCCCAATTGTTATCCCGGATTTGTCACCCTGCGTGTGACACAAGTGACTGCGGAGGCTGGTGAAAGGCCAGTTCCATAAGAAATTTCTTATTTTGAAGCCCGGAATAGTGCTGCGCTGCTGGTGCTGGCGCTGAGGGCTTGATGCGGTGCATGATAACATCATAACTGCAGACTATGCTTTGGTACTCTGCTGGCTGTTGGAGAGGCAGCAGCAGAGTGCCAATTGAGTGCCTCATACATTCAAACAATTCTCCACCGGTGTGCAGATGTGTTCTGACTTTTCCTTGAGGGCTTGCGTTGCTCTTCAAGCCCATGTGGCGCTCAGACAGGCGTAACACCATACGGTAATTGTCTCCTCATTGTTGAAGGATTGGGCACAAATCAAGGCTAGCAGAGCTGTGAGAGCAGCAGCAGCAGCAGAGTTGTGATTGCGCAGATATAGAAGCTGCGGGGCTTCAACCTTCCAGAACGCAAAATGTCAACTGAAGTAGGACTTCTCCCAGATTGGATGGGAGGTGGTACGCTGCGGAGCTTCAAAGCTCACAAGCTTGGAGGGAGGGTAGCTCACCGCAACTGGTTTTGGAGCAGCACCAGAGGCATAGCAGCGCACCGCAGTGCAGCCAATGCCCTAGCCCAGGGTGAGCGCTGCCAACAGCATCCTGTCAATAGCTTTGTTTTGCGGTAGTGCGGTAGCACTGTTAAGGTGCTGCAACTGTAAAGCGCCGGAGCGCAGCGCAACGCAGCAGCAGCAGCGCAGCAGCAGGCAGCAGTAGCAGCAGCAGCACAGGCAGGCAGCAGCAGCGCAGTAGGAGAACCACAGCAGCACTTACTGCAGCTCAACTTGCGGGCTTCTGTAGCTGTCTGCGTTAGCTGCTGGGCTCCGGCACCATGCCTCTCTCTAGAATTAAGGGTGTTGTGGTCATCTTTGGCCTCAAGATAGGTGACCGCACAGGGTACGGGGTATATGGCACTCTTATCCAGGAGATAGAGGCAGCCCTTCGCGCACAGGTCCCTCACGCACACCGCACACATATGCTGAAGTTTCTGGGGCTGGTCTGGGGCGAGGAGGGCCTTCTGGTCTTTTACCACATGCACTACCAGATGGCACCACGGAAGCTGGTGCGGGTCATCAGCAACTACTTCAAAAGGGCCCACATTTTCAATGAAATCGCCAGACTGCCGTTCAACGCGAGGTATGTGCACGGTTCGCTTGTTGTGTACTGTGTCCTTTACTGGACCTTGACTGTGCTCAATAAGCTCATGTTACACACGCTCTTGCTGTCACTGTGACAGGGATCACTTGCAAGTCCAGGAGCGGATCGGCGTGTACACGCGTGCCGGCGGCAGGGGAGGGGTTTGCGACTACATGCCCAACATCAGGTGGGAGAAAGCTCTCCCGTCAACGAGGTCGAAGAAGGTGCTGGCTCCCGTTGCCAAGTACAGCAGCGACAGTGAGATGGAAGATGATGGCAGCGAGGACTCTGGCGGCCAGCCCTGGGGTGGTGGCTGGGGCAAATGTGACAACAGCAGTGATGACGACGACACCGACGTCATCACCCCTGCCGGCGTCGCTGTCACCAACGCGGCGGCCTTCGGCGTTCCTGCCCCCCCCTTGGCCTTCGGCGTCCCTTTCGCCGCCACGGCCTTCGGCATCCCTGCTGTCGCCGCGGCCTTCAACGTCCCTGCCGCCCCCTCCGCCTTCGGCGCCTCTGCCGGCGCCCCGGCCTTCGACGTCCCTGCCGCCCCCTCCACCTTCGGCGCCTCTGCCGTCGGCCCGGTCTTCAACGTCCCTGCCGCCCCCTCCGCCTTCGGCGCCTCTGCCGTCGGCCCGGCCTTCGACGTCCCTGCCGCCCCCTCCGCCTTCGGCGCCCTCACCGTCGCCGCGGCTTTTGGCGCCCCTGCTGCACCCTCGGCCTTCTCCGTCGCTGCCACCAACGCCGGGGCCTTCGGCGTCCCTGCCGCCAGCGCTGCCGCAGGCTACCCCCCCCCTGCGGATGAAGATGGCATAGACATGCTTGCTGGCGCCGCCATGGGACTTGACAGGCTTGCCGCCAGCGATGCCGCGGTCTACGGAGGCGACATCGATGACCTCTTCAGCATCGACGATAACGACCCCCTCTTCCGCCGAGACCTTCTGGATGACCCCCTCTTCAACAACTTCCCCCTCCTCCGCGACCTCTCCTTGGGGTCGTCAGACGACAACGGCAGCCCCAACCCATGCAGCTTCGATGCAGCGCCAGAAGAATCCGCCCAGCCCGATGCCCTGAGCTTCGTAATCGCAGCCGACGTCGAAGTGCAGATGCCCACGGCACGCGCGACTGCTGCCACCATGGCCGCCGTGCGTCACGGCACCTCTACTGCTCCCATCGTCTTCGACCGCCTCATCAACAACAACCGCGCCACCCCCGTTGTGACTGCCATGGATGTGGAGGCGGACGCTGGCACTGGCCGTGCGCCGGCGCCGGGCGAGGTGATGGAGGCAGTGACCCACGCACAGGGTCCGGAGCAGGTGCCCGACGAAGCTGAGGCTGGGGGCGGCGGGGGTGGCGGGGGCGAGGCGACGGGTGCTGCGGGTGTGCACGCACCGGAGGAGGCGCCTGAGGAGGCGGCGGCGGAGGCTGCCGGGGGTGTGCAGGCGGGATCGAACCGCATGCCTATGACCGGAGCAGACATGGACGCAGAGATGTTGGCCATGCTGGGAGTGACGCGCGCCATGGTCAACCACCGCGTGCGGTAGAGTTGCCAGACCTGGAGACGTTTGTCTGCCGCTGCGGGTAGATGTGCTGATACGACATCGCTCCACTTTGCTTCTCGGTGCACCCATTGAATATGTAGCCTTTGAAGTAGACGCCCGTGGGTGATCGTGCTAAGCATGAGCCATTACCTTTGGCCGCCGCGTGGTTTACGAACCGTTGTACAAGTGTGGGATGCAGTCATGCCCCGCTCCGCCTGCAGTATCGGTAACCTGTGCCGCCATCTGCCGCACAGCCGATGGCCTCTGCCGTTGTGTGCTCTTTCAGTGACCGCTGCTTTGTACAAGTGTGAGCCGCACGACTATGAGTTTTCTTTTCAGTGTCTACGCTGCTCGGAATGGCAGAACTGCCGTTTGATGCGGTGTGCTGGGCTTCATGCCTGACGATTTGTTGGCGCAGAATGGCAGAGGTGCCATTTGACGGCGCGTGCTGGGCTTCATGCCGACCATTGGCCGGTTTGCGTCTTGGAGTGAATTTTGTACACAAGTCTTTTGATGTTGAGATTGCTGTCTGATGCCACGGCCAAGCTGCGAAGAATAGACCTTCATCATACAAATGAACTTCGATTTTGTGTCCTTGCGCTCGCCTGCATGACTATCGCGATCGAATTGTTCGACACCTGCTTGCTATACAATTTTGACGCATGCTCTTCGTTGCCTGCTATGCGATTGTGCTGCGTGACACGTTGTTGACTGCAATGCCTCAGTGCTAGATTCGCTTTTGCATCGCAGTGTGCTCGTCTCCTTGTGTCGTGCGAAGCCTGTTGCGTCGTGAGTGCAAGGTGACCAATCTCGACAGTGTCGAGACGGTATGGCGAAACGAGTTTCCTCGAGATGAGAGCGATGTGAACCTTGTCATTTGACGCTCAAGATGCAATAAGTGCGAAGCGAATCATTCGTGCCCTCGAGATGCAGGTGCTGAAAATAGTTCAAGTCAATCGGCGAGGCTTTGAGCACATCATCAATGCATACCACAGCAAGTTCACCAACCCAAGCGCTAGGAAAGGCACGTCTTGAACAGCTCACAATGCACCACATTTAACTTTGCTTGCATGAGTGGCAGTCAAATCCAGCAACACTCCCACTTTGACAACTCCCAATTGATAACCATTTCACTTACGGAATGCATATGAGGCATGCGCGAACCGGGAGTGCTTCAACAAATGATGCGTACATCACAACCACATATGAACGCCTCCAAGCGTGCATTCCTGTCTGGGGGCGATGAGCGCAAGCTCATCAGAGCGTCGATTCTCAAGAAGCAGAAGACTTGCGTTCGGGGTGACCTCGATGATGTGTCGCTACACTTACCCGGGCCCGTAAAGGGGACGCCGCTTATCGTCCTCGGTCTGTACCCGGGGCCAAGGGCAGCAACAGAGGTGTCTCGCACTGAGAAAGAGATGATAAAGCTGCTGGATCCCGGGGCCGACTTGGCGTGGGTGGACTTCTGCGTGCTCAGCGCAAATCACGTCAACTGCATCATCGACCAACGCACCATCAGAACATGGACTGGCGATGAAGAGCTCGTGCGGGATTACCATTCCAGGCTCATCATCCAGCTGGATGCCAGGGCGAACGGCGTTCCATGTGTGTACATTGCGGGCAAGACGTGTCAAGCGGCGTTTGATGAGATGATCGAGCTGGGGCTGCTGTCGCGACTCGAAGAGCTCTCTCCCCTCGGTGTGTACCTCTGCGAGACGGGAGGCCGGCAGTTCGTGACGCTTGAAGGCAGGCCACACCCCTCATGGCACCTCGTCACAGGAGGAGAGAAGACATCGCGCGACCTTTTTGCGGAGACGGCGGCCATGCTCAATGCCGTCAGCCGTTGTTCTGGCGGTGGAGACCTCTGCGTGGAGAGCATGACCTGCCACTTGCGCGTCGCCATGCAAACGGATCCTGAGGAGCTGGTGATGAGGGAAGAGGGACGCGTTTTCATGACTCGTCTCCTTTATGGCAATGATAGCGGACGGTTCATCGCTGAGCACATGCACATGAGGGATGTGATGGCATACCTTCCCGAGGTGCGAGAGCTGCTGCTCAAATGGAGCAAGCGCGGCCTCGCCACACTGAAGGCCATTCTCACCTGTGGAGCATTGTACCGCAACCTTGTAGCCTTCGACACGGCGTTGGAGGCGTGGTACGTGCGCCTTGAAGCTCAATTTGCCACCTTCATGTGCAACAGCGTCGCAGCACGCCTGGGTGACCCCGCGTTCGAAGCAGTGTTGGAGGCGTGGTACGGACGACTTGGAGCCAGGTTTGCAACCTTCATGTGCAACGGCGTCGCTGCGCGCCTCGGCGATCCCGCATTCGATGCGGCATTGGACGCGTGGTATGAGCGTCTCGGAGGCAAAGTCGTTGCGTTCATATGCAACAGCGTCGCGGCACGCCTCGGCAACCCCGCGTTCGACGCGGTGTTGGAGGCGTGGTGCAGGCGTCTCGGAGCTACATTCTCAAACTTTATGTGCGATAGCGTTGCTGCGCGCCTTGGCGACCCCGCATTTAATGCGGCATTGGACGTGTGGTACAGGCGCCTCCGCGCCAACATCGCCACCTTCATGTGTGACAGCGTCGCTGCACGCCTCGGTGAACCAGCCTTCGATGTGGCGTTGGAGGCATGGTACGGGCGTCTCGGCGCCAAGTTTGCCACCTTCACGTGCAATAGTGTCGCTGCACGCCTCGGTAACCCAACCTTCGATGCGGCGTTGGAGGGGTGGTACGGGCGTCTTGGCACCGAGTTTGCCACCTTCATGTGCAATGGCATCGCTGCGCGCCTCGGCGACCCCGTATTCGATGCGGCGATGGATGCGTGGTATGGGCGTCTCGGAGGCAGATTCGTCACATTCATGTGTGGTAGCATCGCGACACGACTCGGCGACCCCGCATTCAACGCTGTCTTGGAGGTGTGGTACAGGCGTCTCGGAGCCAAGTTCGCACATTTCATGTGCAACAGCGTCGCTGCACGCCTAGGCGACCCCGCATTCAACGCGGCTTTGGGCGTGTGGTTTGGTCGCCTTCGCGCCGCACTCGCCACCTTCATGTGTGACAGCGTCGCCGCACGCCTCGGCGAACCAGCCTTTGACGCGGCATTGGAGGCGTGGTATGGGCGTCTCGGCGCCAATTTCGCCACCTTCACATGCAACAGCGTCGCCGCACGCCTCGGTGCCCCAGCCTTCGATGTGGCACTGGAGACGTGGTATGGGCGTCTTGGTGCCGATTTCATCACCTTCATGTGCAACAGCGTTGCAGCACGCCTTAGTGACGAACATTTCAATGCAGTGTTGGAGGTGTGGTACAGGCGTGTCGGAGCGGATTTTGCGGCCTTTATGTGTGACGGCGTCGCTGCTCGCCTTGGCGACCTCGCATTTGATGCGGCGTTGGAGGTGTGGCGCGGGCGCCTCGGCGCCAAGTTCGCGTCGTTCGTGTGCGACAGCGTCGCCGCGCGCCTTGGTGACCCCGCCTTTGACGAGGAGCTGCGGACGTGGTACGGGCGCCTCGGCGCCGAATTCACCACCTTCAAATGCAACAGCGTCGCAGCACGCCTCACCGACAAACATTTCAAAGCAGTGGCAGAGCGGTGGTTGGTGATGCTAGGTACTCGTAATTTTTCGCGGGTGTTCAGTGTCGCCGGTGTTGCCAATCGCATGGTCAAGCCTGTGTTTGAGAGAAGTGTCAAAGCGCATCTCGAGCGATTGGGGAGTGGGGACACCTTGTTCACTTTTTTGAGGAGAAACCGGGGGAAGAAACTGGACAAAATATAAAGAAAATGACGGCGGCAGTGACTGGGCGAGTCTGGCGAAGTTGCTCGTTGTTCAGCCGCACTTGCGAACGACGCTCATCACCACGCTAGCCCGGGTCAACGGCACACTCGGCGCTCAGGGAGCCCAGGTGAACAGTCTCACTCATCAGATGGCCGCTCTGCAGGGGTGCGGGGGACAATTTGGCGGAGGCGGGCGCCGGCGCGGAGGCAGCGGCGGCAGATGTGGAGGCTGAGCACAAACAGGGCGAGGAGGACGATGAAAATGCAGCGCCTAAGTCATGCGTGGCGGGTGTACTTTGGAATGCATCAGCGGCAACAGCGCGATGGTAGCGACAGCGCGTGAGCAGCTGGCTAAATGTATATCTTTGATGCTTAACGCACTGTGCAATACATTACTCTGTGTGTTCGTGTTTTTGCATGGTAGCTGGAACGTATATATCTTGAGCTGCAATGAAGTGCGCACCTCGACAACGTGCACCTCACGAGGAGGTTCATGACCACTTCGAGGCTGAACGTCACGATGGACCTCAGTGTAGGATCGCTTGCGCTGACAGATATCACATGCTGCACGCAACAACGATCGCAAAAAATTAATTTTTAGACTCTAGAGGCACTCACTCCGATGTATGCGCGTGCTAATCTTTTTGTGTAACCATTATCGTTTGGCACATCGACAACGTACATATCGAGTCAGTTCTCGAGGTTACGATTCCTCGTGCCTCGCACCAAATGCTCACCAAGTACAATACATGCCTGCAATTTGCTTTTGCGCACAACCCATACACATGTGTCGGCATACTTTGCCTCCGCCTTTCTTTTACAAACTCAATATCGCGCTGAACAGCAGGGACTGTGATAAAACAGCCCAGTTGGTGGGCCAGAAAAAAGGACCCCACTTTCCGGGTCAAGGACAGCAGTTCACAGCCCAAGGGTCAGGACAATGCAGAGGCTGCACTGCTGGTGCGCTTGCTACAGCCAGCTTACCTCCTCTTTCATAGCGCATGGCGCCACCACGCAAGCCACCTGCAACCAGGTCAGCTGTACCTGAGACAGGCAAAAGGAAAAATAAGTCCCAGGTGACAAATGGAGAGTCAGAGGGTAGCGCAGGTGGTGGCGCTGCTGATAGCGTTGCCACTGCTGCTGCCGGAGCTGCTGCTAAAACGGCGTCTTCTGAGATGGAGCAGTCTGCAATCAAGCCTTCTCCGGCTCTCCTGGCCTCTCAGACTGCGCCTGCTCCCAGCTCGCTGTCTGTTGCGCCTATGGCACCGGATGCTTCTCCTGCGCCTTCTGCCGCTGCTGGTGGGCCTGCAGAGCCTGAAGCAGCATCAGGTGAGGATACCCCACAAAGAATTATCCTGTACTGTGTTCATTTGCTCGGAATGCTTGTGCTGCTTGCAGCTGCAATTCCTGCCAGCGCTGCTGATAGGCCTGCTCCGGACGCATAATCTGCTGCATTACATCGTACAGCGCTGCTGGTGAGCCTGCAGAACAGGCGGCAGCATCAGTGCCAAAATGCAGCACATCCCTCAGTAAGCTCATCAGTGCCCATGATCCCGTATGCTGCTGCTACTGCGTCAGCTGATTCCTCTTCAACTGCTGCTGCGGCCACGCACACCACTGCTGCTACTGGGCTTGTTTCGGAGCCACATGTGGATGGTTCGGTAAACACAGACATGCTCACACCTTCCTTTTATATCATGGGTGGTTGCATTGCAGGCTGTATGTGATGTATGCAAACTGTCGCTGTGTGAGAGTAGGCAGCTGCACTCATAACTAAAAAAGTACTGTTCCTTAGCCGTGCATTCACTGTGATGCAATTTTGCAAAGCACGCATAAGAGACAGTATTTGCCGTAAAAGGTTTCTGTTGCTTAGCTATGCACTTGTTCAGATACCATGTGTTCAATTATTGTGTAAAACAGGCGGCACTCAGAGTTTATTTGCCGCATGTTCAATGACACTTTCAAAGCGTCTTGCCTAGCGGTGCACATAGTCATTAGTGCATGTTCTCATATCACTTTGCGCCCCCCCTTCCATATCATCTGCTGCCATGGCAGGAGGGCCAGATGCTGGCTTGTCAGTAAAGACTTCAGATACGCAGCGTGGCCCAGATAGCAGCTCAGAAGAGGAGGAAGAAGACGACCGTGGCCCAGACAGCAGCTCAGAAGAGGAGGAAGAAGAGGTCGCGTCGCTGGCTGCGCTTGAAGTGGCAACGCGTGCCACCATGAACACACCGGTGCACGCGCATTCGGCTTCTCTGCCCCCCCCCACGGCAGCGGTGCCGTCGGCTTCACCGGTTCCTCCCGAGGCAGCAGCGCCATCGGCTTCACCGGCTCTCCCCGCGGCAGCGGCGCTGGTGGCTGCACCTGGTCCCCCTGTGGCAGCAGCGTTGGCAGCTGCACCTGCTCCCCGCGCCAGACCGGCGCCGCCGGCTGCACCGGCTCCGCGTGCGCCGGTGACTGCACCGGCTCTGAGTGCGCCGGCAACGCTGACGGCTTCGCCTGCTCCCCGCGCCAGACCGGCGCCGCCGGCTGCACCTGCTCCCGGCGCCAGACCGGCGCCGCTGGCTGCACAGGCTCCACATGCGCCGGCGACTGCACCGGCTCTGAGTGCGCCGGCAACGCTGACGGCTTCGCCTGCTCCACATGCTCGAGTGGCGCCGGCGGCTGCACCTGCTCCCCGCACGCGAGCGGCGCAGCCACCAGCTCTGCGCGCGCCAGCGTCGCCGTCGGCTTGTTCACCTGTGCCGCCGTCTGGTTCACCTGCTCCCCGCACGCGAGCGGCGCAGCCACCAGCTCTGCGCGCGCCAGCGTCGCCGTCGGCTTGTTCACCTGTGCCGCCGTCTGGTTCACCTGCTCCGTGCACGCGAGCGGCGCTGGCGGCTGCACCGTCGTCGGCTTCACCTGCGCCGCCATCGGCTTCACCTGCTCCCCGCACGCGAGCGGCGCCGACGGCTGCACCTGCTCCACGCACACCGACAGCGCCGGCGGCTTCACCTGCTCCCCGCCCGCGGACGGCGTCGTCGGCTTCAAATATATCTCCTGCGGCAGCAGCACCGGCGCAGCCACTGGCTCCGCGCGCGCCAGCGCTGCCGTCGGCTTTACCTGCTCCCGGCGCGCCAGCGCCGCCGTGGGCTTCACCTGCTCCCCGCGCGCGGGCGGCGCTGTCCGCTTCACCTAAGTCCCCCGCGCCAGCGCCGCCGTCCGCTTCACCTGCTCCCCGCGCGCCAACGTCGCCGTCGGCCTCACCTGCTCCCCGCGCACCACGCTCCGCTGCCGCTGCAGCAGCGGAGCGCGGTGCGCCTGCGGCGGCTGCCGAGGTGCCGGCGGCGGCAGAGCATGATGTAATGGATCTGGAGGGGGAAGGTGGGGCGCGTAATGAGGAGCAGGAGTGGGAAGATGGGGCGCGTGACAAGGAGCAGGAGCGGGAAGCTGAGGGCAATGGGGAGCAGGAAGAGGAGCACTCGGGCGCGGAGAGCAGTGATGACGATGAGGACGGTGAGGGCGGCGGCGATGTCGATGAGCACAGTGAGGGCGGCGGCGATCACGATGAGGATGGTGAGGGCGGCGACGATGACGATGAGGAGGTTGAGGCAGGGGGTGGTGCTGTGGTGGAGGCGGCCGCAGCATGCGCCCCGGGGCTGGTGACCATGTGGCTTCTCAGTGAGGCAGAAGCGAACGGGCAGCTGCCGCTGCTGCACCCGTCGATGCTCTTCTACCACGGTAGTGAGTGTTTCGCTGTGCTGGTCACAGTACCAGGACCATCTGCCCACCGCGGGGAGCTTGTGATCCTCACTTCAGACGGCGCCCAGTTCTCCAGCATCAACAACTACGATCCCAAAGACGACGATGTGCCATTCCTGATGGATGCCAATCAGTCGCAAACATGTGCGGCTTTGGCGGGGCCTGCGCTCAAGGGGCGGAGCATCAAGTCGGGACTGCGAGTGGCGATTGTCGTCCGGGGCGAGCGGCGTTGGGTCAGGGTTTCACAACTGGCCAACTTCGACATGTAAGTGGAATGGTAGTCATGTGTGGTTGCATTGCACGCTGTACTTCATAGCGATGTGTCTGTTGTTGTGTGACAGCAGGCAGCAGCACTCATTTTGAACTATTTGCCTTACATGCAATGCACGTTCCAGAGCGTAAAGCTGGTTACTGTGCACTACTCAGACGCAATATCGTCCGTGGTTACCTGAGCAGGCAGTAGCACTCAAAGAATTTGGCTGCCGTGCAGTAAATGTCTCAAAGCGTACTTCTGCTTAGCTGCTCAGATGCACTGTCGTTTATGGTTGCATGAAGCAGGCACCAACACTCGCAACAAACATTTTCCTGAGGTGCACTGCTTGAAGCGTAAAGTGTTGAAGTTGTGCACCCACTCGGATGCAATGTGTGTTGGAGCACACCCATACAATTTGTTAACACTTGCTCTTCCACCGTGCAGCAAGTTGCCTGTAGTACGTACTGGCACAACAAATTGCCTGAAGTGCATACACTGCATTTGCACTTGTGTCAAATGCAAGCCTGCTGAGACTGCAAGTAGTTTTGTAACACGTAGTGAGCATGCAGCAGCAGACGCTTGTCCACTGTGTGACTGATCGCAACTGCTCTGCAGAATTGGCTGTACAAGTGACGCGCCATCACAAACGCGAATTGTGTATTTTTGAAAGTTTGCAGTCATCAGAGCACGGGCATCCATCACATACTTGACACTGACACCCGCGTGCTTTCCCTTGACAGCCCCAATGAGCCGTGGGAGGCAGAAGCTGGCGGCCCCGCTGAGGCCGCTGGTGAGGACTATGATGAGGAGCAAGAGGCTGACGATGGCGACGGTGCAGGCGGCGGCGGCGCGCCTGACTGGCATATCGACGCCCGCAGCTGGAGCGATGACTTGGAGGACAGGGTCCTCGAAGCGACAGTGAGGGCGCAGGGCCCTTTCGTTGAAGGGCAGTTTGGGGGCACTGGCCACCACATTGACGACTTCGGCAACCCCGGGGGGGTGATGATCGTCTATGTGCCGACTGATTACCCGGAGGACGGCAACCTCCCGCCGCTCAGGATGACCGCAGGCGTCCCGCTGGGTCCGGCATGGGTGGACAATGCTGGTCATGCACACGTGAGTACATGTATACACCTGTGTGTTTGCATGTTTTGGTTTCAACTGAAAGTGTGTCAAGACCTGCGGCGAACTGAGACTCACAACGTGTCGACCCCGCACTCGTGTCGTGCCGTCAACTCGTGTAGAGCCCTGTACTCCCGTCAAACCCTGTTCTCGTCTCGCACAAACATGCCAGTGAAGTACAATCACGTTGCAAGCTTTACATGATCATGTGAAGATGTGTAGCGAACTAAGATTTTGCCGAGCACTGCACCCATGTCGAGCCATGTTCTTGTGTCGAGCCATACCCTCGTGTCGAGCCATGTTCTCGTGTCGAGCCATCTCGTGTCGAGCCATGTTCTCGTGTCGAAGGACATGCGTCGACGTTGGTACTCTCGTGTCAACTGACCGACTTTGTGTAAGAGCTCCTTCTGGTGATTCAAATCACACTGACGGCGTTGAGCAAGACCTTAGCACCTTTTTTTTGTTGCCGCACTGGAGACAATGGTCGCTTCTGCAAAACGAAAACGCGCAAGTAGTGGCACCAAGCGTGCAGAGTCATCGTTTGTGCCGTGCCCGCCATGTGATCTCAGTAACACTTTCAGTCTAAAGGCGGCCAAGCGCGCAGGCGCGACAGCACTGGTGAAGGCTGTGCCTGTAGGTGTCAAACGTATGGTAGGCGATACACAGTTCAAGCGACTCGATGTTGTCCCTGTTGGACATTGCGGAGCGTACTGCTTGGCGGTACTGCGCTGGTCAATCACGGATGATGTGTTCACGCCAGCCCAAATTCGCACGCAACTGGGCTCACATGTCTCTCATATGTGCAATGCACTCCTGCCGGCCCAGAAAGCGTTCTATACGGCGAATGTGAAACGCCCGCGCTATTTAGAGTCATTTGACATGGGTCTCTATGCCATGGGACTGTGTGTAAACGCTGCTGTCATCGGAGAAACGATGGATAAGCGACGCGAGTCTAATTCGCGTCTGCAAGTGTACAATGCAGTCGTAATTAGTTACTCTTTGCACAATCCTGTATGGGTGTTTCTGTTGACAACAGGTGGCAACACGCACTTCCAGTTACTTGTGCGAGGCGACAGCACCAGCGAATGCGTGTGCCTGACGTTCTCTGCCGCTGAAGCTGGCATTATACTAATGAAGTGTGGTGCAGCCTATCCGAGAACGAGCACTGATCCATGTGACAGCGTTCAGCATTGTCTAGCTCTCTCGGAGGATTTTGTTTATTTCTGATGCAGCACGGTTAATACGAGGTGCATGATCGGCACTTGTGCAGGGTCACTGAGCATGCGCCATGCACAATGTCGTGCTTGCAGGTGATCATCGCCGGGCCGACAGGCATCGAAAACCCGGGCGGCACTCGCGTGCAGCTCACGCTCGACCCTGCGCGTTACGTCACTGCTGCCGACCTCCACGTCATCAGGGACACGCTGCGCAGACTCCGCCCGGGCATGTGGGGCATCGACGACTCCACGCTGGCGAGGCCTGACCTGTCGGACGAGCACGAGGCTGCCGTCGGCGACCTCGCGCGTGCCGCCAAGAAGCCCAAGGGGAAGGGCAAGCGTCGTTTCGATGGCGGCGGCGGTGGTGGGCCTGCTGCGAAGCAGCCACGCACCGTGAAGCCGTCGCCGTTCAAGCGCCCTGCCCCTTTGGCCGCCGCTGCTCGTGCCGGCCCCGAGAGCGCCTTCAAGCGCGCACGCACTTCTGTGCAGGTGGGCGGCGGCGGCAGGTGCGGCGGCGGCGGCGGCGGTGGCAGCGCTGGCGGCAGCGACTGGGGCTACGGCATGAGCCGTTTCTTCATGGACCAACGGGAGCAGCAGCTTGAGCTGGCCCGTCAGCAGGAGGAGCTGGCGCGCGAGCAGCGCGAGTTCCAAGCGAACGTGCTCGCACTGCTGCAAAACATGCAGGCGTCGCTGGCCAATGCGGTCGCCCAGCGCGCCCAGGTGAACGGTGTCGCTCAGCAGCTGGCCGCTCTGCAGAACATGCTGTATCCGGAGGCGGCGGACAACGCGGCGCAGGAGGGGGCCGAGGCTGGGGCGGCGGACGCGGAGGCGGAGCACCAGGACGAAGAGGAGGACGAGGGATACAGTGCCTAGGTTGTGTGCGGCGGACACGCACACACCTGTCGTTTGCAGTGGGAATACTGCTTTGTCTTGTGCCTTGGGGCACGTGGGGGCGAGGGGGAGTACAGAGCGGATGTTGTGATGTGCAGGACGCACAACACTTGTCGTTTGCAGTGGGAAGACTGCTTTGCTTTGCCGTGGGGACGAGGGGGGGTACAGTGCTTTGGCGGGACGCACAACACTTGTCGTTTGCAGCAGCCAGACTGCTTTGCATTTGCCGCTATGAGCGATTGCGCAGGGTCTACTCGGCAGTAGGTTGCAGTGGGCTCAGCAGCCTTCTGTTCTTCATTGCATGGGGTTCTGTAGACATAGGAGGGTGCATCCATGCATCTGAGAGGCGAGTACATGTGTTATGCATAGTTTGCCACAGGGCAGCCGCGATCACTGCATACTTCATCGTCAAGGATGCATGAGATGAGCGGGGCATACTCAGGGACACTTGTGTACTTCATTGCGAATGCATAAACGGCAACTGTGCGAGAGTTGCAACAGCGCGCGAGCAGTGTGGTAGCAGCGGCTCGGTGTGTATTTCTACGATGCATAATGCACTGTAAACTGAATCGGCAACGGTCTCCTGAATGCTGGTGTTTCTGCTTGTTTGGTGCACGTGTCGTGAGCTGCAGTAGCCGTGTCGTCGCCTCGAGTTGCTCTTCGCACGAGTATGTCGAGCCGGCGATGCATGACGAGGCCTTCATTTGTGCACATGACTCGCAATGCAGATGTCACACGAAAGTTTGTACAAGCGTGCGTTTCATTTACACAGCGGCTTTGCGTGTCTTTTTCGCCTCGCGACGCTTGCCCGCCGCGCTCACCCGCCCCTTCTCGCGTGTCGTTTGTGCGTCCTGCGGGCGCATCACGTCCGTCGCGTCGATCTTTGCGTGCTTCACCCTCCGGTAAGCGCGCCCCATGCCCGGCTGGCGCACGTCGGCCAGGTGAGCGATGACTGAAGGCGCGTCGCACTTCTTCGTCGCCACGAACGGTCGAATAGTCATGACGCGAGTGCGGCTCGAGTCCATGAGCTGCACTTGCGCGTGAGCTGCGCTCTGTGCTGAGTCGATGGCGACATCCCCGACGCTCAACACGATGTCGTGGGGCAGTACGTCGCGCCCGTGCTTGAGCGCCGGCGACCATGCGACCCCTGTGATCGAGCCGCGCGCGATGCTGTAGACGTTGCCTTCGAGCTCGAGGCTCGTGCGCACGATCGCTTGCACCGGCTGCAGCGTGATGTTGCACTCGACCCCCTCCCTCAGCGTCACACTATACTCCACGGGCTGCGCGGCTGTGGCCGCAGCTGTAGGCTCCGGGCCCAGCAGCAGCTGCGAGCGCACGGCCTCCCAAGTCGACGTCGTGTCGTAGAGCACGGCGTTGCGGGGAACGGTGGCCGATTTCTTCTTCTCGATCTGATGTGCGTACGTGTGAAGGCGCCTCTGCTGCTCTGCGATGTTGCCGTACTCTCCGATGAATGCCTTCGCCGCGTGCACGTGCGCACAGGCGTCTCTCGCGTTGCCGCGCCAGATGTAGTCAGAGCAGAGAAAACAGGTCTCGGCCACAGGGTCGACAATGTAGTAGCCGCTCCGCAGGGCCGGCAGGTCCAATGGCTTCAGCAGCTCGTGCAGCCGGCTCAGGTCGCTTCCTGTCGTCTCGCGAACGCGTGCGGCCACTCGCTGCGTCTGCGACGCGGCGTCCCTCGTGATGCGCTGCACCCCCGCTTTCACGTAGCAATACTTGCCCGCATGGATGACGTTTCCATTCAGGTTGAGCCATCTGTGATGCAAAAGAGCGAGCGGTGTTGTAAGATGGCAAGGTGTCGAGTGTGCAATTTGCTGGCAATAGGCACGAGTCGACTGCTCACCTTCCCTCGAGAGAGCGACGGAGAATATCGCCTGCGAGGCGCGCGCCGCCCTTGGCTTCCCTCTCCCTGCGCTGGACGCTGAAGAAACCGAAATAGCTCATTCTAGGGGAAGCTGTGCCGTGCGCCGTCGTGCCCAGCAGGATCTCGACCCAGTCCAGCAGGGAGGTCGAGGTCGTGTCCTGCAGAATGCAACGATCTATGAGCCTGAAGTGCACCTCCGCGGCGTTGTTCGTTGAGGGGAGGCCATGCACTGCGCGGGCGATGTGGTCGCCCATTGTGCCCTCCCAGCCCGTGCCTGCCAGCCCCAACGCATCCTCGAGGTACGTCACGATGTCGTCGACGGATGCGGAGCCGAGCTTGCCGGCGTCGCCCCACTCGCGCACGATGAGGACGAACACGGCCAGTACGCGCTGGTACAGCGCGGACGTCTGTGCCCTGAACAGGAGATGGATCGCCTGCTCGAATACCGCCAGCATCGCTCGCGGCGCCCTCTTGACCGTTTGCAAATGCTGCAAAGCGAGGCAGACGGAAGCGGTGAGTATCTGCACAAACACCACATGCAGCAATGCAGCAATGTGAAGCAGATGCTCACCTGGATGATTGCCACTAGGTTGTGAAACACACACACGACGGTCTGGAAGCCGACGCTGGCGAACGCGTCTCTCGACGTGGCAGACTTGTCGATAGACACCGTCGGGGCGAACAGTTGCCTGGTGGCACACGGGCGCCATCTGCGGTACGCGCCGTCGAGGCCGAACTGCTCCACGAACGAGTGCGGGCACTCTGGGTCGCTGCAGCGCACAGCATGTCTCAGAGACAGTGCGAGCTGTGCAGTGGTGCTGCTGTTCTCCGTGCTCGACAGGGACACCGCAAGAGGGAGGGTGCCGCCGCCGGGAGCCGGGCACAACATTGTTGCAAAGGGCGCATGAGTGTCTGAGGTATCGTGCTTTGCATCTGACAAGGCAACTGCGCGCCCGTGCAAGTGTGCGTCCTCCAGCGCCTGCGGTGTGCTGACGACCAGCTGCATCGTCTTATCGGCTCCGCTCTGGTAGAAAAGAACTAGAACGCCATCGCGGTTGGCAGTAGCCGGCAGTGGAGACGCCAGGCACAGATGATGCGTCCTGATGGCAACGTCGACTGCTGTGAAGCTGCCCGCAACGTTGCCGCGTGAGAGCCGCCGATCGTAAGCGACGACGTTCGTCACCTGCTTGCGCAGGGGGACGTTGCGGGACGTTTGTGCCATGCCCGCGGGCAAGTTGTTGGCCGCCTGGGAGACGATGGTAGACCGCTGCGCTGGGCCGGCTCTCGCGCTGCGGATCAGGTTATCTCGAAGCGTGAGCGACATTGAGAGCTTATCCGCAGCCGGCGGGATCCACGACTCCGCTCGCGTGTGCTGGCCGATGATTCTAAGCTGTATGACACCCCTCTCCACCTGAGATAGTGTTGCACTCAGGGCGATGCGAAATGAGCAAAGATGTCGGCAGTCCGCTTTCTTTTTCGTTGTAAGGGCTGCCCAGGCGCAGCCCGGCTCACATGTGCCCGAAGTCGACGCACAAAACCTGTCGCCGAACGGGTCGCGCTGGCAATTGGACCCGCTGGCCCCATCCACGCCTCGACGGGCGCCCCCATTGCAATGCGACATCATACTGAAGCACTGCAGGTCCTTCGGGGCGGGGATGACGGCGTGCAGCTCGTGCTCTCGAAGGCGGGCCAGTGCTTCGCGTCCCACTTGTGTCAGGAAGTATGCGTCGTCAACTCTGTGCTTCATCGTCTTGCGAACCGCAGAGGCCATGCCGTGCACAGCAAAAATGTCAATGAGCTCCGTTTTGAAGTCTCCTTTGCCCGCTGCAAAATTACTCTGCGTTATTTCCGGAGGGCCATACATCTCGATGT
The DNA here is from genome assembly GCA_017506865.1 of Tribonema minus. Lineage (NCBI taxonomy): Eukaryota > Xanthophyceae > Tribonematales > Tribonemataceae > Tribonema > Tribonema minus. The sequence continues at coordinate 775,508 of JAFCMP010000223.1, forward strand.
ATGATAGAACAGGCGCTCCTTGCAGCACTTCAACGAAGCCGTCTTCGACGACACGCACTGACTGCAGCAGAGCCAGAGCCTTCAGCCGCTCAAACTCCATTACAGGCACGGTTGTGAATGTTTGAAAGCCTGGGCAGTATTCCCATTCTAGAAAACATCCTATTTGAGGTGCACGGCACGGTGAGATTGGGAATGGCCTCCCAGTGTGGCCCGCATTCCGTGAGTACAACTTGTTTGAAACAAATGTTGGTATCCTCACAAGTTCACTCTCAACGCAAGAATGGCACAGCGCATCTCGTCGCCCTCAGGGACTGCAAAGGAGGATGTCGCACAGCTCGATCTGGATTTCACGAAAGGCGAAGCACTCGCTCAGGCATACTTGGGGAAGTTCATGGCGATGGCGCAGGTGCCGACGGATGCCGCATTCGCTTCCATGGTGCTAGCTCTGTCTCCGCCGAGCACCGCCACTGCCGCCGAAACGCCAATTGTCGCCGCTGCGGCCGAGTCGCCAAACGTCGAGCCACCTGCTGCGAAGCGGCAGAAGCGCGAAGGAGGAAATGCTAGCACTGAGAAAGGCAGCATCAATATGGCAGCGTTCTACCGAATTTCCGGACCCTCACCACCATCTCACATTCCATGGAGTGCCGCTGCGGATGGTAAGCCCTCAACTGGCAAGCAGAGAGCTGCCAAAAGAGCGAAGGCTGAGGAGATGCCGCCGGAGCAGCATTTGCAGTTGTTCGCGGACACGACGTGCACGACGGTGCAGACCGAGGCATACATAATCACCATCAAGAGGGCAGCGCTCACAGCGCCGAGGCTCTCAGGTGATGTGAACCGCGCTGTGCACTGCAATCGAGTTCGGGGTGTGTGTGGTGATGCTGACTGCGCCAACTGCTTTCCACGGAGCTTTGCTGCTTTCGGGGACAGCAGTAAACTTTTCTGCTGGTCGAATCAAAACACACTGCAGCCGCAACAAGTGGCAATGGCCAGCAATGAGAAGTTCTGGTTTGAATGCGACGGGCAGTGCAGAGGACACCAGTTTTCGTTGGACTTAAGCAACGTCACCGGCAAGAATCAATGGTGTCCATTCTGCGCGGGGAGCCAGCTGTGTGAAGATGTGACTTGCAGCTGGTGCTTCAACCGCAGCTTTGCAGCGTTTGCGGACAGTAGCAAAGTGGTGTGTTGGTCAGACAAAAACACATTGCGCCCGTACCAAGTCGCCTCCAGTAGTGGAAAGGTGATCTGGTTCACATGTGACGGGGAGTGTGGCCATGAGTTTTCAGCACCACTCTACCGCATCAGCGCCGGCAGGTGGTGTCCGTATTGTGCAGGGCAGCAGCTGTGTGAGGACGCGACTTGCACGTGGTGCTTTAGCCGCAGCTTTGCAGCCTTCACGGATGGTGAAAAGCTGAGCTGCTGGTCGACAAGGAACCCACTGCGGCCGCGACAAGTGGCGATTGCCAGCAAAGTGAAGTTCTGGTTTGAATGCGACGGGCGGTGTGGGGGACACGAGTTTGTGTCGGTCTTAGGCAATGTCACCAGCAAGAATCAATGGTGTCCATTCTGCGCGGGGAGCCAGCTGTGTGAGGATGCGGCGTGCAGCTGGTGCTTCAATCGCAGCTTTGCAGCGTTTGAGGACACTGGCAAAGTGGTGTGTTGGTCAGATAAAAACAAGTTGCGCCCGTACCAAGTCGCCTGCAGCAGTCACAAGGACATCTGGTTCACATGCGGCGGGCGGTGCGGCGGCCACGACTTTCAATCAAAGCTTTACTCCATCAGCGCCGGCAGGTGGTGTCCGTATTGTGCAGGGAGGCAGCTATGTGAGGACGTGTCTTGCACGTGGTGCTTCAACCGCAGCTTTGCAGCCTTTGCGGATGGCAAAAAACTGGCCTGCTGGTCGGCAAGGAATGTGCTGCGGCCTCGACAAGTGGCGATTACCAGCAAAGAAAAGTTCTGGTTTAAATGCGGCGGGCAGTGTTTGGGACACGAGTTTTCATTGGCCTTAGGCGACGTCACCTGTAATAATCAATGGTGTCCATATTGTCCACGCAACAGAGTTTGCGGCAGTGCGGGATGCACCTGGTGCCGCGCCGCGTGTGACATATGCCGCGTCGAGGACGAGTTGCGGCGCGGACCGCACCGGACGCCCGACGGAGCCATGTGCCATGCGCACTTCATTCGCAGCCCTCATGCCACTACTCAGCAGCGCGCCAAGATCTCCCTCGAGATGCACTTCATCGCGTCCATGGAGCTGCAGTGCAAAGACCGTCCCGGAGAACACAAGTGGGCCGAACCCACGAGTTGGGACTGCCCAATCCTGCCGGGGCTGGCGTACAAGCCCGACCTCATGTGGGCGTTTGACGCCGATGGTAATATCTTAGCACGGTTGGTGGCTGCAAGCTCACCCAGCGCCTGGCCCGCGTCATCATACTTGAGGTGTTAGAGGTGGGAATCGCTCAACATTCCGCCGCGCGCTCGGTGTCAGACTCGCAGAGAGAGTCCGACATTCGAATCGCTATGCCGGGTGTGCAGGTGGACTTTGTCTTTGTGACTGTCGCTGCGTACAACCATCTCTCAGCCCATCCCGACGATAGGTTCTTTGCAAAGGGGTGCGCGACGGACCCGGAGGCCGACAAGGACTTCGAGTACCATGTGGTGCCCTGTCGACAGGCGGCGTGGGATGCACGGGTGCGAGCAGCGGTGGAAGCACTTAACATCGCTGACACGGAGGCGAAAGGTGCAACCGTGTACATTGGGCATTGAACGAAATTCACTGCATAAAGATTGTCTTTGTTTGCTCCCCGCTCCTTGAGCACGTCATTTGCTCACGCCTGAAGCCGCGGCGCATCCAGCTCATTGAGGCCGCATCACGCCCTCTGTAATGTGGTGTACACCAATCTCAATATACTCTACGCCGCCAATGCTAAACTTAGTATACAACATGGATCCATGCACACAATGCCAACGTTCGCGAGCGTGCGTCGCGTCATACTGCCTTGTTTATTGCGTGCAAACGCGTTGCAAGATGTTGTAGTAGCAACGTTATGTGCAATGTCATGTGCAGTTTGAGCAGGGCAGCAGAGAACATGAATGTGTGTATATTTATCGGCTTTTTTTGTTCTTGTAGCGTGTGCCACAGCGGTCATGATCCGCAGCGTCTGTACTGAGGTCGGCTTTCCTGTAGTCGCCGTTCCAAACGAATGGCTGCGTGGACACGACTCGCTCTACTGTAGCGTCTGCCAGCATTTTCTGCGCCTCCCGTGCCGTGTCGTCGCAGCGTAGATGCACGGTCGTTTCCGCGCCGCCGACGATGGCGGTGACGGAGAAGACAATGTCGTCTGTCCGCAGCGTGCACTTGTTGTCATCGACCCTACCGTCGCGGATGATGTATGCGTTCGGGCGCAGGCACAGTGCGGTGCGCATGCCGTCGAGGATTGGCCTGAATCCGATGTCACACTCTGCTCCGACGGCAATGGTGACGTCGCGCACATCTTGCGGCACAGCCCCGCCCCCCCGTGCACCGTTGCCTCCGCCCTTCAGTCGACGAAGCAGTCTCTTCTCCACGCGCTCCCAGTCAGACGCCTGGCACGCGTCGTAGAGCTCCTGGTCTTTGAGACGCTTGGCCTGCTCCACCTTCCCCATGTACTTCATGATGTGCGTCTGATGAGCCGCCCGCAGCCGCGCCTGCTCCGCGGGATCAGCCGCGTCCTCGATCTCCTTGTACAAGAGGGCGGCGATGGTGTGTTTGCAACCGTCGTGGGTGTTGCCTCTGTGGTAGAAGTCCCGGCAGGTGCACGTGATGATCCGCACACCTCCAGGGCCGTCACGCATGCCGACGGCGTAGTAGCCGGCTTTCACTGGGATATCCGCGGGCTCCGATGCGCTAAAGAGCTCATCGAATGCGGTGGTCGGGTCGAACTGTCCCTTCGCCTTGGGCGCCTTTGCCCTGGATGCCTTCTCCGCTTTAGGCGCTGCTGTCCAAGCTGGCTGCTTGGACTCGGCGATATTCCCTTGTCGTGCTTTGATGAGGTACCACTCGCTGGGCCCTTCCGGGCCGGCAGGTCCGTCGGGGGGCACGGGGCCCTCCATGACTTCCGGCTGCAGAAGCAACCACCTGCGCGAAGAAGGAGCGTGATGAGCGTCAGGCGATGATGAAGTGATGAAATGAAAAGCATAATGGTGACGATGGCGACATGCAGTGCAATGGCGCCCGCGCTGTGTGGCGTGAACGAGCTTCAGCATGCACTGCAACGTGGTCTTGCACACACGGTAGTTGGTCACTGACCTGAACAGACAAAGCACGCGGCGGCCAGTACAACACAAGTGATGTAGTATAACAAGCTGCAGCATGCACTGTGGCATGGTCGTGCATACGCGGCACGGTTGTGCATGTGTAAACAATCGACATGTACATGCACGGTGCTCACTACAAAATCAGACTCACCGCGCGTTGCACTGTCGCTGCAGTTCCGCCGTCCGCACCCTGCGGCCGTCCTTCTCCCGATTCGCCAGCAGCAGCTTGAACAGCGGGAAGTAGCTCGGGCCCATGGTGGGCGTGCCGTCCGCCGTCACGCCGAGCATGAGCTCCACAAGGTAAGTGAAGCTGTCGCACAACTTCCCGAAGAAGAGGCATTTGTCCACAATGAGGAACCCACTCTCCACGGCGTTGTTAGTCGCTGTGTAACCCGGTACGCCGTGTCCGATGTGGTCTCCCATCGCGTCCCCCCATTTCCCGCCGAAGTACTGCCTGATGTAGCTGATGAAGTCTGAGGGCGGGGTGGAGTCGCCGAGCCAGCCGCTTGTGCCCCATTGCTGAATCATGTCGAGGAATACCTCCAGCTTCCGGTTGTACTCGTCCGCGCTCTGCGAGTGCAGCAGTATCCGCAGGCACAAGTCGAACGCCCGGAGCATGGGGTGGGGGTCCGCCTTCTTGTACGGCACGTGCTCCTCGGCGCCGGGATCGCCTCCGCGATCTTCGGCCTTGCGCTTCTTGCTCCGCAGCTTCTTCGCGAGGTTCTGCACAAATGAGAATGTGGAGCGCGTGAGAATGCGATGCGTGTGCACTACAATGTCACACAGGAGAAGGTTATGTGTGGGCACTACATGGTGCACACGCTTGAGAAAGAGGATGTGTGCGTGGACAAAGCTATGGTGCATGCGCGTGAGAAATGTGTTGCCTGGGCACTACACGCACGCTTGAGAATGGAGTGCAGAATTTGGAACAGTGTCATTACATTGTGTAAACGAGCGGTACAGGCGACGGTCGCGCACGCGCTGTGATATGTACTACAGATCGAAGCTCACCTTCAAAGTGGCTCTTATATTATGGAAGAAGCAACAGCTGACGAGCCATCCCGCGCGTAGAAATGCGGTTCGCGACATCACGCTCTTGTCGATCCCCACCGTTACGGGGAAAGGCGGCGAAGGGGTCGCCATACGACATGCGCGCTTGCGGTAGTACGCCGCTTTGTCGTTGCACCACGCCTCGTGCCACTCGTGCCGACAGTCCTCGCCACACGGCGCGGCATTCTGCAGGGTCTTGGCGAGGATGAAGGTCGTGTCCTCGTTCTCCCGGTTGGAGATGCTGACGGCTAGTGGCTGCATGCCGGCCGGCACCATGGCGCCGATGACGGTGAACGCGCACTTCTGCGGGCACAGCGTCCACTTGCTGTCGCTGACGAAGAAGCGGATGTTGGGGTCGCGCAGCACGTCGAGCGCCTCCTCCGTGGCGATGATGAGCTGCCACCGACCGCCGGGCACGCTCTTGTAGTAGAGGACGATCACGCCGCTCTTGAGGGGGCGCTGGATACTGAGAGCAAGGGAACATATGGTGTCGTGAACGCCGTCGAAGGTGCCGCGTCTCTTGCTGCCCCGCTTACGCCTGGCGTACCACAGTGCGGAGCTGGTCTGCCTCGCCGTCGCAGTGTTGCGGCCCGTGGACGGCGCGCCTCGCGGAATCATCGCCGCGACCTGCGCTAGCATCCGGCTGCGCGACGCTTGTCCGGCCCGATCAGAGTTGTAGTGCTCGCGGCGGACGAGGCAGCTGAGCTTGAGTTTGTCGGGGTTGACGGGAACTGGTCGAACGCCGGGCGCCGTGTGCTCGCCGCGAAACTCCACCTGCATCTCCATGCGGTCGACCTGGGCCAAGGTGGCGGAGATGATGATGCTGACGCAGCACGGGTGTACCGAGGACGGCTGTCTGGCGCTGTGCGGCCACGGGCACCCCGGCTCGCATTCCCCCGTCGTGGAGCTGCACCAGTTGCTGCCGCTGTGGCCAGGATTGCGATGGCAGTTGGCGCCGCTGTCGCGCGTGCTGCCCTGGCAGTGAAGCACCATGCGAAACGCCACCCTCTCGACCCCCTTCTCGAACAGCTCGCGGCCCGCCTCGGTCAGCGTGAAGATGTCATCGTATCTGAGAACATGAATGTCGTGGACGGCAGTCAGGTGTCAGAGCGGGTGATATGTGTGTGTAGTGATGTTTACTGTCGCAGACGACAGCTGCGCTTGACGTATGTGATGCAATAACATCTGATGGAGGTCTTTCAACTTTTTGAAATGGGAGTAGGGAGCAAATGTACCTGTGCTTGCCGTACCCCGCAGAATTGTGCTCGGTGGCGAGGGGTCGCGGGTCCTGTTTGCTGACTTTGATCAGTCTGACGTCGCCGGTAGAAAAGTTGTACTGCGACTCCGGACCGTAGTAACCGATGAACCATGCCACATCATCGCCGGCGGTGATGAGGTGCGTGCGAGGTTTGGTGGGGTGCGGCCTGACACGCGCCAAGCACTGGCGGCTGCGGAGGTACGCCTCGGTGATGAGCGGCTGCTGCAGCGTAGCGGACGACGCTGAAGTGGTGTTGGTGGCGCCGGTGCCGCTGCTGTCACCGTCACTGCTGATGTCACCGTCGCTGTCGCCACCAGCGCTCGAGCGACTGCTGTCGCTGTCGCTGTCGCTGTCATCGCTTGAGCGACTGCTGTCGCTGTCACCGTCGCTGTCACTTTCCCCGAAGGGAGTAGTGAGATGCTGCTGTGGAAGAGAGGGCAGTGCCGCCGCGTCCGCCAGTGCTGCGCGAGCAACCAACACGTCATGCTGCGCCGCATGCTGTTGCTGCAGCATTTGCTGCTGAGCCGCCACCGCTTGCTGCTGCGCCGCGTGCTGTTGCTGCATCATGTGCTGTTGAGCCGCGGCGTGCTGCTGAGCCATGTGCTGTTGCTGCAGCAGCAGTTGCTGCTCTGCCGCCGCTTGCTGTTGCCAAACTTGCTGTTGCTGCAGCATGCGAAGCTGAGCGGCCGCTTGCTGCTGCGACACGTGCTGTTGCTGCAGCATTTGTTGCTCTGCCGCTGCTTGCTGTTGCCAAGCTTGCTGCTGGATATGCATATACTGCTGCTGGTACATAAACTGCTGCTGATACATCTGCATCTGCTGCTGTTGCTGCTGATACATCTGCATCTGCATCTGCATCTGCTGCTGTTGCTGCGCTGCAGCACCGGGAGCCCGGCGCTGCGGGATGAAGATGGCTGCGGTAGCTGACAAGGCCGAAATATTGCTGCTGTTGCTGCTACTGCTCATGGTGGTAACAGCTGCTGCTGCTGCCTGCGCTGCTGCTGGTGCTTCTGCTGCGTTGCTGCTGTTGCTGCTACTGCTCATGGTGGTAACAGCTACTGCTACTGCTTGCGCTTGCGCTGCTGCTGCTGATGGCGCTACTGCTCTCACTGCTGCTGCTGTGGTGTTCCGGCTCAATTCTGGGTGGCGCAGTCACCTGCTGACTTGCGGAGTGCGCAGCGCTACTGCTGTGCCGTATTGCCTCTGCTGCTGCTGTTGCTGCTGCGCTGTGCTCTGCTGTGCACCTGTGCGCACTGCTGGTGTCCTGTGTTATGAATGATGCCTCTGCTGTTGTTTAGTACTTGCGTGACAGGAGGGACGGTTCACGCTTGTTCCTTAAACCTTTCGTTCTGTGCTCATCACTGCCAAAGGACCACCCGGAGACCGATATATCGGTCTCCGTTGCACACCTCCGTATTTCTGTGCGCTGCCCCCGAGCTTGACGCCGCAAATGTCTCCGAGGCACTGACCGGACCGACCATGCTCACAACGCGTCGTGACGACATTGATCATGTCGCCCCGCTTGCATTGCGCACAGCATGTGGGCCTCTCGTCCTCCTCGAACCCGAAGCTCGGACGTGCCCGGCCGCAGACGCAACGCCTGCTGATGATGTCGATCATGTTGCCTTGCTTGCATTGCGCACAGCGCGTGGGCTGTTTGTCTCCATCGAACCCGAAGCCCGGCTGTGCCCGGCCGCAGACGCAACGCCTGCGCTTGATGTCCGTCATGTGGTCGTGCTTGCATTGCGCACAGCACGTGGGCCGTTCGTCCTCCTCGAACCCGAAGCTCGGGCGCGCCCGGCCGCAGACGCAACGCCTGTGCTTGATGTCCATCATGTCGTCGTGCTTGCATTGCGCACAGCACGTGGCCCGTTCGTCCTCCTCGAACCCGAAGCTCGGACCCGCCCGGCCGCAGACGCAACGCCTGTTGACGACATTGATCATGTCGTCGTGCTTGCATTGCGCACAGCACGTGGGCCGTTCGTCCTCCGCGAACCCGAAGTGCGGTTGTGCCCGGCCGCAGATGCAACGCCTGTTGACGATGTCCATCATGTCGTCGTGCTTGCATTGCGCACAGCACGTGGCCCGTTCGTCCTCCTCGAACCCGAAGATCGGGTAAGCCCCGCCGCAGACGCAGTGCCTGTTGCTGACGTCCACCATACCCTGTCCTTTGTGAGCCTTGCACCACTGCGCTCCCGCATCGGGCAGGTTGTAAGTTGGCTGCTTCGTACACGACGGCTCCTTGCATTCTCTGTGCTGTTTGTGCTCAGGGCACCACTTGCGGGGGGCATTGCGGGGGCACCCGAGGAAGGCGCACTCCTTGCCCGCAGCGGTGCTCGACGGCATCGGAGCCAGCAACGTCGCCGTGAACGAATCTTTAGCCTGCGCCGAGCCTGAGAACTGCGCGATGTACGCCGGAGCCGCGGCTTCTCGCGCCGCGTACTCTGCGGCGAGCCGAGCGCGGACGACGTCGCCCCTCGCGGCCGCTCGCGACCTGTACTGCTCGCGGCGTCTTGCATTGCGTTCCGCGTCATCGGTGGACGCCGTGCGGAGTGCGCGCTTCGCCATCGTGCTTCGTGCGTGCGGGGTGTGGTTGTGAATGAAAGGACTCCAACACTTTTCGACATCGGAATGCTGCGCGGAATGCTACGCGGAATGTGTGTTGCAGATTGAAAACTTCAAGACTGCTCCTCGAAGGCGCTCGATGTGCGTGTCCAGCTCCTAGATCAGCAGGCAGAGCGGTGCTGCGCGCGATGCCCTGGAATGTTACAGTAGTGGCACAAAGGTCCTGGCATCAGAATCCGCGTTGTGGGAAATTCAATTTCACTTCTGCGAGTACGGCACCGCACGCTTCTTGGCGTAGATCCGCGTCGCCGGTACGCTTCCCACCCCTCGCCCTCGGCTGGCCTTGGATTTGATGACCGTATCCGGGTCACCCACATTTCGGTCGAAGATGTTTTTAGAGCAGCCAATGCCGAAGTCGCGCATTCCGGCGGGACAGTCGGGGCTGCACACCAGGCCCACGGAATGGAACCCGGAGCGGCACTTTGGGTAGTAGATGAGGCCCTGACGTTCGCAACCTGACGGGTTTGCCTTTTCGCAGCGCGATTCGGCCTTGTCGTAGCGAAATGGGGTATCTCCGAACTTCCACGGAAATCCTCCACCACGGCCGTACGCGCTCGGTTTCAGGCAACTGGTGATGCCGTCGTCCCGGTAACCGCTCGGACATTGCTGGTAGCATCGGTTGAGCTTCCCGTCGTAACCTGCTTTACACCTGCAGAGGGACAGCAGAGGGGTGCACGGGGGCGTGAGCGCGCGGCGCGGGGCGACGTGCACGTGACGCGATGCGGCGGCGCTGACGGGGAACTCACTTGTCGTAGCACAGGGCGCCCTGGTGATCGCGATTGCCGGGGCAGAAGCCCGGTCGTCGGCACGTCGCCCCGTCTGAAATCCATTTGCCCTTGTCGCCCGCCTCCTTCGTCTCGAACGAGTCGCACGTCTGCCAGCACAGCGGACCGTTGCCTGCCTCGCCCGAGCGACATGCGGGATAACACAGGTCTCCGTCGACATCTGGTTTGCCGGCGGGGCAGGTCTGCGAGCGGCAAAAGTACCCGTCGTCCTTCTCTCCGGGCTTGCATTTCTCGTACTGTTCCGGTCCGAAAAGTTGATGGAGCCCTCTGACGATGCTGCAAAGGAGGGCGGAGAGGTGGGGTGTACGCGTGCGCGTGAGCGTGAGCGTGAGCGGCGTGAGATTGCGTGCGACGCGGCTGATGCGGGGCGCGCAAGGCAGCAGGGCGAGTCGAGGGACTCACGTGGTTCCGAAGATGGCTTCCGCGAACTTTTGGCCGCCGGGGACAGCGCAGTCGAAGCGCTTGATCTTGTCGCTGTAGGCCCATCGCGTGGACTTGCCGAGGCAGTACGCCTCGTCCACGGCGCATTCGCCCGTCGCAGTGTCGTACTTGACTCCGTTGCTCTCGCAGATGGACCGGAGTCCGTACGAGGCCGAGACGCACGCACCCTGGCCGTCCGCCATCGTTCGCCACTCCCCGTACGTCTGGGAGCCGTCGTCGGGCAGGGGCCACTTGTATGAGCCGTCGCAGGTGGCGCGGGTGGCGTACGTGCACGCCTGCTCCCCCTTTCCTCCCAGCACCCTGCCTTTGGCCAGCAGGCACTCCTGGCGGAAGGCGTCGTCGAACACCTCGTCCATGTCGATCTTGGCCATCTCCGCGCTCAGGTACTCCTCGACCTTGTCGACGGCGATCGCTCCGGAGGAGATGGCGGTCATGATTGGTTTCATGTATACGCTGCTGGCGTCGGCCATGATGGCGGAGATGCGCTTCTGGATGAGATCCGAGAAGGCCGCTTCCTCGAGCTTGTCGAAGGGTCCGACGGGGACGGGGTAGCTGATCCCTTGCTCCTTGTACACCTTGGCGATCTCCGCATCGATGGACTGCTTCATCTTCAGGTACATCTCGTTGCTGCCCATGGAGACGTAGCCTCCCGCGTCGGCCATGTCCAGGCTCATGGAGAGGGCGTCGAAGGCGAAAGACGCCACGCCGACGGGACCGAGAGAAGCGGCGGTGGCGGTCATTTTGGCCAGCGCAGCGCCGATCTTGGAACCTGCCAGAATCCCCAGCCTCGCCATCATCTGGGTGCCGAGCTTCGTCGCCGCCTTGCTGAGGACACTGCTCGCCATCTTCAGCTGCTGCTTGGCGATCTGAGCGGCCAGTTTCTTTGTGATGATCTTCATCAACACCTTCTCTACTAGGGGGCCAGCGGCGAGCTGTGCGGCGGCGCCCGCGACGTCCGCACCGAATTTCTCCACCAGTGTGTTGGATTTGATGAGGAGCGCGGGGGCTTCCTTGACGACGGCGGATGCGGCGTGGTATCCCTTCTCGAACGCTCCGTCGAAAGCCTGGGCGGCGGCAGCCCCGGGCTGTGCGGGCAGCGACTTCGCGTCCAGCAGCTTGGCGTTGAGGTCCGCGGCGGGCGGAGGCGGGGGCAGAGGGAGGGGCTCGGGCTGCGCGGGCGGGACGACCGCCTGAATACCCGATGCGGCAGCTGCGGGATCCGTCGACAGCGCGATGATGACGTCGTCGGCCGCTGCGGGCGGCGGAACGAGTGTCCGCCGGGCGGAGGCCGAGACCATGAGGGCCGCGATCGCCGCCACCACGAGCGCCAGCAGCACTGTCGCCGACACGACGGAGGGCATGTTTCCCTTTGACGGGCTGAACGACAATATTTCTTGCGACAAGAGGTGCATGGCAGGAGCAGCTTGAGGGCGGTTGAGATCGAGCGCATTGTGACGGGCTCGAAAAATCTCGAGGTCGTACCAAGCGAGGCGGATGGGGATCCGATGCAGGAGGCTGATCGTGCTGGGGCAGAGGCGCTCGCCGCGGGCGCCGGTCGCTGTAGCGGCGCTTCACCGGCCCGAGCCCGATTCTGACCCGACGCCTCTGGAGCCTCTCTCTGCTCGCCGCAGACGGTGCTCGCGATGCTCGAGGAGGCTCGCCGTCTCCGCGGGGACGCTCTGCCGATGTGGGCAGCTGCTGTGCAACGAGCACAGGCACGCCGAGGCCCACGACTGCACGTTCGACTACAAAGCCTTGGCGTACAGGGGCGACACTCCCGGGCCATCATCGGCCTCGTGCCAGAGGAGCGACTGGGTGGACGTGCGAGGTCGTTTCGAAGCCAATCCAAGGGGCAGGGCGCGGGTCACGGGGTTCGAGTGGCACTAACGCGGGGCCTTGGACGCGCGGCATGACCGCAGTGTGCCGCGCATCCCACTTTTGAGGCAACGCACTCAGAAACTTGCCGACGCTGGCACTCAGCAAGCATCCGTCCGTCCGGCCAGGTGGGACGCGCGGCACGCCCGGAGTGTGCCGCGCGTCCCACTCTTGAGGCAGCGCACTCACAACGATGTGGCCGGACTCTGGCACCCAGCAAGCATCCGTCCGTCCGGCCACTGGCTGGTGGAGGCGCGGCTCCAAGTGCGGCTGGTAGCCCGCTGCGAATATGTGGTGACATGACACACTTGAGACTCATGTGCGGGTTGTCGTTCTGGTTTCGATACCTCGCAGCCGGCATAGATGACGACGCCATCGTCCTGGCGGCCCGGGCGCTTCAGCCCCGCGGACCCGACGGCAGCGCCACGCTCAAGTTTCAAATGACCAGCGGCGAGCCGGGGCTGATGTGCTTCCATCGCCTCGCCATCATCAACCGCAACGAGAACGGCATGCAGCCCTTCCGTACGGACGGCGCGCGCTTCATGTGCACCGGGGAGATCTACAACCACACGCAGCTCCAGATGGACGAGGGGATATCTGAGGAGATGAGGTCGGACGTGGAGGTGGTGATGCGGATGCTGACTCGGGATGGCAGCGACGAAGGCGCAGGCGTCACGTGCAGGAGACTCGACGGCGACTTCGCGTTCGTGTACACACGCGGCGACAGGGTCATCGCGGGCAGAGACCCCGTGGGCGTCCGCCCCTTGTTCTACGGAGTCAAGGAGGGCAGGGTGGTGGCCTTCGCGTCGGAGGCGAAGGCGCTGACGGCAGCCGGCTGCCTGGACGACGTGCACGCGTTTCCACCGGGGTGTTTCTGGTCCAGCGACCTCGAAGGCTTCGTCCAGTACACCGACGTCTACGATGCGGCGCCGGCGGCCCGCACGGCGGAGATGGCAATGCACGCGTGGATCGGAGCCGACAAGTCCTCGGCCAGGCCCTACCAAGCAGCCGTGCGCCGACTGCTGACCGAGTCAGTTCGCAAGAGGGTGGATCACTCCGACAGGCCGATCGCCTTCCTCTGCAGCGGCGGCCTCGACAGCAGCATCGTCGTCGCGCTCGCCGCCGAAATGTACCCTCACCGCGAGCTGCACGCGTTCAGCGTCGAGTTCGAGGGTGCCGCCAGCCAGGACGCAGTGTACGCCACGGAGCTGCTGAAGCTCCTCCCCCGCGTGGAGCACACGCGGGTCACTCTGACCGAGGAGCAGGCGCTGACGTACATGAGAGACGTCGTCCAAGTGTGCGAGACAGCCGACGTGAGGACGCTGCGGGCGGCCGTGCCCATGTTTCATCTCGCCAAGTACATCTCCGAGCGAACAGAGTACAAGGTCGTGCTCTCAGGCGAGGGGGCGGACGAGGCCTTCATGGGCTACTTCTACTTCCGCATGGCAACGAGTCCCGAAGCAGCGTGCGACGAGGCGAAGCGGCTCGTCCGGGGTCTGTACGCTTTCGACCTGCTTCGCGCCGATCGCTGCTTCGCGGCGCACGGCCTCGAGGTTCGAGTGCCTTTCCTCGACAGGGACCTGCTGCGCTGCGTGTTCGCCATGCCCGCCGGAGTCAGGCACGACGCCGACGGCGGGTCGATCGTGGAGAAGGCGCTCCTTCGCGAGGCGTTCAGCGACGTCGAAGCCCTGGAGAGGACCGGCATCATTCACAGGGGGAAGATGTGTCTCTCCGACGGCGTCGGCTACACCATGGTCGAGCGCCTCGTCCATTCGTTCGCCCCCACTTGCCCTCGCGCCGAGGATAAGCTTCAGGCAGAGCAGTCGGCCGTCGACGAGTGGTTCCGGGAAGCCTTCGGCCGCTCTCAGCCTCGTTGGGCGGTGCGTCGGGTGATGCCGGAGTGGGCCGACTCGGCGCGCATCCCCGACGTGGCGGCTGCCCCTCCTGTCGGAGGGTCACACGCAGCAGCCGCGGTTTGGTGGTGACCGCCGTCCGCACGGGGAAGGCTGCGAACTTCACACCCCGAGCGCCAGCTCTCCGATGCTGCTCAGCTCGGTCGCCAATGCCTCGTCCCCGTCACAGTGCGAGGAAATGTGCGCTCGAAGCTTGTGCACCATGACCTCGGGGTCCGCGAGGTTTCGCTTCAGGCCGTCGGCGTACGCCAGAGTGTTGCGGAGTTGAGACGAGAAGTCCGCCCTTTTCCGTTCCGCGGCTCGCTGATCGCGGAGTCGTTGAAGCTCTGCCGGCCTTCGTGCCATCACAGTGGTGCGCATCGCCTCCAAATCGTCGCCGGTATCCTTGAGCTCAGGAGGGGGCTGGCCTCCGCTGGGCAATGGCACCACGTGATACGCCCACCTTCCGCCGTGCAAGAGGCCGAGCAGCTCCAGGTAGCTCTCCGCCTCGGCGCGATCAGCGTAGACGCCCAGCGCCTCGGCCTCCTCGAGCTCGCCATCGTAGCCGGGCACGATGAGCATCAGTGCGAACGACGCGGCCATCGGTGAGGATCCTCCAGTGAAGACTTGCATAAAAAAGAGGTGCAGCGCATCCGCACGAGGCCTTTCCAGATCTCTCTTCGTGCGCTCAGTGACACGCAAAGCATGCATCGGCATCTCGCACTCACGCAAGCGCGGAAGGCAACGACGAGAGCGCCCACACAGCTGTTTTGAACGAGCGCGAAAGTCGATGTTCATTTTGCGCGATGATTGCTACGGAGCCTCGCGAACAAGCCGCGGGCGAAAGTACGCCATCACCGTTTGGAAGAGATCTTGCGTTGTCGCACAGGCCCGAGCTTGCTTGAGCGCCGCTCGGACCTCGCGGGGACATGCCTCCGGGCAGCGCCAGTAGAAAAAGTGCTGGAGGAACTGGTCAAATGCGAAGATCCAGCTCCGCAGCTCCTCGTCATCCTCTCCAATGTACCGCGGATATGTTGCGACGAGCAGAATGCGCCGGTCGCGGACGCAAAGTGCCTGGGCGTGGTAGGGATGTTGCGGCGCGAAATCCAGCGTGAAGCCGAGCCTCAGCATCTGCGCCAGCCCCACCATCGCCGACGGAAACCTATCGGCGAGCGGAAACTGAATCGGCCGCTGCTTGCCCTCCCATCGCTGGAAGTCGACGAACTTGTACGGATGGTACACGAAGTAGGCGGCGAGTGCCGGCGCGCCGTCGCGACGACCTGGCGCGCCGGGCATTGTGATGCCCGCGTCACGGATCCCCTGTCGCCATCTCTCCCTCGCCGTTTCGGTGAACTCGTCGTCGCCGCCAAAGAGCTCATCCTCCGTCTCCATCATGCCGTCCGCCGCAACATCGTACAAGACGTCCGCGGCGTCGACCTTGACGAAGCCGTACTCGAGCGGCAGCGACAGGCAGTCTCGCTGGTCCGACGGAGCCGCCGCGATGCGGTCGATGGCCGCCGCGTAGTATCCGCCGTATCGCAGAGGCACGATTTCCAGGTGCAGAACCTCGCCGTCCCTCTCCACCGCCGACGTGTGCGAGTGCAGGAATGTCTGATGGCCGTAGGTCGGACAGGTAGTCGCCGCGTCGCTGGGCGGGTACTTTGTGCGCAGAGAGTCGATGCCGACCGGCGGAGACATGGTCGAAGTTTGAGTTGTGATCTGTGGCAGTGTCGGAAGCCTCGTGCCTCGCGGGACGAGATGACCCGAGGCGGGCGGGGCGGTGCGGATGGCTCGGCGACCTCGTCGTCGCGCCGATTTCAGACGGCGTCAAACGCCGATCCGCACGCCGGGCACTCAGTTCGCTCGCCTCTGAGTGCGCAGCGCATGCACACGGCTTCGATGCCCGTGTCGCAATGGCAGGAAGGCACGCACGCCGATCCGTCCCATGTCACCTTCTCGCCGCAATAGAAACAGGACGTCCCCATTGCGCCGTGTCGTTCTCACATCAACGTGCGACGCACATTTTCAGTGTCCTTGGAGCGCCGTGGCGCCACGATCCCGTCGATGATGCCTCTCTGCGCGCACTCGGCGGCGCTGAACCAGACGTCGCGGCTGAGCACGTCGTCGAGATCGGAAGCGCTGAGAGCCGTGTTCCGCCGGTACACGTCGCGGAGCATTTGATTCATCAGCTCGAAGCCGCGCACTTGGTCTCGGATTTCCGAGAGTTTGCCCGAGGTGCCGCCGCTGAGCTGGTGCAGCAGCATCACGGAGTGAGGGTACGCGAGCCGGCGCGCACATGCCACCGAGATGACGGTGGCGGCGGAGGCAGCGAAGCCGTCGACGAACGAGTGCACATCCACGGGCAGCTGCGACATGAAGTCGACCAAGGCAAATGCGGGCATCAGCTGGCCGCCCCCGCTCTGCATGTGAAGCTGCACGGGAGGCGCCGTCGGCAGGGCGAACGCCTGCTGACACATCAGGCTCTCGCCGGCGGCGTCCGTGAGCGCCTTGCGGAGCAGGCCGCACGATTCCGAAGACACCTCGCCGTAAAAGTAGACGCGGTTGCAGTCGCGCTCGACCGGCACCATCGAGTCGTACTGAACCCCTGCGGCTTCCGCCGGGAACATGGAAGCCATGCCGGCGGCGGCAGCGCCGCCGCCGAGAGACAGGAGACTGGCGCGGGATATCGGCGCAAAAGCGCTGGCCGCGCGGACAGAGCAGCACACGACCACCGCGCGGATCCACCTCATGTTGCGTCGATGCAAGTCAGCAGCAGCAACATAGAAAAGCAGGAGGCCGACGAACGCGTGCTCGCGAAGATGCTGTGTGCATTGTCCCTCGAGGGCACCTCCGCCTCAGCCACGGCGACCCCCCAATCCCCCTCCCCCCCATTCCTGTTCGTCTCCCTCAGACTCAGGCATCTGCCTTCTGCTTCTTGGGCTGCTGGTTCGCCAGGTTGGGGTCGTTCTCCTTGTCCGAGTCATCGTCCTCCTTCGCGTCCGCCTTGGGGACCTTGATGAAGTGGGGGCTCAGCAGGCGGCAGAGGCTGAAGTAGGTGACGGCGGACTCGTCTGGAGGGCTCAGCAGAGCGCGCAGGGCGGCGTCCATGCGAACGAACTTCTTGTCCTTGAGACCGTGGCTGGCCACGTACGCGTTCACCCGGCGAACCACTTCGGTGCGGGCCAGAAGAGTGCCCTCCGGCTCGCCGAGGAACTCGCACAGGGCAGCGCTGACGGGGCCCGGGGCGGCAATGCCGTGGCGAGGCCTGTCGGCGCCGGGCTGCGCCGGCGACTTCCTCTTGGCCTTCTTGGGGCGAGGGGGGTGGTGCGCCAGCTTGAAGTCGGCGACCCAGGAGGCGATGCGCAGGTTCTCGTCGCCCTCCACGACGTCCCCGCTGAGCGACGTCGCCTTGACCAGCAGCGCGGACACGGTGTCCGCCACCTCCCCGCCTCCGATGGCCTTCTTCAGCTTGCCCGACAGCGAACGCAGGGCCACCTTGCCGTCGGTCCCCAGAGCTTCCTTGAACACGCCCACGAGGCCGGCGCAGGAGCCGAGGGGGGGCACGCAGCCGGTGGGCAGGCAGGGCCCCAGCGCCCAGGCCCTGTCGTTGGGCTCGTCGCCGAAGAGCTCGGCGACCTGGCAGCTGTCCGCGAGGGCGTCGATGGTCTCGCTCAGGAAGCCCACAGGGCGGCGGCAGAACCAGCCGGGCGGGCACCAGGCGGAGGGCTGGCGGGCCCTGTGCGTCTTCTTGGCCATCTCAGGGGCCCCGACGACCTGGAAGGGGAAGGGCTTGGCCTTGGGGTTCAGGTCGGGGCCGGCGCCTCGCACGGCCACCCACAGCTGCTCGGAGCAGGGGCGAGAGAGCTGCGGCCCGGCAATTTCCGTGCCGGTCCACCATGCGGGGGGATTGATGATCTTGACCCTGGGGCCGCGAGCCTTGGTCTTGACGGCGGGGGCAGCGGCCTCGGCGTCCTCGGCCGCCTTCTCCGCGGGCGCCTCCTCGCCGACAGCGGGAGCTTCGACGTTGCTGGCCGGGGCGACCGCCAGGGAGGCGGCGAGGGCAGCGGCGGCCGCTGGCTTCTCCGCGAGCGTCACCACCGCGGCGACGGAGTGGAACTGAAAGCCCCAGCCCTTGATGAGGTCGGCGGCGGCGCCGGCGGTGTGAGTGTCGCACCAGAGGAGCAGAGCGGCGTCGGGCTGACACATGTCTGGCACGGGAAGCGCGGCCAGCTGCTCCGCGCTGAGGCGGTGCCAAGGCGTGTTCAGGTAGACGCAGTCGAATTTGGGACACGACGGGCTTGCGGCGCGGATGGCGTCCATGACTTCGGACGGCGTCGGCTCCGGCAGTGGAGTCATCGCCGGAGCCGTGGCAGGGGCCGCAGCGTCGGCAGCTGGAGAGGCAGAGGAGTCCATGCCGTTCAGCAGGGTAGTGGATGGTTGTGATCCAGATGCGACATATTTTTGCTGGCCTCGCCAGCGCATTCTGGGGGCCCAGTGCTCTGGCCCTCTGGCGGAATGTTTCGGGGCGGTCCGCAGCGCATTCCGCGGGGGGCGAGGGCCCAGTGCAGCTGGACCGACTTGGGCATTCACAACCACTGCAGCACCGCCGCGGCACAGGCATGGGAGATACGGCAGCAGCAGTGCCTGCGCCCGGGCACCCGGCAATGCAGGGCAGGGGCATGCGAGTCGGCGCCGATCCGAAATGGGAAGACACCTCGAGCTCCTCCAGCGGCGCCAGCGGAGGCACCGTCAGCGCCAGCGGCTCGGTCGAAGACGATGACGCATCGTCCGCAGCTCCCCGGGAGCCGTCATTCGCGGACGAGATGAAGATGTACGCGCAGGGACAGATTCTAGGAAGGTCTACGCAGCTCGCCAAAATGGGAGAACGGGCGCAACAACTGTCGGCAGACATTCAGAGCAAGACAGCCGCTCTCAATGAGGTCAGGTCTCAGATTGTTCATTTGCAGGGAGGACTGGCGGCGACGCGGGAGTTTGCGGCGCGCATGGAAACGCTTTCGGCGCCTCCGAGCGCCGACCAGCTGATCAATGAAACCTGATTTCGTCGATACTGCGTTCCTTGGACTCTGCTGTTGATGTTGCCTTGCTGCACACTGAAAGTAGAGTCAACTGCGAAGTCGTTGCAGCCCTAGACGAGAAGCGGCGATTGGCATTCGAGATACGTGCGTGCACATCGACGGCGGCTTGGCGCTGCGCTGGCCTCCTGCGATCTCGGACCGGCGAGCGAAGCAAACTCTGGCCGTGAGCATCCGTCCGTTCGGCCAGGTGGACGCGCGGCACGCCCGGAGTGTGCCGCGCGTCCCGCTTTTGAGGCAGCGTACTCACAAACCTGTGGCCAGCCTCTGGCACCGACCAAGCATCCGTCCGTCCGGCCAGGTGAACCCCCGTTTCATGCAAGGGGTATCTCTGTGCCAGAGCTCAGCTTGATGCGGCGTTCGCCGCTCGGTGCGGACAAGAAATTCATGCGGTGACTCTGAAGTACGGCGACGTCGGCGAGGCGAGCGCTCGGCTTGACTCGGCACGTGCGATCGGGAAAGCGCCGGCGGAGCCATGGTCTTGAGGCTGTAGAGACAGAGTGCCCTGACTTCATCTGTCATGTGTGCGATCTGAACGCCCTCGAGCACGCTTCGTTCGCCGGCCTCAAATCGCCATATGCCTTCGCCGAAGTGGGACGCGCGGCACGCCCGCAGTCTGCATTTGATCCTCACATGTGCGCTCTCAACGCCCTCGAGCACGCTTCGCTCGCTGATCTTCAATGCGCCGGAGACCTGCGCCGAATGGGACGCGCGGCACGTCCGCAGTGTGCCGCGCGTCCCACTTTTCAGGTATCGCACTCAGACACTTGTGGCCAGAGTCTGGGCATGAGCATCCGTCCGTCCGGCCAGGTGGACGCGCGGCACGCCCGGAGTGTGCCGCGCGTCCCACTTTTCAGGCAGCGTACTCACACACCTGTGGCCAGCCTCTGGCACCGAGCAAGCATCCGTCCGTCCGGCCATGTGAAATCCCCTTTCATGCGGGGGGTATCTCCTCTGCGCCAGAGCTCAGCTTGATACGGCGCTCACCAGCCGCTGCGGACAAGAAATTCATGCGATGCCTCAGAAACACAGTGATGTCGGCTGAGCGCTTGGCTCACCACGTGCCATCGAAAAGCCGCTGGCGAAGCAATCTCGAGGACAAGAAATTCATGCGATGCCTCAGAAACACAGTGATGTCGGCTGAGCGCTTGGCTCACCACGTGCCATCGAAAAGCCGCTGGCGAAGCAATCTCGAGGGCTTTGAGAGAGCACACGTGAAGATCAAATGCAGGTAGCACTCCCGATGGAGCCGGCGTACTCCCTCTGGTGCAATGTCAATGCTCGTCTACTCGCCATCGCGTGAGATTTGTGCCCGCACGGAGTGGCGAGCGCCACCCTCAGCTGAGCTCTGCTGCAGACGCCGTGACAGCAACGCAGCTCAACCTGGCCGGACGGACGGATGCTTGCTCTGTGCCAGGGCTGGTCCACAAGTTTCTGTGTGCGATGCCTCAAAAGAGGGACGCGCGGCACACTGCGGACGTGCCGCGCGTCCCCTTCGGCGTCCGCAGTCCCCTTCGGCGTCCGCACCCGGCGATGTGAGACTGGCGAACGAAGCGTGCTCGAGGGCACTGAGAGAGCACATCAGAATTTCAAAGGCAGGAAACGCTCCCGATTTGTTTGCCAGCGTACTTTTCCTGGTGCAATGTCAATGCAGCCGAGAGCTCGCATCTGGCATCGCAAGGGTTTGTGCCCGCACGGAGTGGCGAGCGCCACCCTCAGCTGAGCTTTGCAGCAGACGCCGTGACAGCAACGCGGCTCAACCTGGCCGGACGGACGGATGCTTGCAGCGTGCCAGGGTCAGTCCACAAGTTTCTGAGTGCGATGCCTCAAAAGTGGGACGCGCGGCACACTGCGGACGTGCCGCGCGTCCACCTGGCCGGACGGACGGATGCTTTCGTGAGCTGCAGGGTGCCAAACTTTTTGCATAGAGGCCGGTGGCCCCGAATCATCCGTATTGGAATTCAACCTGCAGCGCCGGGTACGCGCCGCTGACACGAGGGCGAGTCATTCAGCTGACAGACACAGACTCAGAAGGAGGATACGGGGGACGATGAACGAGGGCGAGATGGCGTTTGCATCGCCACTCGAGTGGTAAGCGGCCGTCGCGAGCCCACCCGGACGGACGGACGGATGCTTTCGTGATGCTGCAGGGTGCCAAACTTTTTGCATAGAGGCCGGTGGCCCCGAATTATCCGTATTGGAATTCAACCTGCAGCGCCGGGTACGCGCCTCTGACACGAGGGCGAGTCATTCAGCTGACAGACACAGACTCAGAAGGAGGATACGGGGGACGATGAACGAGGGCGAGATGGCGTTTGCATCGCCACTCGAGTGGTAAGCGGCCGTCGCGAGCCCACCCGGACGGACGGACGGATGCTTTCGTGATGCTGCAGGGTGCCAAACTTTTTGCATAGAGGCCGGTGGCCCCGAATCATCCGTATTGGAATTCAACCTGCAGCGCCGGGTACGCGCCTCTGACACGAGGGCGAGTCATTCAGCTGACAGACACAGACTCAGAAGGAGGATACGGGGGACGATGAACGAGGGCGAGATGGCGTTTGCATCGCCACTCGAGTGGTAAGCGGCCGTCGCGAGCCCACCCGGACGGACGGACGGATGCTTTCGTGATGCTGCAGGGTGCCAAACTTTTTGCATAGAGGCCGGTGGCCCCGAATCATCCGTATTGGAATTCGACCTGCAGCGCCGGGTACGCGCCTCTGACACGAGGGCGAGTCATTCAGCTGACAGACACAGACTCAGAAGGAGGATACGGGGGACGATGAACGAGGGCGAGATGGCGTTTGCATCGCCACTCGAGTGGTAAGCGGCCGTCGCGAGCCCACCCGGACGGACGGACGGATGCTTTCGTGATGCTGCAGGGTGCCAAACTTTTTGCATAGAGGCCGGTGGCCCCGAATCATCCGTATTGGAATTCAACCTGCAGCGCCGGGTACGCGCCGCTGACACGAGGGCGAGTCATTCAGCTGACAGACACAGACTCAGAAGGAGGATACGGGGGACGATGAACGAGGGCGAGATGGCGTTTGCATCGCCACTCGAGTGGTAAGCGGCCGTCGCGAGCCCACCCGGACGGACGGACGGATGCTTTCGTGATGCTGCAGGGTGCCAAACTTTTTGCATAGAGGCCGGTGGCCCCGAATTATCCGTATTGGAATTCAACCCGCAGCGCCGGGTACGCGCCCTCTGACACGAGGGCGCTTCATTCAGCTGACAGACATAGACTCAGATGGAGGATCCGGGAGACGATGAACGAGGGCGAGATGGCGTTTGCGCTGCCGTGCAACCGGCGATGTGAGACTGGCGAACGAAGCGTGCTCGAGGGCGTTGGGAAAGAAGTGAACTTTGTTTGACGGCGTACCCCCCGTGGCGCAATTTCAATGCAGCCGAGAGCTCGCCTCCTCGATGTTGCTGTGTGAATGCGACGAAGCAATCTTTTGATGTGTGCACAGAGTGGCGAGCGCCACCTCAGCTGAGCTCTGCGTCAGATGCCGCGGAAGCGACGCGGGCGCGCGTGCCGCGCGTCCACCTGACCGGACGGACGGATGCTTGCTCGGTGCCAGGGTCGGTCCACAAGTTTCTGAGTGCGATGCCTCAAAAGTGGGACGCGCGGCACACTACGGATGTGCCGCGCGTCCACCCGGCCGGACGGACGGATGCTTGCTCTGTGCCAGGGCTGGTCCACAAGTTTCTGTGTGCGATGCCTCAAAAGTGGGACGCGCGGCACACTGCGGACGTGCCGCGCGTCCACACGTGCTCTTCGCCGTTTTCCCCCGGGCCTGATGTGGCGCCGTGCTGTCAACGCATCAAAAATGTGTGTCGAGATTGACTAGGGCCATAACATGTGCGGCGGCATCGCTCCCGATTTGACACCGCAAGAAAGCCTGGCGCTGACGAGAATCTGCAATGTGTTTCTCGTCAAGCGAGCCAGCAAGCTCCTGTTGAGCTGTGTCACGCCTGGTCTGCACGCCGATGCGTTGTGCGACGCCCTGCGACGGCTCGCGAATTTTGAGGACGGCTTCGAGTCGCAACTGAACGCCAGATTGAACCGCATCGGAGCGTCCGTGTTCGCCAGGGACGATGTCCTGTTCGTCTTGTCGTCAGCACAAGGGATCGCTGAGGGATCCGCAGACCCTTTTTTCGGCGATGCGGTTCGAGACTGTTTCACGCAAACGAGGGTCGATGCTGAAGCCCTCATTTCGGCCGGAAACACATGGGAGATCGAGGTCCGCGCCGCCAGCGCCGAAACTGCCCGAGCAATCAATGCCATGCTCGCACCGGCGATGTGTGAGTCCGCGGAGGCTGTCTGGAGTCCGATGGTGCCTCGCGATCTGGTGAGCTCCGTGGCCCGGATGCAGCCCACCGCACTGCTGTGCGGCGCCGCCTCGGATCTGCTGCGGGGCATGGCGAGAGCTGGCGGAGAGACTCTGGCGGAGCAAGACCTGGATCGCTTTTGCGGTATATACCACGACATGATCACGCACATGCTGCCATGCCTGCGGCCAGAAGCCTTCTTCGCGGAGCCGATCGGCGCATGATGGCGCCACGGCGTGGACGATGCTCATGTGGCAGACAAACATGTAGAGAGGGGGAGTCGTGCAACGATGGCAGCTTCGGTACATTGACAGGCGCATTGTGTTTGGGGCGGCGCCGATGGCGAGCCGACTCCTAAAACCCGGCGTCGGGCGGCGGCGAGCCGACTCACAAAAGCCGGCGTCAAGGAACGGCGACCGATGTCATGATGCGGCGAAGGCAAATGTCGCCTCGGAGTGGAAACCGCTCTTGTCCTCGTCGGACTGCGACATGGGAAGGGGCGCGAAGGGCGAACACAGTTCCATCGCGTGTAGTACGGCGATGTCTAACGCGGCGATATGTGTGGTGGTGTCGACGCAGTCCGCCTCCTCCTCGCCGTCGCTGCTGCTGCTGCTCTCTGTGTCGGTGCCGCCGACGAGCTCCTCGACCTCGTACGCCCCCTCCCAATACCAGGGCGCCTCATGAGATGTTGCGGGACGCGGCTTGCAAGGCTCCACCGGCTGGTAGTCGGTCATTTGGACAGTTGCCTGCTCCGAAGCCGGCGCGTACATGTCGCCGGCAGGCCACGTGAGCAACGGAGCTGTGGCGAGGTCCGCAAGCAGCACCGCCGACGCCTGCTCGGCTGCCGGCGTGTCGTCGCAAGAAATGGCCGGCTGGTCTCGGCGGGCCATGAATCGTCGAAAGCACGGCGCTCGCTCCGAAGACGCGGCGCTGGCGGAGTCCTCATGGTCCATCAAAAAACGGTGTACGCGTCGCTGACTTGCGGCTCCGCCGGGCAGCAGGCCATGTCGGTCGGCGATGCGCTGGATGACGGACAGCGAGCAGCCATTGTAGAAGGACGCCCGCGACCAGGTGTTCTTCACGGCACCAGGTGTCGCCTTGAAGCCCCACAGGTTCAGCTGCCGCTGGAAGGTGTCCCACTTGCCGAAGTAGCCCCTGCTGCGGGCAGACTGCAGGAACTGCTCCCAATCGGCGATTGTGAACGCGGCGCCTCCCATCACCCAACTTATGAACGGGTTGCTCTGGCCTGCGATCTCGTGGTAGAGCTCTTCGATGAAACGAGAGCGAGCCATCTCGGTGCCCTCGCGTCTCTGGTGTCGATGCGAGAGGAAGTGGTAGTGAGTGCTGAGTTGTGACAGAATGCTGCACCTCAACTTCCGTTTCCGTTCGGGGCGGGGCGGGGCGACGTTCTCTCGGCGCGGGGTCCACCCGGCCCGTTCTCCCCGCCCCGTGACGCCCCGCGTGTCGTGCCACTGACCGGGATGCCCCCGAACACTGCAGCAGCCCGCCCTGCAATCACACTGTGCCCTGCCTCGTGGCCACCCATTCAGGGGTCATGAAGCGCCGGGACGGTGGGTCGAAGCCGAAGCGCCGGAGGCGTGCAAAGCCGGCGCAGCAGCGGCAGCCCCTGCCCGACATCATGGACCAAATGCGCCAGGCGCTGGAATTCGTTTCCATCGAAGAGACGCCCAAGTGCATGCAGGTGTCCAAGGCCTGGCGCGACGAGGAGCTGCGTCGATTTCCGCAACTGGCCCAGACAGACGCGCTGACCTCGTACCAGCGCACCACGTTGAGCCGGCTCAAGGGCTTCAAGGTCGGGGGCATGATCGCCATGGTGAACCGCAAGTGCGTTCTCTGCTCCGAGACCTGGCGAGGCATGGTCAACGAGGCGTTCGGCATCCCGGCGCACCCTCAATGCGTCAAGCGCCAGTTAATGAGCATCCACAACCTGCCCGCGTCCGTGCCGTCGGCGATGGTGCTACGGAACATCCCTCACCAGTCCCTCCACAAGTACGGCGAATACTCGTCCAAGGCCGTCTGGAAGTCATTCCATCCCGCCATCCCTCGGGCGTGGACGCTCGACGACTTCATGGCCACGCACGCCGAGGAGATCTGCCGCTTCAATGAATGCAGGCATGTTGCGGCCGTGAGGCGCGCGAAGGAGGCGGCCGAGCGTGAATGCGCCTGGCACAAGGCGTTCAGCACCGCTGCCGCGGGCGCCGGGGCGCCGTTCACAAGCCTCCGGGGGCTGAAGCGAATGCTGTGCTCGGACCTCGGCGACAGGGTGCGCGCGGACTCGCCGGAGGAGAGCGTTCGGAGGGCTATGTTCATCATCGCCCACAAGGAGGACGTGCCTGCGAGCCTGAGGGGGGCCGCGTTCGACAGGTTCGAGATCGCCGATGTGCTCGCCGTCAAGCAATGCGCCGGCGAGATACCGGCGTGTCTGTGGGAGATGGCTTTCGCCGCGGGCAGCCGCCCGCGCGACTGGACTGGCCTCGGTCACGTTCGCCAGTCTGACGCCAGCGCGGCACGGACTCTGTGGTGCAAGGCCGTGGATCCCCTGCTCGCTGTGCGCGCCATCCTGAGCCTTGGCCAGGGTCGTAGCAGCGACCTGGTGCGGAAGGTGTGCGCTGACGTCGGCGACCAGGCGGCTTTCCTGGAGCGGATCGCTCAGATCAAGGACATGGCGCTGTGCCTCCCTGCGGCTTGCAGCTTCGCCGGCGCCGACTTCGAGGCCGGCCGCCGCAGCTACCTGCTCGCCAGGGATCTCGGCGGTGACGACTGTTACCACTATTGGGGCGACGCCTGCTTCCGCGTACCCGAGGGCATTGCGGATCCGAGGGAGTGGCTGGAGGCGTCGGGGGGCTGGCTCGACGACGATGCGGATGCGTGAGGGGGGCGGGGCACAGCTCGCTCGGCGTGCATAGGACTGCGCCGCGTTCTCACGGGCCGGGGCTGTAGGGCTTCGCCGGCCCGGCCAGCGACGGCGTGAAGACGAATCGCACTTGAAAATGCAAGACATTTCACATTCAAAACACGGCGTCCTCGTCTGTGCATGTCGTCTGTGCATCTCAAATCTCCCTGCTCGCTGCTGGCTGTTGCTGTGTGCCTGCGGCGCCGTCGGCCAGTCCATGATGTGCGCCTAGAGGCACGCTCCGCCGAGGGCCAGTGCCACATGCGAAGACTCGAGGTCGGGCCCGGCGTTGCTTGGCGTAGACGCGCCAAGCTCGGAACGGCGCTGGTTCAGCTGTCCGGCGCCGAAAACCGAGACAATGGCAGCTTGCAAAGCGCACTCCAACACGACCACACTTTTGCGGTGGCATTTCGCCCCTGCTGCTGCTGCTGCTGCTGCACGCCGACGACCAGCAGAGCGGGGTCGTTCACATGCCAAAGTGCCTCCGCTCAGGCCAATTGCGGAGCTTTTCGTGACGGACCTCTTGTGACAGTTTTCTGGCCACATCACACAGCATCAGCAGCAGCTATGGCGATGCCAGTGTTTGCTGCTGGAAGCGTGGTGGAACTGCACGCTGTGAACTCCTTTCGCCTGGAGGCCACGGTGGTCATTCGGGTGAAGCCAGTGCGTCTCATGAGGGTCAGCGTCCGTCGCCTCGTCGGAGAGCGCGTCTTCTATCGACGGAGAGGCAGGAGGCGCGGGCGAGGGTGCATGGAGCGCGTAGTCGAACCTGAGTACGAATGGCTGCAGTTTGTTGGCCCCGTCGGTGATAAGGCCATCTGCGCCGCCATCAGGAGAGCAGACACGGTCATCGAGAACGTGGACTCTCCCATCACAACCTTGGACTCTCCCATCACAACCTTTCCCGGTTACTTGGCGGTGTCGACGTTTCAACAGCCCCACATGGACCCCCCTCCGCTGCGCTCCGATGCCTCACCCAAGCCCTTCTCCAGCAGCCTGCACGAGTTCTTCACGTTCGAGGGGCGCTCGGCGCGGTACGTCATTCGCGCCATCAGGGGCAGGGGGCCCCTTGGCGAGCCGGTGCACCTCAGAGTCCGCGCCCACGCCACCAACGCCGCGCTGAACGACGCGGATGCGGCGAACGCGATGAACCTCATGCGTGCTCACTGCGCTGCCAGCGTCGGGGCGAACAGCATTGACGTGCCGCTCCCTCTCATTGAGGGCATCGCGGCGTTTCGCCGTCGTTGAGATCGGCCGTCAAAGGCGAGCGAGCGCAGTGCGAGGTGTAGCGTGGCGGCGTGCGGATTGAGAGCAATGTTTTCGCACGAGTTGTGTCAATGAAAATGTGAATCACAATCGCCGTGAACCTCCCTCACTTCCGCGCCGGCGTCTGATTGTCCCACTGCGCATCCGGTTTCGTTCGGTCCGGATGTGCCGACAAATGTCGGCGCGCAAGAGGTTGTCCCATCTTCCACGCGCCGCATGCCTCCCTTCATCTGCGGGCGTGACGCTCTCGCACACCGTCGACGCCGTCGCCAACATGCCCGCGGCGCAGCTGCTACGGCGTCAGCGGCAGTGGGGGCACGTGTTTGCGCCGCTGTCGTCGTTCGCATCCCCCGATGAGCGAGGTCGCGACCACGTGCTGGAAGACGCCGGCCCTGCACGATCGAGGGCAATTCGAGGCGCGGCGAGCGCGTAGAACGCACGTGGCTCGCGGGCCGCACCGTTTTTTTGTTGCCGCGAAGATGCACAGACGACATGGAGCGCGAGGAAGCAGGAGAGCGATGCGACAGCGACGAGCCGTGGAGCTGCGACAGCGAGGGCGATTACGGCAGCAGCCTGGATTCATTCATCGAGTCGGACGATGACGAGAGCGACAGCGGCTCGCAGGGTGCCCGCGTCCACAGCAAGAAGACGCTGCAGGCCATCCGGGAGCTGCCCCCGCCCCCGTCTTTCACCGCCGGGCACTCTCACCTCGCGAGGGTCATCGAGAAGTACGAGAAGATACTCGGCGCTGCATACTCTGAACCTTCCGAGGAGAGAGCCAGCGCTCCCACGCCGAGGGCTCCGCCCATTCGCACGCCGAAGGCTCCCTCCAAGCCTTCCGCAGGGGTCAAGAAGCTCGCCACCAAGGCACCTGCGCGAGCACCCGCTGCGCCAGTGCGGGGTGCTGTCGCGGCTCCCAAGCCTGCGCGTCGCCCTCAGTCAGACCCCTCCCCCTCCGCACGGGCGACGTCCTCGTCGTCCGCCCGCGCAGCCGGAGCCGGGCGCTTGCGCCGCTCCAGCAAGTAGAGCCGCAGCGTGCTCCGAGTGACGGCGACGTACGCCCGGGCCTTCTGTGAGGACGTGAAGGAGCCGTTGGCGTCGATGACGTTGGCCGCCACAACGACGGCGCCGGCCTCGAGTCCCTTGAAGCCGTGCACCGTCGAGAGTCGGACGTCGTCCTTGACCTTGTCGCCGCAGTCGCCGACGGCGTGCAGGATGCGCGCGACGCCGGCCTTGCCGATCCTGCGGAACGCCTGCTGGCAGGAGGTGGCGTTGGCTTCCGGGGAGCGAAGCGCGGTCAGCATCTCCTCCCTCTTGGCGCTGTCCATCGACACCCTGCGGCCGGCGGCGAGGTACCTGTCCGCGGCCTGCAGGGCGTCCGCCCAGGTGGCGAAGAGGGCCACGTGAGGCTCCTGGACGGCGGTGGCGCTCCTGGTGGACACGACGGCCGTGTCGGGCGCTCCCAGGGCGGGGCAGGTGGGCGCTCGACAGAGGCGGAGGGCGTTGACGAAGTCGCACACCGCGGATCCGTACCTGAACGTGAGGTACAGGGTCCACAGCACGTAGGAGTCCCTCGGCAGCAGGGTGGTGACGTCCCTGCAGCCCATGAATCCGTACAGCTTCTGGCCCGCGTCCATGGCGAACACGATCATGTGCTGCTCCTTCACCTCGCTGATCAGGTCCAGCATGACCACGTTCATGTCCTGCGCCTCGTCCACGACGATGGTGTCGTAGTCCGCCACCGCCGCCTGCCAGCGGGGATCCCCCCGGGCCCTCATGCGCAGCGTCGAGAAGTCGAACCACTCCCCCCTCTCCGCGCACCTGAAGAGCCTGAGCGCCTTGCCCGTGAGCCCGTCAGACCTGCCCTCGTTCAGGGCCTTCTGCAGGTCCTTCGAGAGGCTGCGGAGCTCCTCGTGCTCCGGAGCCGTACCCAGCAGGCGGGCGCACAGGTCCGCGACGCTCCCCGGGTCTCCGGCGTCCGCCCTCAGCTCCTCCCTCAGCTCGTGCACGAACACCTCGTGCAGGAAGGAGTCGAGGGTCCTCCACACGATGCCGGGGTCGTCCGTGGTCCTGAGCGACCCTTCGAGGGCGGCGCACCTGTTGAACACCAGCACCAGCACTGCCTTGTCCGGGCGAGCCGCCCTCTGCGCCCTGCACAGCGAGCACACGGAGCTGGTCTTCCCCCCTCCGGCGGGCGCCTGCAGGACGTGGTACTTGCCCTTCGCCGTGTCCATCTTGGGGAAAGTCTCTCTCGCAGCGGCGTCGAGCACCCTCGCGGCCTCCTCCCCTTCCGCCAGCAGCTCTGTCGCGTGGAATTGCAGCACCGCGACCGGCGTCTCCGAGGGCCCGCCGGTCGATCTGCCGATGACGTGAACCCTGGCGCCGGTGCTGGTCACGATGGCCGCCCGCGATGGCACCGCCGGCCCTTCGTGTGCGAGAACGTACCCCGTCGCCATGCTGATACCGCGAGCACAGGTGTGATGCGGGTTGTGATGCGCTGCTCTCGTGCCGGTGCCGTCGGGTGCGGAACGTGGGGACGTTCCGCGGTGCGCCGCGACGCGCGTTCCGCGAGCCATCAGCGCAGCCATGTGAACGATGCCCCCGCCAGCCCGATCTCGAAAGCGTCATCGGAAGCCCAGTCGATCTCGGCCCCCAGGTAGTATGTGCGCCCGGGCACCAGTCCCGTGAACGCCGCCTGCAGGAGCCCGCACGCCATGGAGTCCCCTCTCGGAATCCAGAAGCAGCGGCTGCCGGAGACGGCGCAGGGCTGCGCGTCTGTGGGCGTCGAGAACAGTGCCATCGCCGCGCCGGCGCAGTCACGCCCCTCCCCCGCGGCCCTGCCCCTGGCCCCGGCCGTCGCCGAGCACGATGCAGTCAACGCGACGACGGCCTGACCGCTGTTGAGGGCGGCTGAAGCGGCTCCCGCTCGCAATCTGACGAGAGGCCCCGTGAACTCCAGTCCGACGATGCCGGCGACTGGGGTTGGGGCGCACCCCTTCCCCCCCACGTACTTCCAGAACGTCACCAGGGGACCGCTCCCTCGAGGGAACCAGCAGTCCTCGCTCTCCCCGAACAGCGGTCGGACGGCGAGTTCATCGCACCCGTCCCCCGTCATGTCCGTTCGCACCGCAACGCAGTTCTTGTCGAAGAACTGGACGACCCCGCAGTCCGGCTGCACGGTCCAGTCGCCGATGTCCGCGGAGCTGAGAGCTGCGCTGCCGTCGGAGGACAGCATCGTGCCAGTGTACGGTCCGTTGCCTCTTCCGAATGGCACGCAGTCCCGCAGCGCGCGATGATGGAAGGCAGGGGAGGCGAATCGGCTGCCGTCGACGTACTCGAGCCGCAGCCTGTCGACGACGGCGACGGAGGCGCCGGGACCGGGCGAATGAACGGCCCGGGCCTCACCCTCGCGCAGCGCCTCCCAGAGATCGGCGGGAAGGCCGTGTTGAGCGGCGAGCTCATGAGGCGTCCCCGCCATGCGTTTCGGCGCAGTGGATCCACCGGCCGTCTCTCTGTGCCCGTCACGGACGAAGCACTTGGACTGAGCGTCGTACGTGTAGGTGTACATGAGAGGGGGAGGGACGGTGGGAATGGCGCGCGTGTACATGTCCTGCTGCGTCACGACGGGTCGTCCCTCGAGCTTGTCGAGTGCGCTCGACAGCTCCCTCTCTCGAAACGGGCTGCAAATGCCGTCGCAAGTAGAAGCGACCCTGTTGTGTTTCTTCCAGAGGAAACGAACGATCTGAGGGTCAGTGGGCATGGCAGCGACGAGCGAAGAGACGCGGCGGCACTTATGAAATGCAACAAAATTTGTTCTCGTGCTCATTCATTCAGTTGAACCATGTCCGCACCCCCGTCTTGATCGCCGCCCGCATTCTCTTGGAGTCTGCGGCGTGTACGCCGAGCTGCAGCATCCTGGTCTGCTCTCGAGCAGCGGCGTTGCCGACTCGTTCCGGATGGGGCCACGTCTCCATCGCGCGGGGGGCGCCGATGGCGTACGCCGCCGTCGCGCGCCGCCACCGGCGCAGACGCCTGATCTCCTGGCTCCGCTCGGCGGGGGTCGTGTTGCGCGCCACAAGGTCGGCCACTTCCCGCGCCACCTGGCGAGCTTCCTCCACGTCCTGCGCGTCGTCGGCGCAGGCGAGGCAGGCCTCCGAGTAGGCGAGATGCCTCGCGGCCACGATGGCGATTGCTATCTCCTTGCATCCCTCTGGAAACTGGTCGGCGGTGGGAACCTCCGCCGGCCATGCGGTCGGCCCCGGCTGTCGGCCCGGGACGATGGGGAGTGCGTCGAGCGCCTCTCGCCCTGCGGCCGGCGCGTACGCATCCAGCGCCGCCTTGCTGAGGCCTGCCCATTTGCGCAGGGCAGCCGCTCCGGATGTGTCCTGCTCTTTGGTCGCGAGGGCGGCCTCCGCCTGATCGCCGATCTCCTTCATGAGCCTCTTCACCTCGCTCCTCTCGGCGTGCTCGGCGGGCCCCGCCCCTCCCTTGGTCTCCTCATCCCCTGAGTCCGAGTCCATTTTCTGTGGAGGATAGGGCAGCGGCAATGGCGACGGTCAGACTGACTCTTCTTGCGCCCGCGGCGGTGGCGGCGGCGCTCATGTGGAGCACGGCGCGCGAGATCGCACGTGACCCGCCGGACACGGACCGGCTCGGCCTCGGCGAGGCGGCGTGGCGAGACGCACAATGGACTCTACTGCGCGCGCTGGCCATTGCGGTTCCCAGAGACTACGGCAGCGCGGCGAGAAAGTTCGAGTCGGCGCTCGTCGCCGTGGCGGACGCCCTGCCCTCGTGGCAGCACAGGGACAGCATGAGCAGGATGATGGCGGTCATACCGCCTCGCCCGTTCGTGAGGAAGGGCAGGGCCGGCGCCGTCGGCCTCGTTTACCTGTACAGCTCCTTGTCGTCCGACGCCAGCGCGTCGCCGGCCTTTTTGGACGCGGAGAAGGCCTTGCTGGAGGCTGGCGCGCGCCGCGGAGATCGCCCGGACGAGGTGCTGGCTCTGATCCGCTCCGACGCCGACAGCAGGGGGGTGCAGCAGATGATATCTGAGGCGACGGACAAGTGGAGGATCAGAAGTGGATGAGAGCGCACGTGAGGCGCGGGGCGGGACGATGGGCGGGGTCCGGGTCGGGGTCGGGGCGGGACGGAATGCCTCGGCGCATTCCGATGCCTTCCTCGCCGACACGACAATTTTGTGTGTCACAGCACAAAGGCGATGCAGTCGTCCCTCTTCGGCGCGTCTCATGCGCGCGGCGTGCCCGGTCCCCGATGCCCCGGAGTTCGGCTCCCGTTTCCCCTCGCCGTGGAGGACGCCTGGGAGACGTACGGGAAGATTCAGCCGGCGCCGAGGTTCACCAAACGGATGAGGATCGGCTCCAGTCCGCCCACTCTCGACGGCTTCGTCGCGGTCACCAAGCGAGAGAGGGCGAGCCATCTCAGCGCGGCGGCGCTGGCGCGCAGGAAGGACTACGTCGCGGACCCTCACATCTGCGAGCCGTGCAACTGCGCCAAGTCGATCGACCTGAGGCAGGCGACGGCGTTGTGCCCTCGGTGCGGCGAGTGCGAGTGCTACAACGTCATCGACACGTCGTACCGCGAGGGCACGTCTCTGCACACCCCCTACCTGTACAAGCGCTCCAACCACTTCAAGGACCACCTGAAGCGGTTCTCGGCGAGGGAGAGCACGGAGATCGAGGACGGCGTTCTCGAGGCGATCCGCGGTGAGCTGGGGAAGCGCATCTACGGCGACTCCGATGACATGACGGCCGTGGCCCCCGAGGAGATCAGGGCCATCCTCAAGTCGCTGAACATGTCGCACCTCTACAACCACACCATGCGCATCTGGTCGCTGGTGACGGGGAGGCGCCCGCCCACGCTCACGGAGACCCAGGAGCGCGAGCTGGTGACCATGTTTCACATGGTGCAGGAGCCCTGGCTGCGCAATCGCCCTCCCAGCCGCAAGAACATGCTCAGCTACAGCTACATCATCCACAAGCTGGCTCAGATGCTGGGGTACGACGACATCAGCCGCCACTTCAAGCTGCTCAAGTCCCGCGACAAGATCGCGTTCCAGGACGACATGTGGAAGCTGGTCTGCAAGGACCTCGGCTGGCCGTTCGTGCGTTCGGTCCTGTAGATCCGAAGGGCGCGAGCTGCGGGCAAAAAATCTGTTGCCCCAGGTCATACGCAGTCCCAGACGCAGCGCCAGACGCGGCGACGATGGCTCGAACGAAGCAGACGGCCAGGAGATCCACCGGGGGCAAGGCCCCCGGCAAGCAGCTCGCCACCAAGGCGGCGAGGAAGGCGGCGAGGAAGGGGACGCCCGCGACGGGCGGCGTGAAGAAGCCTCACCGCTACCGCCCCGGCACCGTGGCCCTCCGAGAGATCCGCAAGTACCAGAAGAGCACGGACCTGCTGATCCGCAAGCTGCCCTTTCAGAGGCTCGTGCGCGAGATCGCCGGTAACCTCAAGGGCGACCTGCGGTTCCAGGGCAGCGCCATTCTGGCCCTCCAGGAGGCCGCCGAGGCGTACCTGGTGGGCCTCTTCGAAGATGCCAACCGCTGCGCCATCCACGCCAAGCGGGTCACCGTGATGCCGAAGGACATGCGGCTCTCGCGAGTGCTCAAGGGCGAGATCGGGGGCATCGTCGACGTACAGCCGACGAGCGGCGCCAGTGGCGGCGGCGGAGGCGGCGGCGGCGGCGGCGGTGGCGGCGGCGGTGGCGGCGGTGGCGGCGGGGGCGGGGGCGGCGGTCGCAAGGTGGTGTCCAAGCAGCCGCGAAAGCCAGGGAGCGGGGCAGGTGCGGGCGGCGGCGGCGGCTCAGCCGGGGGAGGAGGCGGCAGCGCCGGCGGCGGCCGCAAGGTGGTTTCCAAGCAGCCGCGTCAGCAGGCACCGAACGGTGGCGGCGGCGCTGCGGGTGCTTCGCGCAGGGTGGCCATCAAGCAGCCGAGGAAGCAGCCCCTGCAGCCGGCAGCAGCCCGGGACCCCACCAACGATGAACTACTGACAGCGCTCAGAGCGCTGGAAGCGGAGGGTGCGGACATGACAGACTTCGACGCGCTGACGCGACCCGTCGCGCAGCGGCTTCCCGCTGGCGTGTCGCTGAACGCCTACGATGAAATCGAAGTCAGCGCGCAGCTGAGGTACGTCTGGGACAAGGCGCACCGGGCCAAGGGCAGCAGCGCCATGCCCGCTCCTGCGGCGAGGCCGCCCGCGGCGGCAGGCAAGAAGATCGCGGGCAAGAAGATCGCGGGCAAGAAGCGGCTTCGCAAGAGCGGCGGCGACGACGAGAAGGAGGACTCCGACTCCGATGTCGACTTTGGCGGAGGAGGCTCCGCCGCACCTACGACGCCCACCAAGCGCAGGCGGGTGCTCGATCCTGACAGCGACGTGAGCGCGGCCCGCAGGCACAGGAAGCCGAACTCTTTCATCTTCAACGATCAGCACGACACCACTCCGCGCGCGAGAAAGGCGAGGGTGTGAGTAGTGCATTGAGCGGCGAGCAGCATCAGGCGACTTCTTCGACGTCGACAGACGCCCACGTCAGTCCGCTGCTCATGAGGCACACGACGTTCAGAGTGTATACGTCCGCCTCCCCCGCAATGTTTGCGGCCAGCGAGGGCACGCAGCCGTTGTCGAGGTCGATGTCGTAGGTCACGTTCGGTCCCGCGTAGCCGCTCGTAATGACAGTCCCCCCCACAATGTCCGTCGCCGTCGTGTCGTACTGCGTGATCTTGCCTGCCGGCGCCGACACCCACTCCGGTCCCGTGAGTCCGCCGTTGAGGACGAGCTCGTAGTACGTCGCCGTGGTGCAGGTGAGGTGCAGCGCCGAGATGCGAGCGCACGCGCGACAGGTATCCTCTCCCAGTCTGACGCTGACCACCGGACAGGACGTGGACGACACCGAGATGTCCTTGGCGGCGGCCCTCAGTCCCACCGACCTTCGGGTGCCTCGCGGGACGCTGCCGGAGCTGCTCACCGACGCTGACAGCGCCCTCATCTCGAACACCGTCTCCACTGCGGACAGGTTCTCCATCTCGTACCGCACGGGCAGCGCCGATGTCCTCGAGGGACTGACGCCCGGGAGGTTGTCGAATCGATGTAGGTACACCACGCCGCCCTCCACCACCACTCCCATCTTGACGGAGCCGACGCCGGCTGCGGTCTCCTGAACGATCATGAAGACGTTGGGCTGGGTAGGATCGAAAGACGCCCGCGACATGCCCGACCCGTCGGCGGCGTCGAGATTCCACTGCGCCTGGGGTATCGCAAGGTCCGTGCCGGACGTGCCCCCCGCCGACGACCTCTTGACGACGAAGCTCTGGCCGTCGCACACCTCGAAGAAGAAGCCGTCGCCTCTCGGCGAATCGGTCCGGTCGTCGGCGCAGTCGAACGCCCCCACCCTCGCCCGCATCCCCACGCCCCCGGAGCCGAGCGAGGCGACCACGGTGACGATGCGGGTGCACCCCACAGCGCTCGGGATGTACTGCCGGCTCTGCAGCACCGCCCTGTCTCCCACATCGCGAACTCGCAGGCTGACGTAGTCGGCGCCAGGATCTCGTCCGACCGTGGCCCCACCGGTGGCGATGGACGCGAATTCTGACTCCGCGTCATTCATGGCGAAGCTCACATCGAAGAGCGGGGAGAGAACGCCGATCTGAGGGGTCGTCGCCATGCTGGAGAGAAAATTGACCTGCGCCGGAGGCCGAGGGAGAGGCCGAGACGCGGACCGTCGGCGACGATGCGAACGGATGCATGTGCCACAAGCGAACGCGGACGCACGTCGCGCGGTACAGAGAGCGCAGAACCCACCTGCCCATTGGCGCCGGAGAGCACAATGTTGCCGGCGCTGACCGTCCCTAAGCCTGTTGACATGGCGCAGAAAGGGATGATCCAAGCTCTGCCCCTACCGGGACAACGCAGCGTTCCCCTATTGCGATGGTCATACCTCGACATGATTTCCAAGGTCTCTCTGACGCAGTGCCTTCATTGTGCTGCGTCGCTTCCACGAAAAAAAGGAGGGGGCCTGCCCTCGCCGACCCCCTCGCCGACTTCCACACGCTAATCCCGCCAAATCCCCGTTCGGGCCCCTCCCCGCCCCGACTGACCCGTCCAAACGGAATGCATCGTCCCGAGCTCTGTTAATATCGCTCACTCTGTCAGACACTCACACAAACAGCAGCGCAGCAACTCAGAAACCATGCAAGCGAGGCCTCCGAGGCTCACCAAGAGGCTGCTTGAGGTGACGAGGGCGGACCAGTGCCCGCCTTCGCCCGACGCCTGCGCCAAGCGACGACGGGCAGGAGATACCGATGAGGGCTTGACATCCACCGAGACCGCTGCCACCGTTCTGCTGCGTCAAAACAAGGCCTGCAGCGCAGACGGGCTGTCCGATTCGGATGCGGGGCCATCCCCCCAGCGGCGGCACAGCGACTCGCCGGGCTACAGCTCCTACTGGAGTCGGAGTCCTTCGCCGGCTTCGCGTCGTTCGCCTGTCGACGACGCACCCCCGCCGGACAGAAGCCTCTGGTGCAGGGATCACCCGGTCGTCCTCAGCGAGGTGACTCAGTCGGAGCGGGATCTGATGGTCCGTCTCTGCCTGGCGCGCCGCCTCGAGCGAACCTACTACGAGGGGGTCATGACGCTGTGGGCGCGCATCAAGGCGGACTACGCAACGCGCATCGCTGCGGGCGGCGACACAGAGAGGACCAAGCTCATGGCAGTGCTCCTGTGCCTGTGCATCAAGTGGGTCGGCCCGGCGGACGTGACATTCAGGTGCGCCACCCTGGAGATGCTGAGACGAGACGGCTGGGTCGGCGCCTCCAACGAGGTCTGGTACCAGCTCGAGCTGGAAATGTGCCAGAAGCTGGACTGGTCCTTCTTCCACTTCAAGCCCGCGTACGAGCCGCATGTCGATCCTCCGCCGCAGCAGCGGAGGCGGCGATCATCGGCGGGCCGATGACAGTCAGACACGCCGGATGAGCGCTTGCGCCACACACACACACACACGCACAATGTAAATGCACCATTCTTGACATGTGCGTTACCGGGTGCGTCTCGAATTTGTTTGTCTCTTGCTATCCGTGCTTGCATTGCACTTGACTTGCGGCGACATGGGCGACTGGAGGAGCATCGAGGAGCTCGGCGAGGGGCGCGTGGCTCGTGCCCGCCTGCCCATCGACGACTTCGTGTTGGACCGCACCCAGCGCTTCTGCGTAATGACCGTCGTCGCGCCCGAGGGCACGAACCAGAAGAGCGAGGACATGGTGATCAGGGTGTACGGCTGCAAGGAGACCCTGGCGGAGGCCAACCGTTGGGCGAAGTCCATCCGCGACAGCTGCGACATGTGGGACGTGTACGTGGTCAAGACCAACAGCTGGGCGCCGCTGCCTCCGAGGATCAGCGAGATCGACGAGGTGCAGTTCACGGACGCTCGGGTGCAGGCCGTGCACGACAGCTACGTGGAGCACCAGCGCGGCCAGAAGAGGGATATGATGGAGAGGCTGGCGCAGGTGCAGCAGGACAGGGC
Organism: Tribonema minus; assembly: GCA_017506865.1. Lineage (NCBI taxonomy): Eukaryota > Xanthophyceae > Tribonematales > Tribonemataceae > Tribonema > Tribonema minus. Next base: position 813,863 of record JAFCMP010000223.1, read on the forward strand.
GCTGAAGCGGGAGTCGGAGGCGACGGCGAAGGCAGCGCTTCAGGCTTCGGAGGAGTTCGCGCAGCTGGTGCTCGAAGCGGGCGAGGAGGGCGGCGTTGGCGCGGCGAACGAGCAGCACGGCGAGGCCGAGATATCCGACGGCGCCGAGGAGAGCAAGGAGTCGGCGTGAGAGCCGATTTCAGCCATATATCAATGTCACTCGGAGATGATGTCATTGACACCTCCTTGCCCTCTCTCAACGTTGGGGATGCTGACCTGAGATTTTCCTGTGCAACGCCTTCGAGCACTCTGTTCGCCGGCTTCGCATCGCCGGATTTCTTCGCCGAGGGGGACGCGCGGCACGCCCGCAGTGTGCCGCGCGTCCCACTTTTCAGGTATCGCACTCAGAAACTTGTGGCCAGACTCTGGGCATGAGCATCCGTCCGTCCGGCCAGGCGGACGCGCGGCACGCCCGGAGTAAGCCGCGCGTCCCACTTTTCAGGTATTGCACTCAGAAACTTGTGGACTGACCCCAGCAAGGAGCAAGCATCCGTCCGTCCGGCCAGGCAGTCTCGGGCAGCATCCGGGGGTATCTCCTCTGCGCCAGAGCTCAGCATGGCACGGCGTTCGCTGCTCGGTGCGGACGAGAAACTCATGCGGTGCGTGTGAAGAACGGCGACAACGGCGAGGTGAGCGCTCGGCGTGACTCGGCTCGTGCGAACGAAATGAGCCGGGGAAGCAGTGGTCTTGAGTCTCGAGAGGCAGGGTGCCCTGGCTTAATGTTTCATATGTGCGATCTGAACGCCTCGAGCACGCTTCGTTCGCAAGTTTCAAAGCGCCGTATGCCTTCGCCGAAGGGGACGCGCGGCACGCCCGCAGTGTGCCGCGCGTCCCACTTTTGGGGCAGAGTACTCACACGTCTGTGGCCAGCCCCTGGCACCGAGCAAGCATCCGTCCGTCCGGCCAGGCGAACCCGTATTGCATGCGTGGGGTACCTCTTCTGCGCCAGATCTCAGCTCGGTCCAGCGCTCGCCGATCGGTGCGGACAAGAAATTCATGCGAAGCCTCTGAAGTGCGGCGACGACGGCGAGGTGAGCGCTCGGCTTGGCTCAGCACGTGCATTCTGGGAAAGCGCCGGCGAAGCAATGGTCTTGAATCTCGAGAGGCAGCGCCCCTGATTTTCGCTTTCACATGTGCGCTCCCGAAACCACACTGCGCACGTGCTGCGGGTCCCGTTCAGCGATGGAATTCGGCGATGTTTAGACTGGGTGAACAAAGTGCTCGATGGCATTGAGAGAGCACACGGGAAGATTTTGATTTGCCGGCGTACTCCTTGTGCCGCAGTGTCAATGCAGCCGAAAGCTCGAGCGCGATCGCCTTCCCGGCATCGCATGAGTTTTGTGCCCGCACGGAGTGGCGAGCGCTGCTCTCAGCTGAGCTCTGCTGCAGACGCCGTGACAGCAACGCGGCTCAACCTGGCCGGACGGACGGATGCTTGCTCCGTGCCAGGGTCAGTCCACAAGTTTCTGAATGCGATGCCCCAAAAGTGGGACGCGCGGCACACTGCGGACGTGCCGCGCGTCCACCTGGCCGGACGGACGGATGCTTTCGTGATGCTGCAGGGTGCCAAACTTTTTGCATAGAGGCCGGTGGCCCCGAATCATCCGTATTGGAATTCAACCTGCAGCGCCGGGTACGCGCCCTCTGACACAAGGGCGAGTCATTCGGCTGACAGACACAGACTCAGAAGGAGGATCCGGGGGACGATGACCGAGGGCGAGATGGCGTTTGCATCGCGACTCGAGTGGTAAGCGGCTGTCGCGATCCCACCCGGACGGACGGACGGATGCTTCCGTGATGCTGCAGGGTGCCAGATTCTTTGCGTAGAGCCCGGTGGCCCCGTTTCATCCGTATTGGATTTCAACTCGCAGCGCCGGGTACGCCCCCTCTGACACGAGGGCGAGTCATTCAGCTGACAGACACAGACTCAGATGGAGGTTCCGGGGGACGATGAACGAGGGCGAGATGGCGTTTCCGCTGCTGTACAACCGGCGATGTGAGAATGGCGAACGAAGCTTGCTCGAGGGCATTGAGAGAGCGCACGTGAAGATCAAAGGCAGGTAACGCTCCCGATGGAGACTTTTGTTTTGCCGGCGTACTCCTTGTGCCGCAGTGTCAATGCAGCCGAGAGCTCGCCTTCCCATCATCGCATGAGTTTTGTGCCCGCACGGAGTGGCGAGCGCTGCTCTCAACTGCGCTCTGCTGCAGACACCCGTGACAGCAACGCGGCTCAACCTGGCCGGACGGACGGATGCTTGCTCCGTGCCAGGGTCGGTCCACAAGTTTCTGAGTGCGAGGCCTCAAATGTGGGACGCGCGGCACACTGCGGACGTGCCGCGCGTCCACGTCCACCTGGCCGGACGGACGGACGGATGCTTCTGTGATGCTGCAGGGTGCCAAACTTTTTGCATAGAGGCAGGTGGCCCCGTTTCATCCGTATTGGATTTCAACTCGCAGCGCCGGGTACGCCCCTTCTGACACGAGGGCGAGTCATTCAGTTGACCGACGCAGACTCAGAGAGAGGATCCGGGGGACGATGAACTAGGGCGAGATGGCGTTTCCGCCACTCGAGTGGTAAGCGGCCTTCGCGGGCCCACCTGGCCGGACGGACGGACGGATGCTTCTGTGATGCCGCAGGGTGCCAGATTCTTTGCATAGAGGCCGGTGGCCCCGTTTCATCCGTATTGGATTTCAACTCGCAGCGCCGGGTACGCTCCCTCTGACACGAGGGCGAGTCATTCAGCTGTGAGACACAGACTCAGATGGAGGATCCGGGAGGCGATGAACGAGGGCGAGATGGCGTTTCCGCCACTCGAGTGGTAAGCGGCCTTCGCGGGCCCACCTGGCCGGACGGACGGACGGATGCTTCTGTGATGCTGCAGGGTGCCAAACTTTTTGCATAGAGGCCGGTGGCCCCGTTTCATCCGTATTGGATTTCAACTCGCAGCGCCGGGTACGCTCCCTCTGACACGAGGGCGAGTCATTCAGCTGTGAGACACAGACTCAGATGGAGGATCCGGGAGGCGATGAACGAGGGCGAGATGGCGTTTCCGCCACTCGAGTGGTAAGCGGCCTTCGCGGGCCCACCTGGCCGGACGGACGGACGGATGCTTCTGTGATGCTGCAGGGTGCCAGATTCTTTGCATAGAGGCCGGTGGCCCCGTTTCATCCGTATTTGATTTCAACTCGCAGCGCCGGGTACGCTCCCTCTGACACGAGGGCGAGTCATTCAGCTGACAGACACAGACTCAGATGGAGGATCCGGGAGGCGATGAACGAGGGCGAGATGGCGTTTCCGCCACTCGAGTGGTAAGCGGCCTTCGCGGGCCCACCTGGCCGGACGGACGGACGGATGCTTCTGTGATGCCGCAGGGTGCCAGATTCTTTGCATAGAGGCCGGTGGCCCCGTTTCATCCGTATTGGATTTCAACTCGCAGCGCCGGGTACGCTCCCTCTGACACGAGGGCGAGTCATTCAGCTGTGAGACACAGACTCAGATGGAGGATCCGGGAGGCGATGAACGAGGGCGAGATGGCGTTTCCGCCACTCGAGTGGTAAGCGGCCTTCGCGGGCCCACCTGGCCGGACGGACGGACGGATGCTTCTGTGATGCTGCAGGGTGCCAAACTTTTTGCATAGAGGCCGGTGGCCCCGTTTCATCCGTATTGGATTTCAACTCGCAGCGCCGGGTACGCTCCCTCTGACACGAGGGCGAGTCATTCAGCTGTGAGACACAGACTCAGATGGAGGATCCGGGAGGCGATGAACGAGGGCGAGATGGCGTTTCCGCCACTCGAGTGGTAAGCGGCCTTCGCGGGCCCACCTGGCCGGACGGACGGACGGATGCTTCTGTGATGCTGCAGGGTGCCAGATTCTTTGCATAGAGGCCGGTGGCCCCGTTTCATCCGTATTTGATTTCAACTCGCAGCGCCGGGTACGCTCCCTCTGACACGAGGGCGAGTCATTCAGCTGACAGACACAGACTCAGATGGAGGATCCGGGAGGCGATGAACGAGGGCGAGATGGCGTTTCCGCCACTCGAGTGGTAAGCGGCCTTCGCGGGCCCACCTGGCCGGACGGACGGACGGATGCTTCTGTGATGCCGCAGGGTGCCAGATTCTTTGCATAGAGGCCGGTGGCCCCGTTTCATCCGTATTGGATTTCAACTCGCAGCGCCGGGTACGCTCCCTCTGACACGAGGGCGAGTCATTCAGCTGTGAGACACAGACTCAGATGGAGGATCCGGGAGGCGATGAACGAGGGCGAGATGGCGTTTCCGCCACTCGAGTGGTAAGCGGCCTTCGCGGGCCCACCTGGCCGGACGGACGGACGGATGCTTCTGTGATGCTGCAGGGTGCCAGATTCTTTGCATAGAGGCCGGTGGCCCCGTTTCATCCGTATTGGATTTCAACTCGCAGCGCCGGGTACGCTCCCTCTGACACGAGGGCGAGTCATTCAGCTGTGAGACACAGACTCAGATGGAGGATCCGGGAGGCGATGAACGAGGGCGAGATGGCGTTTCCGCCACTCGAGTGGTAAGCGGCCTTCGCGGGCCCACCTGGCCGGACGGACGGACGGATGCTTCTGTGATGCTGCAGGGTGCCAGATTCTTTGCATAGAGGCCGGTGGCCCCGTTTCATCCGTATTTGATTTCAACTCGCAGCGCCGGGTACGCTCCCTCTGACACGAGGGCGAGTCATTCAGCTGACAGACACAGACTCAGATGGAGGATCCGGGAGGCGATGAACGAGGGCGAGATGGCGTTTCCGCCACTCGAGTGGTAAGCGGCCTTCGCGGGCCCACTTGGCCGGACGGACGGACGGATGCTTCTGTGATGCTGCAGGGTGCCAAACTTTTTGCATAGAGGCCGCTGGCCCCGTTTCATCCGTATTGGATTTCAACTCGCAGCGCCGGGTACGCTCCCTCTGACACGAGGGCGAGTCATTCAGCTGACAGACACAGACTCAGAGGGAGGATCCGGGGGACGATGAACGAGGGCGAGATGGCGTTTGCGCTGCTGTACAACCGGCGATGTGAGACGGGCGAACGAAGCGTGCTCGAGGGCGTTGAGAGAGAAGTGGAGACCTTCGTTTGCGCAATTTTAATGCAGACGAGAGCTCGCCTCCTCGACGTCGCTGTGTGTATTCGACGAAGCAATTGGCGTGTGCACGGAGTGGCGAGCGCCGCCTCAGCTGAGCTCTGCGTCAGATGCCGCGGAATCGACGCGGGCGCGCGTGCCGCGCGTCCACCCGGCCGGACGGACGGATGCTTGCTCGGTGCCAGGGTCGGTCCACAACTTTCTGAGTGCGATGCCTCAAAAGTGGGACGCGCGGCACACTGCGGACGTGCCGCGCGTCCACCTGGCCTGCTGCTGCTGGTGCTCGCGTTTGCCACGGCAGCTCTCAATCTGGACCCCTTGCGCGCCCTGTCGGCCCTCGCAATTTTATCGTGCAGCATTCAGACCGCCGCCATCTGGCACCATGTCCGGAGCGTACAAGTGGTGGAAGGTGGTGCCCGTCGTAAACTGCGCCATCGCCAGCAGCGCGCTCGCCTTTCAATGCCTCGCGCTCTTTCCTTGGCACGAGCAACTGAGCTGTGAGTTTCATGAGCTGCAAGCGAGACGAGAGGTGGAGAACGCAGAGAAGCTGCGTCGGCTGAACTGCATCGAGCGCCGGCTTCATGCGCTCGGCGCGGGGGACGATGGGACCGCTGCGACCGCGCCGACGCTTTGCTGAATGACTCTCTCTTTCGCTTCGCGAGGCTCGCTCTCCTCAATGTTCTTGCGACCGTGCTCGCTGCTCGCCTCACTGACATTCTCGTGTACGCTGTGCGAGCGACCATGTTTCGAAGGATCAACGCCAACGCTGTGCAGGCGCTCGCCCGGGCCAGAGTCAAAGCGGCACTCGCCGGCACAGAATCGGCGTGCGTGCGGTCCGCCAATGGCACAGTGCGGTCGAGGCTCACTGCGGGGGAGTGCTACGAGCTGGTGAATGAGCTCGACTGGGTCATCATCAGGTCGCCCCGACGGCCGCCATCGAGCCCCGCGGCCGCCGTCGCTGCCGCTCTAGCCGCCTCTGCGGAAAAAGAATCAGGCGGAGCAAAGCCGTGCGAAAATTGTGTGCGTCCTGCAACTGAACAGCATGGATCGATCGGCGCTGTCGTCAGTGATTGTCGCCGCTCCGGGCGCCCGGCCCATGGGCAGCTTCGGCCTGGCGGAAGCCCTCTTTGACACAAAGTTGGGACTGGCCTCCATCGCGAGCACGGCCGTGTTCGTCATCAGCGTCGCCTCCGAACCCCCCTTCCTGCTCTCGAACGAAGAGGACCCCATGCACGTGCGGCGGCTGTCGTATTTGGGCGCTGCCATCGCCGCGGCGCTGGCGGGGGCCGTGGTCCTCCTCTTCCCGGGCGGCGCTCACAAGACCCGGCTCGTCACTCCTCCTTGACGATCTTCATCTTGTCTCTGGCCCACCCGGCGATGTCCGGCACCTCCGCTGGCCCCTCGCCTCCGTCGGCAGCAGCCTCGGCAGCAGCCTCGGCAGTAGCCTCGGCAGTAGCCTCGACCTCCGCCCCCTCTGCCTTCGACAGCCCTTCGGTGCCCTCCTCGCCCTCGACCTCGTCTTCGTCGTCCTCCTCCTCCTCCTCACTCGTGCCAAGGTGGGGGAAGTACAGCATGAACAGCAGGATCGCCACCAGCCCCCGCGCGCAGTCCGCGTCGCCCGTCAGCTCGCTGACCAGCGCCCTCCACCTGATCTCGTCGCCGGACGGGCCGCCGTCGGTGCGGCAGCCGTACACCCTCGCGCCGATCACCGCCCAGACGTCATCGTTCCGAGCATCGAAGAGGGGCGCGAAGCCCTGAGGAGGCGACGCGTCCCCGTCGTCGGCAATCGCGAAGCACGCCCTGAGGACCTCCGTGCGAATCTCGTTCTCGCTCTTGGGCGCGCTGAGGAACTCGAGGACGGCGGCGTTGGGATCCCTCGCCCTGTCCGCCCTGACCTTGCTCCTCATGGTGTCCACGGCCTCCTTCCCGAAGAAGCTCTGCAGAGTGTACGTCCTCGTTCCCCCGGAGCAGCAGAGGAAGCACTTGCGGAAGAGCAGCCCGGCCATGGTGTCGTGAAGGGAGTCCCGGGGCCTCCACGCCAGCAGGGTGCCGACGATGGCGTCCAGAAGTCTGCGGACGCCGGGCGAGCAGTCCTCCGCCGCCGCCACCGCCCTGACCGCCTTGCAGTACTCCACCACGGAAGCTCTCAGGGATGAGATTTCAGACTCCGACTCCGCGGAGGACCTCGCCGCTCCCGCAAAACGCACAAAGTCGGCGAGTGTGTCGGAGCAGTAGGAGCACTGGCGCGTGCGCAAGTGCTTCGTCGCCGCCTCCAGCTCCCGGGGGGGGTCGGCCACCCTCTGGCCTATGCCGGCGCCCGCCATGAAGCTCCTGCAGAGCCTCATGCGCTCCGCTTCGCCCTTGCCGGCCGCGTCTCCGTGCGAGCTCATGACATCTGCACCCGCTCTCCAGATTTTTTCATGTGCGACGAGGCAGAAGCAGACATGCGGCGCGTCCTGGAGTCTCTGCTCATCGCCGCTTGCGTGCTGGTCATCGGGTCGTCCTCGCTGAGGGAGACGGCCGCGGGAGCGGCGGTGGACGCCTGGTTCACCGCCCATCGCACGCTGCGGGTGCTGGAGGTGCCCCTGAATCCGGACTTCGAGAAGGCGCTCATGGCCATCGGCAGCATCATGTTCTACATGTCGAGGGTGAGGACCTTCAGGGGAGGGGGCTCGGACGCCGAGAGGAACCTGGCCACCATGTCCCTCGTCGCGGGGGTGCTCTTCGGAATGCTGGTGGACCCCTACCAGACCTGACGTTCCGTGCGGTGCGGGCGCGGAACGTCACGGTCGGGGCGGCCCGGACCGCAGCCACTGTCACAGCTGCCCGCGACCGAATCACTCTTCACTTCCCGCGCGACAGACATGAGCGGCGGCGCTGCGGACGGCGACGACAACATGGACGCCGTGCGCTGGGCAGCGGACGCGTTCAACACGGTGCGCCAGATCGTGCAGGACAGGGACGAGGCCATCAGCCTCGTCCTGGCCATGCTGCGCCAGCGGAGCGACGGGGATCCGGAAGGAGGCGGAGCCGCCGCAGCCAGCGGCGAGGGCGACAGCAGCGACGACGAGGAGGGAGGCGGCGACCAGGCGCGTCCGCCGGCGCGTTCGCCGGCGGCGCCGCCGGCGCGGGCGAGAGCGCCTCCGCCGTCGCCCGCATCCCCCCCCAAGGACGTCCTGGAGACGGACATCCGCGGCATCGCCTCCTTCAACGCCCCCGTCATCTACGTGCTCGGCCTGCGCCACGGCAAGTACTACGTGGGGCGAACGCCGAGGCTGCCCGACCGCCTGAGGGAGCACTACGAGGGGAAGGGGGCGGCGTGGACGAAGCACTACCCCATGGAGAGGCTTCTCAGCATCAAGTACGCGAGTCAGTGCGGCGGGGCGGTCAACGGCGCGGTGGAGGAAAAGGAGACAATGGAGTGGATGGCGCGATACGGCGTGGATAACGTCAGGGGCGGCACGTACGCGCAGCTCCAGTACGAGCCGGAGGCCATGAAGGCCATCTGCAAGCAGGTGTGGGGCAGTGCCGACCTCTGCCTGGAGTGCGGCAGCGGCGAGCACTTCGCCACCTCCTGCCCCAGCAGGCGCAAGCGCAAGAAGCAGGAGCCCCCCGCTCGCCCCCCTCCCCCCGTCGACACGGCCCTCTTCGCGCTGAGGCGGGCGCAGATGGCGGGCCCACTGGAGTGCGAGCGCTGCGGCAGGAACAATCACGTGATGGCCTGCTGCTTCTGCAAGACCCACCGCAACGGCACGGCGCTGCCGCTCATCGGCGCAGACGCATGACGCAGACGCCCGCGGAACGTCGCGCGGAATGCGGCGGCCGCCAGCCTGGCGCGACCACCGCATTCACTTGCTCGCGACATGGAGGACGGGAGCAAGCGCGCCAGGACGGCGACGCTGCACTTCCCCGGCTGCGCCGAGGCGGTGTTCCAGTACTGCCGGCCCGAGGCGCTGGCCAAGTGGGCGTGCACGTCGGCGGACATGAGGGAGAGAGTGGCGAGGAGGTCGAGCGAGCTGCTGCGCGAGGCCAAGCTGACGGGACACCAGCGGCGCACTCTGGGAAACGTCATGCGGGCGACTCCGCTGCACGTGCGGCTCGCCGAGCGGCGGCTGTGCGCCATCTGCGGCGGAGCTTGGACGGGTGGCTTCCACACGCGCTTTGGCGTGCCGGCTCACCCTCGCTGCGTGCGGAGCCGCATCGTCAACGTGTGCCACCTGCGCAAGACGAGGCACGTCGCGCACCTGCTTGCGTACCTGCCGGCGGCCCGCGTGACCACCTACTCCTCCTATTTCGGTCGGCGCGAATCGGAGGCCGTGTGGAGGTCGCCTCACCCCTGCGTCCGCCCGGAGTGGACGCTGGACTGGTACGACGTCCGATACGCCCACGTGAACGCCGCTCACGCCGACAGGAAGCGACTCGAGAGGGAGCGGCGCGCCGGGGTCCGCAGGCAGAGAGCCGAGGCCGCGAAGAGGTCGAAGCGCAGGAGGCTCGCCCGCGAGGTACGGCGCCGCCGGCTCTGGAGGGAGGCTTTCGATGAGCTCACGGGACTAGCGGAGCCGCCTCCGGCGTACAAGTCGTACCTGAGCTTCGCCAGGGCGGCGAGCGCGGCGACCTCGGTGGCGGTCAGGAGCATGACGCCCGGGAATGCGGTCAGGGCGGCGGAGCTCCACGCCCGCGGCAGCGGCCGCCTGGACGAGGCGGCGTGGACGGTGGCGGCGAGAGCGTTCCCCGAGGGCGACGCGGAGCTGGCGGCGTGGCAGCGTCGCTTCGACGCGCTCACTGGAGCAGGGCTGTGGGGCAGATGCGAGGCGGAGACGGCTCACCTGCTGGGGCAGGCGCTGATCCGCACGGTGGAGAGGGTCTGCGAGCGAGTGCGAGACGGCGAGAGCGGAAGCGGCGCGCACTTCGTGACGCTGTGCGCGGCGTGCCGAAGGAGGCAGGGGGACGAGGGGTGCGAGCGCAGGGCGTGCGCTCAGTGCTGCACGGGAGACTGCGCCGTTCACGGCCCCTGACGCGAAATAAATAAGATGACTGTGTGATCTGCTCTCCATCGCATGAGTGTCAGCGTCGAAGTGCTGGCTGCTTACCTGCAGGACACCGAGGATGCCCGGGGCGTCGTCGCGTACATCAGGTCCACCTGGCCCAGGTCGCTCGCCACGTACTTGTCGGGCGTGAAGCGGGAGTGGATGACTCTCGAGAACCACCACCCCGAGTATCCGGAGGACTCCGAGTCGGCATCCGCCAAGACGTCGGCGCTGCTCCGGGAGGAGCCCAAGGCTACCCGGGCGGCGCTGACGGCTGCCGTCGGCAGGATGACCGACTTCTTCGACATGCCGCTGGGCAAGCAGAACAAGGCGCAGAAACTCGCCCGCGGGCTGCGTTTCTCGGGCGATCCGAGGATCGACGCGCTCATCGCCGGCGTGCGCATCTTCCCGGACTTCATGCGCGAGCTGCGGGTCAGCAACGAGGAGAGAGCCGACATGAAGGACAGGGCGAGGCTCGCCCTGGAGAAGAAGAGCTGCACGACGTGGGACGTGAACGCCGGCGAGCTGCTGGACTGGGCCCGTCGGGTGGTTGCGGACGACATCTCCCCTCCCTTCGAACTGGCGGCCGCACTCGCACTGCTGACCGGCCGGCGAATGGTGGAGATCTTCAAGCTGGGCAGCTTCGACGCGGCGCCGGCCGGCTACGGAGACTACGCTTGCGCGTTCATGGGACAGGCGAAGACGAACGAGCTCGAGGCGCCTCAGCACTACCTCCTGCCGCTGCTTGCGCCCCTGTCGGACGTGCAGACGGGCCTCTCGAGACTTCGACGCATGAAGCCGGCCGCGGAGCTGAGCAGGAAGGAGGTAAACAGCAAGTGGGACGGGTGCTGCTGCACTGCCGCCAAGAAAGTGCTGGGGGAGGACCACAAGTTTCACGACATGCGCGAGGCGTACGCCATCATCACGTACAACCTCGCCCTGCCCCACACATGGTCGCTCAACTACTGGGTCAGCAAGGTGCTGGGACACAAGGGCATGGAGAACAGTCTTCATTACACTTGCATTCACGTCAAGGGGTTGAGGGACGCGGACCGGCGCCCGTGGCCGGATGCGTCGCAGCCTCCTCAGGCTGCCTTCGTCGCTGCACCCGTCCCGGCCGCTGCAACGCGAGCGACCAAGCCTGCCGGCAAGACCGCCAAGTCCGCCAAGTCCGCCGCCAAGTCCACTGCTTGAGCCCGACGGCTCACTCCTCGCATCCCGAACCGCACAGATCACAAAGCTCGCAGAGGACCTCGTCTTCGACGAGAACGCGCAGCATTGCTCTGTTGGAAGCCAGCATCAGCATGGCCATCAGCAGAGCGGGCACAATCATCGCGTTCAACCGGTTCTCGAGCGACAAGAAAACCGGCACTGTCTCGCACTTGGCGCCTCCCGCTTCGCTGAACCAGCAACAGAGCTGGTGCATGGTTCAGGCCACATGCGCCACCCCATCCCAGTCCCCAGTCTTCCCTCACGCCTCTGGGTCGCCAGCGCTCGCGTCGTCTACTTGAGCCTGATGGATCCCTGGTAGGGCGCGGCCTGCCCCTGGAACGCGTGGCCGCGGACGCCGAGGTACACCCCCGCTCCCCTCTCGTACGACATGCCGACGGAGTTTCTGAGGCTCCCCTCCGCGCCCACGACACCGAGATCCGGGAAGCCCTTGTGCGAGGCGCCCTGCGGCAGCCATGCCCCCTGCGCCCCGTTGGGAGTCGAGAACGTCCTGTGTGCCAGGGCGTCCATCGTCGCTCCCGTGGGGGCGCGCTGGATGGGCGGCTGGCTGACGGGCTGCGAGGTCGGCGGCGCCTGGTAGTGCACGGGTGGGGCCGGGCGCTGGGCCTGAGCCTGTTGTTCTTTGGAGGCCATCTTCGCCACGGCCGACTTGACGGCGGAGGGCTGGATGGACGCTGGCGGCTGTGTCGGCTTGGCGTAGGGCGGGCACACGGGCTTTGTCGGTTTGGCGCACGGCGGGCAGGCCGGACCGACGGACACCGTCTTCTTGTTGATGGACTTCACCTTGTCCCAGAAGTTCATCTGTGCGTCCGGCGCTTTGTGAGTGAAACACATATTTTCGGCGGCAGCGACGCACTACATGCGGGCCAAGGCTCGCGCGGTCTCGAGTCCCATCGCCTCCCTGGGCTTAATCGCCGAGAGCGTGTACGTCTCCTCGTAGAATCTGCTTTTGCGGTCGCCGTCGTCCCCCGCCAATGATGATGACGAGGGCGTGTCTGACGAGAGCGAGGCTGACAGGACCGGGGCGAGGCGAGCGTTGGGCGGCTTGAACAGCATCGCCTCGAACGCGGTCAGCGAGTCGCCGGTGAGGGGCGGCAGTGGCGGCGGAGGCGGCTCGTCCACGAGCGCCGATCCGATCGGCTTCCTCGCCGCCGCGCCTCTGGTAGAGGTGTACGCGGTGGAGGCTTTCGGCGGTTTCTGCTTGCCCGGCCCGTCGACGGTGGACTTGGCCCGAGGCCGAGCCGAGGCAGCGCCCGACTTTCCGCTGTTCGCCTCTCGGCGTGCCTGAGTGCTGTTTTTGGCTCCCTGGGGTATGTGCACGTTCACGGCGAGCACGGCGCCGAGTGCGATGCCCATCGCCAGAGCTGACGCCGGGGAACCCGAAATGACGCCGAGCAGACACAGCGCGGACGCAGCGACGACGGGCGCAGGGATGCGAGGGGTTGGCTTTCTTCCGAACATGTGGGCGGCTACGATGAAGACCATACATTTTTGCGAAGAGCGGCGCACGGCGTCATCCCGGCCGCCCCGGGTCACAAGCCCCGCCCGCCCCTTCGGAGTGAGCCCGCTCTAAACTCCGTTTTGCGAAGACCGCTCACATCAGCGTGCCCTCCGGCGAGGTGGAGTTCGTGCTCGCCCTACATGCCCTCCAGGCGCTTCGCAAGCGGCCCGCCGACGGCGCACAGCGTACGCGGGGCGACGCATCCCGCCAGCGGCTCGAGGGCAGGAACTTCGAGTGCCCGTGCGGCTGCGGCGCCAAGGACGGCTGCCCCTGCGGCTGCGCTTCCGCCGAGGAGCACATGGCGGCCATGCGAGCCGAGTTCGCCGACAAGCTCAGTGCGAGCCATGGCCACTGTACGCTCATTCGCCGCGCACTGGAGCTCGGTAGGGATCGCGTTCTTGCCATTGAGGAGCTGCATGCCATGGCTTGCCAGTGTGGCGTGACCAACACCAACAGCGGCAACCTCACCGCTCATCGCCCGTCATTTGCTGGTGGAAGCCATGGTGGGTACTCACGCCGTGGCCGCATACTCGTCAGGGTCGACGGGGGTGTGATGCTGCACCCCGCTTTCTTCGAGGTGTCGGACCAGTAGACAGGCGAAACTGGGGGGGACGGAGTTGGCGATCATGACCCGCGCTTCCCGGGTCCGCAGAGTTGGTGAAAAGTACGAGGCTGGGAATGTCTGCAGGGCGCATACGACGTCGTTCGGAAGTGTTATCTGCTTCCCTGCCCTCAGCAGCACAGGGTAGTTTTTTGTCACAGTTCGGCTCACGCTTTCCAATGAAGCCCTGGTGTACTCCGGACGACTCCGTGTCCTGCCCTTGCGCACTGTGCCGTTGGTCTGCATGTCGCCCGCTTGCACTGGATATTGGCATCGCTTGAGAACCTCACGCAGCGGGATTTGGCGAAGCACCGGCAGCATCGGTGCATCGCCGAAGATGACTCGCTTGCGGATTTGAGGCACGCCGTGCACGCTCATGTCGTAGACACGATGAGGTATGTGCTCGTATGTCCTCAGGAGCGTCGGGGAAGCCACCTGCTCGACCGTAAATGAGTGAAATTCTGCACAACACTCCATCAGCTTGAAGCTCCATTCGACGAGCCGCAGCCCCTCGCCCTCCCTTCGTCTCGTGTTCGCGCCGCAGAGGTTCTGGCACGGCGGCGATGCGTGCAGGTGAACATGGCCACCGGGGGGTACTCGTCGCGACACAACATGTCGGAGACGAGTGGCGAACGCCTCGGGATCACCTCCCAGCTCCTCACACCAGTGCTCGCAGCTCGCCGACGGCGTCGTGTGATTCGCAGCGTGTACGTCCAGCGCGGCTCTCCACCTATCGACGGCCAGAATGACTACGGCGCCGGATTGACGAGCACCCTCGGAGAAGCCGCCCGCGCCGCAAAACAGGTCGATCAGGTAGATCATGGCCGATGAAGTGCGCCCATATATTTCGCTGTCTCGCTTGGTCGTCATTGATTCACGAGTCAGAGCACGTCGCTAGTGCCCCCGAGGTGCCCTCGAGGTGGCGCACCAGTTGACGGGCGAACTTTGGTGGCAACGCATTTGCGATCATGATCCGTTGCTGGCCGATCGATCCGTGCCACTTGTAGCTCGGGGGAAATGTCTGCAGCTCGCGCATGACCGTCAGGGGAAGTTTCGTCATCCGCCCGTCGTCGAACATGACCGGAAAGTTTCTGGTCACCGTGTACGACACGTCCTGCAAACGTCTCGTCACGTACGCTCCTCTACAGCGATGACCGGCGGCGAACGCACTGCACCCGGCAGCGTCGCATCGTCTCAGGATCGTACCGATGTCAGCGCCACTCGAGCGCGGAAGCTGCGGCGCGTTCCCGAAGATGACTCGTCTGCGCGACTGAGGGATGCCGTGCTCGCTCATGGCGTACACCGAGTGCGGGAGGTGGCCGTACTCACGCAGGAGCGCGGCGTTGGGCACTTGCTCGACCGTAAAGCTGTCCGGCTGCAACAGGTCGCCAACCGCAAAGGTCCACTCCACCAGCCTCATACCCTCCCGCTCGTTGCGCATGCAGTTGACGCTGCTGAGATTCTGACACGGAGGCGAGCCGTGGAGGTGCACCAGGCCGCCGCACGGCACTCGTCGAGACACGACACGTCGGAGACGAGCGACAAACTGTGCAGGATCGCCGCCCAGCGGCTCGTTCCAGTGCTCACAGTCGCCATGATTCGCAGCGTGTACGTCCAACGCCGCTTTCCAGCAGTCGACGGCCAGGATCACGACGGCGCCAGCCCGACTAGCACCCTCGGAGAACCCACCAGCGCCGCAGAACAGGTCAATCACGTAGATCATCTCGCTCGATGCACTGGTCCTCACATTTTGAGCGCGGTCATGTCGATGCACGACTCCTGTCGCCCGCTGTCGTCAACGTCGGCGCGTCCGAGTTGTGTCTCATGACATGCAGAAGCAGTCTGCGACTCATCTCAGGCGGCACGGCGTTCGCGACCATCTTCTTGGAGTGTTTGCCGAACTTGTAGCCTGGCGGAAACGTCTGGAGCAGCGAACGGACCACATGTGGCAGTGCCAGCTCCTTGCCTAGCGCGTCGTTCCACAAAACCGGCGCTCTCGTCGTAACGGTGTACGAGGTATCGTCGAGGCGCCGTCGGGTCGGCTTGGAGCTGCCGTCGCGCTGCGCGTCATAACCCTCCGGCGGCTGCATGCCGGCCACCGTCATGACCTCCCGCAGGGTCAGCGGGGGTGCGACGCACACCGGCAGGTCGTCCAGCGGCACGGACGACGCAATCAGGCGACGCCTGATACTGGGGACCCCGTACTTGTCGAAATGGAGGTGTCTATACTTCACCCCGCGATCGTCCATCAGCTTTCTCACTGCGGGAGCGCTGACCTGCTCGATGGTCCAGCTGTGGCACCCCACTGCCTGCACCACATCCAGCGCGAATCGGGTCAGCCGCAGCCCGACGTCCGTGTCTCTGCTGGAGCGGTTGGCCTTGGACAGCCGCTGACATGGCGGAGAGGCGTGCACGTGGACGAGCTGACCGGCAGGCACATTCGCCCCGATGAACGCCCTCAATCGCCCCGCGAGCTCTGCAGGGTGTCCCCCGACCTCTTCCCGCCAGTGATGACAATCGAGGTGATTTGCAGCGTGCACATCGAGCGCTGCCTGCCAGCAATCCACGGCCAGAATGACGACGGCGCCGGCCTGGCGAGCGCCTTCGCTGAAACCGCCGGCACCGCTGAACAGATCGATCACGTACATCATCGTTCAGTCGACCCTCGCTATATTTACGAGCCAGCGAGGCTCGCCATGAGACGTTTCGCGAAAGCAGGAGGGACCGCGTTGGCGATGGCCTGTCGCCTCTGCACCGCGCTCATGCCCACCGGGAACGCGTCCAGGCAGCGTTTCGGAAACGTCTGCAGCACCAGCAGCTGCGGGATGGAGAGCATGGAGCACTCTCCGACGGCGTGTCGATGCCATATCTGCGGCTGCTGCTGCGTCACCGTGTACGCCGGCTGGTTCACGGAGCGAGTCTTGTACGTGGTCGGATTGCTTGTTGCAATACTGTGACTGGTCTGGCGCGCGGACTCGGTCATTCGCGACGCAGCGCCTCCGTCGGTCAGCGCGTCCCGCATGGACACCGCGGGCTCGGCCAACAGATGCGGAGCGTCACCGAACACGACACGTTTGCGAGTCTGCGGGACGCCGTGGTTCGAGAGATCGTACCTCACATGCGGGAGATGGCCGTACGCTTCCATGAGGGGACGACTGGAGACCTGTTCCAGAGTGAACGAGCAGTTCGTCAGGCGGTCGAAAACGCTGAACGTCCACTCGACCAGCCGAAGACCCTCGCTCTCGTCTCTGCCGGGGTTCGCGGCCGACAGGTTCTGACACGGGGGAGACGCGTGAACGTGAACCCGTGCGTCTGCTGGTAAGTCACTGCCGATGAAGTCTCGCAATCGCTTTGCGAACCGCGAAGGGTCCCCGCCCAGCTCTTCGCACCAGTGCGTGCAGTTCAGGTGCATGACAGCGTGTGCGTCCAGCGCGTCTCTCCATGAGTCGACCGCCAGCACGACAGTCGCACCCGCCTGGCGAGCTCCCTCCGAAAACCCTCCGATTCCACAGAAAAGGTCTATGACGTACAGCATCGATTCTCACGCGGAGGCAACATTTTGCGCTCGGTGAGCGGAGTCATCACGCAGCTGGTCGCATCCCCGCACCGGCCGACTCAGCGATGGCGTTGACGAGCCGTTGTGCGAACGCCGGAGGCAAGGCGTTTCCGATCATGCGGCGACACGCCGTCGTCGCGGCGCACGTCGCAAAGTAGTTTGCGGGGAAAGTCTGCAGTCCCGCAGCTGCGTTTATGTGGAGTCGGACCAGCTTGCCGCAGCGCATGAGTACCGGAAACGCAGCCGTCACGGTGTACGCAGGCTCGTTTAGAGTCCTGGTGAAGTACGATGTCCTTTCTCCTCGGGATCGCACGCTGCCGTTGCACTGGCGGTCGTTAGGCTCGGTGACCTGTTCGAGCTGCGCCAGCGCCTCGCCGGCAGATACCGCTGTTTCCGTCTGCAGCACGGGCGCGTGTCCGAAGATGACCCTCCTCCGGCTCTGAGGCACGCCGTGGCGTTGCATCAAGTAGACGCGATGATTCACGTGAGCGAAGCGACGCAAGAGAGCGACGTTGGGGACTTGTTCCAAAGTCCAAGAGTCCGGGCGCACCAGGTCCACGACGTCCAAGCACCACGCGACCAGACTGAGGCCGATGCTCTCCTGCCTGCGTCTATTGATCTGAGACAGATTCTGACACGGCGGCGACGCGTGCAGGTGTACCCGATCGCCTGGCGGCACCTTTCGCGCGATGAAATCTTTCAGCCTTCCGGCGAAGTCAGCAGCGGACCCGCCCAGCGGCTCGTTCCAGTGCTCGCAGTCGCCATGATTCGCAGCATGAACGTCCAGCGCCGCTTTCCAACAGTCCACGGCCAACATCACGACGGCGCCAGCCTGGCGAGCACCTTCGGAAAACCCGCCTGCGCCACAGAACAAGTCGATCAGGTAGATCATGCCCCCGCTGCCCGTTGCGGTCACAATTATCGCGATACGGACCATGTCATCGAGGCAGCACGGTCAGCGCTGAGCTCGGCATTGAGCTCGGCATTGGCAGCGCGCATTCTTCGCGGTCGCTGCGCCCCGGCCCGTGCGTTCCGCGGACCGCGCGCTCGCCTCACTCGACATTTTCATCGCTCACAACCGTACCGCGCTCGCCATGCTGCTGACTTCGACTCTGCGGGTGCCGGACACGGCGGCGACGCGACAGGCCCTGACGGTGACTCAGAAGGCCCTGAGCGCCCTCGCTCAGCCGTCGACTCTGGTGGCGTACGAGGTACTGGAGCCGGGGTGGCTCGCCGTTCCGAAGCAATACGGGCTCCAGAACTTCAGCGACGTCGACGACCGCCAGACGCAAGCGGAGACGGTCGTCGTCCCCCCCTCGCTGGCCGTGGAGTCGCTGCGCGCTCATCAGGTCAAGGCGACCGAGGCTGTCATGACGGCTCTCACCCGCAGACAGGAAGGAGGCGGCTGCATCCTGCAGCTGCCGTGCGGATACGGCAAGACGGTGACCGCGCTCGAGGTCGCCCGCCGTTTGGGCGTTCGCACCCTCATCATCGTCAACACACAAGTGCTCGAAGCGCAGTGGAAGGCGGTGATCGCAGAGAAGGTGCCGGGGGCCGTAGTGGGATGCATCAAACAGAACGACTTCTCGGTGGACGGCACGACCCACGTGGTCGCCTCCCTGAAAAGCCTTGCGACACGGCGGTACCCTGTTCACGGGTGCGGCCTGACGATCGTCGACGAGGCCCATCACATCGCTGCGTGTCTCATGAGCCGAGCCCTCGCGCACTGCGGCACGAGGTGGAGACTGGGGCTGTCCGCGACACCGGAGAGGGCGGACGGGCTGTCGTGCTACCTGCAGTGGAGCATCGGGCCACTGGCATACTCGATCGGCAGAGCCATCGCACAGGGCTTGCGCGTGTACGCCATCGAGCTGTCCGGGCCCTCGAGGACGCCCGTGCGCACCCTCAACATCCACAAGGGCGGGCAGCTGGTCGCCAACTCTGCGGGGATGATCAACCTGCTGCAGAAGCCATCGGCGGCCGCAGAGTTCCGGCAGGCCTTGGTCGCCACCTGGATACGGCTGTGCGTCTCCAAAGGCAGAAAAGTTCTCGTCTTGTCGGACCGCATTTCGCTGCTGAAGGATCTCAGCGGACGCCTGGGCACCGCCACGTTCGGGTTCATTATCGGTGCGGCTCGAAAGGAGGAGAGAGAGGCAGCCGCAGCTGCTGACGTCATATGCGCCTCGTTTGCATGTGCAGCTGAGGGGCTCGATATCCCTTCGCTCGACACTCTGTGCTTGGTCACCCCCCGTAGCGGCGAAGCGGTCATCACTCAGGTCGTAGGGAGGCTGCTCAGGGCTGGCGGGCGTTCGCCGCTCGTGCTGGATTTCGTCGACGACGTCCGCCTGTTTGGTGGTATGTTCGGAAAGCGGTGCAGGGTATACCGCACTCTCGGAGCGACCGTCACGCGCTACGACCACGCGAGAAATGAACTCAGATCCTGAACACAACCTCGGATGCACTCAACCTCGTGTCGTTTCTTGTCGATGCTGCAATCACATTGCAACGCTTGAAACGCATCTGCTTGAACATGACACACCACAAGCGCTCCGGGGCATAGCAAGCAGCAACGCGCAGAGCACAAGAAGGAAGAGGAGCTGATGTGCACGTGCAGATTTCATTTACAACGGAGAAACCCATCACATGCGGCAACCGGCCGCTGCCTTGTCTCGAGCGGACATGGGGGGTTGATTGCGCGACCTCGAGTGGCGGCGCTTGACCAGGCTGCGGGACTTGTCCTGGCCTCCCTCGAGCTTACGTTTACCGCTGGCCATAAAGTCCGCGCTCGTGGGCGTGACGATGCGAGGCTGCTCTGCGTCTTCGGTGAGCTGTGCGCTCGCTGCGACCGCGACAGGCTCGCGGATGAGAAGATTCCAAGAGCCGAAGTCGCACTTCTTCGATTCGAGCAAGGAGGCCGCGGGTGCGTAGAGGCCAGCCCTGAGCTTGAGGGTAGTCGGCGGCTGACCGGAGAACTTCACCGTGAAGGTGTAGTCCCGCTCGGCGCCCTCTCCGTCGATCTTCGTGCACAACAACAGCTCACCGTGCTCCCAGATGCCGTCTCGCTTATACCTGACCGTCGCACCGCTGCGGCAGTAGGCCTCGCCAAAGTCGGCGGGTATCGCAGGGCTCATGACGGTGCGATGGGAGGCGGTGCCCGCGGCGGGGGCGCGGGCCGCCGCTGCGGAGCGCTTTGGAGCGGCCACGGGACGCGCCGCCGGGGTGGAGGGACGCGGACGGTCGGGCATGACGACGGCTGCGGCGTATCGAGCGGTGACGACCGGGGGCTGCTGCGACGCGGTGACGGGGGGAGCCTCAGGGTCTGTCTGCTGCGACGCGGTGACGGGGGGAGCGGAGACAGACAGGGGGAGAGTTGCGGGGATGGCAGCGCCCCGCACCTGACAGACCAAGACCGCCTCCACCGCAATCTCTGCCGCAGTCGTACGGAGCAGAGTCTGAGCTGCGGCGGCGGTAGGGGGGTCGACCACAGGCATGCCCGCCACCGAGACGATGATGTCTTGGGGGATCAGGTCGCGTGTCGCCGGACCCTCCAAGCTCGGAGACCACGCTGCTACAGGGCATGTGCCCTGCGCGATGCAGTAGGAATGGCTCGGCATGCCGAGCAGGCCGGCCGTGTGAGCAGTCACTCGAGCGATCAGCAGCTCGCTGCCGGCCCCGGGCCTGAGAGTGGCTGTGCGCCTGCGAGTCGCCAGTGCGATGGACGGGCGAGCGTTTGCCGGGGACGAGTCCGGGCCCGGCCGGGGCTCCCCCAGACGCACCAGCTGCGCTGCCACCGCCGCCCAGTCAGCGCCGCGGCGGCTGAAGACGGCATCGCGGAGCTCCGCGGGCTTGCCGTTCTCTCTGCGCCAGAGATAGGTGATGATCCGCTGCTGCTGCTCGCCTTCGTCGCCGTACGCGCCCGCCCTCGACCGCACGGCGTGCAGGTGCTTGCAGCCGCCGCGGGCGCTGCCGCACCAGAGGTAGTCCCCGCAGGTGCATGCACCCGAGTGGGAGTCGACGAGGTGCCATCCCTCCCTGTGGGGTGCGCCGCGAGGCTTGACCGCGTCCTCCAGGGACTTGAGATCCGCGTCCATCTGTCGCCTCGTGTCCTCTGCCGCACTGCGCAGCGCCGCAAGGTGGCTCGCCGCCCCCTCCTCGAGCTCATCGCTGGCGCCCGCGATGCGCTGTACGCCGGCCTTGACGTAGAAGAGGCGGTCGCTGCCGGCCACGGGCTGGACGTGATCTCGGAGGCTGAGCCAGCGGCCCTCGAGGGACTTGTGGAGCACATCCGGAGCCACCGAGTCCTCCCCTCCTCTGAGCTTTCTGCGCCGCTCCCTCTCCGCCCTGAGCTGGTTCGTCAGGCGGAAGTAGCCGAGCTTGCGTGAGGCGTTTCCGTTGATGTCCACGCCCAGCACCATCTCCAGCAGGTGGAGGGGGGAGTGGTTCAGAGTGTCGTGCCAGATGACTCTGTCGATGACGCGGAAGTGGCTCTCCATGGAGTTGTTGGTGGTCTGGTGGCCGGCACGTCCGGTGGCGATGTGATCGCCCATCGTACCGTGCCAGAAGCTGTTGCGGGATGCGGACGCTTCCCGGAAGCGCTGCGAGGCCACGTACGCCATGTTCTCTGCGGCGGCCGCTGCCGCCAGTGCCGATGCGGTCTCTGCGGGAGTCGTGGCCGCCTCCACCGCAGCCCGCGCCTCCTCCCACGCAGCCTCCGCCTCCTCCGCATCGAGGTCTGACTCCGAGCCGTCGAGTCCCTCGAGCTCCCCCTCGCTCGCCGCCGACATGCCTCCCAGTGCGGTCCACAGGTACCGCCGCAGCGCGTCGGGATCCGCCGGGTGAAGCTTGCCCTGCGCTCCCCACATGTCTACTACCCCGAGCAATGTGCGGAGCATGCGCTGGTAGTCCAGAGCCGTCTGAGCGCGGAAGAGGGCGCGGATGCCTCTGTGAATGCCCGCTGCCATCACGGGCGGCACGTGGCGCTTGTGAACCATGTTCTGCACGGGACGCGAGGGCGAGGGAGCGGGTGCAGACAGCAGTCAGGCGACGCAACGCGAGTGCGGTGTCATGCAATGCGAGTGCGGTGTCATGCAACGCGAGTGCGGTGTCATGCAACGCGAGTGCGGTGTCATGCAACGCGAGTGCACATGGCAGCAATGCAGTGTGAGTGCACATGGCAGCAATGCAGTGTGAGTGCACATGGCAGCAATGTAGTGCACATGGCAGCAATGCGAGTGTGAGTGCACATGGCAGCAATGCAGTGTGAGTGCACATGGCAGCAATGCGAGTGTGAGTGCACATGGCAGCAGTGCAGTGTGAGTGCACATGGCAACAGTGCAGCGCGAGTGCACATGGCAGCAATGCAGTGTGAGTGCACATGGCAGCAATGCAGTGCACATGGCAGCAATGCAGTGCACATGGCAGCAATGCAGTGTGAGTGCACATGGCAGCAATGCAGTGTGAGTGCACATGGCAGCAATGCAGTGCACATGGCAGCAATGCAGTGTGAGTGCACATGGCAGCAATGCAGTGCGAGTGCACATGGCAGCAGTGCAGTGTGAGTGCACATGGCAGCAATGCAGTGTGAGAGTCGGAATGCTGCGGCGAGCGCCCTCACCTGCACGCATGCCCTGATGTTGTGGAAGAAGCACACGCTGGTGGGGCAGCCCACGTTGCGGGCGGCGTTGCGGGAGGCCGCCGCCTTGTCGATGCCCACTCTTGGGGTGAAGACCCACGGCCTTTCTCTGACGCAGGGGAGGCGCACGATGGGCTCTCCGTCCTCGCCCTCGTCCACCGCGACGGGGTGGCAGCAGCCCGCCGTGCCGCACGCGACACCGCAGGGTCTGAACCTCGCGAGAGGGGTGCCGTCGTCCGCCTCGACATCCCTGTACGGGTGTGCGCATGTCGGGTCGGAGCAGCGGCCGTGGTCCGCTATGGATCCCAGCACCCTCTCCGCGCAGGGCAGGCGGACGGTGAGTGAGATGCCGTCGAGCTCTCGGGTCTCCGTCGAGGGGTGCGGGCAGCCCTCGTGGGCGCAGGGCAGAGCGCACGGCCTGTAGCACCGGTACTCGGAGCTGTCGTCGGACCACTCCTCTGCCCAAGGATGGAGGCACCCGGGATCGGCGCAGGGCACGGCGTCCCTCGCGCTGCGCAGCAGGTTCTCTGTGCTGACGGTATCCTCCCCGTCCGAGATGGACACCGCGACGGGAGCCGTGCCGCCGCCGGGCAGAGGTGCCAGCAGCGGCACGAACGCCACCTTGTCGCGTGTCATCGTGTGCTTGGCGTCCGTGAACACCTGCCTCGTGCCGAACTCGCGGCCGTCCCTCAGGCTCTCCTCCGTGGCCACGACGAGCTGGTACTCGCTTGTGGAGTCGGAGCGGTAAAAGAGCGCCTTCACGCCGTCGGGGTTGCGGGCGGCCGGCAGCTGCTTGCGGAGGCTCAGGAAGTGAGATCGCACGAAGACGTCGATGCCGCTCGTGTCACCCACCACCCCGCCTCTGCTGATTCTGACCTGGTAGCCGGTGATGCAGGAGGCCTGATCCGCGGCGGGCTGCAGCCGCGTCGTGCGGGGCGCTCCGGCACCCAGCGACTGACCGAGCCCGTGGAGGAACGAGGCGCGCTGCATGGTGCGCTTGCGGGTCTCGCGGATGAGCTCGTCCTTCGCGAGGCAGCTGGGGGCGAACATGTCGTCGTCGACGCTGCGCCACTCCACGCCCTCTGGCGTATGCGTCCCCGACACCTCGATGCGGACGACCCCGCGCACCACCTGGGTTACTGTGACCGTGACGTGGACGCGCACCTGGCAGCGGTGCTGGTACTTCTTCGACTTATCCGATGGAGAGAGAGCGAGGTACGCGCAGCCCTCGAGGCACGCCGGGCCATCGGAGCGGCAGAAGTCGCCGAAGGGGGCGCGGTGGCAGTTGGCACCGCTGGCCTTGCCGTGGTGCTCCGGGCCGCCGCAGTGGTAGTACATGCTGTAGACCTGGAGGTCCACGGGACCCTCTCCCTTGCCCCCCTTCGCGTGCCTCTCCAGCTCCTGCCGCCTCTTCTCCCCCTCCCCGTGCAGAGCGCGCAGGTCGTCCATGCGGTGCTTGCCCTGCCGGCGCGCCTTGCCCCGGTCCGTGGTGCAGTTTCCCGGATGAGGGGTGATGGTCACCAGGTGCTTGTACTCTGAGGACTTGCACTTGCCCGCCTTCAGGTTCGTCAGCACCAGCTCCTCCGGCCCCAGTACCTCCAGAAACTGCAGAACAGAGGGCGAGGCGAGAGGTGAGCGACCATACATTGACGCGGAGTCCGACTGGCGAACGTGTCAAATTCCGGAGTCCCTCACCTGCGCCACTGGCTCGCCCTCCGACACCTCCCACTTCTTGGCCCCCAGCACCTTGACGTGCTTCCGCCAGAACAGCAGGCGCCTGGTGTGAAAGGAGGAGGGACCGTAATCCTCCCCGCACCCCCGGTCGCACATCTCGCCCTCAGCACCTGGCTGCTCGCCACTCGCAGCTCTCCCCAGCTCCCACGGGTGCACACACATGGCTGCAGCACAGGGCAGTAGCGCAGCTGCAGCAGATGCTGTCACTCGCTCCTGGCTGCTGCACTGGTGGGTTGTGAGGCTGCGCTCAAGGTTTCAGAACCCTTCGGGTCAATACCCCTTCCAGTGACGTCAGCCAAATTTTCATGACCGGTCATACCCCCGAGGGCAACATGGCATGTGCGCACATGGGATTTTGCCCCCGGTCCTAGTGACGGACATGACTGACGCCCGCATGTCCCCTCGGTGGAAATCGACCGAGGGGTTGCGGCGAAAAGTCTTACCGGGAGTCTCACCGCGGGGTCTCACCGGGAGTCTCACCGCGGGGTCTCAGCGAGGGGTCTCGGGGAGGGGGTGCGCGTGCAGGCACATGGCGTCTGCGACTGCGCGACTGTCTGCGGCCGCTCAGTCGTCGTCTCGCGCGATGGAGAACTTGGTCGTGTACGTGGAGTCGCCGTTCTTGGCCTGAATCAGCAGGCACGGCTTGCTGTTGCTCTCTGCATCTCCCGCGGCGTACTTGATCCGGAAAGTGTCACCGCCCAGGTAGATGGCGGCGTTGGCGTCGTCCCACCTCAGGCCGCCTTTGGCGAACGTGGCGACGGCGGACGTGCCGTCCGGATCAACGCTGCGAATGTACGTGGACGCGGGCGTCATGCCCAGCACGGCCTCCATGGTCTTGTTGCCCGCGCCGTCGTGCCTCAGCAGCAGCAGCGTCGACGCTGCGTCCCCGTCTTCGACGGAGTGCACGAGCCTCGTCTCCTCGACCATCGCGGAGGTGTCGGAGTCGAGGGCGTAGGTGGCGGACACGTGGGCGGCCCGGGCTGTGGCGCTGGCCCTCGACATGATGCTGTAGGTGTCCTCGCACACCAGATCGTTCAACGCCACCACCCCGGCGGTCACGGTCTTGGCCGCCAGGCGCTGGTCGTGCGGAAAGGCCGTCGGCGCCTGTGACATGTTTCTCGTCGGCGACGAAAACTTCCCGCGACCCGCGCCGCTCGTCGCCTCGATTTTCTCTCGCTCGGTACTTCAAACATGTATCTGCTGCTCGCCGTGATCGGCTGCCTGTGCGCGCGGGCGTACTGGCGCGAGTGCCTCTGCGTCGCGGCCTACCTCGTCAAGGCCGCCAAGCGGCGCTGGTTCAGGGCGCACGCTCGATATCCGCGTCTCAGATCCCGCATCCCCTCGTTCGTCAGGCCCGTGCTGGACGCCGCTCTGGCCCTCGACCCCGAGAAGCACGCCCTCGACTACGGAGAGACGGCGTTCGACAGGGTGTCGGTGGTACGGGCCCTCGAGTTCGCCGTGCCCCGCGGCCTCATCCCGCCTCAGCTGTCCGTGCTCTCTTGGGACGACGGCATGCCCGCCGAAGTCCGCGAGGCTGAGCTGAGGGATGTCGCGCTCGCCGTCGCGGCGGCGGGACTGCCGGTCGACGTGACCGAAGCCGTAAGGAGTCTGTGGATCAGCGCAGGCGAGGCGGGAGACGACTCGGCGCACATCTGCAAGTGCGCTCGGAGGTGCTGCGTCGAATGCGGCGAGCCCACGGGGGACGACAGCCCGTACCTCGTGGTGGAGTACGCCGGGCACTCCGGCACGCTCGCCGGAGGTGGCTGTCACGAGGCCTTCACGTGCGTCTACGGCCCGCGCGGCGGGCGCTGGCACTTTCCGCCGGTGCCGGCGAACGAGCCGTGCGTCGCCGGCTTGAGCGCGAGGCAGGTGGACACGGCCATCAGCGGAGGCAGAGACGTGACAGTGGCGCTGCGCAAGCTGTGCGGACCCAGACGCGATTTCTGGAGCTCTACGCCCTTCCCGCTCACGAGCATGCACGTGGCACTTGCGCTGAGCGCGGACAACATCGCATTCGACGGGGCAACAGTGGAGGACGTTTTGAGCGATCCGATCATCTGGTGAAAAGGATTTCATTGATGGCCTTCGACTCAACTCAAAAGCCCGGCGCTTCCCCGGCGCATCTGCGTTGCCACTGCGCTACGGCGGCGGACAAAAACCCGGAACTGGCGCAGGGGGGCAGCGACAGGCACACGGCGATCGCCGTCAGCTTGTTGAAGCTGCTGAACGTGGCGTCTCTGGCGCTCTGCTCGCCCTGAGCCTTTCCGTGACCGGCCCTTGCTGTCTCTGCGAGGAGCCGCAGCTCTTCCCCCAGCATGAACCAGAGCGCCGGCGGGTGTAGGAGGGGATCGGCGATTGCGGCGTCGGAGTCGCACTGGTCGGCGATGAGAATGGTCAGGTTGGACTCGGCGAATATCATCGCCCGCGCCAGGACAGCTCCAAGCGATCCGACCGTGATGGTCTTGGCGTCCGTCTTGATCGAGATCGGTCGCGTCATGCTCGGCAGTAGATGGCTCAGCAGCCTGCAGTTGCACAGTGCGGACGCCAGCGCTCGCGCGTACTCGCGGACCGTCCCTCCGAGGCCAGGGCAAGCGGATGCCGATGCGCCGTGCAGACCGAGCATCCGAATTCGGTACGCCGTGTCGTTGGCTCTGTGATCTCTGATGTTGAGGAGGTGGAGCGCTTGAGCGAGAAGGTCCTCGCCGGCGACGCAGGCGCTGTCGCCAACCACCTCCTTCCAGACATGGAGATCGGTGGCTTCGTCGGGGTCCAGTGGCGCGCGCAGCATCTGCTGCTCCCAAATCAAAGCATCCTGAACCTGCGTCATTGCGTCTTGGAGTTTTGCGCTGATTTACGTGTGCTGTGATTGCAGGTTCCCAAGAAACGTTGAAACGGATTTTAACAATGACCGGTGCAAACGGAGAGTCGCCTGCATTTCTCCGCCTCCAAGTGCGCGTCGCCGACCTTGACGTTTGACGTCGCCTGACACGCCCGGAGTGCATCACGCTCCTCAGGCATGCAAAGATCACACGAAGTTGCAGGCCCGCCTCTTGGTAGGACCAACGGGCAGGTGACGTTCTGGGCGTCTTGTCGCACATTTGGCGATTCGATCAAAACGCAGGGTTGCCTTGACCGCAGGAATCAAACGCGAATGTGCACATACTTGAAGGATGAAGCCAGTGTTCATTTGAGACGGGCCCTGTGATTCAGCGCCTCGACGCCATCATCGTTTCGAGAATGTTGTCTACGGCGCCGAGGGGTGTGAACTTGTCGCTCAGGGCATCCATCCGTGCGGACTCGGCGAACGCTTCGTCCAGTGAAGCGCCGCAGGACGGCGCCTCCGCCTCGATGGCCGTCAGCGATGGCGCCGCTGACGGCGCACTCATCGGGGGCGGGGGGCGGTGAGGCTGTGCTGAGCCCAGATCGTGCTGGTGAGGCAGCATCAGAGAGGCTAGCCTCTGGATCTCTGTGAACGCCGCATCGCCGCAGTACACCGCGCCGTCGCCATCCACGAGCGTCGGCGTGCCTCGAAGCCAGGTCGGCGCGCCGTCCTTTCTCACATCGTGCACGAGCACGTCCAAGCCCGCGCTCTCCGCCTCGTCGACCAGGTCCTCCGAGTGCGCGCACCAAGGGCTGTGAGCGGCATACACGGTGATCGTCAGCGCTGAGACTGGAGCGCCGCCGGCATGCGGAGCCCAGTCGTCCTCCGGCTCGCGAAGCACGAACGCCGGCCTCCTCGTGAGCGGCGCGGGCCTCTGACTTCCTGCCAGGGAGACGTTGCGAGACATGGCGTGGGGTACTGCGCGACGGAAACATTATTCGCGTCGCCCCGGGGACGAATTTTTTCGCTGCACATGTCAGACGCCCGCAGATATGGACGTCAACGCGCCAGACCGTTCTGCTCGCCCGGATGTGAGCGTTGCTCCTGCGCTGCGGGAGGTAGACTTGGAGAGGTCTCTGAGGCATGCGCGGGCGGAGGCTCAGTATAGGAGGTCCCTGCCCGCCAAGAGCCCCAGTCGTCCAGCTCGCCGCAGTGCGGCATCCAGGAGACGACCCTCTCCTACGCCCACAGCATCGTCGTTCACCAGCACCGAATCTGGCAGCTCGAGCGGCCGGAGCTCGTATGCCTCCAGCAAAGCCCCGCCGCAGAGGATGCCCAAGCGCACGAATCACCGTACTCCGGCGGACGCAGAGTCGGATGCGGATTTGGACGCGTCGGCGGCAGACGACGGCCCAGCTGCCATGCCGCCCGCGCTCCCTACGCAGGTACCCACGGATGCCATGATCGCGGCGCTGGCGGCGGCGGGAGCTCAAGTCGCTCTCTCGCAGGCACCTGCGCAGAACGGCGAGAGAAATGGCGGCAGCCTGTTGACTACGCTGCTGACCCTCGCAGCGGCCGGCGGACTCGGGTACTTCATCTACACGACCGTCGCCAAGCTGACGCAAGAGGTGAAGAGCCTGCGAGAGGAGCTCGACGCCACCCACCTGACCCAGGACGAAGTGACGGCCATCGCGCGGATGCAGATCGAGCGCATGTTGGAGGAGCCCTTCCAGGCGCCGAGGCCTCCGCCGGTGTCTCCGCCGGTGACTCCGCCGGTGGCTCCGCCGGCTGCGCCGGCCATCGTCCAGGCGCCTCCTGCCGGCCCGCCGGCAGCATGGGCTCCCGCCTCATCTCTGCAGCAACTTGAGCAGGTGGAGATCAAGGCGGACGAGAGTGCTCCGCCGACCCCTGCGACTGGTGCGACTCAAGCCGAGACCTCGCTGCCAGCGCTCGCAGCGTCACCGAAGTCTCTCGTTGAAGCCTAAGTAAGCGTTGAGCTGGGTCGGCACACCGAGTGCGGCGTGAACGACGACGCCGGCTGCGTACGCCGAGCCAACGCCAGTCGTAAGCGGCAAGCGCAGCCGCTTCGCGAGCACGCAGCCGAGAAGCGCAGTGAGTGCAAGATCGGCGATGGCCATGCCCAGCAGCTTGGGCTCTCTCAATCGCGATGCAAAGGCGGACATGCAGGCGTTTGCGGGCAGCAGAGAAATGAAAACACTCGAGGCCGTGAAAATACCAGTACTCTCGTGCATTTTGTTCTTTCTGCGGGCTCGCCGAGATACCCCCAACCCAACGCATCAGACATCGTCCGCGCCGTCGTGGTCCGCCATCTCCTGCATGGTGCGGGCGACCTTGGCCGCCGGCGGATCAGCGAGGCCCTCCTCCGGTGATGCCGTCGCCGTCGCATCGTCGTCCTGCCTCTTCCTCTCCGCCGAGTCCGCGGCGGCGCGAAGCTCGGGGTCGCTCTCGACGTCGAACGCGAAGTGGTCGCTCTTGACGATGGGTATCGCCAGCACCTGGGTGGCGTCGGCGCGGATGCTGATCATCTTGTTGCCGCGGCCGAGGTGGATGTAGGGCAGGTCGACGATGGCGGCGCATCTCGTGTCCTTCACCAGCACGTCTTCGGGGCAGAGCTGAGCGCCGGCGGCGTCGAAGACGTGGAGCTTCATCTTGTAGCTCCCCTCCATGGCGTCGGCGAGGTAGGCCACCTTGGGGATGAAGGTGGCGCTGAAAGCCGAGCCGGCGGGCGGCTCCCTCACCAGAGAGCCCATGTACTCCTCCACCTGCGCCTCGGTCAGCTGCTTGCCGTACCAGTCGGCGGAGTGGACCTGGACGAGCTTGACGAGGTGGACGCGCACGGCGGCGAGCCAGGCGGCGAAGCTCCCGCACTTGTCGTTGCCGTTGGCGAAGCTGAGAGCCAGGCCGCAGGAGGTCTGGCCGCTGGTCTGCGCCCTGACACGGGTATCCCAGGCCAGGGACATGGGCGGCGTCTGGAAGCTGACCTTGCTGCCGTCCTGGAGGAGGAGCTTGACGAGGGTGCCGCGGCCCTCCTTGAGGATGACGACGTTGTCGGCGCGGATGGTGGCGGGGTCGATGTCGGCGAAGCTGGGCATGGCGACGTCTGAGGGTCAGGCGGGAGAGAGGAGGGCGGCTGTGTGCGGCGGCGGTGTGCGGCGGCTGTGTGCGGCGGCGGTGTGCGGCGGCTGTGTGCGGCGGCTGAGTGTCGCGGGGTAGTGAGTGAGAGTGATGGACAGTGCAGCAGCGAGCGAGCGGGGCGGGCAGCGAGACGGGGCAGCAGGGGCGTTCCGCAAGAGAGACCGGGGCGACATTCCGTGACGGAATTCCGCCCCGCCGAGATCCCGAAAGGTCATTTGAAACCGCCTGTATTTACGGCTCAGCCCCAGAGCTCGTCCGCCGAGACGGCGAACATGTCGTGCTCGACCTGCAGGAGGGGGTGGAGCTGGGGGTTCTCCTGGCCCTCGCCGGCGAGGGCCTCGATGTCCGCCGGCCACTCGGAGCTGGGGCAAGCCCCCCAGACGATGTTGCCGTCGATGAAGACGTCGCTGTCGGTCCACCTGTAGGTCGCCCGGCGCACCGCCAGGCCCTCCTTCTTGAAGGGGGAGTCGTAGAAGTCGCTGTTCCACTGGAAGTCCCTCTTGCCGATCTGGTTGGTGTGCTCCTTGAACGCCTTGAGGAACAGGGTCTCCGGGCACCACCTCCTCTCCCCCACCTTGTGCGCCAGGTCCGAGTTGTTGTTCAGGAAGCTGCGCAGGGGGTTCATGTCGTAGCTGAGCCGGTTGTTGGCCTCGACGACCTGGGGGCTGAGCAGGCCCGAGCTCCACAGGTCCCGGGTGCCGACCATGACGACCGCCTGCTGATAGCACCAGTTGATCTTGCGGACGATGGAGGCGAGCTCCTGGGTCTTCATCTTGACGAGCAGATCGGCGCGGGTCTCGCCCTGCGCGACGGAATGGAGGAAGGCGAAGATCGCCAGCCGGCGCTGCACCGAGCCGCTGTCGTCCGAGTACTTCGCCGGGAGCATGTTGCCGGCCATCATGCCGTGGCTCTTGGGAGCGCCCATGCGGGCCGCCTTGTGCTTGACCGCCATCATCATGGGCTCGTTGGAGACCAGGCTCTGAAACTGGCCCTGGTCCAGCGAGAAGGTGCTGCGCACCTCCGGCGCCACCCAGATGAGCTTGCTGTCGTCGAGGCCCTCCAGGCCGAACGTCTCCTGGACGTCATTGCCGATGATGCAGATGTCCGCCGGCGTGTACACGGCGGTCATGAAGTTGATGAGGGTGCTCTTGCCGGTGCCGGCGGCGCCCTTGAGGTAGGGGCAGACCTGCCAGTTGTCGAGGGTGCCGCTCCAGTACAGGAGCCGGCCCATCATCGCCATGAGCCAGAAACGCGTGTGGCCGTCGAACTTCTGGGTGTCGAAGATGGTGTCCATGAGGGGGGTGGGGACCTGGCTGAGGGGGTGCAGGGGCAGGCCTCGAGGGAGCTCGCCGCCCGGCTGCCTCGGCTCGGCGAAGTAGCTCGGCGCGAACGGCATGGGGTGGTACGCGCAGGCGGCGAGGTCAGACGGCAGGCTGAAGCGGTCGTCGTCGTAGCTGATGAAGGTGTCCGTGTAAACAGAGTAGAGGCCGTCGGAGAAGGCCAGCCACTCCCTCGACGTCTGCACATCGGGGAAGTCGGCCTCCACGCAGATGCGCAGCTTGTCCGTGAACGCCTGGGTGCCGACCCTGAGCCAGAGGCTGTGCATGGCCCGCGAGTGCCTCTGGGTGAAGATGTGGGTGACCAGCCTCTCGAGCGTGCTGATGTCGAGCCTGTTGACGTCCGTGGCCGGCACCCAGGCCTTGGTGCGCTTGCCTCGGGCGACGATCTCGCGGTAGACGATGTCGCCGCGGTGGCGGAGCTTGAGCCGGCGGCACCACACCAGCGCGAATTTGAAGAGCTGCTGGATGGGCATGAGCTTGCCCTGCGGCGGGCTGGCGAAGCGCATGATGATGTCCTCCGGGGACTGCAGCGGCGCCGCGTCATCGCCCTGCCAGGACAAGCCGGCGACCAGCATGGTGTACGACTCGTGGACGCATCGCATGACCTTCTCGGCGCGGATGCGTGCGTCCGGATCCCCGTGATCCTCCGCCCACGCCAGCAGCTGCACCGCCGCCTGAGCGCCCTCCTCGAAGGTGCGCAGAGCTTCGTCCGAATTGAACGCCGGAGTGTTCCAGCCGTACAGGGCGGCGAGCTCGGGGTCGACGCCGCCGCCCGGCGCGCCTCCCGCCCAGACGCACGACCACCGCTGCTCCATCGCGTGGAGCTCCTGCATGGCGAGGTGCTCCTCGTCATCCCCGTCCTCTGACATGGCATCGACTGCCCTCGCCGCAGCCTCCAGCCCCGTCGGGTTACCCGCGCCTAGCGGCGCCCCCTGGCCGTCGTCCTCCATGCGGTCGAATCCGCAGGCTGTCACTGCAGCGTCCGCTCTGCTCCCTTCCCGCTTCGCGTGCGACTCTCTCTCCCTCTCTACTGCCAGTAGTGAGGGCTGCAAGTGCACTGCTGAATCAGCCCCGCTCAGCGGGGCGGAAGAATGCGGTGGACCTTTCGGAGGAACGGATCCGGCGCCGGGTCGGACCGCGACGGGCCCGTTCCGGGGCGCTTCGGGCGCGCTTGTTCATGGTGTACGAGATGTTTTTTTGTGGTGCCCCGTGCATAGCCGCCCCGTGCCATGATCATAACCGCCGAGGAAGCCGTCCGGCTGCAGCGCGGCGTCGAGACCGCCGAGGAGCAGGCCGTCGGCATCCTGCTGGACAGGATGGACAAGGCCGTCAGGGCCGCCTGCGTTCACAAGTGCAACCGGACCACCGTCGCCGTGCCCGACTTCTTGTGGGGGGTACCGAGCTTCGACAGGGGCGCCGTGGCGAACGAGGTCACGGCGTTCTTTCGAGGTCGCGGGTTCTCGGTGACGAGCGCGCCGATGGGTCGGCTGCTGCTGGCTTGGGGTCCGCCGGATGAGGGGCGTCAGGGCGAAGACGCTCAGCGCCAGCCCAGCTTCATGGCGGCGCCGCCAGCGCCGAGGGGACCGGCGGAGTCTATGATCGACGACGAGTGCTTCGCAGCGACAGGCCCGGCGATCGCCGGCGTCGACGAGGGCGGCGCTCCGACTCCGGCAGCGGTGGAGGTGCTTCCGCCTCCCTCGCCGGAGTCGAGGCAGGCGGGTCACACGGGCTCAACGGTGAGGGTGGTCAAGATGTAGCCCGAGGGCTCGTGTGGTGAAACGAATCGAGGCGCAATCCAGGCTGAAAAAAATGTATGGAAGGGCTCATTATCACCGTGCACTCCCGCTGGAGGACGCTGACGCCATGGCCCTGAGCGATAAGACATTCCAAGGCCTGGTGGTCGTCGCGCTGCTGCTGACCCTCGTCGGCATCCTGTACGACACGTTCAAGAGCTCCCAGGGCGAGGTCCGCCACAAGCGCATCTCGCAGGGGCTCAGGAAAGACGAGATCGACACCTCCCGCTTCGTGGGGGCGGCCCGCAGCCCCGGCTACATGAACCTGGGGGTCGCCCCTCTCGCCGAGTACGCGGGCAAGTACATCCCGGACGCCGCCCCCAAGCCCGACGTGACCGACACGCGAGTCGGCGCTCCCGTGTACTGGGGTCCGTACGAGGACGACATGCAGTCGCTGGCGGACGCGTACGGCGCCGCCTTCAACCCGGCGGCGACCGGCCCCCAGCCCCCCACCATCGAGGAGCTGAAGCAGGGCAACGCCACCACCCTCATCCCCAGCGTCGAGCAGCGAGGCACCGGCAACGACCTGCTCCGAGGCAACCCGTGAGACGTTCCGCGGAAGAATGCGGGGGCGGCGAGCTGAGCGCGCCGCTCCCTCATTCACTCACATTCGGCGCGCCAGATGACAAAGGCCTGCAGCGCACGGACGGCGGGATCGGCGACCCTGACGATGCAGCTGTACCCCGCGGGGGGGCGCGGCAGGGTGCCCGCGCCGCCCCCCCAGAATCCTTCCCTGAGACCCCGCAACGTCTGCTGGCACGACTGCCAGCCCTTCGACTGGGAGCCCTGCATGATCCCTGAGTTCTTCGACAAGGCGCGGGAGGTGCACTACGGCAGGGGCTGCTTCTGCTCCTGGGACTGCGCCAAGGCGTACTGCCTGAGCAAGGGCTGCCGTGGGGGCACGGTGACCGCCATCGCCCTGCTGGCGAACAAGGTGCGGCGGGTGCCGGCGGGCACCCGACACGGCATGGCCACCGCCCTCCTCCTCAGAAATCTTCCCGCGCGAGAGCGGCTGTGCATGTTCGGAGGGGACTTGACGTCTTTGCAGTACCGCGCCGGGTCCACGAGGGTGGACGGCACCATCATAGGAGGCGTTGCCTCCGACCAGCTCCCCCCCAGGCAGCGCCTCCCGTCGTTTATGGAGAATAAGGGCGTGGTGCTGGTGCCGTGCGTGGCCGTCGACGGCGAGCCGAGGTGCAGCGCCGCGCGACAGGGGGCCACCATCGAGGCCACCGGCGCTCCGCGGCAGACCCACCGCCAGCGATTGCCCGGGGAGGACAGCATCAGGCAGCGCCTCCAGCAGCGGCGCCCCCCGGGATCGAGGGCGCAGGTGACGCTGGACTCGTCGATGGGCATCGTCGTGAGTCGCGGTGGCTCGTGACCGGGAGCTGCGACGGCCCTTCAGTCCTCGCCCGCTTGGAGGGCGGCGCCGACGTCGCTTCCGGTGGTCGTCGGGCGCCCGCGTTGATGACGGGACAGCTCATCAGCAGGTAGCTCAGGGCGAACTCTCCCGCCGTGAGGCCGCACCAAAGGGTGTAGTCGGGATCCAGGTCCTTGCAGCCTCTGAGCTGCGTGAACACGTACCGCACGTCTCCCACGGTCAGATTGCCGATGCGCGAGCGCGTCGCCGCCTTCTGCGGCACCGGGACGGAACGTTGCGGGATCGAACGGTTGCAGAATGGATCCACCCCACCGCGGTCACAACCCTCGCTCGTCGCTGCTGCTGCTGCCGCTGCCGCTGCCGCGCTCTCGCCCTGCTGCCCTTCGCTTCCGTCGCCGCCCGAACGCTTGCCCGCCGACATCAGCAACGCCCCCTCGGTCTCCGCGTGGGTCTCGACAGCACCAGCTTGCCATAAAAAAGACCCGCCCGAAAGATGGCGAGCCCCTGCCCCGCCCACGCATGCGAGTGCGCCGCGGAGGATCTGGCGGACGCCGACGTGCACGCGCCCGACGCGGCGCCCCACTTCCATCGCGAATGCGTTCAGATGCTGGACTCCAACGCGGCGCCCGCGGCGGACATGGCGTGGAGGACGGAGGCCGGCCTCATCTGGGACTACCGCGGCGTGTACGCCAGGACGTCGCCCTACTTCCTGGCCATGGTCAGGCACGGCGTGGAGGAGCCCCTGTCCTCCCTCGCGTCGCCCCCGCCCTGCTCGAGGGACCCCTGCCTCGTGGTTCCCTCGAACAAGATGGAGTACATACGGGACCCGAAGATGCTCCGCATGCTGAGGGCGTACTGCCACACGGGCGCGGTGCTGTACGGCAAGCGGGAGGGGGCGATGGCGCTGCTGAGGAGGTACCTCATGTGCGACGCGTACGGCCTGCACCGCGCGGCGGCGGTCGTCTCCTCGGCGCTGATGGCCCGACTGGAGCCCTCGTCGGCGCTGGCGGTCTTCGACGCGATCTCCGGGACGACCATGGAGGGCTCGGAGCTGGCGGCCGGGGTGGCCGCTTACATCAGGTCGAGGGCGGTGGACGTGCTCTGCAGGGGGTCCTGCACGAAGCTGTCGGATCGCTGCGTCTGTCTGCTGGCCGGGGAGCTCGCCGGCGACGATGTCAACGGCTCCGAGGCCGACCTCATGGACGCCCTGTACGGCATGTGCCTGCGACGCTGCAAGCAGGACAGGGAATCGGCGGCGCAGCTGTTCTTCCGTCGCTGGGACGACGGCGACGCGGGGGCAGAGAGGGGAGGCGAGGAGGCGAGCAGGCCGGAGAAGCGACGGCGCACGCTCAGCCTGTCGGGCCCTGCGTCAGGCCCTGTGCTCGACCCTGCGAGCGGCTCCGCGAGCGAGGCCCTGGGCGTCTGCGGCGGCGTCAGTCTGTGGGACTGCGTGAGGCCGTCGGGACTGTCCGCGCAGAGCGTCGTGGCCTTCAGGGCGACGCATCCCGGCGCTCTGCCGGACACGTTCCTCATGGACCTGGTGCAGTCGGCGCTGGGGGGCGGGCAGCGCGAGGCAGGGCCGCAGGCAGGGTCGCAGGCAGGGCCGCAGGCAGGGCCGCAGGCGGCGCCCAGGACGAGGCTGCTCGTGACGGCCTTCCCCCGACACGTGCCCTCGCCGCCGCGGAGGGGCGAGTCGTTCGCCTGGCCGGTGCCCGCGGAGCCCGGCTCCGGCCCCTCCTACTACGTGGCCATCCCCTACCGCAAGGGCGACTCCGTCAGGTCGCCGCCGCTCTGGTGCGGGGGCAGGGCGCTGCTGCAGCTGGAGGTCGTCTTCGGCGCCGTCCACGTGTCCGCGACCGCCCTGTCGAGCCCCGGCATGGCCGGGGTCAGTCACGCTCTGACGGCCCAGCTCGAGGCCGCAAACTTCCGCCACGACAGGTGGAGGAGGCAGATGCTGAGGGCGCGTACCGAGGGCGACCCGGAGTGCGAGTCGGAGGGCACCGCCCCTCGCCTCCTGTCGGCAGCCACGCTGTGCGAGGCCGGTTACCTGTTCGATCCGGCGAGGCACCCCCAGGAGGCGGCGCAGGAGACCCCGGTGTCGGACCCCCACCTCCTCCTCCGCCTGTCGATCTGCGACTGACGCGACTGGCCCTCCGCTGGCGAGGTCTGCGGATCCGGCGAGCACTCCCGTTCGCAACCCAAGCGTCGATCTCCGCTGGAAAAAATGTATGGGAACACTCGATTCCTCGCTGCGACTCGTGCGTCGTCTCGGGCATGGCAGACGCAAAGTCTCAGAAGCACCCCAGCACCATCGGCGGCGCCCTCGGGGCGCTCACTGCGTACACCTTCTGCATCGGCAGCAACCAGTGGAAGTGCCGCGGGCGCTTCCGCAACGCCATGGTCCTGGTCGCGACCGCCATGAGCGTGTTCGCCTCCTTCCTGGTGGCCCCCAAGCTGGCGGACAAGCCGGGCCTGGCCATGCTGGTGAACGGCGGCGTTTCGATCGCCCCCACCCTCATGTTCATGCTCAACGACGTCGTCAACTGCCCCAACAGCTCCCTCGACAGCCCCTTCGACCTCCTCGACTTGGCGCCCCTGCTGGCGTACCCCCTCCTGATCTTCGGCATCACGGGCAGCGAGGAGATCCAGCGCAAGCTGTTCGGCCTGGGGGACAAGATGACGGAAAAGTCCGTGTCGTTCGGCAGCCGCACCGTGTCGGCGGCACAGAGCGCGGGGCGGAGCGCCGCAGCGGCCGCAGCAGCGGCGTCGGCGGCGACGGCGCGACACAGCAGCCCCAACACCGCCTCGAGCGGACAGTCCCTCCGCGACTTCCTGGCGGCGTCCGCCGGGGGGCAGTCGGGGACGGCGGCGGCCATCCACAGCAAGAACGTCCGCGCGCACAACTACAACAACCTGCCCGGCAAGCCCATGGGCGTGCCTCGCATGAACACCATCGTCATTCCGGGGGAGCACCACTCCCTCAACACGGCCACGAGCCGCCTGTCGCCAGAGCTCTACAGGCCCAGCCCCGGTGTGATCGGCAACGTCGCGCTGTAGGCGCGCAGACGAGCGTGCGAACGAGGACAAGCACCGCAACTGATCGCGCGCGGGAGCGTTTGTGAATGATACATTTGACGGCAGATCACGGTTTTGTCGCCTCGCGTCCGCTTTCGAGTCTTTCGCTTGCGTCGCCTCACTTGCCCGCGACGCCGCCGCACTTGACGCATTCAGTGAAGGCCATGGTCGCCGCGTCGCAGATGTCGTCCAGCTTGGCGTTGGAGGCCAGGGCCTGAAGCAGCACCTCGCACTCCCACTTGCGGGCCAGCGCCTGCGCCAGGTCGATGCCGAACTGCTTGATGCTCTTCCTGCCCTTGGTCCTCGAGAAGTCCAGGTGCGCCAGCGAGGGATCCGCGGCGGCCACGGCCGCCAGCACCTTGAACTTCTCGCGGGGGCTGACGAACCTCACGGGCACTCCGGCCTTGACGTAGAGCGCGTAGAGGGCGGAGGCGATGGCAAAGTTCTTGACGGCCAGGCGAGCGCACTGCTGCTCGATGACAACCTGAGTCAAGTTCGCAGGGCGGAACGCGTCCTGCCTCGCTTCCATCAGCGCGACCAGGAGGTCCAGCACCTTGTTGATGGGCTCCTTCTGTCCGCGGCCGATGGCGAACTTCTCGCACGCCCGCACGACGGGCACACCCCCGACGTCCTCCGTCACGCACACCGCAAGGTTCAGAATGCCGACGTCGATGGCCACGCACAGCATGGCTCCCTGTCCGCCGCAGTCTTGTGAGGCGGGTGCGAGAAAACACGAGCCGCCCCCTCACCGCATTCTGCGCGCATTCCGAGCGCCCACACGCCACCGCACTCGCACTCCGACGCCTCACACTCCGACGCCTCACTCTCCGACGCCTCCTTCGACGCCAATGAGTTCCGTGCAGAGAGTCAACTGGGGAGGGGCGTACACCCTCGTCCCCCTCGAACGCGAGCGCCCGAGCCCGGGCTCTGCGGACGCCGGCAAGTCGGGCGGTGCGGAGCAGGCCCTCATCGGCAATGCGGAGGCGATGGCGCAGGTGAGGCGGTGGTTCGAGGGCGTCGCACGCGACGGACGCCGGGCCGCCGCCCGTCCCCTCCTCATCGTCGCCGACGGGCCCGGTCTGGGCAAGACGACCTGCGTCAGGCGCATCGCAGGGGAGTGCGGCGTGCGCCTGGTGGAGGCCGCGAAAGAGGGGCTGCGAGGCGCCCACGTCGTGGACGCGGCGGTGCGCCAGGCGCAGGAGGAGGGGGCGGTGGCCTGGTTCGACGACGTGCACTCGGAGGAGGGCGAGCAGCCCGCCATGCTGCGCCTCAGAGACGCGGCGGCAGAGGCGGCTGTGGCCATGGTCCTGTGCTCGAACGCGCCCTGCCCTGCCTTCATCGAGTCCGCGGTCGCCGCGGCGGGCGGCACCGCCGTAGCGCTGGGACCTGTAGGGGAGATGGACATCGCCATGCTGCTCGGGAAGCGGTCCCGCGCGCTCGGAGGAGGAGGCATGCCGTTCTTCGACTGCCTGAGGCTGGCGAAGCGGTCGAGGGGGGACGTGCGAGCGGCGCTCGTGGACATGCAGTTCTGGGCCCCCAGGGCAGTCTCCGCGCGGGAGCAGAGCGGCAGCGGCGGGAAGGGAGGGCGCAAGAGACGTCGCGAGGCCCCGGCAGTCCTGCCTGAGGGCGTGCTGACCGCGCGCGACGGGAGAGACGTCGAGGGACCGGAAGTGAGCGCCGCGAGCGCCGGCCGAACGCTGCTGCAGGCGTGGCGACGCTGGCCGGCGGCAGTCGGCGGCCGCAGCTGCGCGGACATGGCTGCCATCGCCGACGACGTCGCGACGGCGGACGTGCTGCTGACCGCGAGCCGCGAGGGCGACGACGCGTGCGAGATGGCAGCGATGCTGTGCGCCCGGGCCGCCAGGGGGTGCGAGGGCACGGCGGAGTGGCGCGCCCGAAAGCGCCGCGGGGCCCTGAGAGACGCCAGCGCGGAGTTCAGGGGGACGCGCAAGCCGCGGCTGGACGCCCTTCGCCCTGAAGACGAGGAAT
Organism: Tribonema minus; assembly: GCA_017506865.1. Classification (NCBI taxonomy): domain Eukaryota; class Xanthophyceae; order Tribonematales; family Tribonemataceae; genus Tribonema; species Tribonema minus. The sequence goes on from JAFCMP010000223.1 coordinate 853,835, forward strand.
GACGGACGATAAATTGTTGACCGAGGTCACATAGACGGCGCCGCGCCCGCTCTCGAGAGGGGCGAAGGGAAGCCGATGGCGTTCAACCTCACCAAGTTCGACATGAGCGAGGTGTCGAGATCCCCCGCGTGCGTCGCCATCTGCGGGAAGCGAGGCAGCGGCAAGTCCGTGCTCATCAAGGACATCCTCTACCACCTGCACGTGGCGAGGGTGCCCCGCTGCGTGTGCTTCTCCGCCACCGAGGACGCCAACCAGTTCTTCTCGGGCTTCGTCCCCGACGTCTTCGTGCACGCCCTGAACCACGACACCCTCAGCAACATGTGGCAGGCCCAGAAGGAGCTGGCCATGCAGAAGGCGGTGGGGCAGCTGCCGCCGGGCACGGACACCCGCCTGGCCATCATCCTGGACGACTGCGCCTTCGACAAGACGGTCATGAAGAGCGCCGTGCTGAAGGAGATCTTCATGAACGGCAGGCACCACGGCGTCTTCTTCATCGTCACCCTGCAGTACCTGATCGACCTCAACGTCTCCATGCGCAGCAACGTGGACGTCTTCTTCTTCCTCAAGGAGCTCAACCTGAAGAACCAGGAGCGAATCTACCACGAGTCCTGCGGCTTCCTGCCCTGCTTCGGCGCCTTCCAGGACCTCTTCATGGCCTCCACCTCCAACTACGAGGCGTTCGTCGTCAACGGCAGGTGCAAGAGCTCCGACGCGCAGCAGATCATCCACTACTACAAGGCGGACCCAACGCTGAACTTCCGCTTCGGTCCCGCCAGCATCTGGCGCTTCCACAGCACCGTCTACGAGAGCGCCACGGATCGGTACGTGAGGATGCAGAGGGAGCAGCAGGAGCCGAGAGCCGTGGTGGACTCGAGGCCGTCCAACAAGGGGCGCAGGGGGGCGCGGGGAGGCAGCACGATCGTCGTTCGCAGACACGAGTGAGAGGGTGTCCGGGATATTTTCAAACGGTACCTGGCAACGGACGCGGGGTCACCATGAGCTGCCTCTTCGACTCCATCGGCGCTCTGCTAGGACTCGACGGCCGCGAGGTTCGACGCAGAGTGGTCGAGAGACTGATGTCCGAGGCATCGAGGGACGTCGGCGTGCAGGTGCCGATGGCAGACTACCCCGACGGCGCCTCCACGGTGCAGGCCATCGTCGAGGCGGCCGAGGGCGTGCCGCTGAGAGAGTACGCGGAGCGCATGTGCAGGACATCGGAGTGGGGAGGCGGCCCCGAGATCGAGTGCGCGTGCAGGGAGTTCGGGGTGCGCATTCGAGTGCAACCGCAGGCGACACGAGGTGCGGCGGCAGCGGCGACGATCACGTGCGGAGAGAGCGGGCGCGTTCTCGACCTCGGGTACAATGGCTCTCATTACGTCGCGTTGGGTCCGCAACGCGTCTGAATGCTACACGGCGCTATCGACATCGGGCTCGGCTCCGTGCGATGACTTCCTGCGCTTGTCGCCCTGCTCCTCGCTCGCCTCGTCGGCGTTCGCCTCGTCGGCGTTCGCCTCGGCGGCGTTCGCCTCGGCGTCGTCCCTGCCGTGCTTGCTTCGAGACACGATCGACCTCGCCGCCTGTCTCTGGCGAAACAGAGCCTCCACCACAACGTCGGAGTTCTGCGTCTCGATCCGCTGAAACGTGTGCTGCAAGGGGTGCAGGACCACCAGGAACGTGCCGTTGACCTTCATCCCGTAGCGCGTCTGCAGGATGCGCTTGTAGATGCCCAGCTGCAGACTGTAGTGGATGAAGTTGCAGTTGGGAAGCTTGCACGTGTAGGGGTGGCTGCCGTTCTCCCAGTAGTTGCTCCTCTTGATCGCCTTGCTGCGCTTCCAGTCGTAGATCAGGAAGGCACCGGGCTCCTCGGGGTCGCAGTACACCATGTCCACGCTCCCGCAGATGCCCACGGTCTCGTCGAAGATGGTCATCTCCGTGCGCCACGGGACCAGGTCGGAGAACTCCTGGCGGAAGTCGTTGAACATCCTCATCTCCTTGCAGTCGGGAGTCAGCGGCGGCAGGCCGTTGTAGAGGCGCTCGATGTCCGCGTGCATCGCCGTGCCGTCGGCAGCCGCCGAGGAGCCGTTCTCGGCCCACTGCTGCTTGATCTCCTCCGCCGACATGCCGTGGTACTTGGACTTGGCCCAGTTGCGACCGGCCATCATCTTGCGGATGATCTGGTCGGCGTCGAACTGGGGGAAGAGGCCGTGGATGAAGGTGGTGGTGGAGATCCAGCCGTCGCGGCCGCCGTCGACTTCGTACACGTGGCCCTCCTCCATGAAGGTGATCCTCGAGTCCCGGGGGTGAGCGTTGAGCTCCGCAAGGGGGACGGGAGGGGCGCGTTCCGAGGCGGGGCGGCCGTCGGTGCCGCTGGCAACGCGATCACTCTCAGGCATGTCCGGCGCCTCCTCCTTCTCCGTGTCCGGCCCGTATGTGGAGGCCATCCTGCAACAGGCGAGGGCCATGGAGATGGAGTGCGAAACGGAGCTACTTCAGTCCGCACTTTTTATCAGACACGTCGGCGACGAGAGAATTCGCCGACTGACGCTTCGAACGGCGAAGACGCTGTTGTGGGCGGTGCAGTGCTGCATATCGGCGGAGACGCATCGCCGGGCTGTGCCGGGCGAGGTTGCAACTCACGTGTTTCGCAGCCCGGAGGCAAACAGCGTCTTGGAAGCGCTGCGCGGACTTCGCTTCAGAGGGCTCTCGCTGGAAGAATTTGCGGCGAGCGACGGCGCCGGCTGGACCGGCAGGATCATGCTCTGTCGCGGCGAGCCGGACGTGTACGACGAGCGGAGGGTGGGAGTCGTGCAGCACTTCCTCGGGCCAGCGGCGGTGCTGTCGGAGCAGTTGTGTTACTGGGTCTTCGACTAGGTGCCATCAATCGGACTTTCATCTGGGGCGACGGAAGGCGGCGGACCGCCGACCCGGTCCCGTACCGGTCCCGGTACCGGTGCGCCTTCTGTGGGGGGCGGTTGGGCCACATCTGCGCAAGTCAAGGAGCCACAGACCACTCATTCTTATCCCCGCAACGGGGAACGGCGGCGACGATGCAGCGAATGGTGCGGTGTCGCAGCGAGCCGGCGGGGGTGGGCAGGGCGAGGGCGCAGGCGCAGCGCGGTGGCGACCGCCCCTTCGTCGACATCTTCCTCGGAAAGCACTACGAAGACGTCGCCTGCAAGAAGTCCAAGGCTGCGACGCACCTCAAGCTGACGGGCGGAAAGTACTGCATCCCCGCCGATAAGGAGACTCGCTTCCTGCTCGAGTACGCCAAGGACATCGAAGGCGGCTCGGCGAGGCACTGCTTCACGGAGGTCATGACGCCGACGTTTCCCTTCTTCGTGGACCTCGACGTCTTCTTGCCAGAGATGAGTCCGTCCGAGGTGGACGGACTGGAGCTGGCGCTGGAGTGGTCGAGAGCCGCCATCGGCGGGATCGCGCCGTGCGTCGACGACGCGGCGCCGAGGGAGGCGTCCCTTCCCCTCGACCCGCTCTTCGCCGCTTCCTGCGACGTCGTCCGCACCGCCCTCGCCGCTCGGGACCGAATGCTCGTATCCACCTCCTTGGTTCTGCTGGCCCCTCCCCGCGGCATCGTCAAGGGCGGCGTCAGCGGGACCAAGGTCGGCGTCCACGTGCTGTGGCCGGGGCTCCTCTGCGCCAAGCCGGCGGCCCAGCGCTTGCGGGAGATCGTCGTGACGGCGCTCCACGAGCACTGCAAGGGGATCAACTGGGACGAGGCCGTGGACCTCGCGGTCTACCGCGAGATGAGCTCCCTGCGCATGATCGGCTCGTACAAGCCCAGGGAGTGCTCGGAGTGCACGGAGGAGCACCGCCAGGCGACGCGCCGGCAGGAGAAGGCGGCGCGGCAGACGGCGGCGCAGCTGTTCTCTCTGGACCCCGCCACAGCAACTTCCAATCAGGTGGCGATGTACGCCGCGGCCTCCCTTCAGCCTCAGAGCGCAGGGCGCGTGAGGGCCACCATGCTGACGGAGCACGCGGCGGCGAAGGTGCGCGAGTACTGCAGGCTGCGTCACGCCACCATGCGATGCCCGGAGTGCGCCGGCCGCGGCAAGATCGCCGACGAGAGCGTCGGCGTCTACGCGCCGGTTGCGGTCCTGCTGTCGGACGGCGATCGAGACGGCGACCTCGAAGGACTGCTCGGCCGAGACGTCGGCGTCGCCGTTCACGTGTGCAGCGTCCGCCGCTCCCACGGCGAGAGCCCCGTGCAGATCGCTTGGCCGAGGCACGCCCCGGCCGCGCAGCCCGTCACCTTCGCCGAAGTGCCAGAGGCCGCCAACGAGGACGAGGATTTCATTCCGCCGCTCCCGCCGCCGATCCAGACCGGCTCGGTCATCCCGGAGGAGCGGCGGCTGGTCAAGGTGCCGATCGACGATCGCGAGATCATGGACGCCGCCGAGGCCTTCCTCAGGAGCGGCGCCGTCGGACAGCAGTACCAAGGTCCTCGTCCACTCCCTCTATCAGCTCGTCTCGCCGGCCCGAGCGACTCCGCCGGAGGCCGCCGAGAGCGACGGCTCTCCCTTCTACACTGTGATCGCCACCGTCAGGGGCTACGGCGCGCACTACTGCCAGGCGTTCCGCGGGGACCACAGCGTCAACTTCGTCTACTTCGAGTTTCGGCCGGACCGGACGGTGGTGCAGAAGTGTCGGTCGTCGAAGCGGCAGGGGTGCCAGAGGGCGTGCTGCCCGGCGGTGGAGGTGGACGCCTTCCTGTACACCTCCCTCTTCCCCTGCTCGTCGCTCTCTCTGCAGGTGCTGGACGAGGAGGTGCAGGGGTGGACGTCGGGGCGCCTGCCGAACAGCTACCTGACGAAGTTCAAGATCGGCAAGAAGGTGTTCACGTACTGCACGAGGGACGACGGCGGCGCCAAGTTCAGGTCGTTTGTCTCTCTGGGCCGCAGGGCGTTCGCCAGGGAGGCCAGGCTGCGCCGGGAGTCGGGCGATGCGAGCGCAACGCTGTTGGGCAAACGGGACGCCGATCAGCCGGGCGAGTATCGCAGGCCCTCGTCCGCTGGCCCCGACGTCGATGACGGAGAGGAGGAGTGGGAGCTGAACATGGACAGCCTTGTGCAGGTGTGAATGCAGGTGTGAATGGCAACCTTGAGCTCTGTTTTTCTATACTCTTCCTGTGCTGCTCGCGCGCTGTTGCTGTGCTGCTCGCATGTCTGCACGAGGCATCTCGTCGGCCCCGCCGAGGCAGCAGCACCCGCATGCGACGTCCCGAAATCACCAGCCGACCGCGCCGAGCTCTGGCATAGTCGCAGGCCCGAGGGAGGGCGAGTCCCGCCGAGCGAAGCAGTCGGTCGCGTCTTCAGGTGCCCGTGTCGACACGTTCGCCGCTACCGTCGAAAGGTACGTCGCCCTCGACGACGAGCTGCAGGATCTCCAGGTCAAGTCCCGAGAGATGAAGGCCGAGCAGGGAAAGCTGGGCGCCTCGATACTCGAGGCAATGCTAGAGAAAGGCTACGACAAGTGCCAGACGGCCACGGTCAACCTGAGCGTGAGTGTCTCGGCGGCCCAAAAGAGCCTGACTATGGCGTTGGTACGTGAAGCCATCGCCGAGGCGCTTCCAGGCCGCGCCGAACTGCAGCTGAGCGTCATGTCCGCTATTCAAGCGGCGAGGTCAAATGACGCGGGGAAACGAACGCGGCTCAAGCGAGTGAAGCGACGAGGCGCTGCAACGAATGCCAGTGGGACGTGATTTGAGCGAATCGCCGAACAACAGCGCCGGAGAGGACGCGCGGCACGCTCGGAGTGTGCCGCGCGTCCCACTTTTGCGGCAGAGTACTCACAAACTTGTGGCCTGACCCTGGAACCGAGCAAGCATCCGTCCGTCCGGCCAGATGGACCTGCAGCACGGGCGACCGCATTGCTTCCGCGGCGTCTGCAGCACAGCTCAGCTGAGGGCGGCGCTCGCCACTCCGTGCAGACACCAAACTGTAGCTTTGTTGAAGACACACAGCGGCGTCGGGGAGGCGAGCTCTCGGCTGCATTGTATAGCGCCAAGGGGAATACGCCGGCAATGCTCCGTGGAACGCAGTCGGCTCAGTCGGCGTCGCCAAAGTCGCCGGGATTCCGTTCTGGCTGCTTCGCAGGTGCGGCCGGCGACGCGCCAGCAAACAAAGATCTCCGTAGGCAGCAAACCTGCCTGTGTTTTGTCAAATGTACACTCTCAGTCGCCGGCGAAGCAATGGTAACGGGTATGCCGATTTAGGATTTGTGTGATCTCAACGCCCTCGAGAACGCCTCGTTCGCCAGCCTCAAATCGCCAGATGTTTTCGCCGAATGGGACGCGCGGCACGCCCGCAGTGTGCCGCGCGTCCCTCTTTTCAGGTATGGCACTCAGAAACTTGCGGTCAGACTCTGGGCATGAGCATCCGTCCGTCCGGCCAGGTGGACGCGCGGCACGCCCGCGGTGTGCCGCGCGTCCCACTTTTGAGGCAGAGTACTCACAAACTTGTGGCCTGACCCTGGCACCGAGCAAGCATCCGTCCGTCCGGCCACGCAGTCTTGAGCAGCATTCGAGGGTACCTCCTCCGCGCGCCAGAGCTCAGCTTGATATGGCGTTCGCCGATCGTTGCGGACAAGAACCTCATGCGATGCCTCAGTCCGGCCAGGTAGAACCCTGTTGCATGCGAGGGCAATCTTTGCCCCAGGGCTCAGCTTGATGCAGCGCTCGCCGATCGCTGCGGACAAGAATTTCACGCAATAAATCTGAAGTACGGCGACGTCAGCGAGGCGAGCGCTCGGCTTGACTCGGCTTGAATCGGCTTGAATCGGCTTGAATCAGCTTGACTCGGCTTGACTCGGCTTGACTCGGCACGTGCGAACGAAAGGAGCCGGCGAAGCAATAGTCTTGAGTCTCGAAAGGCAGAGTGCCCTGACTTGATCTTTCATGTGTGTGATCTGAACGCCCTCGAGCATGCTTCGTTTGCTGGCCTCAAATCGCCGTACGCCTTCGCCGAAGGGGACGCGCGGCACGCCCGCAGTGTGCCGCGCGTCCCACTTTTGATGTATCGCACTCAAGATCTTGTGGCCAGACTCTGACCATGAGCATCCGTCCGTCCGGCCAGGTGGGCTCGCCACTCAAGAGGCGATGTGCAGCGGCGGAAACGCCATCTCGCCCTCATTCATCGTCCCCCGGGTCCTCCCTCTGAGTCTGTGTCTGTCAGCTGAATGACTCGCCCTCGTGTCAGAGGGAGCGTACCTGGCGCTGCGAGTTGAACTCCAATACGGATGAAACGGGGCCACCGGCCTCTATGCAAAAAGTTTGGCACCCTGCAGCATCACAGAAGCATCCGTCCGTCCGTCCGGCCAGGTGGGCTCGCGACGGCCGCTTACCACTCGAGTGGCGGAAACGCCATCTCGCCCTCGTTCATCGTCCCCCGGGTCCTCCCTCTGAGTCTGTGTCTGTCAGCTGAATGACTCGCCCTCGTGTCAGAGGGAGCGTACCCGGCGCTGCGAGTTGAAATCCAATACGGATGAAACGGGGCCACCGGCCTCTATGCAAAAAGTTTGGCACCCTGCAGCATCACAGAAGCATCCGTCCGTCCGTCCGCCCAGGTGGGCTCGCGACGGCCGCTTACCACTCGAGTGGCGGAAACGCCATCTCGCCCTCGTTCATCGTCCCCCGGGTCCTCCCTCTGAGTCTGTGTCTGCCAGCTGAATGACTCGCCCTCGTGTCAGAGGGAGCGTACCTGGCGCTGCGAGTTGAACTCCAATACGGATGAAACGGGGCCACCGGCCTCTATGCAAAAAGTTTGGCACCCTGCAGCATCACAGAAGCATCCGTCCGTCCCTCCGGCCAGGTGGGCCCGCGAAGGCCGCTTACTTCTCGAGTGGCGGAAACGCCATCTCGCCCTCGTTCATCGTCCCCCGGGTCCTCCCTCTGAGTCTCTGTCTGTCAGCTGAATGACTCGCCCTCGTGTCAGAGGGAGCGTACCCGGCGCTGCGAGTTGAAATCAAATACGGATGAAACGGGGCCAGCGGCCTCTATGCAAAAAGTTTGACACCCTGCAGCATCACAGAAGCATCCGTCCGTCCGTCCGGCCAGGTGGGCCCGCGAAGGCCGCTTACCATTTGAGTGGCGGAAACGCCATCTCGCCCTCGTTCATCGTCCCCCGGGTCCTCCCTCTGAGTCTGTGTCTGTCAGCTGAATGACTCGCCCTCGTGTCAGAGGGAGCGTACCCGGCGCTACGAGTTGAAATCCAATACGGATGAAACGGGGCCAGCGGCCTCTATGCAAAAAGTTTGGCACCCTGCAGCATCACAGAAGCATCCGTCCGTCCGTCCGGCCAGGTGGGCCCGCGAAGGCTGCTTACCACTCGAGTGGCGGAAACGGCCATCTCGCCCTCGTTCATCGTCCCCCGGATCCTCCCTCTGAGTCTGTGTCTGTCAGCTGAATGACTCGCCCTCGTGTCAGAGGGAGCGTACCCGGCGCTGCGAGTTGAAATCCAATACGGATGAAACGGGGCCAGCGGCCTCTATGCAAAAAGTTTGGCACCCTGCAGCATCACAGAAGCATCCGTCCGTCCGTCCGGCCAGGTGGGCCCGCGAAGGCTGCTTACCACTCGAGTGGCGGAAACGCCCTCTCGCCCTCGTTCATCGTCCCCCGGATCCTTCATCTGAGTCTGTGTCTGTCAGCTGAATGACTCGCCCTCGTGTCAGAGGGAGCGTACCCGGCGCTGCGAGTTGAAATCCAATACGGATGAAACGGGGCCAGCGGCCTCTATGCAAAAAGTTTGGCACCCTGCAGCATCACAGAAGCATCCGTCCGTCCGTCCGCCCAGGTGGACGCGCGGCACGTCCGCAGTGTGCCGCGCGTCCCACTTTTGAGGCATCGCACTCAGAAACTTGTGGACCGACCCTGGCACGGAGCAAGCATCCGTCCGTCCGGCCAGGTTGAGCCGCGTTGCTGTCACGGCGTCTGCAGCAGAGCTCAGCTGAGAGCAGCGCTCGCCACTCCGTGCGGGCACAAAACTCATGCGATGCCCGGAAGGCGAGCCCTTGGCTGCATTGACACTGCGGCACATGGAGTACGCCGGCAAAACAAAATCTTCCCGTGTGCTCTCTCAACGCCATCGAGCACTTTGTTCGCCCAGTCTCAACATCGCCGGATTCCATCGCAGCACGCGCGCAGTGTGGTTTCGAGAGCGCACATGTGAAAGCAAAAATCAGAGGACTCTGCCTCTCGAGATGCAAGACCATTGCTTCGCCAGCGCTTTCCCAGACCTCACGTGCTGAGCCAGGCCGAGCGCTCGCCTCGCCGACGTCGCCGTACTTCAGAGGCACCGCATAAATAACTTGTCCGCAGCGATTGGCGAGCGCCGTATCAAGCTGAGCGCTGGCGCAGAGGAGGTACCCCCCGCATGCAACATGGTTTCACCTGGCCGGACGGACGGATGCTTGCTCCGTGCCAGGGTCGGTCCACAGGTTTGTGAGTACGCTGCCTCAAAAGTGGGACGCGCGGCACACTCCGGGCGTGCCGCGCGTCCACCTGGCCGGACGGACGGATGCTCATGGTCAGAGTCTCTCCACAAGTTTCTGAGTGCAATCCCTGAAAAGTGGGACGCGCGGCACACTGCGGGCGTGCCGCGCGTCCCCTTCGGCGAAGGCACATGGCGATTTGAGGCTGGCGAATGAAGCGTGCTCGAGGGCGTTCAGATCGCACACACGAAAGATAAAGTCAGGGCACTCTGCCTCTCGAGACTCAAGACCATTGCTTCGCCGGCTCCTTTCGTTCGCACGTGCCGAGTCAAGCCGAGCGCTCGCCTCGCCGACGTCGCCGTACTTCAGAGGCACCGCATGAAATCTTGTCCGCAGCGATTGGCGAGCGCCGTATCAAGCTGAGCGCTGGCGCAGAGGAGGTACCCCCCGCATGCAACATGGTTTCACCTGACCGGACGGACGGATGCTTGCTCTGTGCCAGGGTCGGTCCACAGGTTTATGAGTACGGTGCCTCAAAAGTGGGACGCGCGGCACACTCCGGGCGTGCCGCGCGTCCACCTGGCCGGACGGACGGATGCTCATAGTCAGAGTCTGTCCACAAGTTTCTGAGTGCAATACCTGAAAAGTGGGACGCGCGGCACACTGCGGGCGTGCCGCGCGTCCCCTTCGGCGAAGGCACATGGCGATTTGAGGCTGGCGAATGAAGCGTGCTCGAGGGCGTTCAGATCGCACACACGAGAGATAAAGTCAGGGCACTCTGCCTCTCGAGACTCAAGACCATTTCTTCGCCGGCTCCTTTCGTTCGCACGTGCTTAGTCAAGCCGAGCGCTCGCCTCGCCGACGTCGCCGTACTTCAGAGGCACCGCATGAAATCTTGTCCGCAGCGATTGGCAAGCGCCGTATCAAGCTGAGCTCTGGTGGCGCTCAGTAGAAACCCCCGGGTGCTGCCCGAGACTGCTTGGCCGGACGGACGGATGCTTGCTCGGTGCCAGAGAGTGGCCACAGGTTTGTGAGTGCAATACCTGAAAAGTGGGACGCGCGGCACACTGCGGGCGTGCCGCGCGTCCACCTGGCCGGACGGACGGATGCTCATGGTCAGAGTCTGGCCACAAGTTTCTGAGTGCGATACCTCAAAAGTGGGACGCGCGGCACACTCCGGGCGTGCCGCGCGTCCCACTCGGCGAGCTCATCCGGCGACAGCATCCGGCGATTTGATGCCGGCGAACGAAGCGTTTCTCGAGGGTGTTGCGAGCGCTCACATGAAAGTCAAGTTCCAGCGTACTCTGCCAGTCGAGACCCAGGACGACAGCTTCGCCGGCGGCTTTTCCATTGCACGTGCTGCGCCTAGCCAAGCCCTCGCCTCGCCGACGACGCTGTGTTTCTGAGGCATCGCATGAATTTCTTGTCCGCAACGATCGGCGAGCGCCGTATCAAACTGAGCTCTGGCGCGGAGAAACCCTCCGCATGAAACGGGGTTTTTCCTGGCCGGACGGACGGATGCTTGCTCGGTGCCAGAGGCTGCCCGCAGGCTTGTGAGTGCAATACCTGAAAAGTGGGACGCGCGGCACACTGCGGGCGTGCCGCGCGTCCACCTGGCCGGACGGACGGATGCTCATGACCAGAGTCTGGCCACAAGTTTCTGAGTGCGATACCTCAAAAGTGGGACGCGCGGCACACTGCGAGCGTGCCGCGCGTCCCCTCCAGCGCCGAACTCCAGTGAAATGCGACCGGCGCACGAACCACCCTTCTCGGCGGTCCAGCCGATCGGAGACTTCGCCTGAGAAAGTGAACTCCCCCTCGCCTGCGTTTCTTTACAACCTCAGTGAAGGATATTGCGCCTTTCACCCAACGTCGATTTGTGCCGACGTCATTGCATGACTTGCCCGGCGTCATTGTTCAACGCAAACCGAAACCGCATGTGTTCGTGCGCAGGATGTTCGATTGGCTCCGCCGAGGGCGCCGTAAATGTGCTCAGGGACCGCATGGCAGTTGCGAGAAGCAGGCAAGGCGAACAGCACACAAGACAGGCGCTTGCTGATGTCGATCACCACTCAAAGTACATTTTCCACACATCGCCACCTGTCATGAAGGCGCCGATGTGGCCCTCCCAAAGCGCACTGCCTTCACTGCAATCGAGTTCTAAGCCTGCGGAGTGAAGTTCCTCGTTTGTGCTCTCGAACGCTTTGATGCAATCCTCAGTGCAGGCATGGGGAGCCTCGCCAACGTGCGCCATATACTGTTCAAATCGCTTCTGGTTATTGTCTCTGATACTCATGAATTCGTCGATTCGATCGGGGATGCCGTCCGCACCGTAGAACAAGTCTGAGATGATGCTGGCAACGATCTCAGTGCTCTCGTGCCTGCTGGCGGACCCGTCGGCTGTCAGTGCAGCAACCTGCTTCTGCTGCCTGTTTCCACCCGCTTGCGAGAAGTGCCCCCTGGACATGGTCCACAACTTGCGTTTGACATCGTTATCACTGAGGCTGGGAAGCAGCACGACCCTGTGTGTGGTGCCCAGTGCGGATTGCAGAGCCTCACAAGCGCCCTTGGTTGCAACCCTCTTTGCCCCCAGCTGCCCGCAGAACAAGGCGCCGTCCTCGGTGCTGACTAGTGCCAACCACGTGTACGCACTGAAGACTGTTCCAGCACTGCTCCAAATGTGCATGAGATCGGCGCGGTCATTGCTGCCCTGCAACCTCACCGTGAGCCGCCGCGTTCGCTCCGCCATTCTCTTGTCTCTGATGTGCGTCGATGGCGCAAACAGCGTCAGCAGCAGCACTCTGCAGCAGCAGCAACAAAGAACAGCAGCAGCGACGCGAGGGACTGCAGTCATGACCGGCGTGTGTGGGCCAATGACATGGCTGCACGCTTGCACTCTGGACACAAGCTCGTGCTCACCTGCAGAGTGTTTGGCCCTTACCGTTTGTGCTGTGGCGGTGTGCTTGATCCACAGAGAGCTTCAGAAGTCCCGCCCCAGCGAGCTGCGGGCTTTTCGGAGTTATCTCGGAAATTCAGGGGGGGGCGGGGCGAAGCCAGAAACTGGCGCCGAGCTGGCATCTGCCGCTCTTCCTAGCTTCTAAGGACTTGCAGGGAAGAGGAAAACAGCCCCACCGGCAAGTTCGGGCTCGAGATGCATCGTTGATTGAGCCGCAACACATCGTCCTGGCGCGCCGATCATTCTGGTGCGCCGACCCGCCGAGTGCCCGCAGCAAGCAAACTGTACAAATCAGACCTTTTCAAGATTTTCACACGGCGAGATCGAGCGGTTTCACAGATTTATCGCTGGGTGCTGTCGAGTGCCCCGAAGTGCCAACTGCCCGGCGATTGGCGATCAAGTTTGGCGACGCGGTAGTCACGCCGACCGGACTTTTTCCTGCCGAGGGAGCTTGTGACGCTGCTGCTGCCGTACCAAGTCCAGAAAGGAAGAGAACACGCCCTGTTCATGAGATGACGCTGGCCTCAGACAGTCGGCGCCGCTGAATCCGCAGAGTGTCCCACATTCTGCGAGGGACGACCCGCATGGTGCAGAAGACACCCCGGGGCTTGGCTGGTTCGGAGAGCTTCATTTCACAGCCTTGTCATGACGTCGAGCACCGAGACTGCCCAGATGCGGGCGGATGCCCTAGAAGTCTGGCGAAGCAAGTACGCCGCCGATCCCGACACGGCGGTCATCAAGCTGCTCCTCGGCGAGGAGGCCTTCCATCACTCGAAGACCGACGGCAACGCTCTGCTCATCAATGCGTTTTGCGCCATGGCGGAGCGAACGAGACAGGACCTGAATCCCGGACGCCTCCTTCCTTCCTTTCGCGAGGTTCGCGATCACGTCGACGCCGCGCTCCAGTCTCAGACGTCGTCCATCCTCGACGCGGTGCGATCCCGTGACCAGGTGACGGCCGCAAGGGGAAAGCTGACGGCGAAAGGTGCGGCGACGGAGGAGGACCTGGTCGCTCTCCTCGCCGCCAGCCCGGGCATCGCCAGCGCCGCTCGCATCACGCAGCGCGACGGCCGCGGCAAGGTGGGCGGCGACATCATCCTCCGGGATCACTCGGACAACGGCGCCGTAGTGGAGGTCAAGGACAAGGCGGTGCTGACTCAGGACGATTTCACGAAGTTTGTGGCCGACGCCACAGCGTGGGAGGGGCCTGAATCGCTTTTCGTCTTCGTGCGCAAGGACGGCGCCGGGTCATGTCGTAAGCTCAACGCGCTGCCCCTGCTGCAGCGCACGCCTCATGGCCGAACGCTACTTTGGTTCAAGGGTACGACTCGGGAGCTGGCGGAGCGGCTGCCGTTCATCCTCCCCTGCGTCGCCGCGGCGAACGCCCCCGCTGACGCCGACGTGTACGCCTCCGCTTTGGAGGTGGCCACGCAGCAGCTGGAGGCCGCGCTGCAGGACGTGAGGGGCGAGCTGGGCGCACTGGAGAAACGCAAGCTGGCCCTCCAGAAGCGCGAGAGAGCGCTGGTGTCGGCCGTCGGCGACGCTCACGCCGCCACGGCGCCGCCTGTGAAGAAGCGCCGTGTGCTACTGGTCGCGGAACACGATCAGAACGGCGTCATCAGTCTCGCGTAGCCCGTAGCTGACCAGTCGCAGGGGCCCTCGCGGCGTCACCTCGCCCTCTACAATCGGAAGCCGCAGTATTGGCGACCGACACACGGGGCAGTTCGAAGCTCCCTCGATGAACCACTCTGCCAAACACATGACGTGGAACGAGTGCCCGCACTCTGTCGTTGCCCTGGCTGATTCGGACGCTTCCTGCAAACAAATCCCGCACTGCATGCGCCTTTGCATCGCGACGCACACATTGTGGGGCTGAAGGCGGCGCTGATCGCCATTGCACCGCCAGCGTCAAGACAACACTCTCGCACGTCGCGGGGGTTTCGGACGTGACATTTTGTTGCGGCAGCAACAATCGAGGCGAACGGCGACATGAGGAGCTTTCTGCTGGCGCCCAGGGACGAGGAGAAGGAGACCCTGACGACCCGGCGAGCGCGGCAGGCCTGGGCCGCTCATGCGTTGAGCGTACGGGGGGCCGCCCTCCGGAGCAGCCCGGCGGCACCGGCAGATATGATGACGCAGGGCGCCGACGTCGAGCAGGCGATGCGGGCGGCCTTCGATGCCAGCGTCGCCAGGGGCACTCCGGGCGACTCCGGGACATTCGCGGACGCCGTGGCGCGCCTCACCCTGGCCTGGCAGCAGCGAGCGCGCCCCGCGCCGGTTGCATCCGACGCGGGGAGGCTGCCCATGCCGCTCACGCAGACCACGAGGCGCGGCGGACGGGAGGTCGAGTCGCTGCGGTGGTGAGCCCGATCTCTACGCGCTGGAGCTGCCGTCCGTGTCGGAGGGAGGTCCCGTCATCGGGCGGCGGGTCGTCCGCCCTCCGGATGCTGCGGCGGCCGCTCCCATCGCCTCCAGCGGGTTCGACGAGCTCTGCTGCGCCATGCCCCTCATGGCAGCGCCTGTCCTCCTGGGGGGCGCCGCCACGTCGTCGGGGGTGTTGGTGGCGTGGTGGAAGATCATGGCCCCGCCGAGAGTCAGCCCGATCTGCGCGACGGGGTGCATGCTGGCGCCTCTGCCGCTGTAGTGGTTGTGCAGGGACAGCAGGGGCTGGTCGTAGTCCGCGACGCTCAGGGCCACGCTCCTGCTGAAGCCGCGAAGGTTCAGCTCGAAGGGGTTGAACTTGAGGTTGGCGAACTCGAGGAACCTCGCCGCCGTCACCAGCAGCTGGCGCAGCCACTTCAGCCCCCTCTCCCTGTTGGCCTCCCTGGTCTGTCGGTACAGCTCGTAGCGCACCTCGTCGAGGGTGGTGGTGGGCAGGACGCGCCGAGAGGGGGGAAACCCCTCCTTCTCCAATTGACGCATCCTGTACAGCAGCTCGATGCGCTCCTGCTCCTCCGTCTCGCGCTGCGTCGTGCCTCTGAACGCCTCGTAGTCTGCCATCGACCTGCGAATCTCCTGCTCGTGATGCGCCCTGGCGGGGTCCACGTGCCTGTAGGGGCCCGCCGACTCCTGCGCCTGCTCGTCCGCTTCGTCGTACTCCTCGCTCCCGGTCCCTGACTCCGAGCCGTCGCCGCCTTCGTACGAGCTCGACTCGGAGTGCCACTCGCTGCGGCGACGGCCGCCCCCTTCGCGCCGCTTCCTGCCCCGCCTCTCGTCCTCACCCGACGTGCTGTCGCCGCTGGACGCCATGGAGGGCTCGTATCTGTGACCATCGCGGCGGCGGCGGCGCTCGCCATGTCCACCGCGGCGGTCGGCCCTGTCATGGCGGCGGTCGGCCTTGTCACGGCGGCGGTCGCCCCCCTTGCCCGAGCGCCCGACGCCCTCCCGGCCGTGGTGCTCCCGCCGGCTGTCGCGACGGCTTTCGTGACGCCGCGAGGTGGGAGCGCTCGGCCCCCTCGACTGTCCCGAGCGCCGCCTCTCCAGCGCCTGAGAAGGCTGACGGCGAGAGTAAGGTCGGAGAGCGGGCTCCATGGGCTCTTCCCGAGGGATGGTCTCGAAGTCGCCCCCGGGGGCGTACGCCGGGCCGACGCTGTCCCTGTCGTTATCGGCGTACGGATCGAGCGGACCGATGACGTCGTACGCCGCATCGTCCCGCCCCACGTCGTCGACGCTCTCTTCGTCCTCCTCGCTGTACCCCTCGGCGTCCCGCGGCGGGCTCGCTCCCGCCGCGGCATCGAGGTCGGCGATTGCAGTGTCTGTCATGCGCTCCTTGTTGGCGATCTGACGCATCATCAGCACGGGCATGTCCGCTCCGCCGCCGGACTGCGATTGCGCACCCAGGGACGCCATTGGGTGTGCCGCGATGTAGCTGCAAGATTAAAAATGCGTCACGCGAGTCGCGCGGATCTAGCCCTGGAGCTTCAGCGACCTCTTCGTGACGGGCTCGCCCTTCTCGGTCTCGAGCCTTCGCTTCAGCGCCTGCCCGGCCTCTGCGCCGAGCACCTCGGTCGCCAGTGCGAGCACCCTGACGCCGCTGACGGCCTTCTTGGTCTTCTTCTCCACCAGCAGGAACTTCTTCTCCCCGACAGTCACCTCCTTCTGCCGCTTCGAGACCATGTGATCGATCAGCTGCTTCTTCAGGGGCACCGCCTTGGAGTGAGCTTCGGAGGCCGCGGCGAGCAGAGGGGCCAGGGTGTGCGCGCAGTCCTCCATGATGGCGGCAGCGGCGAGCGGATGACGGCTGCCAAACAAATTTTCGCCTGCTCAGGGGGTGCCGCTCGCGGCGCCCCTCTTCAGTCGCATGCACGAGTTACTGGTCTCCTGAACTCGAGAGTTGACGAGAACGAACGACAGGGCCTGGAGGTTCTCCGCCAGGGCGAGGGTGTGCGCGCTGCCGCCGTAGAACAACGCGCGGGGCGGCGCCGCGCCCGCGCCCCCCGCCCTGCCCCTCGCGATCAGCCACAGCGTGTACAGATTCATCGCGTCGTCCATCGCCTGGCGGTAGGTGAGGACGGCGTCGGAGATGAAGTCCGGAAACCGGCGGCGCAACACCTCCGGCATCGCCCTCGCCTTGGCCGTCACCCTCGAGCCCCACTGCTCCTCGACGTACCTGTCCACGTGCCCGCACCCTCCCCCCTCGATGGCCTTCACGAACTCGCTGCACCTCGCCGTCGAGCCCGTGCTGGCGGTCCGCAGAGGCTGCAGGAAGCGATCCGTGACGGCCCATCGTGCGCCGTCCTCGTCGCCTCCCCGCGCGCGAGCCTCCACGTCCATCACGAACTTCTGCTCCTCCAAGGAGAACGGCAGCGGCCCTGCCTCCTCCCTGTTGTCCGTGAACTGAACGGCGGCGCCCGTGCTGCCGCGGTGCGCGAGCGGAGTGTTCCTGATGTACTCCTGAGCGCACGCCCTCAAGTCGTTGAGGACGTCCGCGCGGACACCGCTGCGGGGCAGGGCGGGGCATTCCACCAGGGGATCCGGCTTCGACTCGTAGTAGCAGGGCATCTCGAGGTACACCTGCATGCCCTCGTCGAGACACGTCATCACCAGGTCCACGACGTCGATCCCCTTGAATGGACAGACGCCCTGGTTCGAGTGCTCCTCGCCGAGCAGAAAGATGTCCACGTCACCTTCGCCTCGGAAGTGATGGAAAGTGTGGGGGCCGGAGACGATGCCCGCTCCTCCCGTCAATGCGCTGAGCGCCTTCATGGCCTCGGCCGTGATGCAAGTGAGCCACATTTTTCCGTCGCCATCGAGTCACTGAGCGGGGCATCGTACGCGACGCCGAGCAAGCTCGGAGAGAACAAGACGCCGGGAACCCTGGCGAATGGATCGCGTACCAGCCTGAAGGGCGAATCGTGGTGAGACAGAATCGAGCCCGAACATGGGCCCCGGCCCGCCGCTGATGGATTCCGCAAAAGGGGTGGCAGGCCGGCCTGCCGATTTCTTGTGAGAGGGGGCGGGGCCCAGTTTCGGGGCCCATATACTGAGCAGCAGCGTCGTCACATGAACGAGACAAGGGGGGATCAGCGTGCAGCAGGACGAGGGCAAGTGCACAGCGCGCAAAGAGCTGTGCGAGTG
Organism: Tribonema minus; assembly: GCA_017506865.1. Taxonomy (NCBI): domain Eukaryota; class Xanthophyceae; order Tribonematales; family Tribonemataceae; genus Tribonema; species Tribonema minus. Next base: position 871,809 of record JAFCMP010000223.1, read on the forward strand.
ACGATTGTCATCATTTGCCGATGTTATGTTCGCCGACGCCGAGGGTGCACGCCGGGCACCTCGTGCCGAGAAGTGCGCCGTGCTGAAGCAGCATCAGCGCCGGCTTGTTTCGCCGGCCCATCGCCACCCGCATGCTGGCGTAGTCCAGCACTGATAGGCCTGCCCTGTCGGTGGCGTTCACGTCAGAGCCGAGCTCGATCAGCTCTTGCATTTGCATCAGCCTCCCCGCCTCGCTCGCCAGCATGAGCTGCGTCACGCCATCGGCGCCCGGTGAGTCGAATCCAGCCCCCGGCGCTTCGTCAGATCTGCCCTTGCCGTCGCGCACCATCGCGCGCTGTCTCTGCTTTCGCAACCTCTCCGCTTCGCCCGCGAACATTGTGCCGAACGCCGACTCCCGCACTGATGTCGCCATATGATCTCTGAGTCAGATGCAAATGGTGTGGACATGGAACGGAAACCGCTCAGCATTCCGCGCCCCGCTCCGCCTCGTTCGCCACGCGCACCACCCGCCCCCGCCCGCCCCGCTGCACTTCACATCCACTTGGTCCGACTTTCACTTGATCCCGAGCGCATCATGCATGCATCATCCGGACATGGTATGACGGACCACGTCGGTGCGCCTCCTGTTCATGGCGGAGCCGAGGAGATCGTCACCACGGCGACCAGGCGCATGTGCGTGTGGCTGGAGCGCTCCGACGCGCCGGTGCACCTCAGCCGGACGAAGTTGCAAGCGCGCCTGAGGCGCCGATTCAAGCACCCCGTCATCGTCATCGCGGTAGTCAGAGACGAGGGATCCAACAACGTACAAGTGCGGCTCCACAGTCCCCACGCCCGCGTGTGCCACGACGCCATGGCGAGGGCCGTGCTCGCCTGCGTGCAAGAGGCTCAGAGCACCATCGGCCTGGAGTGTTTCACAAGCTGCTGGTGGTAGACCAAGCGCACATGCAGTTGCCGAGGTCAGATTTTTTTTGTACGGCGCACAATGAAAGATGAGAGTTCTCTCCCTCGCACGTCTCGCCCTTCTCGCGTATCGCCCTGTTGTCGATGTCAACACTGCATTCGACGTGAGTCAAGGCAAGCCGGCTCCGACGCACATCGAGCCGCATCTCTCAGATGTCCTCTGCGATACAACTCGGCGCCCGTGCTTCTTCGGCGACGCCGCCGACGAAGCGCAAGCTTACTTCTTTCCGCAGGACCGACACGCCGTCCTGGCTGTGCGGGGGACCGACAGCCTGCTGGACTGCATTCGCAACGTCGAGTGCGGCATGGCCTCATGGGAGGAGATCGGCGCCGGCGTCCAGGCTCACGGCGGCATGCTGAAGCAGTACCGCGCCCTGAAGCCCCTCGTCGCCGGCGTCGTGATGGAGCACATGAGCGGAAGCCGGAACACCATCACCTTCACGGGTCACAGCAGCGGCGCGGCGATAAGCGCGTTCGGCGCTCTCGAGGCGGCCATCGCGTACCCCGGGCGCGTGAGCTACGTCGGGTTCGCATCGCCGAAGGTCGTCAACCGCGCGTTCAGCGCTGCGTTCAGGGCCGCCCTGCCGACGGCGAAGACGTTTGTGAACGGCGCGGATCCGATCTGCAAATGCTTTCCGGGGTACTCGGAGACGTGCGACGTGACTCGAATCGGCGCTGCGGACCCTCATCCTCACTTGCCGAGCGTGCTGGACATTTCCTTTCATAGCATGATCAAGTACGTCGAAGCGGTGCGAGTGTACGAGGAGGCGCTGACCCGTGAAGTTGATCGTGGTTCATTCTGGACGCGCCTGAGAGCGATGTTCCGGTCGTCTGCGTGAGCGGGCTAGGCGAGCATCCCTCAGCTCTTTGAAAGCACCTCATCCAGCGCCAGCCCCAGCCGCCGCACCTCGTGCTTCAGATGCTGCGCCGTCTCCTCGAGTCTCGCGATCTGCCTCGCCTCCGACTCGCTCGCCTTGCCCTGCGAATGCGCTGCGTACGCCGGCTGAACCCGGTCGTCCCCCTCAGGCAGGCTGATTGCGGTCCATATCGACGTCATGATTGCATGTGACGATGGAGCATGAGAAAAGCAGGCGGCGAGCAAACGCAGGCGCGGACGCAGACGCGGACGCAGACGCGGACGCAAGCGCAGAGGCGGGCGCAGCCGCGGCGGCGAGATGTGCGGGGCTGACGTGTCACCTTGATTACTTCGCGCGCTGCCCTTCTGAATCGGCTACGGCGTCGCGGCTCTTCAGGCCGCGACGGAGAACTTGATGGAGTAGTCCTCGGGCGCGGCGGTGGTGCCGTCCGCCACCCAGCTCATCGTCAGCATGTCGAGGGTGTCGACCACCTGGCGCGTGATCTTCCACTGCTTCAGCGCTCCCAGGTACAGCGAGAAATCGGCGGAGGTGCTGGAGAAGCCCGTCTTGCTGAGCTCGGCGGCGGTGCCGAACTTGACGGTGGCATCCGGCGAGGCGAAGTTGAGCGTGCTTGAGTCCAGGGTCACCACCTGGCCCAGCGCGAGGGAGGCGGTGTCCTTGCCGAAGCTCAGGCCGGTCTCGGCGAGGGTCGCCCCTGTGTCGTCGATGACGTCCGTGCCGCCGGCGATCAGCAGGCTCTTGCCGGACTGGACGTTGACGTTGATGTCCGCGTCCCAAGCCTTCAGGGCGTCGCTGTACTGCCACCGCACGGAGTTGGGAGCCGCCCCGGACCCGAGTGTGATGCCGCCGCCGTCGATCTGAGCGGCCGTCGTGTTGCCGTTGCCCAGGATGATGTTGAGGTCCGCCACCACGACCTCGGAGGTGGAGATGGTGGTCAGGTCGCCCTGCACCTCCAGGTCCCCCACCACGATCATCTTGCCCGTCACGGTGGAGTCGCCATCGAAGCGGGTGTCACCCGCGACGTTGAGCTTGTACGTGGCCGACCCGGCGACGCCCATGCCCACGTTGCAGTTGGTGAAGTCCACGTTCTGCGCTCCCTCCGCCTCGCCTCCCCCGATGCTGAGGACCTTCTGGGTGGTGCCGAGGTCGGAGTAGGTGTTGAACTCGTGGGACCCCAGGCCCATGGTGTTGTCCAGCAGATTGTTGGGGTCCAGGTTGTACCGCATGACCCCCGTGGAGGCTCCCTCGAGGCCCGTGCCGTGGGTGTAGCTGTACTTGATGCCGGCATCCGCCTTGGCTCCGGAGGCGCCGTTGGCCTGGTAGAAGCTGAGCTCGTCGCCCTGGACGGTGAGCACCCCGGAGACGTCCGTGTTGGCGGCCTTGACCCAGAGCCTGTTGTCGGTGGCCTTGAGCTCGACCGCCGCGCCTGCGGCTCCCGTGCTCAGGGTCTGCACCGTCGCCACTGTGCTGCCGTCCTGGCCCGTGCCCTTGGTGAAGGAGGCCTTGTACTCGGACCCGAAGTCCCCGGAGAGGGTGCTGGCCACGAACTTGGCGTTGGCGCTGGAGAGCTCCGCGACCTTGACCCCCGCGACGGTGTTGGTGCCGTCGTTGATGTGGATCTGCAGCTGGCCCTCGTACGAGTCCGCCGTCGCCTCCACGGCGCTGAACTTGACCATCTCGAAGGGCACCTTGTCGCCCTTCACGGAGCCCGTCTCCGCGGTGATGCCGTGCAGGGCGTGCGTGACGGTGAGGGGGGTGGCCGCGTTGGCCGCCCGCACCGCCTGGTACAGGTTCCTGTTGTACACGTCGCGGGAGCGGGCATCGCCAAAGCTGCTCATCGAGGCTACGGTGACAGACATGTCTTATCGATTCCTGCGCCGCTTCGGCAGCTCCGCTGGCCTTACTGTGCTCGGTTGCTGAGATAATAACAGCCCGGGGACGGCCGCAGGTGGCGGCACGGCGAGCTGCTCGCTCATGGTGAACTCCTCGCGGCTCTCCGAAATGCACGCCTCGCCCCAGACGTGCAGTGCGACGGCGGCGGAGGTGACGGCGTCGACGCCCGTCCAGTCCCCCGAGGCCCTCACCCCTCTCACCAGCTCCCTCCATAGCGCGTCCGCGCGCACCGCGGTCCTCGCCATCAGCGCGATCTCCCGAACGCCATCCCCGCCGGCGTCCCTGCGGGTCCTGAACCTCGCCCTGGCGTCGATCATCCTCTGCGTCAGGAAGGCGGCCCTGTCGTACGCGCCCGGGTGCGCGTCGCGGTAAGTCTGCATCGCGCGGACGGCGGCCTCGACGCCCGCCTCTGTCGCCTCCTGCGACGGCCTCAGAGGCGTCGGCTGCCCTCGGAAGACGTACCCCACGGGAGCGGGCTTGGCGAACAGCATGACGTCCGCAACGGCCACCATGACGCCGATGATGGCCCCGACGGCGGCCCCGGCCACCGTCCCGCTCCTGACGCCCTCCCCAACCTGCCCGAGGCACTGCCTCCACTGCGAGCTCGAGGCCGTCAGGGTGCGCGTCGCGACCTTGAGGGCCAGCGCGGCGTTGCGCCGCCCGCCCATCCACGAGGTGATCTCGGAGAGCAAGTCCATGGTGCTCTGCCTGGCGGAAGTCAGATGGGGCGCCACAAAATTCGCAGACCCCCCGCACCGAGGCCACGTCACGCTGAGGGGGCTGGGGCCGCCGCGGCCCGCTCTTTTTTGTTCGGCGCACGGCAGAGAGCGAACACATGCTGCAGCCCATGAACGCGGGGTCCGCATTCGGACACCGCGCACTCGCGGCGGCCGTGGTCGCCGCCTACGCGCTGTGCGTCGCGGCGTCCGTTGTCAGACACGGCGACAGGAGCAAGACGAGGCACATGACGATGAGGGCGGTGAGTCTCCTGAGAGACGCGGCCCGCAGCAGCATCAGGGCGGACAGGGATGGTATTGATGCGGCGGACGAGTACGCCGCCGCTGCCAGGGCGAGGATCTACGTGGCGGCTGTCGACAGGCTGCTGAGCGCCGAGGACGTCGCCCACCTGACGGGCATCTCCATCGACAGGATGCGGGAGTACGTGGACGAGCAGCTGAGCAGGGCCAGGGGGCAGCTGCCGAGGGAGGCGGACCCCGAGCCCCCGGCGCAGCAGTACAGCTCCAAGGCGCCCGCGCAGGGAGCCCCCCGGCTCCCTCAGGCTCCGGCGGCCAGGCGAGAGGCGTGGGAGTCCGCGTACGCCCCCTCGCACCTGGACTCGTTCGCGCAGCAGCAGCAGCCCGCCGGTGCCTCCGCCCTGAAGCCCTCCGCGCGCTGGTGACGCATCTACGATCGCTCCCCCCTGATCGTCCTCGTCAGCTGTATGTCCTTGGGCAGAATGGTGACGCGCTTGGCATGGATGGCGCAGCGGTTGGTGTCCTCGAACAGGCCCACCAAGTAGGCCTCGGCCGCCTCCTGCAGCGCCAGCACGGCGGAGCCCTGGAAGCGCAGGTCGCTCTTGAAGTCCTGCGCGACCTCGCGGGTCAGCCTCTGGAAGGGCAGCTTGCGGATCAGCAGCTCCGTGCTCTTCTGGTACTTGCGGATCTCGCGCAGGGCCACCGTCCCCGGTCGGTAGCGGTGGGGCTTCTTGACGCCGCCTGTCGCGGGCGCGCTCTTCCGAGCCGCCTTGGTGGCCAGCTGCTTGCGGGGTGCGCGGCCGCCGGTGGAATTCCTCGCCTTCTGCTTGGTGCGCGCCATCGGGATGTGCGGTCGGTGTAATGGCCGGCACACATTTTTTCGACCGGAATTAGAAGTCTAGTGCGGGGAGGGCCGGAGCGAGGATGGCCTGGCGTCGACTAAGGTGCCCCTCACGCCGTTTTGGCCTCGGAAAGCGGCCACTCTGCGAATCAGATCCGAGTGCATCCGCAGCTCGGTCTCGGGGCCCACGCCGGATGCGGAGCACGCCCCGCCCCGGAAGAGCACCGCCCAGACGATCATCGCGGCCAGGGACTCCTGGAACTCGACCAGGTACAGGGCGGCGCAGTTGCGGGCGCTCGGATGCACGGAGGGGTCGAGCTCGCCCGCCAGCACGCGGCAGCCCGGCAGGGTCCCGCACAGCGCGACGAAGTCCCCCATGTCGCGCGAGGCCTCGACGGCCTCGAGGTGGCCCGCCGCCTGCGATGGGGTCAGCTCTCGGAACCGAGCCCCGGTGTCTGTGGGCGCCGTCACGTGAGCCCGCAGGGGAGCTACGAGTCCGCTGACGACGGCCGCCAGGAGCGCGCCTGCGGCTGCCATGAGAGCTCCCTTCCACAACATGCGCGGTCCTCGCCAGGGACATGAAAAAATGTAGACGTCCCCGCAAGCGCAGGCAGGCAACAGGGCGCAGATGCCCGTGGTTCTCGTTTTCAATGACGTCGCGCCCCTCGCGTTCCCGCACAGCCAGTCCGTCGCAGCAAAGGTTGTCTCGACGTACGGTTCCACGTACGCCAAGGACGTGGTCTTCAACCGCAGCATGATGGTGGCGGACAAGGCGGACGGGGCCACGGGCACGGCTACCTCGTACGCCTACGTCCGCAAGTCGGACGGCACGGTGAGCGAGATCGCGCGGAGCATCTACACGGTCGACGCAGACATGACCAAGGGCTCCTACACCGTGGGCACGATGCGCATGAACGGCGCGGAGGAGACCATCGAGAACGCCATGGAGGTGAACCACGAGCAGTTCGTGGTGACCAGCACGAGCACGGAGGACGCCGCCCTCGCCAGCACCACCGCCATCACCTACGGCGGCATCCAGTTCTCCACCGACACGGCCTCGCTGTACTTCGGAGCGGAGCAGCAGTTCAGGATTCGGTTCGGGGCGGGGGAGGCTCCCAACGGGGGGAACCTGCTGCTGCTGGAGAGCAAGAACTCCGACTCCTCGTACTCCACGAGGCTGTCGTTCACCGACGAGAACGCATGAGCACGCAGGCAGCGGGCGGCAGCGGGCGGCAGCGGGCGACGGGCGGCAGCGGGCGGCAGCAGCAGCAGCAGGCGACTGGAGGCGGCGATCGCTGTGGCTGGTGAAAATATATGTGTTCCGAAGGTGAAGGTGTCGCCATGGTGCTCATCGCGTCGCGCGTGTACGTCAAGTCCAGGGGAGAGGAGCCGCCAGCGAAGGCCGACCCTCCGGCGGCTCCAGTGACTGCCACGGCAGCGGCGCCTCCGACACGCATCCCGCACGCTCCTCCGCGCGTCACGGTGCCGCACGTTCGCCCTCCCGTCGTCAGGCCAGCCCCGCCCAAGCCGCAGCCCGCACTCGGAGACGGGCTGCACTCCGTCGTCGTGGCCACGCCAGCGGACGAGCCGGAGTCCGACGCGCCTCTTCCCGTCGCGCCGCCTGCTGCCCGCAAGGCGTCGGCGAAGAAGGAGCCCAGGCCGCGGCCCGCCAAGGAGCTGCCGCCCTCCGCCCCGGCAGACTCCCCCTCGTCGCCTGGCGCGTCCGCCGGAGAGGCGAAGGCAGCGGGCCGAGGCGGGGCGCCCAGGATTCGAAGGCCCCGCCGCGGGCGGTGAAGGAATTTGTACTCGGCCGACTCCCCGTCACCTGGTCCCGAACAGGTTCGTCATGACCCAGCGCAGCAGGCACACGGACTCCAGCACGTCCGGCAGGGCCCTGTGCACTCCCTGCGGGGCCGGCAGGCACCTGAGCAGGTCCGGGCGCCACCGCCTGGTGATCTCCAGCACGCTGGTCACGTCGATGGTCTTGTGAGCCACGTACTTCCTGAGATTGGGGAACCTGGCCAGGATGGCGCCGCGGTCGAAGTAGCAGCTGCAGCCCGCGAACATGACCCTGAAGACGTCGTGCTGCTGTGCCTTGGGCCTGTTCGTCCTGGGGGCCTCCTGCTGTGGCTGCTGGCGCTGCGCCCCCTCCGTCGCCGGCCCCTCCGGCATCACCACCTCTTCCATGACGTCCCCGAACTCTGCCGTCTTGAACATGCTCCTCTTGCACGCGGCCTCGGGCCCCTCCGCCGCCGCCGCGGCCCTGGCTCTGCGGGGCTTCGCGTGCTTGACGATGAAAGCCTCCAGCATCTCTCCCGCCGCGCTCTCCGAGATGACGGACGCCTTGCTCTGCTCGAACAGGTCGTTGCCCCCGGCGTACCGAGGGCCGAAGTGCTCCGCGCACCACCTCGAGGCGCCGGCCAGCACGCGAGGCGGCTGATGCACCACCACGTGGAAGGTGTCCTGCACCGTCAGGTCGTCTCCCGTGATGGCCGCTGCGATCTCCAGGATGCCGAATCCGGGCGCCGCGGGGTCGAGTCCCGTGCACTCGATGTCGCACCACAGCCAGATGGCGTCGTATCTCCTGGGAAAGTCGTCCATGCCCATGAGCGCCGCGCACTGCCCGCCTCCGTATCCCGCGTGGAAGCACTGAGGGCTGAACATGACGATCCCCTGGGTTACCAGGCCCTCTCAAAATATGTAAGCCACGGGGAACGCGCATGTGGCAATGCCGGAGGGCGAGGGACGCACCGAGGACGCTCCGGCGGACGCTCCACCGGACGCTCCACCGGACGCTCCACCGGACGCTCCACCGGACGCTCCACCGGACGCCCCGGCGGCGTGCCCCATCTGCTTCGAGCCCCTGGGCGAGGGGCCCGCTATCTTCGTGCACGACGGAGTGGCCTTCTGCACTCGGGCCCTGCACTCATTCCTGCTGGCCTCTCCCGGGTCCCCCAACCCTCTGACCCGACTCATCTTCTCCGCGGAGGACGTTGAGCGCCTGAACGCTGCCGCCGCTGCGTCTTTCGGTGCGACCGAGAGGGTGCTGTGCGGCCGTCGAGCCGCGAGGGAGAAGAGGAAGCGAGACGACGCGGCGCAGACCCTCATGTACTTTGAGGGAGAGGCGAGGGACGCCGTGGCGGACATGGCGGAGGCCTCGTTCGCGGACGCCGCATCGTTCGATGCGGTCGCGGAGCAGGGCACCAGGGCCCTGTGCGACGTGTGCGTCGACGTCCGATCCACGGGGCAGGGGGAGGCCGCCTGGTCCGACATCTGCGCGGGCCTCGTCGACCTCGCCAAGGCCAGAACCCTTCCGGGCCGTCGACGCCACCTCCTGCTCGCCCTCGTCGGGGCCGTTGGTGCCATGTGCGAGCCCATCACGCAGAGACCTCCGCGGCGCAGCTCCAGGCTCGCACATGCCCCCCGTCTCCCCCCTCTCCAGCCGCCTCCCGCAGACACCCCGCCCTCAGATACCGACGACACCTGGTCTCTGGGCTCTGCCTCGACGGGCGACTCCACCTCCGCTTCGGGGTCGAGCTGGTGCGACACGGAGAGTAGCGACGGCGAGGAGGGCGAGCGGGGCGAGCGACGCGAGGACATGTGACCAGCACTTAAGGCAGATAGCGAGCCGCAACAGAGCAGCAGAGTCGCCGGCGGCTGGAGTGCGAGCGTGAATGTACATTTCGCGACCTCAAAGCGACGCGCTGCAGTCCAACCTCCTCTCTCTCTCGGCCATGTCCATCACGATGCCCCTCGCCTTGGCCACATTGCATTTGCCCTGCCTGCGCGCGTCCGCGACCCGGGCCACGCCCAGGATCGTCTCCAGCTGCGGAGGGCGGTCCCTGTGGCAGGCCACGCTGAACAGGCCGGAGTGCGCCAGAGCCAGCCTGGGGAACTCGGTCTGCATGAGGAGCGCCCGCTTCTTGGGGACGCAGCCCGCGACGTCGGCATCTCGCAGTCGCCCCAGCAGGGCGCCGTAGTCCCTCTCCAGCTCGTCCCTCGTGTAGTCCTCCACCTCGCGGACGAGGCGCAGCGTCTCAGCCTTGGCGTCCTCCCACGCCGCCATCGCCTCCGTTCAACTTGCTGCCCCTGGGAGCACATATTTTCGCATGCGCCGCCCCTGCGCCCGCCGGCGGGATCTCCCCCTCCTCCACCTCCAGCGCGTCCAGCGCGTCCAGCAGCACCCTGGGCGGGCGCAGCGGCTTGAGCGCCGCCGGCACCTGCTGCGGGACCCACGCGGCGCCGTAAATCTGCTCCATCGCCCACTGCTCGCACACGTCGTTGTTCCTGAACCACATGAGCATCTGCCCTGGCGAGTGCACCCACGGCGAGCCCTGTTCTTCCAGCATGGTCGAGGGTTGTGAGGGGAGGCGATGCTAGGCGCCGCCGCGTCGACCCACGTTCCGCCGCCTCCACGCGCGTTCCGTGAGGCCGGCGGAGGGGGGGCGGGCCGCCCGCGTTCAGTTTCCCGCCGGACAGCGTCGGTTCAAACTCGGACTGCGTCGGGGTCAAACTTGTCGGCAGCAGCGGTTTTTTTCTAGCTGAGGACCAGACATCGAGGGCTCAGCATGTCCGGCCACTCGAAACCCGGCACCCTGAGGACCACGGTCACCACGCACACGGGGGACGTGTTCAAACTGGATGGCGAGGACTGGAAGGGCTCGGAGGCGTCCAAGCCCCTCTCCAAGAAGCCCGCGTACGATCCGGAGGAGTACGTCGGCCAGATGAAGAGCGGCTCCGAGGAGCTGAGACGCGAGGGCTCCGTCAAGTCTCAGTGGTACTCCGTCATCAACCCCTCCACCAGGAAGGCGGAGTGGGTGGAGGAGAGGGCCATCGAGCCCGTCATTGGCTACGACATTGGCAAGTCCGCCTTCAGCCCCCACGAGGTCCTGCGCCTCTACACCGAGGCCACCAACGAGGCCTTCCTCCGCCACTACGTCAGCTACATGATGATGAAGCGGGAGACGGGCGGGTACGTGCTGCGCTGGAACGGGCACCGCCTCTACAACACGGACGGCACCCCATTCCGCCTCAACACCCGGTTCCCCAACCAGGCCCTGGCCGACTTCACCAAGGGGTGGCCCAAGGACATTGCGTTCGACGGCGTGCTCTACATCCCCTACGAGAACGAGTTCCACTACCACTACATCAAGGACGAGATGAAGGCGCTGTGGATGCGGCTGAACAAGTACGGGAAGGACAGGTCGGGGAAGTGGGTCAGCGGCAGCGGCGGCAAGCCCTTCGAGCTCTCCACCAACGCTGCCATCAGCGCCGGCATCGCGAGCGTCGAGAAGGCCCGCAAGAACCTGCGGGAGGCGGCGCCCAAGCAGAAGGGGGAGGGCGAGACGGCCTACCAGGCCAGGATGAAGACGCCCCGCGAGCTGCTGGTGAAGGCTGAGGAGGAGCTCCAGACGGTGCTGGAGACGCAGGCGGCCACCATGTTCTCGGAGGACGACGCGGACACGGGGGCGAGGTACATGGACTACGCCATGCGGAGGTTCAAGAACCCCGACAAGAACGAGAGGGTGCGCAACGTCCAGATCAACCTGGTCGAGAGCTACATGAAGATCCGCGCCTACATCAAGGCCGTCGGCTTCACGTCCCTGCCCACCAAGGTGCCCCGCTGGCCGGACATGAGCAAGACTCTGGAGGAGACGAAGGCGATGAGGGACGTGGTCGACTACTACCACGACAGCATCCACAAGGAGATCCGGGACATGGCCGCGGCGCTGACGGACGACACGGACAGGCAGAAGCACGATCTGGCGTGGAGCATGGCCAAGTTCCAGGTCCTCGACCTGTGGAGCACCGCCAGCGACGAGCCCTTCGTGCAGCGGTACGACATCCTCAGGAAGCGCATCGCGCCCCTGCAGGAGCGCGCCTTCCTCATCTACCGCGAGCTTCCGGACACCGACGCCTTCGCCGCCGACCAGGACTGGGGGGACAGGGACCTGAACGACCTCGACAGCGCGGACGCCAACTACCTGGCCGAGTTCGCCAGCGAGAGGGACCTGGTCCACAAGAGCCTGGCCACGAGGGCGGGCGCCTCCCTCTTCGACGCGGACCGCCTGGCGCGCAAGGTCAACATAGACCCGCACGACCCGCTGGCCGCGAAGGCTGATCTCGCGAAGAAGGCGGCCTTCGAGGCCGCCGCCAAGCGCTTCGACCTCGACTTCGACGAGTTCGTTCCCGCCGGCCACTCCAAGGCCTACGTGCGGGACATTGTGGACCTCAAGGACAGGAAGTACCTGCCCCGCATCGACGTGCAGGTGGTGCTCAAGCCCTCCAACGGGAACACCACCCTGGAGATCGCCCCGGCGGCCTACATCAACAGCGTGGAGCACGCCATGACGGCCATCTCGGGCGCCCTGCGCCACCAGACCGTCACCATCACCGACCCCGAGGACACCCGCGACGACGCCACCATGGAGAAGAAGAAGGGCGTGCCGGACGAGCTCGGGCCCGTCGACCAGGAGAGGGCCAAGCTGCTCAGCGGCATCCTGCTGGGCTTCAAGACGGGAGAGAAGGTCGGGGACCAGTACCTGGGCAAGCTCAAGTACTTCCTCGTGCAGAGCGTCAAGGACGGGGAGATCAAGGTGGAGATCCCCGACGGCTCGCTGGACAAGGACGTGCGCCTCAAGCCCAAGGAGTACTTCCCCACCTACCCCGAGGGCATCACCATCATCTACTACACGCGCAAGATCGAGGGCGACGAGGACAACGGCGAGCCTCAGGGGTGGCTCCTGGACTCGATCGAGTACACGTGAGCCGGCGCGGGGCTGTGCTCTGCCACGCGGACCTAGCATGTCTGCGAGCTCGATGCCGGGGACGACCCGCCCTCAGGCTCCTGCCGGCCCGGGCTGCTGCACCCTCGGGCGAGGGAGCAGTCGCTGTGCTGGAGGGCGGCGGCCTTGGTCAGCCAGGGGTGCTGCAGCACCTGCTCCATGGAGGGTCGCCCGCGGGGGGCCTTGGTCAGCCCCCACGCGACGAAGTTCGCCAGGTCCGCCTCGTCGTCCGCGTCGTTGCCCCTCTCCCCCTGGCACGCTGTCAGGTTCGCCCTCCCGTAGAGGATGCTGTCGAACAGGCCCCTGCCTGCCACGGAGAAGGGAGGGCGGCCGCGGACCAGGCAGAAGGATGTGGCGGCCAGCCCCCACGAGTCCACCGCCGCCGTCCAGCCGCTGCCGGTGCCCTGAAACGCCTCCGGAGGCATGAAAGCGGGAGTTCCGCGGGGGCGCCCCCTGGTCTCCGCCGCCGCCTCCGGCCTCTCGCAGCAACCAAAATCGCACAACTTGACCGTCCCGTCTGCGAACCTCAGAATGTTGCCCGGCTTGACGTCCCCGTGCGCGTAGCCCCTCTCGTGAATGAACTGCAGAGCACTCGCCACCTCCGCCACGTAGGCGGCCGCCTCCGCGCTGCGCAGCACCACCCCCGCCAGCGAACCCCACTCCGCGAGCTCCATGACAATGAGGTAGGGGCCCTTGCCCTCCTGGCCTCCCTGCGTGTCCACCATCTGCACGATGTTGCGGTGCTGCAGCGCCTGCAGGGCGCGGACTTCCCTTCCGTAGGCCGCCGCGTCGTTTGCGACGACCTTCAGAGCCACGTCCGCGCCGTACTCATCGCGCGCCGCGTACACGCTCCCCGTCCCACCCCCCCCGATCCTCCTCACCACCCGGTAGCCGGCCAGCACGTCGGTCGAGCCCCTCGGGCGAGGGAGGCAGCGCCTGACACCGAGAGCCTGCGGGAAGCTGCCGCAGCGCGTGCGGGCGGCCTCGAAGTCATCGAGGCCCGCCTTGCCGCCCCCGTGGCACGCGAGGGTGACTCGCTCCAGCATCGCCGCCCTCCGCAGCGCCAGCTCGAACGCACGTATGCGCATCTCCTCGCTGGCCTCCATGCCCCGCCAGAAGTCGGCGCTGGGGAGAGTGGCGCACCCCGCGGACGACTCCGCCACCACCTCTGTCGTGTCGTCGCAGAGCAGCTCTCGCACCCCGACCATGTGACCGCGGAAGAGGCGAGGAAAGGCCGAGGTCTGTTCCCCTATGGCGAGCACTCCCGAGGTCACCATGCCGATCCCGTCCCTGCCCAGAGTGAGGGCTGCGCCGGGCTTCAGCCACTCGTGTCCGAAGGCCATGGCCGACATCACATCCACGGGCACGTGCGCAAACAGCGAAAACCTGTTCTTTATCATGCGTATGCGGGCGTCCTCCCAGACGGGGAAGGACGCCTCCGCCAAGATCGCCAGCGTCGCCGGCCGCGTTCCTGCGATGACCCTGCGATCTCTGCGTGCGGCTCCGAAGAGAAGGCAGTCCATGTCGAAGCACATGCCGTGGCCGTAAACGTCGCCCGTGTCCTCTATGTAAACCGCCGCCCCGTCAGACAGCACGAAGACCACCGACCTCTCTCGAGCACCCGCGTCAGCGCAGCAGCCCGCGACGACGGCGCCCGGTTCCACGGTGGCGATCGTGAGGCTGGAGACCAGAGCGCCCCTGGCCGTCTCCGGCATGAGAAATCGAGACCCTCCACGATCTCCAGAGCCGACTCCACCGTGCAGCGCAGCCTGCCCTCGGGGGAGGCGACGGTGAGGCGGTCGCCCCAGGAGTCTCCCCCCTCGCTGCCGCCGGGAGAGCCCGACGTCAATTCCGTCGCCTCCCGCCACTCTCCCTCATGGATGTCGTCGTCCAGGCTGCGGACATCCGGAGGAGGGGCATCTGCCCGCTGCATGAAATGCACATGGTGATCGCTCCCGTCACAACAGAAAACGCGCGCGGAGGGCCGCTCCATGCAGCTCTGTCCGTGCCCGCCAGCGATCCGCACCGCGTCAGTCCACCGATCCACCACTGACGCTCGTTTGCCCGTTTTTATCTCTCGCTCGAGGCACAACTCGAAAGCAATCGCGATGACAGGGAGAGGCAAGGGCGGCAAGGGCTTAGGTGAGTGCGCCCCGTCGCGCGGCGCCCCCCGCGCCACGACCTCCCCCTCCTTCAGGCGCGCGTCTCCCTCCGCAGTCCGAACTCACATGTCCGCCTCTGTCCGCCTTCGCCTTCGCCGCAGGCAAGGGTGGGGCCATGCGCCACCGCAAGGTGCTGCGCGACAACATCCAGGGCATCACGAAACCCGCCATCAGGCGTCTCGCGCGCCGCGGCGGTGTCAAGCGCATCTCCGGCCTCATCTACGAGGAGACCCGGGGCGTCCTCAAGGTCTTCCTGGAGAACGTCATCCGCGACTCCGTGACCTACACTGAACACGCGCGGTGAGTCGTCGAGGCGGTCGATCCTCCCTCAGGCTGTCACAGTGGCTGCGCCCGCATCGCTCAGGATTGCGTTCTCACGGTTGCTCTCCCGTTCCCTGCCCCTGTCGCGCAGGCGCAAGACCGTCACATCCATGGACGTTGTGTACGCGCTGAAACGGCAGGGCAGGACTCTCTATGGGTAAGTGCCGCGCCCCCGAGCTGGCTCCTGGCACCCGCATCGCCCCGCATCTCTCGTCCGCCGCCCCTGAGTTCTCATTCGCGCACCTATCCCCCCTCTGCCGTTGCCAGGTTCGGAGGCTGAGCTGGCGCTGGGGCGACTCGGAGCCGCCGGCCCTCGTGAGAAACTCGTGAAAAATGGATACTCGTCCACTCCAGCACTCCAGGTCTTTGCGTCCCCGAACTGCCTCTGCTCGCGACCCCGATGCGCGCCGTTTCTTTTGTGTCGCGCACTCGTAGCACTCGCTTACCGATCACCGTTGCCGATGGCGGTGGTACCCGGTGGCGCTGAGCGAGAGATGGCCGCCGTGCAGGCACACGCCGACCTGATGGAGCTGCTCTACCAGTGCGCGTGCCCCAGAATCCACGGCTTGTTCTGCATGATATCCGAGAACGTGGACGACATGTTCGACACCGCGACCGATCGCACCAGGTCCCTGCAGCACACTCTGCTCGAGGTGCCCCGCTGGAACAGCCTGCAGGTAGAGGCCGTGGCATCGCTGTGCTCCGACATTGC
This sequence comes from Tribonema minus, assembly GCA_017506865.1. NCBI lineage: Eukaryota > Xanthophyceae > Tribonematales > Tribonemataceae > Tribonema > Tribonema minus. Next base: position 887,335 of record JAFCMP010000223.1, read on the forward strand.
GGACGGGTGCATGTCCGTCGTCAACGCCATCCTCCGCCTCAAGGCGCGGGTGATGAACGACGCAGGGGTGAGCGACCTGCCGGCGGCCTCGTCCCCCCACTCCTCCCCGCCCTTCACGGAAGTGGTTCACGCCCTCATGACGGAGTGCGCGGTGCCGCTCTGCGCGGCCCCCGACTACATCACGGGCGGCGCAAGTCAGCTGCCTGCGTTTGAGAGGCTGGTGAGGGTGGACAGGGCCTTCGAGAGGGCCGTCGTGCGGCTGGGCAAGTGCGTGATGCTCAAGTGCCTGGGTGCGGAGCAACTGAGGGCGCCGGATCCGAGTCACTCGAAGCGCTCTCAGAAGGCGGACTCTGACGGGTCCGACTCGGAATCGAGTCGGGGGAGAAGGCGCCGCAGGCACAGGCGCACTGACATGCGACGGGACAGAGAGCCGTCCGACGACAGCGCCCTCATGGACAGGGAGGACGATCTGACGGCCATCGCGAGCAGCAGGCGGGGCGGCGGCGGCCACTCCAAGCAGGTGACGCTTGGCAGTTCAAGGACGCCGAGGAAGGGGGGCGAGTCGGGAACCTTCAGTGCCAGCGGCAGCGAGGAGGGCGAAAGCGGCAGCGAGGACGGCGAGAGCAGCCTCAGGGGCCGGCCCTGCACTCGCGGGGTCATGGAAGGCGACGGCAGGATGCGCGACCTGTGAAATTGTGTGAGTGGCGAAGCGATACGCACACGTGCATGACGGAGGGCATCGACAGCGACGAGCAGTGCGCAGCGCAGCTGGAGATGGTGCTGAGTTACATTCGTGTGAGGTCGCAGGGGAGCGCACCGAGCGAAAGCGCGGCGCTCGCCGTCGGAGCGCTGAGGAGGAGAGAGGAGGAGGCGCTCGAGGAGAGGAGACGGGCGGCGGCCGCCGCGGAGCAGGTGCGGGCCGAGGCCGACGAGGCGCGCAGGAGCGCTGACGAGGCTCTGGACGAGGCGGGCGAGGCCCGCGCGGAGGTGGCCCGCGTGCGCGAGCTGGCGGACCGGGAGAGGGACCGGTCCGAACAGGCGAGGCTGGCCGCCGCCGCGCAGCACGCCGACGCGGCGAGGGGGCTGCTCGCCCGCCTTGCGGAAGTGCAGGGGGAGCTCGAGGCCTCGAGGACGCAGTGCGAGAGCCTGAAGCAGCAGCTGGCCGCTCACGTCGAGAAGACCGCCGAGAGGATGACCCGACTCAAGGCCGCCCTCTGCTAGCCCCGGGCTGCGCGTCTACGACCGTGACGATGGCCTTCCTGCCCCCCACCACCACCTCGTCGCCCTCCGCGTACAGCACGCCGTCCACAAGCAGGTCGCGGTCTCCGGCCCGGATGATGTGCCCCCCCGCGTTCACCGGGTTCTTCCCCCTGAACTCCACGGACCCGATGTCGTCGGGGATGTCGAAGGTCGTCATGGCAACGGCGGGAGACTCGGGAGGCTGCGGAGGAGGCGGCGGCGGCGGCGGCGGCTGCTTCTTCTTCGCGGGTCGCCGCCTCCCCACGCTCGCCACATCAAGCGCCTCCCTAGTGGTGTACCGAACGGTATCGACTCTGCCGTCCTCGAAGGTCGCCAGCACCGTCACTGTGGCCCCGTCCTCCGCGGGCCTGACCTCGTACCTGGCGACTCCTCCCTTGGGTGCCCACGTGCAGGTGCGCAGCCTGCCCCCCGCGGAGGTGGCGGCCGCGGCGTCCATGCGAGACTTGGATGACGACACGTGCCGTCAAAAAACGCGGCTCGCAGGGAGCGCATCGCCGCATCCTGAGTCAGCTCGAGCGCTTCATGAGGACCAGCTCCTCGATGCCCTTGCCGATGTACGCCCTCGTCTGCCCGGTCTCTCTCAGCGCGACCACCACGCTCGTGCCCGCGGACACCCCGAGAACCGACCTGCAGGCCACGACCGTCCCCACCTCCCCCGTCCGCGTATCCCTCACCTTGGCTCCCTTCTCGAAAGACATGCCGCTGCTTGCACTGAAGCCGACAAAATCGCTGCCGGCCGTTGCCTCGTGCGCACGCTGGCAGACACAACAGAAGAAGATAACGCGAGCACGGCCAGCGGCTGGCATCAAAGTTCTCATTTCCGGGCGAGTCGAGGCTCTGGACTCTGAAGTTCTGCGCTGCCCGTCCGTCACTTGGCCGCTTTCGCGCTGCCGCCCTCTCCGCCCGCGTCGTCGTCCGTGCACTGCGCGATCACGAGCCGCACGGTCGCGGCCTGCAGCTGGTACCGGAGCACCAGCGGATACGCCTGCTTGATGAAGATCTCGACGACGGAGTCCAGTGGCCTCGCGAACCTCTCGACGTAGCGGGAGTAGAAGACGCCCTCGACGACCTCGTCCGTGGCCTCCGAGTCGATGAACTGCCAGTGCATCCCGCTGGCGGTGGGCCTGATCTCGATCTCCGTGGACCCCGACGTCCCCTCCGCGCTGAGCACGAGGACATCGCGGGTGGAGCGTATCTTGATCTTGTTGGAGACGCCGCTGAGCTCGCGGATGTACCGCTGGAAGTCCGCGGAAGGGATGGACAGCACCCTCTGGAACACCGCGGGGGGGATGGTGATGATCTCGTCAGGCAGGCGCAGCAGCTTGGGCCTGTTGCTGGTCCTCGTGCGCTTGTCCTCGTTGCTGATCAGCACGCGCAGGTGGTCGGGGTCGTCCTCGCTGAGGCTGAGCTCGAGGATGTAGCCACCCGTGGTGAGGTTGCGCAGCATCTTGTACAGGGCGGCCACGTTGAGTCCCACGGTGATCTCCCGCTTGCAATAGTAGTGCTCGCTCTGGATCTGGAGGTTCACGAGCGCGACGTGGGCGGGGTCCATCGACACGAGCTTCATCCCCGCGGGACCGAAGGTGACGGGCGACTCGCTGATGAGGTCCTTGAGCGCATCCGTCAGGGTCCTCCACTGCTGAGTGTGGTGCGTCCTCATGCAGACCAGAATGCCCTCGGGCACGGCCTCGTCTGTGGGGCAGGCGACGGCCGCTGCAGCGTCCTCACCCGCCGGCGCAGGGGCGGGAGGATCGACGACTTCGGCCCGAGGCGCGGGATTCGCCGGCGGTGCCGGCGCTGCTACGGACGAAGCCTCGGGCGGCACTGAGAGCGCGGGGGCGGGGGCGGAGGACGCGCCACTGACCATGGCCCGTCGTGCCTTCTTGGCCTTGGGCCTCTTGATCGGCGCGGATCGAGACTCGCCGGCGTCCGAGGCCGACGCCGCCTGGGCCGGCTGCACCTCCATGCCCGTCATGCAGCGGTGGTTGTGAAAGTGAGGAGCGGCCGAGGACTCAGCGGGCCGCGAAGGGCCCACGGAATGCGGGCGCGTTCCGTTGCCGACGTGAGCCTCAATCGCCGCGTGACGGCGACTGGCGCCGGCTGCGAAATTCTGTTGCCCCTGTCGCCAAAGGTCACGGCCACCAAAGGCCAGCGTTCGAAAAACGTCAGTCACCGGAGCACAAGCCGGCGGAACGATACGCCGCAGCCTGAGCGCCGCTTACATCGGGGAGAGAGCAGGGCGAGCGGCCGCGGGCGCCAGCACGGCGCTGAAGGTGGCGGCGGGGGTGTTCCAGTACCCCCTGCAGGTGACAGACAGAGCACTGGCGTTCGCCAGGCTGCTCCTCACCTACGAGACCATGAAGGCCATCTCGGACGGGCTGAGGGACGTGATGAGGACGCTGAGGACGGCGGCGGACGCGGGGGCGGAGACGGCTCACGAGGCGAAGGAGGCGGTCCGCTACGCCGCGTGGGCGGCGGCCGCCCAGGCCGCGGGCGGTCAGGCGTTGCGCGCGGTGACCGCGCTGATCGGGCGCTCCGAGGCCCCTCCCCCGGATCTTCTCACCTGACAGGACGCACTCGCCGGGTTTCTTTTGTTGCCCGTTCAGCATCATACCGCGATTGGAGCTGAATGAGCGAGGCGGAGCCGGCGACGGCGGGGGGCGACGGCTCATCGGCGCCGCCGCCTCAGCCGCCTCCCCAGCCGGCGCCGATCGACTGCGCCATCTGCCACGCAAGTGTGGCCGGGCGCGCCGATGTCTGTAGCACACAGTGCGGTCACGAGTTTCACCTGCACTGCATGATGCAGTGGGCGAGGACGCAGGGCAGGGGTGGCGCCGGCATCGCCTGCCCTGCCTGCAGGGGCGCACTGGTTGGCAGCGAGAGCGCAGACGTCGCTCGCCGCGGGTCCGGTCCGCGTGCAGCCTCGAGGGCCGAGCAGGACGCCTACCAGAGCGACCTGGAAGTGGAGGACGACTGGGGGGAGTCCGACCCCCTCATGGGCGCCAGAGGGGCAGAGGCGGCGATGGAGGCCGCCGCAGCCCTGCTCTCGGTGCTGCAGGCCGACATGCGAGCGGAGAGCCTGCCGGCGCTCATCGCCTGCGCTCGCGACGGCGACGTGAGGACCGCGACCAGCATCCTGAACGCGGCGCCCGAGCAGATCGAAGCCTGCGGAGCCAACGGGATGACGGCGATGCATCACGCCTCGGCCGCCAACCAGGCAGACATGCTCTCTTTCCTGGCCTCCAGGGGAGCGAGGTGCCGGAGCCGGACGCGGGAGGGCCTGACGGCGCTGCACCTCGCCGTGCACGCCAAGTCGCTCGCGTGCGCCACGCTACTGCTTGCGATCGGCGCTTCCGCAGACGACGTCGACTGTGCGGGAGAGACCCCCCTCTTCACCGCCGTGCGCGCGGAGGACAGGTCGATGGTCATGCTGCTGCTCAGCCACGGCAGCGACGTGGAGGCCAAGAACACAGCCGGAGACAGCATCGCGCACCTGGCAGGCCGCTGCCGCTGCGCCTTCATCCTGCAGGTCATCGGCCGCTACTCTCCCGCGCTCGACTGGACCAACGCGGTGGGCGACACGCCCCTGCACGTGGCGGCCGCCTGCGGCAACCTGGGCTTCCTCAACGAGTTCAGGCACCGGCTGAGGTTCACGGAGCGCCACCGCTCCAATCATCTGGGGGTCACCCCCGAGCAGGCGGTCGCCGCCGGGACGTGCGCGAACATGAAGCTCGCGTTCCGCGCGTGGGCGCCACCCGTGGGGGTGCGCGTGCCTTCCAGGAATGCGGTCACAACGCCGCCGTGGTAAATATCTAGGGCCTCTGTCACTACCACCCCTCCGCATGTGCTCGCTCAAGATCAAGAAGCACCCCCTGGACGCTGCGGCGGCCGACGGCGCGGCGGCGAAGGGGCTCAAGAAGCGGGTGTGCGCCAAGGTGGCCAGAGACGCAAACCAGCTGAGGCGGGTGCTGCTGAGGGCGGACAGGAAGTTCGCAGTGAGGAGGGACAGCAATGCCGAGCTGAGGGGCTTCGCCAAGGCGAGCGTGAACAGGAGAGTCGAACAGAGGATGCGCGACATGCTGAAGAGAGTCACTAGCCGCAAGCCGGCGAAGACCGGCGAGGACTCGAACGCAAAGGGCAAGAGTGCCGGAGCCGCGACTGTCGCCGCAAAGGATCCTCAAGACCACGGAAAATGAGACTGAATTTTTTTGTAGCTCCCCGTGTGCATCGCATGTGAGTCATGTCGCACCCTCTCTTCATCCGCACGCCTTCCAACGACTCGTCGCCGAGAGGTCCCGGCGCGCCGCAGTTCCGCCACAGCATCTGGACAGCGCGCAGCGCTTTTGCGGCGGACGGACTCGAAGCGGACTGCGACTGGGGACCTTCCCGGTCCGCCCGCAGGTTCTTCGCGGATGACTCGCCCTCCCCCAAAGATCCGAGGTGGAGCGAGAGGTCGACTCCGCCACACACGCCCCCGGCGCTGCACACGCCGACGCTGCATACGCCCTCGAACACTACGGCCTGCGTCCCCTGCGTCCCCGGCGCCGCGTACAACGTCCGAGCGCTACCCGAACCCCTCGACATCTGCGATCACTGGTCTACCCTCGAACTGCCCGCCGGCGGCGACGGCGACACGGGCGCCTCGCCCAACAGCATGCAAGCGGCGACGCCTTTCAACTCCCCGACACATACTCTTTCGCCGAGAGGAGACGGGGGGCTCAGCGACGACAGCGGCGCGGACGTCGGCGACTGGAGCGATTGCGATCCGGAAGAGTCTTGAGCGCGCAGGAGGTCACGGCGAGAGGGGCTCCTCGCCGCTCTGCTCCGACACCTTGTTGACGGACAGTGCCACTCCTTTTGTGCGCTTGGGCTTCGGCTTCGCAGCCGAGGTCGCCTGCGCCTGCGCCTGCGCCTGCGCCTGCGCCAGCTCTTCTCTCGCTGCGGCCACGGACCGGTGCAGATCCTCGATCGAGCCCCTCAGCCTCGCCTCCAGTGCGTCCATCTGAGCCTGACAGACCCTGGCGAGCGCCTCCTCGGCGGCTGCGGTGGCCGCCGTGCGCGCCTCCATGATCATGCTCTGCTCCACCGCCTGCAGACCCGATGCGATCTGCTCCGGGACGGCGCTCTCCAGCGCTGCGGCGACGGCCCGCGTCGCCTCCTCCGCCGCCGCAGTCGCGGCCGCGTCGAGCACTTCTTGCATGCGGTCGGCGTCCGAGATCGACGCCGCCGCCGATGGCGCCTCGCGGGCAGCGCCTCCCTCTGCGGAGGTCATCTTGCGCGAGGCGGCGAACCGTGAAGTCGGCGGCATGTGGCGGGCTCTCGTTGGCGTTGAACCGGGCGCAACAAAAAACGTGCGCTTCGCCGCACGTGAATTTTATCTGGGCGCACCACCGACACCCCCCATCGGAGCGCCTTCCCCCCCCCCCTCCCGTCGCCATCATGGCCTCCGAAAAGCACGTGCAGAAGTTCAACTCGCTGCTGCTCATGTTCCTGGGCGACCTCCACGCGGCGGTGCCTCACATGGAAGTCATCACGACGGCGAGGGACCTGCTGAGTGCCCTGGTGGCCCTGAACCCCGGGGACAGAAGCGTGCTGGACACGTTCGTGAGGGCCGCGTCGACGGCGTCCGAGGTCGTCGCCGGCCGGAGCAGCGACGGCTTCGAGAGCCTCGTCGCGGGTTCCGGTCTGCTCACCAAGGTCGAAGCGGTGACCATCTACCAGGCGCTGACCGCAGAGGACAGGGAGGCGTGCTGGAAGTACGCCACGAAGCTGCTGGCATGCGCCAAGAAGGCGGCGCCCGAGCTCGGTCACGACGGCGGGCGGGTCATCGCCGCCGTCAGGACCCTGGCGGACAGCAACAGCAGCAGCGGCGGGGGCATGATGAGCAACGCCCTGTCTCACGCGGCGGCGCGGCTGGCGAGCTGCCTCGTCGGATGGGACGGGCCCCGGCAGCGGGAGAGGGAGGCCGCGGCGGCGACGCTCGACGAGCTCTCCTGTCCCTCCAGAGCCAAGGACTTGCAGAGGGCGGTCTGCGAAGCCTGCGCGGACGGCGCACAGCAGCTGCTCATGTCTCCCGACGACTTCTTCTCTCAGCGCGGCCTGCCCCTGGTCCCCGGAGGACCCGAGGCTTCAGATGACATCCTTGCGGCCGCGCCGGACCCGGCCTCCATTCGCGCGTCGAGCATGCACCTGGCCACCGTCGCCATGGCCCTCGAGTCGGTGCCCGAGTCCATCCTGCGCAAGATCGAGAAGGTCGCCAGCACCTTCGTCGACAAGGCCAACCAGGGCGGAATCGACTTCGAGGCGCTGGCCGCCGACCCCATGTCGTCGCTCGAAGCCATCACCCAGGCGGGCATGGCAGACGACATCATGTCCCTCGTCGGCGACCTCGTGATAGCCTGAGGGATCGCGTCAAATCGAATGATCGAATGAACAACGCACACCAAGACGAAACTCGCTCAATTTTTTGTGCGCTCTTGTACATTGAAAGCGATGGCCGGAGGCGTATTTTTGACGACCGGAAGGTCCGCAGCGGGCGGGGGTTCGACGTACTCCTCGTCCTCCTCCGGTTACGGCGCAGGCGTCGCCTTCAGGAACTCCATCGGCGTCACCGGGGACAGCCGCAGCGGGGCGGAGAGGGAGTGGCGGCTGCTGGTGGCGCCCCCCGACAACGAGACCAACGGTCTGATGGTGCAGCACCGCGACGACACCGGCGAGTGGGCGACGGTTCAGGCCTTCCTGCCCCGCGACGCCTGATCGTCCGCCCCCACCACGTACGGATTGCAGCGGCCCTGCTGCTCCTGCGCGACGACGTGATGTCTGCGCTCGTAGTCTGACACGGGCAGGTCAGCCCATCGCCAGAGCGCGCTCGCATCGATGGCGCGCGACTCCACGTCCACGCCGTACGTGTCCCGCACGTAGAGGCACGCCCTCGCGACCGCGCCTCGCGCCCTCTGCGGGGGCGCAAACACTCGCGCGCGGGCGTCCACCATCCACTCGTCGTCGCCCAGTCGCAACCTGAGGTTGCCCCACGGCTCCACCAGCGTGTAGTCGCGGCGAGCGGCGTTCACGGCGCGGTCGGCGATGAACAGGTTGTGCAGGTCGCCGCGGGCGTTGCGCGCTCCGCATCCCTTCAGCACGGAGACGGGCACGACGTGCTCCCTGCTCCACGCCGGGCCTTCCAGGCTCCTCCCCGTGTACACGCAGATTCTCTCGAAACGACGCCCCCCCAGCATCGACAGCGCGCGAACCCGCAGCAGGCACACGCCGCCGACCGCCAGTCTGAGAGCCGGCCGCGCCCTCATGCCGTACCACCCGCGTCGGCTTCCTATTTTGTCTGAGGGCTGTTGAGACTGACTGAATGGCGGTATACACCTCTTTGCGAATGGCGGTGTGGGGAGCGGCGGTCACCTTCGCCCTGCTCTGCGCATTCCGCATCGTGACGGAAGGCGGCGAGTGGAACGTCCAGGACCGGGGCACGTGGCCCGAGAGGGTCGCCGTGTACGCAAGCGGCAGGCACGAGCGGGGCGGCGGATGTAACGCTTGCGAAAGCGGAGGCGGCGGCGGCGGCGGTGGCGGGGCCGCGGACATCACTGCGGAGCCCGCCGTTGCGGAGGAGTACCTGCTCGCAGGCAACCTGCTGGAGAGGAAGCACGTGGACCTGGTGCCCATCATGCGCCCGCAGCAGAACATGAGGGACGTCGTCACGAACATGGCCCTCCTCGAGACCCACCTCTTCAACGCCGCCAAGAACTGCCACGACTGCATCAGGAAGCACTTCATCCTCATCCAGGGCTACTTGGAGGAGGCCCTCAGCCTCGTGTCTGCCGATCCCGCCAAGGCCTTGCCCGTGCCGTTGGACATTCAGAGACTGGAGCAGACTGTGCGGTCTATGCACCTCGAGTGGGAGGAGAGCGATCGGTCGCCGCCTGTGCGGCAGAGCATCGCGCAGCGGATGAGGCAGCTGCGCAAGGGGCTGATGGCGGACTTCGCGAAACCTCTGCGGAGCTAGTCGCCGCGCTGCCAGCGCTCCGCCGCAGCGCCTGGTGCAGCGCGCTCATGTGGTCCGGCACCCACCCGTCGTATGTGGACGACCGCACATCCAACGTACTCGTGCACGACCGCAGCGTCTGGAGCACGAACTCGCGTGGGGGCACGTTGGCGAGCGCGTCGCTCGCGTCGGTGAACGTGCCCACGACGGTGCCGATGCCGTCATCGTCAAACACGACGAAGCGAAAGCCCTGCACGTCGTCGCCATAGTACACGCCCATCGGCTGCGGCGATGTCGCTGAGCGCACGAGACATTTCGCGACGGCGCAAGAGCGAGGCCGCTCCCCCCGGGCCAGGTCCCCCCGCGCTGCTCTCGGAGCCGCCGACGCGTTCCGTCACGGAATGCACCGGCCTCGCCCTCGCGCGAGGCCGGCTCTCACTCCCACCCTTCCCTCCCCTCAGCATGGATGTCGCCATCGTATCGACGCTGTCGCCGGAGAGCGCGCACATGGTGACCGAGGCGCTGCGGTGGTTCAACGATCCGGACGACAGGACGAGGGCGGAGGCGCTGCGGTCCGTCATCGGCTCGCCGCGGACCGGGCCCAGCCTCCGCCTGATGGACCACCTGGCGGTGCACTACTCGAGAGCCAGGGGCGTCGCCGTTCGCGGCAGAGACGGCGTGCCCGTGGACCTGTGGACAGAGTACCGGAGGGCGCTGCAGGCCTCCGGCAAGCGGTACTTCGACGCCTTCAAGCGGTTCCTGCCCGTCAAGGCCCGGGTGCTGGGGCAGGAGGTCGAGACGACCCTCGGTCAGCTTCGGTTCCTGGCATGGTTTCAGAAGCTGGGCATGCACGACTACCTGCTGCAGCACTCGGGCGAGGTGAGGGCGCACATGCAGGCGATGCTGACGGCGGCCAGGAGCGAAGACGCCATCGCCGGCAGGACCACGCGCAAGCGGGGGAGCAGGGGCGACAGCGAGAGAGGCGACTGCACGGCGGCGACGAAGCCGGCGCTTCACCTGGGACAATTCGAGATGAGCTTTTGACACGAAGCTCCGCGTTTTTTGTAGCGTCCCTCGGATCCGCGCTGCAGCGCCTGTACATCCCGCACCGGCCACCGCTGGTCGAATGGTTCACTACGCACTCATGGCGCCCCTGCACACGGCGTACGACGGCTTCTATGCCCCCCCCGTGTCGAAGCAAGTGAAGCCTGAGAGGCACGCTCCCGAGGAGCAGGACGCAGCGCCGCAGGACAGGGGGGGCGAAGGGGGGGGCTCGCAGGGAGCGCCCCTGGTGCCCTTGGGTGCCCCACTGCCCCCGTCCGCGGAGGCTCGCGCGTCATCGGCGCCCGCGGCCCTGAACTCGTCCGTCGAGGTGCCTCTCGTCGCGCTGCTGCTCGCCAGCGCCGCGGTGGGGGCCGCTCTGGGCTTCGGGCTGGGCGCTCTCTACGTGCGCCGGCTGCTGGCGCCCAAGGTGCTTCGGTAGCCCCACCAGCCTTTTTTTCTAGCTCCTCCACCATCAGCCCGAGACGACTCCATGTCGGCCGCTTCTTTCATCTCGGTCGGGGGTAGGGCGTTCGTGGCGGACGTGGGCGACTTCGGGGACGTCATCCGCACGGACCTCCTGGGCCTCGACGAGGCTCCCGTCGTCAGCATGGACGACGGCACACTGAGGGGAGCCGTGGGCGCGGCTGCGAAGGAGAAGGTCATCAACGCGGAGACCGGCAAGGACGGGTTCGAAGCGCCTTACGAAGTGCCGCTCGACGTCCGCACCGTCGGCATCGCGCAGCTGACGGCTCACGGAGTCCCCCTCGAGACTCAGGCCGCCATGTTCGACAACTGGCGCACGAAGCTGACCGCCGGGCAGAAGCAGTCCTCCATGCAGGTGAGCGCGCGCCGAACGACCTCTGCCGCCCTCGCGGAGTGCCCTCGACCTGCGCCTGCAGCGCCGACCCGCTCACGTCGCCCTCTCTTCTCCCCCGCACGTCTGAGCTTCTCTGCAGGCGTGGGCGGCCGCGTCGCAAGGGTCGCCCGAGGAGGTGCAGGCGTTCCTGGAGGGCATGGTGGCGACGCTCCTCGCTCTCTGAGCATCTGCGCGCTCGTGGAGGAGGGGAGACGCGGAGCTGTACCTGCGGAGAAATCCCACGAAGTCGGGAAAAGTCAGCAGGTCCAGCATCCCGTCGTCCTCCGTCGCTCTGCAGAGGGAGTTGAACAGGCTCCACGCTGGCTCCTCCGAGTCGTACTGCCAGTCCCGCAGGAGGAGGGGCAGAGGGGCGCGGACCGACCGCACGTGGCCGCTCGCCATCCTGTCCACGGAGGGTACTACGGTCTGAGCGTTGAGCCGCATATTCGGACGCGATTGCAATGGTGCGACATAAAAGCCGATGACGAGGAAACGCAATATGACATTTTTGATTTCGAACTCTCCGGCTTCACTCTCGGCAATTGTCGCACTCCCCACCGCACCTCTGAGTCACAGCTCTTCACGCTTCGTCGGCCGGCACTCCTGATGACGCGGTGTGCATGAGTGCGTCGTCGTCGCCGCTCTCCGCATCGGCGTAGTCGTCCACGGTCCAGTCATCGCCACCCGCGCTGCCGCTCCTCTGCACTCGGTCCGTGACCGGTGTCGCGGAATCGGGGTCCGGGCCACTGGACTCGAGCCGGTGCCTCTGAGAGCTCGACGGGCCGTCAGAGTCTTCGGAGTCCGGCGTTTGCGCAGGGCGCTTCCGCTGAGGGAGCAGCTCCAGCGCCTGATCGAACGCCCGCTGCGCGGTGCTCAGCTCTGCCGTGGCGGTGCGCTCCGCGCTGACCGCCTTGGCCAGCTCGCCCTGAAGCGCTCCCTCGTGCTGGTTCTGATTGCCCCGCCTGATCAGCAGCTTCTTGGCCTGGCTGTCCAGGAAGCCCTCGAGCGTTGGGCACTTCGCCTTGAGCGCCTGCATCTCCTCGAGCTGAGTCTGCTCGCGCTTCAGGCCGGCGGCCTCAGCTTCCGTGAGCGCCTGGTGGTGCTTCGCCTCCCCCTTCGCCAGCGCTCGTCCCGTGGCCTTGTCGTGAGCCGCACGAAGCGCCATCGCTGTGGACTTTACGGTGCCCACGAACGTCGCGTGCAGCACGTCCTCTCGCACCTCGCAGTCGGCCTTCTCTCGTTCGACGGCCTCGTTGACGGTCGCCTCGCAGCTCGTCTTGCACTCCGCCCGGGCCTGCTCCACGGCCTCGCGGACGGCGAGCTCTCGCTCCGCCTTGGCCTGCTGGACGGTCGCCTCGCGTTCCGTCTCGCACTCAGCCCGAGCCTGCTCCGTGGCCTGACTGACGGCGGCCTCGCGCTCCGCCCCAGCCTGCTCCACTGCCTGACTGACGGCAGCCTCCCGCTCCGCTCGAGCCTGCTCCGTGGCCTGACTGACGGCAGCCTCCCGCTCCGCCTGCGCGCGCTCCACGGCCTGCCTGATGGCCGCCTCGCACTTCGCATCCGCTGCCGCGAGCTCGACCGTCATGTCCCGCCTGAATTTGGCGACTGCTTGCGCCATGAACGGCTCCGTCCCCTCCACCTCCATGGCGTCTTGTCCCGTCATTGCCGCGTAAGCCGCCTTGGCGTCCTGAAGCCTGGCGATGGCCAGGGCGACCAGGTCGACGCCGCTGTCCCGAGCGCCGTCCAGGTGGTGCCCGTCGTCGATCTGCTCCTGGCCCAGCGAGGAGACGTCCCAGGCCAGGGCCTGCCTGAGGGCCTCGGCCGCGCCGCGCACCCGACCCTGCAGCTCCGCCACCCTCAGCTTCGCGAGGTGCAGCGCCCCTCCGGCCTCGTTCCGCTCCTGCTCGACTCGGAGGATCTGCTCGTGCTGGGTGGCGAGCGCCGCCTTCGCCCTCTCCGAGAGCGTGCCCCCGCCCGGCCCCGCGTACTTCTCGAGCTCCGCCGTCAGGTCCGACGCGAGCGACGCCGCCGCCTGCAGGCGCTGCAACGTCTGGCTCATCAGAGTCCTCGGACCCCTCTGAGACGTAGTCTCGCTGTCTCCCGTGTCCATGCTCACGTCAGCAGGCCCGTCCTCGCTCACCAACGCATCGAAGTCGGGCTCCGACGAATCGCCAAGGTCGAGGTGGGCGGTGCCAGGGTTCAGGGCGGCTTCGAGGGAGGAGTTGATGGCCAGGAGCTTGTTGCGGGCCGCTGCGGCGCGTCCCCTGCAGTCCCCCAGCACCTCCAGCGAGGTTCGCCCGCTCGTCGCCACCCGCTGCTCCCCGGCCATGCCCGCCACCTGCTCTGTCAGCAGCTCCTTCTCTCCCAGGCAGGCGTTCAGCTCCTGAACCAGTCCGTCGGTCTCCTCCGCCAGGTCAGCGGAGGTCTGAGCGTTCAGCGCGCGGCGTCCCAGCGCCTCCCTCCACCGAACCATATCCGCGGCGCTGGCCTGGCCGCAGTCGGTGACCGTCTGCTTCGTCGTGCGCAGCTCGGTGGCGAGCGCGGAGACGATGCCGTGGAGTGACGCGCCGGCCGCCGCGGCAGGGGCGCCCATCGTGGCGATCCCTCGCAAGGCGTCCACCAGACTCGGCAGAGTCGGCCTGTCGCCGGTGCTGCCCCCGCCCTCAGGTCCGCTCTCACCCTCGGGCTGGCTCAGCTCACGCCGTACGGCCTCCAGCATCGCCACCGCACCCTCGTGGTCGAGCGCCCCGTCGGCCTCCTCCGATCCGAGGGCGTGCCGCAGGGCGGCCCACAGGGCGGCGCCCTCGGCTCTCGCCCTGATCGCCTGCTGCAGTAAGAAGTGGACCTCCTGGCCCAGGTACTCGACGTACAGTTGCGGTGGCGCCTCCATCGGCATGGTGGCGCCCGCGTTCCCCAGCAACGCAGCCGCGCGCCACACGCCGGTGCGGAGGTCCGTCAGCGCGGCGCCTGAGATGGTGATGCCATCGGCGGGGGAGGCCAGAGCTGCGGCAGCAGTCGCAGGGTGGGTCGGCGCCGCCTCGCCCGCACGAGCGACCCCAGCCCCGAGGGCGAAAGCGCCGTTGTCTCCCCCTTGGAGCTCCCCGGGCTCCGCGAAGTCCACCTCCCCGCTGTTGCGGAGGAGCTCGCGGTCCGACGGATGCGGGCGGTGCACGGTGTCGTCCAGCTGATGCTCCTGCTTGCGCTTCACGCCTCCGCGCTCTTGGCCCTCCGAGTCATCCGCAGCGCCCGCGATGGCCGCCGCCGTGCGAGCTCTGCACAGCGCCCGGATGTAGGCGTCCATGGCCCCCGACGACAGCAGGTCCAGACCTCTTTGCAGCTCAGGGCTGTCCAGCCGGATGCGCTCCGTCACAGCGCGCATCATGGGCCCGTCGCAACGCTGAGTGGCCAGCTCCTGCGCCGCGGCGTCCGTCCTGTCTTCGCTGTCGACGTCCCCGTGGATGGAGACGATGCCGTGCAGCGCCGCCAGCCCCTGTGCCATGGCCATCTGCACGTCCGTCCGCATCTGCTGCACGCACTGCTCCGCGGCCGGGCCGTCAGGGGCCGCCCCCCCGACGGCACGGCACAGTCCCTGCACGGCCTGCGCGATCGTGTCCGCTCCGGCGCCGCTCGCCGCCTGCAGGGCCGCCTCGAGCTGCTGCCGCGAGTCTTGCGTCAGCCCGCACGGGTTCCCCACGGCCGCGACGATCAGCTTCAGCACCTGCCCTGCAGGGGACGGGATCGCTTCGCCAGACGCAGCGACGCAGTCGTACGCTGCCCGCACGACCCTCTCGAGCGCCCTCTTCGAGGAAGCAGTGCACACAGCCGAGTTCCGCGCCATCTGCATCCTCGCCCTCACCGGAACTCCGTCCGCAGCGGTCCCTCCGCGGATGGCCTCCTCCAGCGACTCCGCCTCCTCCGCCATGTGGCCCACGTGCTGAGCCAGCCGCTGCGCGGATGCCAGCCCGGCCTCGCCGACCTGCGCCGCGCGCTCCGCCAGCTCACTCACCATCCCCAGAGCGGCTCGCCGGATGGCCTCCGCGGCTTCCATGGGAGGGGTGTCGGCCCGCAGAGGCGGCGCCGTGGGGAGCATGGCCACCGCAGTCCACTTGCCGACGGCCTCCGCCGCCTTCTCCTCCGTGGCGGGCCTGCCCGTCAGCGCTGCCGCCGCAGTGAACTGCCTGACGGCGGTCTCCCCGAACGCAGTGTTGACGGCCCTCGTCATGTCGTCCACGTCGGGCGCAGCCTGGCCGTGATCGAGATCGTGTTGGTAGTAGCCCTCGCGCAGCAGCAGGTCCTCGGACGCCACGGTCAGCCTGGCCAGCGCCTCGGAGGTGCGCAGCATGCGACCGGCGACGGCGCTGAAGCGCTGGGACGGAGTCCTCAGGGCGTTGGCCTGAGCTCCCGGCAGCAGGGCTGCCATCATGTCTTCCGCCTCCTGGCGGCCCCGAGCCGTCTCCGACGTGACTCCCACCAGCTGGTCCAGCCTCATGAGCTCAGGCCTGGACAGCGCCTCCGCCCACACTCTCAGCACGTGCTCGCACGGATCCCTGCGCCGCCTCTGGCTGCGGCCCTCGGGCTTCGCATCCGACTCGGCGTCCGGAGCGAGGCGCTTCTTCCCGCTCTCCGGCTTCTTCTCCTCCTCGTCCATGGCCTCGGGCTTCAGGTGCTCGAATCCCAGCGCGAAGCGGCAGAGGATCCTGATCACCTCCATCACGAACGGCAGCACGACGCGCGAGAGCACGAAGTGCCCGGGCATGTCTCCGCAGTGCTGCTCAAGGAACCTCCTGGTCTCGGGCGTCCCGCATCCCGACGCGATTGCGCGACCCAGGGCCTCCACCGTGAACTCCTCGTCCCGCGCGACGCGGGCGGCCAGCCGCCACTCCTCCGTGGCGCCGTGCACGCCGTTCACCAGCGTCACCGCGAGGTGGTCCCGGGCCTGTGCTGCGAAGGCACCGAGCTCGGGCCAGGCAGCCACGAGACCGGATATGGCTTCGCACAGATTCACCAACGAAGCCGGCAGATCGGCAAACTCAGCGAGCCCGCCGAGCGCGTCCAGAAGCGCCTCCTGCGATGCGCGCGTGAAAGGCGACGCCATGCCTCCGGAGAACACTATCAGAGACTGCACCGCAGGGTTCCTCCGCACCGAGAGCTCCCTGTTGCGTACGCAGTCGTACTCCGCGCCCACGGCAGCCTGCAGGCCCACGAGCTGGTCGGCCCTCTCGACGATGAGCGTCGCGGCCTCGGCGACAGTGAGATCCACTGGCACCTGCAGCGGGATGCCCAGTCGGGCCCTCAGATCCCTGCCCAGACCCGCCCAGGTTCTCGCAGCCGCCGCAAGGGAAGCCGCGGAAGCGTCTGCGAACGACTCGAACGAGGCGTCCCACATGCGAGAGTAGAAGCTGAAGGCGGACCGCCCCCCTCTGCTCGCGACGAGGGCCTCGAGGGCGCCCGCGAGCTGATTCCGCACGGGCTGCGGCGCAGCCTGAAGCAGACCCGCGCGCACCTCCCTCTCCAGCGCCTCCGGCTCCTCGCCCTGAGCCATGCGACTCGTCATGAAGGCCGACGCGAAACGAGCTACCGAGCCGTCGTCGACTTCGCCTCCGACCTCCAGGCGCTGGCCCTCCACCTGCAGTACCGCGGTCCTGAGGATCTGATCCGCCCTGTGCCAGCGCTGAGCCCTCGCCACGGCGGGGGTGCGTATCTCAGGCAGGCCCCTGCCCTCCGCGAACGCGGGATCCCTCGCCCTGGAGTCCAGGTCGTGAAAGCTCACCACGGCGTTGAGCTCGGAGTGGGTGCGGTGCCAGTCTTCGACGGCCGACACGAGCTTCTCGGCGGTCATGCCCCCGGCGCCGTCCCCTGCCATTCGCCGGACTGCGTCCTCGAGGGGTGCAGGCACCGGAGGCAGGGGCTGCGGCGGAGGTCCGTCTCCCCTGATGGCCGCCTGCAGCAGTTGCGCCAGCATGCCCTGCAGCTGGCCGGCGTGCGCCGTCATCTGCTGAAGCAGGACCTGCCGGGGCGCATCGCCTGCCACCAGCGTCTCCACCAGGGCCGCGTTGTTATCGGCGACGGCCAGCACCGCCGCCCGCAGCGCGTCCACCTGCGCAGTCAGCGCAGCCGCTCTGTCTGCGCCGGCCCCCTCGTTTCGCAGCCCCCCCTCGACGACGTCCCGCTTGAGGGTGTCGATGAGCGCCTCCGCCGCGAGCAGCCTGCGCTCCAAGCCCTCCGCGGCTGCCTCCGCGGCGGATGCTCTCCTCAGAGCATCCCTCGCCACGTCCTGCCCCCCGTCGGCGCCGCGGCCCAGGCAATCTTCCAGGCGACGCTGCGCCGCCGCGACCTTCTCCTCCGCGCTGGCCGCGGCGCTCACAGCTTGCGCCAGCTGCGCCGCTGTGGGACGCGCTTCGCACTCGCCCAGACGCGCACTGCAGGCGTCGAGAACGAGCTGCAGTGCGTCGGCCCGCGCCTTGAAGGCCGCGGACTGCTGGATGACGTCGGCGAGCTTCTGCTCGGCGCTCGCCGCCCGGGCCTCCGCGGCGTCCGCCGCCTTCGCGCGGGCCTCGAACTCGCCGCAAGCTCTGGCGCTCTCGCTCTCCCTCTCCAGGCCCTGTAGGACGCGACCTCGCTCCGCCTCCGCCGCTTCGCGCGCCTCCTTCATGCCCTCCTCCGCCATGTGCCGCTCCCTGTCGAGGTCCGCCTGCACTCGCTCCAGCACGGCTTTCGGCACGTACCTCTCCAGCAGCTGATCCGTTCGCTGCTCGAGGCTGTCGCTGAGGGCCCTCACGATCTCCAACTGCGTGCGCAGAGCCCTCTCCGTCGCCGACGAGTCTCCCGAGCCGCCCCCGCCCCCGCCGTCACCCCTCCCCCGAGCGCTCGCCGCTTGCAGCTCCGCCCGCAGCGTGGCGTTGTCGGCGCCCAACGCCTTCATGGCCGCCTCGCACTTCTCGCTCCTCCCCCGGAGCTCAGCATTCAGTGCCTCCAGATCCGCAATCGAATCCCTGTGCGACTGCAACTCATCGCCCATCGACTTCATCCCGGCGTCCTTCTCGTCCAGCGACGTCTCCGCCGTCGCCCGAGCTTCCGCGAGCTCGGCGACCTTCAAGTCGAGTGCCGCCGTCAGCTCGCGCACCTTGCCCTCAAGGGCCTCCGTCCTCGCCGCAGGCTCTCGCTTCGTCCCCCCACGCCCGTCAGCCCTCGACGCCAGCTCTTCGTCCAGGTCGGCGATGATCAGGGCGGCATTGGCGAGCCGGACGCGGGTCGCCTCGTGCTCCCTGATGCAGTCCTCGAGCTGCCTCTGCAGGTCCGCCGACCTCTTGGCGGCGGTCTTGGCTCTGGAGTACTTGCGCTGCAGCTGATCGGCCCGGTACTGCGAGGACAGGGCGTCGCCCTGCGACCCTCGCTGAGCCTTCAGGGACCTCGTGAGGTCAGAGACCTCCCGGACGAGGCTGCTCGCGCGCCTGCGTGAGCGTGACAGATCCTGTTCCAGGGTCTCAATGCGCGAGATGAAGAGCCTGTTGCCCATCTCGGACGGGGCCACCCCCTCCCAGTCATCTCCCGACGAGGGGATCACATACGCCGAGCTCATGCAGGCGCAGGACAAGGGAGACTCGTGAAGCAAGATCGCAGCAACATTTTTTTCGCGTTTCATTCGAGAAGAAGTGACCCCACCTAACCCCAAAAGCGCTCGAGAGGCGCGTCCGCACGGCGCTTCTTCGGCTGCCCGGCGGGGGGCGTGGCCGACGGCAGCCTCGCCGAAGGCATCGCAAGCGCCGGCGCCGCCACGCCCAGCGCCGCGTACACTGTGGCCTGCTTGCGATACACGTTGCCCAGCAGTCTCCTGAGCTCTTTAGCTCCGCCGGCGATGAAGGGCGCCATCATCTCCACCAGGGGCCTGACGAGCTGGTTGTCGAAGTAGAAGTCGAGGTCCAGCTGCTCCGGCGTGACGTCCTCGGGGCGGCGAGACCGCGCGTGCACGTCGCCGCCTCCCTTGACTACGACGTACGAGACCTTGGCGCCGAGCACGGGCACCTCGACGGTCACGTCCCGGGCCGCCATGTCGCGGATGCGGCGAGCGAGGGCGACGTGAGGCGAGATGACCTTTGGCTCGAAGCTGTGCAGTTCCTTGCTGATGACAAAGTCCGTCATCGGCAGGCGCAGTCCCCGCATGTCGCGGAGAGCCTGCAGCACGTGCTGCACGGCGCCGTGGGGGTCGTTGTCGCCGATGCTGAGCGTCAGCACCCTGCTGCAGAGCCTCTTGACGAGTGCGCTGCCGTCGTTGCGCACAGCCGTCACCCCCTTCATCTTCATCTTCCCGCCCGGCCAGAGCTTGGCAGCGTAGCGCTTCTTCTTGTAGAACGCCGAGGGGTACATGACCCCCTCGAGCTCCAGCTCCAGGGGCTCGGGCAGCCGGGCGGAGACGTCGTCGGCGATCGCGGCCGCCTTCTCGAACACGTACGCCATGCGCGCCGACTTCCACTCCTCGGTCACCTCGCCGCTCGGCGGCACCTTCGGTCCCTCGCCCTCCGGCAGCAGAATCATGACCGAGTCTGCGGCGAACGAGAGGAGAAGGAGACCGGCGGTGAGTCAGCGCTGCCCCCGGCGTGAACGCAAAGCAGTCGGCGCAGAGCAGTCGTCGCGGCGGTGGGGGTTTCGACTGACCTGTGTCTCCGGCGATGACCCTTGCCCCGAAGTCTCTCTCGACCGCGGTCTGGGTGAACTCCAGCGAGCGGCGGCCCATCAGGGTGGTGACCGCCGCCAGCTCCGGCAGCGGCAGGAAGCCCTTGGAAGCGCCGAGGATGCCGTACGTCGAGTTTGCGGCCACCTTCTTGGCCTTCTGCCGGCAGTCGAGGATGTCGCGCCGGAGAGGGTCCGTCTCCGTCTTCAGCTGAGCCCTGACCAGGGCCCGCTCCCTCAGCAGCTTCTCCAGGACGATGGTGAGCTTGGGGGGAGGCGCGTTCGGGTCGCTCGGCTTGGCCAGCGTGACCACGGTGCCGTTGCCGAGGTCGTATTCCGTGGTGACGACGCCAGGGCGAGCCGCCGCGGCGACCTCCGCGGCCACCCCCCTCCTCACGAGGCGAGAGGGGCAGATGTCGTAGGCCCTCATCAGCGACGGGTACAGGCTGGCGAAGTCCAGCAGCGCGACCTGGTCGAGGGGCCCGCCGTAGAAGCCGACCGCCGGGTCGATGACGGTCGCCCCCTGGTAGCTGGCGGAGCCCTCCGGCAGCGGAGGCGGGGGGTTCCAGACGTACTCGCCGTGCAGCTCCGCCTGGATGAGGGAGACCACCTTGCACTGCCGCCCCGTGTCGAGGATGGTGCTCGCCGTGACGGCGCAGGCCGCCGCCTCCTCGAACACGCTCACCGTAGTGCTCCAGACCTCGTTCAGCTGCAGGCAGACGTAGCCGTCGATGCAGCAGTAGCGGGCGATGACGCCCCTCTCCGCCGGAGTGCCCTCCGGCCCGAAGGCGTGCAGGATCTGGCCGAAGTGGACGTCGTCCTTCCCCCCGCCGCAGTACTTCTCTCCGAGGACGCCCATGCGGTAGGAAGGCTCCCCGGGAAGGGTGCTCTTCGCGAAGGCGTACAGGTCGAGGTTCAGCCTGCGACGAGAGACGTGGGGGGGAAGGAGTCAGTCGCGAGAGCCGAAAGAAGTAGCGGCTCCCGAAGCTCGGCGAGAGGCATGCGCAGAGCTCCCCCGGCTCACCTGCCCGGCACGTTCCACAGCGTCCTCGCGTTGGTGCCCAGCGCCGCGTTCGTCAGCTCCGAGTCCTTGAAGAACGCCTTGACGCCGGGGATGCGGGCGATGCTCTGGAAGCCCGTCATGTCCTTGTACATGGACATGCGGGTGCGGATGAAGCCGTTGTCAAAGCAGGAGCCGTTGAACTGCAGCAGCACGTCCGGGTCGTGCCGGGAGATGAGGGCGCTCATCCGCAGCAGCAGAGCCTTCTCGTCCGCCAGCACCTCCACGGGCGTGCCGTCCACGGAGTCCGTGGGCTGCGTGCACAGGACGACGGTTCGAGGGTCCAGAGGAGGCATCACGCGCCTCGCCGCCTGGCCCTCCCCTCCGGCCTCCTCGAGGCGTTTGATCGCGTCCTGCACCGAGCCATCCGAGGTCGACCAGAAGATCAGGCAGACCTGGTGGATGCGACACTTCTGGGGGTCCAGTCCCGACGTCTCCAGGTCGTACGCCATGTAGAGCAGAGGCGGAGGCGCGCACTCGTCGGAGATGGGCACCAGGTCCCTGGTGTTCGGCGACCCCAGACCCGGCCATTCGAACCACGCGCCGCAGCGCAGGCCGGTCTCGTGCATGAACTTGTTGGCCGGCCTGACGTCCGTCTCGAGCAGGCGCGCCGAGACCCCCGGGCGAGCGCTGCTGAGCTGCAGCAGCGAGGTGTCCCGCGAGCAAACGAAGACCGGCCAGGTCTTGAACCGGAGCTGAGCGTAGTCGGCGACCTGCAGATCCGTGAAGCCGACGAACTGGCGCCGGCGCACCACCCTCGCGCTCACACAGCCCGACGTCTTGAGAGAGTCGGCCAGCTTCGCCGCGAAGCCGGGACTGTCGTGGGGAAGCCGCTTCGCCATCGCCCAAGGTCGCCAGTCAGGGACCTGGATGACGGCGCGCCGCCCATCCTCGCCCTTCCCCACAAGCCAAATGATGCGCTTCGGCTGGTCCTGCTGCCACCACTCCGCGCTCGAGTCGAATGCGGGATTGGGCTCGAAGCCGACGTGAAGCAGGAACACCTTGCGGGTCATGACGAGCGGAAGTGAGAGTGGTGACCGTGAGGAAAGCAACAAAATGCAGGGACGGGGCGAGGCGAGTCGAGTCGCGCCGACCCGGTCCGCATTCCGCCTTCGATCGCCCCGCCGCCGTTGACGAAGCTTCGAAGCATCAGAACGAGTTCAGCAGTAAAAGAGGTTGCCGGCTCGCACCGTCATCGAGTTCTCGTCGTCAGGCGAGGCACCGGCGCAAAACGCCGAGCGCGCCGAAGTCTGTGACTGCACCGCCGGCGACATGAACTGCTGCAATACCTCGGCGATGAAGCGACGCAAGCCACCGCTCCGACCTTGTCATCGTGTGCATGCAATGGATGCGGTCAGTGCGCTGAGGGAACAAGCAGATTACAGAGCAGCAGCCGCAATCAAGGCACAAGACAAGGCGCACACTCGGCTTCCCGTAGATTGAAAGGAGGTATATTGACTGGAGCTAGTTTGTTTGTCGCCGACCCGGCGAGGCTGCAGCTTGTGCGCCACTCAATTGGAAACAAGGTCTAACTTGCTACGGTCGGCGGAAGGCCTGGCCGAGCGCAAGGGGGAGGCACGGGTGACAAGCGGCGCAAGGACGTACGCCCCTAAACCTCCACCATCCCCTCAAAGCTGTTGGCGCCGTAGCCGTCAGCGCCGGAGAAGGTCAGCTCGACCTTCCCCGTGGCGCCGGCGCAAGCTGCTGTGCCTCCGGCGGTCGTCGGATACGCCACCTGACCCATCAGAGCATCGAAAGAGCAGGGCGCAGGGATCCACAGCCCGTCTGTGCGTTCGGCGACCGAAGTAGATAGCGACAACGGCGCCGCTTGCTGGCGCACTTGCCCGACTCCCTGGAGCTGAGCCTGCAGCCGCATATTCGCCGTCTGCGCCTCGAAAAGGGCCTGACTCGTACACGCCACAGTCGACCTCAGCTGAGAGTTCTCGACGGCAAGACGCTGACATTGAGCCGTAATGTCGGCGAGGGGATCGCGGACAGCCGGAGGAAGCAGGCAGTCGCCGGCGCCGGGGGACGGGATATCCACCCAGGATCGCGGCGGACTTGAGGTCTTCGAGAGCTGGACGCGAAAGCACTCCGCGCCGCCCATGTCCCTCGGGTTCCAGTAGCGGATGATGCTGTCAACGGGAACGACGCCGAGAAGACCCGTCGCCAGCTCCGTCGCACTGGCGAGCCGTATGCCGGTGTTCTGGTTGTGTGCAAACACTCCCACCTCGTACTCCGTCAGCAGCTTGACCTTGATCTCGTCGCATCCGGAGAACTGTGCTGCGAAGCCACTATGCAGCCGCTCCGCCGTCCCGAGCGGGCACATGACAGGCTGGCGCGAGGTGAGAATGAAGCCAGCCTTGCGGGACTTGGAGCGCGGGCCCCATACCTCCACCAGCCCGTGCAGCTGCTGCGAAAGCATGACGTTCTGGTCCTGCATCTTGACTTGTTTTGTGCTGTGAGGATCTGTATTGTGAGTGAAGAAGTGCTACCAGTCAGTCTGCTGACGGAATGCGCCCTCGGAAATTGTGCAACTTCAAAACGGGAATGCGGTCGGGACGGAATGTGTGGCCCCGACCGAAGGTTCTGGATGCATGAAGAGGCAGCCCCCGGCGATGCGATGCGTCCCGCGCATGGTTCATGCATCCCACAGCCGTGACGCCAAAGGTGATCGAGGCAAGTACAACGTGCACCGCAATGCCATTGTGTCGCCGGCGACATCACGGTGGCGGCTGCGGGCGCCGACCGCGCGCCAAGCTGAAATATCACGTCACGACTTCACTTCCGACGTTTCCAAGACACGCACGTTCGAGCACTCAAGTCTCGACGATTCAATGTGATGCAGGCTCGGCGTGAGCGCGGGTCGGCGTCAAGCCGATCTCTCAGTTTACGCCGAGCCGGCGACTTGGCGACCAAACCGGCGCCGACTTACACGTGCGATCATGACGCCAACGGAAGCACACGCATGCACCAAGTGAGGATTCTAGGTACATCACCTGCTCATGCAAAGTCACATGTCGGCGTGATGAGGATGCGGCAACCCGAACGAGTGCGCACACGGAGGAGAGGCAGGCAAGCAGGCAGCACTTGAAGAGCAGTGACAAACACACACGGGGGCATTCGGACGTTTGTGTTTTTCATTCGGCGTTCTGTGGCTCTGGTGCGTTCCCTGTGGCACTCTTTCTACACAACTTGTGGCGACTGACCCTCCTCCCACAAAACGGGGCACTGACAAAAAGGTACTGCGCCGTGTCGCCAAGGCGACGCTCGGCTGCAGCACACTGTCAAAACGTGCGAATACTGCAAAAGAAACACTTTGACTCGGCGCATCGGCTGCAAAATCGAAAAGACAAGACGACGCATGTATCGACTGCGGCGGCGGGGCGCTACGCGCGCGGCCAGCGGCAAACAGCGGAGACTGCGTCGTCCTTACGGGGGGCGGTGGGCGGCGAGGGGGGCAACACATGGTGGCCTTCCCTCAGCCATTTACGGGTCCGGTACTGAAGAAGCACGAGCGCTGCTGCGACTGGCGCTACACTCCTTACACGGCATGCGGATTCGCACACAGAGATGCCAGCAGATGAAAAATGGGTCGAGCTGCGGGGGAACACCCCTCGTCCCGCGCGTACTCACGGGATTCTAGAAACAAGGCAGAGCTGCTGTGACTCAAAGGCATACTGCTGCGAGCCTGCCGCGCCGTCAGACGGCGCCTAGTGAAGGCACATGTGGTAGACTCCCTCCAGCGCTTTGAGTTTGGCAAGTTTGGCAGAGTCCTCCCTCCGGTCGCGGATGAACGCCGCCGTGGTCGCAGGGGAGAGAGGTTCGGGGGATGGCCGCATGTTGAGCGGCGACACTCGCAGCTCCATCAGGCCGGCCTGATCTCCGGCATTTGACGATGGCGCCGGGGATCTCGCGGTGAAGTCCCCGGCGGGGCTCGGCGCCGCCAGCATGCTGAACGAGTCCATGCTGTCGGCGGTGCCGCAGGCCGAGCCCCTGAACATATCCAGGCAGTCGCGGATGTCCCGCTCGCCAGAGGAGGAAATTGACCCGAAAAACGCGTGCATCGGGGACTCGTCCATCCGGGGCTCGTCGATGACCAGCTGCGGCGGGGCCGAGTAGGAGGGCAAGCTCGGAGCCTCGCCGACAGGGTTGTGCTGAGCGATGAAGTACCGTTCCACCGGCATGCCCGGATCTGCGCACGAGTCGGCGTACGCGGTGCTGTCCATACTTCCGGCGGCCAGATTGGTCGCGATCGCCGACGGCATGAAGCCGGCGTAGTCGCCAGACATCGGCGCCGCACCGGACAGGGCGAAGCTTCTGCTTTGGCGCTGGTACGCATTCGCTCTGGCCGCGCAAGCCGCCATTGAGAGTTCAGCTTGCACGGCCTGCGCCTGGCTCGGCGGGCAGAACAGAGCTAACGAGTGCCAGGCACGCGCAGGAAGTGGCTGAATCTGCGGTTGGAAGCTGAACACGCCAGCAGAGGGCGAGGACTCCATCAGCTGCTCCATGAACGTCGGGTCAGAGTGCTCCATGCTGCTGCAACAGCTGTCCTGCCCTAGCTGTGTGGCAGGCGAAGACAGGCGGGTCGGAATGCTTGTGAGGGTCAGATTCTGCAGCAGCAGGATCCAGGATTGCATCACTGACTGGCATCGCTGCAGCAGGACGGGAACTGATCGGACCGCTGCTGCAGTACAGTGGTGTGCTGCGGTACAGTGGTGTGGTGTAATGGCAGTGTCCACAGCACTGGCGGGCACCGCCAGTGCGCACGCAGAGGATTTGCCCTACCTGAAAGTTTTGAAAGTTTTCAGAGGGTTGGGGCCTGACTCAGCAGAAGCAGCAAGCAGTGCCACGCATGCAAGACGCACTGACACTGACCTTCTTGTCAATGAACACGCTCCCCGCTCCTGGCTGCTGGTTGCGCTTGTATGTGTGGCGAGGAGTGTAGCCTGCTGGGATTTAAGTAACGACCGGTGGCCAGGAAAACCCATTCCCCATGAACTCTGGAAAATGCCCCTTCAGCCCCTTTGCAGCTTCACCACTTTGGAATTCAGGATGCAGAATGCGATTGAAGAGGCTGAAAGGGTGCGTCAGAGCACCCTGACGACGGACCGCCACCCATGGACTAGCCAGCACCTTGGCTCCTGCACGCGCAGGTCCAGACCATCGACCCGCTCCCCGCTGTGGCCCCGCTTGTGCCCTTTCAACTCCGCTGCTCGGTTGAGCGCGTGAACAGAGGTCGGAATGCGCTGCCTGCGGGTCCCCACGCGCTCGCTGCCTGCTCTTTCTGCAGGTGCTGCTGATACTGCTGCTGGTTCTGAAGTGCTTGACCAGCTGCTCTGGACTGTAGTGAGCTCCTACCTGCACCGGGCGACACCCTGCGCCTCCTGGAGCTCTGCAGGCCGGGACGGACCTGTCAGATTTTTCCACTTGTTCCAGAAAAAGTAGAGAATTGAGTCTGCGGCGGGCTTGCGCGCCGGCGCCAGCTCGGCGCCGCGATGGGCATCAAATGAAAAATATGTAGAGCGCAGAGTACCCCTGGCCACGATGACTACAGTGCTCGCCGGGGCTGTGCTCGGCACGGCACTCTTCCGCGTGCTCAGCGCTTCCAGCGCGCCCAGGTACGATGAGGAAGGCGACCAGGACGACCTCGAGGCGCTGGGAGCGGCGAACGCGGTGGAAGCCGAGGAGCTACTGCAGGAGCCCGCCATGCAGCAACAGACGGCTGCGGACGCCCGAGCGCAAGCGGACCTCCAGACATCATCGGCAGCCGCAGAGCCCGCCCCGGCCCTGGCGAGAGTGCCCGCGCTGCTTCCCTCCGGCACCGGATGGGAGCCGCCGGCGATGCTGGCCCCGATCACCGACATCGACAACGAGTACCAGGACTTCATGGGGGCGCTAATGCAGGCAGAGCGCGAGCGCACTCAGGACATGCGGGACAGGCTGACGCGCATGCAGGATGCTGCGAAGACGAGCGAGTTCGAGCGGCAGCGCCAGATCTTCGAAGCGCCGCCGGCTGCGAACCGCGAGCCGCCCGCATGCGAGACTCCGGGCGTCAGGGGGCCGGGCTGGCTGACGCAAGTCGGCCCCAGGCCGGCGAAGGCGTCAGGCACAGTGAAGCAGATGCCGTCGAGAGAGGACGTGGAAAACTCGGCGCAGCTCGCACGACGCCGGGCCATCGTCGACGCCGAGGTGGCCTCGGGCGCCGCTGGCACTTCACGTTTCATGAACAAGGAACGGCCCGAGCATCAGGAGTGGACGGCGACGGGACTCAATCGGAACGCGCAGCCCGGAAGGGATGACTTCCTGCTGGTGCGAGAGGGGGGCATGCAGGTGCCGATCACGGCCCGGGGCCGCAGCGACCGGACCGGCGCGGCGTGGCACGAGGCGGGACCCGACGACCACGCCAGGAGGTCGGAAGGGCTGCAGTACCCCGGCCCGCCAGGGCCGGGTGCCGCAATGATGGCGCTGGCCGGCATCGCCAGGTCGGAGGCAGCCACCGGCGCTCGACGCTCCGCCTCGATGACCGGCGAGGTCGCCGGTGGACGGAGGGCGCTCGGCGCAGGATCGGTCAGCGGCGCCGTCAGACAGGTGCCGCACGCGAAGGTAGACACGCACATGATCGAGAGGGGCACAGCACAAATGTCTTTGGGATCGGCGCGCGCTTCGAATCCTCATCTGCGCCAGAGAGCGGAAACGGGAGTCGGCGCCGGGCCAATCGGCTCGGTTCGACGAGGAGCCCTCGGCGCCGCTTCGGCTCGTGACGCCGGGCTCGCCGGTCGTGACGACGCCGGCATGGGCGCGCTCCAATCCGCAGCTGGCTGGAGGTCGGGCGGAACCGGCGGCGCTGCCAGCAGAGACGGACACATCGCGGGGCGCGACGACGTCGGCGTCAGGATCCGCGATCCCGGCGCGACGTGGGCGCCGCCATCGACCGCCGGTCCTGCGTGGTCCTCCGAGCTTCGGACCGCGGAGAACTCGCTGCCAGTGACCGATCCGCGCAGCGTCTCCAATTCCGTCGCGCAGTCCGCAGGCTTCGTCTCGCGGCAATACGCCTTCACGGGGTCGAAGGAGCGGCTGGCAGAGGGCGCAGCGGCGATGCGCATGCAGGGAGGGGTCAAGGCTGCCATCGCTGCAGCGCCGATGGAAGGGGCGGCGCTCCGGCAGAGGGCCAACGCTCCGCAGGGGTACGCCCACCTGACCGGCGCCTCTGCGAACGCTGCCGGCGGCGGCTGCGGCACCTCCGCCTCGGCGCCTCCCTCCCAGACTCAGGACCTGCGGCAGAGCGTTCGGGGAGACGCGCTTCACGAGGTGGGAGCCAGGGCTCAGGTGGGGTCTGCTCCCGCGGTCGTGAGCGGCATGCGCACAGATCTGGGCCTGAAGGAGGAGGCGGCAGCGGCGGACAGGGACCACGCTACGGTGGGTGCAGTGCTGCGCCAGCGCCGGTGGCGTCACGTTCCCGGAGCGGTCGCCTTCTCCGAATGAGCAGTGGCGACGGAATGCGGGCGCGTTCCGCGGGGCTCGGCGGGCGGAGGCGCGAAAAAGTATTGTGAAGGGCCAGCACAACACATGAGCACCACAACCCCTCCCGCCGCGGCCTCGACCACGACCTACCTCATATCGCTCAGGGCCGTACTGGTGATCGCCGCGGTGGCATTCGGAGCCGGTGCTGCGGCCGGCGCGTACGCCCTTCACGAAATCGGGCAGAAGCCTCGGTCGAGGAAGCGGGTGTCGTTCGAGGAGCCCGAGATCGTCGACGGCGTGGAGGGAGAGCTCAAGCCGGGCGCGGAAAGAAAGCCGCTGCCGCGAGGGGGCGGCGCGTCGAAGCCTCAGGGCGCCGGACGGCGATGGACCCCTCTGTACTGAGCCGCGTGCTGCGGCTCTTCGACGGCGTGGACTCGGTCGGACTGGAGGTCAAGGGCACGCTGCACTGCGCGAGCGTAGGAGGGCGGGGCATCGAGCGCCGGCCCTTCGAGCGTCTGCACGAGAGGCTGGCGGCGGGAGTGGGCTGGGCGAGCGTGGACCCCAGCTGGACGCGCAGGGTGACGTACCGCATGCGGGAGCAAGACGCACGGCTGTCGTACGAGGCGGAAGGAGACACGAGCTGCAGACGGCACGTCGTGCACGACCTGGCAGCAGTCACCTCGGGCGACCTCACCGCCGTCATCCGCAGGAGCTCGCGCCCGCAGGTCGTGCCGCCCCCCAAGGACTCGAGGTACAAGGACGTGAGGGTCGACATGACCAGGAGATTCCACAAGAGGTCGTCCGCCGTGCCTGGCTTCGCGTGGTGCTTCGAGCTGACCGTGAGGTGGCACGGAGTGTGCGTCCGCGACCTGGACTCGGCCCCCCCTCGATACCTGGCCTCAGTTGTGATGCAGAGGGAGTGGCTGGAGAGCGCGCCCGCGCCCGTCGTGCTGACGACGGAGGTCAGAATGTGGCTGGCTCAGAACATCCTGCTCAAGCTGCGGGACGCGGTCGTGCAGTCCGGGGAGGGGGACCTGACGCAATGCGCTGCGCGCTTGCACTGGAGCGCGGCGGGCGACGTCACGCCCGCCCCCCCCGACGACGCCGTCGAGGACGCCGTCGAGCTGGCGAGCGAATCGGACTGCGAGATGGCGCTGCAGCAGAGCGACGAGCCGGACGCGGCAGTCTGCGGCGAACAAGATGAATGAGAGAGAGAGGTCGCCACGTCGTCTGCATTCAATTTGTTGTCCGAGTCGCTCCGCGCTCTCTCTTCGTGCACTCGCTCGCTCGCCTCGTCGTCAGCGGTCCGCCGTCAGCTGCTGCTGCCGATGCTGCCGCTGTTGCCGCCGCTGCGCCTCGTCTTATTGCCTAGCTTGCGCTTCAAGTCTGCGAGCGGAGGGACAGAGCACCGACGTCAGGTGTGTCTGGCTGCTGACGCGGCGCTTGCGTGACGGTCGCGCAACGGATGCGGGTACTCACGGTGGCCGAGGACGTACGCCACCGCGAAAGACGCCGCAGTCATGTTGCAGCTCTTCAGGATCTGATGCGGCTTGGGGTCCGGCAAGGACCGGATCTCCTGCAACGCCTTCCTCTCCTCGCGGACGGACATGGTGGCGACAGCCGGCATCATCTTCTTCTTCTTGATCGGAGGACTGCCGCCCTCCCCGCGCCCCTCGAGGGACCCCCGTTTCTCCGCGCACTCGCAGCCTGAGCCCTCCTGCGCCCCGGGATCCGCCTCCCCTCGCTCGCCGCAGCCGGCGTAGAGCGTCCGCCTCCTGCGCTTCCCTGCCGACCGCACCGCGCTCGTGACGAGAAGAGCATCGCTCCAGGGGTCCGCGGGCGCCATGGGAGGGAGTTCACGTCACGGCGTCAACAAATTTTCTTTAGCACCACTCGCACGGCCTTCGCATGACGGAACGCAACGCCGCCGCCGCACGGCCCGCTACGGAGGCGGCCCGGAGCGAGAGGCTGAGGGAGCTGCTGACGGCGCTGGGGAGGGAGGGGGTGCCGCTCCGCGACGACAGCTCGCTCTGCCGTTGCTTCGTCGAGGGCACTCTCAGCCCCCCCATGGGAGCGGACGAGGTCGCACGCACGTGCGCCCTGCACCGCTTCCTGTACGAATGCACCGACTACGAGGCGAGATGTCGCCTCAACCTGCCGGTGATGGCCGCCAGCCTCGCGCCGTCGCTGGGATCGTGGGCGGCGGCGTGGTGCTACGTCAAGGCGAACGAGGCTCCGGCCATCAAGGCCGCTGCACTCGCCGCGGCGGGAGGGATCCCCGACACGTGGCCGTGGCTGTCGCACCACCGGAAGTGGCAACGGCGCGAGAGCGGGGAGGGGGGCGACTGAAGCCGCCAGGTTTTTCTCTCGCGGCAGGTAAGAAAGCGCAGAGATGGAGCGCATCCTGCACCCCCACTCCCTCGCGACGGACCAGCTGCTGCAGCGATTTCGCCCCGTCTACCACTTCGACAAGAGCGAGGGAGTGCGCCTCGCGGACCTGGGAGTATACGCCGCCGAGGGGCGCATCGAGGAGCGCAACGCGGTGACCGGAGTGCTCGTGGACATGCCGCAGAAGCGCCTCACACGGGCCGTTTACTTCAGCTTCTTCGGCAAGGACGCAGGGCTGCCGTGCCTGTGCGGGCTCGCGGGCGTGGGAGGCCACGACCTCGACCTCGAGGCCGTGGCGGTCGATTTCACGGACGACGACCAGGTGGTCGCCGTGGCGTACCTCCCGCACGGCTCCGCGGAGCACTTCCGAATCACCGACAGGGCCGACCTCAGCGTCGTGCTGGGGGGAAGGCGCAACAGGCCTGAGGTGTACGCATCCCGCGGCAAACACGCGCACTACCCTTGCCCCGGCACCGTCGTCCGGGCATTCGGATTCGCCTCCGATCACTGCGACCCGATGCCCGCGGAAGACGTCGCCATGACGATGGCCACCGATGCGATGGTCAGCGCCAAAAACATCGGGGGGCTGCGACCGGGCCTCTACAGGCGCGCCCTCGATGACATGAGCCAGCTGCCCGTGCTGCGGCTGGGGCAAGTTAAGACCTGGCGAGCGCACAAGCTGTGACGCGCATGAGATCCGAAGGAGGAGGTCGAGAGCGATTCGATTCATTCCGGCGTCACTCGCACCAGACCAGACACGCGGTGACGGTGCTGGCCGCGGCCGCCGACGTCAGCTTGCACGCCACCGTCATGGACATGCCCGGACTGAGGCGAATGTCCTGATCGGCGAGGTCGAGATACCGGTCGCCGCTGCTGGCGACAGCGCTGCAGTACCGCATCGTGCCTCCCGACACTGCGGCGGCGGACGAGTCCGCCTGAGCGCACGACGCGGCCGCGTCCACGTCCGCGAACGACGCGCCCGTCAGCTCCGCCCCTTCGAAAAGCGCAACGATGACGTTGCCTCTGGACCCGTCGGCCGCCACGTGCAGCGATCGCAGCGCGAGCGACCTGAAGTTCGTGACGGAGCGGAACGTGGATGACGGCGACAGCGTCAGCAGCGGAACGAACTGCCCGGCCGCCACCGTCCTGCTGGTCTCCGCCGACTGCAGGGCGCCACTCCTCCCGAGAGAGACGCCGTCGGAGTAGGCGGCCATGCTCGCGACGGTGATGACGACAGCGGATGCGTTGGCGGCGTTCGAGCAGCTGGCCATCATCGGCAGGGAGTCCAGCTGAGGAGAGGGCAGGCCCGCAGCGCCGCCGAACGACAACCGGTGCATGACGACGGCCTCCGGCACCGACGACGCGGCGCTCGGGCACAGCGCGAAGGAGGCGCTGCCGTAGCCGGTGCAGTCGTACGCTATCTGAAAGACGTTTCCTACCGTCGGATCCAGCACAATGCCGGAGGGACCCGTGCCGTCAATTCTGTCGACCGCGAACGTCGTCGAAGAGATCCACGTGTCCTGCCCCCCGCATCGGACCGCGACGCCGAACACCGCTCCGGTGTACCCTACGAACAGGCCCTCCTGCTGCGTGCCCACGCCGCAGATCTGAGTGCTGCCGGGCGTCCCCGCTCCGAACGCCACGCTCACGAGAGCCCTCGCCGTCCTGCCGACGCCCGTCGCCGCGTACCGCGTCGTGGTGAGCGACGCGGAGGAGTCTTCGGCGGCTCCGCTCGACACACTCGCACGCCCTTCCCCCGCCGTGACGCTCCCGGCAGCCGCGGCCGCGATGGCGACCTCCCTCTCGTCGATGCCGTACTGAAAAGACGCCTGCACCAGCGGAGAGGAGGCGCTGAAGGCGGCGAGGCTGGAGTCCGCGGCGGTCCGCACCCTCATCCTGCGGTCCTCGTCCATGCGAACGGGCACGTAGGTGCCGATGTCCAGGCGCCCCATGTTGAGATTGCGGGTCAACTGCGACTCCGTGTCGTCTGTCACAGCCGTCTGCCCGTCCACTGCCGTCGTCACCTGAGCGACGGAGGACCGCAGCTGCAGTGCGAACGACGCCTGCGCCACGGGGCCGTTGGTGTACAGCACCCGCACCCACCTGCCCGGCACCGCGAGGGTCACGGAAGTGCCCGCGCCAGCGGCAAGCGTGTAGGCGCGCGAGACGTCGCTCTGGGCGGATGTCAGGCCGAACTGGATCTGCATGCCCGTAGTGGCGGAGGCCACGTTGGAGATGGCGGACACGACGACCGACGCGTACCTGCTGACGTCCTCCCACAGCCCCGTGTAGACCTCGCCGCCCGCCAAGGGCGAGGAACAATTGTTGTACAGCGACAGGCTCATCTGGTCGAACGCTCCCACCACCGGATCCGCGTACGCCGCAACCAGGCTGGTCAGCGTCGACTGCTGAGCCGCTGACAGCGCAGCCGAGAAGGTGATGGTGACAGTCACGCCGTCCCCGTTGGCCACGGACACGGCGGTGGGGAGAGTCTTGCAGATGTACTCCAGGAACGCGACGGCGTCCAGGACGGACTTGGTGTGCGTGTAGCCTGTCGCCATCGCAGCTGCGTGCGCGGCCTACGTGCGAGGTGCGTGCGCGTGCTCTCCAGCAGCTATAAAATCGCTCCGCGTCGCTGCGTCCCTCACTGCGTCTCGCTCCACGTCACCGCGATCGCAGTGAGGTTCGTCCCCGCCGCCTGCATGCTGCACGAGAAGCACAGCTTCGATCCCGGCGACATGTAAATGTTGTAGGGCGTCAGGTCCACCGTGTACTGGCCCGTGTTGATGGCGATGCCGTACACTGTCACCCCCGTCGTGTCGGTAACCGTGGCGGCCGCAGCGACGGAGTAGCTCACGCAAGACGATGCGCCCACGTTCACCATGGTCCCCAGGTTCGTCTGCGTCGGGTTCCTGATGATCATGAGCCACAGGAGGCGGGTGCCCGCGATGATGGCCACGCTCAGCGACCGCAGCATGACGGTGGACATGTTGGTGACCCCCCCCAGCGTCGCGTTGTTCATGAGCGTGAGGATGGGCGCCGCAGCGATGGCCGTGATGGATCGGTTGGCGTCCAAGGCGTACATGACCGCGTTCGAGGGCTCCGCCTCCGCGAAGGCGCAGAAGCCGGCCACGTAGATGGGAACGGCTGTCGTCGCCGTCGTGTTGGCGGAGATGGCAGTGAGGGGGAACTGGGGATTCAGAACGCCCACGCTGGCGGACGTGTTGGCGAACGACTCGCGGTGCACCGCGATGAAGTCGTCGAGGCTGATGCTCGGATTCGTTGCCGCCGCCGCCGGGGCCATCACCATGAACGTGGCGCAACCGTACCCCATGCCTCCGTACGACACGGCATACGTGTTGCCGAACAGCGGATTGAGAGTGACCCCCGAAGGCCCTGTCCCGTCCAGCGCGTCCACGTTCCACGACGCCTGCGGGATCCACGCGGTGACAGAGTTGGAACGCACCGCCACTCCGAAAGACGTCCCGTTGAAGCCGAAGAACAGCCCGTTGACGAGGTTGCCGCCCCCCACGACCTGGGTGTTGCCCGCGATGCCAGCCGTGAACGCCGCCGACGCGATCATGAGGGAGGCCGTGCCCGGAGCGCAAGTGGTGAGGCGGTCCGTCGCCAGACGCGCGGACGTGTTGATTGCAGCTCCGGAGGCCACCACCGCCCTCGATGCGCTGCTCGTCACCGTCCCCGCTCCGACCAGTGTGGTGATAGTGGAATCGGCGCTCACTCCGTAGGTGAAGCTCTCCTGGATGTAGGGGCGGTTGCTGACGGCCTGCTGCCGCTCGAAGTTGCAGGGGACCCGCACGCGCAGCCTGCTCTGCTCGTCCAGCCGCATGTGAGAGTATCCGTGCGCGTCCGAGTCGTACCGTCCGTGCATCAGAGCGCGGGTCAGAGAGCAGTCGGAATCGTCCGCGACTCGTGCGCTCGCCTGCACGATGGGAGCCTCCGACCTGCGCGACCACCGGGTGCACAGGGCGAACGACGACTGCGCGGTCGCCCCGTTGGTGTACATCACCCTCACGTACCTGCCCGCGATGGCGTTGACCGCCACCAGGGACGTCCCCGCCTCCGCCGTGTACGTCTGCGTGACGTCCGCCTGCGGCGACAGCACCCCGAACTGAACTGAGAGGCCGTCCGCCGCCGAGGCCGCGTTCGACAGCGCCGACACCCGCACGCTCGAAAATCGAGAGCAGTCTTCCCAGGTCCCCTGGAACGCCGCACTCCCCGCGAGGGCGGATGATGACGAGTTGAAGGCGGACACGTTGGCGTCCGTCCGGTCCTCCACGACTGCGGGGTCCACGTAGCTCAGCATCTGAGCGTTCAGGGCGGTCTGCTGCGGCCCCGTCAGCGCCGCTGAGAATCCGAGACGGACTGCGGTCCCGTCGAAGCTGGACGCGACGAGGGAAGGGTACAGAGCGCGCAGGTACGCGAACAGCGTGTCCTCGTCGCTCACCGAGCGCACGAACGTGTACGCGGTCGACATGACTCGGCTCGTCGGGCAACGTACATTTTACGGCTGAACCACGTCGCACCGGACGCCGATGCCCCCTCAGCACTCCTCGCGGAACGTCAGCGCTGATGCGACCAGCACGCTACCTTCTGCTGGTCCTCGAAGGCGGCGAAGCTGCGCGGCAGACTTGACCCGCAATCCGCAATTGTACAGTCCACACAACTCTTGCGCCTTCCCAACGCGGTTGTCATCGTAGGTAGTGACACACGCTATCTTTGGAAAATGTGCATTCCGCGGAAAACATGTTCCGTGAGTGCATTGCGTCACCGAAGGAGTTGAAAATTGGTGAAAAAATACACTCTCATGTCATCCGCCACGAGGCATGTCCGCATCCTACTCGAACGCGAAGACGGTGCTGGACTGTGGTGCCCTCCTGTCCTATATCCGGCAAACCTTCCCCACCGCCAGCGCAGCGAGCAACACTGACGGCGTGAATGTTGTGGTCACGTTCAGCGCCGCGCTGACGGCGCCGCAGCAGGTTACCCTCACATCGCTGATTGCGGCCTATGTCGACCCGCTTGTGGGTGTCGTCGATGTGACTCAAGTTTCCTTATACAACAGCTCGTCGACAGCACTGGGCGCAAATGCGTTGTTCACGGGGACCTGGGAAGACGTTTCGAGGTACGCATCCGTGACGGTGAGCGTCCTCTCCAACCAGGCCTCCGCGGCATCAGGGCTGTCCGTGCAGTTTGGCCTCACGAGCCAGGCGTCGGACGTGGTGAAGACATTCAGCGTCGCGGCGGCCACTGCGTTCAACACAACTCTCGGTATACCCGGTCGGTACATGAGGGTTGTGTACACGAACGGCGCCACCCTCCAGGGTAGCCTCTCGCTGCAGACCAAGCTCTCGGTGGCGCAGACCGCCACCATCGCGGACGCCTCCACGACGGTGGATGACACCACCATGGCGCTTCTGACCAGGAACCTGAATATGGCGAGGCAAGACCGTGGTGCATACGTCTCGGTGAAAGCAGACGAGAGCAGCCTGCTGAAGGTGCGCCAGAGCGGGGACACCGCGCTCGCGCAGATCCGCAACGCCACCCCCATTTCGCAAGTCCACTTCAATTACAATGTGAACACGGACACCGTGTCCACGACACTGGTCACGTCGGGGACCGTGACGTTCGCGACGGGCGCTGCCGCCGTGTCCACCGCGGCTCTCGCGGCGTCCAGCGCCACTGTTGCGACGCGGAGATACGTGAGCTGTGGCGTGGGGCGTGCGATTCGCGTGGTGCTGTCCTGCGCGTTCACCGCCGGCGCCACGAACAGCACGCAGCTTTGCGGCATTGGTGGCGCCGAGAACGGTCTGTTCTTTGGCTACAACGGCATCGCCTTCGGCATTCTGGTGCGAAACGCGTCCGTGGACACGTGGATCGCGCAGACGGCGTGGAATGTGGACAGGCTCAACGGCACGGGCGGCTCTGGCCTGACTGTGGACCCCACCAGGGGTAACCTGTATATTATCACATTGGACGGAACGGGCTTCGGCACCGCCACGTTCAGTCTGGCGTCCACCGCCGTCACTGTACCCACCGACTACGTCGTGGCGCACAGGGTTGCGTTCGGCAACGCGGGCACGGCGACGGGGCTGCGCATCACCGGCGGACCCCTGATGGCCGCCGCCACGAACACGACGAACGCGACCGCACTCACGGTGCGCGTGGCGGGAATGGCAGCCTTCGCGGATGGAATCGGCGACCACGTCGTCGGCAGGAACCGCGCGGTGGACGTGGCCAAGACCATCAGCACCATCACAGCGGTGCCGGTGATGACTGTGCTGAACAAAGCATCGTACGCCACGTTCAGCAACCAGTCCACCATACAGCTGCGCAGCGTCGCCATCGCGTGCGACGGCACCAAGGGCAGTGTGATTCTCCAGCTCGTGGACGGTGCCACCCTCACCAACTCCTCTTACGCCGACATTTCCACCAACACGAGCGCCTGCCAGCTCGACACCTCCGCCACGTCCATGACGGGAGGCGCTTCTCTCTTCAGCACGGCCATCAACTGCACCAGCAGCACCATATTCGACCTGACTCCGTTTGACCTTCGGGTCAGCCCCGGACAGTCGATCACCGTGTCTGCGCGCTGCAGCGCGTCCGGCACCAGCAGTGCCATTTCGTGCGCTCTGACATTCAGAGAGGAGTGCTGAGTGCGCGCCCCGGAAATGTACACTCTGAAACAAAGTGAGGCCACCATGCCTGCCGCGTGCAGCAAGCCGTGCGGGAGCGCGACCTTTTCTCTCGCTCATCATCGAACGCACCCGGCATGTCCGACAGCGCCGCCGTCGCCGCCAGCACCGCGCCCTGCTCTCTGGATTTCGGTCTCGGTATCAACAACCTCTTCGCCTCGCCTTTCACCACGGGAGGTGCCACCGCGTCCTGGGCCGACAGGCTCGTCACACTCAAGGCCGGGCCGTCTGCGGGGAGCGTCGTCGCCATGGAGTCCAGGATGCTCCTGAAACTGAACCATTCAGCCCGTCAGGACACGTGCTACAACGTCCGCTTCGACCCTCCCGTCGCGGGCAGGGAGTCCTGGGCGGGCCTGGGCACTCCCGCCAGGGGAGCGTGCGTCGGGTACAGGGGGGCGGACTTCGGCATGCTGGTGCAGCGCGACGGCTGCCGTGAGTACGCCAAGCTGACGATCGACGACGCGCCGTCCGCGTCCGGACAGATCACCGTTACCTTCGCCGGCAGAAGCGCCTCCATCCCCGTCGCGCAGGGCATGACGAGAGGCCAGGTCGTCGCCGTCGTCACCTACTCTTCCGCCTGGCGAGAGATCAACGTCATCGCGACGTCGGAGTGCGATCGCATCGAGCTCCAGACGTTTGAGGCTGCGGCGTATCTAGAAGATCCTCCGTCCGTCGATTTCGGCTCCACTGGCATGACAGGTTTTATCGCCAGGAGCAGAGGGGGCTGCGACGCAACGGAAGACTTCACGCACTGCGCCTCCTTCAACGGCGGAGGCTACGCCGGCCTCGGTGAGCTCTTCGACCCCCAGCGCTGGATGGTATACCGACTGAGATTCGACGCGTGGGGCAGCGGAGGCATCGAGCTCGCTGTGCAGCACCCTCAGTCTCCCGAATTCGTGCTTCTTCACACGTGGAGGCCGGCCGCCGTCCACGACAGGTTCGACACCTCCGTGCCCTACTGCACCGTGGTCCGCTCTCTCACCACGGCCGACACCGACGCGCCGGACTCGGGTCTCGTTCTGGCCGGCGGCAGCACCAGCACCGGCATCCCCGCAACTGCCGGGCTGCGGTCGCGATATCACAGACGCTTCGCCAAGGATTCCGTGCCCCTCAGCGCGAACGGCGAGACCGCACTGGGCGTCCTGTGCAGCCCCGTCATCCAGGAGGGAGGGATCAGGAACACGGGCATCGCCACGGTGTGCGACGTCGCCGTCGTGGTCAGGAGCCCCGTCGACGTCATCGTCAGCGCCGTCGTGGGGGGCGTCGCGTCCGCGCCGTTTCCGTGCGCTCGCTACATGCCGTGGACCTGCCTGAACGCGGCCGACGCCCTCGACACCGTGCTGGTGAACGGGGGGCTCCGGCTGAGCAGCGCCTTCGTGGCGGCCGGCAACACGAACGAAGTGCGGCTGCAGTGCGACCAGATGTGGATCCTGCCCGGCAGCTGGGTGGCGTTCACCGTCATGCCCGCGCGGGCATCGGACTCCGCCGCTGTGGTGGACACCGCCGCCCTCGGCGTGGTCTGGTTCGAGACGTGAGCCTCGCACCCGCTCTCGCAGACTCCGAGCGATGAGCACACCCCTGGAGCGGAGCGCTCCAGGGGGGCGAGGGGGTCGACAATTTTGTCGAGCCCATCGTGACACCAGCCGCGCCCCGACGACACATGGTCACGAGCGCGGTCCTCGAGAGCTTGCAGGATTCGTACCTGCAGAGCGCGGCGGTCAGGCTGACGGTGATCGCCGCAGCACCGATGTACGCCCGCATCATCGCGCCGTACGCCGACACCGACTGGTTCGCGGTTCCGGCCGGAAAGTCCAGCGGCATCTACGTCAGGACGGGCCTGGCGAGCGGATCCTCAATCTCCTTCACCGCGTTCCTGTCCACGGACGGCAAGGGCTATATGACGGACTACGACCCGACGAGCGTGATGAATGCCACCTGCAAGACGCTCCCGGCCTCGAGCGTCGCCGTCAGCGCCGCCGCGAACAGCAACTCCGCCGCCGTCACCGTCCTGCCCTCGTCATCCGTTCCTCGCGACTACCCGCTCAGGGTGTGCATCGGCGGAGCCTGCCAGGTCCTCGGTCTCGCCGCAGCCCCGGCCGGCAGCCCCCTGGTCCTCACCTTTTCCAAACTGGCGCCCGACATGCGGTTTCAAGTGACGCTTGCAGAGAACTGGAGTTCGAAGTCCTCCACTTACACCATCATCGAGGGCTCCGAGAGCCCGCTGCCCGCGGTGCCGAAGGAGGTATCGCGGTACGATCGCGGAGCCGGCACTGTGCCGTCGCTGGAGTGCCCATCCGGACAGGTGCAGAGGGGCCTGGAGTGCTACGAGGCGCCGCCCCCCGGAAACAGCTGGACGACCCCAGGCGGACTCATCTACGGCAAGACGTGCCCTACCGGAGTCAATGACGACGGCCTGGCGTGCTGGTACGACAGGGGAGTCGGCGCCATCCCGAAGCTCGTTTGCCCCGCCGGACAGGGTCTGAAGGCCGTCGACTGCTACAATGACCCTCCACAGGGGTACGACTGGACGACGCCGGGCGGGCTGCTGTACGGCAAGATCTGTCCTGCGGGCTCCAACGACTCCGGGACGACGTGCTGGGTGTCTCGCGGAGTCGGCACCATTCCGGACATCGACACCACGGGTCGCGGCGCCGGGTACGCTTGGAAGTTCGGAGATAAACTGAACGAAAACGGCATGACGTCGAGGTGCGAGAAGGACCACGGCAAGGGGAACTGTCAGAAGTGCCTGGCGATGATGTACCCTAAGTGCGACGCGGGTTGGAGCGCCAGCGGGTGCAACCTCTGCACTCGCAAGACGTGTCCCGCCGATAGGCAGATGGAAGACGGCCTCTGTTACAAGAAGCCACCTGCTGGCTACGGTTGCGTGGCCGCCACCTGCTCCTACTCCAAGAACGTCACGGCCGGCAAGCGCGTCGGAGCGGCACAGCGGCAGTGTGGGACAGGGAAGGTGCTCGACGACCTGATGTGCTACGACGCGCCGAAAGCGGGGTACAGCTGCGCCGCCACGAACTGCCGAGACTCCAAAAATGTGACAGGCGGTAACAAGCTCGGAACTGTGCAGCAGCAGTGTCCCGATGGGAAGCGCAATGAGGACGGTCTGTGCTACCAGACGCCACGCGAGGGCTTCACGTGCATGGCGACCATGTGCCACAACTGAGGTGCGCTCAACGCGCGATGCGGTACGCACCGCAACGACCGGGCTTCTCGACAACCAATGACAATGTGGCACCAACGCCTTGTCTCACATCACTGCATTTCAAAGTGGCGTGGGATGCATTACATTCGGCGGCAGCGTGCAGACAGACAGCAGCGGCGGCGCGGGGCAAATGGCAGAGGAGAGTTTGCATTTTGCAAGGACGTGCACAGCTCCAAACGGCTACGGAAGACCGTCAGCTCCAGAATGCGTTGTCACATCGTCTTCGGCAGGCGATGTCTGCGGCGGCGGCGTCATCTTCACGGCAAGTGTCGTCGCCGCCGGCTCCTTCTCCGGCGAAGCGGCTTCCCCAGCTACGCTGCTGCTCGTAGTCGCCGGAGAGCTTTGCGGCGAACAGCAACAGGCCTCGTCGGACGCCGACGAAATTCGTTGTCGTGCGCACTTTGCGGGAGACGCGCCGGTCGGCGCGCTCCTCTTGATCGATGACATGGTCGGTAGCGCTCCGTCCGGAGCCGCTGAAGGAGTATATCGCCGTTGTGTGCGCTTGGTGCGAGCCATCGCGAGGTGAAGTGAGTGAACGAGCTGCAGGCTGCGTTTCCGCGTTGTGGCCGCAATGCGACCCACATTCCTGTCGGGTCGGTTCAGTGCGGGGCGGGCGGGGCGAGGGCGGCGTCGGCGCTTGTAACGATGACGTTTCCGAGTGCGTCCGTGATGGCTTCAAATTCCCGCAGCGGCCAAGAGGCGATGTCGAGCACATCGTCCAAGCTGGCGAAAACGCTCGTCCGGGACATCAGCTGCTCATATACCTGAAGCCCGCGAGTGTTCACGACGACGCCGGGCGTATCCGTCGCTGACCACGCCGACGGGTCTTCGAGGGGCAGCGCGTCGGCGTCTCTGACCACCACAGTCATCCCCGTCTCCGGCGACACCAGACGGATTTCTGATGGCACCATCAGTGGCACATGGAAACCGGCGGATGTACGCAGCACCTCTTGCGACGCGGCGTCGAGCGGGTGCCACAGAGCTGCACCAGCAGGCTCGGTCTCCTGCGCCAACATTCGCACTGGCGCCGAGTGCTGTCCGCCACTGCGGGCACCGCCGAGATGAGCGATTGCGCTGGCCAGGCCGGCGAAAAGCAGCAGCATCTTGCCCCGCTTGCTCTTCACACGCGACGCTGCTGCAGCTCCCGCGGTGGCGAGCGGCAGAGCTGCCGTCACAGCAGCGGCAGTGATCGCAGGTTCCACGACACTGAGCCTCATCGGCTGTGGGGGCAGATGGACATTCGACATCGCAGCCATGTCTAGAGTCTCGAACTCCGTTCCATCAAACTGCTGCTCGGCGTTTTCGAAGAGCCCACCCACAACTTCATTCTCAGCGTCTGCGTCTGCAGAGGGCAGCGAGTTTGCTGCTGCTATGGTGCGCTGCCGATGGCTGTCGCACGCATGCCACCACAACGTGGCGTACTCGGCGTCGTCACGCTCGTCGGGCATGTCCTCATCGCCGGACGCCTCGTCGTCGAACGCGGCACGCAGCGAGTTGAGACTGGGCATGTCTCTCTGTGCCTCCGGGACATTTTTTTACTGCAGGTCCGCCATGGCGACCATGGCGACCATGGCAGCGGGGCAGGGCGACCCATTCCGCCCGCCCCGCAGTCCGCACCGGAACGTGGCGGGCGGAATGCGGGAGGGCACCAGCTATGCAGTGCTGCTCTCACTCACTTATCGACACAAGTGTCCGGACACAGATGTCTAATGCGATGATCGACGCCGTGGCCGGCGCCGTGGCCGGCGCCGTGGCCAGCATCGCCGTGCCCTCGGCGCGGGCGGACTGGCTCTCGTACGAACACTTCGTCTGCGACCATCACAGCCTCACGACGGGTCACGACGTCTTTCACTGGTCAGCAGTCGGAGACGAGCTTCTTCTGGCCTCAGGATTCGTCGACGGGCTCAACCAGGCGCGGGCGGCGCGCATCAGGAGAGATCGCACCACTCACAGCCGGCGCGAGTACGGCCTGGACGGCATCGCCAGAGACCAGAACGGCGTTCACCACGGCATTCAAGCGAAGCTATGGCGGTCGTGCAAGCTCACCGCGGCGGACCTGGCTACCTTTGTAAATGTGGTGACGTACCGCATGGCACAAAAGGAGCCGTTGGCGCAGGGGTTTTTGTACACGACGACAACGCTCCAGCAAGACCTCGAGGATGATTTCATCAGGAGCGGCCGGTTCCACTATCGCCGCCTGCCGTTCACCGCGTCGTCGGCGCCGCCACCGCCGCAGCAACTGCGGCCGTACCAGCAGCAGGCGCTGGAAGCGCTGGCGTCGGGCTGGTCGGGATTCGGCGCTCTGATCATGCCGTGCGGCACCGGCAAGACCATCACGTTCGCCAACCACGCTCGACGGTACCGCCGAGTGGTCATCATCTCGCCGCTGCGGGTGTCTGCCCGGCAGAACCTCGATCGCGTCGGCGACGTGTTGGGGCGAGCATGGCCGAGTCTGCTGGTGGACGCCGACGCCGGCGGTTCGACTCGAGACGTCAACGAGGTACGGCGAGTCTGGGCCGAGGACAGAGCGCTCGTCTCCTCGACGTACAAGAGCACCATGGACGTCTTGCGCGCGGCGATCTTCTGCTCGCCGCTCGACGAGTCGACGCTGGTGGTGGTCGACGAGGCTCACAACGCGTCTGCGGACCTCTTGGCGATGCTGAGCGGGTGTGCGAGAGTGCTCCTCTGCACCGCGACTCCCACAGCAGCTCTGAGCGACGATGCCGGCGGAGCTGGAGGCGACGGCAGCGGCGACGGCTCCGACGGCTCCGACGGCGACGGCGCGAAGCGGGTGTGGCGCGACTCCGTCGCCACCCTCTTCCGCTACTCTTTCGCGGACGCCATCCGCGACAAGTGGATTTGCGACTATGAGGTCCGCCTCCCTCTGATCGAAGGCGAGCGCGGCGAAGAGACGGGCATGCAGGCGCGCTTCGTGCTGGACGGGCTGCTGCGGACCGGCGCTCGACGCATCATCGTCTTCTGCTCCTCGCGCGAAGAGTGCGACGCGTTCACGGCGACGGTTCGCCGCGCGGCTTTCGAGTTCCACGGGCTGGCGGCCGACGAGCTGTGGACCGGAACCATCACCTGCGACGTGTCTTCCCGTCGCCGGGAGGAATTGCTGCGCCAGTTCGAATACGGCGATCCCGCCGTGACCTGCGTGCTGGCCGCGGTGCGCATCCTCGACGAGGCGGTGGACATCCCGCGCTGCGACTCGGTGTGCATTCTGCACCCGTCGCAGGACGCGGGATCCTGGCGGCGCATGA
Source organism: Tribonema minus (assembly GCA_017506865.1). Taxonomy (NCBI): domain Eukaryota; class Xanthophyceae; order Tribonematales; family Tribonemataceae; genus Tribonema; species Tribonema minus. The sequence continues at coordinate 931,257 of JAFCMP010000223.1, forward strand.
TCCAGCGCCTCTGCCGCGCCGTGCGACTCGACCCCCAGAACGCCCAGAAGGTCGCCCGTGCCTTCCTGTGGCTGCCGGACGGCGACATGCCCAAATGCCTTCGCGTGCTGCGGGATTGCGACCCGGAGTTCCTCAACAAGTTGCGGCTTCAGTCGTTTGCGGCGTACGACATGGGTGGCGAGGCGGGGGGTGGCGCGCTGCGGCGAGAGACGGAGGCGACGGCGGCGGCACAGCAGAATTATCGGGTCCACTGCCTCACGACGGAGGAGATCAAACATGCCAAGATCGGCCGTGTTGTCGAGTTCATCCGCATTCACGGCAAGCGGCCATCCCGGGGTTGCACCGCCGAGGACGGCTGGCGAATCGGCAAGTTTACAGCTCGCTTGCGCCACGGGGGCGTCCAGCTCTCCGCCGATCAGCGCCGACTCCTGGTGGCGGCCGACGCGGCGTTCTTCGACGTGAAGCCCATGTCGGGCGTGGCCAAGAACCTCAGCTTGGACGACAAGATCAAGTGCGTGATCGACTTCATCCGCAACCACGGGAAGCGACCGCCACAGAGTTTGATCGCCAAAAACGGCCTCCGACTCGGCATGTTCGTGGACAACTTGCGTCGTAGAACCGTCAACATCTCAGCAGAGCAGCGGCAGCGGCTGGAGACAGCTGACCCGGCGTTTTTTCGCCTCGCACCAGCCCCGACCAAGGCGACAGTCGACGCGAAGGTCAACCGGCTCGCCGAGTACCTGCGGGAGCACGGCACAAGGCCGCCACAGAGGCACGTCACGGCCAGCGGTCTCAAGTTGGGGAATATTGCCCACAATCTGAGGTCTGGCAACACGAAGATCTCGGAGGCACAGCGGCAGCGGCTGATTTCAGCGTGCCCCAGTTTCTTCGCGGTCCAGCGCAGATCGGCGACAAAGACGGCGGCAACGGGGTCTGGCGCCGCCGCCGGCCGCACATCGTCGGCGGTGGCCTGCGGCGCCGAGCAGCCTCAGGCTGACGAAATGAAGCGGCAGCTTCAAGACAGTGTTGCTAACTCCCCGTCCAAGCGAGCTCGGCAGCAGAATGGCGACGATGACGTCGTGCTGTCGCCGCCAGCGATTTGACTCTGACGCGCATCAATACACACACTGCTGCTTCCAGTTGAGCACAGAGACTCGTGTCCCGTTGGCTGCAATGCTGCCGCTCTGTGTCGTGCGTTTCAGGACGGTGAATTGCCGATGCAGCACCACTTGCAAACCGATTCCATGGCTTCGATCGAGTCACTTGCATGCCTGCGCTCCTTTTTCCCGTTGACGAGGTCGAGTGCGAGGTGCACGATTTCACTCATGTATGGTGACCTACAACTGCCAGCGATATTTTTCGCCAACTGTGAAATGGGATGAGGCCATTGTTGTGGCCGAGCCTCGTTAAGCTGCATGCTCCGACGGCCCATCCCGTTCACACATTCAGCTGAAAATTCAATGGCTCCGGCGCCGACCGAATGGCCCGGTCCGCAAAGTCGCCCTCGTCAAGTCCGGCCGTTGTGGAATGTGTCGCGGACGACATATGTGGCAGCGGTCCGCGTGCGTGCGCTCAGGAGGCAGCGCTCCCCCGAGAGAACGGCGAACTCGACCTCGTCGCACGGACCGCAACTTCACCCGGCCACGATGGTTGAGAACCACGACTCGGGCGGCAGCGGCAGTCCGCGGCCCTGCTGGCGCAGCCGACTCATGTCCTCCACGAACTGGTCCAGCTGCAACGGCGTCGCGTTCGGCAGCAGGTAGAATGCGGCCTTGACGCAGATTTCCATCGCGATGAGCACGCCCTCCGACGGCCAATATTCGGCGAGAACGCGTGCCAGATTGTGGGAATGCCACGCTACCGACTGGACAGCCTCTCCGGCCAGCTCCGGGGTGCTGCCGTCGGCATCTTTGCTCCACTCTTGAACGTCGCTTGCAGGTCGCACGGCGAACTGGAAGAACAGCGCCTTCTGTGCCACCATGATGGCGCGGTCACGGTCTTCTGTGCCGAGGCCGTACACAGCGCTGAAGAAGTCCGGTCTGGCTCGAATGGCGAAGGGGGCGACGACAGGATACGCATCCTCATGTTGGCCGGCAACGCGTTGAGTCGATGATCGTGCGACCGCCTCCAGTCGCTTCCTCGCGCGGGGCGTCAGGGTTTGCTCGAACAGCTCCATGACACCCTGGTGACTGGGGTCTACGGCCAGCAGGTGCGCCAGACGCGCCACCGGGTCCAAGTTCCTGAGCGATGCCGCGTCGAACGTCCCTGGCGCATCCTTGAAGACGAAGTCCGACGTCGTCGAGACGATGTCACCATCCTCGTCGTGTGCGTACTCCTGCCACGTGGCATATGCGGATTGCACCACATCGTAGCCGCACGCTCTGAGCATGTTCACTTGGTCTGTCGTGTGTACCGCACCCCAATAGGTGATCACGACCTCGTCGGCGGCACGATGAAGCAGGATGTCCTGCACGGCGAGAGCGTCCGCCAGCACGCCTAGGCAATCGAGCGCGGCGCCTGTGTAGTGCCATGGCGGCAGGATGCGCCGGCAGTACGCGACCACCTCTGGCTGACAGTACTGCTGCAGCAGGGCAACGACAACTCTGCGGACGGCATCGGGCTCGGTGCTGAGCCCCGTCAGTTCGACTCCAAACAGACCCGACAACTCGTACAGCACGTGCCTCGTCCAGCTCCACCAATTCACGCCGCCTCGCATGTCCCTGAAGTTTCTCTCGCGCATGTGAAAGCAGAGGTCAGACGCGTGGTAGCGGAGGCCGTCACGGCCGGGGCCTGCGAATTTGCTCTCGAATTCTGCCATTCTGCCTGCCATCGGTTCGTAGGGGGCCAGCTGCAGCACGGCGCTCGGCGACGCCCTCCGTACCACAGGCGTCGTCTCGGCGTACCAATGGGTGCGGCCGCAGCACTCCGGGTCCGCGGCGATCCTGCTCGCCGCCGCGGTGATGTCAATCGCGCATCGGTGGTCATCGGGATGACTTTCGCCGAGGCAGATGACGCACGGACTGCCGGGGCGCTGACAAACGGCGTACGCAATCAGACCTTCCGTGCAGGATGCCTCCTGCAGTATCTGCAGTGCCCTTGCAGCCGCAGGGCACGAGCGAATGAGGGTGGGCCGCAGCTCCATCTGCACCTGTGCTCGGCACTCAACAAAATGAACGACGCAGGATTCGCCTGATACCACAGCGACGTCTGAATTTGGCCAAGGTATGAAACGCAGCCACTCGCGACGTCACGATGTCGGTCGGACTCCGCACCACGAAAGCAGCGCCTCCGTGCTCCGAGCGCCCGCATCACCTGCGCGTCACAGGAGGGCAACACGAGGGGTGGAAAACGTGAGATACGAGGATGGCGAACGACACGACGCAGCGCGCATCAAGCTTCTGTGTACGACTGAACGCCGCCCGTCGACGACTCTAAGCTGCCCGTCGACGACTCGAAGTCGCGCGTCGATGAGGTCGGCGACGTGGCAGCGTCTCCGTCGATGTTGACCGCTTCCTGTCGAACGGCAGCAACCAGGTGATCTCGCCACCCTTCCGGCTGGCGATCCGGGGAGGCACTGCTGAGCAGCGCCTCGGATATCCCGTACACGAACTGGATGCTGGTGGCGTCGCGGTTGAACTTCGTTATCGCAAAGTCGCCGCCGTCGTCCCATGCCGCCGCCGGAATCCCAGCATCCCGTGCCCGAGCTGAGAAGCAGCGGTAGTAGGCGCGCACCATGTCAGAGTCCCTCAGCCATCGGTTCACCCTGCCGACTCCAAACTCTCCGATGTGCACAGGCACAGGTACACTTTGCATCCACCGCAGCAGCGACTCGAAGCGCTGCGCGATGTCAGCCTCCAACGATTTCTGTGACGCGAAAGCTGAGTCGCTCCCGTTCGGTCCCACAAACGCCCACGGAGCGTACGAGTGAAGCGTCACGGCCAGGTACTGATCCCTGCCGCCCCCCGGCAACATTTCCGGTGTCGGCCACATCTTGCCAGCCTGGTACATACTCCCCATGTCGTTGGGTTGGATCAAGACGACGCGACGGCGACTGACAGAACGGATGCCCGTGTAGCCGGCTGCGTTCAACTTGCGGGTGAGCGCCAGTGCTTCCGGTGACTGCGACGAGCCTCCGAACCCCCCTCCGCCGCCCATCGTCCCGTGCGGCTCGTTGAGCACTTCGAACACCAGCTTGTTCTGCGGCTTGTCGCGGAACCGAGTCGCGATGCGTCTCCACATCGAGGTGAACTCGTCGGTCATCGCTTTCGAGCCGTCATATCTGGTGAGCCATTGCTCGTGGTGGGCGTTGACGATGACGACCAGTCCCAGTCCGATGGCGTGGTCGACGGCGGACTCGACCTTGTCTACGAACTCCGGGACGTCGATGCGGCAGACGGCGAAATCCGCGGGGCGCCATGACACGGGTATGCGTACATGGCCGTACCCTTCGGCACGGATGGCATCCAGTCTGCGAGCCATCACTGCCGGATCGGTGCTGTGCGTGGCCGTGTCCAAAGTATTACCGAGGTTCAATCCGCTCTTCATGGTGGCCAGGAGTTGCGCAGCGGCGAGTATCGGCCCTCGCAGGTACATGTGCTTTCTAAGGTCACGGTCAGACACAGACAATTTACGAGCCGCCTCGCGTGATGAGTCAAGCGCCGACGCGGCGACATTTCGGGCGGTCGCACACGGGGCAAACTCTGAGGCAGCTGAAAATTGCTCCATTCTGTAGACCCGCCACGCGCAGATCATATCACCATTCGCACGGTGACCTGGCACACACGAGCGGGGCCCACGTACTGCTGCTTCCGGGCTTCCAAAACGTGTTGAGTGATGCACAACGCTTGCGGGCATGACGAAACTGCCGCGAATCCGACGAACGCCAGCCCCTCCTCGCATTTCTCGATCGGTACGATCGTGTCGTGCACGTTGCGGACTGTCTGGTGGGGAAAAGGGCATCCGTCCGAGTCGGACAGCGCGAGGCCTGCGCACTCATCTGGCCGGATCTTCCCCATGTACGCCTTCCACATCTGCGCCTCCTCCTCCGTCTTGAAAAGAAAGACGTGCAGGTCGACGAACTGCATCGGCGCCGCGTGCTGCATGGCACAGCGCAGGGAAGGGCGGTCCTCGCCTGTGTACTTGCTGGCCTGCGCGCGCAGTGTGTGTGCTGTGCCGGTGCGCAGTCGAACAGCAGCGTGGTTGTGGACGTAGGGAGCGACGGCATGATCCAAGAGATCAACGTGCGCCCGAGCCGGAATGCCGAAGGCGCCAGGGCACGCGTCCCACTCGCTCCAGTCTTTGCATACGAGGAGCGGCAGCGCACCGACGAAGACCTCCGGGCTGCTGTCATGTGTCACCCTCGCCACCGCAGACGTCGGCTCGCTCCATGTGGCGTCCAGTCCCCAGCGCTGCAGCATGGCGGCCCTGAACTGTTGTGGATGAGACACCGTGTACTTGAACGCGTCCACCTCCTCGCCCCACCTGTCGTCGTGCAGGTACTTTGCACAGGGCAGCTGTAGTACGGCGGCGCACGGTGGCTCGCGCAGGCACTGGTCGCCGCTCAAGTCGAGGGCTGTGTGCGCCACCCAGTCCGCGAAGGCATCAACGTCCGCTCGAATCGCCGCCAGCGCTTCTTCCGATGGCCTGAATGTCCGTGACAGCGGCGCTGCGAACGCTGCGCCCCAGAAGTCCAGCTCTGCCAGGAGAGCGGGAGTCACCGGGCCCGCCGGCACCTCCTGAGTGACGACGAAGCTCAAGAACGCTTTGCAAGTCTCAGGGTGGCGATGCACCTCTACCACGCCACCGTTGAGCGAGGCACCGTCGGCGAAAGAACCCGTGGCCATGGCCTGGAGCGCCGGCACCGCGGCCAGCGTTGCTATCGGCACCTGAACCGCGAGATCTCGGCATTTGAAGGTGACGAGGGAGTCCATTTGAAGCCGGTGCGCGGTTGTGTGACTGTGCGTCGATGAAGTGCTAGCCGCATTCCGTGTGCAGAAGAATGTGAACTTCGCGGCCTTCTCGCGAATGTCCTGAATGGAGCCGTCGTTGACGATGATCTCGTCGCACTCGATGCCACCGATGCCCGTCTCAGAAACGTGCGCGTCGTCCGTGCGGAGCGTCGGTCTCACGATGCGAACGAGGCGTCCTCCGAGGCGTCGCACGAATGCGGCTTCGTCGGGAAAGCGCACGTCCGTGATGACTACCGATTCGGACTCGCATCTCTGCAGTTGCATTTCCATGTGTCGGATCCAGTGGTCCTCCCCGAAATGGCCCCGAACGCACTCCGTGCCCAGGATCTGCAACATTTCGCGCGGCGACACGCCCCACCGCTCGTCTACAGTCTCTTTGATGACTCTGTCCTCGAACGCCTCTGCGCCTGCCATGAAGATGGCTTCGCATGCGTCCTTGATCGGCTGAGCGAACGCGAACGCGGGGAACCCCAGCGCGTCTGCGAATGTGTCTTTGCCTGCGCCGCGGGTGCCGACCAGTCCCAAAACCCTCATCGTGATGCCGACAACTGAACATTTTCGCAACCGGCGGAGCGACGCGGCCTGCGAGGGCCCGGCTTCGCACATCAATTTTCCTGCGCAGTGGCAGCAGCATCACCCCGCATGTATAACTCCCTGGACGTCTTCAGCGGCATCGGCGGACTCAGTCTCGCATTGAGCGGGTACGCGACGCCGGTGGCATTCTGCGAGATCGACACGCCGTGCCGCGACACCCTGACGGCGCTGATGTCGAAAGGAAATCTGCCGAAGGTGCCGCTGCTGCGCGACGTGAGAAAACTGAAGCGCGATTGCGTCGGCTGCGACGTGGACTTGATCACGGCCGGTTTTCCGTGCGTCGGCCTGAGCGCCGCGGGACTCCACCAGGGGTTCGAGAACCCTCAGAGCGCCCTGTTCTTCGAGCTGGCGCGCGTGATCGGAGAATTCCGACCCGCCTTTCTGGTGCTGGAGAACGTGACCGAGGTCGTCGGCCACCTGGGCGTCGTGCACCGAACCCTGAACGAACTAGGCTACGACATCAAGTGGTGCGTGCTGTCGGCGGCGGCGGTGGGCGCGCCGCACCTTCGCAAGCGGTGGTTCTGCCTAGGCGAGAGGCGTGGAGACCCGAAGGTGTCATGCAAGGCGGCGCAGCCGGCGGGTCCGGTGGCCCCCCTGCCCCCGTGGAACCCCGACGACAGCCGCGTGGGACGCATGGCTCCCGATTCCGCCAACGCACGCGACCGGATGGCGATGCTGGGCAACAGCGTGGTGCCGAAGTGCGCGAGGCACGCGTTCGAGCACCTGTGGCGCCTGTCGCAGCCAGAAGGGAGACAGGTCACCGGCGAGGCGTACCCTCACAGCGGCTACACTGCGGGCTCTGAAGTGTACGCGATGGAGCCTCTCGCGGCGCCCTGCCCCGCGCCGCCCATGCGACTCGCGCTGGACCCCTCCACCTACGCCGCCCGGGGCCAGGGCAACATGGCGATGGTGAAACACAGGATCCTCACGTCGCCCTGCTCGAGGACGCTGTGGACCACTCCGAGACACGGCATGCTGCGTGCGTGTCACGTCCTGACGACGCGGACCGCCCGCGACCTGCCCACGCAGATCCGGTTCGAGCGGAACACGACGGGAGACAGAGGGGGGCAGGTGGACGCCTCATTCGTGGAGCAGATGATGGGGTACCCGGCTGGCTGGACGGAGCACTGAGCTGCGGGCGCGCGGCGCCTCGCCGTCTTATTTTGTTTTCCGGTCTCGCAGGCATCGATGGTAAGCAGACAGGAGAAGAGGGCGGCCGCTCGGGCGGAAGCGAAGCTGGCGAAGCGGACGACCGACCCGCAGCTCGCGCCTCTCAGGGCTGAGTGGGACTGCGACCAGAACCAGGAGAGGCTGGAGGTTTCCCCGGACGTGATTCGGCTCCGCGCGCCTCCCTGCGTCCCCGGCAAGAGCGGACGCGACCTGAGGGTTCTCAGAGCGTTCATCACCGACGCGGGCTGCCCGCACGGAGCAGGCCTCGTGTGCTACCAGCTGGAGGAAGGAGTGAGGGCGCTCAGGCTCAAGAACGGCAGACTGCACTGGATGGTCGCTTCCTGAATGCAGATTTGATTCATTGTCGCGACTCAGTCCTCGCTCCCCAACATGACCTGCAGCCCGTCGAACCAGAGGAAATCTCCCTGTGCGATGCGCTGCTCGCCCACCACGATGTCCGCGCCGTCGACGTAGCCCTGCTGCGTCGTCTGCCCGTCCCGGGACACCAGCGTGAAGACGGACCTCTCCGGATTGGTCGGGTCGGGGATGACATAGGTGACTGCACCTGGCTGCGGGAACACGTTCGCGGGGGTCAGCGCCACCGTGGCCTCCTGCGTGACGACCTGACCGTTGATGAGCGTCGCCAGAGTGACGGCGTCTCCGCTGACGAACGCGTTCCGGATGATGTCATCTCTACTGACCGACGCCGTCGTCACCAGCTTCGTGAGGTCGAACGTGTCGCCGTTCCACAGCATCGCCTTCGGCACGGGGGCGTCTTCCGCCGGCAGTGTCACGGTCGAGGTGAACCTTCTGATCCCCGTGCCGTTCTTGTAGGCGTGGACCTCGAACTCGTACGTCGCCAGAGGCGTCAGACCTGCGATCGTGACGTTCAGCGACGTCGTCTTCGGTGCGAACGTCGAGAACTCCACGACGCCCGCCTGCCTGTACTTCACCGCGTAGTAGCTGGGGGCGCTGAGAGGCGTCGACCACGAGAGCTTGGCGGCGAACGCGGACGCCGCGACGCCGAGAGGAGAGCAGACGATGTAAGTGTAGCTCACGGTCGCCCCCGCCGCATCGGTGACGCTGACGGTGTACGCCGCGGGCGCCAGCGAGGAGTGGCTGACCGCGTACAGGCCGTCCGCGATGGGCGTGCCCCCTTCGCTGACGGTCCAGACGGCCGTCCTGTCGCCCGCTCCTCCGCTGACAGCGCACGCGGCAATGTACCCGTCCGCGGCGTCGACGTCCGACGCGTGTGTGACGGCTCCCGGGGAGAGTGTCAGCTTCTCCGGCTGCGTCACGACGTACTGCAAGCTCGCGGACGAGCCGCCGCCGTCCTTCACGGTCAGCGAGTACTCGCCCTGCGGCAAATCCGTCTGAGCGCCCAGTCCGGACAGCAGCGGGGACGACCAGGTGGACGTGTAGCTGCCGTCGCCTCCCGACGCCGCCGTCGGTCCGATGATGCCCGTCGACTGGCCGTACACTGTCACATTCGTCACGGCGCCGGGGCTCAGCTGCAGCGCGGCCCTCTGTCCCACCGTGAAGGAGTGCGAGAGCGAGGACCCGCCCGCGTCGCTGACCGACAGCACGTAGGTGCCTGCGGCCAGTCCCGTCAGCTTGGGCAGTCGCGATGTGATGACGACGACGCTGGACTGCCACGAGTACGAGAACGGCGCGGTGCCCCCGACGGGATACGAGATGCCGATGGCGCCGTCCCTCCCACCGTAGATGCTCGCGTCCTTCACGGCGCCGGCCGTCAGGGTCAGCGTGACCGCGTCGACGATCACGTACGTGTACGCCGCCGCGTACCCCGCGGTGTCTTCGATGGCGACGAGGTACGTGCCGCACTTCAGCCCCGTCTTCGCGGCGAGGGTGGCGTCCGCGATGACGGTGGCGCCGGCGCTGCAAGTCCAGGTCACCGTCGCCAGCACGCCCGACCCGCCCGAGAACCCGGTGGCGCTGATGGTGCCTGTGGCAGATCCGGTCTTGAGAGTGTCGTTCGCCGTGCCGGGCACGATGGCCAGCGGGACCACGTCGCACCCGACGTGATACGTATACGACGCGGTCGCTCCGTGCGTGTCCTCGACGGTGATGGTGTAGGAGCCCGTCAGCAGCCCCGTCAGAGGTCCCAGCGTCGCGTCCGCGACGGGCGCACCTGTTGTGGTGGTCCACGATACCGATGCCACCTCTCCGGACCCTCCTCCCGTCCCCGTGACGCTGATCTGGCCGTCCGCCTCGTACCATCCGCTCGAGGGACTCGCGTTCCCCGGCAGGACGCTGAACACGTCGTCGCTTTCGATGACGTACACGTGGAATGCCGTGGCGCGCAGGGCGTCGGTCACGGTGATGACGTACTGCCCCTTGGCGAGCCCCGAGCGAGCAGCGGATCCCGTCACCGCGCCATCGCTCCAGGCGAACGTGTATGGGGCGACTCCACCCTGTGCTGCGGACGCGGCGATGCCCCCGTCCGATGCTCCGTAGCGAGTGGCCGCCGTGACCGCTCCGGGAACCACCTGCAGTATCTCCGGAGGGGGGGGCGGCTGCGCCAGGGTGTACGCGCACTGGCCCGTGCCGCCGGCGCTGTCGGTGACCGTCAAGGTGTACACCGCCGCGGTCAGTCCGCTCACTCTGTCGTTGAAGGCGGAGGTGGGAATCGAGGATCCCCCCGCGGACGCAGCCCAGGAGTACGACGCGTACTGTCCCGAGCCGCCGCTCACCGTGCAGGCCTCGATGGCGCCGTCGGATCCTCCGTACGTCGACGCGTCGGTGACCGCTCCGGGGGTCACGACCACCTGGGGACCGTCGTTGACCGTGTATCTGTGCGTGGTCGCGTTGTCGTTGCTGTCTTTGACCGTCACCTCATACCATCCAGCCCTCAGGTCGTTCTTGCCGCTCGCTCCGCTCGACACCGCCGTGGCACCGCTCTGCCATGTCCACGTGTAGGACCTGTAGACTCCGGTGCCGCCGCTGGCCGTCGTGCTGCCGATGCTTCCCGACGCGGTGCCGTAGCTCCGCGCGTCCGTGACGGGGCCTGGTACTATGATGAGCTCCGGCGGCTCGGTCAGCATGTACGTGTAGGAGACGGAGGGCGCCCCTGCAGAATCGCTGACGGTGATGGTGTACTCTCCGGGGGGCAGGCCGGTCTGCGCGACGTTCTCGGTGGGATGAGGGACGGCGGCGGCGCCCTGCCACGAGAAGACGTACTGCCCGGTGCCGCCCGACGGAGTGCAGGGCTGGATGGACCCGTCGCTCTTGCCGAAGCCGGTGCATGCGTACGAGGTCCCCTGCGAGATGCCCAGCGCGGCGTTCTGTCCGACCGTGTACGTGTGCGATCCTGTCGTATGGAGCACCACGTCGGCGGCGGTGGCGGTGTAGTCGCCGGCGAGCAGGCTGCGCTGGGCCCCGCCGGTGTTGGTGGTGGTCAGCGAGGAGGTGCCGGCGCCCCTCGTCCACGACCACGTGTAGGTCGTCGCGGACCCCCCTTTTGCAGACGATGCGGCGATGGCGCCCGTCGCTGCGCCGTGCACGTTGGCCTTGGTGATGGCGCCTGGGATGACGGCGACGGCAGGGGGGTCGTACGCGTACACCGCGCCTGACTGGAGGCCGTCGGGATTGTAGGTCTGAGACCCGATCACGGTGAGGTAGCTGCTCGGATCGATGGCAGCGTTGCCGAACAGGGAGTCTGCAGACGCGGTGGGGCTGAAGGTGCGCATGAGCGTCCACGTGGCCCCTCCGTCGTACGTATCCAGTTCGAATGAGCTGCCGAATCCGTCCGCTGCGATGATGCGGTTTCCGGCGGTAGTCACAGAAGTACCGAACTTTGCGCCAGACGTGAGCAGGGGGTGAGGCAGCTCCGCCACATGAGCCCACTGCGTGCCGCTCCACTTGTACACGCATACGGAGCCGCAGTCGATGCCGTTCAGCGTCCTGCTGGGGGCGCCTGCGACCGCGTACGTGGAGCTCATGGACACGCTCGTGCCGAGCTCGCCCCAATCTGTACCGGTAACGCCCGGAGGCTCGAACGTCTGCGCCAGCGTCCATGTCGCGCCGCTCCGAGTGTAGAAGTACAGTGTGCCGTGGTTGATCGACGCGTATCCATTGGGCGTGGCCGGTGATCCGATCGCGATCCGATCTCCATCGATGGCTCCGGACTGACCGAACCTTCCGTTGATGGTCAAGTACGTGGTTGGCGAGAGGTACTGCTGCAGAGCGTAGGCAGTGCCGTTGTTGACCCATACTGCGACGAGCCCGCATTTGACTCCGCCGGTAGGATACACTGGCGAACCAATGAGGAGCGACGTCCCGTTCAGAGCACACGCGCCGGACCCGACGTACCCACGGAGCGCGCCACCCGAGGTGAATCGGCCCTGATACAGCGACCACACGGTGCCTGTCCTTTTGAAGATCGAAATGTAGCCGCGTCCTGAGTTGAGAGGATAGCCTGTCTCAGTGGTCGCCATGTAGTCGCCGTACACGCTGACCATGTCGCCAAAGAGGTAGCCTCCCCCTGGCCCCGAGGATCCCACCTCCTGCTGCAGCTGCCATCCGCCGGCCACCTTCACGTACACGTAGACCCTGCCGGCGGCCACGGCGGCGGCGCTGGGAGAGTAGTTGCGGGCACCCACCACCAGCGTGTTCTGGTGGAGTTTGACCGAGCACCCAAAGGTGGTTAGCCAAGCGGTATAGACGAGCCCCGTGGGGACGATGAGCTGGTTCGACGTCGCGGCGCTCATGCCATGCCCGGGCGCGCGGCTTCACTGCTGGGAGGGACACAAAAAAAGAGGAGCGGGACTGCGTAGGAGCACCCCTGAGGGGCCCGGCAGGACAAAAAAATGTGTGATGTCCTCAAAGCATCGGGTCGACAGCGCACGCCACGATGAATGAGGCTCGATGCTCTGACCTCGCGCGCCTGAGGGCAGCATCGGCGGCCGCGGCGAAAGCCGCGGACCCGCTGCACCACTCCAAGCCCCTGCCGCTGGACCCCATCGCGAAGAGCACGGGCGGGCTGGGACACTCCTGTGGCTGCGGCGGCGCGATGGCCGACGGCATGGACTCGAGGGAACGGGCTCGCGCCAGCGCGATCCAGCAAGACCCTCTCAACCACTCCAAGCCGGTGCAGGACTGCGCATGGGACGGCGGCCACTCCCGCGCGTCCAGATCCCGCGCACGCACGAGGCTGGGTGTGAACGTGGACGGGTCCGTGGACATTGACAGTGGCGAGGTCGGCGAGCCCGCGCACGGGGAGATGCTGCTGGAGGACCCGTGGGGCCACTCCAAGCAGCAGTTGCGAGACTATCAATGGGACGGAGGCCGCTCGGACATGTACAGGACTCGCGACCACACCAGGCTGGGCGTGAACGTGGACGGTCCCCTCGACATGGACGCGGGTAGCTTCGATTCTGATGTTGACGAAGGCGTTCTCGAGGACCCCTGGAAGTGATCTCCGCCAACCGCATGCGGGGGGACGCTTTTTTTGTTGCCGCTGCTCTGAAGAGTCCTCGCATGAGCGGCAGGATCGTGACGTTCGCGCACTCGAAGCTCCGGGCCGAAGCGGGCGGGTCAGTAATACAGCACCACCGCGTGCCCTCCGCACGAAGGACCCAGCCGCCTTCGAAGACCGGCAAGCCCCTTCTCCGCCAGAGCGGGTCGACGCTGATGACGTTCGGTCACTCTCACATCACGAGCGTGCCGCGGTGCGTGAGCGCCAAGCGAGTGGCGCTGAGGGGCTCCCTGGACGGAAGCGCGGCCCGCCTCAGCAGGCCCTCTCACGCGCTTCACATGCAGCACCTGTTCGCAGAGTTCGACGACGAGGACGACGAAGGCCTGGGCGCGGAGGACGTCCCGACGGAGTCCCAGGTGTCGAGTGATGCGTCTTCCAGGTATTGGGCGGCAACGCGGAGGGGCGCAGGCGCAGGCCAGGGTGCCGCCGCTTCGCTCGGCGCGGCCACCGTCGCCGCCGCTGCAGCTGCCGCCCCCACCACATCTGCTGCAAGCGCCGCAGCCTCCGCCGCCGCCGCCGCCTCCTCCGCCGCCTCCGCCGTCACCGCCGCCGCAGTGGCAGCCGCCTCCGCGACCACCGCTGCTGCAGTTTCCGCAGCGAAGAAGGCTTTCCCAGAGCAGGCGAGGAAACACCCGGGCAAGACCATCCTGATGTTGGCCTTGATGGCAGCCGTCGGGCTCGACGCGTACAGCTTCATGTCCGATCCATCGAGCGGCACTCTGCCTCCGCACTGGAAGCCGGTACCCAAGGCGGCCAGCACGGGTCGCCCCGATCTCAGCGCGCTGTTCCGCAAGGAGACCGCCGACCTGTTCGGCACGGACGCGCCCGACCTGTTCCGGACTTCCCGCATCGTCGCTCTGCCGGCGGAGCTCAGCTTCCGGGACCTCAGCGGCGGAGGGTTCACATTGTACAACGGGGCGGTGGAGCGCGTGCCGGAGAACGCGGTGCCCACGGAGGCGGACTCGTCCGTCTTCGTCATGCCCGAAGAGCTGGCTGCGTTCGAGAAGTTCTTGGAGGACCACGCGCAGTGCCTGGAGCCTGACGCGGTCAAGAAGGCCCAGGCAGCCGCTTTCGACGACATCTTCGCCGGGTTCGACCTCATCATCGGCCCTGACGACAGAGTGCTGGCAGCAGGCAAGAAGGTGAACGTCCCCGTCCCCTCGTCGTTCAAGGGCGTGCCGATCGAGCTGGCGGAGGTCGCGTCAGACCGCGGCAACGTGCTTCCCGCCGTCGAGCTCCTGAAGGAGGGGTTCGCGATCAGAACTGCGAACGCAGCGAAGACGATGGTCACCGGCGCCCTGACGGGGGGTTGGAACGCAGTTCTCAAGCCCGCCAAGTGGTTCACGAGCTGGAGCGTGGCGACGCCGAGCGCGGGCACGGAGCAGTCTGCGGAGGAGGCGGAAGCCAGCATTGCGAGGGCGGCCGCGCACATCCAGAGCGCCGTGCCGAAGGGAGCCTCGCTGGAGAGCCTGCTTGCTCCACTGCCGCTCCGGTCTGCCCTCACGCCGGAGTCGCAGGCGGCAGCCGTGTCGGCTGCCGAAGGCGCACTGGGCCGGGTCATCGCCGGCGAGAGTATCGACTGGACTCCAGCGGGCACCGGGGACGACAGCGGCAGATTCCCCGCCGCGCCCTGGCTGAACGCGCTGGCGGAGCACCTGAGAATGGCGCTGGAAGCCCCTGCCAGTCTCCAGGAGCTCAACGCGTCGGACGAGGCGGCGTACACATCGGCGATGGAGAAGTGGACAGCGACCCTCGTTAACGACATCCGGACGGGCCAGTCACCCGCCGAGGACGTCATGGCGAACTTTGCGAGAGTGATCGCGCGTCTGCAGCACAACGCGAGGCAGCAGCGGCACGAGGGCGTCAGTTCGGGGGCGGTTTCGTCCGACGAAGCGGAGCAGTACTTCGATGCAGCGGACGCGGAGCCCCTGTCGGCGGAGCCCGACGCAGAGGCGGCCGAACCCCTCCGCGCTTCCGCAGGTGAGGTCCCCGCGACGGCAGGCGAAGCGGTGCCGGAGGTGCAATCCGAGACTGCCGGAGAACGCGAGGCACAGGGCGAACCGACGGGCGAGCCGCAGGGCGAACCGATGGGCGAGTCCACCCGTGACGGCGAGCAAGAGGACCAGCCGAAGGGTCAGAGCGAGGACGCAGAAGTCGAGAGCGCCCGCAGGCCGTCAGTGCAGGGCGAGCAAGTCCAGCCTCTCCAGTCTGCCGGCGCACCGGCTCAGGCCCACGCCAAGCACGTGTCCAGTCCCGACCCGACTCTGGCCGAGTGGATCCACGACTTCGTCACGGCGAGGTCTCCCCGTTACCCCGAACGCCCGGATCGCACCCCGTTCCTCAGGCCTGTGGTGGACTTCGTCACAGGCGAGAGCGCGTCCGAAGCGGGCAGGCCCGACGGCTGGAGCCAGGCGCTGCAGCAGAGCAGGGAGGCATTCAAGTCCGCTGGCATCGCAGCTCCCGACAGCGACGCACTGCCCCAGGACATGGCCAGGTTCCTGCACCAGATCATGGACGAGGACGCCTTCTCGCGCCTGCTGTCGTTCGAGATGGCCTGCAGGATCTGGTACGCCAACCAGAAGTACAACGGGTCCGCTGCGCCCATGCCGACCTCGCTGGCCCCCTCTCCACTGTAGCCGGGTCGGCGCTGTGCGCGCACCGACGATGACTCGGGACGGGGCGCGTTCCGCGGAGCCGGAGTGCCGAGGCGGGGGTCCTCTCATTCCTACGCAGTCTGCGCTCGATGGCGGCGCGGCGATCCATGAGGTTCGCATTCCTCGCCGGTCTGCTGGCTTCGCCGGTTTGCATCGCCGCTGCGCCCTGTCTCTCGGCCCTCGCTCGGCGAGCTGCTATGCTCGCCGTGTCCAGGTGCATCGACGATCCCATGGCTCGTGCCCTCGCTGGAGACGCGGCGATGGCAACGCTTCAGGAGGAGTCCGCGCACGCTCGAGCGGTTACCGCCGACGCCGCAACGGAGGCAGGGCTGAGGGCGAAGTGGCTGAGGGAAGCGGCGGCAGACGCCGGCGGCGATCAGCTGGCGGTGCTGTGCGCCGGCTTCGACACTGCTGCCTTCGATGCCTCCGCCGCTGCCGGAAGACGCGTCTTCGAAGTCGACGACGGTCGCATCCTCTCACTGAAGAGCTCGCTGATCCACACGAGAGGGGCGGACGTGGAGAGAGTGGCGGCCAGCATCACCTACGTGCCGGAGCCCCTGACGGGACGCGCGTGGGCTTGGGCGCTGCTCACATCGGGTTTCGACCCCTCCAGGCGCACGGCGTGGCTGCTGCCGGACCTGAGCATGGATGACTTCGGCGCGCAGGAGCTGTCGGCCGCCAGAACGAGGCTGGCGACGGCGCCGACGTACTATTCGCCCCCCGGCAGCGCACTCGTCTTCTGCATGCGCGAACGCGCGGTCGGCGAGTCGCCGGCCGCATGGCTCTGCCGCCTCGGCTACTCATCCGCCATCGAAGCCCCCGTCGGCGTGAGAGGACAGATCGGAGTGGTAGCGTGGGTGTAGGGTGGCGACGAGAGGCACAACGATGACGCGATCTCAAAATGGAAATGCATTGCTCATTGCCCCCTGTGCGTCCTCTTCTCGACTCGCTGGAAATGGGCTGCGTCGGGGTCGTCATCAAACACAGTGCCCCTCCCCCGATTTGAAATCTGCCTCCCCCGAAATGAAAAGAATTCCGAAAGGTCACCGACAGCTGACAGCTGCCACGCTCCACGCACTCACTCCCATCACCAGTGGCAACGGGCTGGACAACACCACCGCTAGACAACACCGCTGCACCGCAACAGCAGGCAGAGGCCATCAGAGGGGTGTCATCAGAGTCTCAGGTCAGAGGGCGCATCTCGTTCTCGTTCCCGTCCGTCACAACTGACTCAGCTCGACAGCAGCAGCAGCAGCAGCAGCAGCAGCAGCAGCAGCAGCAGCACCACCGTATCCGACAGCAGGCTGCAGCACAGCAGTAACCGTCATCACAGAGCAGCAGCGACTCGGACAGCCATCCAGCAGCATCATGTCCACCGCATCGAAGACCAAGCCAGCAAGGCTGGGGGGTGAGTTCCTGGTGCGCCTGCACCAGTGCGCGCTGGATGAGAGCATCCAGGACGTGTTTTTCCAAAAGGACACCAACCGCCTGAACGAAGGCCGGCCTCTCATCGCGTTCCACCAGGATTCCCTGCTGAAGCTACTCGGAATCAGCATCGGGGGTCTGAGAGACTACATGGGGCGCCAGAGGTTCGCGCATTCCTCTGACGAGTTCATCAACGGCAGGAGGATGAGGATCTTCAGAACCCCACCCTGCTTCACTCCCGGCCGTCCCTCCGTCGACCTCAAAGTGAAGGACATCAAGACGCCTTGGACGGCCGCTTTCGACCCGCTCGCCGATCCACGTCCGCAACGCGGCGCGCCGGTCATCGCCGGTCCGCGGACGCGTCCCCTCCAACTCGTCCCCGTGACATCGGCAGCGCCCGTCGTCGAGCCTCGGCCAGCGACGCCGCACCTTCACATGCACCCTCACATGCTCTCGCACATCACCACGGTCTTCGAGGCCGAATCCGCGTACGACGAGGAGACCAGAAAGATGAAGGTCTACATGCGCGTGGTCATTCGTACCGCCAGGGAGGATGGCAAGATGGATCAGGCCGCGGCGGACGAGCTCAAAGCGGCAAGCGAACGTCTCGTGCACATCGCGCTCAGGTGGTCGCGAATCGTCCGATCCGAGAAACGCCGGGCGGCGAAGGCGCCGTCTTCGGCGAAGCGACGCCGCGCCGATCGCACGAGCGACGAGAGCGCCGAGGGGGATGGCGGTGCGAGGCGCACCGTCCGGCGGCGCCAGACGACGCCGAAAGACGACGGCCCCCCACCAGCAGCGACCGCAGCGTTCACAGCAGAGGAGCCGGTGTATCGAGTGAGCGAGGTCAGCGCCATCGTCGGCTTGCAGAGGTTGCGCGGCGGGATGCCCGGCGCTGGCGGCGATCGAGCCGTGCTCGACTTCCTCCACAGCGCTTCCAGCGCTCAGCTGCCGTATGGTCCCCTCGATCGTCGAACGATCAACGTCTACGCCCCCGATCGAGTCGACCCGATCAGCGCCGATAGTCGCATCATCAACGACGTCTGCGTCGTGTCTCGCGGCAGCACCGCCAGCGTAGAGAGCGACTGCAGCGACGACAGCGACGACGGCATGAGATCTGCAGGCGAGGAGGGCGCGGACAGCGTTGTCGACGGCGATTCCGTCAGCGACTCCGACTCGAGCGCGGCCAGCGACGGCGGACAGACAGCGTCCGACGGATCCGCCAGTCTTGTGTTTCCCGTGCGGCTGTTCGCCGCCGCGAAGAGACAGCAGGGGTGCCGTTTCCTTAAGGACCTCGAATTCGGCGTGGAGGTGCTGGAGGTCTTCGACAAGGACGCGGCGCTGGTGTCTGTCCCCGGCGCTGGCCGCAACGCCGCGGATCGAAGCATCATGCTCCGCAACAAGCGGGACGCATTCGGCAAGAACATGAAATACTGGCATTTCCGGCGCCTGGGGCAGACCGAAAACGGGGAGGCGTACTTCAGGCCGGATTACCACTCCGCCTGCGACCCGGCGCTCGTACGCGGGGGCTTCGCCGATGACCCTTCGTACCCTCCCCCATTCTGCTACGATGCGGGGCACTAGTAGAGGGGCACGCTCGCCTCCTGCGCATCTCAATGAAATACCGCTTTCGCACTTCCGCTCGCCCCCTCGCGTCTTCGTGCTGCCTGCCGCGCTGTTGTCGTCGCTTCGCGTACGGAAAAAATGTCTCGCGGACGTTGTGCTCACTGCTCTTGGTTGTGCGGATGGCGTTCTTGACGGCGGAGCAGGCGACCACTCTGCTGAAGAAATTGCTCGGCAAGGTAGGCGAGATGACCTCGCGCACTCGCTCCCCCCCCCCCCCCCGCTGTCGCTCGCCCCGCCTGTGATCGCTTACTCTCGCGCCGCTCACTGATGCTCTGCGCCGACTCGCCTGCCCCGTTGTCGCACTGCACTCTCCCGCACCTCAGCCCTCGACGAATGTCAACAACGAGTTCTTTCAAGAGCCGTCGCGGCCCGCGCGCGCGGCCGTCTTCCAGACACAGATATGGAGCGAGGAGGTGCCCGCGACGGCACCCGCCGACCTTGCCAGCGTCACCACGGACGACGGCGGTCACCCCATCGAGGGCTCGCTGCTGGGCCGGACCTCCAGCTCCAATCCGATGGTCCGGAAGTACGTCAAAGTACCGCTGACGGTCGTCGCCGGCTCCGAGAACGCTGCGTACGAGTGCGCTGCGGATGCCACCTACGGAAGAGTGCTGCAGGACACCATCCCGTTCAACTACGACGACGGCGGGTCCTACGTGTATCAGCTGTACAAGTACGACGGCGCCACGGCGATCCCATTCGGCCTCGGGTCATGGCTGCTGGACACTGAGGCCGGCGTCCTCACCTTCTGGGAGTACAGCCAGGTCAGCTCCTTCGTGACATCGACCGGGGCGCCGAAGATCACGTTCTACAGGTCAGTGCGTGCGGCATACGACTCGTGTGCATGCCGTGTTCATCGCGTCCAGCGCGGCTGACAGCCCCCATTGCGTTCCCTGACCCTGGCAGGTACGTGGGAGGCCGGGGCATAGCCTCAGCGTCACAGAACGCGGCGGCGATCGAGACCCAGAGCCTGACGTTTCAGGAGCCGATCACGTTCCAGGGGGGGGACTCGGGTGTCATCACCGACGCTCTGGCGGCCATCGTCCTGGACGACCGCGACCTCGCGGCTCTGCCGCTGGACACGCCCGCCATGGCACTACAGCTCGGGGCGGACGCCGACGGCAGCTGGAGGGTGTGCAGCTTCGGGGGAGGCGGCAGCGCCGCCGCAACGAGTCTCGCGATCCAAGTCCGTGTCGGCGGGACGTGGGTCACGAAATCGAGCTACTCGCCAGAGTGATGGGGCGGGCTGGACACGTTGCGGCCGCACGAGGGCAGACTCGCCAGGGAAAGTGGAGGCGAAATTGTCTCGTGCCGGTGGCAGAGACGCACTCATGCATACCGCCGAGGCCGCGATCCAGGGGGTTCTGGCCCTCGGAGCCCTCGCAGCCGTATATCGCTTCGCCGTTGGTCGACTCGCGCCGACGATCGTGAACGCCGCAGCCGCGCATCTCGGGCTGGCACGCCCCGGGGCCGATCCGTGTCCGCCAGGGATGCTCGACGACGGCTTCACGTGCTGGAGCGGCGCGTATCCGAGGGGGCAGGAGTTCGTGAGCGCCGGCGGCGATGTCGACGCCGCTCGAAGGGAGTGCGAGGCCGCAAATCCTCAGGGATGCGAACTGATCGGCGACGCCGCGTATCCGAGGTGCCGCAGAGGCTACGTCGCGAGTGGCCGCGCCATGTGCGCTCCCGACGGCGGCAGCGAGTCCACCGTGCGGTACGGCGCCAGAATCCACTGCGCGTCCGGCCAAACTCTGGTCGACGAGAGATGCGTGTCGTCGACGGCAGTCCCCTGACCACAGCACCGCCGGGGCGCCGAACGGGACACCCCCCAGAATGGGGACGGAAACAAACTTTGATTTCGGTGCGTGCACTTTCAGTCCGAGAGGTTCAGAAACCGCAAAAATTCATTGAGCCACTCGCACGCTTCGACTTCGCACAATTCTTCTTCTCCCCGTCTGCCCGAAGTGGAATGCAGCTGCAGCAATTCGCTCACGTCACAACCGAGCGGGGTTTTCTCGGTGAAATTGAAGCGTCACTCATTCTGGATGGCAGATTACCGAGAGACGGACACTTTTGCACACCCACACTTCTGCCCTCTTCCATGGCCCTGGCTGGCTGTACGGATGGCGCGCTGAGGGTGCTGGCCTGCTGTGACTCACCCGTCATCTCCAGCGGGGAACTCGACAGGGCGACCGCAAGCAACCTTCCGAGCAGCGCGCATGTAGCCAGGCTCAAGCACATGCTGAACATTGACTGGTTGAATCAGCGAGATGAGAGCAAGGCCCTCGCCAAGGCCCTCGCCAGGGCCTACCGCAAGCAGGCAGCAGCAGATGCGGGGTGGCAGATGGCGGTGTACATGCTTGCAGACAAGCTGGACCGCATCTTCGCTGTCATGCGCCTGGACCCCGAGTGCACCCGAGGCTCCATGGCCCTGGCGACAGTCCGCGCGGAGGTGATGCTGCACCCGTTCGCAGGCATCACCCAGGAGCACATGAGAGCGCTGCCGGACGCCATCTCCGGCAGGGAGATGAGGATCGGCGATCTCGTCGGCCGATGCGCCGGCCTCATCACGCCGAGGTCCGACGGTGCCCTAGAGGCGCACAGGGTCGACGTCGTGCGGCACAGCTCGGTCCCCGATGCCGCATCCTTCCATCCAGCCGTCG
Organism: Tribonema minus; assembly: GCA_017506865.1. Lineage (NCBI taxonomy): Eukaryota > Xanthophyceae > Tribonematales > Tribonemataceae > Tribonema > Tribonema minus. Next base: position 952,855 of record JAFCMP010000223.1, read on the forward strand.
GCTGCAGCGCCGTCATGTACCCTTCAGGGTTCATCGAATTCATGGGCCCCACGAGCTACCACGGCGTCATCCTCACGCCGGCGACAGCGTCTCCCGGCTGCTGCGCCGCCTTCATGGTCTTCACATCGCCGAACTCCGATGCCGAGCAGCTCTTCCCCGTGCTCTACTGGACCATACTGGGCCCTGCGAGGCCTGAGCTGGCCGATCAACTGCGCATCCGAGCCGCGTCACGCTGCGTCGTGTCGGAACCCTCGCCCTCCCCCTTCAACGCCGCCGTCGCGCTCACCGACCTGGCGCATTCGGCGCCGCGAGAAGCATTCGGTGCGACACGCCAGCCCCACCCCGGCTTTTCGCCGCCTCGGCAGGCACACGCGAAGCGTCGGCGTTCCGAGAAGGCCGACAAGACGCCGGAACGAGCCGCCAAAACGGCGATCGCCGGCCACGCCAGGGCAGGAGCCTCGCTCGGCGCGGCGAACGACGATTCCGACAGCTCCTGGGCCCCGGGAGCCAGACGGCCCAGACACCGCTCCACAGCGGCAGCGCCGGACAACCAGGCGCCGCACCAGCGTACCGCCGAAGGCGACGCTCAACGAATGGTTCTTCCATGGCAGGAACTGTGATACTCTCGCCAACCCCACGGGGCCAGCACAACGTGCACATTCGGACTGACTTCGCGAGGACAGTGTCGCGGCGTGATGATCCGCATGCGCTCCGCTGTCGCCGCAGCCGTGCGATCGGACTCGTGGATATATAGGTGTCGTGCATCGCAGCGTAGACTGTCGAGAGAGGCAGATTTCATTGACCCCCGCCCGCATTTAGCGCGTAGCATTTCGTGCGCTGAGAATCACCTCGGCGCTGCTCCCGCCTTCGCCCGTGACATGCGCCGCTTGTAGCAAGACAAGGTAGACCCGGGAGGCGCTGCGCTCGGTCGTGAGCCCTGGCCTGCGGAACAATAGAACACGTTCGCCGTTCGAAGTGCGGCGTCGAGTGCCCCTGCTCTGTGTGCTCCTCGCTGCTGACTTTGCTCTTCGCTTCGTCGCACATTGCCCTGCCGCTGACTTGACTTCGATTCATCACGGGCAACGCTGCCGGCGCCGGCGTCGGCGTCGCCCTGGTCCAGTGCGAACCCGGCTTTCTCTCAGTCCGGCACTGGCAGTTGGGACATCTCGCCCGCATCACAGCGACCACAGAAGCATCAAGGAGGCCGGCCGCAAGTTTTGAGGGCAAACGAAAGGGCTCTCGAAAGCCAGCATGCGAAGCACCGGAGCAGGGGACGTCTGACGCAAGCATTTTTCGTTTCGGACATCCAGTTCATTTCTCGGCACTGGACGTCGCTGCAGCGCGGTTCTCTCCCGCAAGCTTGATCCGACGACGGGAAGGCGAAGCGGCCTAGTTGCTGAATCGCAGTCCGCCGAGTCCGTCCCTGCAAAGAAGCACGCGAGATTGAGAAGGGCAGCACGGTCAGCGATTGGGAAAGGCGGCGGCGGTGTCGTGCGAGTCCGAGTCCAGCACAGCACATGTCGCAGATCGCTTGCAGCACTGACCTGATGACCAGGAGGTTGTACGCCTCGACGAAGGAGAAGGCCTCCGACGACTTGATGTTCGGGCAGAACGTCCAGCCCAGGGACACGTGGTCGAGACGGCTGAAGTTGAGGTGGCTGGTGGGCTGCCACTGGTGGGCTTCCAACGCGAAGCTGTACGTGTAAATGGATGTCGTGGGCATCGTCCTCCAGGCGCAGTACGGCATGTGCATGCGGAAGTAGCGAGAGTCCATGTCTGCAGAGAGGAGAGGGGGGAACAGGGGGAGGGCGCGAGGGCGGTCAGCGAGGTCGGCGCGCCGTGCGGGGGCGGCTTCCGAGCGGGCGCTCGCGAGTTCGCTCTCGACGCACCTGTGGGCCAGCGGGCGTGGCCGTTCAGAGTCAGGCTCGCCGTGCGGATCGGATCGACGGCGTCGCCGTAGGGCAGCGAGGCGTCCGTGCTGGCTTCGTGCGCCGTGAAATCATAACGATCACGGAAGCCGCACGAAAAACGGCGGCGGCCGGCCTCCGTGTTCCAGTCCAGGGGGCGGACGAACCAGATGAGGGAGGAGGCGGGCTGCGAGGGGACGGGGAGGAGAGGGGAGAGAGGAGCGCGGGGTCAGGACGACAACGTGAAGATGCGCAGCGACGCAATGCCATCCAGATCCTCGGACGAGGCGCGAAGTCACTCACGTGGTTGAAGAAGAGCTTCTCCTCCTGCTTGGTGGACTGGTTGGCGGCGATGGAGTGGACCTGGCGCTGGGCGGTCGAGATGAGGAAGGAGTGGACCACGGAGGACATGGCGGTGCGCTCCGTCGTGTCGAGGTAGACGGAGGTGACCATGAGTCGGATCTTCAGGTCGGCGTTGACCAGGGCGGTGCCGGTGTTGGCGTTGAGGGGGATCTGGTTCTCCGCCAGCTTCCACGCGGCGTTGTCCTTGTAGAGCACGCACGTGCACTCCGAGATGGAGCGGGTCTTTATCTTGATGCGGACGTCGTGGAAGGTGAGTGCGACGATGGGCAGCGCCAGGCCGTAGGTGGCGGGCTGGTACTTGCTGAACCACAGGGGCAGAGGCACGTAGAGGATCTGCTGCTTCTTGGCCTTCTCGATGAGGTCCTCGTCGACGGCGTCGCTGAACTGCACGCGGCCGATGGCCTCCTCGAGGCGGACGCCCGGGCGGCCGGCCAGCTCCTCGTAGATCATGGCGAAGTCGGAGTACAGCTGGTCGACGAGGGAGCCTCCGATCTCGACCTGGACGTCCTCCCAGCACGCGAAGCCGATGCAGTTGACCCAGTGGGCGGCAGTGTCGGCGGCGGGGTGGTAGGTCACGGGGGAGGTGCCGGTGATAGGCACCTGGGGAGCCGCCAGAGGAGGCAGCGTGATCTCCAGGGTCACACGGCTGATCAGGTCGCCGTAGCGGTTGATGGTGGCGGAGCTGCTGGTGTCGAAGCCGCTGTTGGAGAGGTCCTGGAACTCGTCGTCCATGGCGCACGAGGTGAATCTGCGACGCACGAGGGAGGAGGCGTCAGAGAAGGCGTTCGAGCATCCGGGTCAGCGACCGTCGGGCAGAACGAGACGCAGCGCGACCGAGGGCCCTTCAGTCGTCGATTCACTCACCTCGTGTGTACGGAGCGCCAGATCGTGTCTGCACGGGCAGAGAGGCGGAAGGGCACAGGAATCGGATGAGTGCGCGCACAGACATGGCGAGCGAGACATGGCGAGCCGCACACGGCAAGCGGTAGAGACGCGGGGGAGGCAGGCGGAAGGGGACTCACGCGTGGGGCTGTCGTTGAGGATGGCATCCTGAGAGCCGCGGGCCGCGATCTGGATGACTCCGCCGCTGGCCGTCATCCTCGTGGTATGCGCAGCGACACAGATAAAAACAGAGACGCCGAGCCGATTGGTGTCGTCGGGAAGAGGCGACGCCCCTCACACGTGTGCATTGGTGGTAGACGACAACGAGAGCGTCGGACGACAGGCTGCTCGCCAAAGGCAACGACTACCGCTGCTGCTGCGCCCTGCCGCCCGCGACCCTCCTGCGGATCCTACGAGGATGCGAACCCTGCCCTCCGGCGGCTGCCCCGTCCCCTCCGTCCCCTCGCTTCCACCCCAGGGCTTCTTCCACATGGTGATGCATCCTGTGCATCTCGAACTGAAGCTCCTCCAACCAGTCGTCGTGGCTCTCCAACAGCTCCACGGCGCGTCTCAGGAGGCGATTGGTATCCGCCAGGGATGCCCCGGGATCGTCGTCGTTCGACTCGTCGTTCTCGTGCTCGGCGCCGCCGCCCGTGTCGCCGTCATCCGTGTCCGCGTCCGAGCTCATGGCGTCCGGATCGACAGCGACGTCCGGCGCCGACTCGGAGCTGCTGGAGCCGCCGGCGGCTTCGAGATCCTCGGAGCGCATTCGCCGACGCGGTCAGTGTCACAGTCGAGAAGGGGTTGTGAGGGCCAGTAGACATGCAGGCGAAATGAAAAACGTGCTGCGGAACGTCACCGGGGCGCGGAATGCAGCGAGAGGAGGAGCGCGCGCGGGGAAATCATATATTCACAGAACGCCCGCATCCCTCATGATCTCGACGATGAGCATCCCCCAACAGTACGCCAGCGCGAACTGAAAGGTGAAGAGCAGCAACTCCACGGAAGCGAAGGGGGACCCGGGGCGAGTCCGGCGAGCGACCCCGCTGCCTCGACTGGAAGGTGCGGGAGAGAGACGGTGCTCCTGCGGCTCCACCACAGCCACCCGCCACGCCAGCGTCGTCCTCACGCCGGGCAGGGCCGGATCGTTCACGATGACGCCGGCGAACCCGGCGCGCTCGAGCGCGGCGTTCATGTCGACCAGGAGACTCGACGGCGGCCTCGGCTCCAGCAGCACCAGAACGCCCGCCGGCTTGATCGCTCGCGCGCAAGCCACGAGCGACGACGACAGAGTCGCTCGGGGCAGGTCTCCGGATACGCAGACCACGTCGAAGCCGCCCGAGGTAGGTGCGTCCAGTGTTCCATCGCGAAAGACGATGGCGACCGCTCCCGGGCGACCGTTTTCGAAGTCAGCGGCTGCGAGAGCGGCGTGTGGAAACGCTCGTCGCAGAGATTCGGAGATCGCCGACTCCGTGCAGACGCACAACACGGCGCGGACATCTCGCGTTCTCAAGCGCTCGCAGTATGCGGAGACGCCGCCGGCGAGCACGTCATCCGGGCTTGCGATGGCGACGGGTGAGCTGCAGACCGAGACGGCGCGCCGGCACGGACTCGCCATTCGCCCCGGCGCCGAGCGGTACCCCAGTGCCAGGGGCAGGAGCGTGGCAAGCAGGAGCGTCGCTGCGAGCATGGTGCTGACTCTGTGACTGAACGCTGCTTCATCATCGCTGGCGCCGCATTCTGTGACGCCCCGTCACTTGTGCATTCCGGGTGTGGCCCCGACCGGACCTTTCGTCCCGGAAACCTGTGACGTGACGGACATGAACGCACTTTCTCCGCATCACACCACACGCCCACCTCAGCACATCTACTGCACGAAAGCAGCGAACAGCGCTGCCCTGCGCTCATCGACTGCGTCTCCAGCCCGCACGCGCCATGATCCTGGCCTCAGGCTCGTTCCAGCTCTCCGAAGAGCAAGAGGCGCAGCTGGTAGAGCAGCTGCGTGGCCTGTGGGCAGCGGGAAGGAACCACGACGACATCAGCATCACCGTGAACCCCGACGGCGAGCGACCTCGGGTGCCTCCGGACCTCTCAGCCATCCGCAAGCTGCTGCGCAGCAAGCGCATTCAAAAACGTGCACCGGGGTTCTGGAACATCGGACAACTCGGGTCCGTCTGGTTCGACGCGTACCTGGACGGCACCACCTTCCGCCTCGCAGTCGACCCTGACCGACCCGATCCCCACGTGATCGTCATCCAGTACAGAAACGCGGACCCGGTGCCGCCGCCGGGGACCCGCTACTGCGCGCTGTGCCGCTTCGTCCAGCAGGAGACTGCGGAGGAGCCGGATTCCATGGGGGTGACCGGAATCATGCTTCGCTGCGGCGGATACAGGCGGTCAGCGAATCCCATGCGTTACTGCTGCACGGCGCACCAAGTTCAGCACTGGATTCTGGAGCACGGCGACATCTGCGCCGGAGATCACCGGGCCGACGGCGCCGACAGGTAGCCGCGCCGACGAGGTCGCCGATCTGTGGTGAACGCCTGCGCAAACCATCAATGCCACGTCCTTTTTCCTGACACTCTCGTGTTCTGCCATGCCTCTCCCTGTTGATGATGACGACGCCGGTGCGGTCGTGCTCGCCTTGACTTGCGCCGTCTTGCTGGCATTCGCGTACCGTTCCGCGTCCTTCGCGACGCCCGTCGCGGACGACGGCGCGCCTCTCCCTTCGTACCTCAAGTACAAGGAGAAGTTCCTGATGCCGGTGAGGGACCAGCGGTGCTGCGCGGCGTGTTGGTCCTTCAGCGTCGCGGACATGATGGCCGATACGTTGAACGCGCAGACCGCCGGAGCCTTCGGCAAGCGACCCCTCAGCGCTCAGTACCTCCTCTCGTGCTCCAGCGCTCACCGGGGGTGCGAAGTGGGCGGCAGCCCGGAGGACGTGTACGACCTGCCGCAGCTGACGGACGCCGGCTGTCCGCTCGATGCGGACCTGCCGTACGAGGGCAAGGAGACGCCGTGCCGACCTCTGCCCCCGGACGTCCTGAGGGTGAGGACGGTGCCGAACACGGCGGTGTCCCTGTGCGACGACCCCGACAGAGCGCTCCCGGGGACCCGCGCGGCCACCATCAGACGCAACGTTCGCAACATGAAGAGGGCGCTGCTGCAGTACGGCCCCATCGTCGGCACGCTTCGCGTCACGGGCGACCTGTACGCGTACCGCGGCGATGGCATCTTTCGCGGCGACCCCGCATCCAAGTTCTACGGCTACCACGCCGTGGAGATCGTCGGCTGGTGCGACGAGAACGTCAACTGGGCGGAGCCCGGCTTCGACGGCGCGTACTGGATCGTCCGCAGCAGCTGGGGCTTCGACTGGGGCGTTCCGAAGGGGATGCGGTACGGCTGGGCGTACGTGACCATGGGCGAGAACTGCGCGGACATCGAGTCCCGGGCATCCGTCTGCCGAGTGGAGTTCCCGATGGCGCTCGAAGAAGTTCGCCGCCGCACGCCGACTTCCGCGGCTCGATACGAGTCCTACGAGCACTACGTTGACGACCCCGAGAGAGGTGAGCTTCCCTGCTCATCATCGACCCCCGGCGCTGCTACATGCCTGTGTGCGACCTCGAACGAAGCTTCACCGCCGAGCTCACCATCCCTACCCCTGTCTCGTGTGCAGAGAACTTCATCGGCGGGCTGAAGACGGCACTGGGGGCCAACTCCAAGGCGTTCAGGCGAACGTGACGGAATCCCTCTTGCGAAGGAGCGCACTCGAGCAGGGGTCGGCCCTTCCAGCAAGCATCCGTTCGGCCATGTGGACGCGCGGCACGTCCGCAGTGTGCCGCGCGTCCCACTTTTCAGGCATTTCACTCACAAACCTGTGGACCGACCCTGGCACGGAGCAAGCATCCGTCCGTCCGGCCAGGTTGAGCAGCATTGCTGTCACGGCGTCTGCAGCAGAGCTCAGCTGAGGGCGGCGCTCGCCTCTCCGTGCGGGCACGAAATTCATGCAATGCCATTGACACACAGCGACCTCGGCGAGGTGATCTCTCAGCCTCGATGCATGTGAGCAGTGGCAAGAACGCCGGCGCATCAAATGTCTCGCTACTGTCTGAGTGCGCTGCCTTTGACCTTCACATGTGCGCTCCCAATGCCCTCGAGCACGCTTCGCTCGCCGATCTCAATGCGCCGGAGACCTGCGCCGAAGGGGACGCGCGGCACGTCCGCAGTGTGCCGCGCGTCCCACTTTCCAGGCATTGCACTCACAAACTTGTGGCCCGACCCTGGCACGGAGCAAGCATCCGTCCGTCCGGCCAGGTGGACGCGCGGCACGTCCGCAGTGTGCCGCGCGTCCCACTTTTCAGGCAGCGTACTCACAAACCTGTGGCCAGCCTCTGGCACCGAGCAAGCATCCGTCCGTCCGGCCAGGTTGAGCAGCGTTGCTGTCAGGGCCTCTGCAGCAGAGCTCAGCTGAGGGCGGCGCTCCCGACTCCGTGCGGGCACGAAATTCATGCGATGCCACTGACACACAGCGACCTCGGCGAGGTGATCTCTTAGACTCGCTGCATGTGAGCAGTGGCAAGAACGCCGGCGCATCAAATGTCTCGCTACTGTCTGAGTGCGCTGCCTTTGATCTTCACATGTGCGCTCTCAACGCCCTCGAGCACGCTTCGCTCGCCGATCTCAATGCGCCGGAGACCTGCGCCGAAGGGGACGCGCGGCACGTCCGCAGTGGGCCGCGCGTCCCACTTTTCAGGCAGAGCACTCAGAAACTTGAGGCCAGACACTCTGGACATGAGCATCCGTCCGTCCGGCCAGGTGGACGCGCGGCACGTCCGCAGTGTGCCGCGCGTCCCACTTTTCAGGCATTGCACTCACAAACCTGTGGCCAGCCTCTGGCACCGAGCAAGCATCCGTCCGTCCGGCCAGGTTGAACAGCGTTGCTGTCACGGCCTCTGTAGCAGAGCTCAGCTGAGGGCGGCGCTCCCCACTCCGTGCGGGCACGAAATTCATGCGATGCCACTGACACACAGCGACTTCGGCGAGGTGATCGCTGCATGTGAGCAGTGGCAAGAACGCCGGCGCATCAAATGTCTCGCTACTGTCTGAGTGCGCTGCCTTTGATCTTCACATGTGCGGTCTCAACGCCCTCGAGCACGCTTCGCTCGCCGATCTCAATGCGCCGGAGACCTGCGCCGAAGGGGACGCGCGGCACGTCCGCAGTGTGCCGCGCGTCCCACTTTTCAGGCATTGCACTCAGAAACTTGTGGCCAGACTCTGGCACGGAGCAAGCATCCGTCCGTCCGGCCGGGTGGACGCACGGCACGCCCGCAGTGTGCCGCGCGTCCCACTTTTCAGGCATTGCACTCACAAACCTGTGGACCGACCCTGGCACGGAGCAAGCATCCGTCCGTCCGGCCAGGTTGAGCAGCGTTGCTGTCACGGCGTCTGCAGCAGAGCTCAGCTGAGGGCGGCGCTCCCCACTCCGTGCGGGCACGAAATTCATGCGATGCCACTGACACACAGCGACTTCGGCGAGATGATCTCTCAGCCTCGATGCATGTGAGCAGTGGCAAGAACGCCGGCGCATCAAATGTCTCGCTACTGTCTGAGTGCGCTGCCTTTGACCTTCACATGTGCGCTCTCAATGCCCTCGAGCACACTTCGCTCGCCGATCTCAATGCGCCGGAGACCTGCGCCGAAGGGGACGCGCGGCACGTCCGCAGTGTGCCGCGCGTCCCACTTTTCAGGCATTGCACTCAGAAACTTGTGGCCAGACTCTGGCACGGAGCAAGCATCCGTCCGTCCGGCCGGGTGGACGCACGGCACGCCCGCAGTGTGCCGCGCGTCCCACTTTTCAGGCATTGCACTCACAAACCTGTGGACCGACCCTGGCACGGAGCAAGCATCCGTCCGTCCGGCCAGGTTGAGCAGCGTTGCTGTCACGGCCTCAGCAGCAGAGCTCAGCTGAGGGCGGCGCTCCCGACTCCGTGCGGGCACGAAATTCATGCGATGCCACTGACACACAGCGACCTCGGCGAGGTGATCTCTTAGACTCGCTGCATGTGAGCAGTGGCAAGAACGCCGGCGCATCAAATGTCTCGCTACTGTCTGAGTGCGCTGCCTTTGATCTTCACATGTGCGCTCTCAACGCCCTCGAGCACGCTTCGCTCGCCGATCTCAATGCGCCGGAGACCTGCGCCGAAGGGGACGCGCGGCACGTCCGCAGTGGGCCGCGCGTCCCACTTTTCAGGCAGAGCACTCAGAAACTTGAGGCCAGACACTCTGGACATGAGCATCCGTCCGTCCGGCCAGGTGGACGCGCGGCACGTCCGCAGTGTGCCGCGCGTCCCACTTTTCAGGCATTGCACTCACAAACCTGTGGCCAGCCTCTGGCACCGAGCAAGCATCCGTCCGTCCGGCCAGGTTGAACAGCGTTGCTGTCACGGCCTCTGCAGCAGAGCTCAGCTGAGGGCGGCGCTCCCCACTCCGTGCGGGCACGAAATTCATGCGATGCCACTGACACACAGCGACTTCGGCGAGGTGATCGCTGCATGTGAGCAGTGGCAAGAACGCCGGCGCATCAAATGTCTCGCTACTGTCTGAGTGCGCTGCCTTTGATCTTCACATGTGCGGTCTCAACGCCCTCGAGCACGCTTCGCTCGCCGATCTCAATGCGCCGGAGACCTGCGCCGAAGGGGACGCGCGGCACGTCCGCAGTGTGCCGCGCGTCCCACTTTTCAGGCATTGCACTCAGAAACTTGTGGCCAGACTCTGGCACGGAGCAAGCATCCGTCCGTCCGGCCGGGTGGACGCACGGCACGCCCGCAGTGTGCCGCGCGTCCCACTTTTCAGGCATTGCACTCACAAACCTGTGGACCGACCCTGGCACGGAGCAAGCATCCGTCCGTCCGGCCAGGTTGAGCAGCGTTGCTGTCACGGCCTCAGCAGCAGAGCTCAGCTGAGGGCGGCGCTCCCGACTCCGTGCGGGCACGAAATTCATGCGATGCCACTGACACACAGCGACCTCGGCGAGGTGATCGCTGCATGTGAGCAGTGGCAAGAACGCCGGCGCATCAAATGTCTCGCTACTGTCTGAGTGCGCTGCCTTTGATCTTCACATGTGCGCTCTCAACGCCCTCGAGCACGCTTCGCTCGCCGATCTCAATGCGCCGGAGACCTGCGCCGAAGGGGACGCGCGGCACGTCCGCAGTGGGCCGCGCGTCCCACTTTTCAGGCAGAGCACTCAGAAACTTGAGGCCAGACACTCTGGACATGAGCATCCGTCCGTCCGGCCAGGTGGACGCGCGGCACGTCCGCAGTGTGCCGCGCGTCCCACTTTTCAGGCATTGCACTCACAAACCTGTGGCCAGCCTCTGGCACCGAGCAAGCATCCGTCCGTCCGGCCAGGTTGAACAGCGTTGCTGTCACGGCCTCTGCAGCAGAGCTCAGCTGAGGGCGGCGCTCCCCACTCCGTGCGGGCACGAAATTCATGCGATGCCACTGACACACAGCGACTTCGGCGAGGTGATCGCTGCATGTGAGCAGTGGCAAGAACGCCGGCGCATCAAATGTCTCGCTACTGTCTGAGTGCGCTGCCTTTGATCTTCACATGTGCGGTCTCAACGCCCTCGAGCACGCTTCGCTCGCCGATCTCAATGCGCCGGAGACCTGCGCCGAAGGGGACGCGCGGCACGTCCGCAGTGTGCCGCGCGTCCCACTTTTCAGGCATTGCACTCAGAAACTTGTGGCCAGACTCTCGGCCAGGTACGGCCGCGTTGCTGTCACGGCGTCCGCCACAGAACTCAGCTGAGGGCGGCGATTTGCACTCGGTGCACCCAGTAAAGTGAGGCGCTCGCCTCGCCGAACTCGCCGTACTTCAGAGGCACCGCATGAAATCTTGTCCGCAGCGATTGGCGAGCGCCGTATCAAGCGGAGTTCTGGCGCAGAGGAGGTACCCCCCGCATGAAAGGGGGTTTCACATGGCCGGACGGACGGATGCTTGCTCGGTACCAGAGGCTGGCTACAAGTTTCTGAGTGCTCTGCCTCAAAAGTGGGACGCGCGGCACACTGCGGGCGTGCCGCGCGTCCGCCTGGCCGGACGGACGGATGGTCATGGCCAGACTCTGGCCACAAGTTTCTGAGTGCGATACCTGAAAAGTGGGACGCGCGGCACACTGCGGGCGTGCCGCGCGTCCCACTTCGGCGAAGGCGCTCTGCGATTCCAGGCCGGCGAACGAAGCGTGCTCGAGGGCGTTCAGATCGCACACATGAAAGATCAAGTCAGGGCACTCTGCCTCTACAGACTCTAGACCATGGCTCCGCCGGACGCTTTCCCGATCGCACGTGCTGAGGCAAGCCGAGCGCTCGCCTCGCCGACGTCGCCGCACTTCAGAGTCACCGCATGAATTTCTTGTCCGCACCGAGCGGCGTTCGCATCAAGCTGAGCTCTGGCGCAGAGGAGGTACCCCCCGCATGAAAGGGGGTTTCACATGGCCGGACGGACGGATGCTTGCTCGGTGCCAGAGGCTGGCCACAGGTTTGTGAGTACGCTGCCTGAAAAGTGGGACGCGCGGCACACTCCGGGCGTGCCGCGCGTCCGCCCGGCCGGACGGACGGATGCTCATGCCCACAGTCTTGCCACAAGTTTCTGAGTGCGATACATTAAAGTGGGACGCGCGGCACACTGCGGGCGTGCCGCGCGTCCCCTTCGGCGATGACGTCCGGCGACTCAAGCTCGGCGAATGAAGCGTACGTTGACATTGCGCACATGACGGCAAACGCCAGGAGACTCTGCCTCTCGAGACTGAACACCATTGCTTCGCCGGCGCCTTCCCGGTCGCACAGGCTGAGCAAAGCCGAGCGCTCGCCTCGCCGAACTCGCCGTGTTTCAGACGCATCGCATGACTTTCTCGTCCGCACCGATGCGGCGAGCGCCGCATCAGCAATTTGTAGATTCCGCGCTCGGTAAGGAACGTCGCCAGCTGCTCTCCACCCGGGGTGAGAATAGTACTTACGCCCCTCTGCTTTTCGCCAAACCCCTCGATGGACTTGCGGATATTGGTGAGCCCCAGGACCTTGGCGACGTCCGACGCCAGGAGCAGCGGCGTGCCATCCTCCTCGATGATGCGCACATCGTGTTTGCTGGTCCCGAAGGCGAACGTCTGAAGAATGTCGGGCATGGTGATGCTGATGGCGCGCTGCTCTGACCGGAGGCGCAGATGCCCCGGATACTGCTCGAAGATGCTCGGCCGGACGGACGGATGCTTGCTCGGTGCCAGAGGCTGGCTACAAGTTTCTGAGTGCTCTGCCTGAAAAGTGGGACGCGCGGCACACTCCGGGCGTGCCGCGCGTCCACCTGGCCGGACGGACGGATGCTCATGGCCAGACTCTGGCCACAAGTTTCTGAGTGCAATACCTGAAAAGTGGGACGCGCGGCACACTGCGGGCGTGCCGCGCGTCCCATTCGGCGATGACATCCGGCGATTTGAGGCCGGCGAATGATGCGTGCTCGAGGGCGTTGACATTGCACACATGCCAGCAAAAGTCAGGAGACTCTGCCTCTCGAGACTGAACACCATTGCTTCGCCGGCGCTTTCCCGATTGCACGTGCTGAGCCAAGCCGAGCGCTCGCCTCGCCGAACTCGCCGTGTTTCAGACGCATCGCATGACTTTCTCGTCCGCACCGCCGATGCGGCGAGCGCCGCATCAAGCTGACACCTGGCGCAGGGAGATCTGCCCGGATGCTGCTGAAGACTGCTCGGCCGGACGGACGGATGCTTGCTCGGTGCCAGAGTCTGGCCTCAAGTTTCTGAGTGCTCTGCCTGAAAAGTGGGACGCGCGGCACACTCCGGGCGTGCCGCGCGTCCGCCTGGCCGGACGGACGTATGCTCATGGCCAGACTCTGGCCACAAGTTTCTGAGTGCGATACCTGAAAAGTAAGACGCGCGGCACACTCCGGGCGTGCCGCGCGTCCCACCCCACCCCCCCGAGTCCACATTCTGTGGCGGGGCGCGTTCTGCGGACCGCCATGCGGTGCGCTGGCGAGCACTGTTCACTCCACTGCCGAGCGCACGTCATTCTTTTCTAACGCAAGAGCAGACCATGAAACGAGCAGCCAGCGACATCCCCGCCACGGCGAGGCGGGTTCGGCGATTGGCGCCGAAGCGGATCTCCATTCCCGACATCGCCGACGAGATTCGCGCCGTGCTGGACTTCGTCGCCCTCGAGGACACAGTGTCCTGCATGCTGGTCTGCAAAGTCTGGCGCCAGGAAATGCTCCGCAGACACCCCCAGCTGGCCGTCATCGGAAAGCTAAACTCGTACCAGCGCAAGACGCTCCACCACGTGAAGGGGTATCGCGTAAGAAACGTCATCGCCATGGTGGACCGGAAGTGCGCCATCTGCTCCGATCCCTGGCGAGGCGGGGTCAACAGCGCATTCGGGATCCCGGCGCACCCCGCGTGCGTTCGCGACAGGCTCGTCCTCGTTCGCCACCTCCCGCCGCACGTGCCGGTGCAGATGATGCTCTCGAGCATCCCAAATCAGGACATCGACACGTACAGGTACGGAGTGCACACGTTCAAAGCCATCTGGAAGTGCGCCCATGACGCGATACCGCGATCGTGGACCCTGGAGGGCTTCATGGAGGACAGCGCCGACGCCATTCACGCCGTCAACGAGGCGAGGCGTCTGGCGTCGGAGGAGAGGATGAGGATGGCGGCGGAGAGGCGGCGAGTGCAGGAGGAACAGCAGCGCCAGTGGGCCGACGACTTCAAGACCGCCGCCGCCGAAGCCAGAGCGCCCTTACGCACCATCGTCGGCCTGAAGAGGCTGCTGCCCCCGGGCCTCATCCGCAGAGCCAGGGTCGACTCCGCATCGGAGACGGCGCGGCGAGGCCTCTTCCTGACGAGGCACTTCCACGGCGTTCCTCAGTCCCTGTGGTCCACGGCCTTCGATGCCTTCGACGATGCCACAGCGATCGCCGTCAAGCGCTACGCGGACGAGATCGAGGCGGTGCTGTGGCCGATGGCGTTCGCCCCCGGCACCGATCCTCGCCCGTGGCGAGAATTTGAGCTGGTACGACACTCTGACGTGGCGGTCATCCGGACGGCGTCACAGCGAGGGCTCGATCCTGCGCGAGCGCTCAGGGCGATCCTGACCCTCGGTCCCCGACGCAGCGCGCTGCTCCTGCACGCCGTCTGCCGCGACGCGTCCGGCGACGAAGGCTTCGAGGGCCGCATCGCCGACATCAGGCGGCTAGGACTCTGCACCGCCGCCGGGGACTTCCTCTCTCATTGCGACTTCGAGAGCGGCGTGCGAAGCTACGCCGCCGCGAAGGAGTTCGGCGGCGACGGCTGCTACGAACGCTGGGGCGACGCGTGCTTCCGCTGGCCAACGGTGGCCGGGGGCGTTGCAATGCCCCCGCCCCGAGAGCCTGTCCCCGCGCCTCCGAGGAGGTCGACGTGTCCCTGCGGGGGCGCAGTGTCTATTCTCTGCGCAGCTCAGCTTTGCGGCAGCTGCTGCCCCCGCAATGGATGCCCCAGACACAAGGGGTCGGCGATGCGTTGACGAATGAGACAATGATTCAAAACTCGAGTGTCATTTTCGCGTCGTCTGATGCCCCTTCCGCTCGCGAACGGCATGTGTCGCCCTCGCCGTCTCGCCTGCGTAAATCGGTCGGCGATGCATGTCTGCGTGAATGTGCTCGTGGACGAAGTGCGGCGAGAAGTGAGCGCCGCACATGATGCACGTGCGCACCGTCGTGCCGCGATTGCGCGCCGCCGTCTCCATCGTGCTCTTGACGCGGTGACAGTCGAGGTAGACCGCCTGCAGGTTCGACTTGTCGTCACGGCCTCCGAAGCACAGGGGGACGCTGTGGTCGACGTCGAAAATGAAGCCCAGCGGCAAGCCGCACAGAGCGCAGCAGCTCCCCTGACGCCGTACGATCCGGGCCCTCGTGCGGGAACCCCATCGCTTCCGCATGCTGCGTGGTCTGCTCATCGCAGCAGACAAGAAGTGAGCACCCGTCTACGCGCCGGAAACGCCAGATGGCGACGCGGTGGTCACGGGACCGGACGCGCCGAGCATGTCCGCCGCCGCCTTCGCGATCGCATCTGCGAACGGCGTCTCCTCCGTCGGCTCGCTCGCCGTGTCCGTCTTCGGCCTCTTCGCACCTCGCAGCTGTTCCTCCAGGACCTTGCGGGAGATCGCGGCCGCCGCTCTGTCGGCCCTTCGCTGCTCTTCGAGGGCGCTCATCTCGGCGAAGTGAGTCTCGGTCGCCAGTCCCTTGATGTGCTCGGCGACGCGGTCGGCCACTGCGTCGACGATTCTCTGGATGACCGCCGGATCCTCCTCCGCGGCGACCGGTCTTCTCTGGCTCACCGTCCTTCTGCACAAGGGCATGGGCGTGGCGCCGAGATTGCTGAGCGGCGCACGGGGTCTCAGCGCCTCGACGGCGAACGCGTCGACGCCATCGGCGCCTGCGTTCCTCTTCGACCAGTACACCGCGATCATGTCGGTCGCCTCCGCCTCGGGCACGCCGTACGCACCGCACAGGGCGACGAACGCCCGTTCCTGCTCCTCAGCGCTCATGCGCGGAACGCGCATGATCACGTCGGCTGCAATCACAGCGGGCACCAGCGGCGTCGAGTTGCCCTTGTTGTCGATTTTGCACGTGACGATCGCACACCTGATGTGGGCGCTCGACAGCCTCAAGTTGTCGAGGCACTTGCACGGCGCGCTTTGATTGAGCTCCGGGCGGCAGAGACGAATGACGTCGAGCGCACTCACGAGACCCGTTCGAGCGTCGATCCGGAGTTTACCTTTCATGCGCTCGCCGTTGTGCGCTAGCCCATAGAAAGTGCAGTCGAAGGGCTCCAGTGGAGCCACCACGGCGCAACAGGCGCGGCACAGTCGAGCAACCATCGGGCGACGACAGGGCAACTGGTGCGCGACGACAAGGCGACGAGGGGGCAACGAGGGGGCAACTGCGGTGCGACGAGGGGGTGACGAGGGGGCGACGAGGGGGTGACGACGGTGCAGCAGTTGCGTTGCGATTGCCACGTGTCGAGAGTATCGGAGCTCAACAACTCCATCCGAGCGCCATGCCGTGCAGATGCACGGCATCTGCCCGGTACATTCTGTTCCGTGCCCGCCCCGCACATTCCGTGACGCAGCAGTGTCGACGAACGACAACGCTTCACACTACGGCAAATGTGGGCTATCGGAAGCAAGCGCGACGCCGGCCGACGGACCTCGCCGCTTGCAAAGAAGCCGAAAGGCAGCTGCACTCGGACACGCGGCGTGTGCGGTGACGCCGACTGCGCCAATTGCTTTCCACGGAGCTTTGCGGCCTATGCGGACAGCAGCAAGGTGGCGTGCTGGTCGGCCAGGAACGAGCTGCTGCCGCGACAAGTCGCGTTTGCCAGCAACAAAAAGTACTGGTTCCAGTGTGATGGGAACTGCGGCGGCCATGACTTCTCATCGGCACTGTACAGCATCACCGGCGTAAACCAAAGCTGGTGTCCCTACTGCGCGGGGCAACAGTTGTGCGAGGACGCGGATTGCGCGTGGTGCTTCGACCGCAGCTTTGCGGCATTTGCGGACACAGCCAAGGTGGCGTGCTGGTCAAAAAGGAACCTATGGCAGCCGCGACAATTCGCATTGGCGAGCCGCAGTAAGTGTTGGTTCCAGTGCGATGGGAACTGCGGCGGCCACCATTTCTTGTCGGCACTGAACCACATCACAAGCGCGGAGGGCTGCTGGTGTCCCTACTGCGCGGGGCGGCAGCTGTGCGAGGACGCGGACTGCGCTTGGTGCTTCGACCGCAGCTTTGCGGCCTTTGCGGACACAGCCAAGGTGGCGTGCTGGTCAGAAAGGAACCCACGGCAGCCGCGACAAGTCGAATTGGCCAGCAACAAAAAGTTCTGGTTCCAGTGCGACGGGAAGTGCGGCGGCCACCATTTCTCGTCGGCACTGAACAGCATCACCGGCGCAAACCAAAGGTGGTGTCCCTACTGCGCAGGGCAGCAGCTGTGCGAGGACGCGGACTGCACGTGGTGCTTCGACCGCAGCTTTGCGGCGTTTGTGGACACAGCCAAGGTGGCGTGCTGGTCAGACAGGAACTCACGGCTGCCGCGACAAGTCGCTATGGCGAGCGGCGACAAGTACTGGTTCCAGTGCGATGGGAACTGCGGCGGCCATGACTTCTCATCGGCACTGAACAGCATCACCGGCGCAAATCAAAGCTGGTGTCCCTACTGCGCGGGACGGCAGCTGTGCGAGGACGCGGACTGCGCGTGGTGCTTCGACCGCAGCTTTGCGGCCTTTGCAGACAAAGCCAAGGTGGCGTGCTGGTCAACAAGGAACCCACGGCAGCCGCGACAAGTCGCATTGGCGAGCCGCGATAAGTGTTGGTTCCAGTGTGATGGCAGGTGCGGCGGCCATGACTTCTCATCGGCACTGTACGGCATCACACGCGCAGATGGCAATTGGTGTCCCTACTGCGCTCGCAATAAAGTTTGCGGCGAGGCGGACTGCTCTTGGTGCGGCACAGCTTGCGACATCTGTCGCATGGAGGACGAACTGCGGCGCGGGCATCACAAGACGCCGGACGGGCCGATGTGCCATGCGCACTATATCCGCAGCCCTCACGCCACGACGCAACAGCGTGCCAAGATCTCCCTCGAGATGCACTTCATCGCGTCGATGGAGCTGGTGTGCAAGGACCGCCCGGGCGGATATACGTGGGCGGAACCCAGCTCCTGGGATTGCGCGGTGCTCCCGGGGCTGGCCTTCAAACCCGACCTGATGTGGGCGTTCGACGCCGACGGCAACATCTTCAGTACTACAGGCGCGTGCAAGCTCTCAGTGCCCATGGTGCGCGTCATCATACTGGAGGTCTTGGAGGTGGGGATCGCACAGCACTCCGCGGCGCGTACTGTGTCGGACATCGAGCGGGAAGCCCGCATCCGAGGCTCCCTGACGGGCATCCTGGTCGACTTCGTCTACGTGACCGTCGCGGCCTACAAGCACCCTTCAGCCCACCCCGACGACAAGTTCTTCGCAAAGGGGTGCGCGACGGACCCGGAGGCAGGCAAGGATTACGAGTACCACGTGGTGCCTTGCCGGCAGGCGGCGTGGGAAGCGCGGGTGCGCGCAGCTGTGGAGGCACTCGACAGGGCCAACGGGAAGCTGACAGGTGCTACCGTGTACATTGGCCATTCAATGAGATGATTATTATTCACTGTTCCACAAGAGCGGTCTCGTCTCCTTCAAAAGTTGTGTCGCCTCTGAGCCTTGCTATGATTTGATGCAGGGTGCACATTCAGGCACTGCAGCGCTAGAAGCAACCGCCAGAGGCCGCAGCGCTAGGAGCTGATCACGAAACGCAGCATGTTTCGCACGCCTCGCACCCGCTGCTGGCATCGCTCGGCGAGGCATCGCCTGTCGGCTCATCTTCTGTGCCAACTTCAACGCTGTCGGCACCCAGCGACGGTGCTGCAGACTGGGGCAGCGCCTGCTGCCAATTGATCACGATCAGGCCGTCGCGCTCCTGCACTGCGAAGCCTCGCATCCGCAGCTCCTGAGCCAGTGCCGCGTTCAGGAGCTCCTGGTTGCACCCGCACGACGCCGGCGCAGAGGCGCTCGCGGGGCGGTACGTAAGCTCGTCCTCGGCGGCCTCGAGGATGCGCCGGCGAATGAGTTTCTCAACGATGCCCATGTGGTGGTTCGTGGCGAGCCTCACGTTCTCAGGCTGCTGGCGGTCGGCCTCGATCCGTGCGGCGCGGGCGTCGGATGCGGTGAACATGGCGTTTCAGGGCCGCCAACATTTTTTTGTGTGAGGCGACGGAGGCGGTCACGCGGATCCGAACACCTCTCGGAAAACGGCGAGCGCGTCCACGTCGCGGTATCGGCCTCGTTCGTGAGTATCGGGAGTTTTGACGATGGCGAACGACACCCTTTTGAATGCGCCGTTCCAGTCCTTCAGCACGTCACGAAAAAGTTCCGCGACGTGGCGAGGCGGGCACCCCCATGCTCCCGTTCCCCACGCTCCCAAGACCACCGCGTCGTGGTTGTACATCTCCGCGATCTCAAGGACCAGCTGCATCTTGGCGGCGAACAGGGCGGCGTCCGAGTCGGAGAGCCGGTCGTCCACGCAGTGCGGCCGTTTCAGAGCCGGGCAGGCGATGAAGGCGAGCTTCACCGGCTCACTCATGAGCCTCCACATGGCGCTCTCGCCCTCCGCGAACACGGTGACCGACGGCGAGTAGACGGCCTCGAGGGCGCCGAGCGGGTAGAAGCTTCGATCGAGGGTGCGGTGGTAGTCGCTTCGCCGAAACAGGCTTTCCTCTTGCGCACCCGATCCAGATTCCACATAGCCACCGGAATAGCAGTCGTCACTGAAGTTCAGGAGCACCGGACGATAGCCCTCGGCCCGCAACTCGATGCCCCGATCCGCGGTGTCGGCGCAGTCGACGGTGATGCAGGTGCTGCCGAGAGGTGTCCGCGCCGGCCCTGCATACTTGATTTTGATGGACGGCGGCGGCGGGGCATTCCGGGCCGAGATGGCGACGGCGCGCTCCCACGCTGCTACCCGGGCCGCGTACATGTTCACTGCGACGAGTCCGAGACAATCGGAGGGGCCGAGTCGGCGCGGTCTCGAGTAGCGGCGGGTCCGCCCGACGAAGAAGCGCCAAGGGCGACGACGACGACCGGTCCTCCGGGGATGAGCGACAGCCTCCGAGCCAGTGCCCTGGGGATCTTCTCCGCGAACGCCCACACGCTCCGGAGGCGGCGGGGCTTGGCGTGCGGGCCGTGCACTCGCGCCTTGTACGCCAGCAGCAACCACGGCGCCAGCGATGCGCTGAAGCACCAGTTGCGGCCCACGCTGCGGGTCCTGCCGTAGACTGCGAAGCTCACAGCGTAGCTCGTCAGGATGATGAACACGTGAAACGAGGCGTCTGCGAGGCAGGCCCACGCCACGGAGCTCAGTGTCAACAGGAAGAGGAGGTAGAACGCCTCGTGACCCGCGCACCCGTTCCACGCCCAGTACAAGAATGGCGCCGACACCTCGTTCACCAGAGTGCAATTGACGGAGGTGAGCGCGGACAGGCTGTAGATGATCGCCAGCCATGTGTAGGTCCGCATGAGCGCGGTCACTGCGGGGCCGGGTTTCCTGGCGGCCGGATCCGCCCGCACGGACGCCCACATCACGATCGGCTGCAGATGGTTCAGCCAGATGCCGGCGACGGTCACTCCGGCGTTGACGGCGCCGCAGTACGGCGACATGTGGAGCAGCATCTCGACCAGCTGCATGAGAAGGACGAAGGCGTAGAAGGCGCACTCGGCGAGGCCGTGCTGCCTGCCCAGGAGGGCGCACCCGACGATGCCAAAACAAAAGTTGGCGAGCGAGGACCCCGCGGTGGCGCACATGCGTTTCTCGCGCTGGAAAACATTTTCTTCATTTAACACGTTGACACCGTGTCATGGTTCATGCTTCCTGCAGCATCACAGAAGCATCCGTCCGTCCGGCCGGCCAGGTGGGCCCGCGAAGGCCGCTTACCACTCGAGTGGCGATGTACAGCGGCGGAAACGCCATCTCGACCCTCGTTCATCGTCTCCCGGATCCTCCCTCTGAGTCTGTGTCTGTCAGCTGAATGACTCGCCCTCGTGTCAGAGGGAGCGTACCCGGCGCTGCGAGTTGAAATCCAATACGGATGAAACGGGGCCAGAGGCCTCTATGCAACATGTTTGGCACTCTGCAGCATCACAGAAGCATCAGTCCGTCCGTCCGGCCAGGTGTGCCCGCGAAGGCCGCTTACCACTCGAGTGGCGCTGTACAGCGGCGAAAAAGCCACCTCGCCCTCGTTCATCGTCTCCCGGATCCTCCCTCTGAGTCTGTGTCTGTCAGCTGAATGACTCGCCCTCGTGTCACATGGGGCGTACCCGGCGCTGCGAGTTCAAATCCAATACGGATGAAAGGGGGCCAGTGGCCTGTATGCAAAACGTTTGGCACCCTGCAGCATCACAGAAGCATCCGTCCGTCCGTCCGGGTTAGCTCGCGACGGACGCTTACCACTCGTACCGCAGTGCAAATGCCATCTCGCCCTCGTTCATCGTCCCCCGGATTGTTCTTCTGAGTCTGTGTCTGTCAGCTGAATGACTCGCCCTCGTGTCAGAGGGGGATTACCCGGCGCTGCGAGTTGAACTCCAATACGGATGAAACGGGGGCCAGCGGCCTCTATGGAAAGAATCTGGCACCCTGCAGTATCACGGAAGCATCCGTCCGTCCGTCCGGGTGGGGCTCGCGACGGCCGCTGCAGGTTGAAATCCAACGCGGAACATCTCAGACGATAATCGTGTATTTTGAAAGCTGCAACGGCATCTGCGTCGTTGGCCGTGCTCGATCTGCCTCACGCTTCCGCAGTCGTCTGGCACGTACGCGGACCGAACGCCAGCAGCTCTCCGGCGGCCATGAGCTGAGCTCGCCTCTCACAGTCGCCCCGCCATCGTCGGTCCACGTAGGCAGTCAGTCTGGCCCGCCTGCTGTCCGGGTCCTCCTCGCAACGCCTGATCTCTCGTGCGTAAGCGGCTGTTGCGCGGGAGACGATGGCGAACGTCGTCGCTGCCATTCTCTCATGAACCTCCGCCATGTCCAGGGTTCGGTCGGCAGCCGCTGCGGCGCTGTGAGCGCGCACGGACGCGCTCGTGTCCGCCATGCTTTCGCCTACGAAGAGCCGCAGATCTTCGGGAGCGGCTCCGACCTCGTGCGGCAGCGGCAGCGTGCAGTAGTACGAACAAACGTCCCCCCTCACCCTCTGCAACAGCCGTCCGTACTCGCGCGATGTGTCTTCGTCCTCGTACACCCCGCACGCCTCGGCCTGAGGCTCCTCGAATTCGCCGCGGCAGCCCGCGAGGACGCGGAGCAGCACGAACCTCATCGTCGACGTGCTGGGCGAGCATTTTGTCGCCACGTCACGGGGCGCGGCCTCACCACCAGATGCGCGCATCCACGCCCTGGCATCGAGGTGTCAGCAACTGCGGCGGAGTGAAGGCGCCCGTGGCGCGAGCTGCGTGGCCCTTTACGAACAGAGAGTTCATGTACTCCGGAGGCTGATGACTCATCGCGGTCGGGTCCTGTGCGATGTCCCTTCTCTCGGTGCACGCGTCTTTCCGGACCCCGCCGTGGAACTCGCGCCACGCACGAACGATCTGTGCGGCGCTGACCTCCGCAGACATGCCTCCGACGCCGGTGCACAGTCCCGGCACCAGCACCTGCGCGTCCGCCGGGAGAACTGCCTTCTCGAGCAGGTGCAGCATCGCTTTGAAGGCGTAGTACGCGTTTTCGGTCTCGGTGACCGTCTGCGGGAGGATCATGGTCGGAGCAGCGAGAAGCTGCTTGCCGCACGGCAGGGGGACGAGCATGGCAGCGCCCACCGGTAGATGAGGGACATCGGCATCGGAGCGGAGGGATCCCGAGTCCCAGTGCCGGCGCAGCTCGCGTCGGGAGAGGTCGGTCAGATCCGGAAATGCGCCCAAGTAAGCGAGGTCGCTGCCCCCGTCGAAGAACAATCTCGAGTTCGCCGCAGATACAAGCACATCAGCGCCGGGTATGTGCTCCTCCAACGACCCGACTTCAAACACAGCGGCGGACCCCGCGACGGGCGAGATGGCAGCCTCGTACGCGGCGAGCGCCCTCGCGTCCGTATTGACGAATTTGAACAACATGGCACCGCTGTTGCTAGCGGGCGAGACAATTGGCGACGGTCAAGATCTGCGGCCGTGGCGGACTGAGGGGCGCCCGCGCAACACAGCGGGATCGGGTCGGATGGAATGCGGCAGCGAGGTCACGGAAGGCAGCAGCGAGGCGACGTTCCGGGTCGCACCACGGTTCTGGGTGCCGCACTCCGAGTCACACAACCTTGCGACTTGGCGCGTCGACGACCATATGAACTCCGCACTCGCTGCTGCCGCCCACTCCACGGACCCGTTGACTCAAGTGGGGGCGGTGTTCGTCAGGGGCGGCGTCGTCCTCGCGTCCGGCACGAATCGCGTGTCGACGAGGGTTCAAAGGGACGCCGACAGGACCAGCGGCGCGTTGAAGGCGCTGTACACGGAGCACGCGGAGCGGGACGCCATCTTCGCGGCCGCCCGCGAAGGCATCTCGCTGGAAGGCAGCACCTGCGTGTGCACGCTCTACCCGTGCGCGGACTGCGCGAGAGGCATCATCGCCTGCGGCGCCGTCAGACTGGTGACGTGTCCGCCGGACTTCGACGCCCCCTCGAAGTGGCGAGAGCACTGGGTGCAGGCCCGCCAGATGCTCGCAGAGGCGGGCGTCGACGTGGAGTACCATCCGCCCGCACCCTCGCGGTGAACCTCCTCAATGAACCTGGTCACAGTGCCTGAAATGATTCTCACGTCATCGTTGGCACCTGTGCAATGTCAGTGGCGATTCGTGCATGGCGAGCGGGGCAGCTCGCCAAGCGCGTTCCCCGTGTCCGCCAGAATGCATGGAGGCTGCGCTCGGCCACGCCCGTCGACAAAAGTGGCAGCATCACAGCGCGATAAAACTGCTTCAGGCATCCGCATGGTTTGGACATGATGCTGCATTTCGATTGGCAACAAAGCTCCCCTGATTTGTGCGGTGACGCCGCCTGTAGCCGCAGGGTGACGCCGCTTCAAAGCACGCTCTGCACGGCGGCCCTCATGAGATCCGCATCGCGCTTCCAGTAGGCGTTGGCGGGAAACATCTGGCCGCGAAACTCAATGCTGCGCTTCGGAATGCTCGCCGCGGCGGCCTCGCCGTACCTGTCCCGATAGAGTGCCCTCATCTTCTTGCCAATGCGGCCCTCGCTGTTGTGTGGAATCTTCACCCCCATTTCGCTCGCCACAGTGTGCATGCTGATCTCGTCGCCTCGGTAGAAAGGCTCGCATTCGGGAGTGGGGACCGCGGGGTCGTCAATCCCCACGGCCAGGGCTTCGACCACGGCTTCAGCATCTCCTCCGCCATCACCGACGGCGCGCCTCACTGCGTCCGAGAAGGTGATGCGGTCGCGATCATCGGCTACCCCCATCGTCCGCAGCAGCTCATATGACTCGACTGCGAACTGCGCCCGCGCCTTCTTGGCGGCCAAGGCCGCCTCGTCCCGCTTTCGTTTCAGAATCAGGTCCCCCTCCTCGTTGGTCCGCTTGCTCCATGCCTGGAAGTAAGCGCTCCTCTCCGCTTGGCTGGCCAGAGTCAGCTCCACCGGCAGAGCGCGGACCTGGCCCACCTGCCCGCATCCAGTGGCGGAGCTCTCGTCGTCTCGCAAGAGGAACTCCTGCGCCGCCCTGCCCCCCTCGGTCTGCTGGAGCGCATGGTGGCGCGCCTCCACCTCTCCCACGATCGAGAGGTCGCCCCCGAGAACCCTGCACACCGTCGTGGCCGACGCGCGCCTGAAGTCGCGGGCGGCCTTTCCGGGCAGCAAGAACACGACCTCGACCAAGACTCGAGCCGAAGCACAGGGCGTGGGTTTGCCTTTCCCGTTGATCCGCACGTGCTGAATTGACCTCCTCAGGGTTTCATCATCTGCAGTCAGGTATGCAACGGCCTTGGTCGCCGCTGTTCGCTCTTGGTTAGGATTCACCATGCGGATCACATCTATGACCGATCCAAGCCCGGTCGCACGGTCCACGCGGATCGACGCCGTGACGTTGGCAAGGTCCATCTCGGCACGTGTTGTCATGTGCAAACAAAATTTGTCCTGAGTGCCCGACGCGCTGCGCCCGTGCATTCCGTGTGTGTCCCGGAGCGCGCCTGCGGTAGAAGAGGTCGCAGAATCGTCTTGATGCAATGCAGAAGAAGCATGGGCGATCGCAGCGCCGCCGCCACCGCGTGGGCCGCGTTCATCGCTGCGACCGAGAGGCCGCGACCATGGTTCTCACGTCGTGCCGAGGAGCTGAACGCAGCGCTGGGCGACCTCGTCACATCTGCCGACGTCGCTCTGGTGTTTGCCGTTCTCAGTCCATACGAGAGAGCTTGGGTGCATCGTCGTTGCGAGGAGACATCGCTGTTGCACGAGTCGGCGGCGGGAGAGGAGCAGCGCAAGGCTCTGACGGTGTCGAAGCCGGACGACTGGACGCTGCCGGAGCGGCCTCGAGTGCCTGCACAGCGACCTCGGCGTAAGCGCCGTAGACGAGAGCATGACGATGAGCAGGAACACGAAATGCGCCGAGCGCGGATCGACGCGTGGAGAGAGGATTGCATTACGTGCGGCACGACGCTGAACGCATTCGGAGCGCTGATCACGTGGAGAGGCTGGGGACCGATGTGCGCAGCCTGCGTAGAGGCCGACGACGAGCTCAACGCCTACAAGTGGGAATTTGCGGAGTGCATGATGTAACAGCCCCGCACATGAGTCGTCCCCCATTTGCCGCCGGCTCACTTGGCCCTCTGCTGTTTCGTCCACTCCGCCGCGGTCGCCGCCATCACATCGCGGTAGCTGCACGGGTTCTTGTTTGCGCCTTTGACGAATCCCATCTTGGCGGCGTTGAGCGGCAGGTGCTTCTTCATGAAGAGCTGGTAGGCGGACAAAGCTTTGGGAGCAGATCGCGATCGCTTCCCGCCGGCAGCCTTTCCAGCCCTCTTCGTCTTCGCCATGCTGCCTCGGAGTGTCGATGTCGAGGCCACAGAGAAAAACGGAGCCCGAGTCGTCGAAGGAGCGACCGCGGGCCGCGGCGCCACGTCCTCGTTCAAATTCGCGTTCAAATCTCCAATGTCATCGTAGGCGAGTGCGGCAGTCGCCAGTTCTCGTTCCGATACTGGTTGCTCAAGAACCGCGTCCCGCCCTGAGGCTCCTGGAAGTCGTGATTGAAGTGAGTGTGACCGGACACCCACAGCCGCGGCATCCGGGGCAGCGAGACGTCCGTGGCGAACGCGCAGCTGGCGGATGAGCCGTCGTAGCGCGGGTGCGACGTCTTGCGCGTGCGGGGACAGTGGTGCGTGATGACCACGCTGTCCGCGTCGCAGTGCCGGCGGAGGAAGTCGACGGACTCCGCGTGCAGCTCGGTAGTCTCGCAGGGCGAAATGGGTCTGCATTTCGCTCGCACGAACCGGTAGTCGTTCACGCACCGGGAGACCTCGAGCTCGCTGTCTGCGGGCACGCGAGACCACAGCGTGCTGCCGACGAACTTCACGCCGCCTATCTCCGCGACGTCGTCGTCCAGCAGGGTGACGTTGCCGAACGGGTCCAGCGCCGCCCTGAGGCACGCTCTCATCTCCGCCATCGAGTTCGAGCTGTGGTAGTACTCGTGATTCCCGGGCACGTACAGCACTCTCTCGTAGATCTCGGAGGCCCTCGCCACGAAGTCCGGCAACTCGGGGCATGTGGCAGCTGCAATGTCCCCCGCCAGCACCAGAACGTCCGCTTCCGCAGCTACTAGGGAGCTGAAAGGAGGAGCTCCCCCGTACTCGAGGTGAACGTCCGAGACGACGTGGATCCTCATGGCGCGAGTGTGGGGGAGTTTCCGGATTCGATCGAAAATTGTTGCCTCCCATGAAGCGTCGCGCGCCTCTCGTCCAGCGAGGCTCGCACGCGCGAATCGAGCTCTGCGCACCACTCCGCCATTTCGACGCGCCGTCTCTCGCTCACCGGATCGCGCCGCCTCTCCTCTCTCGCGTTGACGCGAAGCTGCCTCGCCGCCGCTGCCTTGGCGTTGCCCGCGTCCACTCGCTCTTTCCACCTCTCTCTGCGCGCCGCGGCCTCCTCGCTCCTCCTCGAAGCCGCATCGCGCTTCCTGGCTCTCGCCTCGTCAGCATCGCGCGCGGAGACAGCGCACAGGTCGGCCAGGTAGGGACTGCTGCTGCTGAGACCCGCGCGCAGTCCGTCGGGGAGGTCGCCTTCGAACACCTCGGAGGCGCGTCGAAACCATTCGCACCAGCGCTCCTCGTCGCTCGCTTCAAGGTCTCGAGCCAAGTGATCCGGCAGCGCCACGTCGACGATGAAGCGAATGAGCCGCCGATGGCGCATCTCGATCGCGACGGGCGTATTGTACCCGGGCGAGACATGAAAACGGCGGAGCGACGGGCGCGACGGGTCTCTCGCAGCAGCTCAGTCGTCTGCGACCGCCTCGGCCTCCCCGTGAGAGGCCGCTTCGCCGCTGGCCTGGCTGTCCCCGTCGTCGCTGCTGCATCCGTCGTCGTGGACGCACGGCTTGTACAGGAGCATGGGCGCGACGACGAGCCCGTTGAACGCCAGCTCGCCCGACTGCAGCTGACGAAGCGGGTACCCGAGCCTGCTCATCGCCTTCACGAAGCGAATGCGGCTCAGCAACGGCTCCCCCTCGTCCTCTGACCACGCGCCCCTGTAGCACTCGTAGGCCACCGCGAAGGAGGACAGCACCTCTCGCGACGTAGGCGCCGTAAAGTACCTGATCCAGTGGCGGAACTCCATGGCTCAGCTGAGCTCTGACGTGACATATTTGAGCCCCTGACGGTGCGACCGCGCTGTCAAAAAATATGGGCGAAGGGCGGAAACCACTGGCGAGCGATGGCCATGGGAATCTGCACGGAAGCCGTCGTCTTCAGCCTCGTCGTCCTCTGCGCGGGTCTCACGGGAGCATTCCTCGGGGCCACCTGCTGCGGCGAGGGCGAGCTCCCTTCCGACTTTCACCAGAGGGGCACCGTCGTCGCCGTGGTGGCCTCGTGGTGCGGGCACTGCGAGGCACTGAAGCCTGAACTGGACGCCCTCGGGAGCGACCCGGAGGTCAAGCTGTACGTCTTCGACGCCGACTCTCCGTCCACCGCCAAGTTCATGCAGGCCTTCGACGTTCGGGCGTACCCGACCCTGTTCGTCCGAGGTCAGAAGTACTCGGGCGACAGGACCGCTGCAGCCATCAAGGCCGCGGCTCTCATGTGAAGCGCCCGAAAGCACGTGTGCCCGACGTGAAAATCTTGGCGTCGAGTACCAGACGCGGACGCCCGAGACGCGGACGCCACAGCGATGCCGGGCGCCGGCATCGACACCGGTGCCGAGAAGAATTTCAGGTCGGCCGTGATCCAGTGGGACAGGACTCTCCAAGCGGCTGCGGAGGAGGTGGCCAGGGTCAGGGAGAGGGTGCAGGGCACGGAGTGGAAGGCCGTGCTGGACAGGAAGACGGCCGCGGTCGAGAGGTACCGCGAGACGGTGCACTCCGTGCTTCGCGAGAGAGACAGAGCCACGGCCGCACGCCTGCGACCCCAGTTCGTCCGAGAGGCGCGCACAGCGCTCACCACCGACCCTCTCTTCGGAGAAGCCGCCAAGTCTCTGACCAGCCTTCGCGCCAAGGAGCGGGAGCTCAGGGCGCAGCTCGCCAAGAACAGGCTGGAGGGCGTATGGGCTGACGTCCGGAGGCTGTTCGGCAAGCCCCCCTCCGCGCCGCCCCCCGATCTGAGAGGGGGGCTCCAGAAGCTGCTCGCCGAGGCCGCCACCGAGATTCGGGCGAGAGAGACGAGGCTCCGCGACATGGAGCAGGCGGAGGCGGACAAGAGGGAGGCTCAGTGGCTCCTGCGAGGCCCCGCCGCCTCGGACGCGGACGCCAAGGCCAAGGCGCTCAGCGCCAAGTACGACCAGCTGGCGCGCGTGCTGGAGCTGCTGAGCTCGGACGCGGCGGAGAAGGACAGGCTGATCCGAGAGGGCGCCGCCGCGAGCAGGCAACTGAGCGCCAGGTTCGACGAGGCGCTGAGGACGCAGGCGGCCGTCGCCGAGGCGCTGGCGGAAGGAGCCGCAGCGGCCGCCGCAGCGGCCCCTCGCGTCTCCCTCCAGGGGACCCCCGCTTTCCCCACTTACATCACCGCCATTCTCAACAAGTCCTTCGAGATGGCCGCGCCGCCCCCGGGCGTCAACAACTGCCCCAGCCGCGACCCCTCGCAGAGAGGAGGACGCGCCCAGCGTCATACGCCAGCGCACTACCAGAGAGCCATCGCCGCCATGGCGGACCCCGATGTCTTCATGAACCTGCTGGTGTATCACGACATGGGCACCGGGAAGACGTGCAGCGTGTGTTTGGCACTGCAGAAGATGGCGCGACACTTCGCGAACCGCACCTCCGCGGGAGCCGCAGCGTCCGCCGCAGCGTCCGCCGTCGACCGCAAGGACCTTCCGACGGCTCTTGTGCTGATTCAGAACGCGGGCAACCTCGGCATCTACCTGAGGGAGATGGCCAAGTGCACCGACGACGAGGCCATGAGGGGACTGGAGACCCGCCCGTCCCCGCCCTCCGATGAGGGGGGTCGGAACGAGGACCCCTGCGGCCCGAAGCGCAGGCCCGCAGCACGGGCGGCGGCGGGGACGGTCGGATCCTATCCCAACACCCACGTCTGGCACATCGTGTCCTCCGCCACACAGAGACCGGTGCTGAGGGTGATCGTGCAGAAGATGACTGTACGACTCCCTCAGAGTCTGAGGTGGGACCACGACGCGGAGCTACCGAAGGTGGGGGCCATCTTCGTGGACGAAGCCCACAACCTCTTCGACACCTCGCAGCTCCAGGCGAGGGACGAGAACTGGAGCAGACACTACATCGCCCAGATGCTGCGGCGACCCGACTTGAAGCAGGT
This sequence comes from Tribonema minus, assembly GCA_017506865.1. Classification (NCBI taxonomy): domain Eukaryota; class Xanthophyceae; order Tribonematales; family Tribonemataceae; genus Tribonema; species Tribonema minus. Next base: position 982,582 of record JAFCMP010000223.1, read on the forward strand.
GCTGCTGACGGGGACTCCGGCGACAGATGCGGACCGCTTCGACAATCTGGCACGACTTCTGGACCTGCTCCTGGCGAAGGGAGCCGCGGGAAACGGAGCCATCACGGGCCGCCCCCTGTCCGAGCTGTCCCGCCGCAACGACGCCGCACACAGCAATCCCAGCACGGCCGACAGGTCGGACCCTGCTCTCCTGAAGCGATGGTTCACGTTCGGAGCTGCCGGCGCGGAGTGGGCGTCATCTGCGAAGGCGCAGGAGTTCAGGAAGCTGTGCTACGGGTATGTATCGCACATGACGCTCGAGCACGACAGATCCAGATACCCTGCCATGGCGGTGGTGCACGAGCGCGTGCCGAGGAAAGGAGGACTCTACCTGGAGCTGGCGGGGAGCACATGCGTCGAAGTGCCGTCCCGGAGCGCCCAGGTGGCCGCCGGGGTGATCGAGGTCATGGTGCCATCCGCCCCTGGCAACAGGCGCAGGGACGCGCTCACCTCCTCCAAGCCGACTCGGACGGGCTCCGGGGCAGACTGGTTCGCGGAGGAGGACGCCAGCTCGGACAGCGATTTCGCCCCTGAGAGCAGCTCGGACGCGGAGTCGGGGGGGTCGGGCTCGGAGGCGGACTCCGACGCGCCGCCGAGCCCCCCTGTGTCCGCGCGCCGCACTTCGAAACGACCCGCGCATCCTCCGGTGGCAGCACGCCCTGAGGCTCCCGATGCGGCTGCCACGCGCCCTCCCGCAGCAAAGCCCGACCAGGACAGCAGCGACGACGGCCCGCGACTCACAGGTCGTCGCAAGAAACAGTTCGTGCTGAACGATGAGGACAGCGACGACCCGGACCCGCCAGCAGCGGCGGCGAAGGCCCCCGGGCAGACCAGGGCCTCGAGACAGCCACAGCGCAAGCCGCTCGCCAAACCGCCCGCCCTCAAGCGGCGCAACCCATCCCCGAAGTTCGCCAGGCTCGGTAGCAGCGACAGCGAGAGGAGCGATGACACCCACAGCGAGAGCGAGAGCGAGAGCGAGAGCGACGCGGCCGCCCCACCTCCCAAGAGGCGCAAGGCAGCAGTCGTCCCCACGAGCAACGCACGAGTCTCGAGGGGAAGAACGGTTCCCCGCAAGGCAGTCGCCAAGCCAGCTGCCAAGGCGCCCCCCAAGGCATCCACCAAGGCACGCCCGAAGGCAGTCGCCCCAGCACGCCCGAAGGCAGTCGCCCTGGCACGCCCGAAGGCAGTCGCGAAGGCAGTCGCACCGGCACGCGAGCCGGCCCGGGGCGCCGTCCCTCTTCGGTCCGCTCAGCAGCCTTCGAGGTCCCGCGTCCCTGCGAACTTCAAGGCGGCCAGGGAGCCCGCGAGGGCCAAGCAGCAGCCCGAGCGACTGACGGTCGTCGCCCCTTCCACCGGCGCGCCCAGCGGACACCGGGCTGCCGGGACGCACTTCTTCCGCGGGGCCGGCGACCCGGTGCCCCCCAAGTGGCTCGCCGTCTCCGACATGCTCCGCGTCAACTCCTACAGGACGCGCAAACAGGGAGAGGAGCCGGACACGAAGCACTTCGTGTTCCTGCCGAAGCACAGACTGGACCACGGCACCCGCAGATTCGGAGAGTGGCTGTCCCGCAACGGCCCCGCCGGCTTCAAGGGAATGACGATGTTCAAGCCGGCGTCCGTGCCCTCCAACCCTGCGGCGATCGATGCCGCCGTCGAGCGCCTCTACCTCTGCGGCGGCATCAAGCCCGCTCGCAGGTACGCCTTCCTCTCGGTCGAGGCGGAGTTTCGATTCGTCCTCGCGGTGTACAACCACCGATTGAACGCTCGCGGCGACTTCATCCGGATGGCGTTCGCCTGCTCCTCGGCGGCCGAGGGCATCGATCTCTTCAGTACGCAGTACACCCACGTCCTCGAGCCGCCGCTGACCGCCAGCGCATGGCAGCAGGTGTCCAAGCGGCCCGTCCGCTTCTGCGCCTTCGCGGACGAGCCGGACGTTCAGAAGTGGGCGGTCACGACGATCGTGTACGTGACCGCCGACAGCGCGAGGGAGCAGCGCAACATGCAGACGTGCTTCCGTGCTCACCGGAGTCCCTACCAGCTCGCGTCCGAGGCGCTGCGGCAGAGCGCCATCGACTGCCCTCTGTTCCGCAAGCTCACCCAGGTCGCCTGCGCCGGCCCCGACGGCCACCTGATCGGCTCCGCCCGCGCGGGCGCCATCGCGAAGGAGGCGCCAGAGCTGCGGGAGTACTGCGTCAACCCCACCGGCCGGCGCGCGCCAGTGCTCATCTCTGCGACGCCCGGCGCAGATGGCCGCACCGTCGTCACCGAGGAAAGCTGCGTCGCCAGTTTGCGAGTTCCCGGGGGTCTGCTCCGGTACGACCTGTGGGACGAGACTCTGCGCCTGCTGTTGGCGGCTCACGCGCACCGGCCTCGGCCCCTCCCGGAGGCCATGAGCAGGCTCGTCGGCAGCTTCAGCGACGACGTCATCAGCCTCGGATTGTTCGAGGACCCCGCGCACAGGCCGAGGCTGACGTTCTCCCGCAACGTGCCTCCCGAGACCCTGGCGGCATGGATCGAAAGCGCTGACTCCAGGGTCGGGGATGCAGTCCTCTGGCTGCTCGAGACCAAGGCCGCCTCCGCGGATCCCAGGGAGCTCGAGGCCGTGCGCCAGCGAGCGACCGCCACCGTCGCCGCGGTGTCCCGCAAGCGAAACCAGACGCGCCACATGTCCGTCCTGCTGGCCGAGCTGAGGAAGGCACAGGAGTCGACAGCGGATGCCGTGGGCCCTCACGCCATGCTCCGGGTGTCGCAGAAGGTGCAGCACCTGGACGATCTGCGCAGACAGATCCGAGCAATGCTGGAGGCGCCGGCGAAGGACTTGTGACAGCCCTCATGCGTCGCGCTCGCATCTCGGCGTCTGCGATGAGTGGCATGACGATCGGCATTGGCTGCTGCAATCGGCGATGCACATGAGCGTCAGGGAGCATGGAAGGCGAGGGCGAGCGGAAGAAACGCATCGGGGATGGATGTCGTGCAAAGCAATTCTCATTCAGACTCCGAGTCCGAGTCCGCGTTTGTCGGGCGCTTGTGCTTCGCCGCCCCCATGACCTCCCTCAGCTCCTCCGCCATCGTGGAGAACCTGTCTCGAATCCGCGTGTTGGCGACCACTCGGGTCACGTCCGCCGCCCCCTCTGCGGTCACCAGGTAGCACGTCTCCTTGGCCCTCGTCACCGCCGTGTAGAGGGCGTCGGCGTCCAGGTACGCGCAGTTCCCGGCGACTGCGACGACGACGATCACCGGGCTTTCATTGCCCTGCATCGTGTGTATGGTGGTGGCGTACCCGAGATCCATCGTGTCCCGCGCCGTCCCCGTGCAGTCGAAGTTGACCTCGACAGTGGGCGCGCCCGGGTCGCCCCACGGCTCGAGCCTCATCGTGCACACGAAGCCCTGGTCGGACTCCCCGATCGCCGCCGCCTCGCAGACTTGCCGCAGCACGAACATGTCGCCCTTGAGCAGATCCTCTTTGCCGTTCGGGAAGCGCTGCTTCACCACCAGCTTGACTCCGGCGGTGAAGATCCGGTCCTTCTTGGCGACGGGCGATCCGGCGAGGCCGCCTCGGTGCCGACTGAGGCGTTCGAACATGAAGTCGTTGATGACCTCACATTCGCGCTTCTTGTACGCGATGATGTGGGCGTCGCGGCGCTGGAGCAAGTCGCCGATGCGGAGGAGAGGCACGTGGATGGCGCCGTGCTCCCAGGGCCGAGGCGGAATCTTGACGGCGGCGGCGTCTTTGAGCAGGGCGAAGCTGTCGTCGTAGCGGATCTCGTTCGGCTGCCGGCGCAGGATGCGCTGGGGGTTCAGCAACAGCTCCCCGCCGTCTGCCCGCATCACCTGCGTCAGGTGAGGGTTCGGAAACGATCCGCTGTCGATCAAGTCCTGCAGGACTCGTCCCCTCTCGACGCTGCGTAGCTGCCTCGGATCCCCCACGAGGACGACGCGGCACAGGTGCCGATGGCTCCTGACAAAGGCAGCGACGACGGCCGACACCACTTGGAGGTCCGCCATGCCGCACTCGTCGATGACCAGGGTCCGCAGCAATGTGAGCTCCCTCCAAACCACCTCTATGCTGGTCTCCCTCTCGTATGCGTGCCTCTGATCATGTTCGTACGCAGCGATGAGCCCCTCCGCCGTAAGCCCGACTTTTCTGTAGAACAGCTCACCGCGCTTCCCGCGGTCGGCGGATCCGACGTACTGCGCCCATTGCAGGACCTCGCAGGCGGCGCTCGGCACGCGTCTCTGGGCGACCCGCCGCGACGCGTGCGACGGTGTCAGGATGGCGGCGCCGACGCTGCCGAGGGCGGCGAGCACCGCTCCGATTGTCTGCGTCTTGCCCGTTCCGGCGAAGCCCGTCACGACGGTGATGTGATTGTCGAGCGCAACCCGAGCCGCCACCATCTGGTCCCGGTTGAGCTCGCCGCATCCCTCGCCGATCTGGTGGTGCGCTCGGGCGAGCGGCCGGCGACGGAGCTCTTGAAACGCACTGCGCAGCGCCTCCTCCGCAGCGATCACCTCCGGGGTTTTGAGGCACGTCTCGGCGCCTCCGCAGCGCCTGTTGACGACTATGAAGAAATTGCGGCGCAGCAGGAAGTCGATGCCGGCCTGCGTGCCCGGCCTGGGCGTCATGGGGACGGCTGTGTCGGTGCCGTACTTTGGGTAAGTGTCCGCCCCCCCTCCGTCGTAGGAGGCCCAGATCCTCAGCGCCTCGCGCGCCGCCGGCGTGATGTATTCGCCAAGCAGGCCGCAAACCCTCTCGACCTTGGCCTTGCAGATCTTCGCCACGTGCTGCTGCCTGCCGCACTCGGTGCTCCACTCGAACTTGCTGAACAGGGTGTCCACGACGCCGTCGGCTTTGACGGCGTTGACGAAGCGGCAGATGCTTTCGGCGTTGGCGTTGCACATGAGCTTCGCCGCAACATGCTGCAGCACCCAATCGAGCTTGCGCGGAGAGTCGGACGCCGGCCATAGCAGTATGCCTCCCTTGTGTGTCCTGCCTTCGAATGCCATGGCCGGCAGGCAAAGTTCCATGTGCTTGCCGATCTTGCTGACGTCGACATGCTTGCCATCTGGGCCAGGTGCCGCGACCACGGGCTGCACGAAGGACGCTCGCGCAGTAAATGGCCGCGGGGAGCACGCTCCAGGCGGCTTATGACTGACAATCTCGAGGCAGGTGTTGTTGCCCTCATCCTGCACGGCCCTGACCTTCAAGCCCAGAAAGACTGTGCCGGGCGCTGCGCCAGGTTTTCCAGAGCGCAACACCATCGCCGAGGATCTGGCGCCGACTGGCGTGTACGACGCTTCTGGATGGCAAGCCTTTGGGTGTGAGAGTGTGCAAGAAGGCCGATGAGAGGAAGGGGGGCATCCGGAATGCGGGGCAGCCCGGAAGGTGGCCTGCCCCCCTGCCGGCCCAGCTGTACGGGGCGATGGAGAGTGACCCCCCGGAAGGTGGCCCTGTGGGACCGACATGTCATCCCCCCCTCTTCAGGGGCTCGCCCGAACGAGTGTATCAGGCCCGGCGCTCTGTGAACCACCATCCTCTTGTGCCGCCCGATGGACTCATGCCGATGCGCGTTTCGACTGAGATGTCGCTGTGGCACTTTTCTCCCGGCGGGCCGGGTACTGTGTCGGCGAGGCAGTACGGCGCCGGAGCTCAATGTTCCTCTGATCGCCCAAGCCCACGCAGACCATCTGAACCTGCCTCGATCCGGTTTCAATGGGGGTGATTGAGCCAAATGGCGTCTTTGCATGTAAAGCAACCCTCAGATTTCGATCCTACACCCAGAAAACTCCGCGCGCGTCTCGTTCCAGGAAACGGAGAAAGGAGATCCATTTTCGTGACCTTTCGCCAAATGGCAGTTTTTCTTCAACGTCTCAGGTTTCACAAACACATCCTCAGGCACCAAACAAGACATGATGGATTGCGCTGTGAATAGCATGGACCTGCTTGCGCAGGCAGCGACTCGCGTCCTGGGAGATGAGACGCGCGCGCAGCCCTCTCTGGTTGCTGGCACCAGCTCCCGACTGACTGCAGTGTCTAGACTGCCAGCGATGCGGGCTGGGTCCGACAGCACGCGCGCAGCGGTAGCTGCCTTTCAGCGGGGACCGACGATGAGAGTGACCGCATCCGACCTGCGCGCTGGCGTTGCTCCCTGTGTGCCTGTGCTGCGATTCGCCTCTGGCTTCAACCAGCCCGTTCATATCCCCGCCGGAGTCAGCGTCGTCAGCTTCCAGTCGCCCTTCAACAGTCCCGTCGAGCTTCCAGCTGGCATCTTCGCAGCGAGCTTCGGAGACACGTTCGACAGAGACATCACACTTCCCGATGGGATCCTGTACGTCAAGTTCGGCGCCGCCTTCAACCGGCCGGTGATTCTACCTTCCAGCGTGCTCGGCGTGCGCTTCGGCGCCACTTTCCGTCAGAGCGTTCGCCTCCCCTTCGGTCTTCAGGATTTTCAGCTGCCCGCCGGCTGGCGCGGTCGCGTCGCCTTTCCTCCGGCCATCAGGCGCGCCATTTTCCATCACAGCGTGGGCTTCATCCTGCCTGCCGCTGATCGCCCGGGAGGCATGGCGCTCTCCAGCGACGTGGCGCCCATCGCCCACGGCGCGTGCGAATGCGCAAGGCCCCCGAAGAGACAGCGGTGCTGCGACACGCGGCGCGCGTCGAGCCCGGCGCCTGTGCCTTTCTTGACCGGCGAAGTTTCACAGGTCGTACCCTAGATCGCCGCTTGTCGGCCCGGACGAGAGGTTTTGCATTCGCCCGCGCTGCGGACACTCAGTTTTCCTGCCTGTTGCCATCGAGCTGTCGGGCGTCAAGTCGCCGCTGCACAGCTGTGCCAGTCGAAAGTTTCAGTAGGCGCGCGATCACGCGCCGATTCGCCATATACCTTCACCACTCGACAGCTGATCATTACGACATTCTTCGAAAGGGTTTTCGGCGCAGTGCAGCAGAGCGCAGGAAGACGCTGCCCCCACCCCTCCCTACCCTGGCAAGTCGTGCTGCTCAGCGTCAGGTTGTCGCTCCGCCGCACGCAATCCATTTGGCGATGCAGAGCCGAGCGCCAAGTCGCCGCATCATTGCTGTCCTTTCGTTCAGAGTTGTGCCGTCCAGCGCCGCGGTGTGTCGCAAGCGGCTGCAACGCACATAGGAATTGCTAGCATAGCATGCAGCTGCTCGCCGCTCAGCCCCCGGCGGTCGGTTCGCGATGAGCGCCAGTCCGGCGCCAGTCGGCTCCGGGAAAAAAATGCAAAAAGACTACTTCGACTTCTGCTTGGTCCGTACCATTGTGCTTTGTGTTTGCCTTGGCTGAGTGCTGCTCTGCTGACTCGTTCAGATTGGTGTGGCTGCTGTTCGTACATCACTTGTGAGATTCGAACGCGCTACCTCTACATTCAGAACTCTCAGGCTGGCTCGCTCACCTCGTTTCGCGGCGTCGGTGTCGGGCTGCAGAAGGGGGCCGGGTGTCGTAGTCGGGAGGGTTGGGCGCTGTGGGTGAGTGGCGTGGTGGTGCATGTGGCTCTACCGCTGCGCTGTGCAATCCTACTGATAACAGAGCACTCGAACATGCACCTGAGCAGTCGGCACATCAAAAAGACACAGAAGACGCCGGAACGAACATGCACCTGAGCAGTCGGCGCGTCAGAGAGAACAGACATGGCAGCAGCAGCACAGGTAACGCCGGAACACAGGTTGTGGGCGCGGAAAAGAGTGATTCATTTAGATCTGCGCGACCGCCAGGCATAGACCGCACTGCGCAACAATCCTCTCGGGGTGGGCAGTCTCGCCTGCAAACGTCACTGCGACGCTCGCCGCGCCGCAGGCAACGCACGCCATCTCCCTCTTGGCGAACACCTCGAAGCCGGCCGGCGGAAAACGTGCGGGCGCCGAAGCCACTCGAGTCGCCGGCTTCTTGTACGGGTTGCTGATTCCGGCGAGAGGGGCGACGACGTCGCTCGGCGAGGCGGTAGTGGCCCTCGCCGCGCCGGCATCGGCGTCTCGGCCCGAGCTGGTCGCACGCGTGTCGATGAGAAGCGGCGGGGAGCATGACGCGGCTCCGGCGACTGCTGCGGCGGGAGGCGAGACGGAGGAAGCGGCGGTGTCGTCGGAGGCAGCGTCATTGGCCGGCGCCTCCTCGTCTTCATCATCTGAGAGGCAGACAATGACGCGGGTGCGCTTAGGGGGAGCCACGCCGAGAGCAGACTCTCCGACAGCAGGCGACGCCGCTCGCGCCGAAGCGGTCGGCTTCCGCTTCAACACGCGTCCGCGCGTCGCCTGCGTCGACACGCACGGAGCGACGACCTCCTCTGCCTCCTGGTCCTCCTCTTCTTCCAACTCCCCGTCGTCGATGAAGTCCGCCAGCGAGCCGACGGAGCCGTCGGAGTCCGACTCATCGCTCGACCACTGGCTCTCCTGTACCTCCGCCTGGTCGTCCAACACAGAGCGCATCAGGCGACGCTGCATCTTGTCCGTCATTGCTGCTGCTGCTGCATGTACCATGCCTGCTCTGCCTAGACGTTGTTGGCTTGATTGTGAGAGTTCTCGCTGCACCGCCAAGAGGTGCGGGTCGGGGCGGTGGGGCAGGCGGAGGGCCAGATCGGGGCGGCGGAATGCAGAGCGGGGCGGGACGCCGAGGGGCGCCAAGATGGCAGAGGCTCACGTGCCCGCATGGAAGAGCCAGGCGTCGTCATCGGCAGCATCAAACGGCACCACCGATTCTATGCTCTGCCGGGTCGCGGAGCGGCGCTTCGGCGCCCGGCTCTCAATCGGCTCCATGCCCCACCCCTCGCTGTCGCCGATCGGCCCTGCGTACTCGGCAAGAGCTTGACGCTCCAGGTGTGCGTCGAGAGGCTCATCGCCGAAGTCAATGAGACCGCTGTCCTGACCGGCGTGATGTGGCCTCCGCTTCGCCCTCTTGCCTCGCCTCGGATCGGGGTGTTCGGCCTTGTACACATTCCACTGCGCGATGGTGTGAAACCAGGCGTGCCGTAGCTGGGCCGCTGGGACGCCAGCGAACAACGGCGGGAAGACGACGCCGCCCATGCCGTGCTTGTCCCCCTCCGCCTCGCACGCCTGGTACTCCTCCAGCGCTTCGCGGCGTTTCTGTCTGAAGTACAAGTGTACGAGGGCGGCGTCGGGCGCGGCGATGCCGAAGATCCGGGTTTTCAGGCCGAGAGCCTCTTTTGACTTGGGAATGTTGATCGCCGTGAAGCGCTTGTACGCGTTGAGCTTCGGCCTCCCCGTCTCCTGGGTGACGCACACAGCGGTCGTCGACCTCTTCTTGGCCGAGCGCGCTGCCTGCTTCGAGCCGGCCATCGTTTCGCAGGAGCCGAAGACAAAAAGCGGCAGAAGTCAGCCCGAGAGCGAGTCGAGGCGAAAGGTCAAGAAGGCTGGACGCCATGGTCGCATCCCGCGCGGGCGAGTCCCCTGCATGAGCACCCATGGGCGTCTGCCTGGCGACAGGTTTTCGCCATGGCACGCCGCCTGATGAGCTCCGGCGTCTGTTGGGGTTTCAGGACTTCCTCGGCTCTCACTCTCACTTCTCACTTCCTCGGCTCACAACCTGCAGCAGCAGCACCAAGCGGGACACCCAAAGTCTCTCTGCCATGGCGATGACCAGCTTGTTCGACGACTGCGTGACCAAGTCCGCGTACTCCACCCTCCTCAACCGGGAGCAGGAGTTCATCAGCAGGTGCGAAGGCCTCGTGCGACGGGAGCGAGAGTTCCTGAAGCGAGAGGATCGGCTGCGGGAGAAGGAGCTGGACATCCACAGGGTCGGCGCCACGGTTCAGCGCTGGGTGCTGGCCATGGTGCTCGCAGTGGCCTTGCTGACCAATCACACCGCCCGCGGCACATTCAGGTCCCGCGAAGACGACCGGCTTTTCAACGTGGCCCTCGTCACCGTCATCATGTGGGTCTGCCTCGTGTGCACCTGGGGATCGGCGAGCATCCGCGCCGTCTGGTGTCGCATACACTCCAGCGCCCGGAACGAGTTTGTGTTGTCGGAGCTCACTCGCCTCCAAGCCGGCATCAAAGACTCCTACATCGCCTCCTCCGTGGGCTCCGTGTATGACATGTACGAAAAGTTGATCAAGGATGATCTGGTCGAGGGACGCACCGTAAACGCAGCGCTCGGCAAACACTGAGACCTAGAGGTCGCGACCGCACTGGCACACAAGTGTGCAAGAAATAGAAACATGTTTACCGCGAGGACATTCGCCGCTCAAGCCTTGCTTGTCGTCTGCATGCGCACAATCGTCACGATGTCATGCTGAATCGTTGGCGCGCAGCGCACCCGGAGCTCACCCGGAGCGCCGACGATCAATGCATTTGTACATCCATGCAAGCAATCGGAGCATCGGCTGCTGCAGCGACGTGTGCCAAACATCAGCATCAAGAGGAGCACGGAAACTCACAAGAAAGCACTTGTTGTTGTCACGTTGCCACATGTATTGTGTATCGCAACGCATCCGCAAGTCAACCCCCCCACCGCCCCCGGGCGCCGATCACAGGCGCTGACACTTGTCGCCGCTGCAGTACGCCTCCCGCATCTCCTCCACCTCCTGCCCGGCGACGGATTCGAGCTCACTGCGCGCGCCGCTGAACTTGAGCGGCGCGATGGCCGCCGCCAGCGCCTCGAAGTCGGCCTGCTCGACGCGCTCGTACGGCATCTGCGGGAACGTGCCGCTCTCGAACTTCGGTAGGAAACTGATGGCCTTCAGCTGGTACTGATAGAAGTCGAGGGCCGTCGCGATGTGCGGCCCCTCCGTCTCGGCGTCGAACGTGACGGTGCAGCTGACCATGTTGTCACTCCAGTACCGCTGCAAGAACGCGGCGAGGGCGAGCTGCTCCCACATGGTGACGTGCTCCAGAGTCTTGACGCCCGCCCCGGCGTCGATGGGGAAGCTCACCACGAGCGTGTCCTTGTTGCCGAGGGCGTCGTCCTCGACGGGGTAGCCGGCCTCGCGCAGAGGGGCCACCAATTCCGACTCCCTGCCGATCCGCACGCGCCGAATGTAGAAGCGGCTCTCCGGGAAGTGGACGCCGGGCGTGGCGCCGGCGAGCAGGCTGACGGTGCCGCTGGGCTTCACGGAGGTGAGCTTGATGCTGCGGGGGACGGCGAACCTCATGGAGTAGACGAGGTCGCAGAACTTGGCAGACTCGTAGCCCCTCCCGCACCAGGTGCGCAGCATGTCCAGGCCGTGCGCGCCGATGAACTGAGCCAACCCGGTGAGGCTGAGGCCGATGCGGCGATTGCGCAGCAGCACCTCGTTCACCTCAGGCCACTCCGTTGCGCCGAGGGTCACCGTCTTGGCGTAGAGCATCGCGCACTTGATGGAGCGAAGGAAATCGTCCAGGTCGTCCGCCCTCGCCGGGAAGACCTCCGCCAGGCAGCACAGCTCGCAGTGCTCCAGCGTTTGCTCTGCAGCGCGAGGAGGAGGAGATGCGGGCAGCAGTCAGCGCAGTGTCGACATTGCAACGCTCAGCATGACGAATCGTACGGCGCCATGAACGCATCGTTCGGCGTCGGCGTACGGACCAAGACTCACCGACACAGGGATTGGCGCCCTTGGCGCGGCGATCGGCGTAGTCCGGCTCGTCACCCAACCGCCCAAAGTCCCTCGCGTTGTCCAGCCAGAACACGCCGGGCTCGCCATTGCTGCGGATGCGGTCGGCGATGGCAGAGTAGTCGATGCCGACGGGGCAGATGACGCTGTTGTTGCTCGCCCAGCCGTACGCTCCCCTCTCCGGGTGCTGCTCGTAGTTCTTGAGGTTCAGGAACTCGCTGCTGTCGTGGGGACCCAGAGCGATCTCCGCCGACCTGCGGACATTTCCCGCGACAACACAGCACCCTGACGAGGGCGAATGCAGCAAAAGACACGGGTTAGTGTGAGAAGGCAGTTTAACGCGAGATCGGAGCAGTCGACAGACATCACCACATTGCTCACCGATCATGTTGAAGACGTCGGCGATGGCGGTGATGGTGATGGGGCTGTCGATGAGAGCGCCGAGGACGACCGTAACCTGTCGGTGCAGCTGTTTCAGGGGCTCCGGCCCCTGCGACGTGCCCCCGAACCCGCGGATGACCGTGCCTGCGGGGCGCACGTCGTCGTACTCGAACAGCGGCATCGGGGCGCCCTCGAAGAAAGCCGTCAGCAGCGCCCTCAGGCTGTCCACCCAACCCTCCCTCGAGTCCTTGACCCGGTAGGGCTTGGGCTCCGCCGGCGCTCGGATGCGGATCTCTCCGGCTCCCTCGACGTCGAAGCCGACGCCGATGCCCAACATGGACTGGGACATGGCGAGGGCGAAGGGCTCGGCGCCGGTGGTGCTGATGTCGGCGGTGGAGATGAAGGAGCAGTTGTTAAGCGCCGCGTAGCAGCCCCTGTCCGCGGTAAGCGTGCTGCCCATGACCCAGAGGCCTCTGCCCGGGGGCAGGCACTTCATCTCGAAGAAGCGCTGGAACATGTCGACCGCCTCGGACTGCGCGCGACGCTCGTCCCACGGCAGGCCCTGACTCAGCATCCAGGCCTTCTGCATGCTGAAGCAGCCGTTGACGACGCGCTCGAGGGTGTGGTGCCATTGCTCTCTCTCTCCGGTCTCGGACCGGATCCTGGCGTACGTCCGGCGGAAGACAAGCTCGCCGAGGCCGTTGAATCCGAAGGGCGGCGTCACGTCGGCATAGCCGGCGACGAAGCGCGGGCTCAGCTCGAAACCGCGGCCGCAGGGCTTGTTCATGGTTTCGGAATCAGGCAAATGTCTGAAGGCAGTGTGTGAGTGAAGGGTGTGCGCTGAGTCTGCGAGGCAGGGACAGGGCGGTCCGGTACGGAATGCAACGAATCGGGGCGGGACGGCGGGTGCGCCCTCGGACCTCGGAACGCCCCGCACCGCCTCGCCCCGGTCGGCGCGGCATTCCAGCATCGGCGAGCCCCTCGGGCGCTGCCGTCGCAGCGCTCACCGTCGAAATTATGTGCTCCTGCGACCAACAGCCCGAGTGTTATGCGGGGAGCAGGGGGCGGCCGCCGGCGCCGGCTGCTCGACCTGGATCCCGACAAGTACGAGCCGGACGAGCAGCAGGAGAGGGGTCGCTGGCCTCCCTTGGGCGACCGTCCGGAAGAGCCTGCGTGGGGAGGGGAAGACGACTGGAGGGAGTACGACCCGCCCCAGCGACGGCGCCGGGTCGCAGCCCCGCCGCCGACGCCGTCCTCGTCGTACGAAGACGTGGCGAGGCGCCGAGCGAGGCGTCAGCGCTACGAGGCAGAAGTGAGGAGGGCTCGGTACGCCACCTGGTACGCGCTGCGCCGGGCCAGGGAGAAAGACATGGCTGGGATCGCGTCGCCGCAGATGTTCGACTCGGCGTCGGATGACGCGCACGTCGCCGCCGCCGCCCCGTCCGCGAGCGCCGATGCGGCGAATGCGAGCTGGGCGGAGTTCAAGACTCAGGTGGCGATCGAGGAGCAGGAGCGACGGCAGCGCAGGACCGGCCTGCCCGCAGCCGGCGCCGCGCCGATGGCGCAGGAGCTGCTGAGCGAAGAGTGGATGAGGGTGCGGGAGATCGCGGCTCGCGGCTCACTCCGGCGAAGACTTCCGCGGATCCCGCATTCAGAGAGCGACGACAGCGACGACCCGGAGGCTTTGCCCGGAGACAGCGCTGGCGGCGCCCGGACCGCTGGTGCGGCTCCCGTCGCGTTCGATCTGGACGAGTACGTACGGTACGGCGACGCCGCCGCGGAGGCCTCCTGCGATGAAGCGTGCATGGAGGCGTTCCTCGCCCTCGACAGGCAGGCTCAGAGGCAGGTGCTGACGGCGGATCAGACGCGGCGACTCGAGGAGCACAGGAGGAGGTGGAGAGCGAGCCCCGCGTTCGCTCGAGCGGAGCTGATGGCGAGGGCAGACCGGCACGCCAGGCTGCTCGAGTCGTACTCGTGGCCGACGCGAATGAGCCAGCCGCCCTCGCGCCAAGGCATGAGCGACCTTCAGCTGGCTCAGCTGCGTCAGGAGACGGAGGCGACGATGAACAGCGGCGCGCCAGGCGCGAGGGCCTGCGTTCCTGCGACGGCGGGAGTCGTCGATGAGGGGACGACGGCGGCCCTGCCCGCCTCGACCGACCTCTACCTGGCTCACCCCCTGTTCTTCGATTCCGTCAGGCTCGCGTACGGCGAGGCGGACGCGGCGAGCGGGGCGGCGTCCGACGAGACCTGTCCCATCCTCCAGACGCCCCTCGTCCCCGGCCCCTCCACCTTCGAGCACGGAGGGCACAAGTTCGACACGCAGGCGCTCTACACGTGGGGACTGGGGCACGGGACGAACCCCGTGACCAGGGCCGCCATATCCACGGAGGACCTGACGAGGATGAGGCTGGCGCTGGACCAGCCCCCCCTGCCTCTGGCGGCCGACGTGAGCGCCGATTCCGGTCCTTCGACGGCGGCCGCCATGGGCGCCAGGTACGGCTCCCGACGCTCCGTCCCTCAGGCGAGAGAGGGCGTAGCGGAGGGGGTGCGTCGCTGGAGCGAGGGCGGCGACGAGGAGGTGAGGCTCGCGGCTGACGAGTACCTGCGCGGGTGCGTGGAGGGCGGAGGGCGCCCTGGGGCGTGGGCGCCGTGGGAGGCGTGCGCGTCCGACTGGCCTGCGGCGATCGCGGTTCCCGGGGCCAGCTGCGCCACGTGCGTACTGGACCTGCGCGACTACTACCGGGCGGTGGCGTGGGGGGACACGAGCCCCGCCAGTCCCCCCGAGTACTGGGCGTTCCTGGTGTGGGACGGCCGACGCTTCGGGTACCTGACCGACGACGAGAGCGACTGCGCCGCCTTCTTCAGGGCGGGACACAGAGTGACCGCGTCCGTCCTTCGCATCGCCCAGATTCCCGTCGCCCCTCCGCGGTTCTTCGGCTACCTCAGCCGCGGCCTCGCCCCCGAGGCGCACGCGCTGAGCGAGGACTTCCTTCGGTACCAGCAGTGGCTGCGCTCCGATCCTTCCGGACCGGAGGCGACGGAGGCGGAGGAGGCGTACAGGGCCGCCATCGCGGGCGCGGCGGCGTTTGCCTCCGGCGCCAACAGCACGGACCTGGACGAGGCGGACCGAGAGGACGAGGAGGAGCACCGCGCACTGACGACGATCGCACAGGCCCTCGCGGGCATCGACGCCGTGCTCGCGGCGGCGACGGAGTCCGCAGAGGCGTGCGGCAGATCGGTCCGAGGCGATGGCGGCGGACTGCGGGCCGCTCGACACCACCTCGACAAGCTCAGAGCTGTGAGCCAGCAGGCCAGGGATCTTGAGACGGAGGCGCGGCAGGCGTTTGAGACGCTGCGACCGGCCGCGCGCACGAGCGCGGTCCTCGCGAGGCTCGAGTCCATCGCAGCGACGGCGAGCGTGGTCGCCGCCAGCAGCGCGGCCGCCAAGAGGAAGGTGGCCGAGGGCGCCCGCAGTGCCGAGAGGGCGGTCAGGCGCGAGGAGAATCGAAGGGAGGGCGCCGCGAGGGCGGAGCAGGTGCGCGAGGAGCGGCGGCGGGCGAAGCTCGAGCGACATACAGCGGAGGCAGCGGAGGAGCACTCTCTGGGCTCTGGCGTCGGCGATGCCGACGATGATCAGCGAGCCGACTCGGAGGCCCCGGAGGACGCTGAGGAGCCTGAGCAGGCCGACGCCGACGACGCTGATGAGGCTGAGGACGCGGAGGACGCAGGTGATGACACTCAGGAGGCGGAGGAGGCTCAGCGACCAGAGGTTGCCCAAGAGACGGAGCAGACTGAGGAGTCCGAGGCTGGTCAGGAGGAGACGGAGCAGTCTGAGACCGAGGGTGAGGGAGCGGAGACGTTGGAGCAGAAGCTGGCTGCGAGGAAGGCCGAGAAGCGAAGGCGGCTGGAAAAGCTGGCCGAACGCGCAGAAGAGGCGAGGCGCGAGGCGGAGGCGAAGAGGACGGCGGCGGCAGAGCAGGCCAGGCGCGAGGCGGAGGCGGAAGCCGCGCGAATTGCGGCGGAACGGGAGGAGAGGGAAGCCAGGACGGCGCAGGCGCGGGCAGACGTGAGAGCTGCGCAGGAGGCGGAGAGGGCAGCGGCGGCGGATGCGGCTGCTGACGCGGCCGGCGCCGCTGCGAGGGCGGCGCAGGCAGCGGCGGACGCCAGGCTCAGGGCGAACGCCGCAGAGCAGAGACGCAGAGCCGCTGAGGAGCGAGCCGCAGCGGTCAGACGAGAGAAGGAGGAGGCGGACAGGAAGGAGGCGGAGGCCCGCGAGGCCCGCGATGCTGCGGAGTCCAGCGAGGCGGCGAGGAGGAAGAGCGACGAGAAGCGAGAGGAGAGGGACCGCAGGCAGAGGGCGGAGCGAGAGGGGCGCGCGCAGGCGGTGGACGCCCTGTACGCGGCGCTGGTCGAGGCGAGACAGCAGGCCGCTGCGGCCCGGCAGCCCGCGGCGGCAGCTCTGCAAGAGATCCTCAAGCGGGCCGCAGCGTACTTCAAGGCGATCGAGGAAGATCCGGCCGGCCTGCCGGACAGCTGGAAGCTCAATCCCGGCGCGGCGAGGGACGGCGACGGCCGCCCCGACGACCTCCCCGAAACGCTGCTGTACAAGACCAACAGGATCCGTCTGGCGGGCGCCGCGCTGGCGCACCTGGGCCTCACCGGTCTTCACGTCCAGGACATCCTCCTCCTGAAGCCGGCGACGGGGCGGCGCAGCGCCCTCGCGGACAAGATGAAGCGAGTTCCCCCGTGCATGTACGGCGTCGCCAGCTACGTGGCGAACCTGGTGGACGGTGCCTTCCTCGAGGCGCAGCGCTTCCACGACGAGGTCCAGGCTTTCGCGGACTCCGCAGGTGCGCCCCCTGCCGCCGACGCGCTGCTGCGATCCTGTTCCGCGGATCACGTGGCCATCGTAGCGGACGTCGTGGCGGCTCCGCTGCCGTTCAACCTCCTGGTGCTCAGCGACGGCGAGGCCCGCGCAGTGTTTCGCCCTCGAGAGTCCGGCACGCCCCTCTGGGTGGTGCTCATCGGCAGCTCAGACACCGCGTGGAGCGTCCTGGCCGCCAAGCTGCCAGGGAAGGCGCAGCAGTACTGCCCGTACTTCCACGAGGACAACCCGGCGATCGTCGGCCTCCTGCTCAACTGCGGCCTGCCCGAGTGGATCCTGGAGAGCATCGCGCACGGCAGAGCCGTGGCCGCCGCCGACCTGCTGCGCGAATCCACTGGCGAATCCGCTGGCGAATCCGCTGGCGAATCCGCTGGCGAATCCGCTGGCGAATCCGCTGGCGAATCCGCAGCGTCAGACGGCGGGGACCGCCCGCGCCCCTGCCCCGTCCGGGGCCCCCTCGACTGGCCTGCTTCCGTACGAGCCGCAGAGAGCGACCCGGCGGTGACGGCTGCACGCGCTGCCGTAGCGCGGCTCGACGGCCAGACCTCCGCACTGAACGCTCAGCGCGACGAGCTCATGCCGCAGGCCAGACGCGCCGTCGAGGGGGAAGGGTTGACGACGGATCAGCTGCTCGAACGCCTGCGGGGAGTGCGGAGGGGCGATGAGCACTTCGACGTCGCCCAGCGCGCGCTGGCCGTCCGCGCCGCCGCCGTGGAGAGAGAAGGGCAGACGATGGACGCGGAGGCTCGGTACTTCAGGGAGTGGTGGTTCACCACGCGCTGCGCGCTGCGGCAGGACGACGTCGGCTCGCTGTACCCCGCCAGCACGATGATGCCGCCGGGCCGCCACCAGAGCCGCTGGCAGAGCTCCGCACTCCGGGAGGAATTCAGGATGTACGACACCCCCGGCAAAGCGGGGGACTGCGGACCGGAATCCCTGCACCTGGCGGTCAGGTACGGCATCCCCGGACTCGATCGCGAGGCGAGGGACATGGAGGACACGCGGGCAGCAGTCGCGAGGACCATGATGGGGCGCGGCGGCATGAGCGAGGACGACGTGGCCTTCTACGAGCGCCTCTGCGATCGCAACCGACTGAGGTACTGGGACGGGACGGAGCTGCTGCTGGCGGCCGAGGACCTGCTCGCGGACGTGAACGTGGGCGTCATCGACGGGACGGACATGATGAGCAGGGTCAAGTTCGACCCGGCCAACGCCTGGTGGGCCTTCATCTACAACGTGGGAGCGCACTTCGAGATCGTGGTGAGGCGGTCGGACCCGTCGCGGCCGTGGTCCGACCACAGCGTCGTCACCTGCTGGTTCCACGTCAACGACCCCGCGACGGGCAGGATCCTGGAGGGCACCAACGCCCGGCTCGCGCGCGAGCCACTGGCCGCCCTCGTCCCCTCCGCCGGGGTCGCAGACTCTCAGTACTTCAGGGAGCACCTCGTCACCGCGTGGTTCGACGACCTGCGGCAGGAGAAGCTGGCGAAGGTGGAGGGCGTCGAGGTGGAGGAGCGACGTGAGAGCGGAGATCCGCTCGTCATCCGCACCGCCCGCTCGTCGCGAGGCATCAGGGACGCCTTCCTCGACGGCAGAGTGCGCGCGTTCGCGATGCGCTTCACCGTCGTCGACGGCGCGTTTGTGCGTTCGGAGGAGGGCGGTCTCGTCATCACCCTGCGCGGCACGGACGAGGCGCCCGACCCGCCGCCGGCGAAGGTGCAGTGGAACGCCTTGGAGAACGTGAGGGACCGGCCGCTGCCCTACGTCAAGGTCACGGGCGACGGCGCTGGAGGGGAAGAAGGAGCGGGATCCGCAGTCTTCTTCCGGTGGGCCGGCGCGCTCAGAGAGTACATCGCCGACGTCGGGACCCGAGTGCAGGCGAGCGGCCGGGTGTACAAGATCACGGAAGAGGAGCACGACGCCTTCTTCGGCGTCGCGCTCGCCGAGTTCGGAGAAGGCGACTTCGAGGCGGACAGCGCGGACGTCGCGACGTTCCATGTGCGCGCGATGAGCGCCCGGGGCAGCTGATGTGAAGGACGGCGACCCGCGGAATTGACTGATGTCTCAAACGGCAGAACTTGGCGCGCCCTGCTGCTCTGTTTGTCTGGCGGACGTGAAGGCAACGAAAAATGTATCGACGTCGGCAGAAGAGTGCTCATGCGCTTCTACGCATCCGCGTTCTGCGGCACGGACGCCGCCATCTTCGACTTCGAGCGGCAGAGGCGCATCGTCTTCAACGCCGTGCAGGTGTACCGCCCCATCAACTCCGTGGGCTTCAACTACATCGCGACGCGCGGGAAGCAGCTGCAGATCGTCACGGAGTTTCCGGGGACGCTGAGTGACATTCTCGACGGCAAGTTCGACGACGACGTCAGGCGGCTGGGCAGAGACATCAAGGCGGGCGGGGAGGAGGTGTGGATACGCCAGCTGCACGAGTTCAATTACGCCGGCACATATCCGTGGTGCATCGACCTCTCCCCCGCCAGCATCGCGCTCTTCAAGCGGGCGTGGCGTCGCATCGTGTCTCTTTACAGGGAGGTGGGGGCGCCCGTGCGGTTTCAGTGGTGCCTGCAGGCCAAGAACCCGGGCAAGGTCCAGGTGCCGTACTCTCAGCTCTACCCGGGCGACGACGCGGTCGACGCCGTCGGAGTGGACCTGTACATCAACCCGGGCTCCAAGCTGGTGTCCCTGAAGCAGCGCCTGCAGGACGGCGTGTACTCCCAGCTGGCGGCCTTCGGCAAGCCCGTCTTCATCGGGGAGACCTCCTGCACGGACGAGGGCCTGGACAAGGCGGGCTGGATGAGGGAGGCCTGGCGGGATCTCGCGTCCCCCTCCTTCGACAGCATCACAACGGTCAACTTCTTCCTCGTCGACAAGGATCCCCGACGCTGGTGGGGACTGAACACGGCCGCGGAGGTGAAGGGATTCGTCGCGGGCTACAGGGAGTACGCGGAGGCCAGGGGCATCGCGCAGGCGCCTGCCAGCTGAGCGCAGGGCCCGGGATGCCGGCGCAGGAGGGCCGTCTGCGGTCCTTCAGGAGGGCGGAGCGTCGGGCACCCGTCTCTTCCGCGACTTGGCAGGCCGGTTGGCTGGCGCCGCCTCCGATCTGCCCTTCCTCTTGCGCCCCTTCGCCGGCGCGGCCATGAAGTCCCCCACCGCCACAACGCCCACGGAAGCCGCTCGCAAGCCATCGGGTCCCTTCCGCCTGAACGCCCTGCCGGCTCCCGGCTGCCTCGCGTTCGCCAGCAGGGTGGGCGCCTCCCTCGACATGGTCTTGAGCACGGGGACGACGGCCAGCACCCTCTCCGCGGCCGCGTTGTCGAGCAGGACCTGGGCCGCCTGCGCCCTCTGAGGGGAGTCGACGGGCAGGCCGCAGACGCTCAGGATGATGTCCTGAGGAATGAGGCCGCGCTCCACCCGGAGGGCGGGGGACCAGCGCGTCTCCTCCGCGCCTCGCCCTCTGCCGAAGTGGTAGTACACGCCGGCGGGGAAGCCGATCGCATCCACCGTGCTCCGGGGGACCTTCGCGAGGGACACGTTGCACTTGACGCCTGCCGGGATGGTGACCGCGTACTCGACGGGGGTGCCCTCGTTCAGCAGGGAGGCGGCGGACTCCGCCTGGTCGCGGGGCAGCAGCAGCCTCTCCCTCACCTGCTCCCAGGGAGCGTGCGGCAGCTGGTACAGCACGGGATCCCTCGGCTGCCACGCCTGCTTGCGCCGCTCCACCTGCCAGCAGTACTGCGAGATGCGGGCGGCCTGAGAGGCCGCGTCCCCGTAGTGCCCGAGGTGAGCCCGAACGGCGTGCAGGTGGCGGCACCCCCCCCTCCTGTTGCCGGCCCACAGGTAGTCCTCGCACAGGTAGCAGATGTCGGCGGCGGCGTCGACGGTGTACCAGCCGTCCCGCGGGGGAGGCAGGTCGGGGGGGAGGAGGGCGTCCGTCAGCGCCCTCATCTGAGCCCTCAGCTCGCCGCCTCCGCCGTCCGCCTGCTGCCTCCTGGCCGCCCGCCGCCTCTCCTCCTCCGCCGACGACCTCGTGATGCGGTCCACGCCGGCCTTCACCCGGTACAGCCCCTCCCGCCCCCCCTCCTCCGCCGCCTCCACGTGCCCCATGAGGCTCAGCCAGCGCCCCTCGAGGGACCTGTGCAGGACGTCTCCCTTGAGCTTCGCTCCTCCCGCCCACTCCCTCTCCTCGCGCTGCATGCGGAAGAAGCCCCAGTACGTCGTCTTGCGGGAGGCCTGGCCGCGGGCGTCCACCCCCAGCACGATCTCCACCAGGTCCGCCAGCGACCCGCTGAGCACGTCCTGGAAGATGCATCGGTCGATCAGCCTGAAGTGGCTCTCCGCGGAGTTGTTGGTGATCTGGTGGGAGGCGATGCCGTCCGCGATGAAGTCGCCCATCGAGTGAGCCCAGCGGGAGTCCCTCCTGCTCCTGGCGGAGCACTTGCGCGCGCACTCACCCGCGATCTCGGAGGCGGACATGGCCTTCAGGTGAGCCTCCAGCGCGGCCCTCGTGCCCACGGCGCGGGCCCTGGCCTCCGCCTGCGCTGCGATCTGGGCGGCCACCTCCGCGGCCCTGTTCGCCCTCGCCACCTCCTCCGCCTCCTCCGGCAGCGTCACCGCCCCCAGCTCCTCCCACAGGTACTGGAGCACCTCCTCCGTGTCCGCGGGAGCCAGCCGGCCCTGCTCGGCCCACACGCCCACCAGCTTCAGCAGCTCCCTCAGCACCAGCTGGTACTGCCTCGCGGACTGGGCGCGGATGAGGACGTGGACGGCGCGCTCGAACGCCGCGTGCATGGAGGTCGGCACCCTCTTCTCGACGCGCAGGTTCTGGACCAGGGCCTTGATGTTGTGGAAGAAGCAGACGCTGGGCATCATGCCGACCTTCTTGATGGCGTCGCGGGAGGAGGCGCTCTTGTCGATGCCGACCTGGGGCGTCCACACCCAGGGCCGCTGCTCCGCGCACGGGATGCGCATGGCGCGGGTCACCCCGTCCCTCCCCCTCTGCTCCACCGCCGCGTGAGGGCAGTCCCGGCGAGGGCAGGGCAGGGCGCAGGGGCGGTACCTCCTGTAGACCGTGCAGTCCTCGGACGTGTGCTCCTCCCAGGGGTGAGAGCACGAGGGGTCGGAGCAAGGCACGGCGTCCCTCACCGCCCTCAGCGCGCACTCCGTGGTGACCTCGTTCTCGACGGTCGAGACGCTGATGGCCAGGGGCAGGGTGCCCCCGCCGGGGGCCGCGCAGAGGACGGGGGTGGTCGCGGGCTTGCTGCTCGCCAGGTCGTGCTTGCTGTCCGTGAAGGCCTGGTCGCAGCCGTGGGCTCGGGCGTTTGCGAGGCTCTCCTCCGTCGCCACCACCAGCTGCAGGACCCCGTCGTGCTGGCTCGTGTAGTAGATGACCTGAGCGCCGTCGGGGTTGCGGTCGGGAGGCAGGGGGTCGTCCATGGACAGGTGGTACAGCCTGACGGCGGCGTCCACGGAGTTGTGGGCCCCGCACACGGGCCCCCTGCTGACCCTCTGGTCGTACGCCATCAGGGCGGAGGCCTGGGTGCGCTTGGGGGAGACTCTCGTCGTGTGCGGGGCGCCCTCTCCCAGCCTCTTGGACTCTATGGCGACGACGCTGGAGCGCTGCACGGGCCCTGCCCTCGCGGCCCTGATGACGGCGTCCTTGGCGAACACGGACGGAGTCAGCCTGTCGCTGGCCACCGGCCTCCACTCCACCCCCTCCGCCGTGTGGGCCCCCACCACCTGAACGGTGACCACGCCCCGGGCCACCTGGCTCACCGTCGCGGTCAGGCGGACGTGCATGCGGCACCTGTGCTGAGGGTGCCTCGACCTCTTGAAGTCCGGCATCTGAGCCCAGACGCAGCTCGGGTCGCACACCCCCGTCTCCGAGGCGCACCACTTGCCGCGGCAGGGATCCCGGAAGCAGTTGGACCCGCTGGGGCCGCTCCTGTGGTCGGCCCCGGCGCAGTGGAGGTACGCGCTGAAGGCCTGCCTGTCGACGGGGGGGATGGGATCCACGGGCCTCGCGGCGTGAGCCTCGAGGGCCGCCAGCCTCGCCAGCCCGTCCCCGTGCAGGAACCGTATGTCGTCGTATCGGTTCTTCGACGTGGCGGAGGCCCGCCGGCCGCCGCCGCCGCTTCGGCCGGAGGTGCAGTTGCTCGGGTGCGGCTGCGTCCGGGCCAGCTCGCGGTAGTGCTTGACCTTGCCCCAGAGCAGGTTGGTCATGACGACGCAGTCGGGGCCGTACAGCTCGAGGAACTCCGCCACCGCCGCGCCCTGCGGCACCTCGTACGTCATCGGGCCCAGCTCGTTGACGTTCTGCCATGCCAACTGCCGCCGCAGCTGGAACCCTCTGACGTCGGAGCCCCCGCCGCCCTCGCCGCCGCCGCCCCCGGCCCCTGCCTCCGACTTCCCCTTGGCGCAGCACCCGTGCGCGTGCGGGTCGGCCTTGGCGTGGCGCGGCATGAGGGCGCTGGGCGCCATCTTCGCCCTCTTGCACACGGCCTCGCGCACCCTGTCCATCGGATCCAGAGGCGCCCTCTCAAGGTCCCTGCCCCGCTGCTGCGGCAGTGCGTGTCCCCCCATCGAATCGGTCTTCTCTGCCTCGTGCGTTGGAAAAAAAACGACCGTCTCCGTCTGCGAGGCGCTCGCCGACGCCCCTCTGCTCGTCTCAGTGCGCCCGCGGGCTCGAAAAAATTGGCTCCCCTTGGCGTAACGGAGCGAGATGGAGGAGCCTCAGGATCCCTACGCCGCGCGGCTGAGGTTCCTCGACGCGATGGCGGAGCGCAGGGACTACACCGACAAGATGCTGATGTACTACGACGGCATCGAGATGCTGCCGCTGTTTCACACCATGCGCCTCGCCATCGCGACCACCATCGACCAGACCAGGCACGCGTACCAGGTGGCGTCCGAAATGGAGGGGCAGGAGGCCGCCGCCGGCGCGAAACACGGCCGGCAGGCGCTGCTGCTGCGGCGCTGCAGGCTCGCGGAGGCGCGCATCGTGCGCGAGCAGCTCGGCCCCGTGCTCGTCGCGTACAGGCGCCATCTGGCGGACCGCGGGGGGCCCCCGCAGTGGTCGGGGATTCCGAACTCGAAGCAGAGGGATCCCGACGCCGCGCTGGATCTGCTCGTCCGCAATCTGTGGGTCGACAGGGACGCGGCGCGGGAATGGGTCGGGCTGGCGGGGGCGCCCAACGCCACCGTCCCCCTGGCCAGCATGATGTCCGCCTTCTCGCTGACTCAGTACGAGTCGGCGTGGCTGGACCACGAGGGGTGGGAGACGTACGGCGGGCGGGACGAGCCTGAAGACGGAGGCGAGTCCGACTCGGAGGCTCAGCAGGCCTCGTCCGCACAAGAGACGGACACGGACGGCTCCGACGACTCGACGGACCCCGGCTCAGAGGCCGTGCACGTCAGCGACTTGTCCGATGACGACGAGTGAAGCGACCGCACCACGATCGTCGCTCGCGGCTCCGTCGCATTGTAAAAATGTCATCACTCGGTGACCCCCCCTTCCACCCGCCCCATGCTGAGATTCCGGCCCCAGGGAGCTGAGAAGTCGAAGATCGTCTTCAAGGTCTCGGCATCGCCCGCCTCCGTCACGGCGATCCAGCAGAAGGCGCAAGCCGACGCACTGCTGAAAGCGGCTGCTGCAGCAGCAGCCAAGAAGGCCGCCGATCTCAAAAAGGCCGCAGACCTCAAGAAGGCCGCAGACCTCAAGAAGGCCGCCGAGGCCACTCAGAAAGCCGCGGCGGAGGCGCAAGCCAGCGCCGCCGCCGCCGCCGCCGCCGCTCAGAAGCAGGCCGCAGACGCTCAGGCTGCGGCCATCGCGAAAGCTTCCGCGGAAGCAGCCGTCGCGGCTGCGTTGGAAGCCGCCGCGGTCGCTGCAGCCGCGGCCACCGCCAAGGCCGTGAACGAGGCGAGCATCCAGGCGTCCGCCGCGGCAGACCTGCATGAGATCCAGAAGGTTCAGGACGAGGCGTTGTTCGCGGCCAAGTCCGCTGTCGACGCGGTGGACGCGCGCGTCGAGGCGGTGGCGTTCGCAGACGGCGCGGCTTCGAGCACGAACGGCGGCGGCGAAGCGTACGCCTCTCCGCCGCCGCCGGCCGCTGACATCAGCGCCGCTGAGATCAGCGCCGCGGCGGCCATGGACGACTTTCGGCAGAGTCAGGCCGACGCTCTGTTCCAGGCCAAGGGGGGCGCAGCATTCGGCGAGCGGGACCCTGACCCGTCGGCCTTCGCTGCTGCGCCGGCGTCCGACGGTTACGCCGAGCTGCCGGCCTTCGCGCCGATGCCCGCGCCGATGCCCGAGCCGCAGTTCGCCGCCGTCCCGGCTGCATACGCGCAGGCGGCGCAAATCGAAAGCGACGGCGCAGGCGCTTCGAGTACCGCGCCGACCCTGCAGCCTGCATCCGGCGCGCATCTTTCGTCTGACTCGGCGCCGCCGGGCAGCATGATGAGCAATGCGGTGATGGGCGCTGCGGCAGCCGCCATCATCCTCGCCATCATCGGACTCAAGGCATGAGAGCCGCGAGGAAGCAAGAACACGCGGCGTTCGGCTCAATGACAAAAACAGAGACGATCGGCGATTGGACGTGTGTTTGTTCCTTCATTTACTGCCCGTGCCCGCGCGAAAACACCTCTCCCAGCACGAATCTCGCAAAGTCTGTTTCTACGGGGGCGTCATGGACTGCCTTGCAGTGCTTGTAGAGGGCGAGCCACCTGTACGCGCCGGGCACGACGAACTCGCAGGTTCCGGCGCCGTCGAAGCCGCAGAGCGGGCACCGCGAGACTGCCCCGGACCGCACAATGTAACCGGCCTTGCTGACTGTCGCCGTCCGAGCATCGTCCCTCGTGATCTCTTCCTCCAAGTGCGACAGGGAAGCCAGGAAGCCCTGATCGGCTCGCTTCGTCAGGTACCCCGGGAACGGCGGCATCTTGATCCAGAAGCCGGCCGCGGCGGTGATGTCTCGGACGGCGAAGGGGTCGCCGTAGAGGCAAGAGCCCCGGAAGCGTCTCAGCCGGGTGACCCCCGCCAGCAGCAGGTCATCCGTCAGGCGGTCGTCGGCGCGGCCGATCACCAGCTTGCCGCTGCGGAAGACGGCGGGGGTCAGGGAGCTCAGGTCGTGGCTGTAGACGACGGCATACTGGCCCAGCGCCTTGAGGACCGCCGGTCCGCTCAGCATCTCGAATGCGTAGGTGGCGGCCGGGGTGAGGCCGCGGATGTCGTACTTGACCTCGTCCAGACGCAGCCACGACGGCGCGCACAGTATTGCGACGCTGACGCACCTCTTGAGGGGCCAGGCGCAGGACGGGCGGAATCTCGTATGAGGGCGCCGCGAGAGAGGACGGTCGGTGAGCCCGCAGCTGGTGTCGACGGTCAGCGACATGCTCCTGGCGCGAGTCATCGATTGCTGGGGAAAAGAGAATGGAAAGAGAATGAGGGGAAGGAGCTGGTGTCTGCCCGCGCACCGCCTCGCCCCGTTCGCCCGTCACGCGCTCAACCGTCGCCCCGTCCCGTCCCGAACCGGGGCGATCGGCGCCGATGGAGTCGCCTACATCGACGCCGGCGCCTCCCTCGCCAGGATGGACGTGCCGATGACCTGTCGGAAGCGAGGCATGTCGTCGTGCACCACGGCGCCCTCGGGGAGCTTTTCCGGGTCATCCTGCCGGAAGTCGAACGGCAGTCCCTCCATGATGAAGTCCATGGTGATGCAGGCGAAGACGCCGCAGTCGCAGCCGTTCGCCTGCTGCGGAGTCGTGTGCTGGTACGAGAACATCTGCCACCCCGGCGGCAACTCCCGGCCCTTCCTGACCCTGTGCTCGTACTTGAGGAAAGCCAGCATGCCCTCCATGAACTCGATGCCACGCCCCCCCATGCTGTCCACGTACTCCACGCGCATCTTCTGGCAGTGGACGACCATCGCCGCCCAGTGCATGCCGCCGATGTTGATGGGGACCAGCCACTTGTCGAGGCTGAAGACGTCCAGCGGCACGGCGTACTTGGAGAGCGCTCTGCTGATGCGCTCAGGAGTCTTCGACTGGGATCCGTGCAGCGTCGATGCGAAGAAGGTGTGCATCGCGTAGCACGGGCGGCGCGACGGGTCCGCCGCGCAGTACTTCGCATCGCGCTCGTTCAGGAGCCAGGTGTACGCGCTGATGACCTCATCGTTGAGCCAGGTGGTGCCCTCCAGCCTCTTGAAGCCAGAACGCGGCAGGCTGCGCTGCGGGGCGTCGAACAGCACGTCGGCGGCGGCGCCGTGGAATGCCGACATCATCCTCTGCACGGCGGAGGCGGGGGGCGCCCGACGGCGAATCTCCAAGCGGCGTTGCGCGGAAGCCGAAAGGTTCGCAGGCACGGCGACCTGCAGCAGCCCGCGCGCTGCCTCGGCCGGCAGGCGCAGGCGCGTGTCCAGCGCCCTCAAAACGGCGTCTCGCGCGTCCCTGGCGGCTTTCTGTTTGAGTTCCGCCGACCGAAGCTGAGCGGAAACCTCGTTGAGAGCCGCGTCGAGCTGCTCGCCGCTGGCCGCTGGGGCGCCCTGCAGCCTCAGCGACATGCCCTCGACCAGTTCCTCGACGAGAGAGCGGACCGCGGCGGCGTCTGCGGAGGAGAGCGCCGACATCGCGCCGCGGACTTCCGACGCCACCTCGCTCGCCAGCGCCGCGCCGTCGGCCTTTGCGTCTCTGCCCTTGAAAGAACGCACGGAGGCCAGCGTTGCGGCGGAGGGACGGAATCGGTGCGCGCGTCGGACCTGCTGAGCGACCGGCCTCGGCGCAATCCGGCCTCCGGCTCGCTTGGCTCTCATCGCTCTCGCCAGGTCAGCTGAAGACCGCGGCGGCGGGGGCGGCGCAATCCCCTGGCGAGAAGGTGGCGCTGGCGACTCGTCGACCGGCTTCTTGACGGTCCGGCGCTTCTTGGACGCTGGAGCCGCTCCCATGCCGCCGCCTGCAGTTTGCGCCGCTGCTTGCGCCGCTGCCGTCGCCTCCCCGACGTTGCCCAGTCGACGGGCGAGCTGGATGTCCTTCGGCATGATGGTGACCCGCCCCGCGTGGATGGCGCAGAGATTGGTGTCCTCGAAGAGGCCCACCAGGTAAGCCTCCGCGGCCTCCTGGAGCGCCAGCACGGCGGAGCCCTGGAACCGCAGGTCGGTCTTGAAATCCTGAGCCACCTCGCGCACCACCCTCTGGAAGGGCATCTTGCGCAGCAGGAGCTCCGTGCTCTTCTGGTACTTCCGTATCTCTCTCAGCGCCACGGTGCCGGGACGGTAGCGGTGGGGCCTCTTCGGCTCGCGGTTGCCGGCCCGAGCCGCCTTGGTCGCCAACTGCTTGCGGGGCGCCTTGCCGCCGGTGGACTTCGCCGCCGTCTGTCTCGTCCGGGCCATCCCGTGCTAGGTTCCGCGCTCCGCCGCAACATTTTCGGAACGCCGAGGGACGCCGATGTCGAGGCAGCCTAGCGCTGCGCCAGCGGCCCTGTCAGCATGTCCGCCTGCATGACCTTCGTTCTGAGGTAGCGCTCCTCGAGGGCCGCGTCCAGCCCCGCCGCCGTCTTCCCCCCGAGCACCTCGAAGACGTCGTCGAAAGCCGCAAGTGTCGCCATGCAGTCCTCCCGCGACGGACGCGCCGAGCTCGTCCACGCCGCGGTCAGGTCGGGAGTCACGTCCAACCGGAGCCCCAGCCTCTGCGTTCCCCTGGTGGCGCTCGACATCTCGCTGCGAGGGTAAGTGAGACTGGGCTGAGGCTGCGCTGACCCGCGTGGCGGGCGGGGCTCGCATTCTTTTCTCGGGTCCCGTCACGTAGCGCCCCGTCCGATGCCGAGCCGAAAATGCGCCGCCGTCGTAACCGTTCGTAAGACGCCGGGGAGGCGCCCGCTGCGGCCCATCAATCGCTTCATGATGGAACAGTACCCGATCTCGAAGCGATTGCTGGGGTTCGGCGCGCCGGGCAAGCGCAGAGACGCCGAGGCGGCCGAGGTGGTCAGGCAGCTCTTTGGCGTCGATCCTGTCGTCATCACGGCCAAACACGTTTGGGAGCACGCGTTGGAGATGTGGCGCAGGAAGAGGGCGGCGGAGACGGCCGCGCATCCTCCCACTCCGCCGCCCTCGAAGATCGTTCCTCCCGCCATCCCGGCGGACCCCTGGATTCGCCGACCGCCTTCAGACGACGCCGCGGAATCAGCAATCCGCAGGATCGAGGGCGACAGAGCTGCCATCGCAAACCGTACCGCCGTACATGGCAAGGGTCGTCGGGGACCGTCTCGGCGCTGAGTTTCCGGCGACCCGGTGAATCCGAGTTCCGTGGGCCCTGCGGAATGCGGGGCAGGGGCGCATTCTGGCCCGGGGAGGCCACCAGCTCCTCAGCATTGACGTACAACGCAGCTCTGATTCAATTTCCCTCCGCGCATCGACACATCGCCACAACATGGCTACGCCGATCCGAGAGGCGACCCTGACGGCGTTCGGCGAGCCCAACGAAGTCGCCCGCAGAGTCCAACTGGCGCTCACGGCGACTGGCTGCCCGTCTGTCCTCAAGTCCGGCGCGCGCAAGGGCGAGAAGTGCGGCGCTTCGGTGATGTTCGACGCCAAGGATGGCTGGTGCGCCTGCGTGAAGGTACGCGCCCACGGTGCGGAGGCGTACGAGTCGCCCTTCGGCGAAATTGTGAGACACGCCATCGAATCCATCCCAGCCGACGAGATGGCGAGGATCATGGCGGAGCAGAACCAGAAGGACGGCGAGGAGCAGGGCAGGCGTGCGGGATTCGAGGCGCAGGCGGCGGCCTGCAGGGCGAAGGACAGGGCGAGGCACCTGGCCGCCGAGGAGTGCGCTGCGCTGGGCCTCGAGTCCGGTGAATTTCATCTTCGTCCTGAAGGGCGTGCGCCGGAGGACAAGACGTGGTCTTTCCGCATCGGCGACTGGGTGTCGCCCGGCAGGTTGATCGCCGAACAAAGCGCCGAATCAATGCAATGAAACGCACACGAGTCCGGAAACGTGTCCTGCACTGCTGCGCTGCTGTCTTCGATCGTGCATTTCGATGCACACACACCTCGTCAGGCGTCCTCGGTTGCATTTCCAGTGCCTCTGCTCGCCCTCGCCTCGCTCGCGTTCACACATCGCTGGCTGCTTGAGCATGATACGAGTGACCCGCCCTCCTGCCGGACGACCCCAACGACACCCCTCTGCAGACTGAGTGACGGCCCCCTGCATATTGGACCCGATTTTGGGCCCAGACCCCTCTCACTGGAAATCCGCGGGCCGGGCTGCGATCTCTTTTTCGGAATCCATGCGAGGCAGGCCCGGGCCCATTTTCGGGTCCTAATCCCATCAGTGAGAGGCCTGCGCTGCAGCGCAGCCGACGAGACTCGAGATGGTCACTCGCCCTCGTCGCGGCTGGCGCTCGCCCTCGCCTCGCTCGCGTTCACACATCGCTGGCTGCTTGAGCATGATACGAGTGACCCGCCCTCCTGCCGGACGACCCCAACGACACCCCTCCGCAGACTGAGTGACGGCCCCCTGCATATTGGACCCGATTTTGGGCCCAGACCCCTCTCACTGGAAATCCGCGGGCCGGGCTGCGATCTCTTTTTCGGAATCCATGCGAGGCAGGCCCGGGCCCATTTTCGGGTCCTAATTCCAGCAGTGAGAGGCCTGCGCTGCAGCGCAGCCGACGAGACTCGAGATGGTCACTCGCCCTCGTCGCGGCTGGCGCTCGCCCTCGCCTCGCTCGCGTTCACACATCGCTGGCTGCTTGAGCATGATACGAGTGACCCGCCCTCCTGCCGGACGACCCCAACGACACCCCTCTGCAGTGACGGCCCTCTGCATATTGGACCCGATTTTGGGCCCAGACCCCTCTCACTGGAAATCCGCGGGCCGGGCTGCGATCTCTTTTTCGGAATCCATGCGAGGCAGGCCCGGGCCCATTTTCGGGTCCTAATTCCATCAGTGAGAGGCCTGCGCTGCAGCGCAGCCGACGAGACTCGAGATGGTCACTCGCCCTCGTCGCGGCTGGCGCTCGCCCTCGCCTCGCTCGCGTTCACACATCGCTGGCTGCTTGAGCATGATACGAGTGACCCGCCCTCCTGCCGGACGACCCCAACGACACCCCTCTGCAGACTGAGTGACGGCCCCCTGCATATTGGACCCGATTTTGGGCCCAGACCCCTCTCACTGGAAATCCGCGGGCCGGGCTGCGATCTCTTTTTCGGAATCCATGCGAGGCAGGCCCGGGCCCATTTTCGGGTCCTAATTCCATCAGTGAGAGGCCTGCGCTGCAGCGCTGCCGACGAGACTCGAGATGGTCACTCGCCCTCGTCGCGGCTGGCGCTCGCCCTCGCCTCGCTCGCGTTCACACATCGCTGGCTGCTTGAGCATGATACGAGTGACCCGCCCTCCTGCCGGACGACCCCAACGACACCCCACTACGTGTCACCGCGTTCGTCGGCGCGTCTGTGACCTCAGCGCAAATCTCTGCGCGGCATGGTAAAACGGCGGCATGACGCGCGTGAGGAAGTGTCATCACGGCCGTGAGCGGAAACGATGCGTCGATTGCGGCGGTTACCAAGTGTGCCAGCATGGACGACGAAAGCATCGATGTCGAGACTGCGGGGGTAAGAGCTTCTGCGCTCACGGGCGTCTGAGAGAAAGCTGCCGCTCTTGTCGCCCGCAGCCATTGGCGAACCGCGTGCGGCGCTCCCGTCAAGTTCAGGCGAAATCGTTGCCCAACTGTGAGTCCTATCGCTCCCCCAGCGCAAAACGTGCCGTGCTGGACCTCATCAGGCCCGGGCGCGACCGTGAGGAGGCCATCGTCGCGGCCCGAAAGATCGCCGAGGCGCTGATGGAGATGGCCACCGTCCACGGCAACAAGAACATCACCTGGATAGGCTGGACGAACTCGAATCCAGACCGTTATGGCGAGCTGGGGTGCTGCAGAAGCACCTTTTACCTCCAGGCCAAGAGGCGGGTGACGTCGGAGCCGCTCCGCCGCGTCGCCCACGCGGTGATGGCGACGCACGGCATTGCGCCGCTCCATCTGCAGGTCATCATGAAAGCCAAGGAAGTGGACAAGAGATGGTCAATGTCCACCACCACCGACCAGGACCTGGGCGAACGTCGCAGCCGAGGTCGACGGCCTCTAGTGCAGCCGGTGCGGGAATCTTGACTGACTCAGCGACTCAGAAATACCACGCCTGCATTCATCCAATCGTGCACATTGTGTTTTGTCAGCTCGTTTCAACGTTGCACTGCACCATGGACCTGATTCCAGTGTACGTTCTGATCTGCGGCACCACACTGAGTCCCGCCGGCGTCTACTCGACCCTGGAAGAGGCGCTTGTGGCGTGCGAGGAGGCGGCGGCGACCGCCTTCGTCGACGAGTTCGCCCTCGGCCAAATGCGGCGTGATCCGGCACCATCAACAACGTCTACCAGAACGCAAAGCCACCATGCTGATTCAAAGCCTGACGAAAAGAAGGAGCGGACCGACTTTGCCCGGTACGCGTTTCAACCGGGAATGCCCCTCTGACACGAGGGCGAGTCATTCAGCTGACAGACACAGACTCAGAGGGAGGAGCCGGGGGACGATGGACGAGGGCAAAAGCGCGTTCCCGCCGCTGTACAGCGCCACTCGAGTGGTAGGCGGCCTTCGCGGGCCCACCTGGCCGGACGGACGGACGGATGCTTTTGTGATGCTGCAGGGTGCCAAACTTTTTGCATAGAGGTCGGTGGCCCCGAATCATCCGTATTGAGTTTCAACCTGCAGGCCGTGTACGCTTCCTCTGACACGAGGGCGAGTCATTCAGTTGACAGACACAGACTCAGAGGAAGGATCCGGGAGATGATGAACGAGGGCGAGAGGGCGGAAACGCTGTACATCGCCGCTCGAGTGGTGAGCGGCCTTCGCGGGCCCACCTGGCCGGACGGACGGATGCTTTTGTGATGCTGCAGGGTGCCAAACTTTTTGCATACAGGTCGGCGGCCCCGAATCATCCGTATTGAGTTTCAACCTGAAGGCCGTGTACGCTTCCTCTGACACGAGGGCGAGTCATTCAGTTGACAGACACAGACTCAGAGGAAGGATCCGGGAGATGATGAACGAGGGCGAGAGGGCGGAAACGCTGTACATCGCCACTCGAGTGGTGAGCGGCCTTCGCGGGCCCACCTGGCCGGACGGACGGATGCTTTTGTGATGCTGCAGGGTGCCAAACTTTTTGCATAGAGGTCGGTGGCCCCGAATCATCCGTATTGAGTTTCAACCTGCAGGCCGTGTACGCTTCCTCTGACACGAGGGCGAGTCATCCAGCTGACAGACACAGACTCAGAGGGAGGATCCGGGAGACGATGAACGAGGGCGAGAGGGCGGAAACGCTGTACATCGCCACTCGAGTGGTAGGCGGCCTTCGCGGGCCCACCTGGCCGGACGGACGGACGGATGCTTTTGTGATGCTGCAGGGTGCCAAACTTGTTGCATAGAGGCCGGTGGCCCCGAATCATCCGTATTGGGCTTCAACCTGCAGCGCCGTGTACGCTTCCTCTGACACGAGGGCGAGTCATTCAGCTGACAGACACAGACTCAGAGGGAGGATCCGGGAGACGATGAACGAGGGCGAGAGGGCGGAAACGCTGTACATCGCCACTCGAGTGGTAGGCGGCCTTCGCGGGCCCACCTGGCCGGACGGACGGACGGATGCTTTTGTGATGCTGCAGGGTGCCAAACTTGTTGCATAGAGGCCGGTGGCCCCGAATCATTCGTATTGGGCTTCAACCTGCAGCGCCGTGTACGCTCCATCTGACACGAGGGCGAGTCATTCAGCTGACAGACACAGACTCAGAGGGAGGATCCGGGAGACGATGAACGAGGGCGAGAGGGCGGAAACGCTGTACATCGCCACTCGAGTGGTGAGCGGCCTTCGCGGGCCCACCTGGCCGGACGGACGGACGGATGCTTTTGTGATGCTGCAGGGTGCCAAACTTGTTGCATAGAGGCCGGTGGCCCCGAATCATCCGTATTGGGCTTCAACCTGCAGCGCCGTGTACGCTTCCTCTGACACGAGGGCGAGTCATTCAGCTGACAGACACAGACTCAGAGGGAGGATCCGGGAGACGATGAACGAGGGCGAGAGGGCGGAAACGCTGTACATCGCCACTCGAGTGGTGAGCGGCCTTCGCGGGCCCACCTGGCCGGACGGACGGACGGATGCTTTTGTGATGCTGCAGGGTGCCAAACTTGTTGCATAGAGGCCGGTGGCCCCGAATCATCCGTATTGGGCTTCAACCTGCAGCGCCGTGTACGCTCCATCTGACACGAGGGCGAGTCATTCAGCTGACAGACACAGACTCAGAGGGAGGATCCGGGAGACGATGAACGAGGGCGAGAGGGCGGAAACGCTGTACATCGCCACTCCAGTGGTAGGCGGCCTTCGCGGGCCCACCTGGCCGGACGGACGGACGGATGCTTTTGTGATGCTGCAGGGTGCCAAACTTGTTGCATAGAGGCCGGTGGCCCCGAATCATCCGTATTGGGCTTCAACCTGCAGCGCCGTGTACGCTCCATCTGACACGAGGGCGAGTCATTCAGCTGACAGACACAGACTCAGAGGGAGGATCCGGGAGGCGATGAACGAGGGCGAGAGGGCGGAAACGCTGTACATCGCCACTCGAGTGGTAGGCGGCCTTCGCGGGCCCACCTGGCCGGACGGACGGACGGATGCTTTTGTGATGCTGCAGGGTGCCAAACTTGTTGCATAGAGGCCGGTGGCCCCGCATCATCCGTATTGGGCTTCAACCTGCAGCGCCGTGTACGCTTCCTCTGACACGAGGGCGAGTCATTCAGCTGACAGACACAGACTCAGAGGGAGGATCCGGGAGACGATGAACGAGGGCGAGAGGGCGGAAACGCTGTACATCGCCACTCGAGTGGTAGGCGGCCTTCGCGGGCCCACCTGGCCGGCCGGACGGACGGATGCTTTTGTGATGCTGCAGGGTGCCAAACTTGTTGCATAGAGGCCGGTGGCCCCGAATCATCCGTATTGGGCTTCAACCTGCAGCGCCGTGTACGCTCCATCTGACACGAGGGCGAGTCATTCAGCTGACAGACACAGACTCAGAGGGAGGATCCGGGAGACGATGAACGAGGGCGAGAGGGCGGAAACGCTGTACATCGCCACTCGAGTGGTGAGCGGCCTTCGCGGGCCCACCTGGCCGGACGGACGGACGGATGCTTTTGTGATGCTGCAGGGTGCCAAACTTGTTGCATAGAGGCCGGTGGCCCCGAATCATCCGTATTGGGCTTCAACCTGCAGCGCCGTGTACGCTTCCTCTGACACGAGGGCGAGTCATTCAGCTGACAGACACAGACTCAGAGGGAGGATCCGGGAGACGATGAACGAGGGCGAGAGGGCGGAAACGCTGTACATCGCCACTCGAGTGGTGAGCGGCCTTCGCGGGCCCACCTGGCCGGACGGACGGACGGATGCTTTTGTGATGCTGCAGGGTGCCAAACTTGTTGCATAGAGGCCGGTGGCCCCGAATCATCCGTATTGGGCTTCAACCTGCAGCGCCGTGTACGCTCCATCTGACACGAGGGCGAGTCATTCAGCTGACAGACACAGACTCAGAGGGAGGATCCGGGAGACGATGAACGAGGGCGAGAGGGCGGAAACGCTGTACATCGCCACTCCAGTGGTAGGCGGCCTTCGCGGGCCCACCTGGCCGGACGGACGGACGGATGCTTTTGTGATGCTGCAGGGTGCCAAACTTGTTGCATAGAGGCCGGTGGCCCCGAATCATCCGTATTGGGCTTCAACCTGCAGCGCCGTGTACGCTCCATCTGACACGAGGGCGAGTCATTCAGCTGACAGACACAGACTCAGAGGGAGGATCCGGGAGGCGATGAACGAGGGCGAGAGGGCGGAAACGCTGTACATCGCCACTCGAGTGGTAGGCGGCCTTCGCGGGCCCACCTGGCCGGACGGACGGACGGATGCTTTTGTGATGCTGCAGGGTGCCAAACTTGTTGCATAGAGGCCGGTGGCCCCGCATCATCCGTATTGGGCTTCAACCTGCAGCGCCGTGTACGCTTCCTCTGACACGAGGGCGAGTCATTCAGCTGACAGACACAGACTCAGAGGGAGGATCCGGGAGACGATGAACGAGGGCGAGAGGGCGGAAACGCTGTACATCGCCACTCGAGTGGTAGGCGGCCTTCGCGGGCCCACCTGGCCGGACGGACGGACGGATGCTTTTGTGATGCTGCAGGGTGCCAAACTTGTTGCATAGAGGCCGGTGGCCCCGAATCATCCGTATTGGGCTTCAACCTGCAGCGCCGTGTACGCTTCCTCTGACACGAGGGCGAGTCATTCAGCTGACAGACACAGACTCAGAGGGAGGATCCGGGAGACGATGAACGAGGGCGAGAGGGCGGAAACGCTGTACATCGCCACTCGAGTGGTAGGCGGCCTTCGCGGGCCCACCTGGCCGGACGGACGGACGGATGCTTTTGTGATGCTGCAGGGTGCCAAACTTGTTGCATAGAGGCCGGTGGCCCCGAATCATCCGTATTGAGTTTCAACCTGCAGCGCTGTGTACGCTCCCTCTGACACGAGGGCGAGTCATTCAGCTGACAGACACAGACTCAGAGGGAGTATCTGGGAGACGATGGACGAGGGCGAGATGGCATTTCCGCCACTCGAGTGGTAAGCGGCCTTTGCGGGCCCACCTGGCCGGACGGACGGACGGATGCTTTTGTGATTCTGCAGGGTGCCAAACTTTTTGCATAGAGGCCGGTGGCCCCGAATCATCCGTATCGAGTTTCAACCTGCAGCGCCGTGTACGCTCCCTCTGAAACGAGGGCGAGTCATTCAGCTGACAGACACAGACTCAGAGGGAGTATCCGGGAGACGATGAACGAGGGCGAGATGGCGTTTCCGCAGCTGTACAGCGCCACTCGAGTGGTAAGCGGCCTTCGCGGGCCCACCTGGCCGGACGGACGGACGGATGCTTCCATGATGCTGCAGGGTGCCAAACTTTTTGCATAGAGGTCGGTGGCCCCGAATCATCCGTATTGAGTTTCAACCTGCAGCGCCGTGTACGCTCCCTCTGACACGAGGGCGAGTCATTCAGCTGACAGACACAGACTCAGAGGGAGTATCCGGGAGAAGATGAACGAGGGCGGATTGGCGTTTTCGTCGCTGTACAGCTGTACAGCGCCACTCGAGTGGTGAGTGGCCGTCGCGAGCCCACCTGGCCGGACGGACGGACGGATGCGTTTGTGATGCTGCAGGGTGCCAAACTTTTTGCATAGAGGTCGGTGGCCCCGAATCATCCGTATTGAGTTTCAACCTGCAGCGCTGTGTACGCTCCCTCTGACACGAGGGCGAGTCATTCAGCTGACAGACACAGACTCAGAGGGAGTGTTCGGGAGACGATGAACGAGGGCGAAAGCGCGGTTCCGCCGCTGTACAGCGCCACTCGAGTGGTAGGCGGCCTTCGCGGGCCCACCTGGCCGGACGGACGGACGGATGCTTTTGTGATGCTGCAGGGTGCCAAACCTTTTGCATAGAGGTCGGTGGCCCCGAATCATCCGTATTGAGTTTCAACCTGCAGCGCCGTGTACACTCCCTCTGACACGAGGGCGAGTCGTTCAGCTGACAGACACAGACTCAGAGGGAGGATCCGGGAGACGATGAACGAGGGCGAGAGGGCGTTTCCGCCATTGCACATCTGACAGATGCCTGCTGAGGGATGCTGCGGCAGCGTGCCACCAGGCGAGGGGGTAGTGCAGAGAATGCGCATTCTGAGCAGGTGGCGTCACACTGTCCATCCGTGCCAGCGATTCACTTCCTCGCCAGATAGCCGGCTAACGAAAGAAGCGTCGGCTCGGTTCAACAGCATCGGCGCCGTTCAGATCGAATGGTCCGAAGGTGCCACCACGGCCGCGAGCGGAGGCGGTGCGTCGAATGTGGCGGGAACCAGATTTGTCAGCACGGTCAGCGGAAGCATCGCTGCCGGAACTGCGGCGGAAGAAGTGTCTGTGAGCACGGCGGTCGACGAGACGAATGCCTAGTCTGCCGCCCCGACGCACGAAGGCAATGGCGGCGCACGGATACCCCGGCGAGGCCCCCGGGTAATGCTGGTTCGCAGCCGAATCCTTGTGTCAGGCGCGCCGTGCTTGACCTCACCAGACCTGGTCGCGACAGTGAGATGGCCGTCGATGCGGCTGCGGCGATCGCGAAGGCACTGCACGAGATGACCAGTGTCAACGGCAACAGCTACGTCTCGTGGATCGGATGGACGAATTCCAACCCTCCAAAGAACCCGGAGATGGGGTGCTGCAGGACCACGTTTTTCCTGCAGTCGGTGAGAAGAATGACTCCAGAGCCCCTTCGCCGGGTAGCGCACGCAGTGATGGAGCGGTTCGGCGTCGCGCCGTTGTACCTTCGAGTCATCATGAGCGCTCCGCTCGTGAAGCAAATGTGGACGAAGTCGAAGGAGGTCCAGCTGCAGCTTGGCGAACGCCGACTTCAGGGCCGCCGGCCGTCAGCGTCGGCGACACCACCCTTCGCCGATGAGGCCCGGGCAGCGGCGGCTGGCTCCGAAGTACCCGCTTGATGCCGGAGCGCCTCATCTTCACTCTCGACGTGGTCATTGTGTTCGCGGGAGGAGATTCAGTCAATCACCGGGCAACTGGAGGGAGGGGGGGTTGCATGACTACGGCAGACTCGCGACTCAGAAATACAACGCCCGCGTTCATCCAATCGCGCACATTGTGTTTTGTCAGCTCGTTTCGACGTTGCACTGCACCATGGACCCTATTTTAGTGTACGTCTTGATCTGCGGCATCACACTGAGTCCCGCCGGCGTCTACTCGACCCTGGAAGAGGCGATTGCGGCGTGCGAGGAGGCGCCGGCGACCGCGTTCGTCGACGAGTTCGCCCTCGGTCGAAGGCGGCGTGATCCCGGCGCCTTCAAGAACGTCTACCAGAACGCAAAGCCGCCTGGCTGATTCAAAGCCTGACGAAAAGAAGAAGCGGACAGACTTTGCCCGGCGTGCGTCCAGGTTCGGCGTCAGAGATGTGGTTCGGCGTCAGACCTCCGAAACATCGGCGCCAAGTACAACCTCGCCGAAGCGTTCACCGAGCGTCTGCGGGCACAAGATGCCTTTCCGCCTGTGCTGCAAGACTGCACGAGTCCGCAGCGGCGGTGCGTTTCGGAAGGCAGAGAAGGCGGCCGGCGCCCCGGCTCGCCCCCTCTGCCACTCCGCCGAGCGGGACGGACATTTGTCCCGTTTTTCCACATTCCATCGGGGCGACCGCACCGGTCCAGTAGCAGCAGCACGACAACACCAGAAGCCATCACAAACACTCATATCATTCACAGAGGCCACACACCATGAGCAGGTACACCAGGTCTTCTACCAGGGGCATGGTCTCAATTTTTGTCCCTCCCGACGTCGCCATCGCCTGGCGCCAGCTGCTGGAGGCTGACCCCGACACCGCTGCAGTCAAGATGCAGATCGGTCACCAAGGTCTGGTCAGCATGAGCGAGCCACAGGGGGAGGCCAGAGGTCAGCAGGTGAAGGCCATGACGGACCAGCTGCAGGCAGCGGTCAAGGCGATGACAGGTGCGGTGCGCACAACAACTGCTCTGATGTGGCCCCGATGATGTGTCGCTCCAGCAGTGCTTGTCACAACACCGATGCACTCTTCGCAGCACAGCGCTCTCGCATCCCTCTGTCTGAGTTTATGGCTAGGTCGTTCAGCGTCTTTGTGAGGTCGCACTCAGTAGGATCGTCCATACCGCGCCGGCGTCGAGGTCGCTGTCATGACGTCCGCCCTCCATTTCCCCCCCTCGCAGAAGCCCAAGCCGATGCCCCGGCTCGTGACGCCGCCCTGCACACCAAGATCGACGCTCTGGTGACCAGGTTCAACACCATGGCCGACGGGTTCGACGCCATGTCGACGCGGGCGACCGCAGCGCCGAGTGACGCCGAAACCGCGGAGGTCCGCGGCGTCGTCGGGCGCGTGGTCGTTTCGATCACATCCGCTCTCACCCACGTCGTCTCCGCCATCAACTGCAAGTGCTCGGCATCGCTGGACGCGTCTGCTGCGAGCTTCAAGGCGGCCAACGACCTCGTCGTCAAGAGCACAGCCGAGCGCGCCGCCGACGCCGCAGCCACGCTCGCCGAGGCGAAGGTCAAGGCAGCGCTCAATCAACTCCGCGCCGGCCTGCAGACCGACGTTGCAGCCTTCCGCATTGTCATCGGCGACTACATGAAGCGCTCCGTCGCGACGAACTCGTCGCTGTCGGCGTCCGCTCAAGCCAATGCCCGCGAAACCATCGTCCGCAACGAGGCCACCAACCACCTCGTCGCGGCGGTCCTCAAGGCGCAGGTGACTGTTCGAGATCTCAGCAGCGTGGCCCTCTGTTCCGCTCTGCGTGTCAGTCAGGAAGCAGGTCGCACCGGCGCGAAGCCGACTCCGTCCGGCGATGCTCGGCCCGTCGCCCGGCGCCAACTCGCGGCTGCGGTGGGCACACAGGGCGCCGCGCCGGCGATCGCCAACGATGATCTTCCCTGGCGCCGCAAGCGCCCGGCCAGCAGCCTCGGCGACTCTGACGCCGCGGCTCATGCGCCCGCAAAGCGCCCTGCACATGTGTCTACTGCATCTGCCGGCGACAGCGCCATCCCTCCCAGGCCGTTCATCCGTGTGCCGTGGCACATTGACGCCGACACCGGCGCGGCGCCTGCAGCTCTGACTTGCAAGTAGTGGCCCGGGGTGCACTGTTTCATGCGCGATCGCGTCGGCCCTGTTGATGACATGTAAATACCAGTTCTGTTGCCACTCGCCGACGACACTGTCTCCTGGTGGCCATGTTGCTGCTGCTGCTGTGATCACTGCATCTGCGACTTTGCAGCGCCGTTTCGGCTGCGAGTGATTCGTGTGGTGGCATCTCTGCTTGAAGCACCAGCGCTGACACCATGCATGCCATACATAGACCTGGGGGATGCTTGATTCGCCGGTGACACCTTTCCGCACGTCGCCGATCGAAGGGGACGCGCGGCACGTCCGCAGTGTGCCGCGCGTCCCACTTTTGAGGTATCACACTCAGACACTTGTTGCCCAGCTCTGACACCCAGCAAGCATCCGTCCGTCCGGCCAGGCTGTCTGGGGTTCCATCCTTGGCGTACTTTCTTTGCAGCTGAGCTCGCCTGTAGGAGGCGCTCGCCAGTCGGCGTGGGCATGAAGTGCTTGCGATGGCGAGGTGTGCTGCCGGCTTCGGTGTGCGATGGCGAGTACGCCGGCGAGACATTGGTCTTAGAAAAGTTTCCATCGGCTTCACTGCTCGCTCCTCACCTTCGAGCACGGTGTTTCTCGCCGGATGTCCTCGCCGGATATCTTCGCCGATGTGGACGCGCGGCACGTCCGCAGTGTGCCGCGCGTCCCACTTTTGAGGCATCGCACTCAGAAACTTGTGGACCGACCCTGGCACGGAGCAAGCATCCGTCCGTCCGGCCAGGTTGAGCCGCGGTGCTGTCGCGGCGTCCGCAGCAGAGCTCAGCTGAGGGCGGCGCTCGCCACTCCGTGCCCGCACGGAACTCATGCGATGCTGGGTGGGGCCAGCTCTCGGCTGCGTTGAAATTGCTCACATGTGCCATCTCGACGCCCTCGAGCACCTTTCGCTCGCCGGTCTCAAAGCGCCGGATGTCGTCGCCGATGGGGACGCGCGGCACGTCCGCAGTGTGCCGCGCGTCCCACTTTTGAGGCATCGCACTCAGAAACTTGTGGACCGACCCTGGCACGGAGCATCCGTCCGTCCGGCCAGGTTGAGCCGCGGTGCTGTCGCGGCGTCCGCAGCAGAGCTCAGCTGAGGGCGGCGCTCGCCACTCCGTGCCCGCACAGAACTCATGCGATGCTGGGTGGGGCCAGCTCTCGGCTGCGTTGGAACTGCTCACATGTGCCATCTCGACGCCCTCGAGCACCTTTCGCTCGCCGGTCTCAAAGCGCCGGATGTCTTCGCCGGATGTCTTTGCCGATGGGGACGCGCGGCACGTCCGCAGTGTGCCGCGTGTCCCACTTTTGAGGCATCGCACTCAGAAACTTGTGGACCGACCCTGGCACGGAGCAAGCATCCGTCCGTCCGGCCAGGTTGAGCCGCGGTGCTGTCGCGGCGTTCGCAGCAGAGCTCAGCTGAGGGCGGCGCTCGCCACCCCGTGCACACACCCCCCACCTGCAACGGGGTTCTACCTGGCCCGACGGACGGATGCTTGCTCGGTGCCAGAGGCTGGCCGCAGGTGTGTGAGCACGCTGCCTCAAAAGTGGGACGCGCGGCACACTGCGGACGTGCCGCGCGTCCACCTGGCCGGACGGACGGATGCTCATGGCCAGAGTCTGGCTACAAGTTTGTGGGTGCCATACCTGAAAAGTGGGACGCGCGGCACACTGCGGGCGTGCCGCGCGTCCCCTTCGGCGAAGACATCCGGCGATTTGAGGCCGGCGAACGAAGCGTGCTCGAGGGCGTTGAGATCGGAAACTGAAAGGCAAAGTCAGCGGACGGTGTCACTCGAGACCCGGGGCCTTTGCTTCGCCTGCGGCTTTTCGATCGCACTTGCTGAGCCAAGCCGAGCGCTCGCCTCGCCGACGTCACAGTGTTTCTGAGGCATCGCATGATTTTCTTGTCCGCACCGATCGGCGAACGCCGTACCATGCTGGGATCCGGCGCTGAGGAGATACCCCGGATGCTGCTCAAGACTGCTTGGCCGGACGCTGGCCTGCACCTGGTCCCAGTACATTTTCCTGTCAAGGTGGGCGCACGCGAAGCGGGGGCCGGGGGGAGCACACGGGCGCAAGCAGACAAAACTTGCATGCACCGGCCGAAACCTTTTCAAACAGTGTGATTCTCATCGTCATTGCACGAGTGCCCCTATGCCGATTGCGATTCCGACCGCGAGAATGTCGGCGATCAGGACGAGCGGACCCAGCTTTCTCATGAAGTGTTTCACGGAGACTTCTTGGCCCACCGCCGCCCCGGCCGCGACACAGTGGTAGATGCACACCGATGTCCCTATCGACGCCCCACAGCATTGCAGCGCGAGCACGGTCGGCGTGTCGAAGGCGATGTTCACGGACGCAGCGTACTGAATGAGGCCGAATGTCAGGTTGGAGATGGTGGTGGACCCCGCGACGAAAGACCCCAGGCTCCCGATGAAAGGTGCCAGCACCAGCCATGCGTCCCCCAACGAGGTGGAGATTGTATCCCCGATCAGGGATGCGGGGCTGTCCTCGCCTGTGACCATCAGCTCGACCAGCACCAAGGCTCCGAACAAGGTTTGTGCGGGGTGCACCACCTGACGCGCCGAGGCCGCGAGGGTTCCGCTCACGGACCTCCAGCAGGAGTACGCGAGCATGGTGCTCAGGCCCGTGACCATGAAAGGGATGATGAAGGGGACGAAGAGCAGCTGGAACCGGAAGTTCACGTCGGTGGTGAGGATGCTCTTCAGCTGGTAGACGAGGGAGGCGGAGAGGGAGACGTCGCCGTAGGTGCCCAGGCGCAGGGTGAACGAGGGTGTGGTGCGGGTGAGGAGGTCCTTCAGGCCCACTTGCGGAATTCTGGACAGCAGGAGGAGGAGCACGGTGACGGTGATGGGTGCGGTCCGCTTCAGGGTCTCCAGGACGCCCGGCCCCTGTGCGTCGCCACCTTTCTGGTACCGGATCATCTGGTAGGTGGCGAGGCACCCCACCCCGCCCGCCACGATCGCGGGGAAGGTGTAGCTCCAGCGAGCGGTGATGACCATGGGAACGATCCCGCACGTCGCGCTGAAGGCGATGAGCCGCCAGTGCTTGCGCGCCTCCTCCTTGGAGGTGGCCATCGCGCACGCGATCGGAAGCAGAACGAAGGAGAGCAGCCCGATCGCGCACGCGGCCACGAACCCCGTCTGCACCAGCTCGTCGTCATCGACAGGGACCTGTCCGAATCCGTACCACATGGGCGTACCCGCGGCTCCAAAGACGGTCACCAGGGAGTTGGTGATGAGGAGGAAGAGGATGGCGGCATCGCTCTCGTGCCCGAGCCTCACCAGCACAGGCGCGATGGCGATGATCGGCGTGCCGAAGCCTGAGGAGCCTTCGAGGAGGGTCATGAAAGACCAGCCCAGCAGCAGCAGCTGAGGCACCCTGTCCCCGCCCGTGACAGCCACCATCCGCTCGACCATGAAGTCCATGCACCCGGTGCACTCCATGGACTTGAAGAGGAAGATGGCGCCG
The DNA here is from genome assembly GCA_017506865.1 of Tribonema minus. NCBI lineage: Eukaryota > Xanthophyceae > Tribonematales > Tribonemataceae > Tribonema > Tribonema minus. Next base: position 1,026,696 of record JAFCMP010000223.1, read on the forward strand.
AAGACGATGGAGAGGGGGACGAGCGCTTCGTGCAGGCCCGACACGATCGCGGCCGATGTCTGCAGGGGGTCCATGGAGAGAGCCATCGTCCGCACCGCGAACATGGCGACCGCCGCGAGCGGCAGGGTGACTCCGGTGCTCCATCGCGTGCACACCGAGGCCACGACGAGGCCCGCGATGGGCGCAAGGCAGAGCAGAACGTCCACGGTAGACATGGGTGTTTGTCTGCTGCGTGACATTTTACTGGACGCTCGCAATGCGCGCCGCGCTCTCGCGGAGTTTCGCCAGCTCGTCGTCCGACATCTGAATCGGCAGCACCCTCTCCACCCCCAGCCTGCCGATGACGCACGGCACGGAGAGGAAGACGTCCTGTTCGATGCCGAACAGTCCCTTGACTGCGGTGGAGACGGGGACCACGCTGTGCGAGTCCCTCAGGATCTTCTCCGCGAGCCTCGAGATGGTGATGCCGATGGCTGAAGCGGTGAAGCCCTTGAGCGAAATGATCGATGATGCGCTGGAAATGACGCGCTCGTGCATTTCCTTCAGCTCCTGCGAAGACAGCATGCTGCTCAGGAGTGTGCCGCCGCACATGGCGGTGGACTCCAGCAGAACGGAGCTGTCCCCGTGCTCGCCGCAGATGACGGCGTGGATGTGCGCGGCGTCGACGTTCAGGCGGTCTGCCGCGAAGGAACGGAAGCGCGAGGAGTCCAGGTACGTTCCCGATCCGAACACGCGGCCCGGCGGCAGGAACGCCATCTTGGCCACGATCTGGGCCATGATGTCGCAGGGATTGGACACGACGATGATCACCGCGTGGTGGCTGTACCTGACGACATCGGGAACGATGGACCTCATGATCTCCGTGTTGCGCTCGTTGAGCTCCAGCCTGCTCTCGCCTGGCCGCTGCCTTGCCCCCGCGGTGATGACGACGATGTCGGAGGCGCTGGTGTCTTCCCATGCAGTGGCGGCTTTGACGTTGACGCCGTGGAAGGGGTGTGCCTGCTGCAGGTCCAGCGCCTCGCCAGCACACAAGTTGGCGTTCACGTCGTACAAAACGAGCTCGGAGCAGCGGCGCTGGGAAACGAGGGCCATGGCGCACGACGCACCCACGCTGCCGACACCAACGATAGAGATCTTCGACATGCTTGCAGCAGACAGGGTCGAGGGCAGGCAAACATTATAAGGTGTGCTGGATGTCCGCGTTTTCACATGGTCGTTACAATGTCGGGTGCACGAATCTCTCCATGCGCCAGCTGAACCAAGCGTGCTCGAGCGCGTTGAGACCGCTCATATGACGGCGAACGTCGGGAGCTCTGCCACTCAAGACCCCAGGACGCTGCTCAAGACTGCTTGGCCGGACGGACGGATGCTCGCTCGGTGCCTGGGTCAGGCCGCAGGTTTATGAGTGCGATACCTGAAAAGTGGGACGCGCGGCACACTCCGAATGTGCCGCGCGTCCGCCTGGCCGGACGGACGGATGCTCATGGCCAGAGTCTGGCCTCAAGTTTCCGAGTGCGATACCTGAAAAGTGGGACGCGCGGCACACTGCGGGCGTGCCGCGCGTCCCCCTTCGGCGAATACATCCGGCGGGTTGCGAGGCCGGCGAACGCAGTCTGCATCTCGAGACTCGAGGCCGATTCGCCGGGCGCTTTCCCGATCGCACGGGCTGAGCCAAGCCGAGTGCCCGCCTCGCCGACGTCGCCGTCACTGTGTGCTGAGCTCTGGCGCGCCGAGGAGGTACCCTCGAATGCTGCTCAAGACTGCTTGGCCGGACGGACGGATGCTTGCTCGGTGCCAGAGGCCGGCCGCTGGTTTGTGAGTACTCTGCATCAAGAGTGGGACGCGCGGCACACTGCGGGCGTGCCGCGCGTCCCGTGCGGCAGTTCGATGCCGGCGCGCTTCGTGCACTGAGCGCTTCTCGGCGTTGAGGGAGCACATTTGCAGGTCGATTGCGATTTTGATTTGCCCACGTTCTCTCCATCGCTTCATCTCCTGGAGGTCGCCTGCGAGAGCACGTCGACAGGCGCGTGCCCCGTAGCATGCAACGTTGCCCCTGCTGCTACTTCCGCCCCCCTCCGCCCCTCCCCGTCGGGCCCGCATTCCGACGCGTGTGGCACTCCTCCCCCATCGACTCACAACCGCAAAGCCAAACATGCTCGAGTGTTGCAAGTGCGGTCAACAGGCTTCAGAGCGGGCGTACTGCGCCTGCGGCCTGTACAACGGAGTGGCCGGCGTCGTTCCCGAGTCGCCGGAGTACCAGGCGCCGGCGCGCGTCGCACCGGCGATCATGTACGTCCCCGTCCCCCTCGCCGTGACGGTTCCGGTGCCAGTGAACACAACGCAGACGGCAGAGAGCACCGACATCACGAGGGACGTGCAGTCGAGGTTCCACATTCATTACACGGCGCGGACGATGGCGAAGGCCGAGCGCCAGCAGTTCCGCGCCATGGCCGCAGCAGCACCCGGGAACGGCCAGCGATCCCAGTCGCCGGGCGTCATCGCCTACCTTCAGGCCGTGACCACTCTGGCGATCAGCTGCGGCGTGGACTTGCCGGAGGCGTCGGCGGCCTGCGCCGGGTACGCGGCGGGACTGGAGCAGATGATCGGCGCTGGCAGCGGCGATGCCCATCGCAACTTTGTGGCCGCCATCGCCGTGCTCTACGCTTTTCTCGCGGCTGATGAAGAGTCTTGGCCGCGGCCGGACTGCGCGCTGGTGGAATCTGAGGTCGCCTCGCGGATCATCGAGCACATGGCGTCGGCGGAGGCGCCGAAGCAGCCGGCGTCGATTCGCCTCCGCGCCGGGCTCATGGCCGTCGCCGCAGCGGAGCGAGCGATCGGCAACCCGGCGATCTCGAGGATCATCGACACTCAGATGAGGGCTGCGGCCTTCTGCGGACGTCACGCGCTGCCCGAGTCGCTCGGACTCCTCTTCATCGACGAGATGGGGTGCAGACACCTGCGCAACGTGGACGGGTGGCGGCGATGGGACGACCTGATCTGGGCCTTCCGGCAGGAGCACGACACCAGAAAGGGCAGGTTCCTGGAGAGCTGCGGCATCTCGCCGAAGCTGTTCGTCAGCAGGTACAACGTCGGCGCCGCCCTGTACGCCTGCCACGCCGCGATCAGGATGCGATACCCGGCGACGTCGCTGGGCGGGGTACAGGAGGTCAAGAGGATCGCCTGCATGTCCGCTCGAGAACTTTCGCTGCGAGCGTAAATGTCTACGAGCCTTCTTCGTCGTCGTCCTCGTCTTCGCCGTCGTCGTCTTCTGAAGCTGCGCTGCTCTCGCTGCTGCCTCGCTCGCCATCGCACTCGTCGCTCGCCTCGTCGTCCTCTTCGTCGGATTCCGAATCCGTGATGCGCTCGTCGCCGGATTCGTCGCTCCAGTCGGTTGACATGTCATCGTCCCCGTCTTCTCCCGCCAGCCTTGCGATCCACGCGTCGAGGCCGTCGTACGCCAGGTCGACCTTCGCCCGATACGCTCGCAGTGCCTCGGCGTCAGATGCGAGGTCGATCTCGTAGTCCCTCCGCAGCAGCGTCCCGTAGAAGGTGAGGACCTCTTGGCCCCGGCGAAGCGGCTCGACGACGACCATGAGCGCGCCGACGATCTCTGTGCCTGTCGCGAGCGCCGTCTCCACGGTCTCCCGACTCAGCACGGGATTCAGCATCAGGATGCAGTTCGGTCGGCTGCTCTCGTTCATGAGCGCCCCGAAGTCTCGGGTCGGAGGCCGCATGTCGTCATCGGCCGAGGACGGCGAGCCGTCGAACGCAATGTGGGGTTGCGGGACCGCCGCCCCCTCCTCGTCCGACCAATAGCCGACGAGCGAGTACCGGTCCGCCAGCTCTGCGGCGACTCGAGGGACGACGACGTAGGTCACCAGCTCGCCGCCACGGAGGTCTCTCGCCGCGAACAGCCCCCGCTCGCCCTCGGCCACGACGGACGGGCCGACGCGGAAGAGCTGCTCCTGCTCGCGAAGCAGCTCGCTGACTTGAGCCATACTTCTCGACGCTTGCACACAAAAAAAAGAGCCCTGCGGCGCCCGTGCCTCGCTCCGCTTCCGCAGCCTCACTGCCACCACCTGCGCTTCGCCGGTGCTGCTGATGCCGGCGCTGGTGATGCCGGTGGCTTCCACCCGAACTCGATGTCGCATCCGTACATGCGCGCATCGTAGCCCAGCTGCTGCAGGGCCGCGTACACCGTCGACGCGACGACCTCGTCGTTGTAGTTCTCGAGGCCGAACCTGACGTGCGGGATGTGAATGGTGACCTTCTCCTTGCCGCACTCGATCGCCTTCCTCACGGCCTCGTCAGCGTCCTGAAGGAACCTCTCAGCGGCGTCTCTGTCCTCGACGCGATTGCAGTGTCCGTGACAGACTCCATGTGCCTCGCTTCTGCTGCGGTCAACATGCGCGAGACCCGGCTGTCGTGCCCTCAGCGCGCGGGCCGTGGTGCTTTGAGGGCGCTGCAGAGAAGATGCGTGCGCCGGCGCCCGCACCACCGTGACGAGGTCGCTCAACGCGACTTGACCGGGACGGCGGCCTTCTTGGCAGCGACCATGGCTGCGATCTGCGCCTGTTTCGTAAGAGCGTCGACGCACTTCTTCGCGCCCCAATTCATTTCGTGCCCGGGTTCGCAGTACGCCCGATCCTCCCACTTCAGTATTTTGGCGCCCTCCGGTGTGCACGTGAACGCCTCGGAGGAGAAGCCCGGAGGACACTTGCTGGCGGCGAGGATGCCCACCCTCTCGCATCCGCCCGGATTCTCCTTTTTGCAGCGGGCCATGTTGCCGGCGCTCGCGAATCCGTAGGTCTTCTTGACGACGCTGTCAGGTACGCAGACGTTCTCTCCGAGCGGGCGTGTCTTCGGAGGGCACGGCGTCAGCTTGGGCGTGTTGCCGTACACATACGGGGCGCCTTGCCCGATGAGGCGGGGCGCCATCGACATCAAGAAGTCTGCGATGCTCGCCAGCGCCCCCAGCAGGAGGACGACGTGAAACGGCGTGACCCTGAACGGTTCAGACATGACTCGACGTTTTCATATGGAGCCGAGACAAAAATGACACCAACCTCACACTACAGCGCCGATGACCGATGACGCCAGTGCAAACTGAAATGCAAAAGAACCAGAGCTGATGTTTTGTGTCATGCTTGTTATATCGATCGATGCCAGGTGCAAGAATGACGAACACAGCAATGGCAGCAGAGCTTGCGACAGCAGACAACGGGCGGCATGCATTGCAGCAGAAGATAACGGACACAAATAACTCGATCGGTATCGCGGGACCTGTGCTGAATTCACCAGTACATTGAAGCTGCACCGAAGGCTGACAACAGCAGCGTGATAGGACCTCGCCGACTTACTGGCAGAGATGTTGGTGGAAATGATAGACGCAAACGATCCTACCATCAAAGTGAGGTACTGATCTGTTTGAACTGGTGGAGACGACCAGCATCTGCTGGCAGACCCTGCACGGTGAGGAGTCGAGCCAGGTTGCGGCGCGTCTTCATTGTCTCCGGATTCCCCAGGCCAAAAGCTGCCTCCTGCATGACCAGGGCTCGCCTGTACAGCGGCGCTGCCTCCGCCAGCTTACCTTGGACGTGGAGAATGTTGGCGAGGCTGGTGAGCAAGATGGTGGTGCATGCATGATTTGCGCCCAGTGCCGCGGTGTCGATGGCCAGCGCGCGCCGACAAAGCGGTTCCGCCTCAGCGTGCTTGCCCTGCCGGTCGAGAATGACCGCGAGGCGGTGCAGGGTCGTCGCAGTCGAGTACTGGTTTGCACCCAGCAAGGCCTCATCGAGAGCCAGTGCGCGCCGGTATACCTGCTCCGCTTCCGGCAGTTTGCCTTCAGCAATGAGCGTTTCGGCGAGGCAGTTGAGAGTTGTCGCAGTCCACGGATGCGGTGGGCCCAATGCTATCTGTTCGATGGCTAGTGAATGCGAGAACATTCGCGCCGCTGGGGCCAGCCTGCCCTGAAAAGCGAGAAGGGTGGCGAGCTTGTGGAACGTCGTCAGCGTTGGCAGGTCCTTTGGGCCGATAACGACCGTTTCCATGGCGAGCGCGCGCCGGTACATGAGCTCCGCCTCCGCCAGCTTGCCCAGAATGTGAAGATTGCTGGCGAGGGTGGCAATCGCAGTCGCCGTCTCTGCATGTGGCCCCAGCGTTGTCTCCACGACGGCAAGCGCGGACCGCAACACAGGCTCTGCCTCGGCCAGCCGGCCCTGAGCGATGAGAAGCTCGGCAAGGCTGTCAAGCAAAGCCGATGTCGAAGGGTACTCCGGACCCGGACCTGCCCTCATCAGGGCAAGTGCACGCCGGTAAAGCAGTTCAGCCTCTGCTGAGTCCCCTTGCCCTTGAAGAAACTCGCCGAGCGTGACCAGCGTCGGCGCCGACAACAGTATCGCCGAGCCGAAGGTGTCTGACTGCGATCGCGCTGTCTTCAGGACTCCCTGCGGCAGAGACCATGAGGAGATGCCTTGCTATGATGTCTTTTTATTGAACACTGGTGTTGATCATGTTGAACATGTGCCTGTGCATGCGCCGATGCATGGCTGTCACCTGAGGCTCCTCCTGTAGCCACTGCAGGAAGCTCATGAGCTTGTCCACGATCAGCTCGCTGCAGCCACAGCAATCCGCCAGCACTCGTGCATGTCTGCCGTCCACCGTTCTGATGCTGCAAATGACGCTGCTGGCGGCGGAAGATTTACTGCGTGGCTCCATCTCAGCTCTTCGAGTTGCGGTGACAGGGATTTGTCGCTGGCGCCAGGGTTGTGGGCTGCCTCAGCGGCGTTTGCCGCAACGTGCAACGCCGCTCGCAGTGAATGTATCGCTGCAACCAGGCAGAGGACATCTGCGCGAGTCAGCGATTTTCAGGTTTGGCTGTTGTTGGGTTGCTCGCTGCTTTTCGCTGCCACCAACGGTGAAGCATCTATTTGGCAGCAAGTGGTCATGAGGTGCAACTGATCATCCGTTCCTCTGCTCCTGCTGCTGACTTTCATTCCACTGCTACTGTTGCAGCTGGAGGCAGCAACGACAACCAACTTGCGCGCAAAATCCGAAGTAACTGATTGGTATGAGCACCCTGCTGGTTCTGCTGCAGCTGCTGCTGCTACCTGCACGCGCCTTGCGTTTTGCGCTTGATGCACCCAATTATGTTCGCGCAGTCTAAAGATGCACCATGTCCCATCACAAGGATGCAATGATTGCTGCTGTTGCCAAAGAAGCACGCATCAGGACAAAATAATGGGGATGCGCAAAGGCTGCCTTACTTTGGGAAGCACCTGGTGCTGCAGCGATCGGGCGAAGCGCAGCTCACGGGCCCCCTCCACTGCTTGTGGCGCCTACTGTTGAAATGTGCAGTCGCAGTAGCTGTCGCTGCTGCTGCTGCCGTCGCTGCTGCTGCTGCTGCTGCTGCTGCTGCCAGCAGCTGCGTAGGCGAGGCTCCTGGTGTCAATTGCAGTGTTTGCCAACGGTGCGGGACCCAAAACAGCAACTTGCTCTTGGTACTGCAGGTGGCGCACAGCATCACGAGGTTGTGTCCGTCGCGGAACCAATCGGGAGCGATTGCCTCCCGTGCCCGCTGATGAATCTCGTTGGAGGAGGCAAATGAAGAGTTTGATGAGAAGCGCTTGCCGCTCTCGCTGCAGTGTCATCTGTCGATGCTGCTCCTGCTACTGCTGTTTCTGTTGCTTTCAGCTGCCTATATGCTGCGTGGGCACTCCTACCTTCACAAAAAGTGCTGGCTGCTGCAGGGACTTCAATCTTGAAGACCATTGAAAACTAACACTGACGAAGGGGCGCTGAAGATGACCTTTCCGCTGCTTTCCGGGGACCAAAGGCCCCCCCCTCGTACTTAAGTCACGCTTCGAAAGGGTTACACGCCTCCGCTTCACTCCTTGGATGGCGCCTCTTCGCTGTTTCATGGAGCAGTTTGTGCTCGGTGTGCTGCTTGTGCTCTCTAGCTGGGTGTGATCGGTGAGCTCGGTGCAGCAGTGTGAAGTACTCGGTGATGGGTTGTTGCCAGCTGGTAAGGCCTGTGCTCACAGACCGACCTGCAGCTGCTGAGCAAGGCTGCTGCACTTGCACACAACCTCTGCCCCCATTGGCACAGCTGAGCTGCTCGTAGTGGTGCCTGCTCTGCCGCGGCCGTCTGCTGGCAATGAGCGAGGGGAAGAGTGTGTCTGCCAGCGGAGTGCTGGCAATAAGCGAGGAGAAGAGTGTGTCTGCCTGCGGAGGCGGTGACAGGGCAGGTGTCAAGGTAGTGCTTTAAGCCCGGAGCCCATATTTGTCGGCTTTAAGCCACCATCATGGGGGGACGTTGGCGGCCTTCTAGCTGCCAAGGTACGCAGCATTCGCAGTCCTATTTTGAATCAATCAATTCACGCTCGACGTTGCAGACCATCAACCTGCTATAATGACGACTGCGCCTCGGCGAGGAGGTCGATGCGCACCAAGCATATAGCTCGGCGCGCAGGACGATGCGGCGAAAAGCATGCGTGATTCGCTTTGCAGCTGGTGCATGTGAATCAAGCTCTCATGTCAAGGCACACACAAGAGACCGAAAGGCCAATGGCCTTGCGCAACGCGCAAAAAAAAACGGCGGGTCACCAAGCATGTGCTCGGCGAAATGTATAAGCTCGGCGCTTCAGTGGCTTTCGTTGATGAGCAGCGAGACCGAAAGGCCAATGGCCTTGCGCAACGGAATCGGCGAATCACCAAGCATGTGCTCCTTGAAATCTATAAACTCGGCGCTTCAGTGGTTTTCTTTGATGAGCCAGACATCACGTGTGCGGAGCTGACAAACGTCCAGTCATGCGTGAGGATGTCCGTGCTTGTCCAGTCTTCCGCTGCTACCGCACGTTTCCATCCCCCGGCTTCCCCCTCTCAACCCGCGAGCTGAGTTGTATGGTGCTGCTGACAGGGGATTGACAACCACGACACCAGGGCATGATCAAGTGCCATGTGTGCGGCCGCCATGGTCCGGAGTGTGTGTACTTCATCAAGTGCTGTGTGCGCGGTCACCATGGGCCAGAGTGCGAGTACTGCACCTGCAGTCCGAATATAATTTCAGGCCGGCGACGTGCCTCAGTTTACAGAGTTAGCCGCAGTCGACTGTGCGGCTGGCGGTCCTGTGCGGCGCCGGCCACCTCATTTTCATGTCATAGTACCGGCACCAGTTTCAACGAAATCGCACCGTACGAAGGGAAGGCAAATATCATTGGGGCTTACGCTGCAGTATGCACATCCAGTCATTCCCCGGCACAACACCGGCGATGTCCCGCCGACTTGTCCCCCTGCGACGGCGCACTTTCGTACGCTCCGGCTTGCACAGCCGGTCGCCGACCCGCAACCACTCTGGCGATCAAGAGCAGAGCGCATCTGCCGAAGTCATCCATCCCATGCGAGTGCCATGCGGCGGCACTGAGCAAAGTACTCATTCACCGCCGCTGACAAAATGCATTAAGCTCTACAGCATCACGGTTGACAGTTCATGCATGAGGGTAGAGTTGGGAGCTGCTGCAGGTGCTATAGTACCCAGGCACTACGTAACAAAATGGATCACGCTGATCAGGGCAGACCTGACTTTCGGCGAATTCAGAGACTACCACCTGTGCAGGTAATTCTTGTCGGAAACGAATTTTGCATGTCGACAAACTGCAGGCAACTCAGGGTTTGAGCGCACGCATGAAAGAAGCAGTGGCAAACACCATCACAATGTTTCATGTTGATGCCTGATATTGATGCATGCATTATGATTGTCGTGAACGAGAAATCTAGTATCTGTGCATCCCTCACCACCGATGGCCCCTGACATGTACACAGTACAAAGCTATAACATCTGCCGGTGCAGTCACATGGACTGGCAAACCACATGCTCTACAGGGGATCACCTCGTCAACTGACATGGCCATTTCTATTACACCAAAGGAGCTGTGCGGATCGTCAAAAAAACTGACTGGGTCTACTTCACACTTGTCAGGAGCTCTGCATACACGTCTATCATACACCAAAACCAGATGAAATGGTACAAACAGGAACCCTCAAAATGCCCAGCTTGCCCTTCTCAGCGTCAATGAACAGACCGCTGTGAGCATGTCTCGCCACTGGCAGGTCAAATCCTGAGCCGTTTGAACAAATGCGGATAGAACAGCTCTGCCCCCGCCTGCTGAGCATGGGCTTCGAGCACATGGACATTGTGGCGAGTCGTGGCTGTCGCTGGATGCTCGGGACCTAGCGCCGCCTCCTGAATGACCAGCGCACGGCTGAAAAGCGGGCGCGCCTCTGGGATCTTGCGCTGAATGAGCAGGAGCCTGGCAAGGCTAGCTAGCACAGTTGCCGTGGATATGTGGTCTGGGCCAAGCACCGCCTCCTCGATGGCAAGCGACCGCCTATACAGCGGCTCCGCCTCCGCGAGCCTGCCCTGAGCTTGAACGACATCGGCATACCTGTGAAGTGTTGTCGCAGTGGACGCATGCCATGCACCCAACAAAGACTCATCCAGGGCCAGCGCCCTGTGGTATACCCCCTCAGCCTCAGAAAGCTTGCCCTGTGCTGTAAGCACTTCGGCGAGGTTGTTGAGGGTTGTCGCGGTCCAAGGAAGTGGTGGACCCAACGCCGCCTGCTCGATGGATAGCGAGCGCACGTAAACCTGCTCGGCTTGCAATAGCTTGCCCCGGGCTTTGAGAAGTTCGGCGAATCTGTGGAGCGTGGTCACCATCGACAAACTTGTATGGCCGAGCGCCGAATGGTCCAACGCAAGTGAGCGCCGGTACAGCGGCTCAGCCTCCGCCAGCTTGCCCTGAACATGGAGGTGGGTGGCGAGGCGAGCAACGACAGTTGCTGTGTGTGCATCTGCGCCTAGCGCAGTCTCCACAATGGCAAGCTCGCGCCGAAACAGCAGCTCCGCCTCTGCCTGCTTGTCCTGAGCTACGAGAATCTCGGCGAGGCTGTCAAGCGCAGTTGCTGTTGCAGGGTGGTTGAGACCCTGCGTAGACTCCGTGATCATGACTACTCGCCGGTACAGCAGTTCCGCCTCCACGAGTTTGCCCTGCTCGTGAAGAAAGTCGCCGAGGGTGGCCAGCATTGGCGCCGTTGACGGGTTCTCTGCGCCGAGAGCCTGTGTGTTGGTGGGCGAAATGTCCGGCGAACCTGCTTGCCTTCCGGCCGCCTTCACAACACTCTGCGGTAGAGAGCAAGTGCAAGGCAGGTCATTAGCTTCCGCCAAACACTATGCAAATCGCCGAGGGTGACAGCGCAAGATGAAAATCGTCGGCGATGGCCAGCACGTCACCATGACGCAAAAAAGCGCCGTGAGCCGGTCATGTACGCCGAGAGTGCCTGCCTCGTGAGGCTCGTCAACACACACCCCTGTATGCGCATGGAGCTGCGTTGACAGCTTGCTGCAGTGGAAAACAAGCTGAAGTGGAGAGCATTTCAAGCTGCGTTGACGACACCCGGCGATGGACCATGATGTGCGCAACTGTAGCAGTGAATGGATGCCTGCATCGAACACCCGCATCATCAAGATTACATTCAGCGCACCGACACTCAGGGGCACTACAGATGGAATGGTTGCTGCGAAAACCAGCATCGGCGCCGAAGCTCAACTGTGGATCAGTGTCACGAGAGGAGACTAAATCCCTATGGCTTGAAAATTCGGACAGGCAAGCCTTTTGGCATTCGAGTCGCGTTGACGAATGCCCTGCAGCTGAGCGAGTAGGAAGTGTGCTGTGTGCAACAAGTACCGGAAAAGATTGCTACCATTGAGCCCTCGTAAGATGCAAAATGAGGATGCCCGGCACAGGGAGAAATTCGCCGAGATGGCCAGCATCAGCCAGCTTCCTGCACATGTGGCATCTGCCTCAATGGCTGTATACCTGGGCAAGTATTTTTGTGGTTCCCGGAGCTGCCTTGGCGGATAGTTGTGGTGAAGGACATGGGAACGAGGATTACATGCTGGACACGACTGTAATATGGGATGCACAAGTCTTGTGGAACAGTCGCAAAAGAGACATGTGTCATGCATCAAAATCTGGAGGCCCTGCAGATACATGCGATCGCCGACGATGATCAGCACCAGAACCATGAAACGGCTTGCTGTTCTGAGGGAACTGCCAAGATGGCTCAATCATCTCCTAATCCTGCTTGTGTACCGACTGCCTTTACAATCTCTCGGGCTTGCAAACAATGAGAAGCTGACCTTTCTCCCTGCTGACTGGTGTGTGCAATGGGCACATTCTGAACACTGCCAGAAGAGCACATACGTAAGTGCAGCAACCATTGAGGGCCAATGCTCACCGGAGGCTTCTTTCGCAGCATCCGCAGCAAGCCTTTGAGCTGCTCCAACACCAAGGTGTCACAGCCGCAGCAATCCGCCAGCAGCTGGGAATCGCTTTCCTCAATTGTGAGGGTGCTGCGAGTGCGGTTTTGAGCACGAATACCTCCACGTAGCTCCATCTCCAGTTTGGTGTGTCGGTACCTCGTGTTCGACATGCAGGATGCTGCTGCTGTCGCAATCGGTGAGCTGCCGACACCAGCCGCGATGACAATTGGCTGCAATCAGACGTGACATGATGGGTTTCAAATCAGTCATGAGCGGCCAGTACGTAAAGCTGCCACATCCATGTAACATGAAGAAACACCTTTCTCAAAAGCAGGCTGTCAACTGGTAGCCACAGAGGCCATCCTCACCAACTGAGCACCCATTTCGGACAGCAGTTGCTGCTACTCTCTGCGTGAGAGAATTGCTGTTTCTTTGCAAGCGGCGCCTCACCACCAGCTTTTGAGAAAGCGAGTCAAAAATCAACAGCAGATGGCAATGACTCTTGCTGACAAACAAGCAAATGTGCATCGCTGCTCACCAGCCAACGGAAACCGCAGCTTTCACAAAGTGCGCTCACGGTAAGCGCCTGTTCCTGCGGGTACTGCAAGGTGCAGTAAGTGTGCTCCACTCAGCTGCGCTTGCCAGCTCCGCTGCGCATATCGCCTGTTGGCTGCTGATGTCGCTGCTGCTGTTGTTTGGTGTCGCTTGCTGCTGCTGCTGCTGGTATCGGTGCTAGTGTCGCTTTTGCTCCCGCTACTGCTGCTGCTGTTCCACGCTGCTGCGTGCTGCTGCTGCCTGCTGCTGCTGTTCGACGCTGCGTGCTGCGTGGGTACTGCTCCCTGCTGAAGGTAGCTATCTGGGCTGCAGCTGCAACCAAACTCTACATGCTGCTACTGTGGTGGCGCTCACCGTGTTGTGCCCCAGATCGAACATAGCCTGCTTGTGAGGTACCACGTGTTCCATTTTTTAATCACAGAACACAGGTCTCCGAAAGGTCGCCCCACCGACACACGCTGTTGCCACAAGCACCAATATTCGAGATGATGCAGGTAAACCATAACTGCCTGTTGACGCTGTAAGATATGTTCTCAGGTGTGACATCAACTGCAAAAGGGCAGCGCGATTGGCAGATTCGCTCAGCGTTTCGTAATCAGTACAGCCTGCGCGGTCAGCAATGCGTGCGAGGGCGAGCGGGGTGCCACAGTCGCTGCGGTGCCAGCAGCGCTGGCCGCTGTTGCCGTAGGTGTGACTGCATTGTCTGGCGGTGCACACTGTCTCGTCTCAACAATCATCGATTGAAAGAGGTGCGCAGTATCGATTCAAACAGCCGGAGCATCGAAGTTTTCGAAATGGCCACTCCCCCCCCCCCCCCCGCCCCTCCCTGCTGTGGCTCACCATTGCTGCTGTGCATTCTGCCAAGTCACGGCAGCAGCCTCCAGCAGCGCTTGCACACCGAACTGTCATCGACAGTGTTTTGGTCCGTGAGCGGCGCAGGCACACTGTTGACTGCTGCGCAAAGCGTGCCTCGGCGACAGCATCGACTTGGCGAGCCGCTCCGGGAGATGTGTTTACGGCGATAGTACCGGTCGCCGATCATGCTGTTCTTATCAGACGTGCATCGACACTACCGTAAATCTTCTTCTTCAAGAGCCAAACATGGTCGCCCTGCACGTGGAGAAAGTCGCCGAGGGTGACAAGTACCGGCGCCGACAACCGATTCTCTGCGCCAATCGCCCCTCCCTGGACGGCGACACGCCTGGCAGGTCGGGTTGAGGTTTACCTGCCCTGATGGTGTCCTGCGGTGCAATGCCCGACGGAAATTGTAAGCGTTTCATACGTGACTAGTAGAGCGAAACCACGCCAGCATTGCACGCTTGCAATGAGTCACAAATGTGCGTCGGCGCTCAAAGACATGGCAGACAAATGAAAGCCTCAAAGACGACCAGCATGGACGCAACCGATCCCGGCGCAATGACCATCAACCAACGTCTGTCCATGCACCCGGATCGCCAAGTACATGTGGGAGGCAAGCATAGTGCGCGCATGACGTCATGTGTACGGAGTGGGTAATGGAACTGGCTGGTCGCATGAAACCAGGTTTATGCCAGTGCGCTGACCCTTGGATGCGCCGGTAAATGGGGCAAGTCGCCGAGGTGGATGCTCATCGGCGCCGGAAACTAATTGCTAGGCGGAGAAGCGTCTGTTGCAACAGCTGGACAAAATGAAAAGTCTGCTTGCATGCACGCTATCTTGTGGAATTCCTGCGTCGAATAACGCGAGACTTCAAAGCCTTGTGGTGTGCAAGACTGGTGCAGGCCAGACGCTAGCAAGAGAATCCGAATGTGTTCGCCGACTCACGAGTGGTCTGGTACCTGAGGCTCGTCCTCCAGCTACTGCAGAAAGCACACGAGCTTCTCCACAACTTGGCTGTTACAGCCACAACAATCCGCCAGCATTCGAAGATCTCTGTTGTCGATCGTTCTGTTGCTGCAGATAAGTCGCTGGCCTGGAATGTCGCCGAGCAGCTGAATTTCCAGCTCTTCAAGTGAAGGGCATTTGTCAGTTTCCTTCGACATGCGAGATCTGACGCCGTTTCAAGCACTCAGCTGCTGCTGACGCCAGTCTTGTCGCCACTGTGCTGCAACCAGGCAAAGGTAACGTGCTCTGATCAGACAGATGCAGACGGCAATTTAAATTGTGTCATGATGCATACCGCCTGTGACAAGCTTGCTGTAGCAGCCATCACGAAGTGGGCATTGTTTTGAAAGCAACTACTACTGCTCGTCATTCTGTTGCCTCCGGTGCCGTGCGTGAAGGCGCCTTCTTTCTTGGAAAGTTCTGGCAGCGCACACACATGGCACAGCAGCAGCAGCACAGACAAAACCTTTGCTGTGCAAAACGCATCAGCAGCATTGGTTCAAAGGTTCGATAAGGAGGGTGAAGTGTATTGAACGCGCCTTCTTTCTTCACCGCCAGAGTGCATGCAACCCTGAGCCGTTTGCCAGCGTGTGGGCGAAACGGCCGCGCATCTGCTGTATGACACTGTGCTGTGAGAGCGTGCACAAGGTTGCTGCGCATGTTTACTGACTCTGGATCCTCTGGGCCAGCAGCTGCCTCCCGGATGACCAGCGCACCGTACAGCGGCTCTGCCTCCGCCAGCTTGCCCTGCATGTGGAGAACGGTGACGAGGCTCGCGAGAACAGTCGCAGTGCACGCATGATTCGGGCCCAGTGCCACCTCTTCGATGGCCAGCGCGCGCCGATACAGGGGCTCCGCCTCCGCCAGCTTGCCCTGCGCTTGGAGACTGATGGCGAGACTGTGAAGTGTTGTCGCAGTTGAGGGATGCTGCTCACCCAGCAAGGCCTCGTCGAGAGCAACCGCTCTGTGGTATACTCGCTCCGCTCCCGCCAGCTTGCCTGCGGCTATGAGCGTCTCGGCGAGGCTGTTGAGAGATGTCGCAGTCCACGGATGCGGTCGGACCAGCGCCGTCTTTTCGATCGCCAGCGACTGTAAGTACATCTGCGCAGCTGCGGCCAGTCTGCCCTGAGATTTGAGCAGCGCCCCAAGCTTGTGGAACGTCGTGAGCGTCTGGAAATCTGTCGGGCCTCGAGTCAGCTTTTCGATGGCAAGCGCTCGCCGATACATCGGCTCCGCCTCTGCCAGCTTGCCCTGAGTGTGAAGATGGCTGGCCAGGGCAGCAAGCGCAGTCGCGGTGTCCACGTGTGCGCCCTGCGCCGTCTCCACGATGTTAAGCGTGCGCCGAAACAGAGCCTCTGCCTCGGCCGGTCGATCCTGAGCTACAAGAAGCTCGGCGAGGCTGTCGAGCAGAATCGCGGTCGACGGGTACTCCAGGTCTCGTGCTGCCTCCATGATGATAAGTGCACGCCGATACAGAAGCTCTGCCTCGGCTAAGTCGCCTTGCACGTGAAGAAAGTCGCCGAGAGTGACCAGCGTCGGCGCCGACAGTAGATTTGTCGAGCCGAGGGCCTCTTGTGGAGCTTGGGCTGCGACAGCGACTCCCTGCAGCGAAGGACATGGGAAAATGGAGGTATGTGACGTTTGACTGGTGTTGAGATTGGACGATACTGGACGCTTGCGAATGGCCGGACAAGTTCCAGTGCAGTGCATCAGCTCCTTGGGCTACGGCTGTTACCTGAGGTCGCTCCAGTAGCAAGCGCAGAAAGCTCATGAGCTTTCCCAGCGTGAGCTCGCTGCAGCCACAGCAGTCCGTAAGCGTCTGTGCATCTCTGCTATCCATCATTCTGGTGCTGCCAATGAGGTCTGGAGCCGAAGCATCGCTGAGTGGCTCCATCTCTCTCTCTTTGAGGTTGAGTCCTCGGGTGATGGTGACTTGTCTGCAGCACGGTGGTTGTGGCTGCCTCGGCCGTCGGCTTGGTGCGAAGATGAACGCCGACCACTGTGACACCCTCGCTGTGACCCGGCAGAAAGCATGTGCACGAGTCAAGTCGTGCTCAAGTACCAGCTGCTGGGTCAGGCCCATGTGCACGAGGCAACGTTTTAAGCGCTAGCTGACGATCGACTGCTGTTGCACAGCTGCCATCAAGTATGGAGCATCAAGTTGGTGGCATGCAGTGTGATCATCCTGCAACAGCTGCGGCTACTGCTGTTGTCTGCAGCAATCGCCAAGAATGCAGCACCAACGCCACCGATCACCATCTGGAAGCAGGTGGTACTGAGCATGCTGCTGAGTCTGTTTCTGCTCACACGCAGTCTCCCAACGCAGTCCAAGGACGCACGAGTTCCTGCAGGTCAACATCATGCTGCTGGTACAATCGCTGCTGCTGTCCAACAAACAAGTGTGCAAGTTGCCCACCAGCGAGTATAAACTGAAAGCGCAGTGGCTGCCTCACCTTTGAAAGGGCCTCGTGCTGCTGCTGCTGCTACTTCTGAAAGACGAAGAAATGTGCTTGCAGCTGGTGCCACCTCTCTCCACTGCAGCTGGCGCCTGTTGTCTGGCTCCTTCCTGTTGAAGCTGCGGGTGTAGCTGCTGCTGCTGCTGCTGCTGCTGCTGCTGCTGCTGCTGCTGCTGCTGCTGCTGCTGCTGTCAGCTGCCTGCACGCTGCGTCCTACGTTGCTGCTACCTGCTACAGTGAAACCCACAAAATCATTCTTCTGTTGGCGCAGCGCAATCAGTCACAGTGTGGTGTCCGTCACGGAAGCTCAGCCGCAGAACCGTTGAAATTGCGCTCATGAATCTCCTTTTCAAGACCGCAGATGACGGTTGCTGCAGCAGCAGCTCGCTGCTGCTGCTGTCTGGACTGCTGTCGCCATGCGGATGCTGTTGTCTGTACTGGCGAGCGCGCTGCTGCGCACGTAGCTGGGCGCTGCTGCCCCTGCGAAGAATGGCTGTGCTGTAACCAGAAAGGGCACCCTCCTGTTGTTGGCGACGGTCATAGCGAACTCAAAAGGCAATGAATTCTAGAAAACGCCAGCCAGGTGGCTTGAAGTCATCTTACAGAATAAATGTCCGAACGGTTCCCCTGTCGTCGTCACTGGACTCGTTTTCAGTTCTATGGCAGCAGAGGAGAAACATCAGGCACGTAGACGGGGTTGATGTCAAAATGGTGCATCAGGTCTGGAAGCTTTCGATCCTCGGCATGCAGGAGCGCTCATGCCGCCCGGGCTATTGCAGACAATACGCCGCCGGGCTCCTGCAGACGCTGCCATGCATCAAGGGATGTGTGTACTCAGCACGTCGCTCAACTTTGTGCTCCCTTTTCGTTCAGCAGTGTTAGGCGAGAGCCATACACCTCACGTCCGGATGCCGCCCCGCAGTGAATGCACACCATGTGCGGCGGATTGCAAGACACCGAACGACATCGTGAAAGTGACGCCGACTATTCCGCAGCAGCCGAGGCGATGCTTGCCGAGTGCGAGATCACAGCGTCACTCAAGTGAGTCAGCTCGGTGCCTTCAGACCACATCACGGCCATCCCTGCAGAACATGGCGACTACAGAATGGTGCGCGGTGACACATTGATATCTGGCTGCCGCGGCGGTGTCCGTGGAGTACCGAGGAAGCCAACAGCTGCGCCGGTGCAACATGCTGCGCATGCGCCACCAGACCCTGGACCGAAAGTGTCGCCAGGGCACAGTTCGTTGATGCCACATGCAATTCCGCTGCACGATCATTCGCCGGCCGTATCTTTTGCCAGTAGCCTGATCTTGTCCCAGCCGTGTTGCACACATTTCGTCCAGACAAGGCGCGTTGAAGCAATTCTCGGCGATATGCGCTCTCTCGGCGCCATTGTCGACATCGGAAGCTGCCACATCGGACTCAGTGCTGCATCGGCGTGGATGTGGCATGGCTTTCAGTCAGGGAAGTAGATCAGAAAACGCCGTGAATGGCGCCCGCCTCCTATTGTCAGGCGACGCGGAGCTCGCCGTCACCGCGGAGAGGAGGACATACGAGACAGAGACGTCGTGTTCAAGTGTACTTATTAGGCTCATATCGGTTTGTGTCCACCCTCAGGTGAACGCGGTCACCGCCGTCAGCGTGATGCTTGTGACCGTGGCGTTGAGGTTGCAAGGGATGCCCAGCCTCAGATACACCACGGCGGTGCTGTTGGTCCCCGTCATGACGTAGAACCTGCGCGAGCTGGCGGTGGAGCCGGTGTTGCCGCAGGCCGTGCCGTCTCCCGCGGCGCCCAGGCCCACCGGCAGGATGTTCGCCACGGCGTCCAACCAGCCGGTCGAGTACGTCCCGTTGTCCACCCTGACCTGCAGGGTGTGGTTGGCCGTCCCGGTGGTGCCGTCCATCGTCAGCCCGGTGGCGGACACGGCCGCCTGGAACATGTTGCGCTCGAGAGTGCTGCCGATGGTGCCCGTGTACTTGAACGTGACGTAACGGTACGAGGAGCTGGAGGTGATGGAGGCGTAGTTGGGCCCGGTGAGCCCTCCGGAGCTGTAGAAGGCGGAGTAGTCCTTGTACCCCACCACGGCCGTCGACGCGGGGGTGACCCAGAGCGCCTTGATCTGCTGCAGCTCCTGGTTGCTCAGCAGGCTCTGAGCGTGGTCGTACGCCGCCCCGAAGGTGCCAGAGGCGGGGTAGGCTCCCGTCCCCGAGGTCACGTGCTGCCCCGTTGACGTCGCGGCCTTGCCGGACGCGTTCTGAACGGCCGTCGTGGTGTCGATGCGCAGGCATTTGGTGGTGCCCGTGGAGGGGTCCATGTACCTGCTGGAGATCTGCGACCCGGCGCCCTTGAGGTTGTAGGGCTTGACCTTGACGCGCAGGTCCTCGTCGAACCGCGCGGAGGCGTTGCTGAACGCCACCGAGATGTCGTTGAGCTGCACCTCCTGCGATGCCGTCTGCGCCACCAGGAATTTGCCGTTCGTGTTGTAGGGGGTGAGGCTGGTGCTGGTGCGGTCCCCGGGCACCGTGTAGTATTTGTTGGTTCCCGAGGCCATGCTCGAGGCCAGCACCGTCTGCGTCGGGGTGAGCTGGATGGAGCCGTCGGAGGTGGTCATGATGACGTCGGCGTGCTTCTTGTCGCTGGGCAGGAACCTGTTGGCCAGGTCCTTGGCGTTGAACTGCACCCTGAAGACGGCCGACGAGGTGAAGGTGGGGACGCCGGAGATCTGCGCGACCGCGTTGGCCGTCTCCCCGATGATCGCCAGGTCGCTGGCGACCGCGGCGGCGCTGAGGTCGTCGACGAAGAAGCTGGTGATAGCGCTGGTGTAGGTGGCTCCCCCCGTGCCCGTGGACACGTACCGCAGTGCGAGCGAGTATGAAGTGGTGGCGGGAGTGTACTGAGTTGCGTAGTTCAAAGGCCTGACCGCCGCCGTGATGCGCTTGTAGAACCCCTTGTCGGCCGTCGTGGTGAACGCGTCTCCGTCCCCGCTCACCACCAGCTGCACGTTGGCCCCGGACACCGTCGTGTCCGCGGTGGCTCCTCCGGGGTAGTCGAACCCCTGGACCGCGAAGTCCGCGGAGTCGGAGGTGTACAAGGCGGTGGGGCCTCCGAACGCGGTGAGAGTTCCGATCTGACCCACGGCGGAGCCGCCCACGTCGGCGTTGGTCCTTCGCGTCGGTGCCGTCGCGGTGATGAGGTCGTAGCTGCCCATGCTGTTGTGGTTTATGATGGTGGACGCCCGGGTGGAGGAGTCCAGCAGGTAGCCACCGGCAGAGTCGTAGCCCCCGCGCAGGTTGGTGACGTTGGCGAGTCCCGAAGCATCCGAGGTGGACATGAAACTGGGCGTCGAGGAGGTGGGCAGGCTCGTGGTGCCGGTGGAGTCCGCCGTGGGGTCGCCGAAGCCGGTGTTCACCGTGTTGATTGCCTTGACATTGATGGCGTACGTGGTGCCCGAGTTGAGGGAAGACACCGTCTTGTTGGGAGCGCTGTCGGAGGTCGTCGTCGCGGTGGTCGTGGCGGTGCCGCTGCTCGAGATGGCGCCGCCGTACCGCACGCTCGACGTGGCCGTGTACGCCACCTGGTACTGCTTGATGTAGGGAGCGGTGGCTTGGGTCCCCGCGGTATTGACGTCCCTGTCGGGGGGAGCCGCCCAGGATGCAAAGAGGGAGGAGGTCGTTGGGCCCGACACCAGCAGGTTAATGGGCGCCGCGGGGGGGCCAACTGGCAGAGTTTTCGCCCCCATCGCGTACACGTACTTGGTGGCCTGGCTCGACTGGTTGAGGCCGTAGACACGGATATCGTACGACTTCTCCGACGTGAAACCGTACGCCTTCGCGATCCCCGCACTGACGGAGTACGTGCCCTGGTCCACGTGAAGCCGCAGCTCGGAAACCGTCAGCGCCGCATTGGCGACTGGCGCCTCCAGCTGCAGGGTCTGCTTGGTATAGTGAGTCCAGTCCTGAGCCGCGTTCTCGGTGGTGCCCACGACGTCCGCCTTCAGCGCGGAGAAGTACGGCACGATGGATGCGGTGAAGGCGAGCTTCTTCTGCGGGGGCAGGGTCAGCGTGATGGTAATTTTCTCCGTGTCGCAGACGGGGGCGGAGGCGAGAGTGGGGGGAGGCGGAGCGTCCAGCAGGTATGTGCTCAGCCACTCATTCAGCTTCTGCACAGCATCGCGGTTTTTTGTGGCCGAAGTGATACCCGTGCTGGGAATCGTCGAGAACGTCGGCGCCCCTAGTAGGGGGAAAGTCTCCGCCGCCGAGGAAGACGGATTGCCCAGCGCAAAGTCGACCTGGCCCGTGGCGGCGTCGACGGTCAGCTCGGAATTTGTGGGCCCGATGCCGGCGGCGCCTGCGCGGATGGTACCGGACACGGCCATTGCTCAGCTTGGCGTGTGCCTCGGTTCCCGGCTAGATGATCTCCGCACACAAAATATCTCTCTGCGTGCGGGCGTGGAGGAGGGCCGCGGGATGGCGCTCGCACGCTCGCGTGCCACTCGCTGGCCAGGGCCCTCGCCTCCTCGCATACGGCTCCGTGCCGCGCCTCGTCCCTGCGTAGGCACTCCTCGTCGCAGTAGCCGGCCTGCCCGCATGCGCGACAGAGGCGGACCCTGCGCTGAGAGCCGCAGGCGGGACGGGAGCAGACAGGGGCCTCTCTGCCGCCGCTGTTGAACACCAGGTCCGGCGCCGGATGGCGGGGCAGCAGCGCGTCGCAGGCCGTCGGGTCGCCCTGCGCGGCGAAGTCCTTCGTGCCGCGCAGCACCGCCGTCCGACTCGCCGTCGCATCGCCCTCCCCGTCACAGCCGTGTCCGAGTGTGATGCCCACGAGCACTACGAAGTCGTCGTCGGGGCAGTACTCGAGCCCGTCGTCGGCCTCGTAGTGACACGTCACCAGCTGCTGCGTGAGCGCCGCGTCGAGGTCCGGGTAAATCGCCCGCAGAGTTCCCCTACCGCGCCTCTCGAAGCAGTCGCGCGCCACATGGAGCCACGCGTCGTGCTCCTCCTCAAAGGCCGCTTCCAGCGCTGCGATGACGTCGCGGATAGTGCGCCGACTGAGAGGCAGGTTCTCAGATGCGGACGGCATCGGCGGCGGCTCGACCTGCCACCACGACAGCGCCCGAGCAGCGATTCGAGAGGCGCACCGTCGGCACATCTATCTCTTCTTGCACTCGTCGATTTTTCAGCCGTCAGGAACGTCGCCAGGTACCCCAGTGGGGTGGATCCCAGCGCTTTGGCGGCGTCGAACCCCTGCCGCGCCTGCAGGCCATGGCGTCCATCGTGCACTGCCGCGTGACACTGTGCATGCACATGGCCCTCTCCCGTGTCGCCCCTGGCCCGGGCGAACAGGGCCCTAACATGAGTGAAATGGTGAACCTCGCACTCGACCTCGTCAACGGGAAAAAGGAGTGTAAGCATACCAGTGACTCGATCGAAGGCATGGGATCGGTTTGCAAGTGGTGCTGCATCGGCAATTCACCGTCCTGAATCGCACGAAACAGAGCGGCAGCATTGCAGCCAACAGGACACGAGTCTCTGTGCTCAAGTGGAAGCAGTGTGTGTATTGATGCGCGTCAGCGTCAAATCGCTGGCGGCGACAGCACAACGTCATCCTCGCCATTCTGCTGCCGAGCCCGCTTGGACGGAGAGTCAGCAACACCCTGAAGCTGCCGCTTCAAGACGTCAGCCTGAGGCTGCTCGGCGCCGCACGCCGCCTCGGACGATGGGCGGCCGGCGGTGGCGCCAGACCCCGTTGCCGCCGTCTTTGTCGCCGTTCTGCGCTGGATGGCGAAGAAAGAGGGGCACGCCGATGTCAGCCGCTGTCGTTGTGCCTCCGATATCTGGGTATGGCCAGACCTCAGATTGTCGGCAAACTTCCCCAGTTTGAGACCGCTGGCCGTGACGTGTCTCTTTGGCGGCTTTGTGCCGTGCTCCTGCAGGTACTCGGCGACCCGGTTAACCTTTGCGTCTACTGTCGCCTTGGTTGGGGCTGGAGCGAGGCAAAAAATCGCCGGGTCAGCTGTCTCCAGCCGCTGCCGCTGCTCTACTGAGACCTTGACGGCTCCCTGACGCAAGTTGTTCACGAACATGCCGAGGCGGAAGCCGTCCTTGGCGATCCAACCCTGTGGCGGTCGCTTCCCGGTTTGCCCGATGTAGTCGATGACGCACTTGATCTTCGCGTCCTTGCTGAGATTCTTGGCCGCGTTTGAACACGGCCTTACGTCGAAGAACCCCGCGTCCGCCGCCACCAGGCGATGGCGTTGATCGGCGGAGAGCAGGACGTTTCCGTGTCGCAAGCCGTCAGTGAAGATGCCGATGCGGCTGCCATCCTCGGCGATGCAACCCCGGGATGGCCGCTTGCCGTTATTACGAATGAACTCGACGACACGGCCGATCTTGGCAGCTTTGATCTCCTCCGATGTCAGGCAGTGGACCCGATACTCCTGCTGCGCCGCCGCCGTCGCCTCCGCCTCTCGCCGCAGCGCGCTCGCCGCCTCGCCGCCCACGTCGTACGCTGCAAACGATTGCAGCCGCAACTTGTTCAGAAACTCCGGATCGCAATCTCGCAGCACGCGAAGGCATCTCGGAACGTCGCCGTCCGGCAGCCACAGGAAGGCGCGGGCGACCTTCTGCGCGTTCTGGGGGTCGAGTCGCACGGCGCGGCAGAGGCGCTGGATCATGCGCCGCCAGGATCCCGCGTCCTGCGACGGGTGCAGAATGCACACCGAGTCGCAGCGCGGGATGTCCACCGCCTCGTCGAGGATGCGCACCGCGGCCAGCACGTAGGTCACGGCGGGATCGCCGTATTGGAACTGGCGCAGCAATTCCTCCCGGCGACGGGATGACACGTCGCAGGTGATGGTTCCGGTCCACAGCTCGTCGGCCGCCAGCCCGTGGAACTCGAAAGCCACGCGGCGAACCGTCCCCGTGAACGCGTCGCACTCTTCGCGCGAGGAGCAGAAGACGATGATGCGTCGAGCGCCGGTCCGCAGCAGCCCGTCCAGCACGAAGCGCGCCTGCATGCCCATCTCGTCGCCGCGCTCGCCTTCGATCAGAGGAAGGCGGATCTCATAATCGCATATGTACTTGTCGCCGATGGCGTCCGCGAAAGAGTAGCGAAAGAGCGTGGCGACGGAGTCGCGCCACAGCCGCTGCGCGCCGTCGCCGTCGGAGCCGTCGGAGCCGTCGCCATCCCCGTCGCCGTCCCCGTCGCCTCCAGCTCCGCCGGCATCGTCGCTCAGGGCTGCTGTGGGGGTCGCGGTGCAGAGGAGCACTCTCGCACACCCTGCCAGCATCGCCAAGAGGTCCGCAGAAGCGTTGTGAGCCTCGTCGACCACCACCAGCGTCGTCTTGTCGAGCGGCGCGCAGAAGATCGCCGCGCGCAAGACGTCCATGGCGCTCTTGTACGTCGAGGACACGAGCGCTCTGTCCTCGGCCCAGACTCGCCGTACCTCGTTGACGTCTCGGGTCGCACCGCCCGCGTCGGCGTCCACCAGCAGACTCGGCCATGCGCGCCCCAACACGTCGCCGACGCGATCGAGGTTCTGCCGGGCAGACACTCGCAGCGGCGAGATGATGATCACTCGGCGGTACCGTCGAGCGTGGTTGGCGAACGTGATGGTCTTGCCGGTGCCGCACGGCATGATCAGAGCGCCGAATCCCGACCAGCCCGCCGCCAGCGCTTCCAGCGCCTGCTGCTGGTACGGCCGCAGTTGCAGCGGCGGTGGCGGCGCCGACGACGCGGTGAACGGCAGGTGGCGGTAGTGGAACAGACCGCTCCTGATGAAGTCATCCTGGAGGTCTTGCTGGAGCGTTGTCGTCGTGTACAAGAACCCGCGCGCCGACGCCTCCTTGCGCGACATGCGGAACGCCACCACGTTGACAAATGTAGCCAGGTCCGCCGCAGTGAGCTTGCGCGTCCGCCATAGCTTCGCTTGAATGCCGTGGTGAACGCCGTTCTGGTCTCTGGCGATGCCGTCCAGGCCGTACTCCCGCCGGCTGCGAGTGGTGCGATCTCTCTCAATGCGAGCCGCCCGCGCCTGGTTGAGCCCGTCGACGAATCCTGAGGCCAGAAGAAGCTCGTCTCCGACTGCTGACCAGTGGAAGACGTCGTGACCCGTCGTGAGGCTGTGATGCTCGCAGACGAAGTGTTCATACGAGAGCCAGCCCGCCAGCGTCGAGGGCACGGCGATGCTGGCCATGGCGCCGGCCTTGGCGCCGGCCACGGCGCCGATCATCGAGTCAGACATCTGTGTCCGGACACTTGTGTCGAGATGTGAGTGAGAGCGACACTGCTGGTGCGCTCGCGTCCCGCCGCCCCGCCCCGCGTTCCGCCCGCCACGTTCCGGTGCGGAATGCGGGGCGGGCAAATGGGTCGCCCTGCCCCGCTGCCATGGTCCCGGTCTGAGGACTCTCGAGAGCTTGCATCCCCTCCCTCCTGCCACCGCCAAGTACACCTCGGCGGGCAGTTTTCTGGACCGGGTGGGTGGAGATCATGGCGGCAGAGAGACCCGGCGTACGCCTCCGCATCCTCGTGTGCGAAGATTTTTCGGCGACGAACAGGCTGCTTTCGATGGCGCTCCGGAGCTGCGTCGGAGCGGATGTAACTCGCACGTGCAGCGCCGAGAGCGCTCTGGAGGCCGTCCGCGAGAGCGGCCCCTTCAGCGCCATAGTCATGGACATCCACATGGAGGGGAAGGGGGGTTTGTGGGGGATCAGACACCTGAGGAGGCTGGAGACGCGGAGGGGGTGGCCGCCGCAGCTCGTGATTGCCGTCAGCGCGGCGCACGGCACGGAGGCCGCCGCCGTCGAGGCCGGCGCGGATTGCTTCTGCTCCAAACTCGGCGCGGGCTTCAGAGGGGTCCTGGACGTGATGCGCGAGCGCGGGATGCTGGCGCAGGAGGATATTTTGCCGGTCCCACTCGCAGCACAGCACGATGGCCAAAGCGGCAGCAGTCGCGGGGACGAAGAAGGTGGCGTCGAAGGCGATGGGCGCGAGGGGCAGGTCGGCCCGGACTCCGAGCGGGCGGCCGGGGGTCACGGCGCTGCTGGAGGTGAGGCCCTCGAGGGGCAAGGGGAGGGGGCTCGTTGCCCTGCGTGACATTAAACTCGGCACCGTGCTACCCTACTGCGGTGTTGTCCGCCTGGAGGGCCCGGGCGTTGACACCACGTACGCCATGGCGGCAGAGTATCACGACGGGAGAGGCAGGAACGGGTTCGTCAGCATGCGAGGATTTCTCGTCGATGGCAATCCCAAGCTGCTGCCGGGTCTGCGGGACAGCTGGAAGTTTGCGGCGTACGCCAACGAGGCGACCAGGGGTCCGTGCAACGTCGTAAGCGTCACCAACCCCGCCATCACTCACGAGGCCCTCGCGCGGTCGTTCAAGGAGGAGAGGCCCGTCATCGTCGCCTTCTACGTGGTCGCGAGAGATATCGCCGCCGGCGAGGAGTTGACCACCCACTACGGCAGCGGCTACCCGCGCAAGTACAAGTACGAGCCGCAGCCGCCGTCGCAGGCTCAACGGGATCTGGCGGAGGACGCCGCCGCCGCGGTCGTCCGCGACCCTCCGGGCCCCCTCTTGTTCCCAGCCTACAGAGGGGGCACCGGAACGTGATAGCACGCCAGCGACGCGGGCTGGTCACCGCGTGCCGGAAGCCACTGTCCGTGGCCGTGCGGACACGGGCACGGCGGGGCGTCGCGTCCGTCCGCTCCCGCCACTGACGTCATGTAGCACCTCTCGCACGCCGCCTCCGCGTCGACGACGCAGCACACCTCGATGACCATGACGGACGGCGCGCTGCGAAGGTGGCGGCAGGCCAGCCGCACCCAGGGGTTGGCCACCCAGCAGAGCAGCTGGCTCGGCCACGCGGGGTTGCACGTCTGAAACGCACAGCGCTGGCCGCCGACGCTGGCGACGATCCTCCGAGCTACCGAGCCTGCCCCGACCCCGGCGGCGGCAGCCATGGCGGCCACGGCCAGCTCCGCGTCGGTGCACGGCGCTGCGGATCGCAGCACTCGTCGGTGCTCCGTCCACGAGCCGCCCCTCAGGGCCCACGTCGAGAGAACCAACGCAGCCCGCGGGATGCTTGGCGGGGGAGGCGGAGCCGGCTGCGGACTCCGAGGCTCACATGCCGTCGCCGCTCGAAGGGACAGCGTACCCCACGGCACCCTCTCGTTCGCATGATACCCGCCGATGACGCTCAGTGGGAGCCCTCGGTCGTCGTGCAGACGCGGGATGCAGGGGAGCCCGGCCGCGAGCACGGCCCTCTGCAGGTGACAGCTCTGAGAGAGGGCGAGCTCGAGCTCCGCGAATGTGGGCTGCCGGAAGAGGCGAACGCAGACCTGTAGGTCTGGAACCAGATGCACCCTGGCGGTGACGCACGAAATGCCTGCCGGGGGTGTGACCTTATCGCCGATGATGGTTGCGGTGCGCCGTCGAAGGGGTCGGGGGCGAACGGCCGGTGCGATGACGCCTGACCCGCCGGGGGGCGAGGAGCCGCCGGCTCGCTCGCAGAAGCGCACCACCATGTCCGCCACCGAGTCGTCACTCCTCGTCCCGATGATTTGCGCCGTGAGCGTTGTCGCCTCCGCCTCCGCCGCCCTCGGCACTGCGAACATGAGGACCAGCGCCTGCAGGTCCAGCGGCAGGGGGAGGTTGGCGATCGCCGTCGTAACGGCTCGGTCGGCAGCCATTCGAACTCTCGCGACCAGATCGCTGGCGCAGGGTGCGACAGCCTTGCCGGCCGCTGTCGTGCACCAAGAGCCGGCCGCGCCGCTGGTGAGGGGGATCATCAGGCTTCGCATTGTGGCCGCTCGAACAGCCCTGAGCAGGAACGGCGGCGCCGCCGAGATGCCCGCGGATGCGCTGCATAATGCTCGCGTGCCATCTGCGCCTCCGCACCTGGCGAGTTTCTTCGCGTCAGTGCTACGCTGCGTCCGGAGAGCATGACCGGCGAGCCATTTGGAGGCCGCTCGGCGCCGTCGGAGACCGTCCTCAGCTCGCTCTCGTTCGACTGCGCTCTTGCGTGATGCAAAATGAGATCCGCGGGTGGGTCTACCTGTCTGATGCTTCATGTCAATCACGGGCAAACAACGGACATGAGAAAAAGCACGGTTCGATCTGCGCGGTTTGGTTTGCATTCACTTCGGCGATGGAGCAGAATCCCGGCGATACCACTCGACGATGCGCCTCAGATCGGCCGGGCTGATCCTTCCGACGGCTGCCATGGTGTCCGGAAGACATGGATCGCCTGCGTGCTCCCCGCCGATGTCCTCGCCGTCCCACCTCGCCGCCTGCACCACGCCGGTGGAGTTGACGAAGGCGCCGATAACGGCCAGCCGAACGACCGAAGGGTCCACGGCCTTGGGCAGGTGCACGACACCTTGATAGCGCCATAGTCCATCAGGGCCAACCTCACTGCGGAGGTCCAGCTGCATTCCCTGCAACTTCCTGTGAGACAACATGCCACGGAGGGCGGCTTCGGCGCCAATCCTGTCGCCGGCGGCGAGGAAGCGGATCATCATGTGGGTGTACCGTGCTCGATCCTTCTCGCGTTCCTGCGCGCGTAGCCTGGAGCTATCGCTGCGCACGTACGGAGTCCACTGCTTCCTCTCGCGCTTGCGACTCTTGTGACTGGACTTGGACCTGGACATCGAGGGCACGAGAGGGACTGCTGCTGTGGTCGATGTGGGTCTCGCTGCGCATTCCGTGATCCCGGCGCGCCCCGGCCCGCCCAATCCCGCCCCCTCATCACGTCCCGCCTTCCGTCGCCCCGTCCCGACCCGTCTCGTCGGCGATGCTGACAGCACGCCAATGTCAACCTCCCATGGCGCCGACGATGAACACAATCGGCCATGCCCGGGCATGCGCATCACCTCCGCCGGATTGCATGAGCAGCTTCAGCAAGCCTTCGCAGGCTCTCGGCCAGCATTCATGGAGGCCCTTGCACACTCGGCGAAAACTCATAGGCAGCACCAGCAGGCCTTCGAGGGTGCGCGAGAAATGCGTTGAACAGGGGACAGCAGCAGCGAGCCGAAAGAGAAGGTGCCTGGCATGGAAGAACGCTGCTGTATTTAGAAACATGTGACGAGTGCAGCGGCCAGAAAGGAATGGCGCCAGGTCAGGGTGCCTCGTCGAAGAACAAGAGGAGACGAGGTTTCAAGCTATCCTCGGCCCTTGCTTTCCTCGAACCCCCCATCGGACAGTTCCTGCTTCCCGTCAGAACGGCGCCGTTTGACTCGGCCGCCGCTGGCGGCCTTTTTCTTGTGCTTGCGAACCGCCGTCGCATCGCTCTGACCGCCAGCACTGAGGCCGTCAACGCCGCCGCCTCTGTCGCCGTCACATGGTGCCTCCCCGCCACTTCGGCCGCGGCCGTGCTTGCCTCCAGCAGCTCTGGCGCCACCGCCGAGAACATCATCGCCGATCGTGCTGCCGATGTAGCGGCCGCCGCCGCCGCCGTGTCCGGCGCTCCCACCCCCGCCCCCACTGGCCCCGCGGCCGTGTCCTTTCCCCCCCCCAGCGCCGCCTCCGTCGCCGCTCGTACCGCCGCTGCCGCCGTCAGCGTCGCTGAAGTGGGCTTGCCAGCAATCACGAGGCAGTTTGCGACAGCAGCCGAACACGTACACTACCCGGCTGCTCTTGCCCGGCGCGAGCGGAACCCCCTGCACCTGGTACGCAATGCGCTTATCGATGTGAACGCCTCCGGGACAGCCGAGGAACATCACATGATCCTGCTTCTTGAGTTGCAAGAGCAGCGAGATGTCGCCTTGATCGGTTGCATCGCCACGTGTCCCCTTGGGGACCAGGATGAGCAGCTGTTCGTTGGCGGCAGGGGACCGCGCTGCGCGCGGCACGCTGCTGCCGTACCGATGCGTTTCGTTGGTGATGATCTCCTCCACATGGTACTTGTAGGTGTGCGAGCCGGCGAGCAGCTGATTGAGCTGAATTTCGTGCGGCGGCTTGTCGTTGCCGAGCTCTGCCGATATCTGCAGCTCGTGCAGGAAGCCGTTGGCATCTGTGTACTCATACCTGTCGCCGTCGGCAACGTCCTCTCGAGGCTGAGGCTCCGGCAAAGTCAGGGCTCTCAACGGCGTATGTGCAAGCAGGTCCTCGACGCCGTTGGAGCCGAAGGTGAGGCCGATCAGGCCTTCGATGGGAGCCGCAGGCTCGGCGGTAGCTGAAGCGCTT
This sequence comes from Tribonema minus, assembly GCA_017506865.1. Lineage (NCBI taxonomy): Eukaryota > Xanthophyceae > Tribonematales > Tribonemataceae > Tribonema > Tribonema minus. Next base: position 1,057,072 of record JAFCMP010000223.1, read on the forward strand.
GTGAGGCACAGTAAGCCGGCGGCACTTGAGGCGTAGGGGTCTGCGGCGTTGTCGGCGCTGTGCCTGCCTGGGCCGGCGACCTCGGCAGAGATTACGGAGGCGCCGGCAACCCGCCGAGGGGCAGAAGAGGCCAGCTTGTGCACGCCGGACAGCGAAGGCGTTCGCTGAGAAGCGGAGCCGGCAGGCAGCATGTCGAGCGGCGCCGCTGAAGGTGTGAAGAAGGCGGTGCGCGGCGCCATTCGAGGCCCTCTGGAATCTGCCTCCTCCTGTGCGATGACCGCCCCCACTGAATCATCGTCAACAGGGGTCAAAGTCGGCTGCCAGCAGACCTGCACGGCATCACCACCGTCTCCCCCAACGCGCACTCCAATGCCGGCGGTCTGTCAGAAGAAGCAGATTGCGGGGAGGCCAGGTGCAAGTGCAAGTCACAAGGTGCAGGTGCGTTTGACATTGTGCGGGATGGCGGACACAGCGCTTCTGGAAACGGTGTTCGTTTACATTGTGCAGGACTGCAGACACAGAGTACGGCGACAACGGTGCACGGGCACAACAGCAGGCTGTGGCGACGGCAATTCGCGCGGCGCGCGACGGACGTAAACAGCCAGCTTCGGCAACAGCGGTGAAGCAAGGAACAGACAGCGGCTGTGCAGGCAAATGCATCAAGCATCGAGCCGTGCGATTTCACGGTGAGCCGAGATTGCACATGTGGCGCTGATGCATGCTAGGCAGCGACACCGGCACAGCAACTGTTTCTGCGATGACATTGTGGAACTGGTGACACAAGCGCCCGATTCAAGGCATTTCCAATCCTTTTCGCGAGACAAGCACCACTGCAGGTCCGAGAGCGTACCTGAGAACTGGCTGCTGCTGCTGCTGCAGTGGTGCTGACACGGGGCCGAGAGCCGAAGAGCTGAGACACGGCAACGCAGAGGAGTGACAGCGATGAGAAGACGCTCACTCATGACTGCGGTCAAACGCTGCACGCAAGAGACACTTCAAGATGCGGAGCCATCGTGATTACCTGAGTTGCAGCCAACTGGGGAAAGTCCTCCAGTTCACGGACGGCGGTCCTGCGTTCCTCGGCCACTGCCGCATACTGCTCTTGCGCCTGCTGAGTCTGCGTCATTGCGGCCAAAAGCCTTTGTTTTTCCGCATTTAACACTTTCTCGGCTTGCTCGGCCCTGGCCTTGGTGAGCCGGCTCTTCTCGGCCGCCTCGGCTTCTGCAGCAGATGCTGCGCCGAGCTCAGCCTGCATCGCCGACTCATCAGCCCGGAGTCGCTCCACATCAAGGTTCAGCTCCTCCAGCAGGTTCTCCCACGTTTGAGCATGAGAGATGGCTGCTGCGAGAAGGATCCTGACGTGAGCCGGATCGCGGAGCAAGCCATGCGCGGCGACGAACGCGTTGACAATGCCGAGAACGGCGTGTGCATGGCGGGGCTCGGGCGCGCCGTGGAACGTCCGAGACAGCCGTGCGATGGAGTCTTGATCCAGGGGCGGTCCGGGCAAGTGTATGACGACATCATCGAGCCGCATGGACGCCGACTCGGCGGTGCCGCCGCTTGCCGGCGACGCGCCCTCTGGCGCCAGATGAACCGAATCCAACACCGCCGAGGCCCCGCGGGGCTCAGGCTTGCTGCAAGTCTCGATGTTTTGCGCCTGCTGCTGTGCTGACGTGAGATTCTGCGGTAATGATGCCTGGCCGGCGACGAGATGCTCTCCCCTGCTGCCCATCTGAAAGAAGCATTCAGCGCAGCAGGCGAGTGTGGTCAGGAGCGCGCACTGCCTCTGATTTCTGATCTCCACCGCTGCCAACCGCACAAACGTGAGATGCTGCAGACCTTCAGTGGTGGGCAGCTGATGCCAGCAACAGCAAGCAGCACCAACAGCAGCAAGCACGCAAAGCAAAGCAAGCAACAGAGGAGGGAGCTGCTGCTGCTGTGCTGCTCCTGCTGCTGCGTCCTCTCACCTGAAGCGGTTGACGGGTGATTGGAGCAGCAGCGTCGCCAGCGTCAGTTTCAGCGTCGCCAGCAGCGTCCATGTCTACACCAGAAATCGCCACACTCCACTGTAAAGGGCGAAAAATGGCAAAACACGTCAGCTTGACCTTTGGTATAAGGTTCTGCCCGATCGACCCGAAACTCCGCATAGCGAGGTGCAGAGCAGAGCAGACAGCCTGCCCAGACAGCAGTGGCGCGTGCGCTTCAGCAGGAGCACCAGCAGCAGGTTGTTGTGCAGCAGCAGGCGAGGTGAAATTCGATGCCACCGAGGAAGGCCCCCGCTGCAGGCAGAGGAAACAAGGCTGCTGCTGCTGCAACACCAGACGTGAAGCAGGTGAGCACGTCGCTGGGGCATGCTGCTTGCTGCTGATGATAGAGAAAGTGCTGTTGCTGCGTGCTGCTTCTGCTGTTTGCATCTCCACGCTTGCACCGGTGCAAGCGCAGAGAACTCTGCAGCACCAGCAATTGCTGCTGGAATTTCGCTTTTGCAACAGAGCGTGTGCCTTGCAGCTGACTCGCTGCTGCTGCTGACGAGGCTGCTTTTGGCAGTCAATGATGCGCGCTACAGGCGAGCCTGGCATGTGGTCTAAGTCGCTGCTCTCCCGCGTGCGCCCTTCGCCCTGCAGACAAAAGCTTCCCAACAAGCTGCAGCAGCAGCGAGCCAGGCGCCGACGACGCCGGTTCGTGACCCCGCGCCTACCGCCGCATCCGCCAAAGCAGCAGCAGCATCAAAACAGAAGGACGCAGCGCCTGCTCGTCGAGCGCCCCCGCGCGCAGCAAAAACGGCGACCCAGGCGGCGACGGCGACTGCAGCGGCGCCAGCGATGCACTCGGCGACAGCCTCGGCGACAGCCTCGGCGACCGAACCGGCGCCTGCCGACACTCAGGCCAGCAAATCTGCTGCTGCTGCTGCGCAGGCAGCGGCCTCGGCCAGAGAGTCGGCTGGTGCAGGTGTTGCAGCATCCACTGCGAGTGGGAAACCCGGAGCCGACCGTGGCGCCGAGCATACAATGATGATGGGTCCAGCTGCGGCGAAGGCACGCGCCGAGCCTGCTTCATCAGCCGCGGCTGCCAAGCCATCGGCAGCCAAGGCAGGCGCCGAGCCTGCCGCTGCCGCTCGCCCTACCGCCGAGCCTGCCGCTGCCGCTCGCCCTGCCGCCACGGCCACCGGCGGGGGTCGTGAGTCATCGGCCGCGGCAGCCAAGCCAGCTGCGGCCAAGGCAGGCACCGAGCCTGCCGCTGCCGCTCGCCCTGCCGCCGAGCTTGCCGCTGCTGCTCGCCCTGTCGCCGCGGCCACCGGCGGGGGTCCTGAGTCATCGGCCGTGGCCGCCGAGCCATCTGTGGCCAAGGCAGGCGCTGAGCCTGCCGCTGCCGCTCGCCCTGCCGCCGAGCCTGCCGCTCGCCCTGCCGCCGAGCCTGCCGCTGCCGCTCGCCCTGCCGCCGCGGCCACCGTTGGGGGTCCTGAGTCATCGGCCGTGGCCTCCGAGCCAGCTGCGGCCAAGGCAGGCGCCGACCCTGCCGCTGCCGCTCGCCCTGCTGCCGAGCCTGCCGCTGCCGCTCGCCCTGCTGCCGAGCCTGCCGCTCGCCCTGCCGCCGAGCCTGCCGCTGCCGCTCGCCCTGCGGCCGCGGCCACCGTTGGGGGCCCTGAGTCATCGGCCGTGGCCGCCGAGCCAGCTGCGGCCAAGGCAGGCGCCCACCCTGCCCCTGCCGCTCGCCCTGCTGCCGAGCCTGCCGCTGCCGCTCGCCCTGCCGCCGCGGCCACCGGCGGGGGTCCTGAGTCATCGGCCGTGGCCGCCGAGCCAGCTGCGGCCAAGGCAGGCGCCGAGCCTGCCGCTGCCGCTCGCCCTGCCGCCGCGGCCACCGGCGGGGGTCCTGAGTCATCGGCCGTGGCCGCCGAGCCAGCGGCCACCAAGGCAGGTGCCGAGCCTGCCGCTGCCGCTCGCCCTGCCGCTGCGGCCACCGGCAGGGGTCCTGAGTCATCGGCTGCGGCCGCCATACCAAGCTCCGCGCCAAGTGCCAAGCCGAGCGCCGAGGCCAATACCACTTCGCCGACGCAGCTGCCCGCTCTGCCGTCTGCCGATGCCGCCCGCGACGCTGCCGCTGCTGACGGCAATGACTCCGCTGCCTCATCCACGGCCATCCCGGGGGCAGCAGCCACACCAGCACTCGACCCGGCGGCCACCGGCGGGCAAGGTGATGCACCTGCTGATCCGGTGCACAGCCAGGCAGAGGCAGGCAGCGGGGCGGACGCCGAGCAAGCACCGGAGATTGTTGACGCCGAGAAGGCAGCCCCTCTTCTGTCGCCGGACTCGACGGTGTCTGATGCCGCACACGTCCCCGCCGCTTCAGCCGCAGCCCAGGCGCCCGCCGTCTCCATTGCCGCCGTTGCTGGCGGGTCCTCTGCCCTCCTCAGCGCTTCACACCCTGAATCAGCGCCTCTCACAGAAGCCGCATTCCGGGAGTTCATCAGCGGCCTCGGAGGTGCAGAGCTGGACGACGACGACATCATGCCGTTGTATGCTTTTGCGCAGCGCGTGACGCCGCAGCAGCTCATCACTTTGGCGGACGTCTACAGCGCCCATGTGAGCAACCGCGGCGGCGGGCCGCTCGACCAGGATGACCACGTCACCGTCCTCATGACGATTCTGCGCAAGGCACCTACTGTCTTCAAGAAGCGGCAACAGATCATGATGGCGGCGGATGAACTGGCTGCGCGCGAGCAGGCGAAGCAAGCGGAGGTCAACGCGGCCTCTGCGTTGGAGGAATCTACAGCTGCGGCTGCGGCAGCTTCGGCTGAGGCGGCTCGACGCGCGGCCGCAGAAGCCGAGCGGGCTGAGGAATCAGCGGCGGCGGCGGCCGACAGGAAACGTCGGTCGCAGGCGGCTCTTGTCACCATCCAGGAGCAACGGTTCGGGGCCGACCAGCTGGTGACGAACGTTTTCTCGCACATCGAAAAAGAGGTCAGTCACTCCCGCAACACCACAAGTCGCATGCAGAGATTTTGAATAGTCATGCCACGCCTTGCGGCCTCGTTGAGGCATGAATTCCAATTGCTGATTGCACGGCTCTGATTCCGGCTCTGTGTTGTTCGCTGCCGCTCTGCAGATCTGTGGACACCTACTCCCCCCTACCCCGCCGATGTTGGCGGCGCCGCCTGCGCAGGTACGCCCTCGCCGTCGACTCTGCAGTCTCATGTTTCCGGTGTGTGCGTGCTGTTCTGGTTCAGCCGCTGTCGCACCCCGCAGTTCAGACATTCATTGTTACTGCAGCTTCGGCTCCCCATTGCCAGCTCGCTCCATCGGCTGTGTTTTCGGCTCGGCCTGAGTGTGTTTGCTCCTCAAGTGGGGACCATTGCAGTAGATGTGCTGCCGCCGTATCCACATTGCCTGTTGCGCTTGCCGTCGCATCCTGCCCTGCGGACAGTCAGAGTCAGCTCTCCTGGTGGGGAAAGCGCCACCGCCAGTGCTGTCTGCTGTCGCGTCACCGCCGAGTGCACGTTGGTTCGGCGCCTTTTCTCGTGTATGGCGATTCTTGCGGCAATCGCCGTGTAACACTTTCTCTCGCCGATTTCCTTCGCAGGCCGCTGCTCCTGACACACTGACTGCCATGGCCGCCCGACACACTCAGAAGCCCGCGCGGCCTTCTGGCGCACAGACTCCCGGTGCTGCCGCCCCCGCCGCGAGCGCTGCTTTCGCCGGCGCCGCCGGCAGATCTTCCTCGGCTCCCAAGAGGAAAGGCAGCGCCGACGCGTCCCCGCCGCTGAAGCGCTCCCACATTGTGATCGGCGACTCGCCTCACATGGCGGACGCCGCCGCAGCTCTCCGACTGGAGCCGGGGCAGTCCGGTTCTCCCCCGGCTGCATCGGCAGCCAAGAAGACTCCCGCGCGCGGCAAGGGCGCCGCCGCCGCCGCATCCGCGAGCCGCAAGCGCGCAGTTCCCGCCGGCGACGCTGCCTCCTCCGTGCCCAAGCGTCACAGGAGCCGCGGAGAAGCGGACGCCGCCGCTGGCAAAGCCGACTCGGCTGCTGCGCCTCTCATCACCGTCGAGGCGATCAAGCCGATCGTCGACCGCCTCGTGGCCGGCAACAAAGACTTGGTGCGCTATGGTGACAGGATCGACGAGCTGGTGTCCCTGTGCATCGAGGAGATCGACAACGACCCTGAGCTCAGCGGCCACCAGTCATCTAAGGAGGCCATCTTCGCCGTCGTGCAGAAGTACCAGCATGACCTGATGCGGGAACGGAAACGGGCAGCTGATGAACGGAAGGCACGTAAGCAACACAAAGGTTGAATCCAGATAGCAAAAGGGGGGGAGGGGGTCACTGGTTCGAAGGGGTTCTGTGACTTGGGGTACGCAACTTTGCAAGTCTGCGCCGGAGATGCCGTCAGATCATGGGGGGCTCAGGTGTGCCGGAAGGGGGTCTGTCCTGGGGGGGGGGGTCGCAACTTTGCACATGTCTGCGCCGGAGATGTTGCCAGTTCATGCGGGGCTCAGGTATGCCGGAAGGGGGTCTGTACTGTGGGGGTACGCAGCTTTGCATGTCTGCGCCGGGGATGCTGTCAGTTCATGCGGGGCTCAGGTGTGTCGCTTGGCAAGGTTCCATTGCAGAAGCATCAATGCACACATGCACATCTGTCCTTGTCGCGGTCCAGTTCTCGGCTTTTCGCTGCTTCGGCTCTCTCACTCGCTCGCTCAGTCGCTCGCTCAGTCGTTGCCAGCTCGGCGCCACGTCACAGTTGCTGCCTAGTCCTGCTGAAGGTACCAAATGCCCTCGTCAGCCCCTTCTCGCAATGCCTGCCGTGTGCAATCAGATCGCCGTTGTTGCTGCTTTTGCGAATGTGTCACGCCGAGCGTCACGGTCCTCACCGCACGTCCCGTCCCCCTGCACACTCGGCGATCTTGCAGCTTCCGCCGCCTGCCGAAACATTTCGTGCCCTTCGCCACCGTCTCGATGAGCTCTCCGGTCTCTTCGAGGTGCGGCGCTCGCGGTGGATTCCAGGTGAGCTCGGCGTCTACACCAGGGCCCCCACGCCCGCCGGGACGTACTTCTACTACGTCGGCCAGGTCCGAAAGAAGTCAGATGCGGAGGGCAGGTACGAGCTGGAGTGCACCTACTGCATGGAGGATGGCGAGCTCGGCGCGCTGTGCGATGGGACTCCGCTCGTCTGCGACGCCACTCCCGCCCTCGTTCATCAGCTCACCGGCAGGCCAGAGTGCATGCTGGGGGGGATGGTGAACGAGCCGCCAGGCACACTCGTCAACGGCTGGCTCGGCGTCGCCGGCTACAACGCCGTCATGATCACCAACTCCAGCATGACACAGGTCGTACTCGAGGAAGCATACAAGAAACGAGCGTGCGTGATCCAAGCCGTCATGGTCGTCGCCTTCGACCTTGCCATCGGCACGGAGGTGTTCGTCTGGTACGGGTCGTCGTACGACCGTTCGTATGCCACTCTCGAGCGCACTCTGGAGCAGGTGGAGAAGCGGCTCCAGTGTCCCGACCACTTCGCCGGCCGTGATTGGATGACGAGCTGGGCGCTGTGGGCGCGCTCCAACACTCAGTTCATGGACCTCGCCGTGAACAAGTACTGCCTTGAGTTTGGAGAGAAGGTGGAGCCGGATGTGTTCGCGACGATGGTGACCGCAAACGAGCTGCTCGTGCCTCGCTACTGAATGAAAGACAATGGACGTCTCAGCGCCTCTTGTCGCCTCCTGCTGCCCCTGCTGTTCGTCTCATTCTGACGCTGCTGCTGCCCGCAGTGCACGCGCGCATCGCCGCTTGTACGCTGCCATCCGAAATGAGTCGGCGCGCAGAGCGCCGCCCTCAGCCAAAACGTTCATCGTGCGGGCATCCGCCCTCACAGCCATGCGAGCGCTGGCGCAGGACTCCAGTACTGACGCCAGCGCCCCGGCGAGCAGTACTTGGCTCCGACAACTCGAGATGTCGCCGTCGCCGACCTGCAGGGCAGCCATCGCACGCCCGACTGCGGCGAGCAAGGCCGGACTGTGCATGCGACATCGCTGCTCCTGGTCACTTGCGGCCGCCCAGGAGGCAAACATGGCAACGCCCTCGCTCCGCTCACATGCGCAGGCCGAGCTGAGCAGATCAGAGACTCGGCTGGCGCACGTGGACGTGGCTTCTCGGCCTTCACATTCGCACTCCGGGAAGGGCTTGTGTGCGCCGAGGCAGGCCGTTTCAGCTTTGCCCGCCGTGACGATCCTCTTGACCGCCGCAAACGTGTTCCAGAACAAGGACTTGTCGCCGCTGCGAGGTTGCACCTCCACAACGGTGCTGCCTTCACTCTCCCCCTTGAACAGAGTGACGACGAACTCGGCCACCTCAGCGGCGCTGGCCACAATGCAACGCCAGCGGGGGCCGTTGCGCGAGAAGTCGCAGTCGGTTAGCTCCAGTGCTCGCTGCACTGCGGCCGAAATGTCCACCAGAGACCTGTCTGCCACGCAAAAGCTGCTGCGCTCCAGGTGCTGGGGCGCAGGCGCTGCCTCCTGCACGCACGTATCTGGGCAGGTGTTCATGTCAGACGCCGACGCAGGCTGGGCAAGTTATGGACTTCATTTTTCACGTCCTCGTGCACACGAACAATTGCGTGCAGCGTTTGCAGTGCGGCCGTCCCCTTCGCGCTCCCAAAGCGTGGGCGTTGGGCTGCTGTTGAGGGGGGGAGGTTGGTGATTGGCCTTTGCCTTTTTGATGCAGGGTGACGATTGGCCTTGCCTTTGAGGGAAGGCTGAGGATCTGGACGGGGGGACACTTGGCCTTTGCCATTTTGGGGGAGGGTTGACAGAAACCCTTTGCCTGTTTGGCTGAGGGTTGACGATCAGTCCTTGCTTTTGTGGACGAAGGTTGGCGATCGGTCCTTGCCTTTGTGGAAGAAGGTTGATGATTGGCCTTTGCATGTTGCTTTGAGGAGGTCGGCCTTCGGCATTTGCCATCGGCATTTGCCATCGGCATTTGCCATCGGCATTTGCCATCGACACCATCGGCATTTACCATCGGCATTTGCCTTCCCACAAGAGCTCTTCAAGTGCTGGGTTGAAGTTCTGGACAGTCCGGATCTTCAGGGTTGGGAAGCGGTGGGGAGGAGGTTGGAGAGGCGATACTGTCTGGCAGAGGCTCGTCGGATCCATTTTCATCTCTTGGGCACAACACTCAATACCCGCCTACCCGTCTGGTTTTCCAGATGCAATCACCGACGAATCCAAGCCCATAAACACGTCAACAAGAGCATCATAAGTGCACGTATCACATGTATTCACCCCGGTATCACTGGTTCCATGTTAGTTCGTTGAAATTGTGCAGCCGCATGTCAAGTCGGCGAGCGGCCCGGCACACCTGAAAGCAGCCACTCACACCACTCACATCCGTAGGCTCCCAGTCACATCCGTAGGCTCCCAGTCACACCATTGACACCTGAAAGCAGCCACTCACACCACTCACACCAGTCACACCACTCACACCAGTCACACCAGTCACACCACTCACACCACTCACACCTGAAAGCAGCCACTCACACCATTGACACCATTGACACCATTGACACCATTGACACCATTGACACCATTGACACAGTTGACATCCGCAGGCTCCCATCGACACCCGAAAGCAGCCACTCACATCCACAGGCTCCCACTCACACCAGTCACACCATTGACACCATTGACACCATTGACATCCGCAGGCTCCCATCGACACCCAGCGGCAACCCGAAAGCAGCCACTCACATCCACAGGCTCCCACTCACACCAGTCACACCATTGACATCCGTAGGCTCCCATTGACACCATTGACATCCGTAGGCTCCCATTGACACAGCTGACACAGTTGACACAGTTGACATCCGCAGGCTCCCATTGACATCCGCAGGCTCCAGTTGACACCCAACGGCAACCCGCAGGCTCCAGTTGACAGCATTGACATCCGCAGGCTCCATCGACCATTCAGACGACTCAGACGATTGCAGGGTCTCAGATCATGAGACTGCGCTGTTGCACCCGTCGCCATCGACGATTCAGAAGACTCAGACGATTGCAGGCGCACCCGTGTAGAATAGTGTGAGCAGCTGCTGACGAGGGTCAAATGCTCTCTGCTGTGACAGATGATGAGCAGCATGCAGTTGCAAAAGGGGGTGACATGCTCCAAACAGGTTCCCGGGGTCACAGGGGGGTAGGCTGGTATTGCAGTCTTGGCGTTGGGCATCCACGTGGTGACCGCAGCTTCACTCGAGCTTGTGCGAAGATGTGCCAGTGACCAAGTGCTCATGAGTCAAAACTGCATCGCATGAATTATGCATCTCCATATTGCGAATGCAGAAAACGAGACATCCTGCACACGCATGTCGAAATGCAGCCCGCAAAGCATTTTGCACATCTAGCTGAACAACCAACTGCTTGTTCCCAGATCCGGGAGGCATGTACCTGCTGGTATTACAACTAGTCAAAATTTGCAGTTGGCTGTACAACGCATTGACCACCAGCATTCAAGTGACAGCATGGCATGGCCCCAATTACAGTGCACTTGCAAGCACAACAGCTCTGCGGTCCACATTAAACATGCGGTGCAAGCTGGCAAGAATGGCAGGCTGGCATGAGCAAATTAAGCATGCAAGCCGGGCCTAGAAGCCCGGCCTACTGTGTACGCGCGCGCATCTGTGTTGTGCATACGTCAACATGCTTGGCAAACTGAGTGTGGCATGCTGCTGCTGCATTTCATAAACATGTATCGAGCGGTGAGGCGGGCAGCAAAGAATGAAGTGACAGAGTGCATTTTGTGGCAAGAAAACAAGTACATCACAACAGAATGTTTCAAGCGATCACTGACCGCAACTGTGTTCACAATAACTTGCGGCAAGCGCAATTGCACTTTGTCCTACATGCTCTTGGCACCCCTTTGCAGTTATGGATGTGAGCCGCTTCAACTGCCACAACGAGTCCGGCAGGCACGGCAAGCGAGTGCAGTCCTGGAGATTCAGCCGTGTGAGCGATTGCAGATTGCCTATGCTGTCTGGAAGTGCAGCCAGCGCCTGGCACATACTTAAATCGAGGTGCGTGAGCACCTGCAGATCGCCAATGCTGATCGGCAGCGCCGTCAGCCCCGTGCACTCTGAAAGTTCAATCTCCGTGAGCACCGACAGGCTGCCAAGGGTGTCTGGCAGGGCTACGAGCCCGGCACATGAGAAAACATCCAGGCACGTAAGTGCCTGCAGCTCGCCAATGGTGTCTGAAAGGCAATCTAGTGCACCACAGCATAACAAATTAAGCTTTGTCAGTGCTGCCAGGCTGCCGATACTCCTTGGCAGGCTTGTGATCGGCAAGTAGTCCAGATTGAGGAATCACAAGTGAGCTAGCTTGCCAATGGAATCAGGCAGAGTTGCCAAAGCAGTGCACGATACGATTCGCAGCTCTGTCAGAGCTGTCAAATCACCGAGGCATGCCGGCAAGCTTGTGAGCTCGTCACACCACCCCAATGCCAGCTTTTGCAAGGATGCCAGATTGCCTATGGAAGCAGGCAGGCTGGAGAGCTCCTTACAGGGCATAAGGCACAAATCCTTCGACAGGGGCAGATTGCCGATGCTGTGTGGCAAACATCGCAGCTGGCTGCATTCGCTTAAATTTAGCCTCGTCAATGCAACCAGGTCACCGAGATTGTAAGGCAAGTACTCTAGCTCCTTGCAACTGCTCAAATCAAGCTCTGTCAGTGCCGGCAGGTCATCTATGCAACCCGGCAGCCACGCTTGGCCGTGGCCAAGACACACAGACTTCACTAGCTCCAGCGCATCTCTCTGAGGGCCGGTCCGGGAGTCGCTGGCACGAAGGGCCGCGCGCAGCAGGGGCACCGTGGCTTTCAGGCTGCACTCTACAATATGCAGCGCCTGCAATGTGCGTGGAATGCGCGTGAACTCCCCTCCTGCATACTTCTGTAAAGTGATGAGCTTGACGTCTCCGAACAAGGCATCGAACGCGTCCGCAGCGCCAGTGGCGGGCGCGGCAGCGCTCAGAGACATGGCGAGCAGCGGGTCGACCTCAAATGAGCCGCGCAGCCTGAGGTGGGAGAGAGTTTTGCTGACGAGGGCCTGGGCAGCCACAGCAGGAGTGCACGGCGCTCTGAAGGTCAGGCGTGCAAATGGCTTCACCTTCTGGTGCATGAGCTTGCACAGACTCCAGCCGTCCATGGGCAGCATGTGATTATGCGCCATCACCGTGAGCGCATGCGTGTGAGCATGTGTAAGGTGATATAGCTGACATCCTCAGGCTCTGCCGCCTTGATTCGCTTGTGCACCAGTAAAGCCTCCTGACGAGCTGCTGCTCCAGCGCCATCCTGAGTGACCCTCCGACCGCCAGCGAGGTGAAGCTCTCCTTCCTGCGCGGCCTCAGCTTCGCCGCCGAGCGAAGAATGCACCACTGGTTCCTCTGCGTTCGGTGTTGAGCGCGGTGATCGCTGCGACGATTGCGAGGGATCGAGCCCGATACCCTGTGGCTGCTGGCATGTCTGCGCCAATGCTGCGTTCAGGGCGGGCAGCTCCTTGCGTTTGCTGGCAAGACTTGTCAGCAGCGCATCTATCTCTCCGACAACCTTCTCCTTTCGACGTCGCAGATCCTTTGATCCAGTGGCGATGCTAGCCATTTTCGCTGCAGCCTGTGGAGATCTTTTTCTCACAACTCAACTTTCAGTTGAAGTTCGTGATTAAATTGGATTGAAGTTGAATTGAAGTCCAGGCCAGCACTTGACACCTAAGCATTGCACAAACTGCAGAGCCAATACAAGCTGAGGCATCAAGTGCAGCTCCGCATCATCTCACAGTATCCAGCAGCACTTACAGATGCAGTGACAGCATGCTGCCAGGCCCCCACACATCAAGCCAGGGCCGTTGCTCTGTGTATACGCTACAAAAGGTTGTGACCTTCGTTTGACCCAACGAACAGCTCTGTCAGAGCTGGCAGGTCAACGAGGCAAACCGGCAACCTCGTCAGCGCAGGGCAAAAGGCCAGCGTAAACTTTTCAAGCGACACAAGGTTGCCGATGGTATCAGGCAGGCTAGAGATCTGCTCGCACAGGAGAAGGCTCAGCTCCGTCAACAAACTAAGGTTGCCAATGCTGTCAGGCAAATGTTGCAGGCCGCTGCACTCACGTAGATGAAGCCGCGTCAGTGAGGCAAGGTCACCAATGCTGTGAGGCATGTGAAATAGCCCGTGGCAATCCCTCAGATTGAGCTCCGTCAGCACCGGCAGGTCAGCAATGCAGCCTGGCAGGCGCTTGGTGTAACGCCCGAAAGATACTGACCTGACTAGTACCAGCGCATCTGTCTGTTTGAGGGCCTAAGCCTGTGGCGTGGACAACCGCACGCAGCATCGGAATTGTTGTAGCAAGATCGCACTCGACGATGCGCAGCGCCTGCAGCGTGTGTGGGATGCGCGTGAGCGCGCCTGCATGGTGCCGCAGGGTGATGACCGTGACATCTCTGAACAAAGCGTCATAGTCGTCTGCGGCACCGCTAGCAGTTGCAGCAGGGCTCAGAGCCAAGGCCTGCAGTGGATCCACGTCGAACGATCCGCGCAGCTCAATGTGGACGACGGTTTTGCTGACGAAGGCCTGGGCAGCGGTAGCCACAGGAAACCTCCCTTTGAAAATCATGCGTGCACATGGCTTCACCTTGAGGTGCATGAGCTTGCACAGACTCCAGGCATCCTTAGGCAGCATGTGGTTCTGCGCCACCACCGTCAGCGCGAGCGTAAGCGTGTCCAAGCTGGCATCCTCACGCTCCGGAGGCTTGTGCCGCTTTGAGCTTAGTGAAGCTTCCTGAGGAGGTGCCGCCCCAGCGCTGGTTGAATAAGACTCCGGCCACCAGCGCATCCCTGAGGTCGCCCCGGCTTCAGCTTGCTTGCCTGGATACATCGCCGCACTCGTTCTCACAATTCTCTAAAGCTTTTCAGAGCGACAAAAACTTCAACAACTGAAGTTCGTTGTTGAAGTTTGTTTTTGCACTTTGTCAAACATGCGCTTACTTTTCTCATGACTCTCTGGAATGCCCTTGATCATCTTGCCCTTTGTACCATCCACCTTGCTCGTCTCTCTGATCTTGCTGCTTGAATAATTTTGCTCACATCATTGTACTTTTATTATATTCCACTTGTGGCTGTGGAAATGCCATGTTGTAGGTGTGTCGCCTTGTTCTCACTCTTGGATGTAGCATGCAAAGCTTGCACGCCACACCCCGCCCCCCACCTCACCCCCAACAAAGCACCCGCAAGCGACTGTCCCCCACATACTAGCAGGGATACCAAACAAAGCTACAAGACTCTCCCCCCACATCATTGTACTTATCTGACTGTTCGTGCTCAAGTACTGTACCACTTCTTGGCAAGTTCTGCTGGCAGCTGATGCATGAATGGTCAAGACCAACTTGAGGAGTGTGCGCAGGGTCACAACTCGCGTGCTGAGACATGGTGGCATTGTCATTTAGCACGTGCCTACAAGAAGGCGCCACAGGCCAGGGTGTGACACAGGATTGAGCACTGCGCAAACTGCACCAATACAAGCCGCGGCACCACTTGCAACTTCGCAGCATCAACTCGCTTTGTCCACCAGCACTCACGGATGGAGCAGTAATAGCATGCTGCCACGCTGAGCACAGTGCACAAGCACAACAGTCTATACACAGCACTAAGTGCAAGTGGGGCACAAGTGGCAAAAGCGTTGAAGCTAGGCTGCTGCTGTGTGAGCACGTGCTGCAAAGTGTTGTGATGTGCACAAAAGAGGCATATAAGCGTGGCGCACTGCAACATTTGCGCATGTCAAGGGCATCTCAAGCGGGCATACACAAGGCAGAAGGGGCAGAGCGCTCCGCTGCAAAGCCAACTGTGATGTGCATGTTGAAAGCAAATGAAAAGGGCAAACAAAAGACGGAAAGGACACATCGCTCCTTTGTGCAAGTAAGGAAATGCAAAGGTATGTATGTTCCAAGCAATCACCGGCCGCAAGTACGTGCGAGGTTCCTGCCCACTAGCGCCTCTGCACTCTGTTGAACACGCTCTTGACACCCCTGTGCATTGATTGATGTGAGCTTTATCAACTGCCACAGCGCGTCCGGCAGGCAGAACAGCCCGGTGCAGCCCCTCAGGACCAGCGCTCTGAGCGCTGCTAGCTCGCCAATGCTGTCTGGCAGCATCATGAGCTCCGAGCACATTCTGAGGTCAAGGTACGTCAGCGCTTGCATACTGCCAATATCGTTCGGCAGTGCCGCAAGCCCCTCACAGTCCCTGACATCCAACTTTGTGAGCGACGAAAGGCGGCATATGGTGTCTGGCAGGGCTTCAAGCTCGTCACATAATGTGACCTGCAGACATGTAAGCTCCTGCAGCGCGCCAATGGTGTCAGGCAGGCAGGATACTGCGCTGCAGTTGCTCACGTCAAGCTTTGTCAGTGCTGCCAGGCTGCCGATGCTCCTTGGCAGGGTTTTGATCGGCAAGAAGTCTAGAACGAGCGACCGCAAGTGGGCTAGATGGCCTATGAAGCCAGGAAGAACTGTCAGGACATCACATGACCCAATGAACAGCTCTGTCAGAGCTGGCAGGTCAACGAGGCAAACCGGCAACCTTGCCAGCGCAGGGCAAAAGGCCAGCGTCAACTTTTCAAG
Source organism: Tribonema minus (assembly GCA_017506865.1). Classification (NCBI taxonomy): domain Eukaryota; class Xanthophyceae; order Tribonematales; family Tribonemataceae; genus Tribonema; species Tribonema minus. The sequence continues at coordinate 1,072,716 of JAFCMP010000223.1, forward strand.
CAACACAAGGTTGCCGATGGTGGCAGGCAGGCTAGAGACCGGCTCGCACAGGAGAAGGCTCAGCTCTGTCAACGAACTAAGGTTGCCGATGCTGTCTGGCAAATATTGCAGGTCGCTGCACTCCTGTAGATGAAGCCTCGTCAGTGACATCAGGTCACCGATGCTGTGAGGCAGGTGAACTAGCCCGTAGCATTCCTCCAGATTGAGCTCCGTCAACGCCGGCAAGTCAACGATGCAGCCTGGCAGGCGATTGGTGTCAGGCCCAAAAGATACCGACTTGACTAACGCCAGCGCATTTGTTTGAAGGCTCGGGTCCTTGCCATCGACTAACGCACGCAGCATCGGAATCGTTGTAGTAAGATCGCACTCGACAATGTGCAGCGCCTGCAGCGTGTGTGGGATGCGCGTGAACGCGCCTGCATGGTGCCACAAGGTGATGACCGTGACATCTCTGAACAAGGCGTCAAAGTTGTCTGCGGCGCCGGTCGCGCCTGCAGCAGGGCGCAGAGCCAAGGCCTGCAGCGGATCCACGTCAAATGATCCACGCAGCTCGAGGTGGACAATAGTTTTGCTGGCAAAGGCCTGGGCGGCAGTAACCGGAGGCGCTGGCCCTTCAAGGATCATACGCGCACATGGCTTCACCTTGAGGTGCATGAGCTTGCACAGACTCCAGGCGTCCTTGGACAGCATGTGGTTCTGCGCCACCACCGTCAGCGCTAGCGTAAGCGCGTCCAAGCCGCTGACATCCTCACGCTCCGGAGGCTTGAACCGTCTGAGCCTCAGTAAAGCCTCCTGAGAAGCTGCCGCGCCGACGCTGTTGTGAGCAATGCTCCGACCGCCAGCATGTCCGCTCTCAGATTCCCCCTCCCCAATCTCACCGCCAGCATCCATCGCCGCCAATCGCTAGTTTCGCTGAATTAGCTGCTGGCCACCACTGGAGAGTAGAGGTCGTTTTGGGGTCGCGGTTGATGGTTGATGGCCTGTGACTGCTAGCAAGCGTTCAGCGTGCAGCTCCTGCCGTTTGCTTGCAAGTGTTGTAAGCAGTGAGTTTATCTCGGACAGCAGCCCCTCCGACGTCGCAGCCCCACTAGTTCAGTGGCAAAGGCAGCCAGCCTCTTTCTCTCGGTCGGCTGGGCTGTGTCCGAGTTTGATGAGATGAAGTTACTGTTGAAGTTGAGGTCCGGGTGTGTGTGAGCCACAGGTAGAAATTTTCAATGACCAACATGGGGGATGTGTAAGTGGACCTAATCACCTAGACATCGGCTCCCTTTGGTGCGACGGCTGCGCCTGCAGCTTCAAATGGCACGGCCGGCACGTTTCGATGCAACGAATGCCGATCGCTTTGACAGTTTGCACGTTGACGGCATGGATGAATTAGCAACCCAGCGGAGCCTGCGACCAATACAGCGACCCCATGTCGCCACAAATCGGCCCACATGAAGGCACCTGGTACCCGGTGGTTCCAGTCCGCTGCTTTGGCCGTCGGTGATGCTGGGTGTGACTACAAGGATTGTCGAGTGCCGTTTTCGTCAAACGTGCATAGCGAGAAAGTTCATAGTTGAGAACTTTGGAAGATCTGAAGGCTGCGAGCAAACAACAGCAGGGGATGGATGGCGCTTTTGTCATGTTACACTGCCAGAGTGGCATGATCATGGCACGCTTTTGTCATGTTACACTGCCAGAGTGGCATGATCATGGCAGACTTTGCACTGCTGAATGCCATAGCTTCTCAAGCCTGCAATACCAGTTGCATTGCATGGCCCAGCATCCAAGGTATTGTCTGGATCTGCTGGAAATCTTCCAAAGTCCTGCAGTGAAGTGCAGCTTTCAAGACACCCATGGAGCTTCTTGGCCAGCGTCTGTCAAGTTCAAAAAAACAAGCAGCCTGAGCTATCGCTTGGAGATCAAATCCATTTGCAGAGAGCATCACCTGCATGACATGCCTGCGGTACAGCATCGGCGTGAACGCATACTACATCTCCACCACAATAAAATATATCATCGCCTGTACAAGGGCGCAGTGCAGAGTGGGCTGCTGCGATGAAGCAAACTTTCCGATTCCATAGGCAATGGCCTCTCTTGGGGCCTTGATGATTACAAGTCCAGCAGTACTGTTTATTAATACTCGCTCAGGACGCGAAATAGATTAGTGAATGGTATCTAAGCTTGCTGTACAGAATCTACATGTCGTGTGGCAGTCTGAAAGTGTATCAAACCACTCAAACGACGCCGCCGCCAAATGGCATCTCGAGATCCCCCCTACGTCCTTTGTCCATGCGCCCCCCCCCCCCCCCCCCACTGAATTCCGCCATGCGTGTCATGACTCATCAGATCGTCCAGAGTACGCCATGTGGAGCGCTGCCAACAGTACCAAGCACGCCAGGGCGATACCCTCAAAAGCTTTAGAACACGCTTCTCCGGGCACTTGACATCCTGCTGGCATACTCCTTCGCCACAGCCTCCAGCAGCTTCCGCCACTGCGCCCCGATGCTGCCAAATGACCGGATTGCTAAAGTGGCAAGTTTGTAGCAATGCTGATCACACCTAATGATCTCAAGTACATACACATAGCAGGTATCCTCATAAAGTCTTTCAACAGCTAATACGTTGTGAAAGCGCGGTTGGTCACATTCAAAGTTTGTGTGGAGCAACACAATCATATGACTGCTGAAGATGACTCTCAACATCAGCACCACGTCCACTATCATGGTCAGCTGAAGATGACTCACAACATCAGCACCACATCCAGTATCATGGTCAGAACCTGCCTACTACATGCACCAGCAATGCAGCGCCTTTTGCACGAAAATATGTCGTCCAAACAACATGTGACGCGGCAGGTTTGCAGTTACAAACAGATGCACAAGTCTTGTGAGGAAAGCCTTCATACACACAGGAGAAATGTGATTCCCAGCAAAACAAGTGCACAAAACAACTCAAAGCGTATCGGGATCAACACCTCTCCTGCACATGTATTTATAACTATCAGTATCAGTCAACCTCGGCCAGCCAAAATACCATGCACTCTGCTGAAAATGGGAGCGTGGTGCTGTGTCGCTTCATCATATGGCGTTGTGTGCCTGCCGCCTTGCTGTGTTTGTGCTACTGTGCTAAGCCGTAGCTGTTGCATGGTGGCAGGGCACTGGAATGCCTTCATGTGTCTTCTACTTTGAAAGTATTAGTGTGTGAGCATGAGTCGGTGCATCAGTGGTTGCGCTCCAAGGCCGCCAGCACCTCCTTCACCTTGTCCTCCGCCCATTCCTGCAGCAGCCAGTCAGAGCACGGGCCAACGACCAGCAAAGTGTCAGTTACGGCAGGCAAAGTGTTATTAGAGGCAGTCATATTAAATGCGCACTCACAACACTGTCACCAGCATCATCAGCTCGTACACAGCATAAGGGCAATAAGATTTTGCAGTTCACCACATGTACACCAGTGCCTGGCACTTAGTGATCCATGACCATTGTCCTCAGTTCTGGGCGCTGCTAACAGTAGCCCAGGCCTGCACAAAGCTGTTCACGGTTAGGACCATTTTGGCAGAGACACGGGAGGCCTTAAAGTGGGTGTGGTCGTGTAGAGGCAGTAGCCTAGGCACTTTGGTGCAGCATGATAGTGGGGACCAATCAGGGTTTGGGTGGGGGGTGTTGGGGTTGGGTCGGACTCTTCATAGCAACAGCATTGATACCTTTAGCACCAGTGCCTGGTGCCCAGTGATCATTTTGCCTAGAGGCGTGATTCAGACGTGTCAGCATGGTCCTCAGTTCTGGGCGCTGTCAAAGGCGACCCAGGCCTGCATAAATCTTTTCCAAGACGGGACAAGTGTGCCTCACGGCTGGGCAACCCTAAGTAGGGTTTGGTTGTGGGGTGTTGGTGGTAGTGTGAAGAGGGGGAAGCCTGTTTGCGTTTGAGTCTCTCTTCGGTGAAGGAATGTTGCATTGAGTGCACATCCACAGAGAGGGCTTTCCGCGCCCCTTGCGAAGCGAAATTAATAAAAGTACAGAACTACTTTTGGTCAGGTGGCATGCAGTAATGAGATATACACCCACACTGGAAACAGGTGCATTTGGTAGTTGTTTCCACAACCGTGAAAGTTGCCCATCATAAATGTATTAGTTTGTAAGCCATTCAGGAGGCAGGCGCTGCTGGCTTGTCCCACCGCCTCTGACAGCCTCTGACAAGTGCCACAAATGTTTCAAGCAGTTTTTGTGCAGTGCACTCTGCCACTTTGCACAATTGTTGCCTTGCCGAGCTGTGCACAGCAAGTAAACCAATGCAAAGGTGCACTGCATTGCAACGCTCATATGCGTTTGTGACTGATGTCGAGAAGCGGCTTGTGGTGCCCTGCACATTAACCATGAACTACTTCAGGATGCGGCATGTCACAGCGGATCCATTCAGTAAAAACAGATTATGTCAGCATCTGTTGCTCGACTTGCTCTGCAATCACGTTGCCGCGCTGAGGAATGGATGACCACGGTGTGAAACCATCATATATCCAGACTTCATCCAGGCAAGCACACTTCAAGCAGCACACCCACTGGCCGCAATCATCACGTCACCTCAACTCACGTTCTGCGCTTGCACAGCATGAAATAACGCAAGCTAGAGCTACACTGGTGCCGATGATTTTGATGAATAACTGCATATGACCACCTTCAGCTTACAAACTTCGACTGACTAGAATCAACTGGGTGAACAACACGGTGTGGGGGAACGTAATGGTTGTTGCAAGTTCACAGCGATCTTGTTTGCTTTGAATCAAAGGAGTTCACTTTCATTTTACTAGCATTGCGCTGCCTATGCTATGTGTCTTCACACAAGCCATGAGCAGATATACGATGTTGGCAAGACTGATGGCTCTGCTTGTGCTTTTTGCGCGTTGAGATTTCACTTGAAAAAAGATAAGTCTATGAAGGTTGTGGCCTCACCTGTCCTTCCTTTCGCACGTGGGCAGCGGAGCCCAGACCGGCCTCCACATTGTGCCGTCCCTCGTTCAGCCCCTGCTCGATCTCCTCGTCGCTGAGGTGAGAGTTCTCCTTGGCCCACGCCTTGGCCTTCTCGATGTACTCCTCTCCTTGCGGGTTGTCCTCAGCCATGCGGATTGGCGCTGTGAGATCCAGTCAGTGCACACTCCGTTAGTCCAGCCAAAACCGTGCTCAAGTACATCAGTCATTGGAGCCAAGTAGATAACATATCACAGTGATGTACACTGTTGTTTCGTCTGGCGTGCTGCCCTCGTGGGTGCACGCACACAGAATGCGGCACGCACACCAAAGATTCAATTGAATCCTCTCCTTCCGACGGCTGCGTGCATGAGCAGCAGGCGCCATTTTGAGGACCTCGCGCTTCGCTACAAAAACCACGTCGTCGACAGGCTATACGCGACGCTGCTGACACTCTTGCCGCGCACCTGCTGTTGCGCGTCGCACGCCCCGTGCGACTGATGCAGTGCCCGCCATGAAGGCGCTGCTCGACAGAAGGCAGCAGGCCAAGGCGATGACGACGGCTACGAGCTTCATCATTGTAAGGGCAGGTGGCGGTTGTCGAGTCGATGTATGGTCTGGTTGGTAGGCTGCAAGGCGCTAGTGCCGGGGAGAGAGCGCGCGAGCAAACAAGAATTCTGACTTTCTGGTTCTCGGGACTGAGGCAGTCCCGGGCACGAACGATCCGCACTGTTAAGCAAAAACTAGAAACCAGAAACAAAGTGGCTATGCCGTCATTACGCATGCAAGATAAATTCCACAAGACTGCATCAACAGCAATGGTCTGACGAGCGACAAGAGCGCATACGTGGAACCGCAAGTGCAACCGCCGCAAAGGCTCGCACTGGTATGCCTGTCACGATTGCATGCATTGCGACCAGGCTGCAGAGGTGGTGCTTGCACAAGCAGCTGAAGTGCACAAGCCAATCACATAATTCTGAATGCGTGAGCGATACGTGAGTCATGCAGGGCACAGGGGCGAGCACGGAATTGAAGCTGGCAGCCTGTTGTACATACGTGGTGACATGTATTACCCTGATGGGCTTCATCATGCAATGTGAGGGCTGTGCTCCGGGGCCCCCACAAGATGCGCAGTTTATATTATGCGCTGAGTGTCCTGTGGCAGACGATGGCAGGCCACGCTGATGTGCACACCAACAAGCAGCCATTCGAGCTGTGTACTTGCTATCATCGCTGCATTGCCAAGCTGTTGGCTATGTCATAGTGTTGTTGCCGCACTGCGGCCGCTGGCATGCACCAGAGTTCCTAGGCAACTGCTTTTCTTGGCTGCAGAGATGCTAGACTTGCCGCAGCTGCTTTGCAGGGCCCCGTCAACGGGGTCCTCCGGCTGTGCTGAATGGGTGCTGTTCAGTGTTTTGTGTGTCATTGGTGCAACATTTTTGTTCAAGTCGCTGCATGTGGCCGCCCTGCCATGTCAGGGTTCGCCTCACCCGCATCACCTTGTTGTTGGTGCTTTGTTCACGCCCCGCTCTTTTCATGAGTCAACGCCTGACGCGAGCAGGCTCTCCTGCTCCGACAGCGCCTCATCCCACTCCACGAACTTCATGTTCACCGCGGCCATCGCCGTGCCGTATGCCGTCAGCAGCTCGTCCACTCGGCGCTGCAGCTGCGCCGCACCCGCCCTGGCAGTTACATGGGCGGTTTCGAGCCGCCGCAGCCGCTCGCACATGTCGTCCATCTCTCGCAAGTAGGGGGGCTCGACGTGCTCCTTGAGCTGATCCACCTGCTGCAGCTGCCTCGCCATGGCGTCGAGACGTGGCTGTGATGCTGCCACCACCGCCGCCTTCTGTGACAGCGACGCGGCCCCTGAGGCATCGCTGTAGTCGCCTGCCGCTTTTGGCCTGATGCCTGCCCGCTCCACTGTCGCCAAGGTGCGGAAGCGAGATGTGGTAGCAAACGTGAGCGAAAGCGGCGACCGATGATTATTGCACAGGGTGCTCCGTTTGCGCTTCGATTTCTGTTTTCAATAGCATGGTGCATCGCGCAAGGCAAGGTGACCAGCCAGAAGTACTTGACATTGAAGCTCAATGCGCAAGCAGAAGGTCACAGCCGGCAGCACCGCTTATATGCTTGTGACCACAAAGTTGCCATGCATTCAACAGCAACGAGGCAGATCATTTACTTTGACGTCAATGCATGCACTACTGACTTGCCGACCGTGCATCATAGCGACTGTCTCAGCAATGGCTCAAACCCACGCCATCTCTGCATCCTCTTGCTGGCGGCTTGCCGAAATCTAGCATATCTGCAGCCTGTCAAAGCAACTGGTTCTAGGCGGATTATAGTGCCACATAGTGCTCTTCACACTGTTTACCAAATGACTGCAGTAGCTCTGTTTTAAGCTTCATCATCAAGGGCTATCAAATCTGCTATTGGTACATGGTCGAAGCTGATACGAACATGCCAGCAGCAGCTTTCTGCGGAGCAGAAGATAATCCTCGTTACTTGCACTGTCGGTTCTTCAGCTTATTTTGCTTTCAAACAATGATCACTTACAGAGTGCGCGCAGCTCCACCAGGCCTGGGCACTCGGCCTCCGCTTCGCCGAGTCTGGCATCGATGGCGGCCAGCCGTTCGCCGATGCTCCTAGGATCCGCAGGCGCTGTGCCGGGATCCAAATGACTTGAAGTGCCCACAATCTGCTCCAACCGATCTATGCGCCGCAGTACATGTGCAACTGAGGCCGCTGCATCTCCAACCGAGCTGACCATCCTTTGTCTACCTGCAAGCACTTGGTCAGCGAGAGCGAGGATTTGGGTTCAGCCCAGTATTAATGTCGCTGCTAGAAGGCTATTATTAGTGGCGGCACAGGCGAGCGCAGGTCTAGCTGCTAGACTCCAGACCAGGAGCAGGCGCTGCTGCTGGGGGGGGGGGCATGGAGGCAGCTGCAGTGGGAGAGGAAGATGTGCAGGCTGAGCTGCCTGCCAAGCTAGCTGCTATCTCGCTGTCGGGGCAGCAGCCCTCAGTTGCACCAGCTGAACCCGTGCAGCACCAACAGCAGGCGGCTGGTGCGATGGGAGGCGGAGATTACGGCAGCGAGGGATCGCTTGGCGATGAGGGTGACGACGGTGAAGGCGGCAGCGGCGTTGCGGGCATCGGCAGCAATGAACCTCACGAAAGATGTGTGCTGGAGGATTTCACGCAGTGCAGCCAGAGCCACCTGTGGAAGCTTATGATGTCCTTCTACGACAGGAAGGGGGTGGAGAGCTGGTCTCAGGGCATCGTGCCTCACTTCATCACCTGCAACTCTTTCATAGGGCGCAGCTATGCCCACGTGCTGTGCGGCTTTCTGAGAGACTGCATGACCGCCAAGAGCACCATGCCTCTGGACCAGACGCAGCCGCTGTACATCATAGAGCTGGGAGCAGGCAGCGGCAAGTTCAGCTTCTTCATGCTCAAGGTGTGTGACTGTACCGGATAGGATCTTCATTACACTTGGATGTTGTGCATGAGTTATTTTACACTTCAACTTCGAATTGAAGCGACGTCTTTCCCAGGAAAGTGTTATTTTTGACATGCAAGACGGCTCTTTCCGTCATTCTGGCGCAATCACACTGACACAAACTCAGTATTTGACATTGTGGCGCGCTAGGGTAATGCCTCGGCAGCGACCTGCAAATTTCAGGTGCAGCGTGTCCCTGATGCATATCTGATGCAATGAGGATTTAGCTAGCTGCAGCAAAGCTTTTTTATGGTTGGATTATTCAAAGTCCATATTGGATAATCTCCCCAGCCAGTTTAGGAATTGACAGCTTTGCTCCTGGACACGACGAACGCAGCAATTGCTGTCACGATTGATATACCGTCTTGTCGATAATTAAGGCCCGGGACGGAATTTTGGTACGTTTTTACTACAGCAACAATAAGCACGTCCCCCCTTTTATCGGCTGCAGTAAAATGCATCCCCCCTGTTTTTTCAGCCTCCAGCAGAGCGCGGAATGCATTTCGTGATGCCGCTAGTAGCTAGATAAGAGCCCCGCAGTAGCCTATGATGAGCAGAGACAGCACTTGTTGCAGCTGCCTTCAATTGTCAGGCCACAGATCCTCGCAGCAGCTCCAGAGAGGGCTGCAATGCTGAAAACTGAAGAACTTCGATCAACTTCAAGCGTGACCCTGGCAAAATCGGTGACGGCTGAATTCTCCGAGAGCAAAGCCCCTGGCGACGCAACCGAGCAGGAATCAAGTGCTGAGGACCTGACATGATACTAACTTCAATTAGCGTCCCCCCTTTTAACTCGACTCACAATAAGCACGCCCCCCCCCCCTTTTTACGCCAAGATCGAAATACCGTCCCGGGCCTTAATTATCGACAAGACGGTACACAGCATTGCTGTGTTGCAGCAAACATCTGCCATTTATCAAGTCATGTTGGGCATGACACATGCATCAACTACTGACCTATTGTGCTGAAATGATCAGTGCAGACAATGCATCACAGCACATATGCTGCGCAGTTACGTCGAGGCCATCTGTATACATGGCCCGTTGCGGCGCTCTACAGCACATCATTCCAACTCTTTCAACTACTCAACGAGCCCTTGCATGATGGCGTGAATGCGCGTGCATGGCTGACTGCGTGCAGAGCTGCACTGATGGTTTTTGAGACTATTGGGAGAGTACGAGCTGTTGGCCTGTTTCAATGTAGAAAACTCGGACACTCGACATTACCTTGCGTTGACTCTTTACAGCGTCAGCGTTCCCCAACAGCATTTGACCCTGGCTAGTACTGGCGCACATTTTGAACAAATGAAGAAATTTGTTGTATCAGCACGTTGAGCAATGACAGCGCTTCCTTGCGAGCAGCGCATGCCTGATGACAGCCTGCACAATGCACCATAGCCACCACCTGCCATTGATTTTGTGGCAATAATTCAAGCAACGCTGCCATCAGGCGCAGGCATGATACAGTGGTTGGTGCACTGCGGCATGAACTGCGCCACCCACCTTCTTGTGATCGTATGCCGCTCGCTATGGTGCGGGCCGCCGTACCTGTCTTGTGCAACTGCCGCTCACCATCTGCCATCTAGATGGACTACATAGCGCGTCGCCTGGCACATGCTTGTTGCAAAGGGTTCATCACCTGCTCGGTGGCCCAAGGATGCCTGGAGCTGGCCGTGGTGCATATATGACATACTTGAAGTATCCGTCAGAGCTATGATCAACGCCATGTACTGATACTTCTTATTCAAACCCGGACCAGGATGGGCACTGCTCCGCCAGACAGCGTGCAACTGAAGTTGAAGTAACACAGTGCCAGGCACCCACAAGAATCACCCTGTACTTGCTGAGTATAGCTTCAACTGCACAATGCCGTGCTGTTCGCTCAACGCCATGTACCCATCACCGCCCCGCAGGCGCTGCTGCAAATGAAGGACATGTGCGACTTCCCCCTGGAGAAGATCGTGTTCGTCATGACGGACTTCACAGAGTCCAACTTCAAGTTCTGGGCGGACCACCCCGCGCTCAAGCCCTTTGTGCAGTCGGGCCAGCTGGACATGGCCATATTTGACGCGGTCAATGACACGTCCATCACGCTCAGCTGCAGCGGGGTCACGCTGTCCCCCGGGTCGTGCGTGAACCCCGTGTGCATCGTGGCAAACTACCTGTTTGACACGCTGTGCCATGACATCTTCCAGGTGCGTCACTCTCTCGCTGCAGAGTACATGGCAAGCGTTGCATGTTTAGGCCGCAACTGCGCTCACAATTAGTATGCTGCAAGCTCCACATCTTAGCACCGCTGTGCCTTGACTTGCCAGCAACAAACATGGTGATCATTGATGGTTTGCTATTGATTCTTGCTTATATTGCGAGAAGCAAGCTTGCTGCGGACGCTGACTTGTTGCGCATGCTTCGCCATTGCATGTGTATTGTTGAAGTTGGTGCGGTGGAGTTCAGGCTTGTAATTCAGGCTTGTATTGCATTGTCAAGCTCGTGTACATCCGTGACCCTAGTCTACAGCAATGGGGCGTCACACAACTCGGTCATGATTTCAAAAAACTGTTCTGCACCATAGGTGTTGCCATTGAAGTTGGTCGATTTGCCCCGCGTCTCGTCTCATTCATGCTGCCCTTTCACATTTCAACTTCAACTGCAGGTGGATGGCAGACAGTTGAAGGAGGGCCTCATCAGCGTGGGATCCAAGAGGCCTGCGGAAGCGGACCCGCTGGACCCTGAGATCATAAAGCGGTTCGACAACAAGTTTTGCTACAGAGATGTGAGTTCAAGCAATGAAATGCTTTTTTTTAGGTTAATGGATGCGCACAAGCACCAATTTGTGCGCAAGTGCTTGACAGATCAGCAGAGGCCATCGCGAGGCGATGTGCAGGTTCACGTTCAACACGCATGCAAACAGTTGACGGCACTTGACTGATCGTCAGTGAACGTGTGATGAAGCATCAACGTGATCGCTTGAGCCTTCAGTGATTCCGCAATCACAGGGACCATAGTCAACGAGACTAGCAGAAACAGTCATGATGCAGAGCCTGATGGTCGCTGTCATGACGTGATGCAAAAAACGTATAGTGCGCCGCGCTCACGGAATCAATCGCTTCTTCACCGTCTGCAGAACCAAGCATCAAACTGACAGCAACTTGCACGCGCCACAACCAATGTTTGACCAGAACACAACATCCCTGAGAGCAACGATGCGACGCTCCTACTCACACTGTCGTTGTATTCCGTGCGCAAGCTGTTTGACGCCACCGCCCTGCACGGTAACACGCAGCCCGTCTTCTTGACACCACATGCGCGAGGATTACTGCAATGGCACAAACATTCATGTCTGGCACCTTCAGGCACCACCTACTACTACCTGGTCAATTTCAATCATTCGGAGGTGTCATGGACGTCACCTGCTCACACACCCTACTCATTGACCCACCCCCCCCCCCCCCCCTCCGACCACCAGATCAGCGAGGACTACTACAAGGGGGAGGAGATCGACGCCGTCACATTCCAGCACATTCTTTGACACGCTCTTCAACCACGCGCTCCGAATTTCGCTCGTATTGAACCTCACGCACCCTTTTCATTGAACCGCCCCCCCAACCCCCTGTTCAACACCAGATCAGCGAGGACTACTACAAAGGCGAAGATGTCGACGCCGTCACCTTCCGCCGCATCCTGCACTGGTACGTCGACCACTTCTCCCCCTCCCCCGCGGGGGCCAGCATCCTCTTCCCCATCGGAGCGCTGCGCGCACTGCGAAGGCTGCTCAGTTTCAGCGGCAACCGCGCTATTGTCATCTCGGGGGACAAGGGGAACAACAACCCGGACCAGTTCAGGGGCCTCGCGGATCCGCACATAGCGGTGCACGGGAGCTTTTCCGTGATGGTGAACTACCATGCGATTGGCGCGTACTTCACCGCGCGCGGGGGTTTCGCGCTGCACAACCCGCAGGTGCGGTTTGAATTCGCGGTTGGGGTAGGTATTGCAAGTCACGTTGATAGATGTTGATGTTGTGACTTTGTGGGGTCCGCGGCACACAACCCACAGGCGCGTTGGAATTCTGGGTAGGGGTAGGTAGGGTGTGCATGCCGTGCTGAGCGCTGACACGATGTGTGCAGTGCTCATTTTAAAGGCGAGTCTGTTCATAGACAGCAGGCAGGGTAGGTAGGCAGTGCAGCGGTAGTGCTGGACGCTGATGCGGCATGTGCTCTTGAAGTGGCTGCAGCAGCGGGCAGGGCTACTTCCATCGACTGTGTGCATACAGGAGGACATGCCGGTTTGGGCATTTTGTGCCACAGTGGGCATTAAGACCGCTAAGACTTTGCTTCATTAGGGAGGATGCTCATTTCAGAGGTAATACTTCTATAACACTCGGTAATCTAGTAACTCACTTAGTGTCACTTACGCCAACCATTGTCTGGGGCAACTTTAGCTCTGCATTCTGGGGATCGCGGTTGTTTAGACATCAGAGCTGCACCCGGTGTGTGCACGCTGTGCGTGGGGGCATTGCTCAACATCTATTGCAGCGAGCGGCTGCTCGTTGTGCTGATGTTGATGGCATTGCGCATGTGCAGAGGCTCATGCTGTAGGGCATGACCCATGGACAGTACATGACAGTTTGTAGCACTGCCTTACGGCTAGACTTCGGCCTATGCCAATTTCATGGCCTTCGCTGCTGTTTGCACCTCCACCGCCTCTATATCCATAGGTGACTGCCTCTTGCTCAGTGCTAGTATGTAGTTAGGGCTAGTGTCGCATCGCTCAACAAAGCCCGTTTGTTTTCTTCAGTTTATCCTCTTGTAGGCTAGGGTCACTACGCACCCCTGAACCCCTCCCCCGTACCCTCCTACCCCCCCCACTCCCCTCCTCACAGGAGGAAGCGTCGCTCAAGGTCTCCGCCTTCGTCGCGACGGGCGACGTGCACGCAGCCGGCGGCGTAACCGCCGACGACGGCCAGTGGACCGGGGGTGCCTTTGAGGCCAAGGACGAGGCCCGCAGCCGCCTGTTCCCCAACCTCGCCGGCGCGTTCAAGTACCATGTGGAGCACTTTGGCCCGAATGACTTCTTTGTCATGCAGAAGGGGCTGAAGGAGGACGCGCCGTCGCCGTCGCTGAGGACTGTCGTGGCGCTGCTCAAGCTGGGGGACTGGGACCCGGACGTGTTCTACAAGTTCCGGGACGTCATCCTCAACCAGGTGGGGGTCTTGGGGGCAGAGGCGCGATTTCGTGGTGACGTGCATATATGTGTGCACATGCAAAGCATATGAAGGCAGAGTTTGTTATGATCGTGGTGATGACACTAAGTTGAAAGTTGTAACAATGCTGCAAGTTCCGGGACGTCATTTTCAACCAGGTGGGGGCCTTGGCACAGGCGCGAGTTTGCGGAGACGTGAATATATGAAGTATGCACATGCAAAGCATATGAAGGTGGAGTTTGTGATGATCGTTATGATTATGGAGACGAATCAACAGATTGTAAAGCTCTAGGTGACAAGGTGTGGTTAGCCATCAAATTGCACTTTGCAACAAGGCTAAGCCTGCTACTACCGTGCTGGTTTCTTCAAGTGCCAACCTCGGGGCTCAAGTTGTTGCGATTATACTATTTTGAAGTTCGCAACAATGCTAAGCCTGCTACTATCATGCCGTTTGTTGCGTTGGTCTTTTACTTTTCAGGTGCCAACCTCAGGGCTCAAGTTGAGGAAGGACTTGTGTCGTGGAGTGCCGCGCGTGTGGGAAAACTACTACATGCTGGACAAGGACAAGGTCAGTTACAGCGGTGTAAACGCCACATGTAACTGCCCACGTGAGCTGTTTGCAGCAGACTCTGGCAGCGTGTGCAGTACTTGCGGTGACGATTGGTGATGATCGCTTCAGTTTGCAGTTTCGGTTCGGGGTAACTGCCGTACCCAATGTGCGTGCACAGCATACGCAACTCGCACATTCCTGCTCCTGCATCGTTGTTGCTGTCATCAGAATCTGCACCAGTTGCATTGCCTTCATAGACTGCAGCAGGGCGTCTTGGCAGTTCTGCTTCGCCACTTGCGCGCCGTTCTGGATCGCAGCAAGAATTCGTTGCTTTGCGAGACCGGTCAACATCGGAATCAGTGCATGTATGCTGTATACATGTTCCTGTGAACATCTGCAACATTCGAGATCTTTTTGATTCTCAAATGCTGCTCCATTGCCTGTCTGTGATTGTATAATCATGTTCTTCCCCCCGCCCTCCCCGCTTCTTGTGTTGTTTCCTGCCACAAGGATGTTGCATTTGAGATCGGACGATTCTACTACGGAATACGCGATTACTCACATGCTCTGGAGTACTACAAGTTCAGCAGCGATCACATTGGCGAACACCACGTCACGCGCCACAACATTGGCCTTTGCTACTACAGCATGGGTGAGTCTGGCTTGGAGTGTCACCAGTTGAACAGTTTCTTATTGAAGTTGCGCGCGTGGTTCAGCATATGATTGGTGAACACCACATCACACGCCACAACATTGGTCTTTGCTACACAGCATGGGTGAGTCTAACTTGGAGTGTCACCGGTTTTACAGTTTGTCGCTGAAGTTGTGTGCGTGGTTCAGTATGTCATTGGCGAACACCACGTGACACGCCACAACATTGGGCTCTGCTACTACAGCACGGGTGCGCGTCTTGCTGGGGGTGTTGAATCATTGAATAGTTCATGGAGTAATCCTATGAAGTTCTATGTCATTGGCGAAAACCTTGGCATGCGCCACAAGGATAGGCTTCATGTCTACGTTATGCACGAGTCCAGGTGGATCGCCATGAGCTGAAGGGGTTTCCGTTGAAATCGCGGGCGCCCTTCAGCTTACGTTTTTGATGTGCTTCATTTCATGGGTTTAAGGATTGTACCTCATATTGAAGGGTCGACCGCAAGGCTTACCTTGCGCAATCCATGATCGAAGAGCATGCTGCCTTGAGCGTCCAAGGCCGCATAGCATGTTGCAGTGCGTGCATACGCCACCAGCTGACTGCTTGCTGTGATCAAGCCACCAATGCTGTATGAACATACATGGCTTGCGATCTTGAGCAAGGCCTTGGCTCAGCAGGTACATGCTGCATCATTCGCTGGCAGTCATGTGCTGCCGACGCATTTGATTGGGGTTGGGGCTAGCTTTTTTGTATTCTGTGTGGCACACCCCCATGACAACAATTGCCTGCCACGCGCAGTGTAGCCATAGGTGGGATGCAATCAGATGCAGCCACCATGAAGTCAAGACAGCGCCCTCGCACGCGGCCTTCACACACGGCTTCCACAAATTTTGCATGACTACCATACACGGACAACGTAGTCACAAAAACATTCTTCACAAATACATCCACAGAACGCATATATGCCACACTGCGGGATAACGTATTCCAGTGCAGCGCGCGAGGCGGCTTGCGTCGCTGCGTACTCACCGTCGCTGCTCTGGTTTCGCCCCCGCTAGATGAATCCCCGTGCTTTTTCAAGCGGCAGGGGCTAAGTCTCCAATCTGCACGCCACTACCTCTCACGTGGCCTGCCGCAAGCGACAAGGACAATTCCAAGGGCCTTTGTGTTTGCCACGTGATATGTCTGAAGTTTATGGTTCTCACTACTTGTACTTTCGAACTTGAACTGTTGCTCATGTCTTTACAAACTTTGGTTTCTCACTACCTTGTACTTTTGAACTTGAAGTATTGTTCATGTACATCTTTACAGAACTTGTCAAGGCGACCCTTAGGCAGATTTCAAGTGCATTACCAGGTGCTGCCATAATCCAAGAAGCTCCCACCACAGCATGACTGTGGCAGCCAATGCCCATTCGCTTCAGACTCCCCCTATGAGCTCTACATAACGCCTCTCACGTCGTTTCAATCTTCAAGCCACTCTGTAACGAACTTCATGTTGACGCTCCATTCACAGGCAACATGACCATGGCCACGCAAAACTTCGACGCGGCGCTGCGCCTCAATCCGGAGTACGACAAGGCACACTCCTGGAAACAAAAGGTGCAGCAGGAGCTGGCGGCAGCGGCGGCGGCGGCAGCAGCTGTCTCCGCAGCGCCCGTTGCGGACCGTGCGCCGCTGCCATCAGCGCCGCCGGCAGCAGCAGCGCCGACGCCGGCAGCAGCGGCGGCGGCGCCGGCAGGGGGTATGGCGGCAGCAGCGGCGGAAGCGGCGGCAGCGGTTGGCGATACGAGCGCTGCCATGTCACCGCCATCGCCGGAGCCCTGACACCTCCGTGTGCCGTCAACTGATTGCCGTCTGATGGATGGCACAGGCTGGTGCTGCTGTTGCGCTGAGGTCTGCTCACTGCGCGGCCCCTGCGCAGTTGCATTTGCTGCTCTGCTCGGCCGCCGCCGTGGCCGCTGCCACAGCAGCAGCGGCGGCAGCAGAAGCGGCGGCGGCGGTGGCACCAACAGTGCTCAGCTAGCCGCAGCTGCAGCTGCAGCACCAGACGCGAAAGATGCCGCTGTTGCGACAGCTGCAGCGCTTGATGATACTCTGCGCTCTGGTGCCGATAGATGTGATCATGGTGCCAGGGCGGCGCTCATGCGCCACAGCGCTGCTGAGCAATGGCACATTGCTTATACTTGAAGTAATCACTCATCTGGTGTTGCTTGCTTGTGTCTGTCAAAGTATGCCAGTGGTCATCACCTGCTCGGATTGCATGTGTTGCGCAGAGCAATACTGGCTCGCTGTCAAATGAGCGATGTCGTCTTGACACCTTCTTTTGCTTTTCAGGCTCTCGCGCGTAGTGCGCTAGTGGACTTTGCAGTTCAGCAACAAAGACAATTGACAGATGTGTTCGTATGAGGTCTTCGAAGCAGCGATGGACTGTATCGGCGCATGATGTTGAAGCAACAGATCGACCAGCCGGCTACATGTGTCAATTGCAGCTCAAACTGGTACAGTATGCTTGGACGCATGTAAAAAAAAGGTGATCAACCGAACCGATTAGGCCAATGCCCAAATGCAGACGTCTAGTTCCACTACTCTCATAGTAATGCAACTCGTTCAAAGTGTCCACAGTACCTCACAGCAGCATGTGAGGTGATGCACATGCCAGTGCAGTTTGATCTGCCAAGTACAGATACAGAACGCATCTGACGAACAGAACACAGCATCAGCAACATACACCTCACAAGTCCGCCAGACTCAAACCATCATGAACAGCATCATGGAGTGCAACGACGTGTGCTATTCATCTTCATCATCACCGCCGCCATTCACACCGCCCTCCGGCGCCGTCAGCGGCACGATGCACACCCTGTTGCGCGCATCCTTCTGCCGCTCCCACCGCCCGAGCCTGTGATCCTGCCCCACCGCCGCCACCGCAAACCTCCCCGTGCTAGCAACGCTCAGCCCATTCACAAACCCCGCCAGGGGGATGGCGTTGACCTGCTCCAGCGTGCGCGCGTCCGTGTCGCAGTGCCACAGCCGGATGTAACCGTCGCTCGAGCCCGTAACTGCCAGGTCGCTGCTGCGCACCGCCGCCGCCGCGCACACCCACGGCGCGACGCCATTGCGCCCCACGCCGTGCGCCGCCGCCGCGACCGCCACCGGCTTCTTCTTCAAGTTGAACCACAGCGACAGCGCCCCGTCCTCGCCGCCGCTGAGGAACCACTCGTCGTCGATGCACGCGACGGCATCGACGCTGCCTCCGGCGCCTGGCCGGAAGACGAGGTGCGTCTCCTCAAGAATTTTCCAGGCGCGGGCCGTTCCGTCGCGCGCGCCGGAGACGGCGCGCTCTCTGCGGAACGCGTCCAGCGCGTTGACCTCGCCCTGATGGCCAAATAGCGTCTCTACATAGGCCATCTCGCTCAGGCCCCAGTGCTTGATGGATCTGGGGGGGAGGGGGTGCGGTTTGCGCAGGTAGGGGGCGACGTGGAAGCAGGGTTGTGAGGGCCTGACGCATCTGTGTGGAGGTGTGAGTATAGTGATTACCAGAGGAGAGGACGCTTGTATCACAAGGTTTTGATGTGGGTATTTTTGTAAGAAGTAGAACTACTGTAGTTTGTAGGGTTGCGGCCCTGCGCACACCAAGTGTCAAGATGATGATGGCTGAGGCATCAGTGCGTAGCGGCTATATCGGCTAAAGTGTAATTGCATCTCTGTGCAAAACACCCTTGCTTGACTGGTTGTATCATTCTGCCTCAAAGATGAGGACAGAACACCCTGCCTAATTTGCAGCTGCCCAGCAGAGGCGCTGCCAAGCATCCACGTGTCCCGCTGCGACCGCACACATCATCAACATTGATGATAGTCATTGTTATCATTGAAGTTACATAACGAATAAAAAAACAACGCGTTGCTTCGTTAGTTATTCGGTATTCGTTATACAACGAATAACTAACGACGCCTCTGAAAGCGATTCGTTGTTTTCGCATTTTTGAGAAATGCCCCCCTGCAGCTCGTTATCGAGCTTCTTACGCGGTGTAAACAGCGAAGGCTGCACGCATGATGTTGCGCTGACGTGCCAGCACAAGCAGCACCAGCACAGCAGCACACCAAACCCGTGTCTGTGTTTGCCACTCTCGCCAGAAAGCACGCACTGCAGATAGCAGCGCATGAAGCACTCGCCGAGTGCTTGCTTCATGCTGGTTGGCAGCAACACACGCCCAAGCCTTCATGGCGTTGATCTTGAGACTTCTGACCACCGGCCTTGCAGCTTTGCTTTCAGCGCACACCAAACATGAGAACTTCAACAGTTGTGGAACCTCAAGTAGGGGTTGGGGGAAAGGTGTGAGAGCCATGCTATGAGTTCACAGGGCTATATAACTGCTGAAGACAAGATAAGTGCAGCCACAATACATGGAAGTCCGACAGAAAGCAGAGCTCTATCACACTTGACCCCTTTGTAGGGTGGCGGTAAGTGAAATTTGCTAGTGAAACCATCAATATCAATCAATAACGATGAAATAACGAATATAATATGTATAATAACGAATAACTAACGAATAACTAACGAATGGTCCAGCAGGCATAACGAATAACTAACTATTGCAATAGTTGCGCACCTCTAGTTATCATTATCATAACAGAAGTACTATGACAAGTCACTGACATGCTCATGCTGGCACAGGTGCGGACAGCACACACGACCTCAGCAACGCGCTGACCACCACACGCGCTGGTCACCATTGTGTTCAACTTCAACTACTTGAAGTACAAGCTCACCTGTCCGCGCTGCCAGAGTAGAGCGAGTAGGAGCCGTGGCGAAAGGCGAGCGCTGTCACGGCGTCCCTGTGCCCGCTGAAGCTTGCCACGACTTCATCCGTGCGGCAGTCCCACACGCGCACCTACACGCGCATGGTTGAGACGAATTGTGAAGACGACAAATATTGCTCATACATAGCCTATTGGAACACTTCATTTTCCTACAATTTCCGAGAGCTTGCCGTCAATCAAATCACAGAGGCATTGACACCAAACTGGGTGTATGCGGACAAAGACTGTACACAGAGGCATTGACACCAAACTGGGTGTATGCGGACAAAGACTGTACAGCCGAATGCTGCATCATGCAATGCACTGAGGTTAGATCGTTCTTGCACACAGCAGTTGCTCTGACGTTGCATCATGTGTGTCAATGATGACTCACTCTCACGAGTCATAAGTCACTCATGATCATGCATGCCCTTGTGCCTGCCGAATAATTGCCGCCACACCATGGTCCCGCAACTGAATATACGTACCGCTAGCATGGTGGAACATACAGCAAGTCACCTTGTGAAGAGGCATTGAAGTTTCTGATGCATGCAACCTGTCTGCACTCGTTACGATCTGCAGCGGCTCGATCCTGCTATACCTACGGTATGAGTGCAGCACAGGGCAGACCTCATGGACAACAACAGTGAACAACTGCCTTGACATCATCAAGACTCATACTGCTGACTCATACCTACATACCAGCCTGTAACAGCTCGCAGTGGCTTTGTACTTGCCGAGAGTGGCAGCACAGCAACTTTCTGTAGAGAGTGCACCTGCATGAAGACCTCGGAGCTTCCACAAGCTTCATGCACAGTACCGGATGTGCTGTTACAAATTCGCTTCGCCCATGTTTCGTTGAAAGATTTCAGACAGTCTCTGTGCTAGCTTGACGATAAACATATACCGCCACATGCTGGGCACGATTGCCTTCACCGAGGCCTCGGTGAAGGCAGCCCGCGGTGACCTCTTTGACAGGGATGAACTTGATCAGTACTCCGTCACCGCCGATGAAGCGCCTGACATCGCCGCGCATACCTAACCCTAACCTTAATCCTAACCTAACACTAACCCTAACCTAACAAAACAACAGGCGTGCCGGACCAACGCGCGGCAGTCTCCGGCAGACACTTCGTCGGCGGCATACCGGCCCTGCTTTGATGATCTGGGCGACCCTATGCATGACATGAGTCATGACCAAGTCTCTCCTTGTCGAAAGAGGTCACCGCGGCCCGACTTCACCAAGGCCTTGGTGAACGTAAACGTGCCCAGCACATGGTTGTACATGATTTTTCATGATTTTTGTCAAGGAAGTCTGAAAAGGCGGCCTAAGGCGTTCGTCGTAAAATGGCCCTGATTTTGGGAAACAGCTGCATCCATCCGGTCGCCAGCAGCGTGCTTGCCACTCATCAACCAATACAATACAATACTGTTGAGGTATGAACTTCAAGAAGTAGCCAAGGCGCGTGTAGATACGCTCAAGACGTCTGTTGTGCAAACAGCGTGTGAGTACAGCGCGCTCCTGTAAAGCGTGCCATGTGCACGTTTGTGAATGCGCTTGAACCGCACAGCACACTACTATCAACTGCGCAATGTACATGAATGCGCTTTTTGAAGAACTGCACTTCAGAGAGAAGCGCAAGTTCACAAAGTTCAACTGCGACGCACCAGCTTATCGCGCCCGCCGGCAGCCACATACCGCCCATCAGTGCTCGCTGCAATCGCCAGCACCTCCGCGCAGTGTTCCTGCTCCCCCCCCCCCCCGCCCCCCCCCCGCGCCGCGCGCTCCGCCGCGGGCCTCTTCTTCCAGCGCGCGCACAGAACCTTCCGCGCCCCCGTCTCCACGTCCCAGCGCAGCACCGCGTTGTCCTTGGAGCCGCTGAATGCCGTCGCGTCGTCGCCCGACAGCGCGACGCACGTGACCGCCAGCCTGTGCCCGGAGAGCGCGCGAATGCGCGTGGCATCGCTCAGGTCCGCCCCTCTGAGCGCCGCCGCGAGCCGCCGCTGCAGCTGCCCGCTCGCCGCCAGCCTCTCGCGCTCGAGCCGCCGCGCCAGCCTGTCCTCGCTCACCCCCCTGTTGATCACCCCGTCCTCCCCCTCAGACTCAGAGTCTGACTCGCCGTCCCCCGCCGCGGCGTCCTCGTCGGAGCCCAGCTCGCCCCCCAGCTTCGCCAGGTACTCCTGGGCGAGGCGTAACCGCTTTTCCTCGGCGGTTTCAGCGCGCTCGCGCTCTGCGTCGCTGTCGTCGTCGCTGCCGCCGCCGCCTGATGGCGCGGGTGAGTAAGGCGGCGTGAGGCATGCGTTAGGCGCGGCATGCAACTGCTGCCGTCATGGTTCTACTGCAAATGATGGTATTGCACATGATTGTACAAAGGCATACCGTCTGTGCAATACTGACAGTGGACCCTGGTCTCGACAGCGCAGCACTGGCCGCACGCTCCTGACACATATTGCACGACCAGAGACATGTTGTTAAATGTTGTTACAAATTGAGTCACACGCAGCAATGGGTGGGCAGTCCGATGCCAAAGCTTCATTGCATGGCCTACCATCATGCAAAAGTTGTGACGGCCAGCTTGAGCTGTGCGCCGTCATGGGTGGCTTCTGCTGCGAACATGTGAAAACTGTGCTGGCTGTACTGATGCTGACTGTCAGTCTGTTGAAAGCGATAAGAAGACAGAAGGCCTGCAGCTGCGTCTGCCTCCCAGCAGTCCCATTGCATCTGGTTTGGGCTGAAGGCTGCTCACAACAGAAGTCATGCTCTTGGCCGACACTGCTCGAAAGTGAAGGAACGAATCAGAGGATCGTAGAGCGCTAGGTGACAAGATGGCACCGCTTGCACTACAGACGCATGCGGCGAATACAATCACACCTTGGCGCTTTCGATTTGACCGCGATAATGAGCTTTGTAACCTTGAACAACAACGCCATCAGCAATGCTCAGGCGCGATGTGCAGCTGCAGCATCAGGTTAACATCAAAAGTGCAGTGTGCTGCACCAGGCCAGGTTTCGGCGCACCTGGGCGAACTTTGTGTTGGTGAATTAGTGCCCTTTGCAACGACAACTGTTCACGCAACATTCTCAACGGTCCAGCGCAAGGAATTGCCTGGGCGGTATGCAATGCTGAGCAGAAAGGATGCCTGCAGAGCTCTCAAGCTGTGCGGTCTGCTGCGCCGTCCAAGGTCGGCGATACGAAAGCCAGACGAGGTACCATGCGTTTAGGATTTGAAAATTAGTCGGGCACTAGAAACGACGACGCCCGGTCACGCCTGTTGCTTAGATCATGCTGTGTGTGCTGCGGTGCAAAGTGCCCTAGCGGCGTGAAAGATTGCAATCACCTTTCTGACGTCGGGACCCAGCGGCACCATTGTCGCCCCCACCATCACCCTCATCATTGCTGGAGACATCCTCGTCCATATCGTCCCCCCACTGCAATAGATCAGTGTCTTGCGCTGCTCGTCGGCGCTTGACGCCGCCGCCATTCGCCAAGGGTGCAGTGGATCGCCGGCTGCTGCCACTGCTGCCTGTCGCTCGCGCCTTGCTGCCGCTGCTGGGTTTTCTCTTTGGGCCCATGCTATCTGTCAGAAGTGCGCAATCAGTGCTGGCAGCAGATTGCCTTGCCTTGATGGAGGCTCAAGCTCAACCCGTTGTTGAAGTTCTTTTTTTGTTTTGGCGGCATCACCAACGTTGCATGGCGCCGGCGCAGCGATCCGTGCTGCAGCTGCGCAGCTGCCTCGGATGTTGCCGGCAGCGAATGACCAATGCCAGCTTTGGCAGTTCCTGTGGTTTGCGGTACTTTGCTGGGCGATCCTTTGCCTCGCTCGCCCTGTCGGCAGCACCAGGCTGTCGCCGTCCTCTGTAAGCCTGGGCGTGCTGCTTAGAAACAATACAGTCCTCTTCAGCAATTTTTCCATACAAATACACAACGATGGGACAGATCCTCTGCACACCGCAGCTGCGTGGGTGGAGCCTCCCGATCCATTCCTATCGATCCACTTCTCCGGCTCACCTATCCCTCCCGGAGGCAGCAGAACATTACGCTTGACCTACGGCCGCAGCTCCGATGGCCAGCAGTCAGAGGCGCTGTCCAGTCTATTGCGAGACCGCGCCGATGGCACTCGGACCGGCAACGTCTTCGTCACCCTCAACCATACCGATGGGACACAGCACCGGCTCGCTGCCCAGTATAGCGCTGTGCAGGCGAGAGGACAGCTCAAAGTGGCGGGAGGCGCGCTCGCTTTTTTCGCTGCCAAGGGCGGCGCAAAGCAGATGCGCGTGTACGGTCTCTTCAGCCAGTACTCCGTGCCATTCGTGGAGAGGCGCGAGAAGGAGCCAAATGTGGATGCCGCCTGCGTCCCCTTCTTCCAGGTAGCCTGGAAAAAGCACTTGGCAGGCGATGCCGTCGCCGAAATCCGAATCACCTTCGACCCGCAGGCCTTCTTCGCACAAACTTCAGGCAGGAGCTACGCGCCCACAGACGGCAGGAGCGGGGGCGAGGGGGGGGGTGCGGCGGGGGCGCCCTTCGTGTGCTCTCTGTTCGTGCCGGCCGAGCTTGACGGAGCGCGCACGCTTCACCGACTGCCGGTGGTCGTGTACACGGGGGCGGTGCACGTGACGGCGCCCGGCGTGTCGCTGGTGCCGCCGTTCTGCCGCGCTGTCGCGCCGCCGCCGCCGCGGCAGCGGGCGGCAAAGCCAAAGGCGAAGGCGGCGCCGCCAGCGCCGCCGTGGGCTGCGATGGCGAACGTGTCTGCCGTCTGCAAACTCTGCGAGCCGACCGTCGCGCGCGCGGTGATCGCGGAGATTGGCGGCATCTGCCTCTCGCCGCTCGGAGCGGGGGGGGAGCACGGGGGGGACGCGGCGGTGGCGGCGGCGGCGGAGGCAGCGGAGCCGCCGCACCCGTCCGCCACGCAGACGGGCGCGGCGCAGTGCTCCGACGTCGTTGCCGATGGCGGCGTGGTGGTGGTGGACCTGGGGACGGTCGCGGTGCACAGCCGCGCTACGGCAGTGCTCAAGGTGCAAAACTTCAACCCGGAGGCGGTGACGCTCAGGGGGCCGTTCCGCGGCCCCCGCGCATCGGGCATGGGGCTGCTGAGCCCTGAGGTGCAGTTCAGCCTCACGGACATCCAGGCCAGCGGCGTTGCTAAGGCAGCATTGCACCTGGCTCGCGGACTGAGAGGCCTCTTCGTGCATTCAAAAGGGGTGCTGATCCCCGAGATCAGCGGCGCGTTCAGCGGCGGCGACGCGCTAGCTGCCGCCGCCGCTGACGATGACTACTATGCTGACGACTATGGCGACGAGGAGGACGCGGAGGCGCTGTCGCTGACGCTGCCGTCGTGCGCCTTTCCCGCGCCACATGCAACCATACAGCACGTTGTCAATGGCACCGCCGCCACGCGCCGCACCAACAACGGCGGCGCCTACTCCGCCGCCACGCTGCCATCGGAGCACGCCGCCGACTTCGAGCTTGCGGTGCTGGCGACGCTGCCGTCGGTGCAGCAGCGCCCGTGCGCAGCGGCCGCTGCTGCCGCCGGCGCCGCTGCTGCCGCTGCCGACCTGCGCGACTGCCTCAGCCACTACGTCGTCACGGGCCTGGACCTGTTCACCGCGGGCGGGAGAG
This sequence comes from Tribonema minus, assembly GCA_017506865.1. Taxonomy (NCBI): domain Eukaryota; class Xanthophyceae; order Tribonematales; family Tribonemataceae; genus Tribonema; species Tribonema minus. The sequence goes on from JAFCMP010000223.1 coordinate 1,097,980, forward strand.
TGCAGGTGCGCGCTCTGTTTCGCGCTGTCGACGGCGGCGTGGACTTCTGGCAGGACGACGGCGGCGGCAGCAGCAGCAGCAGCAGCAGCGGCACCGCCGCGCCTTCCGATGAGGTGCACATGGACGTTGGGTTTGTGTTTCCGCGCATGCCGGCACACCAGCGGCAGCACGCGGTGCGCATGTACTCATCGCTGAGCGTGGCCACGAGGCTGACCTTCCTCGCCAACGAGCCGCGCGGCCGCGAGTCGGCGGCGGCGGCGCCGCTGCCGGCGCACATCGCGCTGCTGCCTGGCGACACCCCCATCATTTTTCCAGCCGCACCTGCAGCTGCGACGGCGGCTGCGGCGACGGCGGCGTCGGCGACGGCGACGGCGGCGGCGGCGGTGGCAGCAGGCGCAGCTGCAGAGGGCGTGATCGTGGGCCACGCGCAGTTGAACTTTGACTGTCCGCCTAGCGATGACGTTTGGGAGTGCGCGGAGCGTCACCTCGCGGCGCAGGCGCGCGCGCAGGCATGCCGGCAGCAGCGGCGGCACGGCGCGACCGCCGCCGCATGCCCTGCGGACCCTGACGTGCCGCTGCCAAGTCCTCTGCGCGCAGCCTTGGCGCTGCTGCCTAGGCCGTCCTTCGGCAGCAGCGACAACGGCGGTGACGGCAGTGGCGATGGCAGTGGCGGCAGCAGCGACAGCGGTGCCGGCAGCAGCGGCAGCAACGCTGGCGGTGACGGCAGCAGCAGCAGCAGCGACGGCGGTGACAACAGCGGCAGCAGCAGCAGCGACGGCGGTACCGGCAGCAGCAATAGAGGTGGCATGGACGGCGCCGGCGTCAGCGGCAGCAGCGGCAGTGGCGGCGACAGCAGCAGCAGCAGCAGCAGCGGCAGCAGCGGCAGCGGCAGCAGCGGCAGAGGCGGCACGGAGCCTGTGAGCGCTGAGGAGGCAGCAGCCCTCACCCTATTGGAGTGGGCGTGGAGCGATGTAGAGATAGACGGCCTGCACCTCATCTCTACCGCGGTTGCGGCGGGCGTCAGCGTTACGGGCGCCGTGCGCAGCAGCCTCGTGGTGCAGGCGCAGCTCGGGTGGCCCGCGTTTGTGGAGAGTCGCAGGTTGAGCTTTGGCGTCGTGCGCGCGGGGCAGCGCTACACGCAGCACCTGCACGTCGTCAATCCCTTCGCCGCGCCGGTGCGGGTCGCGCTTGCTGCCGCAGCAGACGAACCTACGAGGGTTGTAAATTCGCCGTACCGCGTCACGCCGTGTGCGCGCTGCGTCACGTGGCAAACCGGCAACAGCAGCAGCGGCAGCGGTGGCGCCACGACCGAGCTGGTGCTGCCGCCGCTTGGCGGCGGATATTTGGGCCCGATAGCATTCACCACGCCGGCGGAGTGCCCGCAGCAGCAGCAGCAGCAGCAGCAGCAGCAGGGGCGCGGCAACGACGCCGCGCAGGGGGCGGGCGCAGGCAGCGCTGCTCAGCGACAGCAGCAGCCGGAAGCCCGCTGCGGCGCCTTGTTCACTGACGTGTACCTGCGCAGCAACGCGACGCGCCTGGAGCGGGTGTCGGTGGTGGCGTACGTCGGGCACGGGCGCCTGAGCGTTGCGCAGCTGGCGAAGCCGGGGGACGGGTACAGGGGGGAGTGCGCGGACTGCGGCGTGGACGCAGGCGACGGCGGCGTCGATGTGAGTGGCGGCGCTGCGCGTGATGCTGTGGTATGTTCGCTATGCGGCGTGTCGTATATGCGTGTTGTGTGTGGTTTGGTGATGTGGTGTGGCGGCGTGCGGAGGTGCCCGACGGCCCGTGCTGCTGCGCCGTTTCCGCCTGGCCCGACTCATACGCAGCCATGGCACGAGTTGTTGTCTTTTCTTGGTGCATGCGCGCTTCAGCAGCAGCACGCACACACACCACATGCACGTATGTGAGGCTTATGAACATAGCCTCCTCGCAGCACAATGTCCATTCTGTGCTCTTTGCAACGCATCATGCGTGCTGCCACAGCGGACGAACCACATTGAAGTTGAAGTGCGCCTAGCGGGGCATGCAACGGGTCGTGATCTGCCATGACTAACGCAGGGTGTCATGATCCCACCCTGCAAATTGCAGTACAATGTGTCTTTCAGCACCCGTGGCTTGAACAAGTAGAGTGTTTCACTAATGAGTCTATGCCTAGGTGGTGTGTAAAGTCAGCTTACGCTGTTCTACTGCTACAGCCGCGCCACAACGGAGGCAGCGGCTTGTGTCTTTGAGTCCTACAGCAACCAAATTCTGACTGTGTCAGGTGATGCTGCTGTCGTGTGAACTGGTTCTACAGTGCTGCTTTCTTGACATTGCCATGTGACTTGTGTTGCTGCTGTTGCGGTACTGTGGACTCCAGGTTACAGTCAGGCCATGACTGCAGCACGCCGCAGAGTTGAGCTTTAACCTTTCCACACTGTTGCGCACCTTGGCGGTTGGCAATATTTCACTGTGCTCTGATGGTATTTTCTGCAGTTCGGCTTGGCCCGCTTGTCGTGTGCGCCCCTTTCACATCGCCGCCTCCCATACTGCCACCGTGTCAACAACGTGCTCACACAATACTCACGTCATTGTTGCCATCGCCCTCCCGCTCAGCTCGCCGGCTCCTGCAGCTGCGACACCACGGAGGAAATGGCGGCGCTGCACGGCATCGGCGACAGCGTCACTTCATCCGACACCGACTTCATGATCACCGACAGTCGTCGCTCATGGCAGTTTGACGTTCCGCCAAGCCATCTCAACGCCACCGTGCCGTGCGCCTGCGACGATGACCATGCGGACGCTGAGCAGCGCTGCAGCAGCCTTGCGCGCGACGTCGCTTGCAGCGGCTACAGCGGCAGCGGCGATGGCGATTGTTACGATGTTGACGGCGCGGACCCAGTCCAGATGTGCCCGCGCACGTGCTACAAGCAGCAGCACGTGCGCGACGGCGGCAGCAGCGGCGCCGGCGGCGGCGGCAGCGCGGCGCGTGCGTGCCACGCGCCGCGGCCCATGGCGGCGACGTGGAGCATCGCCAACATGGGCACGGTGCCGATGCGCGTGCTCGACATCGCGCTGGCGCCGGCGGCGCCCGCTGCCGCCAACGACACCGAGGCGGCTGCTGCTGCGGGGCTAGCGCGACACTGCGAGGCTGGCGGCTTCACGCTCACGCACTGCGATGCACTGAAGGCGTTTGAGCCCTTTGAGCTCGCGCCCGGCGAGTCGGTGCTCGCGGGGGTGACGTATGCGCCGAGCTGCGTGCTGCGCGCGGCGGCGGCGGCGGCGCCGCTGGAGCCCGCGGCGGAGCTGGTGGTGCTTACGTCTGACGGCGAGCACGCCGTGACGCTCACGCCGCGCTACGTCAGCGCGGGCTACGACGTATGCGACGAGCTGGCCCCGCTTGAGGTGCTGCCGCTGCCGCTGCTGTCGCCGCCGCCGCCGCCGGCCCCCGCGGATGCGACGGAGGGGGCGGAGGCGCCGTGGTATTACACGTGGACCTTCTGGATCCGTGTGGGTGTGGCGCTGCTGCCGCTCCTTCTCTGGCACGGCATTCGGTGCCTCAAGGACGATATCAGAGAGGCGCAGGAGGCAGTGGCGGCGGCAGCGGCAGCCGCGCAGGCGTCGGCAGCAGCGGCGTCGCAGGCGCTGGCGCGGCTGACAACGGCGCAGCGGAAGCAGGTGCGGCAGCAGCAGCAGCAGCAGCAGCGGCAGCGGCAGCTGGAGGAGTTGCACGCAGACGCCGCGCTCGACAGGCGCTTGCGGCGCTGTGCGCTCGTGCGCGTCTACGCGGCGCTGCGCCTGCTGCAGCAGAAGCGGCAGGGCCTGCGCTTGGCGGAGGTGCAGGCGGCGGCGGACGCAGCGGACCGCGAGTTGCGGCGCGCGCTGCGGTGGCTGAACTGCAATGACACTGCTGCTGCCGCCATGTCGCCGGACGAAGAGGCGGCGGCGGATGCGCGGGCAGCGGCGGAAGCGGCGCGGGCGACGGTGCACGCGGCGGAGCAGCGGCTGCAGCGGCTGCAGCAGGAGCAGCAGATGTGGGAGCAGCTGTGGGCGGGTGCCGTTGCCGTGCAGCAGGAGTGCGCGCGGCAGCTGCGCGCAGCGCAACCCGTGGTCGCCGCGCGGTGGCAGCAGGCGTACGCGGCGGCGCTGCAGGGGGCAGCAGCGGGTGCGGCGGCAGCGCGCGGCGCAGGCGCGCATGCAGCAGCGGCCGCCGCCGACGCTTATTCTGCGGCCAGCGCTGCAGCAGCTGACGCTTGTGCGGCAGAACAGCTTCGGCTCACGAGGTTCGGCGCCAGCATCCGCAGCGCATTCGCGGCCGTCCTGCCTGCGCCCGCGGAGCGCCGCCGTGCGTGGCAGCTGCTGTGCACGGTGAGCCGCTGGGCGATGCGCGCAGCAGATGCGGCGCTGCTCATCACATTGCTCGCCAGCCTGTACCTGCCGCGGGACTTTGCGTCCGGCGTATTTCTCTTGAAGACACTGCTGCTGGCTGTGGCGGCGCGCGCGCTGCGTGCCGCGCGGCTGCGGGGGCAGCAGCGGCGGCTGCCGCCGCCTTGGCGGGTGCTGATGCCAGTGCTCAACATGGGTGTGAACGGGCTGCTCTTTGGCTTCGTCACCATTCCTGCGCCACAACGGTGGCCTGTGCTTTACACGCTCGGGCTCGTGTTTGCCGGCGTAAACGTCGTCGCCTCACGGCAGCAGCGCAGGCGCGATGCGCTCGAAGCGGCAGCGGGCGCGGCAGCAGCGCAGCCGTTGGCGCAGCCGCCGCCGCCGCTGCTGAGGCGGGCCGCTAACAGCGCATGGGAGCTGCTGCACGGGCTGGTAACGACGGTGCTGGACGCAGCAATGCTCATTGTCGGCTGGTACATGGTGCCGCACCTCTGGTTCACAGACAGGTATAATCATGCCAGCAAGATTGAATTTGCGCTGTGCCTGTGGAGAAGAGGGGCGGCGTGGTTCGCGCTCAACACCAACGAAGCGGCGGCACCGGCGCCGGCGCCGGCCCACTCAATTGCCGCAGCGGCAGCACAGCTGCCTGCAGCGGCAGCACAGCCGGCTGCAGCGGCGGCGCAGCCGGTTGCAGCACAGTCGGCTGCCCGTGCTGTGAATGATCTGCCCCCAGCAGCGGCAGCGCAGCCGCCGGCGGCAGCAGCGCACGCACCGCAGCTGGAGCAGATCGCAGCACCAAAGGCGCTGGCAGCAGCGGCGGCGCCGCGGTCGCGGCGGCGCGGCGGTCAACGGCGGAGGGGCGGCTCAAAGAGCAGTGCGCCGGTCGTGAGAGCAGCAGTGCTCAAGGGAGGCCCCGCAGCCGCCCCGGAAGCAGCGCTGCTCAGCAAGCCTGCCGCTGCCGCGTCGCTGCTCGTGCGGCAGCTGCCGTCCAGGAGCACCAGCACGAGCAGCAGCACGAGCTCGGACACAGAGTACCCCCCGGCAAAGCGCGCTGTCGCCGGCGACCGCACGGAGGCACCGGTGGCAGGGATTGCGGGCGACGCGGCGGCGGCGTTGATGGCGAGCGCTGCGGCGGCGGCAGCTGCGCCGGGTGCTGCGGAGGCTCAGGCTGGAGCTGCGCTGACAGGCAGTGCAGCGGAGGTGGCGGATACGGCGGCGGCGGCGCTGGCGCTGGCGGCTGTTCTGGGCATTGCCGCGCCTTCCCTGCACGGCGGGCGCAGCGGCAGCACTGCTGCTGCGGCCGCAGCAGCGGCGCCGCCGCACTCTCCGGCGCGATCGGCGGGAGGTCAGGCGGCAGCGGTCAAGGGGGGGGTGTCGCAGGCTGAGCTGGCGAAGGAGGCTGAGGAGAAAGGTGTTGAAGTTGCAGCGGGTGCAGGGGGCGGGGCGAGCGGCAGCGGGCGCAGGCGGAAGAGGAAGGCAGCGGGTGCTCAGCAGGTATGGAGTTGAAGTACTGCTATAGAGTCTTGAAGTACACCACTGGGGCAGAGGTTATCTGTTGCACTACTGGCAAACATGGAATGTGCACGACAAGACATGCACATGCAATGAGGAGGTATGGCAGTTGCATTTTGCTGGTCTGCCATAGTGCATTTTGGATTATGTGGTGTCTGCTGCAAGCACACGGCGCACCTGACAGCTGAAAGGCATCTTCAATAATCTCTTTGCAGCGCATTTATCATAAAGTGGGGCATTTGGCACCCCTGTCAGATCCTGTATAGGGGAGGCCAGTGTCCCAAATATGGTGTTCGTGCACTGTGTCATTTGCGGCTGGCCATCAGGAGGCGCTTTGAATTGTAAGAAACGAAAGCTGCATCGCATTGCGACACAGTCAATTGGTGTGCGCCCTATTGACTGGCTCATGGTTGTCACAGGAAGGCGCAGGCCCAGGCATGCTCATAGTGCTTTAGAGACGGGGTAAGGTTGGTCAGGTCTACATGACATGCCCAAGTTAAAGTGGCGTGCTCTTCACAAGTTTCACTTGTAGCTGTAGAGCTGCTTTTTAAAAATCTTCACACCAGATGCTCAAATCGAAGTACTGGAAGTTTGACCTCTGGGCAACTTCTTGCCTGCGCCTATTTTCAAGTGCACCAGACTACTGCAGAGCCATGCATCACAGACTGATGCAAATGACACCACGGCGTTTGTCTGTCTTTGCAGCAGCCGCAGCAGCAGCCTGCCCCAGCCGCGGCTGCCGCCCCGAAGCCGCCTGCTCCGCACCACCAGCAGCAGCAGCAGGTTACAGCACCCAATGCACCAACTGCGCCCGCGCGGAATGGGGCGCAGCGCGCACCTGCTGAACCTGCTGCAGGCGCACAGCCCCGCACCGCGCCCAAGGCTGCGGCCAGTGACGCAGCGGCAAAGGACAGGGGGCAGAGCAAGGTGGTGGCAGCGGGGGGAAAAGCTGCTGCGGGAGGGGCAAATGGGTCGAAAAGCGGGGTTGGAGCGGCCCGCGCGACGACGCCGGCAAGCGCGCCAAAGGCGGCGGCAGCGGCGCGCGCAGCACAGGTGGCAAGCGCGCCAAAAGCGGCAGCAGAGGTGCGGGCGGAGGCAGCAGAGGGGAGGGAGGGCGGCAGCAGCGCTCAGGTGCTGTCTGCTGCGCACGCGTCAGACGGCGGTGGCGCGCTGGAAGCTAATGGCAGCAGTCAAGCTGGCGGCGTTGACGGCGGCAGCGGCAGCGGCGCGGTGACGCCCACGTCCCTGCTGCTGTCGCTGCTGGGCAAGGACGACGGAGCGCTGCCGCCGTCGCCGCCGCGCAGCGGCCCGCTGCGCGCGCCGCCGGGCCTCGAGCACTGCCGCCGCACGCCGCCAGTCGCGGCGCTCAACAAGCAGCCGCCCGCCCTGGTGCACAGCGCAGACACTGCCCGGTCCACTTCACCAGACGTTGGTGACAACAGCAGCAGCGAGCCGATGGCGGCAGCGGGGGCAGCGGCGGCGGCGGCGGTAGCGGCGGCGGCGACGCCAGTCGGCGGCACGCCAGAGCGTGCTGCTGCTGCGGCCACCGTGCCGTTGATGAGCTGGTCACGGCCGCCGCTATTCCAGCTGGCGACTGAGGTGGCGGGCTCTAGCGCAAGCGGCGACAGCAGCAGCGGCCGTCACTTTGCGGTCTCAGACACGCCGCCAGTGCGCAACCCCGCAGACACCGCCGCCGCCGCTGCTGCTGCTGCCACCGCTGCTGTGCCCACGCATCAGCGGCCAGACGCGAGCAGTGGCCCGGGCCATCACGCCACGGGTCTGATGGCGGGCGTGGCGCCGCCGATGCACGGTGACGCCTCCCTGAGCGCTGCTGCCGGTGCGCTGCCATCTGTCCGCCATGGCTTCGACACCGACGTGCTGGGCTTCGGGTTGGACGCGGCTTGGGGCACGCTGCTGCCGCCAGAGCGCAACGGCAGCGTGTTGGCGGAGTCGTCGCCGTTTGGCGCCATCGGCAGCGGCCGGCACGGCAGCGACGCCACTGCGGCAGCAGCGGCAGCGCCTGCAGTGGCATCATCTGCTTTCGTCGGCGGCGGCATGCGCAGCGCCATCGCACCCCTTGCTCCCAGGGGCGAAGGGGGAGGGTCACCATTTGGCGCAGTTGTCGGCGGCTGGGGCGGCGGCAGCTGCGAAGCAGCAGCAGCAGCGGCGGCGGCGGCAGCAGCTGCGCCAGTGGCAGACAGGCGGACCATTGGCGCGGCGCATGTCCTGTCCATGGATGCTGGCGCTGACGACGATATCAATGACATCCTCGCCATGACGTTTGACGTCGACGAGGCGGAGGGAGACGCAGATGCGCTGCCGGCGCCCGCTTACGACCGCATCAGCGGCGGCGGCGGCAGCAGCAGCGGCGGCGGCGGCGGCGGCGTAGACGGTGGCATCAGCAGGGGCAGCAGCGGCAGGAGCGAGCATATGCTGCTAAGTCCAGCAATGTTTACGGACCGGGCAGCGCTGCTGCAGAGCGATGAGCGTAGTGCGTACAGCAGGAGCAGCGCCGGCGCCGGCGGCGGCAGCGGCGGTAGCGGTGGTGCCCCCCCAGGCTTTTCCTCATTTCTCACGCCGTCGTTCTTTGCGAGCACGGCCAATGAGAATGTGGAAGAGAGGGCGGAGGAGGGGGAAGGGGGGGGGTGATGCCCGTGCTCGACAGTGGTTTATTCATATATGTATGTGTTGTGAGTGTGGCGCGCTTCGGCCGCATGTAAACTAAGACAACAACAATCCGGGGACAGGAGGTTTGCGGTTGCCGCTGCTGTGGGCAGGGCACAGGAACGAGGGCGCAAAGAGGAGGGGGCAGATTGTGCGCTACGGTTGCGGAGACACGTGAGCGTTTCGAATTGGGGTCTCTCTTGTGTGGCAAGCGGCACACGCCGCGGTACGCCCGCAGCAGCACTGCCGCAGCTGCTGCATGTGGCGCATAGCATGATCTCTGTGTGTCTGGTACTTGCAAAGTCTGCCCAGCCCTCGCGGCGATTCAGGGGAAGAGGGGGGAGCAGATGCTGAGAGGGCTTAGTAGGATCAACTTCCATACGTGATTGGCTACTGTTGAGGGCGGTATTGCCACCTCAGCATGATGAACAGTAGCGTGCATGCCTGCACTGGGCTCACGACACAGAATGCCCTGGGTTGCACGCACTCGTTCTCCGATCCAACGCACCGACATTTATGGTGTCTTGACGAGCATTGCGGGGTCAAGACTTGTCTACTGAGGGTGGCGCGCAGCGCATTGAGCTTGCTGGCAACAAAGCACCGGCACATGGCGGGTTTACGGGCAATGGCATGGAAGTGATCTGGTCCGGAGCAGTCTCCTGTTTTGTTCTCGTTGTTGAAAACGTGTATGAATATGCTTGACATGAGCTCATGCCATCATTTGCACCATTACATGTGGCATCAGGCAAGTGCAACGAATGCTGTAGTTCAACTCTGGTGCACCATGTCGCCTCTACTGAGGCTAGCGCTGTGCTCTCACAGTGCACACTTTAGAGATCCATCGCAAGGTCCGTTCTGTAGCAATCAAGTAGCATTTGCGTGATGGTCAGATCAGGTCCAAAGGCAGTTCATCGACCTGCCTCTATTGCAACACATTGTGCATCTTGCATACATGTACGAAGTACTGTTGTGATATTTTACTTCAGTGTGTGGCTTGGAGACCAATGCAAGTTTGCAAAGCACGAAGAGGGGCGCTGACGTTCGATTGGCATGTGTAAAGGCATCTCGCTGCGGCTTTTCAGACGTTTTGGTCAGCGCTGCAGTTGACGATGATGCTCTCACTCCACAGTCCGGATTACTCAGACAGGTCACAGCACCATTGCAATGAGAGCCTGCCCCCCTGAAAACACACACGCCTCAAATTTGATCATTTGGAAGGTTCATTTCAGCACCAGCGATGTCACCCAAACAGCATTCCTGGCGAATAGCAAAACTCCGCCTTGCCTGGAAGACGCAAGCAAGATTATTAGTGTGACTGAGATGAATGAATTTAGAAGCACCATCCGCTAGGCCAAGCGGGGCACGCAGTCCTGGTCAAAGCAGCAAGCTTTGACCCATTGTTTCGAAGACCAGTTTGCACTCTCTACGGGACGCACATGGCATGCACACATTGTAAGCGCGCTCTCAGTTCATGCGCACTTGTCAATCCGTGGCCGAGAGCTGTCACAGTTGCAGTGGCAGTTGAGCACTGCTGTGCGCTCATGTCATGTTACCCAAGGATTGATTGCACCATGCACCACGGTGCTTGCGTTTGCTCTCATCCGAGACTCCAACGTGGATTGCACTGGCAGGTTGAAACAGAGTGCAAGGCATGCAACGATTCAAGCGCGTTTATCAGCGCCACTCTGCGGCCATCGTTGCTATTTACATGCGGCGGACCGCCTGCGCATTCATTCATGTGTTCGTTCATGAATCGCAGTCCCGGCTCAGCCCCCAAAGAGCATTTCAAATGTGCATGTGAGCAGGTTGATGGCAATCAGCGGCCCTGCAGGGCAACAAACGACAGGTTGGCAACATAGTGTGAGCCTTGTGACATCAAGCAAGGACAGCACTTTGGTGATTCTGGGTGACATGCTGTGGCATTGCACTCAACTCCGAACATAAAACCATTGCAACAACAGATCATTTAGTTGAATGTACCAAGTCATAAAGTGATTACTTGTGCTGAGCTCAGCAGCTGGCCATGCCATGCAGAGCACTTAGGGTTGAAATGAGCTTGAATCGATTCAATCATGAAATCTCTTGGCTACGAGGCGCCAAGCGTTCCACCAAGCGCAAACCGCCCAAGCTGCCGTGTAAGAACTGTGTCCGAACAGTGGACATGAGCACCAGTGCAGACACATGAACCTGCACTAAACCAAATAGCATCATGACCTCGTTGTACAACAAACACATTGCACGCATTGCAGTGATAGACTCCGCAGACGATGGAAGCGCTTTCATGATGACAATGAGGACATGCACTGAACCATACGCTCACAACAATGGTGAACCCCAAACGCTGCTGAGAAGCATCAAGAGCTTCGGGCTTCTGCAAGTAAACCATTATCATGCGCATTGCAACCGCATATTCTACAACACATGGCAAGTGGAAGCGGTTTCATGGCATCTCGCGGCCTGTTCATATCCGCAGCAGCAGCCGCACCACAACACACACTTGCGCAAAATGCAGGCGAAGGCTGACCCTAACCCTAACTTTAACCCTACACCTACTCCTGATCTAGGGCTAACCTTGACGGTAAGAAACACTTGCCCTACACCTACTCCTGATCTAGGGCTAACCTTGACGGTAAGAACACACTTGCAAGATGACTTTGCGACCAGTGGCTGCAGGTCCTTGGTTGCAGTTTGTGCACAATATTTCCTGGGAGTGGTTCAGCAAGTTCCCGCATTGTTAGGGTTTGGCTGAGGGTTGGCTTTGGCCAAGGACAAGAGAGAGTCACACAGTCACGCACCTCTTAAGTAGGCAACGGCGTTAATAAGGCCAATTGCTGTACCGCAGACAACCATGCAGGCAGTTCACAGTTGCACACAGAGAAAGGGCAGGACAACAGGTTTAGCAGAGGGACAATTGGACCCTTTGCAGTGGCAAACAGCAGACTGGCCCTTGTCTGTATGTGTACATGGTTTGAAGCACATTGCTCAGCACACTGACACTGATTGTTGCCGCACCGGAGGTTTAATGCGGAGGCGGCATGCGACCTGACCACTGCAGCCAGTGCCACGTTCACGCCTGGGAGGTCATGGAAGGACATGTGCCCGTGCATGAAGTACCAAGGACCTTCACGCTAAAGCAAGGTATGCGACGACAATCATGTCTGTCAATGTCTGGTGCCAGCATTACAGCTTGTCTCAGGACGAGCCGGTCTCCGTTAAGTTCCAAGAGCTGCAGGAGATGTCAGCCTTTGGTAACTCGACACTTGTAAAGGCAGTGTCAGGCTTTGGCAAACCAGAGGTGCGTACTCAAGCTGATATTGCAGAAAGCACTGGTGCTGCACCCTCTCAACATATTGATTTCATTTGCTCATGCAAGACAACCCCTTCCTGTGCCCTGCCTAACAAGCGCATCATCCGCAAAAGCAATGGCACAAAGCACCACAGACAGCAACAACATAAGCCCACTCATCAGCTTCTTACCTTGATTTTTCAGGTTTGAGCTGCCTAATGCAGGGTCCGGTTCTGCCCACCCTAATGGTCGCAGAAAGCGCTCCTGTGATGGAAGAAGCCAGGAAGCGGCAATGCCAGCAGTACATTAAAACGCTACAAGTGTAAGCAGGTGAATAAAAACAGCTTGATTGTTTGCGCACCACAGTGATAATACAGCTGGTTACATTGTGCCTTTGAAGTTTTGATATCAAACGCTCGAGCGAGTCCTAGAGACGTGTCCCCAATGTAAACATCATCACGAGTGTGTGTTGTGACTTCGTCTTTGAAACCCGCTACGGGCGAGCGTTTCAGATGAGTGGAAGCAAGGTACCATTTGCACAGATGGCATCGGGCAAATGGCTGCTGAGACAGCTGTGCGAAATTTGTGACGTCAGACATGTACACCAGTTGAACAAAACTACACCTGTACCCCAGACGCTTCGCTTCATGCAAGTGCAAGCTCAAGTTAAAAGTTGACATGGAAATGAGCTCTTGCTGGAAACAAGTGCTCCCTGTGAACAATGTTGGTGTGGTAGCGTAACTTACAGTAGTTTACCGTCATTTGCTGAAAAACTTGTTGTGGGAACTTAAAACAGGATGCATATGAAACCTAAGTTTGTTGTAAGGACAACACGATCGGACATCACAGACCTGTGTGATTGTCTAAGCTTGTTTAAAAGCTTTCAGCAAGGGTAAAGCAAGACGCTGTTTTCATAATGACACAGACTTTTCCCAGCACAACAGGACTGAGCCTCATGGCGAGAGTGCCGGATCTCACCTTGTGTAGTATTGCAACAGCATTTGTCACCAGCAATCCGGTTTTGAACAAGCTCCACAGCGACAGCATATAATGCCTTGTTTTGCAGCAGCGCACGTCCTTCCGTCCAGAGTTGCCCTTGGTAACAGCGCCGGGCTTCAAACGGACTTCAACCTTCCAACTTCAATCCTCTTCACTTCAACTCTCGTTCGCGCTAAAAAGTTTTGAAAAAAGTGGCGGTGTGTGCTGTATGTAGAGGAATACGAGTGCCATGACGGGCGCAGCAGCTCTGAGAGATTTTGTGGTGGTGGTGGCAGCCACCGCAGGCAGCCTGGGCATAGGCAAAGGGGGAGGCATTCCCTGGAAGCTTGCAGGCGACATGGCCTATTTCAAAAAGGTGACCTCTGCCTGCGACATAGCGGGCAAGGTGAACGCCGTCGTCATGGGGCGAAAGACCTGGGAGTCTATTCCGCAACGCTTTCGCCCTCTGCCAGGGCGGTGCAACGTGGTGCTCACTCGCAACCCTCGAGCGCGCCAAGAATTGGTGCTTCCCGACGACGTGATCATTGCCCGCAGCCTCGAGGATGCTCTCAGCTGCCTCTCAACACAGGACATGAGGGACAAGGTTCACAAGATCTTCGTCATCGGAGGCGGGCAGGTCTACAAGGAGGCCCTGGGCATGGAGCAGTGCAAGCAGGTTCACCTCACCACAGTCGAGGCACCCGCCGACGGCAAGCAGTTTGAGTGCGATACCTTTTTTCCGCCGCTGGACCCTGCCTCCTTCAAGCTTGTCAGCAGGGGTGACAAGCAGAGTGAGAATGGCATCGACTACCGTTTCAACGTCTATGAGAGGCAGGACAGCAGTGCGGCGCCTGCTTCCGGCTCCTTCTCCTCTGTGGGCGCCACAAATGGTTCAAGAAGTTCGTCCGCCAAGGACACCAGCGGTGCTGCTATAGCGGAGGAGCCCAACGATGAGGAGCGGCAGTATCTAGATCTGGTGCAGGTGTGTAGGATATCGAAATGCGTCTGCTGCACCAGTGCGTTGCCTGTTGTTTCATGCTTAGTCTCGTGTGTGATATGCTTGGTTTCGGGCCATCGTGCAGGCTCAGGATTGGAAGGCAGATGTCGCAGACACTGCAGCTGGGCATAGATGTGCATGTACTACATGACCAGCAGTTGAGCTATTGATGGTCGACGTTCACGCTCTTTGCCTTGACAACACGGGGAAGAAATCCCTACACACCTGCCAACCTCACAACCGACATCTCGGCGAGATCTCGCTGACTCTACACCCCTCCTCCTCTGCAGGACATCATCGACAACGGCGCGCTGCGGGGCGACCGCACGGGCACGGGGACGCTGTCGAAGTTTGGCGCGCAGATGCGGTTCTCGCTGCGCGGAGGGCGCTTTCCGCTACTGACGACGAAGCGCGTGTTCTGGCGCGGCGTCGCGGAGGAGCTGCTGTGGTTTGTGGCGGGCTGCACGGATGCTGGCGCGCTGCAGGTTGGTGCGCTGTGTTGTTGAAGTAAAATTGTTGTAGTAGAGGGAGCCGATGTGTGCCCGTTGGAGTACCCGTTTGAAGCATGCGGTGAAGTACTTTGATGGCGTGTTGATAAGCCAGCATTCGATGATAGTTAGAGTGTTTTCATGATGATATATGTGCAAGTCCATGGGTGCACAAGGAAATGTGGCTGTATGCCATCCACTAGGAAGCCAGCGCCAACCAACAATAAAACAAAGGGATGCACAAGGCAGCAATATGCTGATGGTAGAATAAGACCTCACGATACACTCAAAGGAGGACATATGCGCTTGAAGTATCGCAAATTTACATGGTGACACAAGTACGTGTACGTGTCAAGTTGGCTCGGGAGCGCACATTTTACAGGTGTGACAAACCTCCTCTCCATGTATATATACATCATGTATATATGTATATATACATCATGTATATATACATCATGGTATACATTATATGGTCTACCATTTCTAGGTGTTATGCAGACATGCAACTTGGAATCAATGTGCATGGTATGAACCCTCACTGGATCATTGGTGCTGGACATGTGCAAGCAGGCACGAACGTTTACTCAGGCTCGATGCGCGGCATATGTACCTACTTCATGTGCATAAAGCTGGCTGCCTGGTCAACATCTGCTCACTAACGCATTTCCGGAAAACAAATCTTTCAGAACATGCATCAATCTGCTGCACCCTGAGAGCTGCCACGCTAAGTCGTCTGATCAGCAGCTGCTCATGATTCTTGAAGTAGCAATTCAAGTGGCACCTTGAAGTAGCAACTCAAGTGGCAACTGAGCCTTTCTCACCTGCGCACTGACACATCCCCATGCTTACGATGCAGGCGAAGAACATCCACATTTGGGACGGGAACGGTTCCCGCGCGTTCCTCGACAGCCGGGGCCTGGAACACCGGGAGGAGGGAGATCTCGGACCTGTGTATGGGTTCCAGTGGCGGCACTTTGGCGCAAAGTATGTGGACTTCAGGACGGACTACAAAGGGCAGGGCGTGGACCAACTGGCGGACTGCATCCACAAGATCAAAAACTCGGTGAGATGGTGCTCTGGGTGGGGCTGTAGATGACTTGACGAAGGGGGGGGGGGGGGGGGGGGGGGGGGTATAAATGTGTGCTGATGTATTGTGGCTTGCAGGCGTGCTGTTGCGACGTGTGCGGGCAACTTCAAGCGCGCATGCAACTTCAAGTGCGCACGCTCGTCTTGCTGCGCGTATCAGATTATGAACGTCCTCATCGGGATTTCTCATCGGGATTTCTCGCTGACGTTGGCCGTGGCCCTCAGCGGAGCTCCGAGTGTCAAATCACAGAGCAGGGATTAGGGGGTGAAATGTTCCATCATGAGGCGGAAATGCACCTCTGATAAGTAACGGCTAAAGCACTGGTGACGCTCCTGGAATTAGCCCTGCACATGCAACTTCAAGCCCAACGTCAGCATACCTTTTGGTCATTCATGTGGGAATTGCAAGCATTCCACAACTGCCTATGCATTGATGTGGGCAACACATGTTTCTTTTGCGAATCACGCCACCTTGAGGCAGTGTTTGACGTCCCTGATTTAGTGCTTCAGCTGGTCATCGAGTTGCTGGCACACACGCACATCTGCTCACCATAATCGAATGTAACACCACCGTTGAATTATGCAGCACCGGCGTGCCATGAAAAGCTACGTTGCTGTGGGGTTCAATCTGCTGTCCTGACCCTCACCCTAAGTCTGCCAGTTCTGTCACCTAACCCTTACCCTCAACAATATTGCTGCTGCTCTGTCGGATGACTGGCCGGTGATTGCTTTAACCTGAACATAGAAACCCCGACGCCCTCAATTCCGCTGCCTCCACGGCACAGGTATGCGCCAGCTCATACTCTCAGAACACCGCCTTCACCTGCCAGAGCCTGATTCAAATATGATTGCAGTAGTTGCTGCCATACTGTTTGCTACCATACCACCACTGCTGGTGCTACCATACCACAACCCCCTGGCGGTAAGCGCTTCGCCACTGCGCGTTGCCATCCCTGCAGCTAGACGATGAAAGCATCGTCATGACGCCAAATTGTGCACAAATTATACCATTGCATACCCTCTCACAGCATACCCTCTCACAGTGAGCGCCCTCACAGCCCAACGGCAGTCTTGTCGGCTATATGTGCATCACGCCATACATAATTTCTCATCGCAGTTGGCTCGCTGCTCCACGCCATTCCCCGCACCGGCAAACGACAGGCGTGCTTCTTCTACTGCTTCATGCCACGCCATTACATACCCCCCTCACAGCAGTCGCCTCGCTGCTCCGTGCCATTCCCGCACAGGCGAACAACAGGCGCACCATCGTGCCTTCCCCATAGTGTGATGCCATACATACCATTACATATTCCCTCACGACACACTCCTTACTGCTCCGCGCCTAACCCTAACCCTAACCCTAAGCCACCCCCCCACATCATCATACCTGCCAACACGGCCGCTGGTGCCGTTCCAGGGGCGGTGGCTGGGCGTTACACAGCGGAGTTGCATGCTGTATGGTTGAGATGTGGGCAAAAATCTAGCTGGCCAGGTATCGCAGAGCATGCCATACTTTGCAAAGCAGGGCACAGCAATTTGCGCAAGTGCATCGTGACACTGGGCCAATGCAATATCACAACGGCTGCATGGTGCTGTTCCAGGGCTATGTATGGGTTTGGAGTTGCATGTGGTATGTTTGGGATAGGATGAGGGGAAGTTTGGCTGACACTCTGATACCATGCGCTCCCCGCTCACAACAAGTTTTACTACCATTACATAGCCCCTAATGACACGCGGCTCACTGCTCCGCGCCATCCCCCACAGCCCAACGACAGGCGCATCATTGTGCCCGTCAACATTCTGATACCATGCATACCATGCATTACCTCCGCACAACAAGTTTTTGAAAAGCATACACACCCCCAACGACACACACCTCACTGCTTTGCGCCCATCCCCTTGCAGCTCGACGACAGGCGCGACATTATGCTGTGCCTTCCCTACTGTTTGATTGCGTACATGCCATTACATAACCCCTCACGACACACGCCTCACCGCTCCGCGGCATTCCCCCCTCACAGCCTGATGACAGGTGCATCATCATACCTGCCAACACTCTGATACCATGCATACCTCCTCACAACAAGTTTTCATACCAATACATACCCCCCAACAACACACGCCTCACTGCTCCGCACCATGCCCTGCGTAGCCCGATGACAGACGCATCATGCCTGCCAACACTCTTATACCATGCATACCCCTCACGACACGCTTAATACCCTACATACCCCCTCACGACACACTCATCACTTGCTCCGCGCCATATCCCCCCTCAGCCCGATGACAGGCGCATCATCGTGCCCGTCAGCTTTTTGATACCATGCATACCATGCATTACTTCCGCACAACCAGGTTTGGAAACCACGCAGACCCCTAACAACACACGCCTTACTTGCTCTGTGCTATCCCTCCCCACTCAGCCTGATGACAGGCGCATCATCATGTCGGCGTGGAACCCGTGCGACCTGGAGCTGATGGCGCTGCCGCCGTGCCACATGTTCTGCCAGTTTTACGTGGCCAATGGCGAGCTGTCGTGTCAGATGTATCAGCGCTCAGCGGACATGGGCCTGGGCGTCCCCTTCAACATCGCCAGCTACAGGTGACAACCCCCCCACACACCCCTCCCCATTGTACGCTCATGCTCGTATAGCTCGCGCGTGTCATGAATACTTCAAGACATGCTCGCATAGCTCGCATTGTCTTGAAGTATAACCCCCCACAGGATGCCTTTGGGTTCGCCAAGGTCTTGGAATTAGGGCCAGGGGATGGGTAAATGGAGGTTTGGGTTAAGCTGCTGCTGCTGCTGCAACATGCTGCATGACAAACGCTGTTTCTGCAGCGCTCCACAAATGCGGTGGGTCAGCAGCCCCCATTTTGTTGTTGCCAGTCACAAGTGCGTGAGGAAGTGGTGGGTGGTGAATAGCACTTTGCTGGTGCCGCCTCCGTGCAAGATGGTGGCTTAAAGCATAACTCACATGTCTTGAAGTATAACCCCCCCCCTGCTGCATTGACTAACCCATGAAGCAGCGCTCCACGGGTGCGGTGGGTCAGCAGCCCCCCCTCATAGTTGACAATCAGAAGTGCGGGATGAGGCGCTCTGAAGAGCACTTTGCTGATACGCCTCAGTGCAAGATGGTGGCTTGGTGAGCCATGTCAGAGAATGCACGGCTGGCTCCGGAGACACGGCGCTCGCGAAAAATAGTTTTGAAACTGGCCAGTTGTTCAGGCGCTGATAATTTATACTTTGAAGTAAGTGCCATTAGTGCTTTAAATAGTTCAGGGTGACAGGGTGAGGACGAAGACAAAACGCAGGCAGCTGGCCACTTGTCACCAAGACCTACAGTAGCACATTCGATAGCAGTTTGGCTGCAATGAGAGCCACAGAAGGTGGCTGCAGTCTGGAACCGAGCTTAAGTATGGGGTCAAGCATTGAATTGGGTGTGACATCAATCACATAGGCTTTAAATTGATCATACTGTTGTCAGATGCAGCATTTTGCAGGCTTCTCACTGTTATGGAAGCGGCGCTGTGATGTGTCTGGGCGCAGCGCTGTGATGTGTCTGGGCGCAGCGCTGATCTGAATATGGCCTCGGCGCTGCCTTTTGCAGGTGCGCACTGCTGCCTGCACCACAGCAATGAACACAGCGCGCCTTGGCACTTGACCACTGCAGGACCAGCAGCGTACAAGCTTTTAAGAGAGCTTGTGATCATCACCACCGCCTTGTGTTGACATACTGTCTCACATGATGGGACGTCGCTCACTGTGTTCAATCCGCCCATGCATCCGCTCTCGCCTGCTGCTGCGCGCTCAGCGCGCTGGAGCGCCGCCCCAATCATCAAGTCATCGTGAGCATATACGTCAAGTACTCACGCATGAAACAATCCCTGCTCGCCCCCCCCACCGCCACCCCCCGTCCCGCAGCCTGCTCACGTGCATGGTGGCGCAGGTGTGCGGCCTCAAGCCCGGCGACTTCATCCACACCATCGGCGATGCGCACGTGTACGTCAACCACGTGGACGCGCTGCGCGAGCAGATCAAGCGCGTGCCCAGACCGTTCCCGAAGCTGCGCCTGCACCCCGCCAGGACGGACATTGACTCGTTTGAGATGAAGGACTTTACGCTAGAGGGGTACAACCCCATGAACGCCATCAAGATGCAGATGGCGGTGTGAGACACAGTGATGGCGCATGTGGCAGTGCACAGTTTGTTTCAAGTTGTACAGGACAATGAGAAGGAATGTGGCGTTTGAATGCGTGTGCGAGCGGGGCGTGCGCGCAGTGTGTGCGATGCCAAGTGCCTTGTTTGTGATGCATGACGGCAGACTCATGTATGCATCGAATGTGGTTTTGTCATGTGTGTGCAAGAGCGCCATGTGCAAAAGTGTATCATGGCGTGCCTTGTTTGTGTGCTGCATGCTGATTTGAACGGGAAAGTTGGGCATGCATTTGTCGTGGTGCGCAGGAGGTGCACCTGTAGGCTTCAAGCTTGCATGTACTTTTTATTAATTCTCGCTCAGGCCGTGAGCATGTCTCTCACGTGAATTGTACATGGTGGTAGTCACGGTCTTCACGATGGTCGCGATGCCCCTGCCAAACACGGCCAGCGGGTCGCCGCGTTGCCCCTCGACGTCCCTCAGGTACCCACGCGCCTTTTCCCTCTCGCCCTGCACGGCCTGGCGTGGCGCATAGGGGGGGGCGGGGGTGAGCGCCACGGCCGCGCGCATATGGGGGCGGCGTGCGCCTCGCCTGAAACTCGTGCGCATTCGGCGCCGGCGGCAGTGCGCACTGGATCGGGCAGGGTCGAGCAGACGAGCGGTGGGACAAGACTCGGCAGCACTGCCAGAAGCTACACGCCAGGGATATGCGGAACATTGACACTACAGCACGTTACATAGGCACTGATCATGTCATTCATCGCAATGACCGCTCAAAGTAGGCGGACGAAATACAACAAGTGCGCGTGCCGCGAGCGAATTGGTTGGGGATGTAACAGCTTTGCCCCCCCCCCCCGGGACCCCAAAATGCAGCCATGTATGTCTCCTGGAGGACGAGTAGCTTGCTGTCGTGGAGATTCTACGACATGTAGGCTTACGCTGAGCTGAAGCTGCCGACAAAGCGCTTCAGAAACCAAAACATCGTCGACAAGGCCGCCGCGCGAGAGACTGACGCTTCAGACGCGGCTGCCGCTCTGCGCCTACACACGAGCGACACCGGGCATCGGTTCAATTGACAAGGGAGCCTGCTGTCGCTCTTGCATTGTGGGATGGGGAGGTGTCTGTCCACGACAGCCAGGCTGATCATCGCGGCCGCTGCCCTGGCGTGCGAGTGGTCGCTCCAGCGGCAGAGATGGTGAGTACAAGACTGACGGCATGTGCATGTTCGTGCTGTGTCGTGCTCACTGACGATCACTTATTGCTCTGAAACGTGAATGTGATACCATCAGCGAGGCCGTGCTCAACTGAATGCTAGCACCAGTAACTTGCATGCAGGAGGAAAGCTTGCGTGGCAAGAATTCTTGCAGTGCCGGAATGGTTTAGAAGCAATGAGGCAAGCAATGAGGCTCAATATTGTGCTTGTGCTCCTTGGCGAAGGTTCAGCAAGCCTTTGTGCCAGATGCGGTGATCAGGCGTGCAGCACTTTTTTCAACCCTGTCATGTGATTGCAGTCAGGATGTGAACAGGGAAGATCATGTACTGTACTGTAGTTCTGCAATCAAGCAGTGCTGACAAACGAGCTCTGCAGCACGAACCATCTGAAACCACACCGACAGAGGCTTCATCGAACGTCTGGCCTACCATGTCCATGATCATCATTTATCAATGATGCCACACTTCAAACCAGATACCAATTTGTATACAAAAGGGCATCAATTCGGTAGCGTTGTCCGCAACTTCACCTTCCGTGACATGAAAGTGAGCAACACCATCTGTGCGTTTGCATCCGCAGCAGGCTGTTTGCCGGAGCGATACCCAGCGCATACATGCAGGAGGGAGACCCGCGTGTTGTCCTTTTTGATGACAATGCTCAGCCAACACGCGCTCTGGGGCTTCTGCTCATCACGGACTCTGATCAGGCGACTCAAAGCAACGGCAACGGCATCAGCGCATACAGCTGGGGACTGGCGACGGTGAACGCTGCGGAGTTTGAAGTTGACCTGTCGGGTGACGCAACCTCAACTTCAAGTATGGGGGGCTCAGACCATGCATACCCGGTCAAGCAGGCGGATGTGCTTTGGGCATGGGACGATCTGTTGGCGGCTGACGCTGGACCTGTCACATTGGGCGGCGAAGGCAGCTGGAAGTTTGAGGTATGCACAGATTCTTTGAAGGTCTTTCAGAACACTTACTGCAGGACTGTGTCGTTGATGTGTCTAACATAGCCAGCGTGCAGCTTTCTTGATTGCGTTGCCAAGTTGAGGTGCCGAGCTGCCTGCGTGACAGGTCATGCACTTTCCAGTACATACCGGACTGCTGGCCTGCCTCGAGCCTTGAACACATACTCACCAATTGACAAATTCAACTCCTGCTCACAAGTCACAAAAGCTCAAATGATTGATTAGGCTTGGCAGGGGCGGTCAACGCCTTGTTGAGACTACACAGTACACAGCGCCTAAACACACTAAAACCTTGTTATGAAGCGTATCGAAATCAACATTTTGATGCCGGAGTCCGCAGTTGAAGTGCATGCTGCAGTGCAGGCAGCAGGTCCATTCATGGCAAATACGAGATTGTAAGAATTGTGCCAGCATCGTCGCGCCATGCTGCCTTTGGGCTTCGTGCTCAATGCCGTACTTGTGCAGTTTTTAAAAGCATGGCAGCGCATTGCGGCAAGCCGTGCTTTCAGGTGGTGCTGATTCTCCAGCTTGGCACATTGCTTGGTCGCCTTGTAGGTGGAAGGCCTCCGCAATGCAAGTTTGTGAGTCTTTGGGTGCTCTTTTGCCTCTGGTACCATGCAAGCACGTACTGCGAGCGCATAGTGGGCAGGTTTGGTAGCAGACTTCTAAGCACATCAAGCATGTAAATCTATTTGTTTGCTGCTGTCAAGGATGACCACGTATGCACAAGCTGCAAGCACTGTAAAGCTGTGAAGCGAGTACGCTCAAATCCATTATCAGTCTATTCAGGAAGCCACCGTGCATTATTTTCAGCACCTCAGCTGCGATACAGGAGCGCGACTTGCATCCACATTATAATATATCCATCACAGTCGGTGGGGCCACGCTGGAGTGCATCTAAGAGGCACAGCATTGGGAAATAGGAAGTTGCATGAGTTCAACTCTACAAACACCACGCAACAATGCGAGTCTTGACTATATTCCATTCAGAACAGCTGCAACTGGTATTTGGAACATCATCTGGTCGAAGGTTGGCAATGCTCAGCTTCGGAGCAACACACGTCATTGAGACAACATGCACCCACTGACACAGACTCTTTGGCTGCAAGTGACAAGCAAGTACCTCACTGGCTTTGATGTTGACTGTGTTGCGCTGCCGCAGGCCAACACATTCATCTGGTCCGCCGCCGCCGTCGCCGCCGCCGCTGCCGTGACCAGCACCAGCGACAGCGGCTCGCACGACGATGGCGCCGTAATGCTCGCGTCCGCATACATCTGCGACAGCCGCTACAGCACCGGCTGGGACGGCACACGCGAAGTTGAAGACCTGAATGACATGACCCCCACCTTCTACTACCGATCGCCATGCCCCGACAGCGGTGTCATGCTCGCTATAGAGGCCGGCGTTCCCTACCTCTTTGACGAGGACTTCAACATTGTCTACGAGCTGACGGCGCAGGGTTTCACGCTGATCGCTGCTGCAGAGGCCGCAGCAACGCTCGTCACGTTGGCGGATGCTACGCCGTCAGCAGCGCCGACGTCAGCGCCTCGCCTTCGGCCTCTGTCCGTAGAGACGACAAACTCCGGTGAGCTGATCAGCATGATATTTTTGCATCATCTTGAAGTGTGCAGCGAGCAGCTCAGGTGGCCAGGGTGCTGTGTGCTTCACATCATGCACCCTCAAATCACGTGATCTGCTTATGGTCTCTAGTATTGGGGCTAGTGTTGAGAAGTGGTACTGGTGTGTATAGCGGCTGCATTGCTGCAATGCACATCCAGGACGTTGATGATCGTGCAGTAAGCCTGGGCTGCTGATGATTGTCACTTGGTGTGTGCGGTGCTCAGGAGCGGTGGCAGCAACTCATGACAGCACACCACCATGACAGCATCGCCCCGCCCGCTGCATGGCAAGCTGGCACTGACTGTAACTGTCATATGACCGCATGCCTGCAGGCGCCGTCACTATAGAGCTGGTGACTGTCCTTGGGGGGGAGAGTGCGGTGCAGGGGCTCAGCACAGAGAAGCAGAAGGCCATCATGACAGCTGTTGCCGACGTGTCCGGTTCAACTGCGTACTTCATCGGTGCCAGTTCCTCAGAGGTGAGCAATGTGGCATCCCCCCCCCTTTGCGTGCTGCCCCCCTTTGCGCACGTTTGCGTGCATGAGGGCTGCGCAAGCAAAGGCGTCAAATGTAAATTGCACTGCACATGTACTTTTATTAATTCTCGCTCAGGGCGCGAAAGAGCCCAGATGATGGTCTAACTTGATGCTGCTGTACGGAATCTGCATGTCGTGTGACTTCTGAAAGTGTCTCAACGACAACCGCTCAAACGCCGCCGCCGCCAATGGCATCTCGGGATCCTCCCCTAAGTCCTCCTCCATGTGCCCCCCCCCCCTGGATTCTGCCATGTGTGTCATAACACGGCCAGAATACGCCATGTGCACATGTACTTTGAAGGTACTACGGTGACAAAAGCAAGCACCCCTGGGGAAGCCTGCTGTAATGATGGACTCGTGATCACGAAGCCTCAGGCCTCTGTGCTTGCAGTCACATCGGGAGCACCAACATGGTCTGGGCTGTGAGTAGTGCTACAGTTTGATGTCATGCGTGAACCTCATGAGACCTGCAAATTCATATAGGACATTGCTGTTTGCAAAAACGCCCGTGGCGTTGCGCTGCCGTTGTACATTGCACACCGGTACTACTGCTGCAGCACACGCTCAAGGTACTAGTGCTGCAGCACACGCTCAAGCACCTGCCCCCCCTTCCCCCTGCCCACGCCTGCGACAGAACGGCTACCTGCAAGTAGCATACCAATTCAGAATGTGCGCCAGCGCGGAAGCAGCGGACAGCCTCGCCACCGCCCTCGAGGCCTCCAACCCCAATGGCGCATCCGTCAACCAGCTGCGCGATCTCTACAAGCAGTATGCGGCGCAGTACGGCGTGCCACCCGCGCAGATCACCGCCGTCGCCACCACCACCAGCATCGTCAGCACCGAAACCATCGACGGATCCTCCGGCACTGCCGACCGCAGCGCTCAGACGGAGGCCACAGCCCCCGCAGTAGCGTTTGACATGTGGAAGTTTGGCGCGGGGGCGGCGGCAGCAGTTGCAGTGCTCGGCATTGGGGGGCTTGTCGCGATGTGCTTCAGGTGGCGGGGGGGGGCATCGCATGTGAAGCGGCAGAGCGCGTACGTTGACCGCGTGGCACACACGACGCGCAGGTCGAGCAGAGCTGCGCCGCGGTGATGGGGCACACGCGTTTGCAAAAGCGCTTTTTGGCGCATGCCATCGTCTGGTTTACGCACGTGAAATTTCTTGTTCCCTGTTGTGCACACTGGTGCTCTGCAATATGTAGCCCGTGACGGTGGTGTACAAATATGTGCAGCAAAATGCTTTCCGGAGTGAGCTAATTTGTTTGAGTCAAAAGTGGTGAAGCAAGGGGCACGGTGTGTGAGGTTCAGGCACCTCTGCAAATTGAATGCGAGCAAAGAAAGCTTGCTTGTAGTCTAAGTGTCACCTGCTGACAAGCACTGGTCCACAACGCAGTCGTCCTAGGTCAGGGCTGCTCAAGGGCTCGCTGATGCACGATGACAGGGTCTGCACACGTTCACACATTGTGTGATGCTTAAACTCATTCCAACTTGAATGCACGCATTAATGATTAAATTTATCACAGTGTGAGACGCGACATCCATGTTGCATGTGCGTCTCTTGTATGTACCGGCTCATGCGTGGTCTGGGATATTCAGAACTGTGGGCGTACTGACTGCAATGCTTTTCCCATTTCCAATCATGCATTTGTGTGACAAAAATTGCTGTCAGGGCTAGTGTCACTAGTGGTACCACACATGGCGTAACAGACACAAAGCCCATTATACTAGAGTAATATGGCATTTTTACATACAACGGCGAGTAAATCCGGCAGAGGCGCTTGTAGCCTTTTAAATCGATATTGCGAACTAACCATGTTACAGCTTGCTGACGACCTGCTTGCTGCTGGTGCTGATGTCATGCCAAAAGGTCATCATATGCCGAGTAACACCATTCTCCAGGTTCATGTTGATCACACCGTTCCTTGCGCACTGCCTATCGGCATAGCAGCTTGAGAAAGTAGGCACAAAGCAGGGTCATCAAGTTGCACACAAAACTAATTCCGTTTAGAAAAAAAGCAAGGTGAATCAACCTCAACGTCAAGTTGAAGTTCATCATTCCTGGGTACGTTAGTACTCAGGTCTCCCTGAGATTAAATCACCGGACGAGACGCACATTCACTTTTTATCTACTGCACGCGCGAGCAAACTGACAGCTGTTATCAGGTCCGTCTGCTCTAGAAACCTTATGACGCGAACGGCATCAAGCGCCGTGCTGTAGCCACGGCGCTGTCCAAAAGAGGTGCTCAAGAACCCTACATGGCCTGTGAGAACAAAGCGCGAACTACATCACGCTGTCGGTTGGGAAGCTTACAAGCTGCAGCAGTGCTGAGTTTGCTCTATGAAACTGCCACCCTTGGCTGATGCAGCGCCGCTGCCGCCATCTTGGTGAGACCATGGCGCTGCTCATAGGTCTCCAAGAAAATTTGTGTCTGCCGCAAAAAAACGCCCTCTTTCGCAAGAAGAGGGGATTGCGTCGTATTGCTGCACGCGCGACCGCATCCTTCTGGCAGTCCATGCAGCAAGTGGTGAAGCTCCCTGCTGCACCATCACGCGTCTCATCTCAGTGTGTGTCAGGCGCAGTCTGTGAGAGTGCGCGCTAGCGAGACGGAGGGAAGGGGTCCCCCAGATCGGGGGCATGTTGGCCAACTTCGGGCTGCTGGGGTTGGCCAACGTTGCACTGCAATCACGCAGCACTTTACATGTATGTTTGTGGGCGACAGCAGGGGCGCTTTTTGTTTTGTTTTTGTACATTTTCCTTTGGGGATTATCCCCCAGAACTTGAAGTTACTTTAGCGACAACACATGGCTGGACAGTCAGGTTTTTGAAGTACAGCGCGCGAGGGGGGGGGTAATAGGCAGGTGCGCTGTTCACTATGCATTCTCCGATGTCCATGTTCATAGACGAATGAAATGGCTGCTTTACAATATTTAGCAAGCAACACAACGGTGAACTGATTTATTCCGAAATAATTTCACCCGTAGACGAATCGTTCCCTGCTGCACCTTGACCGTCAGGAGTCTCCTCTAAGACATCTAGGTGCAGATCTGGTCGTCAGGCGCAGTCTGTGAGACCATGTCTGCTGCGATGCCCCCCCCCCCCGCCCCGTCCCGGAGGGGGGGGAAGGGGGGGGCAAACCTAGTATACTATAGTTAGGCCCCCGCACAGCACATCTGACTTTAGGGGGCTAGCGGTTTGAGCGGTCAAGCACGCATTCATCTGAAAGCTGTGTTTGTGGATAAGAGCAGGTGCTGCTGTTGTACAGCCTGAGGCCGTGGCGCGAAGCGAGACGCCCCCCCCCCCGGAGGGGGGGGGGAAGGGGGGGGGACATTCTAGGCAGGGTTCGACTGGCAAACCTTATTCTTGTCAGCTCATTGGTGGTTATCATATCTTTAGTTTCAGGTAAAGCGCATGCGAGCTAAGTTAACGCCCCCCCCGTCCCGGAGGGGGGGGGGGGGGGTGCATGAGCGGTGCAGACGCTGCAAATCACGAGTTTACGGTGAATGAACTACGTAAGCGAATGAAAGTGCTGCTTCGTACATCACTCAAGCGTAAATCACATGATGTGCACTCCCTCGATGCATGAAGAGAAACTGTTCCTCACGCCCAGGACTCGACCCACTCGCAGTGGGTGCTCTCCCGCAATCGTTGAAGTTGTATATTATGTCCTGGACCGCATGGGGGTTGAGCACACGATAATCGGGCGATAACTAAATCTACGGAGGGGCCGGCGGTTCGGCGCTGGCCGGCGAGGGCCGCGGCACTTGCAACAGTGCGATGCGGCGGCAAGCACTGACGTCGCCATCAGGGGCAATGACTGCGTTCCAGTTGTCGATCACGACACGTGTGAGCGCGCGCTGTAGCGCGAGGGAGGCGCGGCGGCGCCAGAAGGCAACGCGCTGCGCGAGATTGTAGCTGCCCTGCGAGCTCTGCTCGGCGAGTGCGTGTAGCAGCGCTTGGGTGTCGCGTGACATAGCGCCGAAGTGGTCAAAGGCTGCGGAAAATAGGGTGTGTGTAGTGGGGTCCAGGGCCCCTGAGACTACGTATGTGTCTATCTTTTCCTGCGAAGCCGATTCAAGCACGCGCTGCACATCGCGCGCGCCCCCCTGAGCCTGACGGAGGCGGGAGGGACATGAGCTGTCACGTATGGTGACGTCTATGCAACAAGCTACTTCAAAGCCGCCGCGCAGTTTAGTGCACCGGCCTGCCGCTACCGCGTCGGCGCTCGGCTGCACTTTAGGGACTGGAAGGCAGATCTGGTTGCTGCCGAAGACGATGTCCATGAACTTGTTGAACCCGTGGCGCGCCCCGTAGCGGCGGAAGGGGGCAAGGGTGTCCCGGTCGAGACCGCGGAGGTGGGCCACCTGCTTGAGCAGCTGAAAAAGCGCGTCTGCGAGCAAGTTGTGTCGCGTGACGTTGAGCCCTTGTGTGCAGCGGCGCAGGTGGGCACCTGACTCCACTGTTTTATGGCACTTGGGGCACCGCGCCGCAGCGGAGGCGGGGCGCTCCACGCCCAGGTGGCGCCGCAGCGTCTCGCGGAATTCCGGCGGCGACATGGTCTCCGCTGGGTCAGTGCTCGGCAGTTGCGCCAAGAAACCCATGGCCCCCTTAGAGGCACCGCTGCGCCACGCCGCGACTGCTTCCAACGCATTTGCTGCTTCAAGCCGGCGCAGCTGCGTGGCGGCGAGCGCTGCGTCTAGCACCCGTGATAGCGCGGCTTGACGCCGCGGCAGCACGGCGGCCGGCGGGGCCTGGGCGGAGCCTGGCTCGCGCGCCGCCGCTGGCGCAGCGCGGCGCGCGCCGGCGCGAGTCCGCATGCCCAGCCCCGCAGCTCCGCCTGCCCGTTGCAGCAGATCGCGCAGTGCCCGCCACGCGCCGTCGTCCTGGCGCCAGTCCTGGTACCAGACCGAGGGCAGGAGCAGTGCGAGGGCCGCTGCGGCATCATCGCCGACGCTGCGCAGCTGCTGCAGGCAGGTAGCTATCTGAGTGAAGGTAAAGCCGTAGCGGGCGTGCTCCAGGACGCGGCTGCGTGCCGCCACTGGAAACGCCGCCAGTGCCGGTCCCATGCACTCGAGGGTACGCGCAGCAAATGCGGCACATGCACGCAGCGCCGCGCCCAGCACGCCAAAGCCGCCGCTCCCCAGCCGCAGGTGCACGCGTACCTGCTGATGTGCTAGTAGCGTCACCGGGGCCTCGCCACCCCAGTCTGCGCCGCGTACCCATGCCACTGCCGCCGCCCACAGAGAGGGCGGTGCCGCCGCCGCCGCAACCGCCGGCGGGCTGCGGCAATCGCCACCAGCCGCCGGCGCGCCATCGTGGGCCGGCGGCGTAAGGCCCGCCGATGGCTCCTGCGCCAGCGCAGCCACGGCCGCCAGCGTGATGGCGTCGAAGCGCCGTAGCTCCTCGTGCGTGAGGGATGGCGCCGTGTTGCGCGCGACATGCCCTGCGCGGGCGGGGACAGCAAGACGCAGAATCGAGAAGGCAGCCTGCACATCCTCCATCTGCACCAGCTCCGCCACCAGGCGGTCGGTGCCGGGGGCACGAAGGGTCGCCGCTACGTGTGTGCGCAAGAAGTCCTCGGTGCCCACCGGCACCCCCATCAGCGTGACGCCGTCGTCACATACTGGTACGGGGACATCGGCGGCGGCGAAGACGGCGGCGGCGCGCTCGCGAGCGCCGCCTGAGGCCGGCACCAGCGCTGCGCATTTCGTGACATTGACCTGAATGTTCAGCTCGCTCAGCGCCTGTTGTATGAAGCAGAAAGCGCGGCCAACGTGGCCGAGCACTGGCGCGTCACAGCTGGGCGTCATGATGGTGAGGTCATCGAGGTAGCCCGGAAGCGCCAGCTGCGGGAACTTGGCGCGGGCAGCCACCATGGTGCCGCGCAGTGCCAGCGCGAACAGCAGCGGCCCCAATGGGTCGCCCTGCTGCACGCCCTGTTGGGAGAGGATGATGGCGGCGTCGGCGTGCCCATCTAGGCCAAATTGTAGCCAAGGGGCCCGCCCGGGGCCGTAGATGTGCTCGACGTAGCCGTACAGGCCAGGCAGATGCTCGGCCACCGCAGTGAGGACTGCCGAGCGCGACAGCGCATTGAAGGCATTACTGCCGTCAATGGCAAGGAGCACGCCGCCGCACTCATGCGTGAGCTGCGCCATAAGCGCCACCCTCTCCGCGCCCCCCCGCGCGCCGACCCCAAACTGGCCAATGGGTTCTAGCAGCGCGGAGACACGGTCTCGGGTGTCCGTGCAAAAGGTGCGGGCGAACAGGCGGCGGATGGTGTCGCCGCACGCGATGGGGCGCGCCTTCTCGCCCACAGCACTGAGGCGCGCGGCTGCATGGAGGCGCCAAAAGGGGGCGGGCAGCGTGGCGGGGGTGGAGTACGCCGTGGTACCCAGCCACGCCAGTAGCTCAAGGAGCCAGTCAACCATGCGCCCCGACGTGTGCGCCGTGTGCCGGACGCACTGCTGGAGGTGGGAAATGCGCAGCCCAGAGGGACCGGCGGCCGAGCCAGGGTTGGCGGCGAGGATGGCCTCACGTAGCCCGTCCGCTGTGAACGAAGCGCAGTTGAGTGGTGCCGGCGCCGCCAGCGCCGCCGCCGCCACTGAGCTGCGCGCCCGTGATGCCGCGGCATCCAGCTTCGCAGGCGCATCGCCAGCTGGGTGTTTAGCCTGCAGTTTATGCAAGGTAGCGGAGTCGCGGGGGGCAGATGTGTCAGTGCCCTCCGCCAGCAGCCGCGCGGCGCGCCCGACGCCGCCCGGCTGCCGCGCCGTCGCCACCGCGCGCTCGCGGACTGCCGCCGCCGCCTCCGTCATGGACCTAGCGCGACGCGCGCACGCACGGGCGGCGCCACGGCGGCAGAAGGCCAGCGCTGTGCGCGTGAGTAGCTCCAGCTCGCCTGCCGCGAAGGCCGCGAAACGGTGCGCCCGCGGCAGGGAGCCGTCGGGCACTAGCAGCAGGCACGGCAGCAGATGCAGCAGCTTGCACCATGCACCCGCTGTAGCGGACGCCTGCGCCGCTGCCTCGGCACCGTGCGCCTGCGCTACCGCCGTTTGCGCCTCCCGGAGGCCCGCCAGCGTGGCCGTCAAAGCGGCCGTGAAGTCCGAGCGGTGCTCCAGGCGAATGCGGCGGCCAACCACCAGTTGCTGCTGCAGTACGTAGTCAAAGGAGAGTTCGTCCAGCGCTGCGCGCGCGGGCGAGAGCGGCGCGAGCGTCCAGAGCGGAAGCGCGCTGCGCCACGTTGGCCCTGCCGCAGCCACCGCGGCAGCTGCGCGGGCGCCGTGGCCCTGCGTGCCGCCACTGGCTGTAGGGAGGGGGAGAATGGGGGGCAGAGGCGCGACGCCGCGAGGCCCGCGCGGCCACTGCGTTGTGCTCGCGGGCCGGGATTTGTCGAGGTGCTTGCGCAGGTGCAACTTCGTGAGCACGCACCCGGGCTCGCCGCACGAGACGCATGCGCAGAGTACCAGCTCAGGTTCCACGGCGCGGTAGGTGCCCTCGCCAGCGCGGTGGAGGGTCAGACACTCGGCGTCAATCACCTGCATACGCGTGAGGAAATCTGCAGGCATATCCGGATGCTCGCGGCGCTGGTGATCCGCCAGCGCCGTGGCGATGCGGCGCGCCAGCGCCGGCGACGCTGATGTCTGCGCGGTGAGCGTGTGCGCCTCCCCGTTCCTGCGAAGGCGCGGTTTGGGCACTGGCACCCGAAAGAGGCAGCCAGTGTCATGTAAAGGGCAGCGCGGATAAATGGCAGCCGTTGCAGGCTGAGCGGGCGCCTGCACTGCCTCGGGCTGCGCCGGATCTGTGCCCGCCGCGGCAGCCGCTGCTGCAGCAGCAGCTGCCGCAAAGGCCGCTGGTGCGGCTCCCCCTGAAGTAGAGTCGAACATCATTACGATGAATGAGGGGAGCGCCGCACCGGCGGCTTACAGGCCCGAGGCGCCGCCGCCTCCCTCCGGTGCCGGCGGCGGCGCCGTCAAGGTGCAGAGGAAGCGGTCGGCGGCGGACTGACCCTGAGGCAGCCCGCGCGAAGGGCGTGCAGCGGGGGGTTCCGCCGCCGAGCCCGGCGTGCGCTCAGCAGCCGTGCGCTTGCGGCTGGGGCGGGGTGTGCCACTGTCGGACATAAGCGCGCTGCTGTCACTGGCAGGCATGGGGGGCTGCCCGCTGCGCGAGGGGGAGGCGCTGCAGCCGCTGCCGTGCCGAGCCGCTGGCGACGATGCGCGCCGACACCGCGAGCGCCCGCGTGAGCAGGAGCGCGGCGGCTGCCGCGGCGCCGCCGCTGCCTCCGGTGCCACCGCGGGGTCTGCTGCCGCACATGCGGCCGCTGCCGCTGCCGCGCCGGCAGCACCTACAGCAGGCGGCGGCGCGCCCACCGCCTCCGCCGCGGCGGCGCCCGCCGGCGCCGCGCCCGCGACCTCCGCCGCGGCGGCGCCCGCCGCCGCCGCGCCTGCCGCCTCCGCGCTCGCCGCCGCCGTAGCCCCGTCCGCCGCCACCGCGGCCGCCGCGCCAGCCGCTTCAGAGCTAGCCTCAAGGTCTCCCGCCACGGGCATGGTGGCCACCGCGGCGGCGGCGTCCGCCGCCGGCACCGCCACGCGCGCAGCGCGCGCCGCTTCCGCTGTCAGCTGCGCCTCGAGTCGAGCGGTCGCCGCAGCGTTGCGCACCTGCTCTCCTTCGCGCAGGCTCCGTTGCTGCGCCGCCAGCCGTTCCGCACGAACTTGCTCTGCCAGAGACCGGTCACAATCGGCCTCAGCAGCCCGCTTTCCCGCCTCGGCGGCTGCCAGCCGTTTTGTCAGTGCCTTGACCTGCTGCTGCAGCCCCTTCCGCGCGGTCCTCCCCTCCATGATGGCCCCCTGCAGCTGCTGAATGCGCTGCTCCTGGCCCAGCTGCGCAGGGTCCGCGTCGGCCGCCGGCGGCGGCGGCGAGGCGCCCGGCGACGCGCTCGCCCGCGCGGGTGTCGAGGCGGCGGCAGCGTCCGTCGCGGCGGCGCCGGTCGCCGCCGGCGCTGGGGGCTGCGAGGCGGCGGCGCCGGTGGGCGCACGCTGCGTCGCGGCGGCTGCCGCCGCGGCTGGAGCCGCGGCTACCGCAGGGTCACCGGCCGCTGTGCCAGTGGCGGCAGCTGGCGTGGTGCAGATGGCGGGGAGCGTGGTGTGTGCGCAACGCGCTGCCCGGCACTGCTGACCTGGGCGCGTGAAGTGCCGTCGCAGGCAGGACGGGCACGCCGTCAGATTATCTGGGCCCAGCAGCCGCAGCGCTACTTCCGTGCCGTCCACTGTGCATAGGACCGAGTGCGCGAGTTGCCGCGCCACGCCGCGGGCCACTGTGAGCTCCCAAACACCAGCGGCGCCTGGCGATGCCGCCGACGCCGGCGCCGCGGATGAGGCCGCACCGCCAATGCCCACGCCACAGGTCTTCAGAGCGCTGGCCAGCAGCAGAAAGGCGGCGGAAGTACCGCCGCCGCCCGCCCGCAAGCGCACCGGCGCGATGGGCACGCCAGGAGCTGCGAGTGCGGGCGCAAGCAGCATTGCAAGCTGCGCTGCAGACCACGCAGCCGGCGCGCCGCGCACAGTCACCGTGACCGGGGCGCTCATGTCACCAGCGCGGGCGATGCGCAAGCGGAAGCCGCTGAAGCTGAAGTCAGCGGAGTCGCCGGCCGCGCCGAGAGCCGCGTCAACGAGCGCAGCCGGCGCACGCAAGCATAGCACGCGGAAGTCATCGCGAGGCGACAGCGGCGCCAGCGTCTCTGCACCCTTGAGCAAGATGCAAGCGAGGCAGCGTCTACGGCGCCCGCCCTCGCCGCCTCATGCATGTACGTGAGCGCCGTCGCTAGCAGCTGCTGGCGCCCCCGCGTGAGTCGGGCGCGGCGCTGGGCGGCCGCCGCTGGGGTGCTGCGCTCGCGCTCGTGAGGCTGACGGGCCGGCGCGAGCTCCGCTAACAGTGCGCGGACACTGGCCGGCAAGGCAGCCAAGTGCTCCTGGTTGTAGCAGGAGACAGAATCCACCGTAAAGGATGTGTAGTCCGCGCCAGCTGCCGCAGCAGGTGGTACAAACGGCTGTCCTTCTACTGTCTGGCGGCCCTGCAGGCGCGCTGCCGCTGCCATGAGGCGACCCGCAGCGGCTCCACCCTTGCGCCCCGCCGCCGCTACAGCGGGGGGAACGAAGAAGTACTGCTCCTGATCAGCAGCCTGAAACATCGCGCGTGCCTGCTGGTCCAGTTGCTCCCGCGTGAAGGCGGACGAGGCAGCAGTGTAGCTGCCTCGGGGAGTGAAGTAGGCTGCATCGTGGCCGTGCAGCAGCCGTGCCTCCTCCCGAAGCAGGTTGCTCTTCGCTGTAAGCGACGGGACTGTTGTCGCGGTTTTGGCGGCTTTGGCCGCCCACGAGGCAGCAGCGGCGGGAGGGGTGGTCGCACGACCAGTTGGACCAGCTGGCGTGTCGCCAGTCGCCGCTGGCAGCACCACCTCCATCGCTTCAGATGCCATGAAACGACTTGAAGTTGAAAGTGGGGCGGGCCCCTGCCCCGCCCCTGAGACACTGTGGCGGCTGCCCCTCGCTGAGGGTGCCGATATTATTTGTATATATCGTTGAAGTTGCGATTTTTTTTTGATGGGGGGAACATTGCAGAACGCAAGCTTGGTCGTGCTTTGCCGTTGGCACTCAGCGGCAGTAGGTCATGTTATGCGCCAGATTACTCTTGCGAGTGTCAGGACTGCTATCGAGACCTCTCTTTGCTGCCCAGCATGCGCAAACGACATTTAGATACTTCTCGGACTGGGATACTCGTGATGACGACGGGGACGACGCAAGACCGCGCCGTCCACACAGACAGCAGGCCAGCATCGGTCAGCGAGCCCTCGAAAAGCAGCGGCGTCACGATACCGCCAGCACCTCAATCAACGCACGGAAGCCCGCAGCGCCCTCGTCGTCACCTCTGAATGCCAGCACCAGCACCCTGGGTAAGGAGCACAGCAAGGATGACACTCCACGTGTGCTGAAGGAAAGTAAAGAGGTCAAGCACAAGGCCGCTGTCGACGATGCGCAGCGACTACGGACAGAGGCGGAACTCAAACGGCCAAGTGAGGCAGTGCGTGCCCTGGAGCAGTTGCGTGTCCTAAACGCTGTGAAAAGCAGCTCCTACGAGTATGCCATCGAGGCGTGCGAGTCCCAGTGGTATGGCAAAGCCCTGGAGCTGCTGTTTCAGATGCAAGCGGAAGGAATTGCCTGGACCCCGCGTGCATGCAGTGCGGCGTTGCGAGCGTGCGGTGAAGCCGGGCTCATGGACCGCGCAGTGCAACTGACTGGCAAGATGCGCCAAAGCGGTGTCAACCCCAGTGATGACGATTACGTCGTGCTGATCCGCATGTGTGTACCGCGGCGGGGTCGAGCATATAATCGCAGCAACAGAGGTGGCAGCAGCCGGGTACTGGAGTTGCTGCAGCACATGGAAGACACAGATCACGCGCCCAAGCTTCCACACTTCAACGAAGCCATCATGGCATGTGGCCGGGCGGGCGACACCGCTATTGTCTCCCAAATACTTCAGGAGATGCACCGCAAGGTATGTGAACCACAGATCATGATGTGTCTGATCGCAGGTCCACTGTTACAGCATCATCATGATACCATGATAGTGAGTGCATTAGTGCTGTTTTTTTCTACTTCCCCTAAGTGCCTAAGAGTGCTACGCGAGTGCTGGAGAGTGTTTTGTCGCAACCAGGTTAGACTGGCTGCTACACGTAGGGGTCATCACGTGATACTGACTTGCTCTAGCGTTTGTACATGGTGACTTTCGCACCGTGAAATTGTCAATTTCGCAGTGTCACAAACCATTGGAGGCAGTCACTGTGCGCCATTGCAGCGTCCTTGTGGGACTTGAACAGTGCATTGCTGTTTTAGAGGTGGGTGGCAATGCAGCTCGACATCAACATATCACCTTGCAGCAAGCTGTAAAAATGTGTGCACTGCATGAAGAGGGATCATCCCTTGAGTACAGCATTGAGTACAGCAGTAATAACAATGTCATATCACGTCTGGCACCCTACAGTGGCGACTGACAGTGCACGCTCTTGCTTGTGGCTGATTGCTTTGCAATCAAGCTGGCTAAACACCACATGGGCCATGCAAGCCACATAGAAGTATGTATTAATTGACCGTGCACCTAAATAAATCGTAAAGTGAGCGTTGCTGCTGGCTCACCAATTTCTGCAGGGAGTGCGTCCGAACATAATTACCTGGAATGCACGACTGGACGCCCTTGGTGGTGCGGGGCTGATTGACCAAATGTTGGCAACCTACAAGAAGATGCAGGCAGCCCGCCAGCGTCCCAACATATACACCATCACCTGCATGCTATCGCGTGTTGGCTCTGCTGGGGAGCGCCAGATCGCGGAGGACCTTGGGAGGATATGACTCGACGTGAGCTGGAGCCAAACGACAGGACATACTTTGCCATGATGAACTGTTACGCAACGGTGGGGCAGCCGGACAAGGTGGAAGAACTGCTGGCCAATATGCGCAAGTCTCCGCAGACTCAGCCAGACAGGTTCATATTCAACTGGTCAGTGCAAACGCCATTAATATTTCTAGTGCAAGACACTATCTGTTTTCCTACATAGTGTATGTGTATCTGCTTCTTGTGCAGCACTGCTGTAGCTACTGTCGATCATATGTTCACAGTGCTAGATACCAAGAAGCATGTTCAGACATGGAGCATGTACTTTGCAGTGACACTAGCGGTACATCCTACAGGAATGCGCGCAAGCAATGGCAATCAAGCATCTAAATATTTTAAAGCCAGCAGCATCCCGGCGGGAGAACTTCGAGTACAACGCATTCAACTGCCAGTGGCCTGCTATAACAATATATTTGTTGAGAATCAAAGCTGCAAAGCAGCACATGCCTTTAGCTGACTGTTGATCTATCATGATGGTTCGGAAAGCACATAGTTTTACTTTGGTGTACCTGCTACCGCGCCATGTATGGCGGCACAACAACCGTGTGACACCTAGGTGAACACGGGCCCCTCGATGATGGCCTGGCAGCCTGAGTACAGTTGGCTCATTCATTGCGCTGCCACACAATAATGGCAGCTGACAATGAACTGGCAGCACTCAGACAATGCTTTTATGAAGAATTCAAGCACAAGTTACTAGTAGACCTGACGCAAGGGTTGCATGAGATTGGGTTGCTGGGGTGGGTGCGGTAAGGTACTTTGGAGCATGACGCTGTGAGTGGCACCATGCTCAGCACTTCATGCTTGCAGTGGATGGCGAGCCTCAGCTAGCTGAGGGCCAGTGGAAATGCGGTGTTGCAACATGTAAGGCTCATCAAAGATGCTGCAAGTCTCTTGAAACCAATTGTTTACATTCGGCTATAAAGTACCATCCAGCGTAATAGATATAATGTGCTGCAAGTCTGTGCTGAGGTTAAGAAGGAATGCAAATGGGTGGTAGACATAACGTCCTCTGCTGCGGAGGGGTGAATCTATAACCATGACAGCATAATTGACCTCGCTCGCCACGCCCACCTCGGAGGCTCTTCCTAAGTATACTCGCGCATGAGGTGATGACGAACGTGCAAGCATCCTGCTGACTGCTGAGGATTGTGGCATGGGACAGTTGTGACATCGGTCGACATCTGCTGCTTATACAGTGTATGCGCTACCTGATTTCAATGGCATGCTCACTGATCCAAATGTCTCATCTGGTCGCTGCTGTGCTGCTGCTAATGTACATGATCAGCATCATGAAGGCGTACGCGGTTGCTGGGAGCCAGGGTAAAGCAGTGCGCGTCATCGACAGGATGCGCGCCGCAGGAATTCAACCAATCATCGACACGTACCGCCAGATCATCAAGGCACTGGACGAATCTGGTGATGACAAGAAGGCAGATGCACTTATGCGGATGCTCTGTCATTGGGTGCAGTGGACCAGGGATGGACGATGGATGCAATCCGAACCTCATCTCGCGAGACGCTGCCACAAGGGACCGTGGTGAGTACACTAGTACACTTAGCATGCTCATGGCGCTGTCATACTGCTGCAGCTGCACATGTGGATGTAATTAAGCCATACGACACATCAAAACTTTGCATCAACTGCAGCAATTCACCTCCTAACTTGGAATTGCGTTGGGGTATGCCTCAGCATGCGATACACGGCAGTGTGAACTCCCTTGCTGGTGTATGATGACTGTGTGCCCAGGTGTTGGCAATATAACGCATCTCAGTACCTGTAAGACACATCGACAATACCTGGGCGCACGTGACAGTTAAGCAACCAGTTTCAATCCTGTCCGAGCGCATGAATTTGCTGCGGTGCATCCAGGTGTTGTCGACACGAGTGTCATGCACGACGTGTCTTGGTGCTTGCACGATATGTTGTCGTACAGGCAATTGTACACCTGGACATACACTTCAGCATATGCTGATTAATTTTGAAGCACAGTGCCGGTCACCTGAGCACTGTAGTAGTGATCTGACCTTGGTTCGACATCCTAGCAGAGGTGTTGGGCATATAGAAACGCACGAGATACGTGGCCTACCCGGAGCCCCTAGTACTACAGTAGCAAGTTCACAAGTACAGTTTTCCCGCTACTTCTGGCTCAATAAAAAACGATGCTCCATTTTGAACTCTCTGGGCTTCTAGGTATGATGCCACAGCTCATTTCATGTATAGTATGACCATCATCTTTCTTTCACCGAGATTGCAGGCCTCTCTGGTGAATGGGTTCAATTTTTTTTCAGATGATAAAGTACGGTGCTGCATTCAAAGTGCAGCATTCCAGATGATTTATGGCTGTCACAGCTCAATCAGTACATTATGTCCAACTGTTGACATTAGGGCCCTGCAGTCACGGCGATTATTGTGCAGACCTCGACGATGCTCAATCAGTGACGTCCGTTCTTGCTGTAGTACGTTCAATCCAGTGGTCAATTGTATCGTTCACTGTGCCATTCAGCCTTTTTTTTTTAAATGCTACCTCGTCATACTGTGGATGATGCTTCAATTGGTCAATGACATGTGCGCATGTAGAGCCCAGCGGTCTGGATGGCAACTTCAAGTGCTTACAGCATCATGACTGCCAACCACACAAAGAGCATGGGCTAAGCGTATGATGACATGTTTCAGCCTAAATGCCTGACAGTGTGTCATACAGTAAAACATCTCTTATAACTTTCGCGTCTCAACCTGTTGCAATGGTTGGCCTGCTTGTCTCGCTGTGTTGCTGTGCTGTCAGCTGAGTCTACACGGACTGAATGCTGCAATGGGCAGGGCTGCACTTCGTCATGGGCTGCGGTTGCAGCAAGAGCAGCACAGCAACAGCCTTCAACGTCGAGTGTATATAAAGACAGGGGAGGGCTTGCTGCAAGACGTCGCTACCGAATTTCTCACGTCTCAGGGCATCAAGTTTTCATCCCCCAGGGGGACCAAAGGCGTCATTGTTACACCTCCGCAGTAGTCACAAGCATCATGGCGGCTATGCGTGGCTTGAATGAGATCGGTTTGACTTTCTTTGTATTTGAAGCTTTGTACTTATGATCTTGTATTTATAGCAGCCCCAAGGTGGGCTTGATGCGTTGGATCAGATTGCAAAAAACTAAAATCGGACGGGCCCTTAGAGCCCTGCGTTGCAGGCTTGTACTAGACTCATGGGGGGCAGACACAGCGGCACCCAGTCTGAGCCACACCTATCGTAGCCGATGTCTCCATCTCTTGAGCGAAAACGCCGGAGGACCGCGGTTATGCCTCTAGTATACATTTGGGCCAGAGGCGCCCGGTCCTCGATTCCTTGCCTAAGCACGCCGCTGACGTGCCTGGCCGAGGTTCTCTTTCTTGCGTGTTCAAGCAAACGATCTACAGTGTGCCCTGATGCTATCCGTATCCCCATGTTCCAATATCCCCTGCTGCTGCCCAAAGCCGTATCCTCAACACACGCGACTCCGCAGCTCCTGCTCACAGCCAGCATCTCCCATCCCCTTGCTGCCTGATGCACCCTCGCCACCATCAGCGCCACCGCGAGCGCTGCCGCACCTCTCGGTGCTAACGAGCAGAGTACTTTTATTAATTTCGCTACTTTTTATTAATTCTCGCTCAGGGCGCGAAAAAGCCCAGATGATTGGCATCTAGCTGTAAGGAATCTACATGTCGTATGACAGTCTGAAAGTGTCGCAACGACAACCACTCAAACGCCGCCGCCGCCAAATGGCATCTCGGGGTCCTCCCCTACGTCCTCCTCCATGTGCCCCCCCCCCCTGGATTCTGCCATGTGTGTCATGACACGGCCAGAGTACGCCATGTGGAGCGCTGCCGACAGTGCCGAGCGTAAGCGCGCCAGGGCGATGCCCTTGAGAGCTTTAGGGCGCGCTCCTCCGGGCACTGACATCCTGCTGGCATACTCCGTCGCCACAGCCTCCAGCAGCTTCCGCCCCTGCTCCCCGATGCTGCCAAATGACCCTATTGCCAATGTGGCAAGTTTGTAGCAATTCTGATCATAATGACCAGAATAGTGGGTAGTCTTGGCGGCCTCTTGGTCGCGGCAGCATCGCTCGGGGTCTGCTGCAGTCTTCGCCGCCCGCGACGCCACCTGTGCCTCGAAGCAGGTAACGTCCACCATGAGCGGTAGGTGGCGTGTCGGGTCGTCGTAGCCGGTAACCGGGAAGGCGTCGGCAGGCAGCACGATGTCCATCCTGCGACTCCCCGGCGGCCCGGCGGACCCCAGAAACGGCGTGTAGTCCTCGTCCACCAGTCCCGTTTTGAGGTATTGCCGCAGGAGGCGCTGCGTGGCCCTCTTGACGCTATTGTGGACAATGGTGTCGTGCGCCTTGACGCGTGGCGCTTGACACAGCCGTGCATGCAGGGTGCCGCCCGGCGACTTCCCGCACAGCTTGCAGCCTGCCGTCTGCTCCTCTACTCCGATGGCGCGTTTGACGGCCAGCTGCCAGGATAGGCCATCGAACGAAGCCGTTGTGGAGTACATGGGCTCGTTGAGGAATGCCATGCCGATCGAGTGCATGTGGCGCTGCGACCGGAATCGAGCAAGTGCTTGCGTGCGTTGCGTGCCCTGCGGCAGCTGTTGCAGGTCCGCCTCCACCTTATCTGCAAGCTCGGTAGCGACGGCATCTGCAAGCGCACTCTGATTGGGGCGCTTCAGGCTACACTGCAACTGCAGAGCACTGGCGTCAAGTACGCAAGCAGCATCCGCACCAGTGCCACCACCTGCTGTCGGCCGCAGCGGCGGCTGCTGCGTAGGTGGTTGCTGCTGCAGTGGCGTTAGCGCTGGTGGCAGTATATGTTCCAGCTTGTCACCTGTTGCTGCACGTAGAGATGTGGCAGCTGTGGCGATCGTCCGCATGAGGGGCAGGCGCGCCACCTCTGCTGCTGCTGCGCCTTGTAGCATTGCTGGTGTGGAACGCGCAGCGCCTGCATTGACGGCTGCCCGCTGCTGCGTGCGCTGGTGCTGCAGCTGTGCCGCCTGCCGTTGCTGCTGCTGCCAGTGGTGTTGCTGCTGCCGCAGGTGTTGGTGCAGCACCTGCCGCATTGGCCGCTGCCACCGCCATTGCCGCTGTCGCAGCCGGCACGGTTGCGGCGCCGCCTGCCGACGCTGCTCCTGTTGCAGGTGCTGCAGCAGCCCTTAGGCTAGTAGGGCCTGTAGCAGCTGTATTGCCTATGCCCGCAGCCGCTGCTGTTGATGCTGCAGTTAGTGATGCCGCCGAGGCCACTTGAGGTGCAACATGTGCTGCCGCTGCTGCAGCAGCCTCTGATGCTGGAGCAGCTGCTGCTGCCGCCGCTGCTGCTGCCGCCGGAGTAGTTGCGCCGTGCGCCGCCGCTGCTGCTGCTGCCGCTGGTGCCGCCTGTGCTGCCGCCGCGGCCCCTGATCCAGCGGCAGCTGCGTCGTGTGTTGCCGGAATGGCTGCGCCATAAGCGCGGCCAGCCGCTGATGCAGTTGCCGCTGCCGGAGCGGTCGCGCCTCCACTGGCAACCGCCGCTGCCGCTGTAACAGTTGCCGCTGCTGATGCTGCTGGTGCTGGTGCTGCTGCCGCTGCTGCCGGTGCCGCTTGTGTTGCCGCATCCTCAGCAGCGTTGTCTGCAGCCGCTTGAGGAGCCGCCTGCTGCAGCACCCCCGCCCATCCAGAGAGTGCTGGTTGCAGCGCTTGCAACGTGCCCGCCACATACGCAGCATCAGCGATGTCGCAGGCGCTGGTAATGCCAAGGCCGCCATGTCGTGTTGGGAGTCGCGCTTGCTGTAAGGCTGGGCCGTGCGCTGCCAGATGGAAGTGGGCCCCACTTTGCTCAAACTGGCGCCAGGTCTGGCCTGGTGGCTGCAGGCCCATTGAGTGCTCAAGCACCCACTGCGTGACCCGATCCCACTCCTTGGCGGCTGGCGCTGTCTGCGTAGTGGGAATGGTGCGCAGGCAGTACGTCATGCGAGGCACCACGCAGTAGCGCAGTAACCTGAACATAGCCCTCGGAGATGTCAGGCGCGCGCATCGCTCTGCAAATCGAGCCCCTGCCCCGCCTGCACCCGCTTCCCTGCGCAGCCATGCGTCCACAAAGCTGCTGTGGCCCACCGGCACCCCCAGCAACACAGCTCCACGGTTCTGATTTTCATCCGTATCCCCCACTAGCTGAACGCCCAGCTGCTGCAGCAGTTGCCGCTCGTAGTCTGTCACCACATGCCCCCTGCCAGGCAGCGCGCGTGACTTGGTGAGGTTTAGCTCCAGCCCCACCTCCGCAAAGTGTTGTTTGAGCTGCGCCACCGCCTGTATGTCATCCTGAGTCAGCGTGCAAGCGCCTGTTCGGACGTTGGCATCGTCCATGTAGGCGCCCATCCGCCTCCGCGCGCGCTGCGCAGCCGCCGCCTCATTGAA
The DNA here is from genome assembly GCA_017506865.1 of Tribonema minus. Lineage (NCBI taxonomy): Eukaryota > Xanthophyceae > Tribonematales > Tribonemataceae > Tribonema > Tribonema minus. Next base: position 1,140,699 of record JAFCMP010000223.1, read on the forward strand.
CCGTTTCAAGCACTGAGCAATGGCGCCGCAGAAGAGCATCGGTGCCGCGGGGTCCCCCTGCTTAAACCCGCGCTGAGACATGATGATGCGCGTGGAGCCGTCAACGTGCTGGAACAGCAGGCGTGGCCGAGTGCGAACGTATGTGCCGATGAAGTAGTCGAGGAAGTCCGGCAGCTGTGCTGCTACCCATTCCGCTGCCGCCAGGACGAACACCATGTTGAAGGCATTCTTGAGGTCCAGCATGAACTGCCAGTGACCGAGCTCATACGCGAGTTTGCCGGCCATGGCCGCTTTCTCCGCTCCTGCTGAGACGGCTACCCCATACTGCCCGTCTGGCTCAAGGAGCTCCGCCAGGAAGTCTTTGCGGTCTGCCACGTACACCGAAGTGCATAGTCGCTGCAGCACCTCGCCGCAAACGATGGGCCGCTGCTTAGCTGTACCATCTTCCTGTTGTTCTGCAAGTGGCGTCAGGCGCCCCGCGCCATGCAACTGCCAGAAGGCATCCGGCAGCCGCGCAGCCTCCCGCATAACGGTCTGAAGCCACCGTGTGAGGACAGCAGCAAACTCATGCCGTCCCCAGCTTGTGCGTAGCGCATCCTGCAGGTGGCTGTAGCGCAGCCCCGATGGGCCTGCTCCACTGTAAGGGCTTGCTCGCTGGATGAGCTTGGCAACCGTCTCTGGCTCAATTCCCTCCCCCTGTAACAGGCTGAGTTCTGCTGGCATGTCGGCTGCTTTCGCCACAAGCTGATCAACCATGCCGGATAGCTCATGGAGTTGTTCCCCTGGCGCAGCGGGGGGGTGTTTGGACTGCATGGCGGCAAAGCAGTCATCATCAGGTATCGCCACCGTTTTGGGCTGAAGGAAACGCGCTGCCTGCTGTAGCCCCCCCCGTGTGCCCATGCACTGTAGGACGTAGGCGTTGATCGCTGCCTCCGTTTGCTGGCGCGCGCGCCAGCGCCGGTGCGCACGCGCGTGTGCGAGGAGCGCTGACACCAACCGGTCAAGCTCACCGCGTGCCAACATTCTGATTCTGTCGGAGCGAGTGATGCCAGGTGCGCCATCGGTGGAGGTGATGAGTGATGGCATGAGGTGGTGTAGAATCGTGGATCTTTGCAGTCGCTGCACCCGCCCTGCGGAATCTGGCTCCCGCGCCGCATTGACGAACATCGTCATTGTGTGTGCCAACAGATGTGTTGCTGCGTTCTCCAGTGCAGCTCCCACATAGCGACGATTGCGTGGTCTAGCAAGGCTTCTAGTTGTCGCGAACTGCAGCTTGCACAGCTCATCGAGGCTGATGCTGTCAAGCACTGCTGCGACTGCGGGGGTTGAGATGGTCCACGTGAAAAGCCCACCTGCCCCACCTGCTGCGCCTGCAGGGCCTGGCGCTGCCGCTGCTGTCGCCGCACCTGCCGCTCTGGGGCCCCCTCCGCCGCCGCCGCGGCCGCCACGACCACAGCCTCGTCCGCCGCTGTCGCTGCTGCGACCGCTGCCACGGCCACCGCGGCCGTTTTGAGTTCGCGCGCCACTGCCGCTGTTGCTAGCACCGCCGCTGCGGCTGCTGGCATCACTGCTGCGGCCGTTGCCAGCGCCGCTGTCCTTAGTACCGGCTGCACTGCCGCCGCCGGCACCGCTGCTGCTGCCGCCTCCGGTTCTGCTGCCGCTAGTCGCTCTGCTACTGCTGATGTCTGCATCATTGCTGCCGCTGCGAACGCGTCCTCCATTGCCACGTCCGCGCCCTCCACTGCGACCCCGACCCCCTGGTGTAGCACTGCTGCCCCCGCGTTCCGGCCTCTTTGAGCTGCCGGAGGAGCTGCTGCCACCAGCCTGAGCAGCAGGTGCCTGCTGCGCGTGCGCTGGTCCCTTTGCGTAGGGGTTGCCGATGGGTGTGCACGCCGGTTGCTGCTGTGGCAGCGACGTGGTAGCTGTTGCCGTCGATGCATCAGGTGCTAGCGGTGCTGCTGATGCTGTTGTTGACAATGTTGCCGCCACTGCAGCGGGTGAAGTGATAGGCCTGCATTTGCGGCAGTGCTTGCCCGCGCTGGCATCGCTGCTGTCCACTCTGAATGTCTTGTTGGCATGAAACAGGTTTTTGCACAAGGCACACTCGGTGTAGATGGTTTGCAAGTGCGACGTGCTGAGGTCGGAGCGCTCCAGGAACGTTGTTGCTGTCCCACTGTGGTGTTTGCGCTGGTGCTTCGCCGCGATGTGGGCGTTTAACCTCTGCTGTAACGAGAGCAGCGACATGCCCTTCTTCACCACGAGGTCGCATAAGTTGCACTTGTACTCCGGGTCCGCACTGCCTCCACCTCCAGCTTCGTCGTCTAGCATCAGACGTTGCTGTTCCAGACTGTTATGACCTGTTCTAGAGCGCTTGACTGCACTTTGCCCGCCCGTGTGCTCCCCTTCGCCTGTTTGATCGGAAATTGACCAACCGTCATTCTGTACCCTCTTGCGTTTGTGCGCTGCGCGTCCGTCTCCAGTTGCTCTGCTGCTGCCACTCGTGCCATCGTCCTGTTGACAAGCGCCATTGCCATCTGCAGCACTGGTGCTAATATCCTGCGCTCGTGCGCACGCTAGATCGGATTCCTTGCATTTCTGCGCTGATTCAGAGTTGGCAATACGGGCCTCCCGCCGCCGCCATGATATTCTTTTCATGATCTCTGCTACGCCATGGTGCTACATGCTACAGCTACATACCTATCCGCATCTCGTGGAGGCCTACTAGTATACCAGTAACCAGCGTTGTACTTCTTTGTTAAGTTATTGTGGCTTTGAGCGCGATGCAACCCAGATGATTCACGTTGCTACCAGAGTGGACCATATAACATACCCTGTATACTTTGTTTTTTATTTTATGAAGTGTCTCAGCGCCCATCAATGATCACTTCAATTGAATTTCATCGCCCATGTACCATTCCATTGAATGTGCCATGCAACACTCATATGCATGTTTCCGTGCATTGCTCACAAGTGAATGTAGGCAGCCAGGCTGAGCCTTATTGTGCACCTGCGGCAGTCCGAATTATTGTGTTGTGCGTTCAATTCAGTTGTTCATGTCAAAGCTCACACTGACAGGCACTGCATGGACAGCGGACCAGACAAGATCATCATGATGCAATTTGCAAAACCACATGTTTACCATGTCCTTGAAGTTTATGCAGAATCAAGTGCCACTCTGAGTATGAAATTTTGCTGGAGCGCCATGGGGGCTTAGAGCTCTAGACTACCTTTAAAAAGACTTAGTCCAGTGCTCTGCATTTTTTTGTATTTGCCTGCTAAATTCGAGTCGGACCTTTCTGAAAGATGTCTGTGTCAGCACTCATCAACTTGAGTGGTTGGAGTACGATAATTCATGCAACTGTGGCAGCAGGGGCCCTGAGGCTCGGTCCTGACGAACAAGGCGCAGTCACCTGGTTTGCGCAGCACTCATGCGCAATTCGCGAGGACCAGGGGCTGCCGCCAATCATCGAGGCCGTGCGATGCTCTACGCGAGCGCTGACAGCTGATGGGGCGGCGAAATATCACGCACAGATGTGGCCGAGCAGCTCCCAGCATCGTTGCTACGGTGGGCAGCAGATACGACGGCCGCAGCGTCGACGCTCCCCACTGCGGTGCAAGCGATCTACGCCGCAACTGCCGTCACGGAGACGGTGACCACTGAGCCAGCCCCACACACCCACGGCATTGCGCCTGGCGCCGAGGCGGCCGCTGCGGCGGCGACCGTACCTGGCCCTCAAGCCGCTGCCGCGGCTGCCTCTTCCACGCCCGCTAAAACACAAACTAGCGCGGAAGAAAGCAACTGCAGCGGCGGGCAGGAGGACGACGACGACGACTGGGAGGCCTATGCTGACGAGATCTCAGACTGCAGGAAGGTAGTGCCTCGCCGCCAGCGCGGTCACTTCACACACGGACTACAGGCCGGCCTTTCAATTGTTATTCGACGCCAATACGAGGATTGCCTGGTGAAGGACCTAGAGGCTGCCTCGGCTGGTGCCGAGGGCAAGCTGACGCAGGCACCTATTGGTGACTCGCGCGACACCAGCCGCCGCCGCCAACAGGCTAGCGCGCGGGTCCTGGCGCAGCTGCGCAGCCAGCGTGCGTCCGGGGCAATGGCGTGGATGAGCGTGCCACCCGCTGCCAATGACCGCCCGGGTGCGGCGCCCATGTCCAGTATGGCAGCAGCCACGATGATTTTGGTTGCGATCTTTATAGACGGGTGGGGCATACAGGGCGAGGTGTGCCCATGGCGGTGCAGTGACGTGAGCCCCACCTCCACGCATGCGACCAGCTGCCCCAGCCAGCACATACGGGGGCACAACGCTACACACACTGCCCAAAAGCGGTGCCTACAGCGCATCTTGAGACAGCACCATGTCTCTATTGTCCGCAATGAGGATGCTAGCGTCTTCAAGGTACCGGGGTATCGGGCGGACACAGTCATTGACCCAGGGTGTCTGCACTTTAGCAGTGCATACCAGGGAATAGTGCTAGACACAAGTGTGCGCGCGCCCACAGCGAGCTCGTACCTGACAGGCAAAACAAATGCCTCGAACACGGACGGCTATCATAATGCTGCTGGGGTGGGGGAGGACGCGAAGGTCAAGCACCACACCGGCACCTTGACGTCATCTTGGGCTTTTGTGCCATCGTGTAGGAGTCGTACGGACGGCTGGGCAAGCAGACAAGACTTTTTGTCAAGGAGTTGGCAATGCATTCAGCACTGTGCTCAGGGGGGGGGAAGGCAGATGTGTTACGCAAGGCCGGGTTCGCTAAGCGTCAGATCCTCATTGAGCTGAGCATGTTGCTGGCGCGGGCGTTCAAGTTGGCGGAGCGCGTCATGGCGTACACACGCGGAGCGCGAATGCTAGGCTGTGTTGCAGCGCCGGTGTCCAAGCTCCTAAGACACAGCCGCAGACTAGGCTGCTGCATTGACGCAAGCTTTTCGATTGCATACTAGTAGGCAACCCGGCCTCCCTTGGGCCTTTATAAATACAAGTCCATACGTACGATGATAGTATGTATGCCACCAGTTTGTTTCATGCAGTCACGTGTATTGGATTAAGTAATTGTGGTACTACTACCAGGTACTGCGTGAGCGTGTGCATGCTACAGAAATACTTGAGGTACTTTTCATCAATTCTCGCTCAGGGCGCCAACTTGAACAAGCCCGCATGATTGATCAATTGCTTGCAGGGGACGATGGCTGGTGCGAAAGCAGAAGTGATCATTTGTCAGACCAAACACAATTGCTTCCCTTCCCGTCGCGTGGCGGCACAAACTTCCTCAGAAAATGACAGAACCTGCCAGAACTTGCAAACAAGCTTCAAGTTCCAAGAGCAACTTGGTTTGAACCAGTGTACATAGAGCAACCTGCAGAAGAATCCTGAGCCCTTCCCAACTACCAGGAATGCCCCATATTCCTACAGCTTGTGTCTACGTGTCATGTGACGATACTCTTGTACTTCTGTTCTGTCATTGTGTCATTTCATATCTGCTAGTTGGCTTGAATCATTTCATATCCGCTGGTTGGCTTCACCCGTCATGTGCCTAGGCAGCTGCAGCAGGTCTGCTGGCACCTGCAGGTGACACACTGTGCTGTTTGCTGTTTTTTGCATCTCCCTAGGCTCTACATGCCTGTGAATAGCGTGTCTGCACGTGTTCATTGACAATCATGCACGCATGTTCTATGTGGTTCAGCCCTCCGGAGCAATGCTGCTCCTTTCCGGCTGGGCTAGCATGCTACAAAGTGTTTTTGCTTATAAGAAAGCAATCAGAATTTGACTTTCTCATTGAGAGCAGTGCTCATCTGGCGTACACATGCGGAGCGCAAATGCTGGGCTGTGTTGCAGCACCGGTATCCAAGCTCCTAGCCTAAGGGCGCAGTGCAGACTAGGCTGCTGCGTTGACGCAAACTTTTCGTTTGCATAGGCAACCCGGCCTCCCTTGGGCCTTCATAAATACTAGCGCGCCGCGGCAGGCGCTCCGTGCCCGCCCCGCCGCCCTAGGTGACGGCAGTCCGGCGCCCGACGCAGTCGCAGTCACTGGGCTTCGTGCACTGTTCGCGATGCGATCTGCCTGCGCTGACCCAATGCTCCACGTTGAGCACTGCTACACAGTGTGCCGAGCACTGACATAGTTGAGCACTGCCTCTGAGCACTGAGCACTGATGCAATCTTTAAGTATCTGTCAGTAAACCTTGTTGCCGCGGCGGCCGCTATTGGCAAGTGCTTGTGTTAACGTCATCTACTCAGCACTGCTGATGTTGACAATGACATGCTTGTGTGTTTAAGGTCATCTACTCATGAGCACCGTGACTGCTGACACTGACTGCAAGTGCCAGCAAGCACAGTATGCGTTGAGCATTGGCTTTACCTGCAATTGAGCACTGGCGTTAATGCGATAGCTGAAGACTGACATCACACAACTGTCCTTGCCTGAGCACTGCTGCACAATAAGCTCTGTCTTATTTATTAATTGCAAGCACTGATGTAGATGCTGAGCACTGACTTGAACACTGCCAGTGTTATATCGATATCATACAAGTGTAGCGATTTCTCCTGCTGAGCGTTGACATGCCACGGTCTGGCACCTACAGCCTGAGGCACGCGACCTTACACCGCTTTATGAACTTTGAATAGTCCATAAATTATCAAGTACTTACCGTATAATCATATGATATGCCCCAGTAAACTTTGCACGCCCCCCCCTTGTACAGCCCCCCCCCCCTCGTAAACGCCCATGGGCGTGCTTGCCGGGCAAAGTGGGCAACAACGCCCACCCCCCCCCTTGTAAACGCCCCGTAGCAACCATAATGGCTGCAGGCCGGCACGGGCCTCGAGAAACAGCCGGAAAAACGTCGAATCAAGCCGAACTTCAAGCTGTCTTAGCTGCAGCAGCTTCGCCAGCCTGAACACCGCCATTGCCGTTATGAGAGGTGTCCGCCATCGCTCCACAAATTTTGTGTGCCGCACCTTGTAAACGCCCCCTCCGGGCCCTAGTAAACGCCCCCCCCCCTGCTAGCTGGCAATTCAAAATGGAGCAGCTAAGCCCCCCCCCCCCCCTGTATACGTCCATGGGCGTGCTGTGCAAAGTTTCAGATCCGCACGCCCGGGGGGGGCGTTTACTGGGGCATATACGGTATCTGGAAGACGTCTGATTTCTCCGCGCCGCTGTTTTGCAAGACATGAGCCTGGCCTTGACGCGCATGTGCACATGTGCGTCGATCTCCTGTCGCCATCTTCAAGTTGCCTTCACCCTCCTCGCCTCCTCTTTCGCGGCTGGAGCGAGCCAAGGACTCAACTTTAAGTGTCTAAGGCTAGCTGCAACGAGCATTCGGCATGCATTTCTGCTGATATGTAAACTTTTCGATTGCATACTATAAGGCAACCAGGCCGCCCCTGGGCCTTTATAAATACAAGTCCATACGTACTGCAGCACCAACACATGCCGCTGATAACATCCAGTAGCGCTGCAGCACCCGCACCACGTTAGGTGTCCATCAACGGAGGTTCAATATATCAGCGGCACAGTCAGGCAGGCCAGCAGTTGCAACCATGGTCACTGTTTGCACTGGGCAGCAAAGAGGGATTCGTGGGCTTCTAATCACAAAAAACCGGCGGGCCCAAGGCAGGCCAGGACAGCGGCTTGTTACAGCGCAGCGCTGCACTTTTTGTGTGAGCAGCCACATGTGAATTGTTACATTCAATTTGGGAGCTGGTGTTGAGTTGATCGATTGTGCATATGCGCATGAATACAATACACTGGATACATCGCACGTTCCGGAACGAGACATTGCCCTTCCAATATTCAACATACAAATATACATGTACACATATGCATGCAGTGCTCAAGCTTGTCGGTTATCACGCTTGATCGGTTAGTGCCTCCACCAAGTCATTTCAGAATCAGACAGGTCAATTTGCAATTTGCATGATGCATGCTGCAGGTGAATCAAATATGGGCGCTGCATGTGTGCCTTGAGTTCTCAGCTTGCGCCCTTGCAGGAAGGTCTCAGACTCACTGCGCTGACTCGGAACCGTGTGACAACTCCATGCAAACTTGGAATGCTGCAATCCCATCTGCAGCAGCGTGACAGCGATGTCAACCAGCATTTGAATTACTTTCCGCAGCGCTTCCATCAACTTGCCGCTGCATCGCGCGGGCTGGCAGAACCTGGGCCAGGGGTATCGCGGTCCGTGGAGCGACCAGCGCTGCAGCAGCGCTTACACTGCCAGTGCCAGTGGCAACTCTCAGAGGCTCGCCAAGGCCCATATGCTGGACCAGATGCTGGAGGTCACCGCGTGGCTGACTACTTCTCTTCATTGAGCGCTGTGCAGCCCAGCACACTGTGGCACTTGCGCAGGGCTTGTCATCGCTGGCGACAGCCTGAGGCAGGCAGACCCCCAGACTTCTGACTCGTGTGGTAGTCCTGACTAGAGCAATGCTACGTGTGAGCAGGCTAGGAGCAGGAAGGCAGACAACACCACACTCTGGCTGATCAGGCCAGGCTAACGTGCCACAGAGGAGTTGTAAATCGTATTTTTGCAAAGAAGGCATATGCGGGTCGAGAGGACTGCCCCTTGCAATTTCCCTACCAATATCAACAGGCAGATGAACTGGCATGGAAATGGGCATCTCCAGTGACCATGGGACATAGGCTCAATACAGAACTGGCTAGAAAACGCCCTGTGTGAGCCAAGAGCCAAAATGGAGGATTGGTGGGAGATACCTGTGAGATGCGCTACAATGCTGGGCCGTAGTGACACTGCAAGTAGTACTAGCACAATTGCCCACCATGCTGTTGGCAGTGAGCAGAGTGGGGCCGTACTAGCATCTAGATCACCACCCGTGCCCGCAATGACCAAATGCTCAGGGCTAATCCCCCACCACTATGTAACTAAGGCGATGTGGCGGAAGCTGGGCATAAAACTAATGTAGTGACAGAACCCAACCACTGCATTCGCGTGAACGCGCATGTGGCTAGGTAGGTATCACAAAAGTACAAGGGGGGGTAGGTAGGCTGATTCTATGGGGGCACCACACTCGCTCAGCCCACACCGATCTGTGAAAACTATTGTACTATACGTACACTCAGTTCTGGGCACTAGGTTTACCCAGCAGCTAATTTAAAGGCCAAGGCTTTGAAGCCACACACCCAAAAAAAAATAGCACCACACAAAAGAATAAAGTTTGCCGTGAACGCTTCCAAATGGGAGTAGTTTTTCCTTCCGTTGGAGACCCCCTTCACCGCTCTAAGACTTCTTTGCTCAGCGCCGAATCAATCAAGATGCTACTGACTGAGTCGCTATGCAGCCGCAGAGTACTCTGCCGCTGCAGTGCGGCAGTAACCCGGCCCGACCCTGTTGACGCAAGTGTTCTAGTTGTGCCATGGCCGAAAAACTCTGCAGACACTGTCATAGTGGTGATTGCTGTGATTTACATTAGCATATGCTTGCCGCATGTGCACGTGCCACCGCCGCGGCTCTGCGAGAGCATGTGCACGTGTCACCGCCTTGGTTCTGCTGTTGAATGGATGCGAGCCTTTGACAAAGGCACAACCCTTCTCCTGGTTTTCATAGTCAACATGTGCACCGCATATGCCACTCAGCCACTCGAGTCTCAGACTGTTCTACTCTACTGTCAGTAACAGTGTAGGGGCATTGGCAACTTCAGCGGCGCTGGCAACTACATGCACAGCATTGCTTCTTGGGTTTTGGCACTATATAAACCGGTGCCCGGAGTGGAGTGGGGTGGCCGCACACCTGCATATGCTTGGCCGCGAGGCACAGGCAGTGATGCGACATCATTCTGTCGCGGAAGGTAGCATTAGGCCATAGTCTTTGACAGCGTTAAACTTCCTTGCGATCCTGGCGCTGTAGAGTACTCGACAGCTAAGTGCATCGTGTTGTTGACCTGTGCCAGACAACAAGCGATGGTACCACGCTGCTGCTTCCTTAACTCCCTCCGCAAAAACTTCACATTCTACACCTGATCCCCCTTTTACTACGCTAAGGGGCGAATCGGATGTGGCAGGGTATCTAGTTCTTAGGCACAATACAATTGCATGTACACAACTCAATAATATATTGTCATGTTGGTGGTTGAGGGGAAGGTGTCCAAGCAGCTAACAGTGTTACCATTTGGGGGTGGGCAGTCTCTCCACTGTGGCGCTGCCTGTTGCTGTCTAGATCCTTGTCCTACCTTCTGCCTCCTGCCGCCCGCCTCGCTCGAGTTCAAATCCAAGGGCGGTGGGCCAGGGGCGTCAGTAGGAACGAGCACTGGCGTCGACGGTTGTTGCGGTACTTCAAGTTTGAAGTATGCACAAAAGCTTTATGATGGTCTAACTTGATGCTGCTGTACGGAATCTGCATGTCGTGTGACTTCTGAAAGTGTCTCAACGACAAACCCCTCAAACGCCGCCGCCGCCAAATGGCATCTTGGGATCCTCCCCCTACGTCCTCCTCCATGTGCCCCCCACCTAGATTCTGCCATGTGTGTCATGACGCGGCCAGAGTACGCCATGTGGAGCGCTGCCGACAGAGCCGAGCGTAAGCGCGCCAGGGCGATGCCCTTAAGAGGTTTAGGGCGCGCTCCTCCGGGCACTGACATCCTGCTGGCATACTCCGTCGCCACAGCCTCCAGCAGCTTCCGCCCCTGCTCCCCGATGCTGCCAAATGACCCTATTGCCAAAGTGGCAAGTTTGTAGCAATTCTGATCATAATGACCAGAATAGTGGGTAGTCTTGCAGCCTCACGGCACGCTCGGGGTGTCCCCGTACTTCATGTTTGAAGTATGCTGAGGACAAAACCTCAGAAAAAAATTTGTTGAAAAGCAAGGGCGGGCAGGGGCGGGGCTGCAGCTTGAATACGTATTGCTCGTATGCTTCGCGCCCACCTCCTCGGCCGCTACGTAGTCAATAGTATTGGCAGTGGCGTACCAACGCAAGTTGCCCTTCGGTCGACGCTGACAACATGGGCCTTTGTGAAGTACAGCTTTAGCGGCGATGCTCGTGACCCTGGAGCCGCAGGACGAGAGTCGCCGTACTGGCACCGCCATCACCTAAGTGTCCTGCAGCGAGCCTCGCTCGAGCACGGCATCGGCAGCAACTTTGCAACGCGACAGCAGCACACTTCACGTGGAGGCAAGCCTCCATCAACAACACCGGCCTGTAGAATCCACACTCTAGGCAGACAGAAAAAATGGAATGATGCTCTTCAAATCTTCAAGAGCATCGAGGAGCCCACTGCTCTGGAAGCGAGGGCGCTTCTCGCTACCATGGCCTACAATCATCAGCCCCGGCACGCCATGTTCGCACTGAGACAATTGCGCAACACAGGAGCTGTGGCTTCCCATGACTATCAGCTCATCATCCATGCGTACGCGAAGGAGTTACCACTTGAAGCTTTGGAGCTGCTGCACCAGATGGAGCGGGAGGGGTTTGGCTGGACTCACCGTGCATGCAGCACAGTGCTGCAAGCGTTCGGCAAAGCGGGGCGGCTCAGTGCTGCACTGCAGCTGATCGACGTGATGGAACAGCGCAACTGCAACCCCAGTGATGTAGACTATCTTATTCTGATCGAGGCATGTTCCCGCGGCAAGAGTCAGATGCGTGCTGGCGACAGGGGCGGGCAGCGAGCAGGCCTTGGAGTTCCTGCAGCGTATGCAAGACAAGGGTCCTGTGCCTGATTTTCGGCATTGCACTGCTGCAATGAAGGTTTGCGTGACGGAGGGAGACTCGGCCGCGGCGGTCATCATATTTCAGAATATGCGGAAGAAGGTAATAGTGATGGAATCAGATGTTTGTGTAGAAGCAGCTGCTGCAGTGCACAGGGCCTTGAAAGAACCCTGCCAGTGTGCATCATATCTGCTGTCATCTTGCTGCCAAGATCATATGGTTGGCAGTATTGTAGAGCCTGGTCATAGCTGAGAGTCGTTCAGCCAGGCTGCAGATCGTGAAGGACAAACAATGTCATGTTGCTGTAGATTTACTTTTTAGGGTTAGTCAGGGGTAAGGGTTAGGGTATCATTCATTGCATGCATTTCCAAACTTAAGGGGTAGTTTCTCGCATGTCTGCAACATGATGATCAATGGGATGTGTTGAAAAACTTTTGATGTTGACCATAAGTCCATCAGAGGCACACACATTGTGGTGGCAAAAAGATACTATATTAGTCACTGTTGTGTGCAACTGTTGTTCATGTCCAATGACTGATACCTTTTCATGGTGCAGGTATCTTGGGCACGGTTAGCATAAGTTGTGGACGATTCTATGCTGCATTCAGCACTGCCTTTGAGTGTGTATCTGACCTTAAAGACTTGAAGTTTACAGCCGTTGGTTTCTGCTTTTTTTTACGAAAGGATTATGTCAGATGGCCATGCTTGTTGTACACCTAGCATTCAAGGACATGCGTGGTTTGCTTCAATGAGCCATGTGTGTACTGAGATCGTCGCGCATTCTGTGCTACAGGGTATCAAGCTGGATGTACGGAGCTGGAATGTGCTGTTGAATGCCATTGGCAGAGCGGGTCAGGTGACCGAAATGATGGCATGGTACCGGGAGATGCTCAAAAGTGGCGGACTTCAACCCGATACTGTCTTGATGACCACTCTGCTGGACAATGCTGGGAAAGCGGGGGAGCTGGGCATTGCTGAGGGCATCTGGAGAGAGATGCGTGATCGCCAGCTGGCCCCCGACGTCAAGGCCTACAACGCACTGATCACCTGCTATGCAACAGCGAGGCAGCCGGACAAGGCAGAGCAAGTGATCGCGGAAATGTGCCAGTCTGCTGCTGTCAAGCCGGATGCCATCGCGTTAACTAGCTGTGTACCACTGAATATGTTGATGGACGTGTGCTACAAGTGCGTGGTTTGCTGAGCATGCAGTGACTGCAGATCAGTGAAGCGTTGGTTGACTTCAGGTGCACCTTCATGCCATGCCTTGACACTGCAGCAGCTGGTTTGTATCATGAGATCACAGGCGGTCAGTACGCTCTCCAGTCAGCGCAGTAGCCATCATGTCAGCTGCTCCGAGTCAGAGCTTCATTATGCATTGCACATTTATTATATTGGAAAGCGCCAAACTGCCTGCCCTCTCAGCTAGCGCTGACACTCCAAGAGCCTTGGCGCAACTGAGTCCAAGTTTGGGGCCAGGCAGGCACAACTACTAGCTTCACTATATAGACTACCAATGGTTATAGTGCATCATCAGGGCCTGTGCTGTTTACTGAGGGACTAGGGGTAGGTTTATGGCCAGCGCTAACCTAGTCAGGACCCTAGGTGGGACTTGCTATTACACCTTTGAGTCGTTGATGACTCTTACGAGCAAGCGCGCATGTGTGTCAATGTGCCACAAGGCTTCCGAGTCGGGGACATGCTAGTGCAAGTGGTGTAATTACTGATTCAATTTGAATTACTGATTCAATTTGGCACAACCTCGGATGCACGTTTTTCTGGATGTGACGTTCAAGGCCCCAACTACCTGCTGTGCAACTGTGTGGATTGACATAGTCCAATGTGGTCTTTTTGCTGGCACATGGGGAGGAATCCACTCTTTGAAGGACCGCGCATTAAATTGGCAATCAGCGACGGTGTAACAGTGCAAATGTGGACGTCTGTATGCCTGCTGCATACTTTGCAATATGCATAATGATGTCACAGTGTTGTTTGGCGTTTGCATGAGCACAACGCCATATCCTGTTCAGGACACAAAATGCTGGCCATGGCTTGAGAGGGCACCTTGCAGTACGTCAAAGCTCCCATGTTGGCACCTTGCCATGATAAAGGTCATGCAGTAGTACAATAGTGGCATTAGGGGAGTTATGTCAGTTGTTTCAGGCTGTCAATTATACTGATTGAGCTTTGGCATTGCCATACGTATGCTGAGCACGATGCGTACTGCTCTCCTGCTGTTGTGCCCCCCTCGCATGACCGGGTCAGCCTTATGCAGGCGTACATCAACGACGAACGCCTGGATGATGCAGACCGTGTGATCGGCAGGATGCGTGCTGCTGGGGCAGACCCAATCTCTGGCACATGGACAACCATCATTTGCGCAGCAGATGCTGTTGGTGATATCAAGAAGGTGGACCGGCTGTACCGCGATGCTCTGTTGTCAAAGGCCATCAATCCATACAGGCCTGAGCTCAGCAATGCCATCAAAGATGCCGCTGGCAATACTCTGCCCGTGGGCACTGTGGTGAGTGCACTCCATGCAGGAGACGACCCAACTTTAAACACATCATGTAGCACCTGCCAATGGAGGTAATCCTGCCAGTTCATAGACGGTAAGCAACTGCCCAATTCACTTGCATGTGTAGAATGTCAGCCAGGCATGTACACATCATGCTGAATTGCTGACATGACCTGGCCGATTCCTTTAAGTTAGTAAGGTTAGTAGAAGCCTCTTGTCTGGCGTTTGCGTGAAGTATATGATACCTGGACGAATATGGTAGCAAACTGTGTGGCGTTCTGAGGCCATCTTGAAGGCCATGCATTTATATGTGTACCAACGTACTTCAAGTACGCCAGACTTCAAGTTGGTAATTAGCAGACGTGCAGCGATCAATGAGTAGGTCACAAGATCCCAACAACTGCACAGCTATAGTTGCATGAATTTACCTGTAACAGCATCCACCTAGAGGTCTTTCGATTCGTTTCCATTCATCAAACTTGTACAAGGTGATGCATAGATGATGTGCATGTGATCAAAATCAGATCGCGGATACTCGGGTACGGCGCTCATCATCCTAAATCCAGTGTTAGCTTGTCTGACGTCTGGATGTCCGTATAGAAGTATCTTTTTGTACGCAAATCATTGTGCACCATTATAGGGCTCCAGATGTCCTTTGATGACTGCCATCGCTTCAAGTGGCTTCTGTGTTGAGCTTCTGCTGTTATTTTTTTAATCATCATACCGCCGATGCAGCAGGCAATGGCGTTTCGACACATGGCAGTCTTGCGCCAGCCCCTGTACACTTTTTGTGTCGCATGTCACTCTTTTCTGTGGCTGAATAAATGTTGACTTTACCGCATGTGCTTCTTGCCCCTTCTGCCGCAGATGGATCTACATTGGCTGGATAGAGCCACAGGCCAGGCTGCCATTCGCCATGAGCTGCGAGTGCGGTGGAAGGCTGCCGGCAGTCTGAGACGCGGAAAGCCGCTGTACATCATCACAGGCCAGGGCGGCGGCCTTTTGATAGCTGCAGTCTCTGACACTCTCAAGTCCCAGGGCATCCAACACGTCTTGCCCGCAGCACAGCCTGGCAGAATCTATTGTACCTTCCAATAGTCATGATCTGTATGACATTTATATTTGTGCATTTAATTTGTCATTCAATTTGCTGTTGGTTGCAATGTGCCAGCATGCTGTGCCATTGATATGATGGCCAACACGAATCCTCACATTTTAATCTGCAGGGATGTACTTCAAGTTGGCACTGCCAGTGCCAGTGGGAAGTCATGGCTTCCTGCTGCATCAGAACCAAGTTTCTCTGCGAGCATCGCTGACCGTTCACCACGTACACATGCTATATATGTATATGCCGCCATTGAGCATTTGAATGATCTACTTTGCGGCCCGCTGATCGCTGCAGCAGCTTTTGACAACTCTCATGCGCGCCGTCAGGCAAGCGTAGCATATGCATGCTATTGACGCCTGGCACTCAGGCATAGTGTAATAAACTGTTGGACCACTATTTGGTGCGTCTCCATATATCTGTGTGCATGACCATGACCATAACCATCATGCGGCGTAATAATTCTATTTGTACCTGTACCGCCAGTTAATATCAGCTGAGAACGATGGATTGCTACAGCACCTATAGTATACGTGTCGCCTCACACGTGTATGACGTGGCCATCTACACCTACCCAGTTGACAAGCAGCAATGGGTTACACACTTCTATGGTACAGCACTTGCCGAAACCAGCATTAACAATTGTGCAAGCAACGCTCAGTCAGGCTACTAGTATGTGGAAACATGCTTGTAATTGTCAGGCGGCCGTGTGGAGATCCAGCAGAATACAATATGGCAATTGATGATTGCGGTGCCCCTGCAATACGGCTGTTGAAGTTCTGCGTCAATCCTTGTTGTAATGTGAACCACAGCATCCAACCAGGTTGTCTGCAGCAGCCAGGCCAACTACACATCAGCGCATGCTGCTGCAAGGAGCGTCGCTTGCCGCTTTGCGGTCGAACAAATGCGCGCCCTCAATATTGCTGACCATTGTTCTCGCCCTGACAGTATATAATATATCATGGTATATAGTCATGATGATGGTACGTCGTCTCTGCCAAGCACATGGCCGACTGAGTACACAATGATTCCAGCTGGGCCTGTGTGTCACCTAGAAACCAAGAGCCATTCGATGCATCTGGGCGCGCGCGTTGTACATTGTCAAGCTAGGGTTTGATACTGATGCCATCACAGTGGAGTTAGGGCTCTAGTGTGCCCTTTTTCGTACACGAGTCAGGATTGCGTACATGATGTCTTGCAAAGCATGCCCAGCCAAGAAACAGACAGACAGAAGAGCAACAAGGTGCTGTAGTATACTGTAGTCAAGATATTGGCATTATGTATGGAGAGGGTGAGGGGGGGGTTGGACATACCCTAACCCTAACCCCTGCCGCCCCTAGGATCCGACCCCTGGGCGTGAGCCCGTTCGCCGACTCCAAGAAGAACCCCCCCCTTCCCCGCTCCTCCCCCCGCACCTACTCTTGACGAAAACATAGGCGTGGGTGGGTGGGTGTTTTCTCGTTCCGTGTTAGCTGGCTGTACTACGGTGGCCTGCTTGACAACGCACACAGTGTGATCAAACGCAGGGCCACCATTGTGTGACCGCAGTGATATCACAGTTAAACCCAAAAAGATATGTACATGCAATCGCTTATTGCTTCCGAAAAATGGCCTGCCTCTCCGTGAACTCCGATGCACTCCGACCTTCTGCTTCCTGCCGCCCGCCTCGCCCGAGTTCAAACCCAAGGGTGCTTGGCCGGGGGCGTCGCAGGTAGGAACGAGCTACCTTGTACTCTGAGCTGTGCCTCTGAAGTGTGAAGGTGCGCAAATAAAAGTCCTTACTTCATGTTTGAAGTATGCTGAAAGTTGACCCAAAGCAAGAATTTATGGCACGTCGTGAGGCGGCTGCAGCTCGAATACGTATGCTCGTATGCTTCGCGCCAATCTCCTTGGCCGCTACGTGCTTGTACCGGCTTCGCAGGAAAAGATAGACACAAACGTAGTCTCAGGGCTTCGGACCCCACTACGCACACCCTATTTTCCGCAGCCTTTGACCGCTTCGGCGCTATGTATGTCACGCGACACCCAGGCGCTGCTACACGCACTCGCCGAGCAGAGCTCGCAAAGCAGCTACAATCTTGCGCAGCGCGTGCCTTCTGGCGCCGCCGCACCTCCCTCGCGCTGAAGCGCGCTGACACGTGTCGTGATCGACAACTGGAACAGTCATAGCCCGATGGCGACGTCAGCGCTTCGCACCGCATCGCACTGTGCAGGTGCCGCGGCCCTCGCCGGCCAGCGCCGAACCGCCGGCCCGTCCGTAGATATAGTTATTGCAAAGCCCGATTTATCGTGTGCTCAGCCATGGTATTTACTGTTTTTAGTGCAACTTCATGTTTGAAGTGCTGTGAGAAGTGAGAAGTGTAAAGCGGCGAGCGAGCGATTGGAAGGCAGCTCAAGAGCACATATGCTTCGCGCCAAATTCTCGGTCCCTGGCCGCTACCTCGCCAGCTGTCTCGGCAGTGGCAGTGGCGTGCAAGCGCAAGTTGCCCTTCGTCCAACGCTGACAGCGCGTGCCTTTGTGAAGCACACCTGCAGCGGAAATGCTCGTGGCCTTGGGGCTGCAGCACGAGAGCCGTTGTACTGGCACCGGTATCAAGTGATTGTCCTGCAGCGAGCGTCGTACGAGCCCGGCATCGTCAGCAACTTCACAACGAGGCAGCAGCACACTTCACGTGGAGGCAAGCCACCAAGCTCATCGGCCTGTAGAATACAAGCTCTAGGCAAACAAAAGAATTGGATAGATGCTATCAAAGTCTTCAAGAGCATACAGGAGCCCACTGCTCTGGAAGTGAGGGCGCTTCTCACCAGCATGGCCTACAATCATCAGCCCTATCGCGCGATAGAGGCACTGAACCTCCTGCAGGCCTTGAATGTCGTGACCGCTAGCGATTATGAACAAGCCATTATGGCGCACGCAACTATGTCTATTAACGCCTTGAAGTTGCTGCATAGAATGGAGCAGGACGGGTTTCGCTGGACACAGGTCGCATGCTGTGCTGTGCTAGTCGCATGCGGCGATAGGGCGGCTCAATGACGCAGTGCAGCTGATTGCTGACATGATGTATCGCGGTGTCAGCGTCAATGGGCGTACCTATCTCATACTCATTCAACAGTGTGTCCGCAACAGTGCATCGACTCGCGCTGGCGATAGCAGAGGCGGCAGCAAGCAGGCGTTGGAGCTGCTGCAACTCATGAAGGACGCAGGTTCAGCGCCGAACATTCGTCATTTCAATGCTGCAATGAGGGTCTGCTCGATGGAGGGAGACGCGGCCAAGGCCTTCAGAATAATTCAGAATATGCGGCATCAGGTAATCGTGTGATGTTTTTGTGTACTAGCTAGCACCATTGCACAAGGCCTTGAGCAACCCTGTGCGTCATTACTGCCGTCATCTTGCTGCCACGGTCGCATGGTTTGCAGCATTACAGAGCTTGGGCATGTCATTTGAATCTCAGAAATGTTCAGTCTGGCTACAAATTGTGAAATATAACATTTAGCTATAGTTTACTATTTTTGGGCGTCAGGTTTGGTTGGGAGTTAGAGTTAGGGCATCAATCACCGCATCTTTGGGCGTGAGGGGTGCTCTCTCATATGTCTGCAACATGGATGTGGATGGGAAGTGTTGAAGAACTTTTCATGGTGACCACAAGTCCATCAGAGGCAACACACATTGTGTGGCACAAGGATTTTGAGCGCGGTGTACATGTGCTGTGGACAATTGTGTGCTGCATCTGGTGCTGCCTATAGGTATACACTTGACGTTTGCAGCTTATCTTGATTTCTGCTTTTGCCTGAGAACTATGCCACTCCAGAACTATGCCACGCCAGATGCGGTTCTGTATACAACCTATGATAGCATTCGATGGCATGCGTGGTTTGCTTCAATGAGCCATGATATGATTGGCGCCCATTGTGCTGCAGGGTATCAAACCAGATGAAAGGAGCTGGGCTGCGCTCTTGGATGCCTTTGGCAGAGCGGGTCAGGTAGCCGAAATGATGGCATGGTATCGGGAGATGTGTCGAACAGGAGAACAGCCTAATGTTTACACCATGACCATTCTGCTGGACAATGCTGGGAAAGCGGGGGAGCTGGGCATTGCTGAGGGTATCTGGAGAGAGATGCGTGACCGCCAGCTGGCCCCTGGTGTTCACAGCTACTCTGCTTTCATCAATTGCTATGCAACGGCAAAGCAGCCGGACAAGGCGGAGGAAGTGCTTGCGGAGATGGTCCAGTCTGCCACCATCAAGCCGGATGCCATCACGTTTTCTAGGTGCGTACAATTGAAGATGTGTATGGGTACTGATTTTTGCTACACTAGTGCGTGGTTTGCTGAGCATGCAGTGACCTCAGATTACTGAAGCGGAGGTTGGCTTCAGCCGCACCTTCACGCCGTGCCTTGACACTCAGTCTGCAACAAGTGGTACATAGCATGTAGTCACACGCAGTCAGTACGCTCTCCAGTCAGCGCAATGGCCTTATGTCACAACGGTTATAGTGCATCTACAATCCTAATCAGGGCCCGTGCTGTTCAATGAGGGACTAGGGGTAGGTTTATGGTCAGCACTAGCCCTAATTAGGACCCTAACCCTAGGTGGGACTTGCGATTACACCGTTGAGTCGGTGATGACGCTTGCAAGTAAGCGCGCGGGTGCGTCAGTTGTGCCACAAGGCCTCAGGCCTCAGGACATGAGCTGGTGCACGTGGCGCTACTAATTGGCACAACCTCGGATGCGCGATTTTTTTAAATGTCGTTCAAGGCCCCCACTACCCTGTAGTGCAACTGTGTGTATTGGCTTACTTCAAAGCGGTCTTTTTACTGGCACATGCGGAGGATCCCACTCTTAGAAGAGCAGCGCGGTGGCAAAAAACAAAGGTGTAAAAGTGCAAGAGTGCAATTCTGCATGCCTGCTGCATACTTTGCAGCATACGATGTCACAGTGTTCTGTGGCCTTTGCAAGATCAAAATGCCGTATCCTGTCCGGGACACAAATTGCTGGCCATGGGTTGGGAGGGCATGTTGCAATATGCTAGAGCATCCCATGTTGGCCTCTTGCCATGCTAAATGTCACGCAGCTGTGGTACTAGGGAGCTACGTCAGTTGGTGCAGGATTTCACCACCAGCCTTTTTATAAGACATTATTATGCATATGCTGAGCTCGATGCGTACTGCTTTGCTGCTTGTGTGCCCCCCTCGCATGGCCAGGGCGTACATTAACGACAAACGCCTGGATGAGGCAGAGCGCGTCATCGGCAGGATGCGTGCCGCTGAAGTAGAGCCGATCTTTGGCACATGGACAAGCATCATTCATGCAGCAGATGCTGTTGGTGACATCAAGAAGGTGGACCGGCTGTACTGCGATGCTCTGTCGTCAAAGGCCATCAATCCGTACAGGCCAGAGCGCAGCCGTTCTATCAAAGATTCTGCTGGCAATACTCTGCCCGTGGGTACTGTGGTGAGTGCAATCAATGCAGGAGACTACTCATCGAAACACATGTTGTATCACCTGCCAACTATGGTAATTCTGCCAGTTCATAGACATCAAGCTACTGCCCAATCCACTTGCATGTGTAGAATGTCAGCCAGGCATCTACACATCATGTTGAATCGCTGACATGACCTGGCCAATTCCTTTCAGTTAGTAAAGTTTAACTTAGTAGAAGCCTCTTGTCTGGCGTTTGCGTGTATATGATACCTGGATGAATATGGCAGCAAACTGTGTGGCGTTCTGAGGCCATCTTGAAGGCCATGCATTCATATATGTACCAACTCACCATGTACTTCACGTACGCCAGACTTCAAGTTGGTGATTCACCTGTAACAGCATCCACCTGCAGTAGAGCTCTTTCGATTCGTTTCCATCCATCAGACTTGTACGAGGTGATGCATAGATGATGTGCATGTGATCAAAAACAGATCCCGAATACTGGGGTACGGCGCTAATCATCCTAAATCCAGAGTTGGGTTGTCTGACGCCTGGATGTCCGTATAGAAGTATCTTTTTGTACGCAAATCATTGTGCACCATTATAGGGCTTCAGATGTCCTTTGATGTCATCGCTCTAAGTGGCTTCTGTGTTGAGCTTCTGCTGATTTTTTATCACCATCATACAGCCGATGCAGCAGGCAATGGCGTTTCGACCCATGGCAGTCTTGCGCTAGCTCCTGTACACTTTTTGTGTCGCATGTCACTCTTTTCTGTGGCTGAATAAATGTTGACTTTACAGCATGTGCTTCTTGCCCCTTCTGCCGCAGATGGATCTACATTGGCTGGATAGAGCCACAGGCCAGGCTGCCATTCGCTATGAGCTTCGAGTGCGGCGGAAGGCCGCCGGCAGTCTGAGACCCGGAAAGCCGCTGTACATCATCACAGGCCGGGGTGAAGGCCTTCTGATAGCTGCTGTCTCTGACACTCTCAAGTCCCAGGGCATCCAGCACGTCTTGCCCGCAGCACAGCCTGGCAGAATCTATTGTACCTTCCAATAGTCATGATCTGTATGACATTTATAATTGTGCATTTAATTTGTCATTGCTGTTGATTGTGCCAGCATGCCACTGATATGATGGCCAACACAAATCCTCACATTTCAACCTGCAGGGATGCGTTCAAGTTGGCACTGCAAGTGGGAAGTCGTGGCTTTCTGCTGTATCAGAATCAGGTGTTGCTGTGAGCATCGCTCACCGTTTACCACGTACACATGCTGTATATGTATACGCCACCATTGAGCATTTGAATGATCTACTTTGTGGCCTGCTGATCGCTGCAACAGCTTCTTCTTTGACAACACTCATGCGCACCGTCAGGCAAGTGTAGCATATTGGTGCTGCTTTTGCACGATTCTGCAGCTGTGCCCTTGCAGCGGCTGCCACATGTGCTGTGCCGCATTTCTGTATGACACTGCACATCAGACGCTGACAAATTTTTAGGCCTGAAGTCGCGCTGCGCGCGGCGAGTACGCCCGTGGCGGCGGCAGCAGATTGTAGCCGAAATCTCCTCTTTTTCCCACTTTTCTTCCCCCTTTTTTTTCCTTTTTTCCCCCTGCAAAACTTTGCCCCAGTTTCCTAAGCTCAACAACTCGGACTCGTTGCTGCATGGTGTTGATGTTTTGATTGAATTGAAAAATATATTGGGGGAAGGCTGCAGGCGAGGTGTTGCGAGCAGCCGTCACAAGGGCCACCGCTCAACGACGTCTTGCTGGCGACAGCGCGGACAGCATAGGTGAGTGTCAGGCAGCCCGTGGGGCTTCATGTTGCACATCAAACATAATGCAATCTTAGCGATGTTTACTCTTGCGCGACAAATACCCCTCGCTTGCTCTGGTGGTGCCTCGGCATGGTGGCACGCGGCAGCTGTCTCTGGCAAGCTGGGCCTACAAGGTCTGGCGATTTCTGGCAGCCGCAGAAAAGAGAATGGTGTGTGTGCATGCGACACACTGCCGCGGCACAATGGGTGATCGATTGCGCGCGCGGGGCTCGCTATGCTGCAGCAAGCGGCCGCTGCTCCCGCTTACGTTTTGCAAACCCTGCGGCAGCTTCAAACGCACAACCTCATTACCCATGTTGTTGTGATTACAAGCACTCGAAGTCAGCTTGGACATTGCATGACTCGCGGGGCGCTGCGACTTGCTCGGCAATAGCGCTTTGGCGGATGCAATCATGTGTCTGTTTAGTCTTGCATCGCAGTTTTCTGCCGCCCTGCTCTTGAGGAGTCTTCTATGCTGAGTCGTTGAGCTCAGCGCTGTGCGAAGGCGGCAATTTTCGCCACGAGAGGTAATAGTTCAACCTTGCTTTCTTTCACTGCCTATTTTCATTTGACGTGTCGAACAAAACACACATTGACTGATATAACTCCCGAATCAATGTTTAACTGTCGCCTCATGCTCTCATGCGGCCGTGACATTTTTCAATAGCAAGGGGGGACAGCCATCTGGATACCAGGTCACGATGGAATGTCAATATTTCGTTTAGTATGTGCTCCTGGCTATCGTCACAGAACCAGTTATACATAATCTGCACCCAGTGCAGTCTCTTCGATGCACGCGTAAAACTGCAGGTGAACTACAAGTTCACCACCCCTCACGTCACATTGACCCACACATACGTACCCCTACCCCTGCAGCAGCACACCAGCCCATGACGTCGGCGCGCAGCAAGTCCGCAGCGGAGGCGTCTATGAAGGAGGTGGTTCGGGAGGCGCGCGTGCTCAGCGACTCGGACGAGGCGGAGCGCGCGGCGTTCCGCAAGTACAAGCGCAACTCCATGCGCAAGTCGCTGACGGAGGGGGGGCAGGCGCCGGTGGCCATGGTGCCGCGCTCGATGGAGCCGCTGACGCAGGAGCTGAGGCGTGCCACGCGGCAGCTGCACAGGAGCAGCGACAGCCTCATCAACGCCAAGCTGGCGCTGGCGCTATTTGACAGGTGCGCGCGCGCCGGCCTTATTAGCAGTGAATATTCTACTTGAAGAGACAGGTGTGATGCTACATTAATTAGAAATTGTAGCTGGAGCGAGAAAGGGCGGGCAGAGTCAGCACTAATGACTAGGGTTTGATGCCCTAGTGACAGGGTTGAGTGCGGCAGAGGTGAGGCTTGCCACGTAACAGCCGTGCAGGCACAGCAATGGCCTAACACTGCCAGATTTAGTCAGCAATGCTCGCCTACTGAAGCTGCACACACTGTCAGAGTCACCAGTAATCATCTGGCCATGACACCAATCTTGTTGTGACGACGAAGCGCATGCGCCACTCCGCCTAACCCTAGCTTTAGGTGTTGCCGTCAACGCACTAGTGTTGCAGGAGAGCACACATGTTGTTCAGGGGAAGTGCGCCCCACCATCTAATCGCGATGCATTCATTTGCATCACTGCTGATGCAAGACTGCAAAGGACACATTTGACTTTACACGATGAAGACAGACGTTTATTATTGCACATGTCATCGAGGGAAACGCCATGATGACATCATGATGAACAGTTTCATTGATGCACAGTTCAAGCGAGAATTCATGCCTGCCATATATCTTGACACCTTTTGCAACAGCCTCATGAGCACGAATAGAGCCACAGGCCATGTCAGAAACGGCAGTATTGAATTGTTCAGCCCAGTGCGCCAAATCACTGAACTGCAAGTGCACTCTGTTGGATTGTTGAAGTATGGATTGTTGAAGTACAGCTGCAAAGGGGGGGCCAGAGTTGTTAACAGAACTACTGGTTGATGAGCCTTCAGCCTTCAGGAAAGAAGCGGGTGAACTTAAATTGGAGCTGCGCCTCACACACTAGCATGCCTTCAGGTGATGCACTTGTGATGTGCCATAGGGCTAGATCCTGCTAGTTTAACCCTACACAACACACTAGTCTTAACACTGAGTAATGTGCCACAGGACTAGGCCCTGCTATTTCATCACTACATAACACGCTAGACTCAATGGCAGCATGCTATGGACAAGCAGCTATGGTGTTGGGGCAGCGTTGTTTTGTGGAAGAAGAGGTCTCAATTATTGTGATGAACCAGTGGATATTGGGAGTTTCAAGGCGGGGGCGGCACCTGCCATGAGGCTGAGGGCACGAAGTTGAACATTTCGACTATACACATGAAGTTGGGCATTCTACCATGGACATGGAGGGCTTCGCCTTATGGCATTAGTGTGGACATCCTTACTGCCAAGTATTACGCTTTAAGGGAATTGCCATGATAAGACTTCAGCATTGTTGTCTGAGGCTCAGTCCTAACCCTGGATTGGCATGTAATGTATAAGAGAGTCATGTTGTCTGCCATCTAGGTCTGCTTTTCACCTCAGTTTATACATATATAGGCACTTAGGCTGCATGTATGTGTGTGCATAAACTTTACGTGCAGCTTCACTCAGAGCATGGCCATATGTGGTGTCCATGAATGTTAGTGCTTCACCAACTGTGCTGAAATGAAGTCAACTGATGCGTGTTATGTTTGTGCTGCTGCTGGCTGCAGGTGCTCAGCAAGCAGAATTACAGTTGCGCTTCATTTTGTGTTATTACAGTGCACCAACTGCATGCAATGCCATTTGACTTACCTGTGGTATGTCACCATCGCTGCCGCAGTAGCCTAATCCTCTCAATTTCGCTTGCTACTGCTTCGTGCAGGGATGGAGTATCCTATGCCTGTGCTCTGCGGCTGTTTCTGCCAGTGTTCTTGAACCTGGAGAAGCTGCAGTGGGTGCACAAGGACAATCCTGCCATCAAGAAAATGCCCGTATATTCTGGGGTGGCGGAGAAAATTCTGAAGGATCTGCACCACTTCCAAACGTCGGCGCCATTTGTCGCCTCCAGTGAGTTGGAGGTGAGAGCGGCACTTACCTTCTTTGTTAAAAATGTACATCCTGCCTGCTTTTGACTGACATTGCCACGTGCCCTCTTGCGATGTGCTTTACTGAATAGTTGTGTGTGCAGTGCCCATCTCTCGTGCCAGCAGCGTACATGACAGCTGTCAAATTAACAGCTGTCAAAGAAGACACACATTGAGCTGCCGTGCTCCTTGTACATTGCCACTTGCTCTCAAGCGCTCTGCTCTTTGTGCACCCACGGGCTGCGGCGGCGTATTTGCAGCACTTGCAAGCCAGAGACGCAAGAGGCACATGCTGACTATCACTTTACTATACTGCGCATGCCAACACGCTCTCGTAGCAGTACTTGCTATACTACTTGAAGTACTAATCATTGTGTTGTGTGCTTGTCCGTCCTGTTGCATGCGCAGGCTGCGGCGGCGTATGTGCAGCACTTGCGGGAGCTATCGGAGGAGACCCCAGAGCTCCTGTGCGCGTACATTTACTCCATGAACATGGCGCTGTTTTCGGGGGGGCGTGTGCTGCGGGAGCTGGTATCTCGCGCTTTGCACGCCAGCGACGCAGGCGGCTTGTGTACGTTCACTCTGGACCCTGGGCTAGGTGCGTCACCTTTGAAGATTCGGTCACACTTATTGAAGTTTATACTAACTCAGGTACCACATCACCTCAAGCGGCGCATGCCAGTGACATTGGTGGCTTGTGTATGTTCACGCTGGACCCCGGGCTAGGTGCGTCACCTCTGAAGTTTCGTAGTCGCTTCTTGACGTTTTATGTGCTGCAGTACTTGTTGACGTTGCATGCCAGTAGTGACGTTGGCAGCTTTTGAACGTTCACTTTGCACCCCGGGCTAGGTGCGCTGATACTGAAGCTTTGTGTCAATCGCTTTCATCAGTATGATGGTGGTGCATGACAGTGACGCTGGAGGCTTGTTACTCTCACCTTAGTGCGTAGATGTTGATGTTTAACAGCAGCACTCCCCCAAAACCATGACACGTTTGTCTGCTGTGCGCAAATGCCCCTGGTGGCTTTTAAACAGTCAACATGGTGTAGAGTCGCTGTGGGCGTGTGTGCATGAATTGATGTTGGTGTTGGAGAATCTTTATCTGTTTCTTTGGTCAGTCAATCCGATCTAAACACATACCATTTCCCACCCTTTGTCCTTGGACGCAAATGATACGGGCAGCTTGTCTGTGTTCGCTCTGGAACCGGAACTAGGTCCATGACTTGAACTTTCCTGCTCAAGCTACAAGGGCGGCATGTTTAACATTGCTTGGTTACCTTGATTGGATAAATGTATTGGGCTCTGAGCACTTGAGTGTGGCGACAAAGGGGCTAGCGAGTTGAAGTAGGGGAGTCACGGAGTTGCAGTTTGCCAGACCTCGCGCGTACGTACGTGCTCTGAAGCGATGGCTGCAGGTTTGCCATTGGAGGCTGATCGGGGTTAGGATGAGGGTTAGGGTTAGGGTTAGCTTCCATCCGACAGCAGGCTAAGAGCTTGCGATAAACAGTTGGCCATGTCGTGGGTGCCATACTGGAGCTGAATTATCGGAACGGCGCTTGTGTTGTCGCTGTGACGTTCACCACATGTCGCAGCAGGGACCACCTTGAACTTGCCCAACACAGAATGGTCGTATACTTGAACCATGCACTGCTGCGGTGCTACTCAAAAGCCGCATCGACATCACATGCAGGGCTTCTGTAGGCAACGCTCAGCTTTTGACACCGTGTCTCACTGCAGTGCAGATTGGGTTTGCAAGCACCTAGTCTAGTAGTGAGCTGCATGAGACGTCCGTGCGTCTTCATGGCTGCTGCTGAGCAACAGATGTGGAGGCGGCTTCGGGCGGCTGTGGCAAGGGGGAATGCTCATCTGCAGGCGCACGCACGGCTTAAATCAGCAACTTCCACTTGAAGTACGATACTATCAACATCAATGCTACGTGTCATTGGTACAATCAAGCTGACGTGAGTGCCCCTCTCTCTGTCCACGCTGTGCGCTGCTCCCGCGCCGCAGACGCGGAGACGGCGAAGGCGCAGCTGCGGCAGGCGATGGACGAAGTCGGCCAGCTGGTCGACGGCCACACGCGCCTGGCCCTCATTGAGGAGGCCAAGAAAGTGTTTGAGCTTAATAACATGCTCGTGGCGGCGCTGCAGCTGCGGCAGCGCGAGATTGTGCACGGCGTGGTCTTCATAGGCCGCGGCAAGGTGCTGGCAGCGCTGATAATGCTGATCGCGCTGCAGCTGTTTGTGGCGGTGTACCTGGCCACGGCCGACGTCATATAGCGTAATGATGCTCGGCATGGTCAGATTGCTGCCTTGGGAAGAGGGGGGGCGGGGGGGTGCTGGAGGCGAAGGGGGGGGGGGGTGCTGTGCCCCCTGCTAGCATTCTCGCGAGCAGGCATGAGAGGGCGGAAGAGATGGTCCTCTCGAGCCCTGGCGCATTACAAGCGCTGACATGAAGGCTATGTTGGTCAGCTGTGAAAGCAGCGTGCGCAGCTGATTCATGAGCCCCCTTGCTGGTGATGCTCAGAAGCCTGCGCCGCGACTGGCTCACTAAGCATGCTGCGCAGCGACAGCGCAGTGAGGAAGCTGCATGGCCACCACCAGAGCCAGCAGCAGCAGCCCTTAGCGTGCTGAGTAGCAGTTGTGCGCCCCGCAAGCGAAGTGCGCATGCTGCACCAGCACACACCAAGCCCCCCCCCACCACCCCTTTCCCCTCCCTTGTCAGCCAATTGCGTCAGCCTCCCCCGAAACACAAACAGTTTATGCTATCGGTAGGCTAGTCAGTAGGCTAGTCAAGCAGTTGGTATGGGCATCAGTGTGTGAGTCTCTCGCTGGCCTTCCTGCAGGCAGGGGCGGTGTGTGTGTGGGGGGGGAGGGGGTGAGCAGGGGGGCTGTGACCGACAGTGTGAATAGTCTAGGTCTCTGCAGGGAGAGCACGTGCACAGGATCATCCCTGGAGATTTGGTCCCTGCTGTGAAGAGTGACGTTGAAGCACATGCACGGCACGCACCTCTGTAATATCTCACCTACATTGATGGCTGTCTTGTGTGAAATTGTCACGTGATGGTCGTCGTGCCTGTTCTGCTGCAGTATCAAGGCGCCTGTATCAAGCCGCCTGCAAGTTTGTTCGACAGGTCGAGAATCATTGTCATGTTTGCTATTCCTGCGTTGATAGACTTGGGTAGGCCAATGCAATGAGTATGATGTCATGCATGTACTCACTCGCGACTTCATATACGCTGAAGTGTATGCATCAGATAAATGAGGGCATTCAATAGCTCAATGCACGCCCTCTCTTCAGCTGCGGGTTTTTTACCTTCTTTGAAGAGCTTACAGGTCCCTGTTTTGAGCATGCATGGCAACAACTGATGCTTAGACTCAAGCACAATCAAGCTGGCCATCTGTTCTTGTGCCGCTTGTGTAGATGCAGACGGAGCTCGTTTCCAATGCAGCTCCATGTTTGTCAGTACAGGATTGGAGCATGGTTGCTGCAACACTGATCACACGAAGACGTTTGCAACGCCATGTCAGCAACAGTCTTTGGAGGTTTGCTAAACCTGACAACAAAAGCAGGATATCCCATCACATGGGAAGAGAGTTGCGTATGACTAGACACGCAGGTTTTTCCACAAAGGCATGGGAGAGCGTCAACAAGTACAAGCGCCCCTTGCGAAGCGAAATTAATAAAAGTACAAGAAATTATCAGAGTACCCCAGCAAAAACTGCACAGGGGTCCGGTTAAACCGCCACAAAACCGCTCAGTAAACCATGGCACAGGCTACTGTAGCAGCAACCAGGGCAGCACCGCTTTCAGCTACTGCGGCAGCGGCTCCCGTCTGTCGCCTTCCCCTTCGTCCGACAGCTCATCCACCGCAGCGCCGTCGATCGACGGCACTGCCTCCGCGCTACCACTGTCGCTATTAGCGTATGCCTGCTGAGCATGCCACATGGAAGCGTAGTAGCCGCCGGGCTTGGCGAGCAGCGCAAAGTGCGCGCCTCGCTCCACAACTTGCCCGTTGTCGAGAACGACAATTTCGTCCGCGTCCTGCACAGTGCTCAGGCGGTGCGCGATAATGAGCGTCGTGCGGCCGCTGCCCAGCGACTTCAACTTGGACATCACGGCGACCTCCGTGCGCGAGTCGAGCGCGCTCGTGGGCTCGTCGCACAGCAGCACGGGCGCGTTCTTGAGCATGGCGCGCGCGATGGCGACGCGCTGCTTCTCGCCGCCCGACAGCATGAGGCCGCGCTCGCCCACGACCGTGTCGTAGCCGCGCGGCATGCGCGCGATGGCGTCCGTGAGGCTGGCCTGTTGCGGCATCAGCACAAGAATGGGGGGGGGGGGGGGGGGGATACATGTTGAAGATTAGGGCTGAGTGTGTTTTTTTCGTGTGTGCAAATGAGTATTCAGCGGGCGACCGTGGCGTAGCCGCGCGGCATGCGCGCCATGGCGTCCGTGAGGCTGGCCTGGGGTGGCATTAGTCTAGCAGAAGACGGAAGGAGGTAGGGGAGGACGATTGAAGTCGCAGATTGCATCTGGCGTTAGCGATGTCCCGTGCAAATGAGTATTCAGCCGGCGCCCGTGTCATGGCCGCGCACGATGCGCGCGATGGCGTCGGTGAGGCTGGCCTAGGGCGTTGACATTAAGGGGGGGGGGGGGGGGGAGATAGAGGTGAAGTTTTCTTTTTTGATCAGCAATGACCTTTTGTAAAAAAAGCGGTTGGGGTGCATATCGTGGTGCACAAGGTTGAGTTTGGCTCTCACGCAGCAGCAGTCAGCAAAGTGCTAGGATGACACCATGCCATCGTGACATCATGTGATCGTTGCAGCGAAGTACAAGTGATACCTTAAATCGATGCCATACGCCCTCGAGGTACAGAAGGGACAAGCAGGTCTACAGTTCACAATTCGGCCTCTCGTGGCTCAGTGCCTGTTGTGTCCTGGGCTTTATGCGGCCAGGAGCTGATTGCAACAACTGCACTCTCAGATCCCATTGCGCTGCCAATGCTGCTGAAGTTGTAGCTGCAGAGTTGCTCATACTTTGCAGTGACAGACGGTTTGTCGGGGGCTACACTACAGCGATTGAGGTGTAACTGCTGTAACCGCAGCCGTCCCTGTCCCATAATCAAACAAAAGCCACAACGCTGTGAAGGCGAGAGAGACTCGCGCATGTCTTCAAAGTGGTCATGACTTGATTAACACTTTGCTGAGAAAGTCTACAATGTGCGCCTCTATGTACAGGGACCTCAAGTGGAAGTTTTTATAATATCAGTGACGCTCCGCACCTGCTCCGCCGCCTCCACAACCTTCTCCCACGGCTGCGTCAGGTTGCCGTAGTGAAGGTTATAGCCGATGGTGTCGTGAAAGAGGACCGTGTCTTGCGGCACAACGGCAATGTGGCGGCGCAGGCTGCTGAGTTGAACTTTGGTGACGTCCTGGCCGTCAATAGTGACGCTCCCGGAGGAGGCGTCGTACAGGCGGTACAGCAGGCGGATGAGCGTGGACTTGCCGCACCCGCTGTGGCCCACTACGGCCACAGTCCTGCTCGCAAGGAAAGAAGGCGGCACGTAAATGTTTTGATGATCATGTTTTCATTTACAACATGAAGTTTGCCAGATTTTGCTTGGTTGGGCCACGAGTGGCACAGTCATTAGAATGAGGGAGCGAAATATTATGGTTAACAAGATGAAGAGCGCGTGGGCGTGTTTATCTTGCGTGCAAGCAATGTCATAATGTTCAGCGTGCTTGAGTGATGACACACCGACTCCTCTTGTGGCACAATGTTGCTCATCTGGGCTTGTACAGCAATGACCTTTATCGTGAGCCAGTTGCAGGTAGTGCAGCATGGTCCAGAGCCAGGCTGCAAGACATTTGACGGGCCAAGAGTACAAGCAACGTGCATTGCTGAAAGGAGATGAAGCAGTGTTTCTAGCCGTCTGCGACACATTTGGACCACAACAACTATTCGGACCCTGTGGTTCCAGAACTGCTGCTGAAACTTGACTGAACCTTTCACTGAATCTTGACTGAGTGCCTGATGACCACCATCAAACCGATGGCACAACAACCCCAGTGTATCGTATCTAGTCCTCGTCGAGGAACAGCACTATCAGATGCATGCAGCCGCTTCATGAACATCATGTGACATTTTTTGGCCGGCGCCTCTAGATTTGGGCATTTCCAGCAACATTTAGAGCACAAGATCATCTTGCGAGCAGTGACACTCACTTTCCGGCCGGAACTTCCAGGGTCAGGCCGTTCAATATCGGCCGACCCCCGGGATACGAGAAATGTACATTGTCAAAACGCAGCGTGCCAGGCGGCACAGCAGCATCAGCGTGTGCCAGCTGCAGCGGTGGTGCCTCGGGCCCACTGGCCACTTTTGGTTGCACGTCGCTGCGGAGGAGATGGGGGGGGGGGAGGAGGACGTGGCCGGGGGGGGGGGAGGGGAGGGGGGGTCTGTAAGAATCTGTGCGAATCTGCTGTGTGATGCATTGCGACGCTGTGAAAAACTGCTCTGTAGCGTAGCTGCGCACGGTGTCCCAAGTTGTATTGTACACGCGTGCCTCACCGCCGCAAAGCAGGCACAGTCAGAGCTCTTTGCAGCCTTCTGTGGCGCTGGCGCACTTGGGCAGTATATATATGCGTGCCATGGTCTCCAAAGAAACTTGCACTGCACGCAACAAGGATCAGCCCGTGGTCAATACGTAAAATTGCAAGAGACACAGCAATGTGACCACAAGTCACTATCCTGCCCCATAAGTACACAAACTGCCGTGAAGTGTGATGCAACAGTTCAGCACCACAGTCCTGTAAACATGGGCTGACAACTACTTGAAGTACACGGCGGTGCATACGCTGCAGCAGTACCTGAGTGCGAACATGGCGGTCACGTCCAGCAGCGCCTTATTCCCCAAGACATACATTGAATGTAATGGTTTTTGCAACTTCACATCATAGTATTGTGCACAAGTGAGTGAAACTTCATCCCGTAGTGATTGTGCACAGGTGACATGAGTGCAACTTCATTCCATAGTGATTGTGCATACATGACCTGTGTGCAACTTCACGTCATGGTATTGTGCGTACATGACTTGAGTAGGTGCAATTTAGTCAATGCCATAGTATTGTGCATACATGCATACCTGAGTGCAACTTCATGTCAGACGTGTGCATACATGACCTGCGTGCAACTCCATGTCATAGTGACGCATACGGACCTGAGAATGCAACTGCACGTCATAGTACTGTGCATACATGCATACCTGAGTGCAAACATGGCGGTCATGTCCAGTAGCGCCTGCCGCAGCTCCCTATACGTGCTGCCCACAAAGTTGAGCGGTATTGACAGCTGAAACAGCAGCCCATTCACCAGCACCAGATCGCCAACTGTCGCCGTGCCCGCCGCTATGTCCCTCGCTGCCAACGCCATGACCGCCTGAGGCAGCAGCAGCAGAACAGACAATCGATTCATCACTGTAGTCTGGGCTGAAGTGTGCGCCGCGTGGCGGTGTGTCATGTACTGTCTCTGGCTGCCAGTGCGTTGGGCGCTTGAAGCAGGACCAGATCAGACATCAGGTAATACATCATCTATGAAGTCTGGGCTTGAGCTACGTAGTCTGGGCTTGAGTGCGCCGTGTTGTGGTGTGTAAATGAGTCGGTGTCTATCCGTGCCTGAAGCGGCGTACGGAATTAACACGAACCTCATCATCTGAGTCTGGGCCATGTTGTAAAGTGAAAATTTATGCTTCTCATTGCCAATGCCATTGGCATGTGAAGCGACATTGGAGTCAGGGGCATTGTTGAGTCTAGGCATGAGCACGGGCCACATTAAGTTGTATATTACTTGCTGCGAGCGCCATGAGCGCCCCCAGCGGCACTGAGAGCAGAGATTGACGACAACGTCGAGTCTGCATGTTAGCGAGTGCAATGTTACACAAGGTATGTAGGTATGCCACTCATGCATACACTGTATGTTCTGTCACGTTCAGCCAACAATGGCACCAGGTGCGATGCTGTCATCGCCCTTGCCGCTCTGCCTACTGTCGCGTATACTTTCATTACAACATTGGCTTATGCAATGACAAGTCCTCGATGCGACAGATCCCCGATGCCCACAAACAGGAGTGCATGCATGCCATTCATCATGCGACGTCAATCAGCAGTGATCGTCAGCGTCCAATTTCAGAAGACACTTTGCTACAAGGAACGTGTAAATCCTGAAAGGTTAGATTCTAGGGCATGACGCCGATCATCTTCGTCCCCTACGCAAGTATCAAGAAGCACATACCTACATACCCACCACCACTCACCGTGAGCCCCACGCTGAATATCGCATTCTGCCCAAAGTTAAGCAGAGATAGCGACGTGCCAGTCTTCAATGCCGCGTGTTGGTAGCCCTCCAGGGACTTGTCGTAGCGGTTGGCTTCGTGCTCTTCGTTGTTGAAGAACTTGACAGTCTCGTAGTTGACCAGGGAGTCTGTCACCTGCAGCGTTCACAGCGGATCGGCACAGGGCATGCCTCAGATGTGGTCACATGACAGAGAAAAATGGGATGTGTTCGGCCAAGAACATACATAAGGTCAAGGGCACCTAGGTAAAAGCAGCAGGCTGCATAAATCTTAGCCTGCCTCCAATGAAGTCATCGTCACTCCACAAAGTGTGCATGTTTCAAAATGTAGCTCGCAAATTGGAAAAGTTGCAGGAGCGACGTTTACATGTAGCGCCGAGTGCGCAGCTCCTGTGACTGAAGAATTGGCAATTTGCTTGACGTAACAGGCGACATAGATGTACATGAACGGGCCATATGTGATACTTATGATAACAGTACACTTTGAAGTACTTGGGGATACTTCAAACTTTTCTGCCAACTTCAAATGCCTTCGCCATGCATGCCACGCAGTCGCCAGCGCTCACACGCGCTACCTCTCGCTTCAGTTCCGGGAGCCGCAACTGCGCCTTCATTGCTAAGACTACTGTCTTTGTGAGCCTTATTATCCACCACTGCCGAGCAAGCCCGTGGACGCACCATTCTCAGGCATTGCTCAGCAAGCTCGCGCATGTCTTGAATTGCAGCAATGCTCAGTAAACACACATTTACGTAAGCCCTCAATTGCAGCATGGCTAGCCAAGCTGACCTTAGCAGACGCCCCATTCACCACCATTGCTTAGCATGCTCGCCATTTTCGCGGTGTTGATTTTGCGCGGATGCCTCATTTTGCAGCACTGCTCATCGCACTCATTTCCATTTTCCAGAGTTTTTCTGTTGCGGATACCTCATTCTCCACGATTGCTCAGCAAGCTCGCCATTCAATGTAGAAATATGCTTCTTGCGCAAATACATACCTCAATTCGCAGCACCGCTCAGCACGCTCACCTTGGCGGACGCCTCATTCTCCGCCATTGCTCAGTGAGATGGCCATTTCTATGTGTAAACAGTACGAGTATGTTATGAAAACTAGAAGTGTGTTATTTGCAGATGCCTCATTTCGCAGCACCGCTCAGCACGCTCACCTTGGCGGACGCCTCGTTCTCCAGGCGGATCATGTCCTTGCGGAACTTGGTGCGCCACTGCGTGACCGCCACCGTATACGCCGCATACGCGCCAATCGTCCCAAAGCACACCGCGCTGTAGTGCCAGCTCGCCTGGCTCAGCAGGATGCCGCTCACGAGCCCTATCTCCAGCACCATGGGTACAACGTTGAACACCATGGAGTTCAGCGTGTACTGTATGGAGCGTCCCCCGCGGTCGATCGTACGCGTCAGCACCCCCGTGTTCTTCGCGAGGTGGAACTGCAGGTCGAGCGCGTGGATGTGCATGAAGATGTCACGCGAGACGCGCCGGATCGCGCGCTGCGCAACTGTCGCGAAGATCGTCGTGCGCAGCTCCTGGAACCCCGAGGCAGTGCTGCGCGCAAGCCCATACCCTAGCACTAGGGCTATTGGAACTGCCGTCCAGGGGTCTGCCGCGACTGCGGCGGTGGCAGCGGGGTCCACGGAGTTGAGGTTGTCCACAAGGTTCTTGAAGATGAAGGGCACCTGCAGATGTTCAAGGAGGAGGGGGGGGGGGGGGGGGGGGGGGTTGAGCGTTGCTGTTTGAAGAGCATGGGTCCATTGGCTGGATGAGTGAAGCGGCACGGTGATGTGCATCTCTGGCTGGCGGGGCAGAGTGGATTACATTCAATTCAGGGTTCAGAGCTTGTCTTATGAGATCATAGGCAATGAAGGCCATCATGTAACAGAAGCAGCGCAACCACGTTGAGCAGCTGATGGAAAATTCTGCGACGCGCCCCGACCGCATAGTAGCAGTCCACAGCACAAACTCCTACAGCTCAGTAGAGCGATATCACACATGCCAGCCTCGGCACACCAGCACATGAGAATGAACCATATCGTCAGATCACACAACAGATGTTCAACCAAGACAACGCCTACAGGGTCAAATCACATGACAAAAGTTCAGCCAAGAACTGGGCAAAGCACAAGGTAGGTTGTTGGCAGCTCCAAACTCACCTGCAGTGCTCACTGGCAAGTAGCATGTGGACTCTGGACTGTCATATGGGCATATGCCGAGCTCTCCTATCTGGTGAAGGTAACAACATGTACTTGGGGCAACGCACATCATGGAACGCATAGACCGCGCACAGCACATGACATGACCAAGACGTCATTGCTGAGCACTGCCTTGTGTAAATGACTAATTGGACGCCTACCTGTATGGTGACGAGCTTTGAGGCCACCAGTAGGGTCAGACTGATGCCAACGCGCGCCTTGATGGAAACGTGGTCCTTCGTCACCTGCACAGAGGGGTACATGCGAGTGAAACTGCCCGTGATGTAACAGCTCTTTTGTTGTAGCGGCGACCACAGTTTTTGATGGAAGGCACTTGCAGCTAACCACACCTCATCACCTAGAGCTTTACGATCTCTTGCTTCATTTCCATTGTGGGTAGTTGAGGAAGGCCAGCCAACGGGAAACACGACGTGACGGAGCAGGGCGCTGAGCGCTGACATACATGTCAGGCGGACGTCCTGCATGTAATTATGCATTGGGGGGCGCGCTGATGTTTCAATTGCCGACGCTGCATGTGAAATACGCGCAGCTCGTGTGTGTACAGCGGACACGGTCAACGCAACACTGCTCAGAGAGTGCTGCATAAACTAGCGGAGTTGGTGGTGGTGTGCCCTTATGTACGACAAGCACGAAATTCATGGCTGGTTTCGCGGCGAGCAAAGTGGCCCTGCATAAAGTGGGCCATTGGTAAAATCATATCAAGGAGCAAAGCGGCTACGCGCGAGACGCAGACGCTAGAGACACATCGGCACACATGTCCACTATCATGTCGCCATTTTCAACGCCGGCAGGCCTAATTGAAGCGATATTTGGCCCCAAAAGTATTTAAGCCTGAGCAATACATTTGCTGAATTCATGATAAGCCGACCCCCAATGTTTGCTAGTGTGCATGGGAGGCATGCACTGCGCGTTGAACTAAAAGTTGCTGTTCTTGCACTGCGCGAGTGGCATAGGGTGCCCTCTTGAATGTATCTGTGTGATACAGCACTGCCATCCAACGTCTGCGGCCCTTCTGAGCCTGCTTCAGCTTTGTACCGGAGGCATGCACACGAGAAAACTCCAACAACAACTTGAACTAAAAAGAAACGCCGGGCAGCGCAAGCAAACAAGCAGTCGAATGCGGCCTGTTGTGTGGTGTATAAGGGTGTCATACAAAGGCCGACTTGACAATGGCTTGACTCAATTCTCTTGTCTAACGTATAGAAACGCGTGTTTTAATTAGGTGCCCCGTCGGCTTAAATAGCGACATAACGGTACCGCGCCTCGTGAAATCCGCTCCTACATACATAGCAGTACTTGCTGCATCATACAGTGAATCATACCCTCTACAGCAGCATGTGTGGCAGCTTGCCATTAGTTGACCATAAAGTCTGCTGCAACGCACATGTGCATTGCCACAAGTAGCTTGCAATCCTCCATTCACCTCATGCCAACGAAGAATGAGCGCATCTGACGCTAGAGGGCCGTAAGTTTTCAGCAGATGTGCGCTGGCAAGATCAGCAGCAAGCCGCGCTGTGACAGACTCTGATGCGCTGCTGTCGTAACATGAGCAGCTTTGTCAGAACGGCTGGGCAAATGCAGCCACCGACGTAAAGCGCATCTGCCTCGTCAATTTCAGGGCCTAGGGGTATGAGCGTTGGATGTCACTCTGTAGCACAAAGGCGCATGTGCTGTGCAGCAGGTGACAGGTGCTGTTATTCGTTGAGAGGAGAGGCTCACATTTTTTGAAGTGTGCCATACACCTGCAATTTGCTTGACAGGATCTGAGCGTGTGAGCACTGGGTCTTGCGCTACACGCCTCAGTTCCCAGGTCTTGAAGTTGCAGAGCTAATTGTTGAAGTTGCAGCCTGCTCTGGCAAGTGAGCATCACATATCATGGGCCAAACACTGATCATCACCTCTATTCAGAAAAGATATTTGCGTAGAAGCGTGCACGACATAAGCTTCATTGACAGCCACTGCTCGAGAACAAGCCGTTAAGTACCTCTTTGCTCGGCCAGATGTGGGCTGACAGTGTCTTTAGTATCCTCAGAGCCACTTCTCTCTCGCCCTTTTGGTCCAGCTCCGGCTGCTCCACCGTCTCTGCCACCACCACTGGCTTCTTCTTCTTTTTGTCAAAGCCGCCAGCTGCTCCGCCACCACCTTTGCCTGTGCCTGGCGCCGTACTCAATGCCCTCAAGAACGCAAATGGGTTGCTGGCATGTGCAGGATGTGGCTTGAGTAAAAGCCTTGATGCGACAGGCAAGGGGACCCTGAAAGCTCTTCTCCCCAGCAACTGCGGCTGCCGCAAGGCAAACTTTGCGTACATGGCGATGACGATCTTGTGAACAAGAATGGTTGCCGAGTCGAATGCAAGCGCGCAAGACGCTGCTGGTGTGTGCCAATGTACAAGTCTAGCTGGAAAATTGCTGTATGCCTTCCTCAGCCGCCACCCCACACAACCTGCATTTTTTTGCCGATCACTCTCCTTCCACGCGCCAACTTGAACTTCTGCATCTCAGAACTTGAAGTCCACTAGCAGAAAAAAGAGCAAAGCAGGAGCAAAGCCCAAGCCGCTGGATCCAGTCTAACTGCAAGCTGAGAGAAAGCCAGTGATCGTATTTAAACGCTCCAGATCAGACCAACAGCAAAGAAAACTGGCTTTGCCCTCGCAGAGCATGTTTCGTATCAGCAACCAAGGACCAGCGTTTTTTGCGCCATCCTACGCGCTGTGCGAAGAGGCTGCACAGACGCCCAGTACAAACGAAACAGCAGCAACAGGAGGAGGCGACGACGAAGCCAACAAGCAGCCCTCGTCGAGCTCCACCAGCTTGATCCTAGCAGCTGTAGTCACCGCTGCAGCCGTGGGCAATCTCTTGTGAGTTCCTTACCCCTGCATAGTACTTGCGTGGTATGCAGGGAAAATGGCGCAATGATGCACCTTCACTGCAATGCAATGTTCACATAGCGTGTCTGACTGTTGACTGATCGCAAGTTGGGTGCAATCACGATCCTGGGCTTTAAAATGTGTCAAATGTGTAAAGCACAACAATCAGTACCAATGCGCAATGCAAACTAATTTAATGATACCTGATGTTCACACATGTCTGCAGCTTCGCACGGAGATACAGAGCGCAAATGAAGCAGGACGCTGCCATGCTGCTGGCAAAGCAAGAGGCAGCTGAGATCGAAGTCAAAGGTGCGCAAAGTGCATCATATGCATCACATTGAAGGCGGCTGCTATCCTGCCGCTGTGATAAAAGCCTACGCTGCGATGCTGGTGGCAGTTGTTTTGCCTGATGCAGTGGCAATCTGGTATCGAAGACAACGCGCAACACTGATCACATGTACACTCATTAGTTCACAGTGTGGACTGTGGCAATGCATGGCAAAGTAGCGAACGCCTACATCAGCACCACTGAAGCAGCAGCGGTCATGAGGCATACGTTGAATGTTGCTGCGGCGCAGATGCGCCTGAAGTGTGATTCACTCTGTTCCGATGGTCAATGACGCAAACAGCACAGTATATGCACAACAACCACAAAGGCAACACAAGCCCAGCACCGTAATGGAGTCGCCATACCAAAAACCTGCTGCCGATGTTGGCCACAGACTGAACAACTGACTGAACAGCTGCTTTGTCATTGTATCATGATGAATCAAAACTTTGTGCCAAACCCTACTTGGTACCCTAGCTACTGCCAAGGATTTCTCTGCACAAAATTCACGACTGGCACAAGAAATGCTGTCAGTGATGCGCTGGAGCACGTGTTGGTCACCATTATCAACTTCAGCATGGTGCCTCAACTTACGGCACGCCGGGGACCGTGGTACCTGTTTTGCAATAATTTCATCTTAATCGCCTCACTTGTTTTGCTTTGCTTGTGCTGCCTGCTGCAGCTGCGGAAGAACGGTACAAGGCAGCGCAGTGGTCGCGCCGACAGCGAGAGATGCATGACCCCAAGTAGGAGTTTGCAAGAAAAAGCGTCCCCGAGCGCATGCTACCATCATGAGGATTCTACACTTGTGGTTGACAACAGCGACGTTGGCATCTGTTTTGCAGCGGCAACGGCGCGAACAACAGGCCTGCAAAAGCTGTTTGGTGCCTTGACGTGAATTCACCAGTCAATCCTGTGCACTCTCTCCGCTGCTCAGTGCAGCCGTTGTATGGCCTGTATGGCACACCTGCGGCAGTAACAAGGCCCGTGTACTACACACACTGGGAATGTGCACGTAAAATGCCTGTCTCCCGCTGTAGAGGCATCAGCTGCCTGGCTAGCAATGCCACTCATTGCCATGTCAGTAGCTGACTCCACTAGAGAGAGTACACAGGCGTCCATTATGGGTCGGTTGGTCTATGCTGTACAGTCCAGGTTGTAGCTAGACATAAGTTGCGTGTGCAATTGAGCAATGCTGGAGAGCTGGACTAGCAGACGACCATGTGTGCCGCTGCTGCCATAATGTATGGAAAACAATGTGCAACGACTGCTGATGTTGGGCGCGCAATGAAGTTCTTCCTGTCTCAGTACGCTGCGTAAAACCGCAGTAGTGTACTGTTTACATGGCATGCGTGTTATCACGCCATCACGGTTTCAATCATGATGTGTGCGTCCATGTGGTCGACGGAACCACCTGCACAATCGGCACCCACACGACATAGTCGCATGCCATTGAGTCAACAACAATTGGGCGCACAATCTGTACTGATATTGACCACCGTTGGTATCTGCGTGCTGTCGCATAATCTGCACTAAAGCTGAGCTTCAATGTGCATCAGATGTCGCCCGTTGTGTGTGCACGCATAACAGCCTTCATATGGAGACCAACGCAACACACCTATAGCGACCTAAGCGACACCCCTCTGCATGCTTGCCAACACATCCCGTCTGACACCTCTCAGCACGTAGCTCTGCTGGTGAAACCACCCGATACAGCAGAACGAAATGATGCTGGTGACAGCGATTATGAATGTGAGCTGCGCAGGCACCCTGTCACATCACAGGCACCTTCAGTGGCTGTTGCGTACCAGCACCAGGTTGCCCCTGTGCGTCCTGGTGTTGTCCATGCGACGCATCTCAGTACCTGTGCGACACTCATGTTCTCAAGGCAATGCATACTTTTCGACACCAAACATCCTGTGGTGCAATTTCGATGTTGCTATTTTGTTAGGGTTTGCTACTCAAGGGCTTGAGGCGCCCTCCCCGTCAAGTTCCACTTGAAGTTGACGTTTTTCCTGCGGTTTCTAAAAACTAGCAGCGGCAGCCACAGGGGAGCAGTGCGTTTGTGACGGTTCTCCACGGAAGGCTGAGGTCGTTGAATGCCTGGTGGAGTCGCTGCGCAGGATCGCCGACAAAAGCAAGCAGAGTAATCGTTCCGCTCCTCACAAGGTGAGAATTGACAATATGCGTGTGATTGTGGCTGTGTGTGTTATTGCTCTTGTCACTTGCATACTTTAGTGGTACGAAAGCTTCATCGTAAACTCGTCCGGCTTACATCTTCTTTCCCTGGCTTCGTCTCTCTTTCTGGCCCACACTTCAAGTAGAAGGGACCAATTAATTTGCTTCATTAGTGTGATGTACTGACGTGATGATTGTGGCAGCTAGCTGTTTGAGGCTTTCATGGTTTTTTAATTCGCGTAGCATCTGAGTTCAACTCTTGCTTGAGTGGTCCGCCGAATTTATCCACAGCGCTGGACGACGCCACAGGTCTAGCTTGAGTAGGAAACCTCGTACATAGTGCACATTAGAAGAAGTTGCGACATTACTCAAGGCAGCGCATATCGCAGTTCAGTAGGCTGCAACATCAGTATCCATTAAATATCCCTCGCAAATCAATCACAAAACTGTCACTGGGGCCCATTGTTCATTGCGATGTGGCAACATGGTGCTCTGCTGTAGCCTGCACTACTTGCGAGAACCAGAAAGACTCTTGCATAGCTTTTTCAGTGGAATTTCCAGCAATTTTCTCCGTAACCTCATCATCTGCCCTGCGGTGGACAGTGAGCAACATGCGCTGATTCACCGCATCTTGGAACAGAAGCGGCAGTCAGCTCTGGAGCGTATTAACACGTCGCAGCACACTTTACGTAGTCACACTCGTGTCTGCTCCTAGTACACAGCAGCCTTCACCAAACAGGGCACAACTGTGCAGTGGGCTTGGACCCGCCACATGCTCGTCACAAAAGCCAACAAGCGTAACGCAAAACTGTGACTTGAAGTTACTGCGTCATGCATCTCTCACTAGAGTCGACCACTGCCGCACCCCGCAACCTCAGCGCCGCTAAGCCGGCAATACGCGGCAGCAGATCAGCAGCAGCGAAATCGCATAGAGAGGGCACGGCTCAGCGGCAGAAGTTGTCAAAATGGGGCCCCCATCGCTCAGCACCAAGACCCCCATGTCCAACCCCGTGACGGACATTGAGGCGCTGGTGATGGACGAGCAGCACGAGAACAACATGCCAGCGCTCAGGAAGCTGCTGGACGACATGGACGGCATGACGGACTGGAAGGTATGTATGTATGTATTGCCTAGTTTGGTATTGGGGGCGTGCCAACATGTACAGGGAGATGGAGGTGCCGTGATTTTGCCGTCCGGTGACAGGGACACGTCGTTCAGCTGCCGGGAAGCTGCAGTGTCAGGGATGCCGCGAACTGGGCATGACAGCGCCTCTCGGAACGTCACATCAGCCTATTGGAGTAGCCAGTTGTAGCTAGCAGGTAGGCGGTGTGGGTGACAAGAAAAGGTATGTGTTAGTGCAGGTTGAGTCAGGAATCAAGTCAGGGTATGAGTCAGGAGCTGTTGTGCGGTGAGTAAGCCCCAATGCCGGGCGCTCGAGATACCTCT
This sequence comes from Tribonema minus, assembly GCA_017506865.1. Classification (NCBI taxonomy): domain Eukaryota; class Xanthophyceae; order Tribonematales; family Tribonemataceae; genus Tribonema; species Tribonema minus. The sequence goes on from JAFCMP010000223.1 coordinate 1,183,693, forward strand.
GTCAGCCCATGACCGTAGACAGACCTGCACCACATACTGATGCTGCATTTATTTTGTTCAATCTTCTTCTCTTGACTAATCATAGCGCCATTTTCAAGCTGCGCCGGCTGCCGCTGCCGGACGCTTAAACCCCATTGCCGCAGTTCTATGAAAAGCATACGTGTGCCTCCTTTCAGGAATGCTTCATATTGCATCGTGCATGCTGCAACTGCCCGAACGTGCGCCTCTGTCATAACCTCAAGTGCTAACTTCAAGTTTCTGCCCCGTGCGTGCGGCGGCGCAGGACGCCAACAAGCTGCTCAAGCAGTTCCGCAAGGTGCACAAGTTCACGCCCACCAAGAATGTGCTCAACCACATCCACCGCAGCAGTGGCAAGAAGAGTGCCACACTGGACAGGCTCCTCATCACCAAGCAGGTCAGCGCTGTTTGTGACCTGTGCTGCTGATGATCTGAACCTTGGGGTTTTGAGCTGATAGAGGTCAGGCAGCGATTGGTCTACACACTCCAATTGACAGGCACCACGCAACATGTGATTGTGTCACCCACTTTTCGCCTGCAGTATCGAGCTGCAGTAGTAGCATGGCATATACACCATTGTTGAGATGAGCTGAGAGTGGCCATCTGCTGGTGAATGTCACCTACATAGCAACGGACCTTGCTGGACTTGCCATTCTAGCTGCCAAGTCTCTTCAGACGCAAGGCATGGGGGGGTCAATTAGGGTCACCATTGGGGTAAATGCACGGCCAGGGTGAGTGGCAGTGCGCCTGCCCTGAACCCGATGTTCAAGTGCTGCCTGATTCTTGGTGCAGCAGCTGCATGGTGTGCGGGCGTTGCCCCTTCTGACCTGCTCCCCCACATCAAAGCTCACCCCCATTGATGAAATCTTGGGCCATGAGTGAACTCTTGGCCCTTCACGCTGTGCGCTGCTGCCCCCGCTGACACATTGCATGCTACCAAGTGTGCAGGATGAGCGTTGTGCTCCAGAGGCTCTGCTATGGAGCTCCTTCTGTAAGCGCGAACGAGCGCCAACAGCATTGGAGTTTCTTTCCCTGTGACGTCAAGTTGTCGATGATCTGCCTTATTTGACCACTGTTCCTCCCCCAAAACTGCCCCCCCCCCCCCCCCCCCCCCCCCCACTTCGCCCCCTTACAGGTGCGCAGCATGAGCGGCGTGCTGGTGGTGACACTCCTCACCAGCCCCCACCCCTCCTACACGGACCCGGTCACCGGCAAGCGCCACGTGCAGCGCTTCAGCTGCAAGCACAACTGCTACTACTGCCCCAACGAGCCCGCGCATGAGGGCAACAACTTTGTCCCGCAGCCGCGCTCGTACCTGCACGACGAGCCGGGCGTGCTGCGCGCGAACCGCTGCGGCTTTGACTCTGTGACGCAGTTCCGCGACCGCATCAGCGTCTACGTTATTAACGGCCACCCCATCGACAAGATCGAGGTGCTCGTGCTGGGGGGCACGTGGAGCGAGTACCCGCGCCCGTATCAGGTGCGTCACTTGGTGAAGTTGTAGTATCTTCAACCCTAGTTCTTGGGGCTTTAGCCGTCGCTCAAGGGTTTTGCTGTCGCCCTGACTGCAGTATTTGCGAGTACTCGCGCCCGTATCAGGTGCGTCACTGTGTGAATTGGTCTTCAACCCTAGTTGTGGGGCGTTAGCCTCAGCTTGAGGGTTGTGTGATATCTGTAGTCCTCTTTGTAGGGTTGGCGTGACATGTTGCGCTCGTGCGCCCACGGCATGTGTTGGTTTCTGTTTGGTGGCCGCTCCTTTGTTACAAGTTCCACACACACACACAATTAGTTTTTCTTCAGGGTCATCACTGTTCGTTGCCACTGATGAACAGATCATACAGTGAGGGAAACTGAGTGGATACACATACATGTACATACACTCTCATCACTGGCTTCTGTTCCTGCACTGCTTCGCCATCCGGAGAAGTCTATTTGCACCCTAACTTGAACGGTAGTAGATGCCTTATGTGGAGACTCAGAGACTTGTTATCAATCACTGCCGACTTACATGAGCATGGGCATCTGCCAAAGTGCGGTGTTGCCACCCCAGTGCTCAGTTTCTGGATATCGCCGCTAATTGGGGTACACTTGAATGAATTGCAGTCAGCAGCAGTGTTCATTGAGACGTCTTCTGCTGCGACGCTGAAATTCTTCTCTTTTTTTTTCTGTGTGTGCGCTGCCAGGAGGAGTTCATCCGCGACATCTTCTACGCTGCCAACACGACGTTTGAAGATCGCGTCGAGCGCCTGTCACTGAAGGAGGAGCTGACGCGCAACATGGACGCTCAGGCGCGCGTCATCGGCATCACGCTGGAGACGCGCCCAGACACCATCAACCTCGAGGAGGTATGTATGTATCTGCTGACAACCATCATTGATTGATTATTATGGAGTGAATCTGGAACAAACATTGACAGCAATGCACGATACCCAAGCATAAATTCCCAGGTCATTCTTGTGGTTTCGTTTCCCTGATACTGTGAGGGGTTGGTGGCTTGCTGGCACAGCGCTTAACGCCACTGCTGCACTGTTGGATTCTGGACTGGGGTGCACACCACACGACGACATTGTCACCAAAGGCTTCATTGCTGAACCTGATTATCAAACTTGCATTCATTTACCTGACGGCAACAACTCAGTGCTTGAGTTCGCAGCACAGTGCGCATCCCGCTGTTCAGCAAAGGTCGAATATTCTGAGTCGGAGGTTTGTGTGGCTTACCGCCATACGATTATCGCCATTGATCGTAAACGACGGTGCTGCTGCTTTTGTTCTGAAGCCAACACAAAAGCTGCTTACCTGCGGTTTACTTACGGACCTTCAGATTGTTTACTTGATGCTGAGTCTGTGCTGCCCGCCATTCGTCATCGCGTCACTATGTCTGCCGCGCAGCTACGGCTGCACGCGCGCCTTCATGATCAACTCACAATAAGCTCAAAGAATTCCTTGCCACTGCGCTCCTCAAGAAGATGACTGACGCACTCACTGCTGATCGCGTGCTGCTCTACGCCGCAATGCCGCGTTTGGCGCGAAGATCGAGCGGCTTCGCAGCTACGGCTGCACGCGCCTTCAGATCGGCGTGCAGCACACGGACGATGCCATACTGACCAAGATCAGCAGGGAGCATGCCGTGGCCGACACCATCGCTGCCATTCGCCTTCTCAAGGACAACTGCTTCAAGGTAACCCTTCTTGCACTCATTCAGCAGCGTCTGCGCCTCCTCTAGCAAAAGGCGAGGGATTCACCTTCAATGGTCGTGTACAACGACCATGGTGACAAAACTATCCTGGAATATGTGCTTCGTGGCGCCGCACACCTCAGCTTCACAGTAGTAGCATCAACTCATGTGTACTGTAGCGCCTGCGACTGAGCACTGCCTTCCTCTGGACACCATTTCCAGGAGGGTGCAGACCAATTGAGGGAATAAAGGCGAACTTGAACATTTCACTGGCGCCAGTTGATGCTTTGAAGTACATGGTCTCTGCGCGCTGACATCCAGACATCAGTATGTCATTCGCATGCTGAAAGCTGAAATTCCGGTGCCAATCTGGCACCCAGTCTGACATGCGCACTGGAGAGGGCCAACACCTGATTGCTGTCTTACCCAGGAGATGAGTTGTTGGCGAAAGCGCACATGCATATGGGCGTCAGCCCAAGCCCGACACATAAGCCAGCAGTTAGATGTCACGCCCCACCTTCCTGTTGTGGTACTGATGCACTGCTCGATCGCGCCAACTCTGTGTGTCTCGAGCACTGCGCACCACCTTGATCTGCGCCATCAGAAGCAGTCCGCCAAGTGCCTACAGACACTGTGTTTTTGCACTTCGAAGCCTCAAGATTGACAAAAGCGCGCCTGATGAGAAGTGTGCCAGTGCAGACCGCGCCGTTGTATGTTCAACGCTGATACGCATCACAGAGGCATTATTGAAGTACAGTGGTGGTCGCTCAAATGGTTTAGCATATCATTTGCACTAACCTGAGTGCGCGCTGCCCCCCCCCCCCCCCCCCCCCTCTCCCCTGTACCGTCGTGCAGGTGGATATCCACCTGATGCCCAACCTCCCTGGCGCGACCGTTGAGGGCGACGAAGCCATGTTCACGCGCGTCCTGCAGGACCCCGACCTGCAGGCAGATCAGTGGAAGATCTACCCGTGCAGCGTCGTGCCGTGGACCGTCATTGAAAAGTGGCACAGGTGCGGCTTGGCGCAGAGAAGAGTACGCATTACAGCCACTGCCGGCTATCAAATTTGGCAAGGACAATAATGCAAGCTGCAGGAACATGCCAATAAAAACATGGCACAAGTGAAAAGAAACAGTGACAACGACTCACCGTGGATGCATTGTACAGACAAATAGCCCAGTGCAAGTCGTGCATTTGCGTTCAGGACCGGGAATGATGTGCTGGTCAAAGTTCAGAGTCAGGCTCATAGGGGCTTCGGGGCTACACCCATACTCTCTTGTGGAAGCCATTGGTGCAACTCCTGGGCATGATGTCAAGAGCAAGGGTGGGGTAGCGGTGATGCGCCAAACCCACCTGCCCGGAATTGCTGCCGCAAGCCAAGGCATGCATCTCGTCTTTATCATACCTCGGCGGAAGCAAAAAACCTCTTAAAAGCGCGCTTTGCTTCACATTAGCCTTCGCCATGGTCATAACCCTTTTTACTCTGTGACTCCACTTTCAGGGAGGGGACGTACATCCCATACGCAGACTCCGACTTGCTGGAGATGCTGATGCGAGTCAAGTCGCGCGTGCACCCGTGGATCAGGCTGAACCGCGTCATTCGCGACATCCCCAACCAGTACATCAGCGGCGGCTGCGCGACGACCAATATGCGACAGATGCTGCAGCAGCGCATGGCCAAGCGCGGCGAGTTCTGCAAGTGCATGAGGCAAGTCAACTTCAAGTTGTGTACATGCTCGTGTCATGTTTAAAATGAGATTCGTTGCCAAGCGTGGCGAGTCCTGCAAGTGCATGAGGCAAGTCAACTTCAAGTTGTTGGATACACGCTCTTGTTTGCTTAATAGAAGTCATTGTCAAGCGTGGCGAGTTCTGCAAGTGCACAAGACAAGTGAACTTCAAGATGTATACACCCATCTGTTTTGTTGATGAACGTACTTGCTTGTTGCCAGGAATTAGTTGTCATGACATACCAGGGAGCTATGCATGACGTTCCAATGCTTTTGACAACACCAGAAAGTGTTCAGGTTCAAGCTGTATTGAGAAGTGTGTGGGCGCATGACCCCCTGACAAGGGGTCTTTGCGTAATGTAAATATGATGCGATGTCATGGTTCAGCAGCGCATAGCGAAGCATGACAGATCCTCCAAATGCACGAGGTCTGATTCACCGCTAAGTGTCCACAAGCCTGTTAGCTCAGTGGTAAAGCCAGATTCCCACATTAGTAGCTTCCCATGATTTGTATGTTCGACAAAACCTTCTTCAGAAGGATGCTAGTCAACACTGGCCGCCGACCTGATGCATCGCCCCGCGCACGCAACTCTCTCACCCCCATTTTCGCGACAAACTGCACATTCCTCAGGTGCCGCGAGGTGCGCAACCAGGAGTTCAAGGACCCCACGCTGACAGTTCGGCGCTACGCGGCGAGCGGCGGCACGGAGTACTTCATCTCCTTTGAGTCACCCGATGAGAAGGTGCTGTATGGGTTTTTGCGCTTGCGAATCCCTTCGCGCCGCTCCCAGTGCCTCTTGGAGCTGAAGGGGTGTGCGCTCATCAGGGAGCTCCACGTGTACGGCAAGCTCAAGGAGGTGACGGAGGGGGGGCGGGGGCGGGAGCAGGGGGGCGGGAAGGGGGTGAAGGATGCCTCGCAGCACCAGGGGCTGGGGTCTCAGCTGCTTGCAAAGGCGGAGGACATTGCCCTCAGCTATGGTGAGATGAACTCACGGTCAGCTCATGTGGAAATTGTTTGTGGAGCAGTGCAGTATCTTCGCATGTTTGTCACCCAGTTTAGGTGTCCTTGTGAACACATGATCGTGCCAGACTGCCAGGAAAAATGAGATAGTGAAGCTCATGCTGCGTTCCTGATTGCGACGGGCTGACGCCTGTCAAGCTGTTATAATGCTTGTGCAATGGCTGCGCAGCATGGCGGCCGCTATCAAAATGAATCTTCATAGAGAAACACAGCAGTCACTCAACTTAGGTCACTGGTGCACCCATTGAGCACTGCATGCTCGTATCCTGGTGTGCTGTTCGAGGTTATGGGCATGTACTACTAGTCGCTGTGGTGGACGGCGTGAGCATGCAGAGCTGCTGCACTGCCGCCACTGCAGCGTTTCACTGCAGCTCCAGCAAAGTATCCAAAGCAACGTGACTGCCACATTCATATCCTGGTAGGGTGTTCGAGGTTATGGGAATCATGTTGACAGATAGCGCATATGTGTGTAGAACTGCTGCCATGCTTTTGTTGCAGCAGTCATCTGATGAAAGACATGCATACGTAGAGCTGTTGCCATACTTCACTGCAGCAGTTGCCACAGCCCCAGCTCAACATGTTGCTGCCTTTGTGTTTCCCAGGGTACGGCAAGCTGGCTGTCATCAGCGGCGTGGGCGTGCGACGCTACTACGAGAGGTTCGGGTACGAGCTTGGAGAGACGTACCAGATCAAGACGTTGCCCAGAGCAAGAAGGTGATTTAGCTGCTCAGAAGACAGCACGGCTGCTGACGTAGTAATGGTCAGATGCATTTGAGGTCTGCCAGGAGCACCATTTCAACGATCATCACTCACCACACTTTTCAGCGATTGTCGCTTGTGGAAGGACACTATGTGTCTCTGTATGCCTTTCTTGCGAGCATATATGGTAGCGCCTGTGCGTGTGGAAAGCCCGTGGCTTATAGTCATGCACAAGAGACTCTGGACAGTTTTTGCGGAAGAAGGCAGCGCCTGGATTCTGCTCAAGTGCAATTGTGCAGCTTTTGATGTGCACCATAACAATACAAGTTTAGATTCATGGCAGCAGAAACTGTCGGGCAAGGCAAGATATGCTCAGAGCAGGGCACCATCGCCACTACCTATGTCATAGCATTGCCAGGGCCCCTTTACCAGTGGTGGCGACGGGTGTCACATTCCATGACGTTCAGTCACATTGCTATCAGGCGTGCACCAGCTGCATGAACACATTGTACCAGATGTGCCACACCGCCACTCACTCACTGCAGTTCCGCAATTGCGCGGCCATTGCATGACCCATGTCAGGTGGAGGCGGCGCCTCATTCTTGCAGCGACAGTGGCAGCCGCCGCTGCCATTGTGGGGGTCGCTGTTGGCAGGCGACGAACTGCACGGTGATGTGCTTGTGGCCGATTTAGTCTAGGCCAATATGTGAGGGTGCTCAGGGGGAACAGCGCGGGGCCTTTGGTTTTGTGCCCCTAAGCATCAACTCCCCAGGATCTCTGGCGCATCGGCAGCTACATGCTTGCTTCATAGAGGTGCACGGCTGTGTGCATGTGCGCCTCACAATCGAACAGGCACGCACGTCATGTGTGAATGATTCACCACTCTACAGTACAAGTCACATGCTCTTTGGCGATGCATGTTGTCGCTTTCGTTGGATGAGATATGCTCTTGGCATGTCTTGCACGCATGCACATGCACCGTTGAGTCTTGCATGTTGTTCAATGTGGTTTTCATGTGATGCTTGTTCACTTTATTTGGCTGTGCGAGTGCGCAGATTTAATTGTGTGTGACGCACTGATGTATCTTCCCCTCGACGCTTGGATCTTTAGTCAGACGCATGCAAAGAGTCACCCTGCACAAGCTCTGCCTGGAGAGTCGAACAGCTGAGTCTTGCAAGGTGATTTCAGCCAAGCCTTTAGCCATGATGATGGTGCAGGGGGCCTCATTCACATGCCTGACATCGATGATCTTGGTTTGAACTGACAACCACAGGACAAACACTATGCGGTCAGTTTGACCGCACACACTGCAGTCACTGAGATGTGTATTGTGTTGGTCAGCGCCTGCATACACAGGACAAACTGACAAATACAAACTGCTTGGCAACAGGTTGTGAACGGGCCGAGCAACCGGTTTGCCCATGGTATTGTTGAACCTGCAAGTGTGCGCACATTCTGGCCACATACAATCACGCGCAAGCATCGCTTGCAAATGCATATGATACGTCGAATGCATCTGCAAGTTATGCATGCCAGTGATGCTTGCGGCTAACAACTTGAAGGAGACAAGACAATGATCCCTTTGTCCCCAGGGCATGAGTATTGTATGCCCTGGGATGCAAGGGTTTTACATACTGCCGTTAGCACCATGCCATGGCCGACCCCTGTTACAATGTACAGCGGACGCTGGCGCCTGCTGAGCTTCTCGTCGCAAACGCAGTTCTCTCTGGACGGCAGCCTGAGCAGTGCTCCCAGTTAATCTTTGCAGGTCCATCTGATAGCTCAGCAACAAAGCAGCGGATCATTGCGTCAGTTGGGTCACATTGTAACAAATGATGCAGTGACTTGAATAACGCTGCGTGAGGACGCTGTCCCATCCACATTGGGCGCAGCGGTAATGCCATTCCAAGTAAGCAGAACGGCGATTTGGGCTGAAATGGGAGCTTCGCAAAGTATACAAGGGAGACCGCTGCACTCAGTCTGGCTCCGGTAATGCATCAGCTATGATGATGCTTTCAGGTTCATCTATTATGGTAGAGGATAAATCATTGGGCATGACAGGAATCGCTTTTCGCTCAAAAGTGACAAAACAATAAGAGGCAATGGTTAGCTCATATTTGTAACACTTGAAACAATCTGGCACATTGGGTGCAGCAGTACTGCCATTCCAAATATTATCAAGCAGCCTGAGGACGGCAATTTTGCGCTATAAGCAGAACCGGCAATTTGCGCTGATATGGGAGCTTCGCAAAGTATACAAGGGAGACTGCTGCACACAGTCTGGCTCCGGTAATGCATCAGCTATTATGTTGCTTTCAGGTTCATCTATAGAGGATTGGGCGTGGCAGGAATCACTTTTCGCTCAAAAGCGACAAAACGACAAGAAGCAATGGTTCAGCTCATACTTGTAACAGACGTGAAGACTAGAATCTGGCAAGCGGTGGTGCACCTGGGTGTGTGCCCTGCAATTTGCAACAGTGTTAGTAGCAGCAGCAGCCATGGCAGTCAGATTTGCAGGACTTAAGTCAAGTAGGCGCATTGACCGCAGGTGATTGCTGTCGAAACCACAAAGTTGGGCTTTGATTTGTTTGAGCAGTGCGCATTGTGAAGCAATCATCCAGCAGCCACCAACTTGAAGCAAGTCTGTGCTTGCAACGAAGGGGCACAGGGGGGTGGCTTTTGCACTTACGGCCTTGTATTCTGTACTCAGCCTGGCCAGGCAATCATGGCTGTTGCACGGGCTGCTACTGCAACAATGGGGCATTCAAATTTGGGCTGGATAACTAGATCAGCATCAAACATTAAATGCACTACTGCTATAATAAAATAAGATGTTGGTGGCGACACCATGGTCAGCAGTTGTAAGCTAACTTCGAAGTAGATATATCCATCAGATGTCAACAGCATGCATCAAACAGTTTTCAGTGCAAGACAGGTGAATGTGTTACCAAAGCTAGATCCGTTCGCCTATCACAAGGAAAACACATTAAAATGCGGCACGAGGTTATTGGACTTACCGCAGTCCCGCCTGTCAGCCGTATGCCTGCATATGATGTCTGCGTCGGGTATGGATGGACTGCCCCTGATGTTAGAGCATTGGCGTAGAGTGTATCCGCCTTTAGCTCGTCACCAGCCGCAGTTACTGCATCAATTATCTGTTTCCACGTATCCCTGGTTGGCTCGACTTTGGCGGCGCGCATCCTCTCAATGATGCGCACCGCTTCATCCAGGCGCCCAGCGCGTATGTATGCGGTCATGATCCTGGTTGTTCACAGTGACAGGCAAGACAGCATGCAACCGAATTCTACGAGTGAATGAACTGGCATTATGAAACCTCGGCACTGCATACACTTCTTGAGCAAAACTAGCCATGGACTCACAGTTACCAAGGCCTCACTGTTGAAGCACATCGGTCCACAATTCTCATGCAGTGGTGGCCAGATGTTTGGCAGAATCTGTCTGCCACAACATTGCTGCTTTGCCGTCACGAATTCGAGAGAATGTATGAGAGGGTGTGTGAATGGGGGGGACTCCCGCAAGGCTATTTCACCAGTCTCGGCAAAGGTTTGTGCTCTGGTTGCTGCTTAGTAGCAAACACCCAACGTGCCTCAGGATGCCCCAACCAAGTGCTTTGGCATATGTTTCACGGCAATAAATCAACTACCTGCTGAGACCTGCCCCTCCTTGCCTGACGTCATCATCACAAATGAGAGAAATTGAATAGGAGCTGCCACTCTACTGTGCAGTTGCGGCGTCATCCTCAACCTTGACATAGGCATGCACAACTCGTTGGGTGCACCATATTTCAAAGTGTTGTAAAGTATAAATCCCAGCAACCTCACACTCTGGTGAGTGCTGCTAGCCACGCTGGGTAATTATATGCTGCTCTGAGCCAGCAAGGCCTTGATATCCGTGGGATATCCTGCGGTACAAACAGCATGACCGTTCTAATGTCCAGGCAACTCTCTCCATTCAGAGGCAAACTGCAGTGCAAGGCACACAGTGGAACATTGGGCGAAGCATCCATAATGATTGCTGCCCTCTCAATGGAATGCCCTGAACGCCGTACATTGGTGGGTATAGATGAGCAGACTGACTTGTCAGCAGGCAGCCACGTCCAGCAAATGTCTTTGGCCATACAAGCCAGGTGTAGCAAGTATGTTAGATGTTGAATCTTATGCCACAGGCTTGAAAGCATTCAGTTGCCATACAGACATACACCTGTTTTCTGGTAATTGCTAGTACTTTCCATAGTAGTGGCTCCACTAAGTCAATGTGCTTGTTGTGCTTCGAAGAAGGTCAGAGACCGTCATACTTGATAGTACTGCAAAATTACTGGCTTTGGTTCCCAATACTCATGTGAGATGCACGCCACCGTATCACAATGCGTATTGGCAGGCTCTACGATATTGGCACTGCAATTTGGCAGGCTGCTGGCAGGCCAAGTGGCCTGTATCCTCCAACTGGAGGGTACTGCTGTTAGTTCGTTGCTGTTACTGCAGTTGGCACCAAGCACAAATTGCTCTGCGCTGCATGGTCTGTAGTGTAGGTGATTGTTGTTGAACACTGTGCAAATATCCGCTGTGTTATACTATTTGCAAACATTTTGGTAGCTGTGCAAAGTGGCACCGTGCTTCAGGCATGACACTGATCTGGCTTGGGCTTGATGGGCGAAATTGTGGTGCCTACCTGTTGAATGTGTGGGAATCGGCTGGGGTCTTCTTGGACTTGCGCATCTTTCCAAGCACCTCCTCTGCCTTGTCCGGCTGTCCTGCCTTTGCATAGCAGCCTATGAGTGCATTGTGCATCATGGTGTCGGGCTCTAGCTGAAGCTTGATCATCTCGTTCCAGAGCTCCTCTGCCACTCTGCACTCCTCGGTGTCACCAACATGCGATATCATGCAATTTATGGTGACTGTATTCGGATGCTGGCCGGCTGCACGCATCTTCTTGTAGGTTTCCAACATGTCGCCCACCCGCCCCGCCCTTCCCATTGCATCTAGCAAAGCGCTCCAGCTTGCTGTGTTTGCATTAATGTAAATTTGTAACATTAAAAAGCTTGCTTAACTTAAAAAATTAAGCATAAATATATAATATGAGTAATAAATTTTAAAATTTTTTTTAAAGTTTTCCAATTAAGTAAAGATTGTTTAGCGCTTTTCTTTGATTATAAGTTTTATATACACGAAAATAAAACAAACTAAAAACTGGTAGCCGGACTTGAACCAGCACGCAAATGCAAAAGATTTTAAATCTTTCGTGTCAACCACGCTCGTAAATGGTACAAACGTGGTACTGGAGCAACATTTGTATTTGAAAAAAGGGCTTATATCCCTGTGGCACTCAGCAAGCGGCGCAGTGAGGAGCTCTTGGATCGCTTTTCAAAGGCGTATATGTTTGCGATCCATGCGTATCATGGCGCCCTTGGAGGAGCCATCAAACATGATCAAAGACAAGCAGTCGCAGCTACAACTGAGGTACAAAAAAAAAAAAAAAAAAGCTCGTTAACGCCGAAAGGCGTGGCAGCGAATGCGGCTGGTTTGGTGGGTGGGCTGGGCTGCAGGGCTTGCAGGAGCTAGCACCAGCGGCCCCCAGGTGATGCCAGCGTGCGTAGCCCCTTCGAGAGAACTTCAAACGTGTGGTGGTGTCTCGGAAGCCCTGGCTGGCGTGCGGAGGAGGGACAGGGAGCGGCTTGGCGTGCTTGGAGAGCAAGCGGAGTCGGCTGCACGCCACGGCACCAACCACAAGTTACTAGCAGCGGTAAATGGCAATATCTTGTCAGGCTTGCAGCCTGCGGTGAGCCGTGACCTCGCTCATCAAGGAGGCGATGCTTTACTTAGTTATATAGCCTTTCTCTCTAGCGTCAGCGCCTGGCGCCCAGTGACTCCCTCTGCTTATCTCTATGATATCGGGGTTCACGTAGATAGCCACAATCTCCAGTTCAGGGCCCATCATGGTGACCTTGGCCTGCATGAAAACTTTGAGATGGAGTCTGCGTGGAGCTGGGTGGCCCTTAGAAGGGTCTGTCTGTGGGGGGAGAGTCTTGCAGCTTTGTTTGGTATCCCTGCTAGTGTGTGGGGGACAGTCGCTTGCGGATGCTTTGTTGGGGGTGATATGGGAGGCCCGGTGAACCACCGTCCCGCTCATCAAGGAGGCGATGCTTTGCTTAGTTATATAGCCTTTCTTTCTAGCGTCAGCGCCTGGCGCCCAGTGACTCCCTCTGCTTATCTTTATGATATCGGGGTTCACGTAGATAGCCACAATCTCCAGTTCAGGGCCCATTATGGTGACCTTGGCCTGCATGAAAACTTTGAGATGGAGTCTGCGTGGAGCTGGGTGGCCCTAAGACGGGTCTGTCTGTGGGGGGAGAGTCTTGCAGCTTTGTTTGGTATCCCTGCTAGTATGTGGGGGACAGTCGCTTGCGGGTGCTTTGTTGGGGGTGATGTGGGGGGCGGGGTGTGGCGTGCAAGCTTTGCATGCTACATCCAAGAGTGAGAACAAGGCGACACACCTACAACATGGCATTTCCACAGCCACAAGTGGAATATAATAAAAGTACAAGCTCTTAAGCATGACATCTAATGCCAATATGTGAAGTCCACCGAACTGGTCCTGCAGCACAACGCGCAAAAAATGCACAGCTTCCGCTATGCTGCTTTCCTGTGAGTGAGGTGAGGCCGTACATACATGTGACACTAGTGTGCGTGCTGTCGTAGCACAGGATGCTTAAACTGTCCCCTGCATCATCAAGTCACATGCACGGTTTGAAGGAGGGTAATGGCCACCTCCCATACCCGCAAGAAGATTCGGACCGCATAAACCTAATTGATTCAGAGTGTCAAGTTCGTCGTCACTACAGTCACTTCAAAACTACTGTAGTAAGTTAGCAAAGCCTGCAATGCTAAGCCGTCAGTACATTCAGTGTATGTCACACACCGTTCAAGTCCAAATTTGTGCAGGCTGCAGAGCATTAGACTACATGCTTGCATCGCATTTGCCCACTGTCTCTCATGTTTTAGCCATAGCTGCAAATGTCAGAGATAAACAAATGGGAAAACGTCTGAGTGAACACGACAAGTGTTCCTGCCAGCCGCAGAGGATTGTGCCAACTTGCCAAGTACAGCAGCCAGTGAAAATCAGTTTCTGCAAGCAACTCACAAAAGCACCAGTTACTGCATTACTTTTAAAGTAGAAAGAAACTGTTGGTAGAGCTGCAGGAAATGCCTTCAATTATGATACCCACATACTCCGTTGTTAGCACACCAGTACAGGTCACATTACCTTTTTCCGGATTAGCCGAAAAACTTGAAAGGCGGCGTCGCAGTCGCCTGCCCGCCCACACGCTGCGATGCCTATGTCGAAGTATTTGACTTCAAGCGGATGGCCTGTGTCTCCCATGTGCCGCAGCACCTCCAGCACCCGCTGGCTGCCACCTCTTCTGCTGCTGTCGTGTCCTGTCCATCGCCTTGGCGCACACATGGTAATGAGCATCTGGTAGTCAGCATTGTTTGGCTTGACGCCACACTGGCGTATTTTGCGAGTCAGCTGCAGTGCGCGTTCAATGTGACCCGCGTCACCGCACGACAGCAGCGCGGCACTGCATGCGCGCGGTGTCCAGGCGAAACCTTCGGCCTGCATTTTGTGCAGCAAGGCCACGTCTCTGTCACACCAAAACATGCACGCCTCAATGGCAAGCTCAAAGGAGGCGCAAGAGAGCGCATTGAAATCGCGTAATTGGTCCATGGCACGCAGTGCCTCGCTCGGCCGCTTCAATGCCGCCCCTGTCCGTAGTCTCTTTTGCGCATCGGAGACAGCGGCCTCGAGCTTGGCGTCTTCGTCCTCCTCGAACACATGAGCAGCATCATTTCTGCGTCGTTCCTTACTACCCAGGATGCTGGTGCTGGCAGACGAAGATGACGACGAGGGCGCCCTGCCTACAGGCTTCCGTGCGTTGAGTGAGGTGCTGGCGGTATCGTGACGCCGCTGCTTGTCGAGAGGTCGCTGCCCAATGCTGGCCTGCTGACGGTTTGGGTGGTGCCGTCTTGCGTCGTCATCGTCATCACGAGCATCCCAGTCCGAGAGACGTATCTAAATCATGTCGTTTGCGCATGCTGGGCAGCAAAGAGGGGCCTCGCTAGCAGGCGGCCTGACACTCGCAAGAGCAATCTGGCGCATAGCATGACCTAATGTCACCGAGTCCCTCGGCAAAGCGCTACTACTGAGCTCGCGTTCTGCTATGTTTCCTGCAATTTTTTTTTACAAACTTCAATGATGAACCTCAACTTGACTTGAAAGGCAGAAAAACCCGGAGTCCTGGGTCCAAGACCCAACCCTGGATTTGTGCGCGGCTGAGCAACGCACTTTGCTATACATCGCGCTTGCCCTTGAGGAGCGTACGTAAAAACCTGTGTCATGCAGAGCATATGCAATACAGACACAAAACCATCAGCGACGGCTCCCAGAACTGTTACACACAGGGTGAGCCTCAGCGCATCCCACTCCCACCCAACTACAGCTACCACTACGACCACCACATACCCTCCCCCGGCAGTTGCGGAACTCCAGCAGCTTCTTCACTGTAATCAAGCACCAGCACACATGTCCGCCCTCAGCTCGCAACACTTCAGCGCCATTGCAACATGTGGTTGCAGCAAGCCCCACAATATGGTGGCGTCACAGTTAGGTCCGGCAAAGCTGCTGTTGCTGCTGCAAGCATGCGCGCAGGCTGAATGCGCTCCAGCCCCCCCCTGCATCCTGGTACAAGCTTCAAACCATCCCATCCTATCATTGACGAGAAGTGGTGAACACACGAAGCGGCGGACACGTGCGTCATGGCGGGTACACCAGCATGCTTAAGTGCATGCACAGAAACTAAAGTATGGCAAGGCCAGTAACAGCGCCTGTAGACAAGCCTGTGTTTCATGCTCCAGTAAGGTGTACGTCCAGTGCGCTCGCATTCCAGTTCTGGCATTATAATATGATGCGCCAGTAAGACCTGCTTTCGATTTCTGTGCGCCTACTTTTCAAGCTGTGAGTTGTGGCATGTGGGTCGTCAGCCATCGCCCCGCGCCAACAGCGAGCAGCATTGTCAGTGAGCGTCGATATGGTTAGATTGCGAGTTGGATTTCAATGAATTTCGAGCGGCTCTATAGGTGCCGCTCGAGCATTGATATTCAATACCAAATCCTGATCCAGATGTCGTGGGTAGACCAGGGCCAGGCTGAGGACGGACGGGGATGGGACGGGGGGGTCTCTGACATCACCAATGATGATGCTTACTCCTCTCTGATGGACACCAATATCATGAGGAAAAGCATCTGACACACACTGTTGCACCGACGTGGTGTCAGAGGTGCATGGATTGTATTCGACTCATGCACCTGCTCACAACGGATAACAGTCTGTGCACATGACGGCGGCGGCAATACCAGTGACAAGACGGGCCTGACTGCGTCACGAAGTTGTCTGGCGCTGGCATCTAATTCTGGCATAATTGTTGCATGCTAATGAGACCCTACTGTCGCTTTTTGTGCGCCTATTTGAAAGCTGCAAGACCTGTTTTAAGTGCGACGTTCCCCTCGGGCCCCAAGCGCCAAATCACCCATTGCCTGTCACACCCCAGGATCAGCGTCCCACTCCAACATTGGCTTGACTGCAAGTCCTTAGT